>JAZKJV010003519.1:0-1257092 GCA_037367405.1 Ottelia alismoides
TCGAGTAGCCTGCACTATAAGGAGTGGTATTGAAAAGAGGTGCATAGATGCTTCATATCAGCCACAAAGCAGTTTGAGCCAAATCAGAAAGTGTGGTTATTCGATGCGAGACTGAAATTATTCCTAGGGAAACTTTAGAGGAAAATGGAAAGGCTCGTATCTTGTGCAAAAGGTGTACGACAACGGCAGCATCGACATATCTGAGTTGTCTTCTGATTCCACCTTTCGAATTAATGGTCAGCGATTAAAACCTTTTCTCGATCATGAACTGCCGACTATTGAGATTGCCCCAATTTATTTTGTATGAGATGTGCTCTTCGTTCTGTATACTCTACATCTCATTTCTGATTTCTAGATCATCTTGTTGATACTTTTGATTTTATTCTTCCTTCCTTCCATTTGTCTTACACCCTTAGGTTTCATCTAGGATTTTTGTTATACTTAGGATGTGCTTCATCCTATGTATAGGGGGGTGGAGACATTGTGTTGTTCACATCATTCTGTTCTATTACCCATGTCGTTGCTTATACTTAGTATGTGCTTTACCCTAAGTATGGGAGGGGGGGTAATATCGCTAATCATTTTTTTGATCGTTTTTGGTTTTTTGTGTTGTCTGCTCTCTCACTTGTCCCTCAATTGTTGATATTCTTCTCTATACTTAGAGATATTTTACCTTATATATAGGGGGTACAAGCTGAGCCGTTGATTGTGTACATTCTCTAGACTCGATCATCTTCGGTTTTGAGTCTGTTATCTTTAAGATCACTTGATCCTAAGTAGAGAGGGGATGATTTGACTTTCTATTATTTATTCGTTATTCTTTTTGAGTTGTTGTAGTATATAATTCTTTTCACCAATCTATACTTAGCCCGAGTTATGTTTTCCTTTGTCGCTTCTTTAGTCACTATGAGGACATAGTTTCATGCTAAGTATAGGGGGTGTCATATATATATAGAAGCCATAACTCATACTTTATTTTATTTTGTAATAATATGACTCTCTAAAAATATGTGGGTGTATATTTTGGGCTTCTAAAAACCGCAAGGAAACCGTAAAATATCTTAAAAATTGGCTTAGAAATTGTATATAAAAAGTGTTGTAAAATACTTTGATAAAATCCTTAATTATTTAAAATTTATAAAATCCTTGTAAAATCTTGTATAAAGGCTGTATAATCTTGTATATAAAAATGTATATAAAATCCTTTGTAAAAATGCACACGATTCTTGTAAAATTTATGTAAATTGAATTAATCCACTAACTCTTTCAAAAATACCCTAAAGTTAAAAATTTTAAAATTAAATAAAAATATGCAAAACTCTTTAAAAATTAATTAAAAATTACATCGAAAAAAATCACTTCATAAAAATATTGCATTCATTAGCATTTTTCAGAACAAGTTTTATTTCCAGACCGAATGAATCTAGGTCTAAGAGATGGAGCTTGGTTTAGGCCTTAATTCCACTTAATTCTAAAGGAACTTTATTAGAAACTGGAATTAAGAATCTTCAGGTCTTTTAGACTCAATTCTTTGGGTTCCATGAGACCATGTTCGAAATTCAACTTGAAAGTGCCTAAGTAGGACACCTGATGTCATCATTTAACTCTTCTCCATTTGAACCAATTTTGAACTCATAAACTCTATACTTAGCTCGATTTGCATGGGGCTGTAAAGGGAAATCCATCTCAATGGTGTGTTTCCATCCTTGTCTAGTGGCGCTGACGTCTAAAGACGGGAGAGATTGTGGTTGAAATAAAGCTTTGGATGAGAGAAGGATCTGCTGGCACAATTTTTTCTAAGACCCCAAAAAAATAGGCGGAATGAAAAGTTGTTATATCCAACGGGCATAAAAGATCTATGCAATGCAACAATCATTTCTACCAAAAAGAAGCCCAAATACACCAAATATCAAAATGACCACAATGGTCAAAGCTTCAGAAAAGCGTGCATTATCTTAGTGGAGACTTGGCTAAACTGGCTAGGCTTCACAAGGAGATGTGATTACAGTGATCACACTCCAGTTCTCTTCCCATTCTTCTTTCTTCTCTCTATACTCGATGTGGACACAACACGATCTGACCTTAGAAGGAAATACCCCCTCCTCGAGGATCGTGTAGTTGGATGAGGGCCAATGAGAGTGTATTACTGGGATGGGTGGTTTCTTCGCTTCTCTAAAGCGGGAAGAGCTAAAACCTTTCACATACATACAAATTGCTTTCAAAGCCTAAAGTAAGCATGATGAATGGGTAGATCTGAGATGGCTGTTGAGGTGAACCTGGATAAGGATTTGTGGAACTTAAGGGCTGTCGAGGCTTAAATTCTAATTCTAATAAGAGTCCCGACATACTAATAATCCAAAGATCTAATCCAAGTTCTAGATTTTGGGTGAAGTGAGATTCGGTTTAAAGAAACAAGCATGTTATAAGTTTTTTTCTTTTTCTTTTTCTTTTTGCTTGCACTTATTTATAGAATAAATGTTTGCTAAGGGACTAGCAAAGGTAAAGTATAGAGGAATGATAAATCTGTGATTCATCGCCTTTATTATTTCATTTTGGCTAAAATCCTTGGTAAAATACATGTAAATATTCACTGATTTCCATTAATTAATATTCTAATTAATATTATATATTTAACACTTATTTTACCCAAAATAAAAGAATAAAGAGAAAAAAGGAAAATAAAAAGAAAAGAAGGATGGACATAATTATGTACAGACTGATCCTAACTCCGAGACCACGTCAGTATTGACTTGGTAGATAAAATAAATAAGTAGGGGAGGATAAGGATCCTAACTTATAAAAATATTAGAAAAAACCAAGATCATTAATGTACATAAACACATTTTCCACATTTTAAATATTTCACCTATTTTATTTATCACTTAAGAAATTCCAAACCAAAATACTTTCTTAACAAAAGTTGTTCACAAAAATATATATTATTTTATAAAAATACCAAAAATATTATTCAATATAAAAATAAAATATTACAATGAACCAAAAAAGTCGTAAAAGCTGACTTCCGAGCTTCATAACTATTTATAGAAAACTCCAAATGGACCAAACTCACTTTTAAACTTCGTTTTATACTTATACTATTTAGTGAAAATATTTAAAAAAATTAAAATAAAAGAGCGAGTTTTGACGTTTGGGCCCCGCTGTCTATATGTACTATATGTAGAACTTCCTGTATTTTTAATTAATTAACTATAAATCCGTTTAACTTAATTTTTTTCTAAAATTCTTTCAAAAAATTATTAAAAAATACAAAAATATAATTTAAGCCAAAATGCCAATAAATCTTGAAGTCATGAAGGCATTACCTAAATTTTATGGGCCTCATAACTCGGCCATACGAACTCTGAATTGGGCGAACTCAGTCTTAAAGTTCATATTATTTAATTATCTATCAAATGACATTGATTTCACTAAAATTGGAGTTGTATGAAAAATGTAGATTTCAGGACTGTATTGCTATATTGTACAATGTACTGTAATTTATTATTATTTAATATATTAATACTCTGTTCTTAATTAAAACTAAATATTAATTAATTTTCTTTATTAATTTACTTACTAATTAATTATTATTTATTAGTTTAGGTAATTATTAGTTATAAACTTAATTATATTTTTATTATTTAATATTTTTTACTTAATTACTCCTTTAAATATTTAATTATATCTTAATTAAAACTATCTAATCTAATTCTTAATTTAACCAATTATTAATTATTAATTTAATTATTTTTATTTTATATTATTTATTTTTCTCTCTCTCTCTCTTATTGTCCCCTTTCCCATCTTCTTCCCCGATCGACGTTTCTCTTCTTCTCCAACACCCACCGCTGCCCTCTCTCCTCCGTCAACCGCTTCAACGGTCGGCTGTTGGCCGACCGTTCACCAACAACCCTGCAGTGTCGCCACCACCTCACCGATGACGATGTAACATTTCCCCTCGTTCACATGTTCCCTTTTGTCTGGCCGGGCCTTGCGCTCGAGTCGAGATCTCATATGCATCAAATTCGAGAATCATCACCTGCATGAGGATCAACTTTGCATAGAAACTAGAGGAGATGCATCCGAAGAGCACCACCTCATCTCTATCGTCGAGGAGCGAAGCACCTCATCTGAAGGAGAGGCACCGCATCATCGTCGAGCTTCTGAAACTTTCCTTCCTAGAATCAATTCCGCAGCACATGGAGAAGGAAGTTGCATGTCCTACATGATGTGGAGATGACAGTCGAGTACATGTGGATCAAACACTTCCGAGCTGATAATGAGGAGTAATATTTCAATCACCACTAGCCAGAGATTCGAGACTACTTCCTTGTATCGTCGCCATCCTTCGATCCATCTGCTAGGTATGTGTTCCTAATTTATACGCCACTCAAATCGGGTCCCAACCACACAGAAGAGGTTGAAACAATATCCGACACACCACAAAATATTTAGTCCAAATTATTACAAGTTGAGGGTTCAAAGAGAGGGACCTTGTGAATAATACAGAAAATAAAACTATTCTAAGCTCTCTCTCTCTCTCTCAAAAAAAATATGTCTTCTATGCAAGGTCTTGTTCTTATACCCGAAGTTTGCTCCTAGCTATCTGCGAAGAGAGAACATGCAATTAGTATAAGTAGAGAGAGAAATGCAAAATAAAATGCAGAAAATAAAATGCAAAAGAAAGTAAAAAATGACATAGAAATTATTTTCACAAAAAAATAATTACATAAAATGATTTAAAACCCTAAAAATACGTCGTTCCCCGGCAACGACGCCATTTGATGAACGCGAAAAATCATCTCTTTAATTGTCACTGATATTGTAGTATAGGAGACAATCTTCGATTCAGCAAAAAAAACAAAATCTTTGAATATTGTGGAGTATTTTTTCAGGCAAGTATACCAAAGTCGAACACAGAGAATAGACTATTTCTACTTGTGTGGTTTTTAAATTAATTTAAATAATTAACTAATTGCAATATTGATTTCTGTGCCAGGGAAAATACACTGAAAATGAAATGCAGTGCAATGATGAAGATGCAATGCCAAGAAAATTAAACAGAGAGAAATAAAGCACCGAATCTAGGATTACGATTTTTAATCCAAATAATATTAATCAATATCCTCGAAATTAAACCCAGATCAAAAGATATCAAATCCAGAAATATGTATCATCAGTATTTCAGATGCATGCCAAAAAGATCAACGTGTCAATGTTTTATTATGCAAGAATTTCTCGAGATACTCTGGCCCCTTATTTTCTTGTAAATCACTCCTAAAAAATAATAGCTTTTACTCATATCAAATACCAAGAATCATGGGTCTCAACAACTGATCGGATTTCTTAAAAAATAATGGTCAACAATTAGCAGATTAATTAACTCAAAATTCCTCAAATAAAGTATCAAGGAAATGGATTACTTTGCCTCCTCAAGTAAACTCCTGCAAAGACAAATCCTTAATTAAGAAAATTAATTATCAATGAAGAATTGTTTAAATTAAATCTCCTCAAATGGGTTACTCCAGGTTAGATCATTTTTTTCTCAATAAAGTAAAATATATCAATAATCAAGCCTACTTATGTCAACAACGATCCACAAATAATAATTATTAAGAAATAGCCTCAGATCTGTTCACAGGTTATGCAAAATGATAGAGCGTGGAATAAGCTTCAGAACGACATATTATATGCTAAAATTGGAGTTCAGATACAAAAAATATGGCAAAATGAAATTGTGGGGACTAATATGCAATAAAATTAAAAGTTTTATAACAAAATAGTCATTCAGAGGACTTATCTGCAAATGTGAAAACTCATAGGCATGCCTATGTAAATTACCCCAGCAGGGGGGGTATTTTGGTTATTTCTTGAATTCTGGAGGGTGTTCTTGTAAAATACCCAGAGCACGTGAATAATTCACGTGACTGGGCTATCCATGAATAACAGGAAGTGTGAGGGGTCCAGGTGTAATTTTCCTAAACCATGTGCATGGAACGTGGGACTTTGAGAGTCGGCTACAGGTTTGGTTATCGCTTCGGGTGCCAGGCCTCCACGTGGTGTATTTTGGTAGCTTCAGTCCCAACCAAAGAACGAGGTTCGAATAGTCAGTCAGGAATGGATATGGTCCATATGATGACTCATGATCCAAAGGTGGAGCTTTGGGCATTGAAAAACCATCCAATCTACTACTCTAAATAAGAATAGTGTCGGTGAATCGATCGGGTGAATTTTAGCAGAAAATTTATTTTTATTATTTATACTCCTGAATAAGATGTGTATATTGTCAACTACGGGAGTGTCGAAGTCAGGGAGGCAAACTGTTGAAAAACTAGGGTTAAAATGTAGAAAATTAAGGTTTTATGAGCCTTCTAATTATTATTTTTTTTAAGATTTTTTTGAATTTTTATTTGATTTTTATGAATTTGATATTATTTTTGTGATTTTAAGTATTATATAATTTTTTATTATTTTAGATAATTTTTTTGGAATTTTAATTTGATTTATATTTTAGTATTTTTATGTTCTATTTTTGTTTTACTATTTTTATGAATTTTTTAATAAGTTTTTAGATTTTTATGGATTTTGTATTATTTTTAATATAAGATATGGGGGTTTTATTGAAATATGTGAAGTATTTTGAAATTAAAATTGAAAATAGTGAGAAATAATTTTTATTTTATTTTATAAGAAAGTAGGTGAAATTATCTTCAAAATGATATGTTATGCGTTTTTATGTGATTTTTATTTATTTAGTTATGATTTCTCTAAGTTTTTATATTATTTGAATTTTTTATGGATTTTAATATTCAATTTTGATTTTGTTTTAGGTTTTCTGTGTAAGATATGGTAGAATATGCTTCAGGTAAATTTTACTAGATTTTTAACAGTGATTTTATATTTTTAATGGTTTTTTAAAGTATATTTTTATGGTGTTTTTAATAATTTATTAAAAATCTTTTGAATTTTTATTTGAAAACTATTTTTATACTGTATATAGTAAATATATGGTATTAATATGTTTTTTTATTGTATTTTTATATCTTGTATTTTATTATTATGTATATCATACTATATAGGTTTATATACAGTTATAGAGGCACGAGCGTAATAAGCAAAAGCTGTGAGGGCGTGAGACTCTGCAGGTTTAATTTATAAATTCGCTAAGTTTCGAGGGCGTTAGAACAAAAGCTCCTGACTGCACGTGGTCATGCACATGCTTTCAATTACATGGACCTGTTCGTAAATAACAGGATGTCAAGGCACGTGCGTCGCTTAATCAATTGAAGCGGTTGGGCGACGTTAATATGAGCCATATGATTGGAAGGGGGCGGCTCTGCTTTAGACGTGCGGCAAAGATCCATGCGTTGTATCTCGACGATCGAACGATGGTGAACCAGCTTGAATTGGAGACTCTCTCTAGGGAACCATGGTGGACGGCCACAATGAGAGAGAGATGGCGTGTGGAGAATGAGAGAGATCCAACGTCGACGATGCTTCAAACTGGAGCGATGATGCTGCGGCGATGGAGACTCTCTCTAGGGCTCCATGGTAGACGGCCACAATGAGAGAGAGATGGCGTGTGGAGAATGAGAGAGAGAAGTTGTTATTCACAACTTGTATGTTGTGTTGTTGTAACCAAGAATAGCAAGGGGTGCCTCTCCTTTTATAATATTTTGGGACCCATGGATCTCAATCCATGGACAACACAAATCTAGTGGCTCTCATTGATTTGTGTTTCTTTTAATGACCAAGATTTTGTTGGTAAAAATCAACAACAATAAATTTAATTTAGATTAAATATATATTGATTAATCAATATGATTTAATCCCAAATTAAATCAATCAACTATTGAGATTATGGAATGAAGATTGCCTCCTTCCATAATATGGGGTTTGGTGGCAATCTCATGTAATCTCATGATATCTCATGAGATTACATTATTCCACGAAAATCTCTAAGATTTACAACAACCCTTGTTGTAAGTTATTATACAAAAATAATTCTATAATTATTTTTGTGAATATTGCAATCTTGACATTGGAAGATTGTGAATCACATTCACAACCCAAAATAAAATGTAAATTACATTTTTCAATTAATCGTCCTATGTGAATGCAATTCACATCAACATTTAATTAACAAATGTATGTTACAAATAGCTCTCTCTTATATATTATAAATCACATTTATAATATATAGGATTAATATGGATATTGCTATCCACATTATTCATATCCACGATAATTAAATCACATTTAATCATCATGGATCTTTATTCTCATGTGCCCAAATAATGTGAATCGCATTCACATTATTTACATCTTTGATAATTAAATCACATTTAATTATCTAAGATAACTCTCCTTATAATATGAATGAAATTCATATTATTCATGATAATTAAATCACATTTAATTATCCATTTGTCAATGCTCGGATACATATATCAACAATGGAATTATCCATGAACTCTTTCAAGGATAATGCGCTTTCTCCGTAAAAACTTGGAGATATGGACAGAGCGATTGTATTGTTCTACGTATAGTGACTTGGATATCGAGATAACATCTCAAATCCAGATCTTACGGACCTCCCATATATACTTGATTAAATCAAGACCGCAGATCTAATCTTCTCATTGCATCTGAATCACATTCAGATCAATGGTCCAACATTTGGACCAAGATCAGATCACTTCTCTACTGAGAGGAGTCACTAGAATCCAGTCTCGTTTTATCACTCCCTAGGAATGGAAGCGTCATGGTTATACAACTATTTATGATCACATCACCCTCAGGTATTCCTAATATATGTACACCCTGCATACTGGAAGACCCAGAATAAACCCGAAGTATAAGATCAATTTTACATTGTCTACTTCAGGTTTTTATCATTAAGTTTCTCATTCGACTATTGAGAGTTGGTATTGATCATATACTTTACAAAAGCATTTATGATACCCAGGTCTTTATCATATACTTTCCAAAAGCATATATCAAATCTACAAATTCAATCAAGCTTCCAAAGCAAGATGACCATGCACAGAATTTGATTCTTCCCAATATCTCATGAGTGAGCTCATGTCTTCTGGTTCAGTAATGAACCTGTATGATCCCTTCCAGAGATCGTATTACTCATATGCCCTTGCATGTACACCAGCTCGTCGGTGTATAGACCTTGATTAGGTCATCAACCTATTGGTCTGCCAAATTTACATACTCAGACATATAGTAACACATATGTCTACAGTCAGAGGATGCGTTCCTATATCGTGACAGTATACGACATAGGACTTTGGTTATCTCGATCTTGTTAAGTCAACTCTTTGACCTAACTTATCTAACACCTCCGAATCTCTATTTCTATGCAGAGGACCTACATCAAGAGGTTGGTTAGATATCAACCTTTAGAGAAAGGATTGCCATCTCCTTCTCAGGCTGGAGATATCTCTTTAATCATTGACGGTGCTTGATGAGTCCTCAATCTAACTCTTTAGATATTCATCGTAGCACCAGCCTCTATGATTCAATAATTGAATCAACAGTTGTATAATCATCAAGATGGCCATGGTACATAACCCTAATTGACTAAGGGACCTATTATGTAAATTATTTATTCTTCACTTCAGATCAGGGAATGATATTTGCATTAACATTTATTGCATAATGGCTCACCGTGGCTCTCATGTCCAATAATGAGCTCCTAAATCTCTCTTCTTCTGTGGCAATCTATGGTTCTTGAGACAAAATGTTGTGGCAACCAACAAAACATGGGTCTTGACGTAGCTGTTCGGTAGCTTCCTACTGACTCTACTAGGTATGCTTCTCACCTTTTCAAGTATTTTTGGAATGCAGGATGACTTGCCACATATTCATTAAAGGGCACTTTGACCATGATATTATCTCTACATAATCATGCCATTTCAGGATCATCTTTCTGAATCTTATTAATGATGTGCTTTCCTGTCATAAGAGCATGGGGGAAAGGGATAGGTAAAGAATGATTTGAAGACTCAGACTCATAAACAGAAACATGCTCTTTATTATTAAGAGAAACTGAGTTTTTCACAATTGAATCTTTTAAAAAAGAGAATAACAACAGATTATCTACTATAGGATTGGGAATGCATGTTCAATGTGCATTCTCCTAATCCGAAGGTACACTGTCCTTCGTAAATTTTGAATCTGACACCTGCTGCCACTTCGCACTGCTGCCTCGCTACTGTCCGCTCACTTGACTCCTCCCCTCACAGAAGATAGGCGCTTCTTCCAGTTGGCACTTGTTAATGATTGTTACGCTTTGTTAATGACTCCTGATCCAACCCAGAAGGCTATGGGCTGACCTCCTCCGCTAACGACTCAACCCTGCAGCCTCAAAGAAAGCTCCATTCGCTAGTCAACTAAGGACTTCATACCATACTAACAGACACTATACGACAGTCGCGAATTCATAATCCAATTCAGATGAGAAGAACGAGAGAAAGAAAAGAAGAATGTTAAATTTCTTCAAGTGGATTATCATACATATTCGTGTAGAAAAATAGATAAGTGTGTACACTGAATTCTACATTCCTTGCACTTATTAACTACTTAATCAGATTTAGAATATATATACTGATAATATGATCTCTTTCCGCTACAAATATGAAATCGAGGACCGTGTATTGAGGTCAATCCCATTCTGAGTTGGGAAAAAAAGTCATTTTATGGTCCGAGAAGGGATTGTACTGGGCCACATTGTTTCCGAACTTGGAATTGAAGGCCAAAGTTGAATTGATCTCCAAACTTCCACCCCCAACCTCAGTCCCGAAGAAGTACATATCTTACCCGGATCCTCACTCATAATGGTCCTAAACAATAGTCTTATTGGAGTCCATACGCAAATCACTTTAAATATCACAAGTCGAGTAAGCGGATTGGTACAAGTGGAGAGAGAAAATTAGTCTTGAACTTCAAATTTCTTCTAGGAATATCCATTTTCCTGGGGAGACAGATAAGATATCCAGGCACAGTGGCATTTTAATACATGGGAAAAAGAGATTATAAGGACTTCAAAAAAAGGCAAAATTGTATCTATGTCCAATGGATTACACCTACCAAGAAAAAAGAGATGGTTTTGGTTCGGCCCATAGGCACATATCAAATAGTTGATGGGATCAATTTAGCAACATTTTTCCCGTCTTGCGAGAAAGGGATAATGTCCATAATACCTGGATTTAGCCAGATACAATTTGAGGGATTTTGTAGGTTCATTAATCAGGGCTTGACAGAAGAGTTTCATCAATTTCCAAAAAAAGAAGATACGGATCACGAAATGGAATGGAAATTCTTTGTGGAAACATATCAATTGATGGAACCTTTGATAAAAGAAAGAGATGCGTTGTATGAATCACTCACATATTATTCTTCATTACATGTAACCGCGGGATTCATTTGGAAAACCAGTAGAGATATGCACGAACAAACCGTATTTATTGGAAACATTACTCCTCTTGGAAATCTTCATCTCCCGGTGATCTCTCTGAAGATGCCTAGCTTCATCCTCATCTGAAGTCTCCTTAGACTTAACTTCAGAGTTCGTCCTCTCCATGTCCCTAGCCCAATCAGGTACGACAACGGTCCGTCTGCTCCTAAGAGATATATGATTAACGTAATCAAACAGAGAGATCTCATGCCTAGATTGATAAGAATCTGAGTAGTATACCTGATCTAATTGGTGTTGCTGAGAACTATTCAAGCTATCGGGATTAGCTTGAACCTGGGCTGGAATGGATGTAATAGGAACTATGCATTCATCATGTAAATGATATAGACAGTTTAAATCAACCCTTAAATCATGTACTTCATTTCTATAGGAATGCAACTCCTCTAAGATCTGTCGCTAAAAATCTACTGGACCTAAAGATGAAAGTTGTGGCTATGAAGAAGATGAAGGAAAAGATGTATGTGAAGAATGGCCTTGATGGCCATAAGAATGTCGTTGCTGCTGAACTTGCGAGCCCTGCTGGCCCATCTGATACGCATGCTGACGCTCGTAATATTGATGTTGTTGTCTTTACACCTGATAAGGAGCGGATCCAGAGCTCTGTGGTGCTGGAAGACGTGTAGGAGTAAATGAAGTGTTATGGGGACGTTGGTATGAGAAGCGGCCCCCAAAACTCCCATGTCTAGAAGGATCATGTATGTACCACACACTATTTACCTCTCACACTTGAGAAGGCTCTTCAATGACTGTTTCCACAGACGGTGGTTGTTGCTGGCAAGAATGGGTTAAAGGTTGGTCCTCTACCCAAGGTTGTGGTGGTCCTGACATCTGCTGCTCCTGAATATGATGAACACAGTAAACTGGAGCAACAAATGCAGTCACGGTAGGTACCCTCATCTTGGATACCTTCTTAGAAAGCTCTGCCATCTGCTTAGGCAGTTTGGATAAGTTATTGTCCAACTCATTCATACGCCTATTGATCCTTTCTACTACTGTGAGTTTATATGCTATCAGGCCCATGTCAAAAGGATCCATTTTAGCCTTCACTCCCCGTCTAATGTGAATGGAATGGGAGTCTCTAGCTGAGCCCTGCTTGTGATTTGTGCTCTACTTGTTTCGGTTATTCTCTCGAACACCTTCTAGATGGTGTCCGCACCTCATGACGTATAACTGCCTCCACAAGCAGCACTAACCAAACCCTGCACCTCTGGGTGTAAACCGCAATAAACTGACTGAACTAGGATAGTATGCTCTAAGCCATGACAAGGACACTTCTGTAAAAGATCCTTGAATCTCTCCCATGTATCACAGAAGGCTTCATTAGGAAGTTGGGAGAAACTCGTGATGTGTGAACGCCTCATGTTAGTTCTATTCAACGGGTAGAACTTTTCCAGAAAAGGTCCTTAAATTATGCAAAAGTAGTCACAACTATCTAACCAATTATGCTAACCCTAGGATGTATAAGGTTAGTAGAGACCAACTCAAAGTCCCTCGGGAAAGCATAAGGTTCCTCATTTGCATTCCCATGGAAATGTGGCAACAAACTAAGGAACTGCGGCTTTAATTCATATTCCACTCCAGGTTCAACTGGTCTTAACCAATTAGCCATTTGATATTGTCCAGGATTATAAGCCGCGTCCATTGGTACATCTCTACCCAACTGCAATTGGTCTTCCTCGATGAGTAAAGAAGAGAAAGAATTGATTGAGATGTAACCAATCCCAAGGAGGGAATCATGATACATTAGTTAAGAAAAAGAATTGTTTCCAAACTGGGATAGTCCAGTTAAAGAAGAGGAAGAAGGGAACTGGACCGGTGAAGATGCGATATTTAGGCGGAAGCTCGCAAAATCTAAGCAAATATATGATCAATTATTCATCTTTGAAGTTCAATAGATATGAAATTGGAGCACGCTCGATACACAAAAGAATCTAGTTCTACTGGGCACTTAAATGTGCGGAGCTACTCACACAAAACAATCAATACAAACCCTTATGAATTCGCCACCTCCACACTAAAGGTCGAGATGATGGCCTTATTATCTTGTCAATTTTTATTGGTGACTAAATACAAATCTTGACAAAGTTACGAGCAGTTAGGTACCTAAATTTCCTTATAAACTGGCCCGATACTTATGACTAGTTGCATCCACTTTTAGCCGGTATGGAAGTAAGTACAGACCATATAAATATGACTACCTGCTTACTTGAGGACCGGGCCTTACACGGTGTCCTCTAAACAGTCCTTACTGCAAAGGAAATCAAGAGCGTTTGCCGAGTACCCGCATTTCCTCACGGAGAAGCGGCTAATCAGTTTTAGAACCAGTAGTTTATACAAAAATACATGGCTTGGCTCTATCCTAACGTCGTCCCTCTCTCACTTGATAAGTACCTGCAAACAAATGAGGGCTTTATGCACCCGTAAAACAAGATTGCTTTTATTCCAATTTATTTAGTCAACTTGCTTTAAGATTTTTTGTCATCACTTGAATTTAAGTAACCATACATCGCTTAACATACAATCCCTTTTCCTTTATCCTTAAGTTGGTGAAAACTGAGGGAAAGCGAAAAAACGGAATGCAGTCGGAAATCAATGATGCATGCAGTCGTTAGAGATACTTACAATGCTTCCCAACACTATCCATGTGGATATTGAACAGAATTTTTAAATCTAACTATATGATGCAAATCGGAAAACCCACACCTAAACAGTAGTTCTATTAGCAGTGAAGAAATCAATTAATTTGACTAAGTAGAACAAATATTACGTGTGTCTATGAATCTCCTAAGATTTTTGCAATTGTGAATCTTATGAGATTTGTATAGTGTGTCCAAATTTAAGAAATAGATCAAGCAAAAAAAATGACTTACGATGTTTCTAGTTGGCGTAAAGCATTGATCTAAAACATCACTTAAGTTGAGAACCACTCTCGACAACCACACAATAAATAATAAAGTTCAAACATGCCCTATTTACATACATGAGATATCAATCGAGAACCGCTATAATTGGGCAATTAATTACAACACAATAAATAAACTTAATTGATCTAATTAATCTCTACAAACTCAATTGCTTCGTAGCTCCCCAGCAAGTAATTCCGAGCTACTTGCCTCCAAACTTCGAGAAACATCAACTTAATAGACCTTCCACAAACAATAATTTATATTAGAGAATTGTAGAGAGATTAGAACATATATTAAGTAAAAATAAAAAACAAAACAAAAACACAACAAGCTCAAAGATAATTAAACCTAAAAAATCACTAATAAATATGTATCCCTAAGAAATAATTACAAAGTATGCCACGTCCCCAGCAACGATGCCATCTGATGAATCGTTAAATGCAAATATTAATAATGATCCATTGTAGCACAGACACTTAGCATGTCATATAAAATCGAATGAATGATCTCCGTGAGGAGGATTCGGCTTTAATTTTTAACTTGGGGAGTCCAAGGTCGAACACAAGGACACGAGCAATTCGGTACTTTAATTTAGATGTCAAATGTTCTAAATAGCAATTCTTAGATTAATTAAGTTGAGCGAATGCACAACTCACCAAAGAGACAATTTTCAACACATTTTTTATGCTCTTAAATTATGAAAACATTATTGCACGAACAATGATGCAACAACACTCACAGTACAATAGGAATCTCAATGAACAACTAGAGCTAATCCAAATAATTTCTTGAATTAATTGAAAATTCGATGCAGTCCAAAAAATCCAATGCGAAGATAGGTCTAATCAAGATTTGATCTATAAAGCATTTCAAAACAAGAATGATATCCAAATTTAATTTGTTACTCAAATACCCATTAACAAGAAATTATATCAATCATTAACTTAATGGTGATGATCAAATCAACTAATAAATTTCCATCAAGAAGCAAGGAATTGATCAAATTTAATTTCTCAAAATAAGGACAATTTCAACTTCCATTAAAGATCCAATTAAGCATTTAGAAGGTGAAATAAATGATGCATGCCACAAGATAGAGCATCAAAATGGCTTTCAAACGAGACCAAAATCACCTTAAGTAGATTTATGGATAGAAAGTTATTCAATAATTAATCCAGGGACGTAAACGCAAAGAAAACTCCAAGTTTTATTACAAATAAGGACAAATAGGGTCTACAAAGCGAATAAAATAACCCACAGGGGGTATTCTGCATTTTTCACAATGTGGGGGGGGGCTTATCTACAAATAATAGAAACTGGATGATCAATTCTGCAATTTGTGCATTCACATGCGCTCTACACGTGACCCTTCAAGGATCGGGGCTAGAGGTTCGGGCCATGTGGCATCTTCCAGTGCTTCGCTTGAGGCTCGGATGCATGCTCGGATACCAAGCCTTAGGTATGAAAAGTTGACTCGGGGAGGCAATGTGCCTTGATTTGGACCGTAAGATCTCGCCTAAAGTGGAGAGATCTATGGTGACTGCTCCTTGGGCATTCTTCGACTCCTCCACGCAAGGCAGTGCCCTAGGTTGTGCTCTGGCGAAGTAGACCGCCCTCCTCCCATCCTTTGTACTCCTCTGAGCTGCCTGAAGATCCAGATACCTTCGCGGATGCATCGTGAGGATGCTGGAAACCTGGAGAAGCTTCGACAGAGTTTGGAGAAGTGAATCAATTGCAGGTAATCGGAAGAAAAGAGTGAGGTCGAAGAAGGTGTGCGAATTACGGCCAATCAAGTGCGAATCAAGGACCTTCAAGGGTTAGTAGATGCCCGAAGCAATCGGAAATACAAAGGAGGATCAAGAGGCGGAACGGGGGCTTGATAAGGGATGAAGGAGCTGAGCCATGATGGGTCTTTGTCCTATGCAAGGAGAAAGAATGGATTGAAGTGAAACTAGAGATGGAGAAGTTGATAAATGAACCAAAGATGCACACGTGAATCAGTGAGTCGAGGCGATGGTGGGTGAGGTTTCAGAACGTGGATTAATAAAGGTATAATGATGTAATAAAGAAGGTAAACGACTAAATAAACTAAGATAAGAATTTTATCTTGACTAGGAGGGAGAAGATGAATCAATTGAGATTGAATCTAAGCCAAATAACGAAGATTGGAGCTTCGTCGTCGTTGCTTGAAGTTCCTAGACAAGGAACTAAGCTCGAACATCCATTGGTTGTGTTGTAACTTGGCGTCAAAACCAAGGATATCGTTGGAGTCCCAACCCTTTCTTCGCTCGATCTTAATCACTATCTCTGTAACAGAAGGGGCTCAGGGGAAACTCTCGCAAAGTGGCGGATAGCAGGAGTAGATGGCCGGATGGTGGCTATTTGAAGATGGAAAAGCTGGAGGTTGTTGTCTCAAAGCGGTGGTTTCAACGACTGCCAGTTAGCATGGAGTTAGGGTTAAGGACTCAAAAGAAAGTTAGCATGGAAGAGGATAGTTAAGAGAAGGAATTGGTGGTGGTTACGAGGGAAGATGGTGCATATGGAGGTTAGAAAAAATCGGAGAAGTTACTTGGGGACGAAGTGTTATGACGCTCGGGAAGAAGTGGTTGGAGGTTGAAGGTGAAGAAAGGGTCATTGGATATGGATATGACGACCCACATTTGGGCACAACTGAAGAATTTGATCGGATCAGATCATGCGGTCATGATCGATGCGCTAACAAAGGGTCATGATCTGTCCGATCGAGATCATCTAACAGCCAAACAAACAACGGGTGGCGACCAAAGAAACGGGTCACGTGGCTCAATCTGAATGTGCCACGTGGCCCAATCAAAATTTAAGAAAATAGAAAAATTGGATTAATACAAAAAAAGAATTGGTTAGAGAGCGAATTAGAAAAAGTCATGAACATGAAAGTTGTAGATCTCATGTAGAAGTCAAAGAGATCAAAGGTCATCTATACATAGTTAAAAATTAAATACTAATATAAACCATATAAAGAAATTTTCTTTTATTTTCTTTTGCTTATTTTTTGCATTTTTATTTTATTTTATGTTAATTTATTTATGCACACTTTTATTCTAAATTTTATTTGATTTTTAATAAGAAATAAATATGTAAAATATTACACCATAATAGGGAAATATTGATATATGATAATTAGTGTTAATTAGTTACAACACAATAATTAGTAATTAGTGTTAATTATTCAATGAATCATGTGATTATTTTAAGCAAGAGAGATAATAATAATGATAATTAATGATGATAAATCTGGGATTTATCACCCAATTCCACCTTCTTTATCTTCGTCCAACCACCTTCTTAGATGTTGGATCGAGACCCATCACGCCCAGTTTTGATCAAGACCACCCCTACAGGCCCAAATCTGGGTGGTCCGATCTAGATCCACGTTGATAAGAGATGCACATCCACACCTTTTCACAATTGTTGGATTCATACTGACTCGCCAAATCTGACTGCACGTCCCTAACATTCTTGCACCGTCAGATCCTTTTCAGAGGCGCATCAAAGTAGTCAGAGTCACACGTGCATGCTACACCTCCTGTTGGGTATATTTCCCATTTTCCCTTGTTGTTTTTGTTATTTCCTTTCAATCAAATAAATGTAATATGTAGTTAAAAACAAATTGCATTTAGGACCTCAAAGTTTCTTTAGTTGCACTTTAATCCAATCGAGTTAAACTCACACATGTCTTCACATGCCTTTGTGGGTATTTTGCAAACATATTCTTGTGCTTTTGATTGTTTAAAGAAATAGAAAATGTTTTCAGTATTTGCATAAATACCCCTCTGGGCCTGGATCACGTGTGATGCATGCTTTATTGGGATTAGTTGCATTGTTGGCCATGAGCTTTTATTATTTAATACCTTTTGGCCCTAAAACTTAAAATAATTACATCCAGGTCCTTGGTTCATTATTTTATATTCTTGTCTTTTATTACTTTCAATAAATATTAATGGCTCCAAAAATTCCATAAAAATTCCCTAAAGCTCCTGCTAGTATGTTATTTGAGTGGTAATTTTGGTTTGCCGAATTTCTTTTATTTATTATTATTACAAATTCAACAATAGTAAAAAAAGTTGCTATTTACATTAGAAAAATCATCAAAATTTGAAAAATGCTTAATTTTTTTTCAAAAATTAGAGTATCTTTGTTTTGAATTGTTTGAATTTCTATCCAATTTTCATTGCATTTTCTTTTATAAAATCCTAAAAATTTACAAAACCCTAAAATACCATAAAATTTATATAAAATCATAGAAAAATCCAAAAAATGTGATTTCAGTTTTATTTGTAGATATTTTCATGTATTTTTTAATAAAATTAGTTTCTAGAAGTTTTGAGCATATTGGTATTTTTATTTGAAAAACACTACTGACTGTGCACTATTTGGTTATTTTCCCAATTTTTGATTTTAATAAAATTCCAAAAACATACTAAAATTATCCAAAAATCACAAAAATGTTATAACATCATTAAAAACACAAAAATAATTTTACTTAATTTTTCTAATTATTTTTACTGTATTTGAAAAATATAAAAAGAGTGTTTGTTTGCCTTTTTATTCATTATCTTTATTTGCCTTATTATCATAAATTAAAATTTTGCAAAATTAAAAACCACTAAAAAGAAAATAAAAATCCTTTGATTCTCTGGAATTGACTACTACATGTAATTGTGCTTCTTGTGTTCGATCATGGTTGCTATACCAAGTTAATAAAAGTAGCTAGACCACTCCATGTGATTTGCTAGATTCCTTTAGTGGTTAAATAAAAAGTTTCTCGAGATTGGCTTGGTTAATTTGGGGACAACGACACCTTGATTAATTAACCCAACCTTAATTAGCTAAACATGTGTCATCATGCATCCGAAGGAAGGAGAGCACCACGCGTGGAGGCTAGCATCCACGCCTCCGTCCGAACTAGCCACATCTCACATGCACCACATGCGAGAGGGGAAAAATTGCACTCGACCCCTCGTATGTGTCCAGAACCGCGAAAATGTCCAAGTCACATGCGTAGCACGCATCACCTTAGAAAAATTGTTGTAAAATCCTCTATACTTCGGGATATTACAGAAATACTCTCGTTGTGGGTAATTTATGCTACGGACCCTATGACTTTGGAAATTTGCATATAGGCCCTCTGAAAGGTATATTTACAAATGTTTATTAATTTTCTTTACGTAGATACCCTTGGAATTTCATATATCCATATCTTGGGCATTATTTATCAGATTTCTACAAACTTAGTGTCGATTTAAAGCTCGAGTGGTCCTCTTGCAACTGGAATACTGAGATTTTTATTTTTGATACATTTTTAACATCGATTAAATTGAGAAACTAATAACTGAGATTTTGCCGAAGTCTTGTCAATCCATAAGGCAGATCAACGATCGTCGAAGCGACCTCAGACGAAATCCAAATTAATCAATAATTAAACCATGATATATACCAAGCAATCAGTAGAAAAAAGTGAGTCAAAATTTATTATTCTCTACAACTAAATGTATAACAAGTAAGCAAGTAGAGGTTAAACTATAGAGAGCAAAACAGGCAGCCTACGATTATTATTAATCAAACTGCATTATGTACAAACATGTCCTTCATTCTATATTTTTGGGGGTTTTAATTTTATATTTTTTTGTATTTTTTTTACTTTTTTTATATTTTGTTTTCAATTTTGTATTTTTTTTTAATTTTTATATTTTATATTTTTTATATATTTTTTAATAGATGACAGAATATATAAGACTATATATGCCATATAGGGTAATATAATAATAAATACTTGTAAAAAGAAAATAAATACAAAAAATAGATTGTTTTAGGTTTTATATATTTTTCTAATGTTTTTATGATTTTTCTAGAATTTTTGCTAATTTTTATGGATGTTTAAAATAAAAAAGATCCCAAATCAGGGATTAAATAATAGGCCAAGATTGAAATGAAGATTAAAAATAACAAAATACACTTAAAATTCTTCATTTAAATAATAATATAGATAAAATCCAGAAACAAAAAAAATATTTTTTGAATTTTTACAGATTTTTTAGATTTTTATAAAGGATTTTAGAGCTTTTTGATTTTTTGTGTTTTCTTTTTCTATTATTAGGGATTTTTGGTTTGGAGTTAATAATTACTAAAACACACAACATATATTTTTTGGAATTTTTATATTTTATAAGTTAGATAGGGACAACATGCTCATTTTAACTTTAATAAATAGTTAAATGCCAAAATTGCTAAAATAAAAAGGTGGCATTAAATTAGTTGTTAGCAAGCATTTAACCCTATTCTTGCATAATTTTAGGAGCATGGATATTATTTTTAATAAATGAAATTCAGGAACCAAAAACCATGTACTAGAAAGGGCATAACTACAATTACAATAAACATCAGGTGCTCAAATGCAATTTTCCTAAAAATTTACAACGTATATTGACGACTGAAGAAATCACCTAGAGATCTGGGTAAAGGTATGAAAACACTCAAGGTCGTTGCGACTCGGATCTCGAGGCTCGGTCAATCAAGAAAATCAGACCACCAAATCAAAAATAAATCAATCAAGCACGAATAGCGGTCTCACTATTTATTTAACCTGTTATAGGGACCAGGGTCGAACTCAAGGAGCACGGGTTGGCTGAATCGACCTACAAAGTAGTCAAAAAATAAAATAAAATAAAAAAGGTAATTTTGGAGGATTTTATGAATTTTTAATTTTTTTGTATTTTTAATTATGAAGAAAATGCAAGAAGAAGGGAAAAATCTCACAAACAACAATTTATTCAATGCATCAAAACAACTCAGAAAATTCAAATAAAATTATTTTTGTTTTTTATATTTTTAAGTGTTTTTGATATTTTTTTAGAATTTTATAATTTTTATTTGATTTTATAAAAAGAAAAAGGTAAAAACAAAGAACTAATGTGTAGCCAGATTTGAAAGGCTATTTAAAAATAGATAGTTAGCCTATAAAAATCTGAAGGTGATTTTTATGAAAAGTAGAAATAAAAACTAAGCTACAAAAACCAAATTTGCAATTTTTTGAATTTTTTAGAATTTTTATGAATTTTTATAAGATTTTTAGGGTTTTATAGTTTTTATAGGTTTTATAAATCCAAACAAGATGAAAATTGGTTTGAATCAAGTAAACAACCAAACAAATAGTACCTAATAAATTTTGTAATTTTTAGAGAGGTTTTTTTATTTTTAATTGATTTTATAAACCAAATAATAACAAAAATGAAAGTTTTTTATTTTTTTAAAAATGACAAAAAGCAACAAAAATGTCCCAAAAATTTTTTGAAATTTTTACATAGTGGCAGGCGCCACGTGTCCTAATTTCACAAGATTTGGAGTTTGTTTGATATTTTATTCAACGAATACAAAATCCACAACACACAAAGACCTAAGCGTAAGAAAAGTAACTTTCAGGGGCTAAACTGAAACACGTGCTAGAAGTATAGGGGCTAAACCACAAAATTCACATAGAATTAACACATGTTCCAAATCCAATACGCACTGGGGTATATCTGCAAATAATTAAACTAAAGATTCATTCCAGAACAGTCATAAAACCCAAGACCTAAACATGCAATTTCCCCACAAAATCATGTGTTGAAACACGTATCTCCACAAAACAGGAACTAAAATGCAAATATAAGAAACTACAGGTCCAGATATGCAAATTATCCAAGTGTGCAAGTATATTTAACAGACTAACTAAAAACTGAAATAAACTACAGGGGGTCGGGCGCAAGTTACCCGACCAAAGTGCGTGCAGGGCACGTGAGGGCCAGTTGTCGGGTGGTAAATGGCGGATGACGTTCGGCTGTGATGGCGCCTCCGGAAGATCCAACAGTGCTGACACGATGCCGAACGTGGGGTGCACGTGGTCTCAGTTCATGGATCTAACGGCCTGATAGGAGCAGGGTACAGACGGCTCGGATGATATCTAGAGGCGAGGGGCGATCAGACAGCAGAGAGATAGTCTGGAAGAACTCCTGGGCGAGCTTCTCTGACGAGCTGGGAGCAATCCGAGCGTCTGATGGAAGATCGGAGAGGGGGGTTCTCCTCGCGATGACGATCCGCATCGGGTGGTGGTGTCCGATGGAGCTCCCAACGATCAGATCCTCCAGTGAAGGAGAAGGGACCTGGGATGCTCCGGTGAAGGGTGGACAATGCAACTGAGGGAGGTATCTCGGCACTTATTAACCTGCAGAAGAGGGCTCGTGCTCAGAGGAAGTCTTCGGCATGGGTTATTGAACCAACAGTAAAGGGAAGCGGCGTGGATAGGCGGAGGGAGGTTCCGGTGGAGGCGGTGGAAGGAACCAGACCCGGTCTTGGCTTGGATAGCCAAGATCAAGTTGATCAGATCGTTGAAGGAAGGTGACGATGGGTCGAGGGATCTATCGATACGGGTGAGGTGAAGTGACGGGGCTCCAGCCATTGGGGCGGAACTGGCGGAGCTAGGGGGAAAAGATCGAATCTAAATGACGAAATGGAACCTAAGGGAAGTACCTGATGGTCGGAGTCGACTATGGGGGAGATGCTGGATCTCCGGCGGTTTTCGCCTTGATGGAGCGTCGCCTCCAGAGGCTCGGGCTATGCCGACGGCGGAGCTCGACGACGATGGTCGCCGGACCTAGGGTACACACCTCCAATCACTCTCTGCAACACCCTCCACACTCACTGTCACTCGAGGAAGAAGATGGAGGTCACAGGGATCGAAGATGGTGGCCGAAGGTGTGCGAAATGGCGGAGGGAGGCGAGGCTTTATACTGGTAGGGGTCCGACAAGAATGGAGTCGGGAAAGCAAATGTGGTGCACGGATCCCTAGGAAGAATGGCAGGCGTGGATCAGGGATGTAACGTGAATTATCGGAGCCCGGGGTTTAAGGAAATGGTTGGTGGATCGAGGCATGAGAAAATGGAGAAATCGGGTTGGCGCCAAGATCCACGGGGCTTGTGGTCCGGGGGGGAGTTGAGTGGGGGTCAACAATCCCCCGTGGACCAATGGAAAAATTCCATTGGAAAAAGATTTGGAAAATCAAAATAAAATAGAATGACTTTATTTAAAAATATTTACAAAATAAAAAATGTTTATTTATTTTCAAAGTATTTTTTAGTGTGTTTTATTTATTTTTTTTAAAAAATAAATGATGTATTTACATTATATTATTTTTATATGCAGGTATATATACCTATGTATTTTTTATTTTTATTTTTATTATGTTATTTATGTATAATTATTCCAATTTTATATTTTATTTATTTACACCATAAAATTTGTAATATATAATGATTTTTATTTGATTTTTATTAATTATTTACAAGGGTGAAATAAATAATCTTTTATTTTATATACATGGTATATGTACACTGATGAGAGAGAAATTATTTTTGTTTCATTTTTATTTTTCTTATTTTTATTTTATTTTTATAAATATATACAAAATATCGGGAACACATAAATAATTTTATTTTTAGAAAATAAAATATTTACACTAAGAGGGGGGTTATGTACAAGGCTGAGTTCCCCTATCTCTATCTACTTATTTTATTTTGCGGTCAGGCCCATGTTGGGCCCTCCCTTGGGTTCAGGTCACTCAATATTTATTCTAAATATTTCCCTCTTTTTCTTTATTTCTTTATTCTTTTTTTGTACAAAAACATGCTAATTATTAATATTTACACAATGCATGCGTTTTGATAATTTATTATATTTACAAACATATACATGGTGTTTTGTAAAGGTTTTTAGATAAAATAAAAGAATAAAGAGTGATGAATGAGGATTCATTACCCCCCTATACTTAACTTTGCTAGTCCCTTAGCAAACACTTATTTGAAAAAGAAGTGAAAAAGAAAAGAAAAAGAAAAAGAGGGGAAAATGAATGAATCAATGCTGAATATTAAACTAGCCTTCATTAAATTGAAGTATGGAGCTTAGTCAGATCTTTGGATTATTAATGTGTCGGAACCCTATGTGGACTTAGGTTTAAAACTTAACAGCCTCTAAGTTCCACTAATCTATAGACAAGACTCCTCAATAATCCAGATCAGAACAAGTCTACATACACAAACCCTGAAGACTATGAATCTTTCCTTGTATTGTATAAGTGAGGTATAGCTCTCCACCTCAGAAGTACCAAAATGACAACCCTCCTCAACAAGGTAACTCTAAGACCTTAGTCTGGCCACTCTTTCCTCGAGGAGCGGGGTATTCCCTTCTAAGTTCAAGTTCAACCGGCTCAAGAAGAGGGGGAAGAAGAGAATGGACCATGGCCAGTGTAGCCATGTATCCCTGGGAGCTCAACCAGTGTAGCTAAGTCTTCCTGCTGCAAGCTACATAAGATGGAACATGAGTCTCAAGCTCTGCTTATTGCGCTATATACACTCCGGTGGGATTATCATTTTCTATCAGACCCACCACTTTTTTTGGGGTTTTCTTTTCTTTTTGC
Organism: Ottelia alismoides; assembly: GCA_037367405.1. NCBI lineage: Eukaryota > Viridiplantae > Streptophyta > Magnoliopsida > Alismatales > Hydrocharitaceae > Ottelia > Ottelia alismoides. Next base: position 24,881 of record JAZKJV010003519.1, read on the forward strand.
ATTTTTTTTGATGTGCATATATACAACATATCTACAAAGTGCAGCATATATACATAAGGAGTTTTTCCTCTTGAGCTAGTAGACTGTCCCTCTTTTGAAGCATTATTGCAACCCACAACTCCTGTCATTAGACCTCATGGCAACCAGACCAAGTTGAGACGCACTTCCTTCACTATAAGAAGAAGGGAGGTTCCGCCTAGAAGTACTACCCTCATATGCTACCCAAGTCAAGGAAGACTGCCTCCTCACCACCTCATCTGTAGAGATCTCGGTGTAAAGTGTTGGTCCAAGTAAAGCCATTGTCTACATGAGTCATTGTGTGTTGTTAAGTGCTCTACTTAGTCTCATCGAGATGACATATGATCATAGCCTAGTGGACTCAAAGAATTAAGTCACCATGGACCTGAAAAGTCTCAACCCTAAGCCTTGTAAGGTTCCTCTTAGAATTAGGTGGCTTAAGATCTTAACCAAGCTCCATTTTCCAATTTAATTCTAGGCTAGTTTAGATGTCAACTATGATTTAGGAAAAACTATACAAGTATTTACAAAGATGCAATTTACAACATATTTACACATGTGCATAATTTTTGAAAAATGTTTCGAAAACATGGATGTATGCATGAAGCAAGTTTTGCAAAATATTTACACAAATTTACACAAGGTTTTTGCAAACTTTTGATTTTCAAAACATTTTACAAAAATTTTGTACTATATACATAATTTGGATATGAAAAATATTTACAAACTATTTACACAAAAGATTTTTACAAACATTTTTACAAAAATAATTTTGTACACTAGATATGTATGTGCAATAAAAGAATTTTATTTATAAGGAAATTTTTTTAATTTTTATGGATTTTTGGGTTTTAGCCATTTTTATTTATTAACACACTCACACAAAGTACGAGTTATGGCTAAAGTATATACGACATCTCCCTATACTTAGCTCGAACGATGTCCTCATGTCAAGAGCGATGAAGAAGACATAACTCGTGCTTAGTATAGGGAAGTGAAAAGGAAGGCTATATACATAGACGAATGAAAGAATATAAATGCAAGAAGAAACTCGGGGTTTCCCCCTATACTTAGGATCAAGTAATCCTAAGTATAGCAGGTTGTACACAAAGGGAAATCTGAGTGAGAATGTACAGGGTCTACCTCCCCTATACTTAGGGTAAAATATCCCCAAGTATAGGCAGCAAAACAGAGATAGAAATGAATCAAAAGGAACTCAAAAGTCTCGGACCCCCCTATACTTAGGGTAAAGTGCAACCTAAGTATAACAATGTCGAAGATGCAAATGGCGTGTTGGACTAAAGAATAGTGTGATATAGACAACTGGATCTATACAAGTCGGAAGAGCAGTGATAATCAGGCATGAGATGCAATAGATGTGAGTCATGAGACCACATCTCACGGAAAATGAATCGGGGCAACGTCAACGACCAACGGCTCATGATCTAGATATGGCTTGAGCCGCTGCCTGTTAACACGAAAGGTACTCCCAGAAGACAACTCAGATATATCAATACTCCCATTGTCGTGTACCTTTCTAACCAAATAGGGTCCCTTCCATTTCTTTTGTAGCTTCCATGGAAATAATCTCAACCTGGCATCGAATAACCATATGCGTTGTCCTGGCTCAAACTGCTTGTGGTTGATATGAGAATCGTGCCACTCCTTCACTCTCTCCTTGTACTGAAGGCTGCTCAAAAAGGCTGCATCACGAAGCTCCTCTAGGGTTGCTAACTCTGTCCTCCTCTAGTCTCCTACACTCACTGGATCCATGCTAATATCTGTGACTGCCCAGAGTGACCTATGTCTAAGCTCAACAGGTAAATGGCAGGGCTTGCCATAAATGAGGCGAAAGGGAGATGTACCCAAAGGCGTCTTGAAGGACGTCCGATATGCCCACAAGACCGAGTCCAAAAGCTGTGACCACTCCTTTCGATCAGGCGGACGACCTTCTGCAATATAGTCTGGATCTCCCTGTTCGACACTTCAGCAAGACCATTGGTCAGAGGATGGTATGGAGTGGCAACCCGATGGTCTATGCTGAACTCGCTAGCAAGGGCCTTTACCTTGTCGTTGACGAAATGAGACCCCCCGTCGGATATCAAAACTCTAGGAACCCCGAACCATGAAATGATATTCTTCCTCAAAAATCTGCAAACAATCCTAGCATCTGTGGTTCGTGCGGGGATGGCCTCAACACAATGACTCACATAATCCACGGCCAACAGAATGTACTCAAATCCCTGACTCCTAGAGAATGGACCCATGAAATCGATGCCCCATGCGTCAAAAACCTCACAGAAGTGAATGGGTTGCATCGGCATCATATCACGCTATCCACAAGTGCCCATCCTCTGACCGTCAGTACACCTCTTCACGAACTCATCAGAGTCCTTGAAGAGGGTAGGCCACCATAGGCCGGATTAGAGCACTTTCTGTGCCGTTCTCCTCCCAGAATGATGTCCTCCTGCCTCAAGCTTGTCGTAGTATGTGAGGACGCTGTGGTGCTCCTCCTGAGGAATGCACCTACGCCAGACACTATCCCCTCCTTCATGATAAAGGACGGGATCCTCCCAATGGTAGAACTTAGCCTTCGCGAGGAAGGTCTCAATTCTCTGCCTGGGCCAATCTTGTGGGACTTTCTTGGCAACAAGAAAGTTCACAATATCGGCATACCACGAGAGAGAAGCGATAGCAAGGATTGACTCATCTGGGAAGGTTTCAAAAATAGGCTCGATCTATTCAGAATCCTCAAGATACTCCAATCGGGAGAGATGATCCGCCACCACATTCCTGACTCTAGGCTTGTCCTTAATCTCTATATCAAACTCCTGGAGTAGAAGGATCCATATGGACAATCTGGCTTTAGCATCCTTCTTTGCCATTAGGTACCGGATGGCGGTATGATCAGTGAAGATGGTCACTCTAGATCCAATGATGTAAGATCTGAACTTATCTAGGGCAAACACTACGGCTAGCATCTCCTTCTCAGTGACGGTGTAGTTCCGCTGAGCGGCATCCAAAGTCCGGCTATCGTAGAGAATAGCAAAGGGGACTCCATCCCTCCTCTGTCCTAGCACGGCCCCTACGGCAAAATCGGAGGCATCCGTCATGATCTCGAATGGAAGAGACCGATCAGGCGGCTGAAGGACAAGAGCCTCTACAACTAGACTCTTGAGAGTCTCAAATGATGCTAGACACTTATCATCCACAATGAACTCGGTGTCTTTCGTCAGCAGATCAGTCAACAGTGGGGCAATCCGACTGAAATCATGAATGAATTGTTGGTAGAAACCGACGTGCCCCAGAAAAGACCGTAACTGCCGCAAGTTGGACGGTGGACTGAGTTTCCTAATGATATCCACCTTGGCCGGATCAACCTCCATGCCGCTGTTGGAGATGATATGGCCAAGCACCGGTCCTTGAGTCACCATGAAGTGACTCTTCTCCTAAGAAAGCACCAGGTGTACCTCAATACATCGCTGGAGGATGCGGTCTAGGTAGTCGAGACAAGAATCGAATTTGTCATCGTAGACCAAAAAAATCGTCCATGAAGACCTCCAAGCACTCCCCCACCATGTCTGAAAAGATGGACAGCATGCACCTCTGGAATGTCACCGGAGCGTTGCACAATCGAAAGGGCATCCGTCTGAAAGCATATGTCCCAAAGGGACAGGTGAAGGTAGTCTTGTCCTGGTCCTCGGGCGCAATCGCCACCTGGTTGTATCCGGAGTACCCGTCCAAGAAACAGTAATGGATCTTCCCTGCCAGCCTCTCAATAATCTGATCAATAAAAGGTAGGGGAAAATGATCCTTCTTGGTGGCCTAGTTCAATCGTCTGTAGTCCACACAGACCCGCCAAGAAGTGGGTACCCGAGTAGCGATCTCCTCTCCAGACTCACTAACAACTGTAGTGATGCCCGTCTTCTTAGTCACCACATGCAATGGACTGACCCACTTGAAGTCGGAGATGGGGTAGATAAAATCGGTGCTCCACCATTTCGAGATCTCCTTCATGACAACATCTCGAAGATTCGGGTTCAGCTGCCGTTGGAACTCACGCGATGGCTTCGCGTCATCCTCGAGATAGATATGGTGGGAGCACAAGGCCGGACCTATCCCCTGGAGATCGGCTACACTCCATCCTATCACCTTGCGGTTCTTTTCAAGAACCCCCATTAGACGGGATTCCTGCTCTCCAGTTAAATCCGCTGAGATAATGACTGGATACATCTCATGCTCACCCGCAAGGAACCTATACTTCAACGATGATGGAAGCGGCTTCAGCTCTAGACAACATGGTGCTGGTAGATCTGACCTCTGAAAGGTCTGAGTGAATGCGGCCAAATCTGCAAGGGAGAATGAAAACTCTCGCTCACAATCTGAATCTGGCGAAGGTTGCTCTGCTGGTGTGTCTGTGCTCTGTGTGGAATCATCCTCCTCCCTAGCTGTAGGCTCTATGGAAGTTAGACATGGTATCAAGTCATCAAACTCAGCCCAATCAAAATCTGACTCCGAGGGATCTGTATTAGAATCACAAGAATCTGCCTCACGATCGGGAACCGACTCTATCGCCTGAGATGTATCCTCGACTAGGGGTACGCTCTCCAAGATCTCCTCTGATGTCATCTGTGCATCAGCAAACTCTGAAGGTGAGAGGATGGCTTGTGCTGCTGGGTCTGCCCAAACTGCCTCGTCATCTGTGATCACAAAATCGCAGTCCTGGTGGATGTCTCGCCCTGCCTCTGTCATCTGCTCTGAATCTGATGTCGGCTCGGAGTAAGCTGAATCTCTGGCTCTAGTCTCCTCGATCGTCTCTATTTGTATACTCTCGCCCTCGACATGAAAGTATACCTTCCCGCTATCATGAACGGATACTACCTTGGTTGTGGCCAAGAACGGGCGTCCTAAAATGATGGGGTTATCGGTCACGGACTCAGGGATCTCTATGTCCAATACAACGAAGTCCACGGGGAATTTCAGGCCCTAAATCGTGACGACAACGACCTTTAGCAACCCCTTCGGCCTCTTGACAGATCGATCAGCAAACTGAAGGACCGTTCTGCTCTGTCGTAGAGGGCCCAACTCAAAGCGGTCGAGTAGGGCTGTCGGAAGTAGGTTGATCGAAGACCCGCTGTCTAATAGAGTACGATCAAACCTCTACTCCTGGATATGGTATCTGACATATGGGGCTCCTGCATCTAGCCTCTTGGCTGGCAGACGGTTCTGAATCGCGAAACATGTGGCATGAGTGAGCACATGGATCTCTGACTGGTGGTTCCTCCTCTTCCTCCGAACTATGGTCCTGTCTCTGAGTAATCGCTGGAAGAGAGGTATGTGCTCCAAGGCCTCCTGTAGAGTCAGTTGTATCTGGAATCTGTCCATCATGTGCTGGCTGAACTCTAATTGGTGGGACTTTTTTGGGTCTTTTTTGGTCCCCTTAGCCAAGCAGAGTGCTTGGTGGAAGGGGACTGCTGGGTCCTTCTCAGATGAAGGACTAGGAGAGGGTCTGGGCTGCTCAAGCACGGCAGAATCCACACATACATCATCAATCACCATAGGTGGATCACAAAAAATCAAACCCTTTCCTTTATTCACAGAAATGTCCTAAGGTACATGCACAGAAGGAAAAACAACATGACTAGCAGTAGTAGTAACGGTGGCCTCAGCACCACCCTCGGCATCTGGATCCGTGGCCTCAGTACCGCGCTCTGGCTCGGCAACAAGTATGGTGGCATCAGTACCACCTCCTCCATTTGGTGAAATGACGGCCTCTGTACCGTCAGTTGGATCAAAGACCCTGGTGGCATCAGTACCACCGTCATCATCTCTAGCGGCATCAGCACCACTCTCCTCCTCGCCTGGCGCTCCTGAAGTAGCATCAAGTCGTTGCTCAGACGAGGCGCCACCTGCTGGCATCCTACTGCTCCAAAGTGTAACAAAATCAGCATCAAACACGTATGCAGTCATATCACCAAGTGAAGCACTAGGAATGGTAACCTCAGTGAATTCTACCTGCTCAGATTTCCTCTTTATGTTGTTCGGGTTTGGATCAATCTGGGCAGGGATGGCGGCCTTCCCCTTCATAATCTCCCTTAGCTCTTGGTGAAACTCGTCCATCTCCCGTCGAAAGGTAGCCTGCTGCTCGGACATGAGGCAGGCTAGATCATCCAAGGAGGGGTTATCAAAGGTTGGCCCATGAGAACCTGACGGGTGGCCTCGCTGGTAGTGAGGTTGTTGCTGCTGGTGGTGAGGGTGAGAAGGGTACTGCTGATGATACTACTGCTGAGGCTGCTCTCACCTCCAAGGCTATCCCTGCTGATAGGGACAATAGTGCTGGTAGTGGGATGACTGCTGCTGCTGAACTGGGGGTTGGGGCTGCTGGTGTTGCTCACGCTGCTAGTCATACTGGCCACCCTGAACTAGAGGCTGCTGCTGGGAACTGGTGTCTCTGGCCGTCCAACGAAATCTGGGATGGTCTCGTCAGATACTGGGCTGAGGTCGATCGTACCAAATCCCGTTGACATCCATCAACGGCTCCTTCTCGTAAGAGGGCGGGGGGAGTACTGCCAGGGGCTGATCCGGCTGATACACCACCATCTGAGTATCCTGGGATGGTAGTGACTGTACGTACTGCGGTGGCTGCTAGTACGACTCCGCCTGTACAAGGTGGACTTGTCTAGGCTGACTGGAGTGCTGGGATGAGCTACCACTACTGCTCAGATCTCCTCGTGACCTGAGATGGGGCTGAGAAGCCATCTGTGCCTCCTGGAGACACATGATCTGTGTCTTCAGGTCACTCAGCATCTGTGCCATCTGGTCGATCTGTGTCATGCCATGGCACTGCTTCTTCTCTATCAGCTCGATCCGGTCCAGCTTCTCGCTGATGATGCCCATGTCTGCGGCTATAGACTTGGCCTGTGCGACTACCGCGGACGAAGTGGAAGGACCGGCATCGACCCATGCTATCCTCTGAAACTGCACGACCTGTGGCTGGGGGCATCCCTGAGTGTAAAGTCGGGTCTAGGACATCACGGTGTAGTTATCGGCCATCTCCTCATAGATGGCCCAGACCTGATCCTCATCCATGGCGAAGTAGGAACCGCCACAAGAAGCATTCACCAAGCCCTGCAGCTCTGGTGTCAGCCCACAAAAGAAGCTCTGAACTATTTTAGGCTTCGAGATGTCATGGTGCGGGCATCGGTCGGTAAGCTCCTTGAACCTCTCCCATGCCTCATGGAACTGCTCGTTGGGGAGCATGGAGAAGTTGTTGATCAGGGTACTCGCTACATTGGTCCGCCCGAGTGGATAATACTTGTTCAGGAACTCGGTGGGGAGCTGCTCCCAGGTAGTCACGAATCTCCCCAAATGCTCCAGCCAGTTGGCTGCTCTGTCCATAAGGGGGAAGGGGAAGGCAATCATTCGAATAGTATCCTCATCCACCTGACGATCGTGGACATTGCTGCAGATCATCTCGAATTCTTGGAGATGCAGATGGAGCTCCTCAGTCGCGAGCCCGTGGAAGCGGGGTAGAAGCTGGATAGTCTAAGGGGGGAACTTGAAGTACCCCACGATCGCCGGAAGTACAATCCACCAGTGAGTAAGAGTCGATATGGGGTTGTGCAACTCCCGCATCGGTCTGGCTGCTACTGCCAGTTGGACTGGAATCTCAAGTCCGTCCCCACAGGGTCTACGCTGCTCTCTCTCTCTTTCTGCTCTCATCCGCTCCATCTCTCTCCTCATCTCTACCATGAAAGCTCCCTGATCCCTGATCTGTTGCTGCATCATCTCGAGGAAGCTATCAATGTGTTGTTGATCGCACTCTGGTCCAGGACGTATGTCTGCTCTGGTCTGGGGCCTCCGGTGCGCTCATCACTGCTGTCGGCCATGGTCTCTGCAAAGGCAAAAGACCCAAGCTCAGGTGCTGAAATATAATATGTCTGTTGATCTATCTGATTGGGAACCTCTGGACTGTCAAAAGAAAGGTGGTCGGGGGGAACATGATGGAAGCGAACTCGGGTTCGGAGAGCAGGTCTCGGCTCTCACGAACCGACCTAGATGAGCGGGCCGGAGTGCTCGTAAGCGGTGCAGCCATAGGCTGCCTAAGGGACCTCCGACCCATCATCGTGATCTGGTGAGTTGGGCGGATGGGATCTGGAAAGCAAACAGGATGAAACAGACAAACCCCAATTTCACCAACGCGACGCGAGCTGATGACTGTTAGAGTTCGGTCTTTTATCTTGTCTTTTTTATTTTGGTGATAATACAGTCTAACAGAGCGATTAAGCGAGCTGTTGGGAATCCAACGCCCCCAGGAGACTGTCCCGGTCTCGAACTAGATCTTTCCCAGCCAGTACAAGCTGCGGACCGTTTACCGGCTACCCGATCGGCTCGCTCTATTAAGGATATCGCAGCCTGCTTTACCAAAAACCGGAGCGATCCTCACTAGAAAACGACTAGCCGAGAAGCAGTAGTCTGAAGAAGGGTCGGATATGGCTCTACCTAGTGTGCGGGTCACTCTCTCGCCCAATCAAACCATACAAGGTGGGGGTTGCTGTCCCAAAAAATTTTTTTGGTGAAGTGGTTTTTTAGTCCAATTTTCTTTAGCAGTCCCAATTTTATGGTTTTCTCTTTTTTTAGGTATTTTTCAAGCAAACAAACACCTAACGAATTTTTCGGGTTCTCCTGATTTTATTTTAGTCCAAAAACAGGGGGGAGAAGACGAAAAAGCCGATGCGCGAAGAAATCAATGATGCATGCAGAGTAAGAAATGCATACCTTACTCCAGCACTCTACATGCAGGGTGATCTGCACATAAAAGTAAAGGCACAAACTAAACTACTTATATGATGCACGAGAAAATCAGCCTTAGACGAAGCACTTTCTACACGAGAAGAACAATAGCTAACGGGTCAACTAGAGGGGTTGGGGTCCGGTCTCTGATGCCGATCAGTGTCCGCCACAACGGATCCTGCCAGTGTTGTATACGGCCTCTAGTGGCACATGACCCCTCAAGTGACCAGGTTAGCTTTTTCTTTATTAATTTTAATTAGGTCCAATTACGATCTAATAAGAGCAGGCAGATAATTAGAGTTTGGATCCTAATCAGTTACGTCACAATCAGAAGAAAATCCTAAGCTAAGGCCAAAACCACGTAAATCAGACAGGCAGTTAAAAATAAAATAAAGGCGAGAAAACTAAAACCGGCGAAAAATGGGGTGAGGTCCCTCGAGCACACCGGTGCTCGGCGAAACAGACCCCGGTAGTCACCGATAGAGTTCAAGTGTCTGAGAGTTTGGTTGTCCCTGTATTATTACAATAACAAATAATCTGAAAATTAAACTAACTATCCTAAACCTCTCCTCTCTCTCCCGCTCAACTCCTCACTCTCTTATGTGGCTCCGTACAGAAGAAAGCTACCTCCGGCTTCTGCGGTTGCTTCGGCTTTCTGAAGAAAGCTGCCTCGGTCCTCGGACCCTCGCAAGAAGTCAAACAAGAGTGTGTCAGAACCAGATTACTATAAAACTAAGCAAAACAAAATAAAATAGAATAGAATGGGAACTATATGCAAAAATAAAAATAAAGACAAATAAAATAAACAAACAAAACACAAAAATAAAAGAAAAACAAAAGAAAATAAAAAGGCGTGAAAAGCTGCGAAAGAAAAAAAAAGTCGCGAAGAAAGCCGCGAACGAAAAAAATAAAAAGAACTACTAAGCCGTGCTCCTCGGCAACGGGACCATTGATGACTGAAGAAATCACCAAGAGATCCGAGTGAAGGTATGAAAACACTTAGGGTCGTTGTGACCCGGATCTCGAGGCTCGGTCAATCAAGAAAATCAGACCACCAAATCAAAAATAAATCAATCAAGCACGAATAGCGGTCTCGCTATTTATTTAACCTGGTATAGCGACCAGGGTCGAACTCAAGGAGCACGGGTTGGCCGAATCGGCCTGCGAAGTAGTCAAAAAATAAAATAAAATAAAAAAAGGTTTTTGGTGGATTTTATGAATTTTTAAATTTTTTGTATTTTTAATTATGATGAAAATGTAAGAAGAAGGGAAAAAGCTCACAAACAACAATTTATTCAATGCATCAAAACAACTCAGAAAATTCAAATAAAATTATTTTTCTATTTTTTATATTTTTAAGTGTTTTCAAATAAAATATTTTTAATTATGATGAAAATATAAGAAGAAGGGAAAAAGCTCACAAACAACAATTTATTCAATGCATCAAAACAACTCAGAAAATTCAAATAAAATTATTTTTCTATTTTTTATATTTTTAACTAATTTTTATTTAATTTTATAAAAATTTAAAAAGGTAAAAACAAAGAACTAATGTGCAGCCAGATTTGAAAGGCAAATTAAAAATAGATAATTAGCCTATAACCATCTGAAGGTAATTTTTATGAAGAGTAGAAATAAAAACTAAGCTACAGAAACCAAAATTGCAATTTTTTGAATTTTTATGAATTTTTATAAGATTTTTAGGGTTTTATAGTTTTTATAGGCTTTATAAATCTAAACAAGATGAAAATTGGTCTGAACCACCAAACAAATAGTACTTAATTTTTTGTAATTTTTAGAGAGGTTTTTATGTTTTTAATTGATTTTATAAACCAAACAGTAACAAAAATGAAGGTTTTTTATTTTTTAAAAATAACAAAAAACAACAAAAATGTCTCAAAAAATTTGTGATATTTTTAGACAGTGGCAGGAGCCACGTATCCAAATTTCACAAGATTTGGAGTTTGTTTGATATTTTATTCAACCAATACAAAAGACACAACACATAGGGACTTAAACGCAAGAAAAGTAACTTTCAGGAGCTAAACTGAAACACGTGCTAGAAGTATAGGGGATAAACCACAAAATTCACATAAAATTCGCAAATATTCCAAATCTAGTACGCACAGGGATATATCTGCAAATAATTAAACTAAAGATTCATTCTAGAACAGTCATAAAACCCAAGCCCTAAACATGCAATTTCCCCACAAAATCATGTGTCGAAGCACGTGTCTCCACAAAACAGGGACTAAAATGCAAATATAAGAAACTAGAGGTCTAGATATGCAAATTATCCAAGTGTGCAAGTTTATTTAACAGACTAAATAAAAACTAAAATAAACTACAGGGGGTCGGGCGCAAGTTACCCAACCAAAGCGCGTGCGGGGCACGTGAGGGACGGGTGTCGGGCGGTGAATGGCGGATGACGTGCGGCTGTGATGGCACCTCCTATAAGATCCAACGGTGCTGACACGACGTCAAACGTGGGGTGCACGTGGTCGTTAGATCATGGATCTAACAGCCTGACAGGAGAAGGGTACGGACGGCTCTGATGATATCTGGAGGCGAGGGGCAATCCGACGGTAGAGAGATAGGCTGGAAGAACTCCTCCTGGGCGAGCTTCTCCGGTGAGCTGGGAGCAATCCGAGCGTCCGATGGAAGATCATAGAGGGGGGTTCTCCTCGCAATGACGATCCGCGTTGTGTGGTGGCGTCCGATGGAGCTCCTAACGGTCAGATCCTCCGGCGAAGGAGAAGGGAACTGGGCTGCTCCGACGAAGGGGAGACAATGCAACTGAGGGAGGTATCTCACGCTTATTAACCTGGAGAAGAGGGCTCGTGCTCGTAGGAAGTCTGTGGCATGGGTTATTGAACCAACAGTAAAGGGAAACGGCGTGGATAGGCGGAGGGAGGTTCCGGCGGAGGTGGCAGAAGGAACCAGACCCGATCTTGGCTCAGATAGCCAAGATCGAGGTGATAAGATCATGGAAGGAAGGTGACGATGGGTAGAGGGATCTATCAATACGGGTGAGGTGAAGTGACGGGGCTCCGGCTACTAGGGCGGAGCTGGCGGAGCTAGTGGAAAAGATCGAATCTAAATGACGAAATGGAACCTAAGGGAAGTACCTGATGGTCGGAGTCGACAATGGGGGAGATGCTGGATCTCCGGCGGTCTTCGCCTCGATGGAGCGTCGCCTCCATAGGCTCGGGCTACGCCGACGGTGGAGCTCGACGACGATGGTCGCCGGACCTGGGGTACACACCTCCAATCACTCTCTGCAACACCCTCCGCACTCGCTGTCACACGAGGAAGAAGATGGAGGTCACAGGGATCGAAGATTGTGGTCAAAGGTGCGTGAAATGGCGGAGGGAGGCGAGGCTTTATGCTGGTAGGGGATCGACAAGAATGGAGTCGGGCAAGCAAATGTGGTGCACGGATCCCAAGGAAGAATGGTGGGTGTGGATCAGGGATGTAACGTGAATAATCGGGGCCCGGGGTTTAAGGAAATAGTTGGCGGATCAAGGCGTGCGAAAATGGAGAAATCGGGTTGGCACCAAGATCCACGGGTCTTGTGGTCCAGGGGGAGTTGACCGGGGGTCAACAATCCCTCGTGGACCAATGGAAAATTTCCATTGGAAAAAGATTTGGAAAATCAAAATAAAATAGAAAATGACTTTATTTAAAAATATTTACAAAATGAAAATTGTTTATTTATTTTCAAAGTATTTTTTCGTGATTTTTATTTATTATTTGAAAAAAAATTATGTATTTACATTATATTATTATTATATACAAGTATATATACCTATGTATTTTTATTTTTATTATTTTATTTATGTATAATTATTCCAATTATATATTTTATTTATTTACATCATAAAATTTGGAATATATAATGATTTTTATTTGATTTTTATTAATTATTTAAGGGTGAAATAAATACATCTTTTATTTTATATACATGGTATATGTACACCGATGAGAGAGAAATTATTTTTGTTTTATTTTTATTTTTCTTATTTTTATTTTATTTTTATAAATATATAAAAAATTTGGGGAACACATAAATAATTTTATTTTTAGAAAAAAAAATATTTACACTAAGAGGGGGGTTATGTACAAGGCTGAGTTACCGTATCTCTCTCTACTTATTTTATTTTGCGATCAGGCCCATGTTGGGCTCTCCCTTGGGTTCAGGTCACTTAATATTTATTCTAAATATTTCCCTCTTTTTCTTTATTTCTTTATTCTTTTATTTTTGTACAAAAACATGCTAATTATTAATATTTACACAATGCTTGCTTTTTGATAATTTATTATATTTACAAACATATACATGGTGTTTTGCAAAGGTTTTTAGCTAAAATATAAGAATTAAGACTAATGAATGAGGATTCATCATATATTAAATTTTACTGGACCAAAAATAAATACAAAAAGGTGTAAGGGCATCCTTGCAATTTGTCCACCTCACGTGGGATGAAATGTGAGATGACCTGACATGGACCTAAGTACAATATGAAAGTAATACATGGGTCTTCATGTAATTTTACCAATTTATTTACACTGAACATTTTATTTATATGACTAATGATTACATACAAAAATGAATGGGGCTATGTGTGCAATTTACCCCTCAAAGGCGCACCATCATGCAGTTTTGATTATTCCACTTGCCATGTGTCGTTCACACAGCCCGCAATACCCCTTCACTGATCGATGCTTCAGATCTGATCATGACGCTCCATCAACGGTCCAGAGGTGTGGGAAATGGATGGTTGGGAATATAACTGGAGGCACGCCCTCCATCGAACGGCTACTGTTGTTCGCGAAGAATAGGGAAGAACAAGGCCATCCCCGACCTTCGATCGATGATATCTCACTCTCCGACAGTCTCTGATGCAACTCTGGGGCTCTACACATCCGCGAGGCTCGTCCGCATTGACGAGTACTCGGAAGATGGTCTGGGACCCAGTGTTGGGGTCTTGGAGCTCGGTTAAAGCGAAAGCACCTGGGAGCCTGTGTAGGTCCGATTCTTGGCCGAAGATGGCTCCTTCTGGTGTGTGACCTGCACGGAAACACTATGGCTCGAGGAGATAACCCTTGAACAGATACGAAGCTGCACAGTGCAGAAAGGGAGGCGGGCGATGAAGGTCCAGTGTACGGTGGAGGAGTGGACCTTGATTGACTGCTCGGGAAAGGAGCAGGTTGATCTAAGTGGGAGAAAACGTGGAGAAGGCAATGAGGAAAGTAGGGAGGTGGTCGTAGATGGTCGAAGTACGACGGAGCACAGTGAACAGACTGTTGGAGCTCTAGAGCTCCGGCAAGGGTAGGTAATTAACCAAGGCTAAATTACTGATCAAAACTTGAAATTAAAGACAGGAAAAGAAATATGGGAAGTAAATCTACCTAAAAAGAGGAAGAAAAAGCAGCTCTTTTACCTGCCGACGAAGCAGGGAGTAGGGCGACCAACGACGACCACCGTGGGTGCACCTCCTCCTCCGCGAGCTGCTCCAGACCACAGGGGATCTCCCTCTGTCACAAGGATACACTCTAGACCATGGTTTATGGGAGTTAGGGCTCGAAAAAGTGACCAAATATTGAAGGGAAGGAAGGAGGCCTTATTTATAGGCATGATGGGCACCCTTATTGACCGGCTTATTAGGAAAAATACAAGTTATGTACAAGAGATCTAAAGGCCCAACGTCGATAAATGATGGTTGATCTTAATTGTGGCGAGAAAATTAGACAAAATGGATTGATAAAATGCCCATGAAAAAAGGAAGAAAGTGGGTGATTCGACAGGTCTGACAAAGGTCAGAGGCGTCAGGGGCAGTTGTCCATGGGTCAACAATCCATGGCCATGATTGGGCCACGTCAGCCCACATAAGGACAAAATAACCTGGTTTATTAGAAAATAAGTAATTAAATATATGATTTTATTAGCTTGTGATTATAAAATAAAAAATGTTTATTATTTTATGTAGTATTTTAATATGATTTTTATTTATTTTTTGGTGTTATTTGTTATAAGTTATTTTTAAGGGTGTATTTATAGGTATATTCATCTATGTTTGGGACATTTTTATTTTTATTTTGTATATTTTTAATTTATTATTGTATTATCTTATTTTATATATTTATAACTTATTTTAGGTGTATAAACATATTTTTATTATATTTTTCTGATATAATATATACACTTAAATAAATAGGCATACTTATTCTATAGGTATAGTTATTGTATATTCATCTATATATTTTTGTATTTTATTTTATTTTAAGTTTTATTTATTGTTTTATTTTAGTTTTAATATGTACCTATACTATAAACAATATTTACATAATTATAAAAATATAAAATTATTAAAATAATAAAGAATAAATAAAATGAATATTTTATTCGGGTATGTTGTACAATTAGGATCCAAAACCTAACTTTCACACCTTAACTCCAAAAAATATGAAACCACCTTCATTAAATATCTTATTAAAACTTATATATAATTAAAGTGATTTTGATACATTTCGAGTTTTTATTTGAGAGTATGGGTATGAAAATGGGATTCTGGAATTTTATTCAAAGTATAATTTGTACATTGTGTATTATTTTTGTATGAAATCAATTTTGTATTTTTCTATATATTATTATATAAATGTTCATGTACAAAGTTTCTTCATTTGAGGTATGAAAAATAGAAAATAAAATAGGTCTCAAAATGAATAAATGATAAATTAATAAATGAGATCTTTATTGTAATATTAACCCTTATCTCCCCCTACTTTATTCCTTGTCGACTTAGGCATCAAGATGCCTAGGTCTCGGGGTTTAAGGTCATAAAATACATTTGGCATTTTATTATTTTTTTCTTTTCTTTCTATGATTTTGGCATTAGAAACAATATTTTATACACAATGAATGCAATAAATAATGAATGTTATTTTGTACAAATTAATGCGATTTACATGCATTAGCTAGGGTTTTTAAAGCCAAAATGATGGAATAAATGTGCTGAAATGGAGATTCATCATCCCCCTGTACTTGCCTTTTCTAGTCCCTAGCGAAACACTTATGAATTAAGTGCAGAAAATAAAAACAAAGAAAGAAAAAGAAAAATGTATTAAGTTTAATTCTCAAGCTTTTCTTCACAAAATCAAAGTTTGGAGCTTAAGTCAGACCTTTGGAATTATAGTTCGGTTGTAACATTATTGATAATCAAATTTGAAACACAACATCCTTCGAAAATCCCCAAACTCTGCTCAAGTCTCCTCAATAGCCAGGTCAGAATATTTCAACTCATATGCAAACCCTTATGACTATGAATCTTATTTGCACAGCATATGTGATGGTGTCTCTGAAGGATATGGGAAGATCCTTAAGCGCATCACAGAAGTGTGAGGATCGCATCATATGTGATCGGGAGTTAAAATTTTCTAATCGATGAAACCACATGATCCAAGAACACTTCTCGGATCATTTCATCTGAACCGCAAATAGGTATTAAGTTTACCTCTTGAAGCATGGATGCGATCGAGTCTCTAAACGAAGATACCTCCTGTCTCAAGTTTGATCCAATGGAGGAGACGATTGCAAGCGCGTTAATGAGATGTGTGCTCCTCACAATCCATGTTGATGATCCAAGAGACGAATCTCCTGATCTCGTCACACGAAATCCGACGTCTTCTTCACGAGAGAGGTGCACTGAAGGAGACAGAGATCCATGAGCAAATATTCTGACAGCATAACGGCGATGTTGCGACGATGGCGACTCTCTCTAGGCATCCATGGTGAATGTGAGGGAGGGAAAGAGAATTGACGTTAGATAGAGAGAGAGAGAGAGAGAATTAGTTAATGTAACTCGAATAGCAAGGGGTGCCTCTGCTTATATAGTATTTTGGGATCCGTGGATCTCAATCCATGGACAACACAAAACCAATGGATGATATTGGTTTGTGTTTCTTTTAGTGGTCATGATGTTGTTGTAAAAACACAATAATAATTAATTTAATTTAATATGTATATATCGATAAATCAATATAATTAATTTTAAATCAAATTAATTAATTATTTTTGGAGATGTGAGAAGATTGACCTTATCCCCTAAAAGGGGGCAGTCTATCTCCTCAATATCTCATGAGATCTTATTATCTCATAAGATCTCATTATCTCATGATATGTCCAAGATTTACAAAAAAAACTAGTTGTAAATTATTTCACAAAAATAATTCATAATTATCTTGTGAAATATTGCAATCATGCCATTGGAAAAATGTGAATCACATTCACATCCCAAAATAAAATGTAAATTATATTTTTCAATTAATCATCCAATGTGAATCCAATTCACATTAATAATAAATCAACAAATATAAATCACAATAGGCTCTCTATAATATATTATAAGTCACATTTACAATATATCTAATTAATATGGATAGTGCTATCCACATTATTCATATCCATGATAATTAAATCAAATTTAATCGTCTTGGATCTCTATTCTCTTATGCTCAAATAATATGAATCACATTCATATCATTCACATCTCTTTGATAATTAAATCACATTTAATTATCTCAGACAACTCTCCTTATAATATGAATCAAATTCATATTATTCATGATAATTAAATCACATTTAATTATCTATTTTCTCAATGCTCGGATACATATATCAACAATGAAATTATTCTTAAACTCTTTCAAGAACAATGCGCTTTCTCCGCGGATACTTGGAGATAAGGACAGGGCGATTGTATTGTTCCACGTATAGTGACTTCGATATTGAGATCACATCTCAAATCCAGATATTGTGGATCCCATAGATGCTTGATAAGACTGCAAATCTAATCCTCTCATTACATCTGAATCACATTCAGATCAATGTCCAACATTTGGACTGTGATCAGATTACTTCTCTATGAGAGGAGTCATTAAAATCCAAAAATGTTTCATCACTTCCTCGGAATGGAAGCGTCATGGTTATACAATCATTTATGATCGCATCACCCTCAGGTATTCCTAATACCTGTACTAGAAGACCCAGAAAAAACCCAAAGTTTTAGGTCTCTTTTAGACTATCTACTTCACGGATTTATCCTAAAGTTTCTCATTTGACTATTGGGAGTTGGTATCGATTATATACTTTCTAAAAGCATATATCATTCCCAGGTGTTGATCATATACTTTCCAAAAGTATATATATCTAACCTATAAATTCAGTCAAGCTTCCAAAGCGAGACGATCGTGCACGGAATTTGATTCTTCCCAATATCTCATGAGTGAGCTCGAGTCTTCATGTTCAGCAATGAACTTGTATGATCCCTTTGAAAGATCGTATTGCTCATATGCCCTTGTATGCATACCAGCGTGTTGGTGTATAGACCTTTGTTGGGTCATCAACCTATTGGTCTGCCAAATATACATACTCAGACATATAGTAACACGTCTGTCTCCGGTCAGAGGATGCATGCCTATATCGTGACAGCATACAACATAGGTCTTTGGTTATCTCGATCTCAATAAGACAAATCTTTGACCAAACTTATCTAACACCTCTGAATCTCTATTCATATGCACAAGACATGCATCAAGAGGGTCGGTTAGATATCAGCCTTTTAGAGAAAAGATTGCCATCTCCTTCTCAGGCTGGAGATCCTCTCTTAATAATCATTTGACGGTGCTTGTTGAGTCCTCAATCTAACTCTTTAGATATTTATCCAAGCACCAGCCTCTATGATTCAACAATTGAATCAACAGTTGTATGATCATTAAGATGGCCATGGTACATAACCCTAATTGTATTAAGGGACCTATTATGCAAATTATCTATTCTTCATTTCAGATCAGGGAATGATATTTGCAATAACATTTATTGCATAATGTCTCGCAATGTGCTCGCTTGTCCAACAGTCTCCCACTAGCCCAATGAGTCATTAATAGGCTAATCATTTAAACCCTCATTCATGTGACAATCATAGGCTATTTAATATAGCTAGATAAGCTGACCAGTCACTTTGTTCCTGAGATACTACGCCAAGTCCTTTTATGGCACTTGGATATCTCCTAGTAATAGTGCTCGCATCCAATGCGAATGTTGCATCTTATGCATTCAATACTCAATCTTGTTTAGTTATAGTGTCCTTGATACTACAGCTCAATAATTATTATAACCAATATGTAATTTTCATTATCTTTATTATAATACCCTTATTCCCAGAGATCTCTATATCCTAAGGTATCCACGATTAAGACCTTTTAGATCACTATCTATATAGTCTTAAGTTCTTGAAGATAAGACTTAGAGATCACTATCTCTAAAGTCTTGTTATCTTTCAAGATATTGTTATTACTGCAATCAAGTATTTTATCTCCATAGTAGGATTAGTAACAGTTTACGACTCCCACTATATGACAGACATATGGCTTTTGTACACATTTAGCATACACTTGGCTTCTTATAACTCATGCACAAGGGCAAGTAGTTCTAGCATTCACTTCCTCAAATCTTTGAGGTGTTATACCTTCAGATAGGTCAGTACCATATCTTAAGGGAAGGAAGTCTTTCTTGGAATTTTCCAGAAAATGGAAATGTCCAAGGTGTACCACTTATGTGATGGTTCCAATGCCCTCTTCTCTTTTCTTCCAAACACTTTCAGAATTAAGATCTTAAGACGTATCCTAGAGATCATATCTCAAGTATGGAATAGACAGATTATAAAACACTTATTATCATCCACATATCATTCCAATGATTAGGATATTATCTACATTTAGCATGATGAACACAATGGCACTCCCACTAAGCTCCACACGGTTCATCAAGATTCTATCTGAAATCATAACATTTATAATTTTATCAAATCCAATGTTCCAACTACAAGAAGCTTTTTTGAGTCCATAGATGGAATTCCTTCAGCTTGCACACCTTGCTTTCCTCAACTATGAAGCCCTAGGGTTACTTCATATGAATATCCTCAGAGAGTTATTCATAGAGGAATGCAATATTGACTTCCATCTTGTAGATGTCAAAGTGAAGTTGTGTTGCTATAGTTAGAAATATTCTGATGGGCTTAAGCATGGTCATTGAAAAGCAAGTCTCATTGCAAGCAATATCTTCTCTTCGATGTGTAGCTCATGGCTACATCGTGCTTTGAAGGCCTCTACCTTCTCATCAGGTTTCCTCTTTCTCTTGAAGATCCATTTACATCTAACGGGTCATACCCTTATAGGTGGATCCTCGAAGGGTCCATATACAACACTTGTATATGAAATCTACCTTAGACTTTATTGCTAACGTCCATCTTTCCATGTCATGATCCTTGGAAGTTCATCATATGAAGTCAGATCATTGTCAGACTTAACTGGCACATGAAATACATCCTCAAACTCATTTGAAGATGTATTAGTGTTTCATCTTTAATTGTCCTTTTAGTTTCCAATTTCAGGAGCCTCATTATCTTCTCAAGATTAAATAAGTTCCTTCACTTCCTTTTCATTCTAAGAATCATATCCTTAAATATGAGATCCTTTAAGAAGGTCATAAAGTAGGTATCCAATACCATTTTTTATTTTCCTAATGAAGTAGCACTCTCTTGTGCTAGATTCCAGCTTACATGCATTGAACCTTATTAAGGATATATATTGTAGTCTCTACTACATATATACCTTGGAAACTAAGAGGTAATTATGCTAATATTCATCATTTGATCAAATCATGTAACACATGATCCAATTGTATCTCCCTACAACTCTATTGAGTTTAGGTGTATCAGGAGGAGTGAGATAGGAATGATATTCCTGTTTCTATAAGGTATTCTTTGAATTCATCTAATAAGTACTTGCTACCTAGGTTATATCAAATTCATTTCATCTTCCTTCAAACTTTGGTTCTAAACCAAAATTGTGAAATCTTTGAACATTTCAAAGGATTCTAAGGTGAAGGGAAGAAATCTCATATCACAAATAATCATCAATAGATATCACATATTATTAATATTATTATGATACAGATGATCTACATACATCAATATGTATGAGATCTTGAATACCTTGGCATCTTACACCATTCTCAAAGAATGGTGCATTGAACATTTTTTACTTTGAATACAATATTCACAAGTATGTAAGATTTGAAATTTCAGACAATCTAAAGTTTCATCTCTTACTAGTCTATTGATCTCGTCAACAGACATATATCCAAGGCTTGATGTTAGATCATTATTAAATGATCTTCAACCTCCTATTGATCTTAAAAGGTTCAATTTCTAGCATTAGAAATGTTAATGAACCATTCATTAATTTTTCTAATTTTAATAGAGTCCTCCAGATGTCATATTACTATCTGAAATTTATCCATCATAACTCTTTATGATAGGTTTATTCCAGAATTCATGTTTATTCCCAACATTTAGAAATAAACAATGAGTGTATTCTAATATCTAGGTCATAGAGACATTCTCTAAGACTAGGGGCTCTCCCACTGAAAATATGAAGTCTATCAATCCAATAGATATTGTTGCAACAATTGCATCAATATCCATGTGGATGACTATTAATCCTTAAGATCAATTTTTCTAGTCTTCTAAAACATACGCAACCAATTGCAAGTGTTATTATAAGAGTGAGATACAACTATTAGACTTTTAATCTTATCCAATAAGTAAGTCAATTTTAATGATTAAATGTAGATATAGATTATTTCGATGTAATATCTAGATCATTCTCTAAGGATCCAAGATAGTTTTGAAAATCATACTATCAACACATCAACTTGTTGCGGTATTGGCATTCATCCAACTCTTTAGATGTCATATGGAAATTACAGAAGTACAGTCAACTCCTTGACTTTCCTTCTCACTTGGGTCCAACCCATGCTTCCACTGTGCTCCCTTCACTCTTTAGATTAAAGGAACTCTTATGTTGAATTTAAAAGATTTCAATATAAGAGTATTTCAACATTTATACACGCTTCATTTAATTCATACAATATGAATATTATGAAGCTTCATGAATGATTAGAGTATAGATAGTGGAATGATGACACTCATCATATCTACATACATCTTAACTCTTAAAGGCTTAGGTCCAGGTAGGTACTCAAATATTTTGAGTACATCATCACTTATTGAGCCATCATTCCGCATGATGAAGTAACCATGTCATTTATGATTAAATGTCAAGAGCACATATGTATGCCAGAACATCTTCTTAGATTTTTTTATAAGGATTAGTTGATAATTACAATCATCATCAATATGTTAATTCTAAAATATATTCGATGAGAGTTCAAGACTATAGAGACATACAAACCCTAGGTTGTTGTCCTATTGTCTAATTAATTGTCATCCCTCATTATTATGAGGAAACTTTCACATTGCAACCACATACCTTGTGTGTCCAATTGCAAGTACAATATCTTGGTCATGAATCCAATTCATGATATTTTACTAGTTAATATTGAGTATAGTATTGAGTGTGTTTAATGAGGATTATCTGAAATAAGAAATTTGCATAAATATATATAAATATATACACATATTTTACTTTGATTTAGGAATTTTATATCAAAGTTGTCTTGCCTTTTTAGCACTGAAAGTTCATTCCCTTAATCACTTCCAAAGTAACAGATATACTTACCATTATATCTCAAGCAAGATCTGGGATCTTCTTTCTTATCTTTGTCACATCCCAATAATATGAGAACATGTAACTTAGATAAAAAGAAGCGGGAACACATTTCGCCTTGCAAGTCCAACTTGCATTCCCAATTCGATCTTTAACACCCGGGCCCACCACCCCTAAGGTGATATTGACCCATCGTTAATTGAACCAATCGTCAACAAGAATACATCGCTATGCGCAATCCAATATGGCCCTAATAATATGAGGACTCCATATTGGGGTCACTACGCATGCGTCCTTACTCTTTCAAGAAGCAAATATCCCGATCCAAATGCGCTTGTATGCAGGTGCTGTCACTTCGGACGGGCATCTCCTACATACAATCTCTGGCAATAGAACTCTTTGCCTTGATGGGAGACCATGGATGTCACTTATGTGATACTCAATATCAGTTCAAATTCTAATTAATTATTATGAATCATATTCGGATAATTAATTCTTACAAGGGAAATAACAACTATATTAGTAATAGAGTATTTTAATTTTAATTGGATTCCAATTAATCTAATCACAATAAATCAATGATCCCATTAATATCAAACAAACATTCTTTATTGTCACATGAAATATGGTATTATCTCAAATGCATATTATTTCAAATTTTAATAATGAGAAAAATACATCATGATCTCTCAAGCATTATCCCTTCCCTATCTATTTTCATGTCCAGTACCGACGGGAGTGGGACAGACCGCTCATAGGGCAACCTGCTACCCCAACGCTCCCCGACTAGACACCCTATTTGCCTCAGGAAAGGATAATGCCAAATTGATCGCTTTGTACCTGAGATGATAATCGGTTTCTCAACCGAAGTTATACCATATAATAATAATCAAAATTATTTTGATTAACATTATAAGGAGATTTGCTAAACAAATCCCCAAACCTATTCAAGCATCAATATTTGTTAGAAGGTTCATGTAACCAATTGTGATCTAGATCATATCTAATCAAGTTGGTTATGGTCAATGTCATTCAACGAAATAATCATCATCTTTAAATATTTCAAAAAATATTCATCAATAATTATTTCAGGAAATTAACCATTAATTTACATTAATTTAATTGAATGACAATCACAAGGTTCATGATCAAGTATGTAATTTCCAACCATGACCCCTACTTACTAAAATTAGCATATCTCAATCGATTTAAATCCAAATCAAGCAAAATAAGTTTTTAAAGTTTGGTAATTTGATTTATAACAGAACACAAGTGATTAAAATGTATTTCTAGGCATTTCAAAACCAATAACTAACTCCTTAATTACGTCATGATTCGCCATCCCTGAAACAATGGATATATGTTCATTAAAATGATCATATCTTGAGTAATCGGATTCCAAATCACGCAAACTCAAATCCCACAGTTTCCCTAAATAATGGGGAACATTATACAATTGATAATTTTGTGTTTAAATAATTTGAACAGAGCCGAAAATATTCATAAAATAGGGCTGCGAAAATGAAATGCGATAAAATTTTCACAATCCCTAATGAACCCAAGTCTTCCTAGGTTCATGGATCATATCCAAAACTTCCAACCTAAGGCTCTGATGCCACTTGAAGGATATGGAAAGATCCTGAAGCGCATCACAGAAGCGTGAGGATCGCATCGTATGCAATCGAGAGCGACTAGTCGTACTGGTTGCTCGTGGCAACGGAATTTAAAATTTTCTAATAAATGAAACCATATGATCCAAGAACACTTCTCGAATAATTTCATCTAAACCACAATTATGTATTAAGGTTATCTCTTGGAGCGTAGTTGTGATCAGGTTTCTAAATGAAGAGACCTCCTATCTCAAGTCCGATCCAATAGAGGAGATGCTTGCGAGCGCGTTGATGAGATGCGTGCTCCACGCAATCCATGTTGATGATCCAAGCGACGTATATCTTGATCTCATCACATGAGATATGATGTCTTCTTCACGAGTGAGGTGCATCGAAGGAGACGGAGATCCACGATCAAATACTTCGGCACCATAACGATGATGTTGCGACGATGGCGACTCTCTCTAGGGCTCCACGGTGGACGGCCACAATGTGAGAGAGGTAGAGAGAGTTGACGTGTAGATAGATAGATAGAGAGAGAGAGAGAGAATTAGTTAATGTAACTCGAATAGCAAGGGGTGCCTCTGCTTATATACTATTTTGGGATCCATGGATCTCAATCCATGGACAACACAAAACCAATGGATGATATTGGTTTGTGTTTCTTTAATGTTCATGATGTTTTTTGTAAAAACACAAGAATAATTAATTTAATTTAAATTAATATATATCGATAAATCAATATAATTATTTTCAATTCAATTTAATTAATTATTTTTAGAGATATGAGAAGATTGACCTTATCACCTAAAAGGGAGGCAGTCTATCTCCTCAATATCTCATGAGATCTTATTATCTCATAAGATCTCATTATATCATGATATCTCCAAGATTTACAACAAAACTAGTTGTAAATTATTTCACAAAAATAATTCATAATTATCTTGTGAAATATTGCAATCATGCCATTGGAAAAATGCGAATCGCATTCACATCCCAAAATAAAATGTAAATTATATTTTCAATTAATCATCCATTATGAATCCAATTCACATTAATAATTAATCAACAAATATAAATCACAATAGGCTCTCTACAATATATTATAAATCACATTTATAATATATCTAATTAATATGGATAGTTCTATCCATATTATTCATATCCATAATAATTAAATCACATTTAATCGTCTTGGATCTCTATTCTCTTGTGCTCAAATAATATGAATCACATTCATATCATTCACACCTTTTTGATAATTAAATCACATTTAATTATCTCAGACAACTCTCTTTATAATATGAATTAGATTCATATTATTCATGATAATTAAATCACATTTAATTATCTATTTTCTAAATGCTCGGATACATATATCATCAATGACATTATTCTTGAACTCTTTCAAGAATAATGCACTTTCTCCATGGATACTTGGAGATAAGGACAGGGCGATTGTATTGTTCCGCGTATAGTGACTTGGATATTGAGATCAAATCTCAAATCCAGATCTTGCAGACCTCTCATAGATGCTCGATAAGACCGGAAATCTAATATTCTCATTACATCTGAATCACACTCAGATCAATGTCCAACATTTGGGCTAAGATCATATTACTTCTCTATGAGAAGAGACTAAAATCCAGACATGTTTCATCACTCCCTCGAAATGGAAGCATCATGGTTATACAATCGTTAATGATCACATCACCCTCAGGTATTCCTAATACATGTACATCCTGCATAATGGAAGACCCAGAATAAACCTGAAGTTTTAGATCTCTTTTAGATTGTCTATTTTAGGGTTTTATCCTAAAGTTTCTCATTTGACTATTGAGAGTTGGTACCGATCGTATACTTTACAAAAACATATATCATACCCAGGTATTGATAATATACTTTCCAAAAGTATATATATCAAACCTACAAATTTAGTCAAGTTTCCAAAGAGAGACGACCGTGCACAGAATTTGATTCTTCCCAGTATCTCATGAGTGAGCTCATGTCTTCCGGTTCAGCAATGAACCTATAAGATCCCTTTGAGAGATCGTACTACTCATATTCCCTTGTATGCACACCAGTGCGCCGGTGTATAGACCTTGGTTAGGTCATCAACCTATTGGTCTACCAAATGTACATAATCAGACAAATAGTAACACATATGTCTCTGGTCAGAGGATGTGTGCCTATATCGTGACAGCATATAACATAGGTCTATAGTTATCTCGATCTCTTTAAGTCAAATCTTTGATCTAACTTATCTAACACCTCTAAATCTCTATTCCTATGCAAAGGACATGCATCAAGAGGCCGGTTAGATATCAACCTTTTAGAGAAAGGAATTCCATCTCCTTCTCAGGCTGGAGATCCACTCTTAATAATCATTTGACGGTGCTTGATGAGTCCTCAATTTAACTCTTTAGATATTCATCCAAGCATCAACCTCTATGATTCAACAATTGAATCAATAGTTATATGATCATTAAGATGGCCATGGTACATAACCCTAATTGTACTAAGGGACCAACTATGCAAATTATTTATTCTTTATTTCAGATCAGGGAATGATATTTGCAATAACATTTATTGCATTATGGGTCGTCGTGGGCTCACTTGTCCAATAGGCTCCCCTCAACTGAAATGATAAAGAGACTGACTTCTCCAGCATGACAACCCAATGATTCCCCAATCCAGCAACTCCTTCCTCGAGGAGCAGGGTATTCCCTTCTAAGTTCAAGTGGCAACCAACTCAAGAGGAGGGGGTGAAGGGGAGAATGGACGGTAGCTAGTGTAGCTACCTATCCTAGGATGCATGACCAGTGTAGTCAAATCATCCAGCTGCAGGCTCACAAGGTCTGACCTTGAAGCTCAAGCTTGCTTATTGACTATACAAATATATACACTCCAACATGCATTTTATTTTCAATCGAGCATGTACACTTTTTTTGGAGTTTTTGCTTTTTTTGATTTTTCTAAATACTATATACAACAACATTACATAAGGGGTTTTTCCTCTTGAGCTAGTAGATTATCCCTCTTTTGAAGCATTATTACAACCCACACTATCTTGTCTTTAGACGCCTCTGCTATAGGATGGGTTGGGGTGTGCTTCCCTCCCTAGATGAGGACAAATGATTCCACTTGTGTGTGTCTCATATCGGCAAATCCAATCCCCTCACTACTCCAATTGAGTTGAGCAAAGTGAAAGGTGCAGGTGTCCAAGTTAGGTCATTATCGACAAGAGACATGCGTGTGCTCCGAAATACTCTACTTATGCAATCAAAAATCCATTGAACCAAGCCTCAAGATTCTCAAAGAATTAAGTCAACTAGACCTGAAGTACCTCAATTCCAGCTCCTATAAGGTTCCTGTGATTAGGTAGATTTAAGGTCCAACTAAGCTTTAATCTTTGAATTTTCTTAGACTCGTTCAATTATCAAACTCAATCTAAAAAATGGGCATGTTATGCAAATGCTATGTAAAATGCAGAAAAATATTTTTGTTATGCAATTTTTCAAACTTTTGAACTTTTTAGTGATTTTTGAAAAGGTTTTGCAATTTTTTATGCAATTTTTCAAAAATATTTTGCGAATGCTTTTGATATTTTTGGTTTTGCAAATGTTTTTTTGTAATTTTTGAAAACAAAAGATTTTGGATAAAAATAGGGACAAATATTTACACGGAGATGCATCTTATATTTACAAGAGTTGGGTTTTATAAGGATTTACAAGGGACAAGTGATTATTTTATAAATACATATATTTAATAAAGAATTTAGTGTGAGGTATATACCCTCGAACTTATTTGAAAATGATTTTACAAACAATTTGAAAACTATAGTCTAAAATAGTTTTTTGCAAAAAAAAATTTACAAATATTTTACACACATTTGAAAATCATTTTTTGCAAAAGTTTTTCAAATATATATATATATATATATTTCACAATACTTTTTGCAACCATTTTCCAAACCATTTGCAAATTGATTTTCAAACATTTTTATTTCACAAAAAGAAAAGAACTTTAAAAAAATATTTTTCAAAGGTTGAAAACATTTTTACAAAATATTTTTCCAACAGCTTTTAAAAGATTTTTCAAATAGATTTTCAAACTCTTCTTCAAACATTCTGCAGTATATTCGAAAAGAATTTGAGGAACAATAAATGACTTTTATTAAGTGTTTTTAATGAATTTAATGGTATATGTACAATATTTTATAAAGTATTTTAGCCATAATTATTATTTTATAATATGAAAGTACGAGTTATGGCTAAAGTATATATGCAATATACGACCTGTTATACTTAGCTTGAGCTATGTCCTCATAGATCGGAGAGAAAAAAGAAAATACACAACTCAAACTGAGTATAGTAAAGCTTAAAGAATGAATGAATAAGGAATGAAACGAGAAGGCGACCGTCCCCCCTATACTTAGGATCAAATAATTCTAAGTATAGCAGACTATACATAAGGTAGGGAGGGTCAGGGTTGGGAATGAAAAGATCGTACTCAAACTGTCTCCCCCTATACTCAGGGAGAGATATCCCTAAGAACACATACTAGGTGCACCCCCCTATACTTAGGTCAAAGTACATCCTAAGTATAGACACACAGATATGGAGAATGATCTGGGGTGTTCCTAACATACGAAAGAAAGAAGGAATGGAATGATAAAAAATACATAAACAAGGGGTACATACTGGTGAAGTGTAGGATGGTATCTGACAATGGGATACCATACTTTCATCATCATATCCATGTGAGAAAGATGACGCGGTCAGAAAAAGACACCTGGATATTCAATCAAGCGGGAGTCCGCTATCGAGGTCAATAGATCGAAAACTAAGCTAGGACCCGGAAACGAAAGGAAGAACATCGACCCATAAGGATAGAGTGAAGGATCACAGTCGACATCGTGGGATATGGAGGAGGAAGGATCACGACAGATTCCTTCATGTCTATCATAGTCTCATCAAGAAATGAAAAGTGAGGAACATGAGACTCTCTACACAGCTCATTATTTGGTGGCCATAAGGTCGACAGATCGAGGATACGCCTAACATCACAAGACATGGCTCAACCCTGCGAGGGTCATCAAGGCGAGCAAACTCAGATGAGTCAGAGATCATATAATAATCAGAAGACTTGGTCCCATGCTCCAACAAATTGGGGATACAACCAGAGGGGAGACCAAGTACAGAACCCAGAAGACTTGTCTTTGTGTTCCACCAGATTGGAGACACTAGAAGTGAAACCGAGTACCCACAAAATGGTGTATCCTCATGCAGATAACCCTTAGGGAGTGATACATACTAGGCAAGGAATATTTAGAACATAACTCATCCTTGCATAGATCGTCAAGGTGAGCAAATTGAAAGGAGTCAGATCCATCATACTGATCAACAGAAACTATCTTGGTAGGCGACAGATCGGCTACCTAGCAGAGAAGACCGAAAGATCTAGAAACTATCACAGTCTCTTGCAGATAACCTGCGTAGAGTACTGTGAACGTGGCATAGAAATAATCATCAGAATGGCTCATCCTTGTGAAGACTGTCAAGGAAAGAAGACTCAAAGGAGTCCAGACAGCTGGGAGAATGGGTCTAGTGCTCCAGCAGATCGGACACACAAGCAGACAGTGAGACTGATAACACATATCAAACGACTCGGTTTCATGTTCCATCAACATGGGTGATGAATCCACGATTCATCGCCTTTATTCATTTATTTTCGCCTCTATCCCTTAGTCAAATACTTATAATTACCACTAATTCCATCAAATTACCATTTTGCATGCATTTGCTAAAATTGCATTTTTAACACTTTTTGTACATAAATAAAAGAATAAAGAAGAAAAGAAAAAGTAAAGGATGTATTTATAATATAATTACAGACTGACCCGAACCCCAAGAGAAGGTCAAGGCTTGACCTGATTGACTAGGAATAAAGTAGGGGGAGATAGGGTCTTCTGTCAAAAAAAGCCAAAAATATTTTGTACATATTTTTCATGTATATTTAACTCAGCCATGGCCGGTCCCAAGCCCGGGTAAATGAGGAGGGTTGCGCATTAGGTAGCCGACAGCCAGCGCAGGAGAGATAAATTCGTAAATAGTGTTCTTAAAGTTCTTCTAAGAACACTATTTATGAATTTATCTCGAAACCGTTCGGATCTTTTAAACATGGATTTAAGCAAACATACAGATTTCATTGGGGCGTTCCCTACTTGCGATGCGTTGCATCGCCCGAATGCAATGAAAAATTGACAAGGGTCGCTACATCGTAGCCTGGATGTAGTTCAAAATTTACAAGGGTTCTCGCATGAGGAACGCATGCGGGTAAATAAGCTAGTTCTGTTGCATCATCGCCCGGATGCAGTCCAAAATTTACAAGGGTTCTCGCATAATGGACGCATGCGAGTAAAGAAGTTAGTCCAAAAGAGATTGCAAAGGAAGTTACGGATTGCTAGTTGGAATATCGGTACTTTAACTAGAAAATTGATGGAGATAGTAGATACAATGGAAAGAAGGAAGATTCGTATATTTTGTCTTCAAGAGACTAAATGGGTTGGAGAGAAAGCAAGGGAGATCGAGAAGACAGGCTTTAAACTTTGGTATTCAGGTAAAGATAAGGGCAGAAACGGTGTTGGAGTGGTTTTTCATAAAGATTTGAAGGATTGTGTGGTTGAGGTGCAAAGATTTGGGGATCGGATTATTTTGCTAAAGTTGGTGCTTGAAGAAGAAATTCTGAATATCATCTCAGTTTATGCACCGCAAATTGGTTTAGATGAAAGGACTAAACAAGCTTTTTGGGAGGATCTGGATAAGATTTTACAAGGAATCCCACAAAGAGAGATGGTTTGCATAGGTGGAGATCTTAATGGACATGTGGGAAAAGATGTTTCAGGATATGCAAGTGTGCATGGAGGACATGGTTTTGGGGATAGAAACGAAGAGGTAAAAGTCATTCTGGATTTTGTAACTGCATATGATCTTTTCATAGCAAACACTCTTTTCAAGAAGAGGGAGGAGCATTTAATTACTTATAAGAGTGGCTCAACTAGAACACAGATAGATTACTTTGCGTTGAGGAGAAGAGATCGGTTGTGTTGCAAAGATTGCAAAGTAATCCCTGGAGAGAGTTTGACAACCCAACATCGCTTGTTAGTCTTGGATTTACAAATAAAAGGGCTGGTAAAGAAAATGAAGGTTCCTAAGATCACTAGAACTAGGTGGTGGAATCTTCCGCTTAAGCAATCAAGCTTCAGGGAGAAGGTTTTAGAAGACTTATCTTGGGATTGTAGCGGCAGTGCAAACGAGATGTGGGAGGCAATAGCATCTTGTATTCGAAAGGTAGCCAAAGAGATGCTAGGCGAGTCAAAAGGAGGAGCTCCGGGTCAAAAGGAGGCTTGGTGGTGGAGTGAAGGGGTGCAAGAGAAGCTAAAAATTAAAAGAGCTTGCTTTAAAGCTATGTCTAAGGATAGAACAGAGGAAACTGTCACAGACTATAAAATAGTGAAGAAGGAAGCAAAGAAGGCTGTAAGCGAAGCTAAGTCAAAAGCTTATGAGGTTTTGTATAAAAATCTCAACTCTAAGGAGGGCCAGAAGGATATATTCAGGTTGGCCAAAGCAAGAGAAAGAAAGACTAAAGACCTTTCTCAAGTGAGATGCATTAAGGACGAGGAAGGTCACGTGCTTGTTACTCAGAAGGATATAGAGACTAGATGGGAGCAGTACTTCCATAAACTTTTCATTGGAGAAGGAAGTAGAGAGATCACTTTGGGTGATCTAGCTAGTAGTGAAAGTTACTTGAATTGTGCATGCTATAGACGAATACAAAGAAAAGAAGTAGAGGAGGCTTTGAAGGTTATGAGACCTGGGAAAGGTGTTGGACCTGATGACATCCCTGTAGAAGTATGGAAAGTTTTAGGTGAGCGTGGTTTGACTTGGCTTACGAATCTATTCAATGGTATTTGGCAAAGCAAGAAAATGCCTGAAGATTGGAGGAGGAGTATCGTGGTGCCTCTTTATAAGAACAAAGGAGACATTCAAAATTGTTCAAATTACAGAGGTATCAAGCTGATGAGTCACACTATGAAAATTTGGGAACGTGTGATCGAAAGAAGGTTGAGGCAAGTTTCCCAAGTAAAAGAAAACCAATTCGGATTCATGCCAGGTCGCTCAACTATTGAAGTCATCCATTTGCTGAGGAGAACAATGGAGATTTATAGAGCTAAAAGGAAGAATATCCATATGATCTTTAATGATTTGGAGAAGGCTTATGATTCCGTCCCACGAGAGATACTATGGAGAGTTTTGGAGAAGATACAAATACATGTCCTATACATTAATCTCATAAAGGATATGTATGATAGGGCTTTATCTTGTGTAAGGACCCCGACGGGGAAGACTGACTATTTTGATATCAACATTGGTTTACATCAAGGTTCAGCTTTGAGTCCATTTCTTTTTACTTTGATTATGGACGAGTTGACAAGTCACATTCAGGATGAGTTACCTTGGTGTATGTTATTTGCTGATGATATTGTGTTGATTGACGAGACTAGAGATGGAGTAAATGAGAAGCTTGAGGTTTGGAGACATGCATTGGAGACTAAAGGCTTTCGTATAAGTAGGGCTAAGATGGAATATTTGGAATGCACCTTTGATGGAAGCAATGGTGAAGGAATCGAGGTGAAGATTGGTGACGATAACATTCAGAAGAGAGATTCTTTTAGATATCTGGGATCTATTTTGCAACATGATGGGGAAATTGATGGAGATGTTACTAATAGAATAAATGCAGGCTGGCTAAAGTGGAGAGGAGCCTCCGCTGTTCTTTGTGATAAGAAAATTCCTTTAAAAATTAAAGGAAAGTTTTACAAAGCAGCCGTGAGACCTGCTATGCTTTATGGTTCTGAATGTTGGCCTGTGAACCATAGACATGTGCAGAGAATGGTTGTAGCAGAAATGAAAATGCTAAGATGGATGTGTGGACATACACGTAAAGATCGGATTCAGAATGATGCAATTAGAAAGAAAGTTGGTGTAGCTCCGATCGAGGATAAGATGCGAGAAAACCGCTTAAGATGGTTTGGTCATTTGCAAAGAAGGTCAACTAATGCACCGGTTAGGAGATGCGAGTGTTGGGATGTTGAGCCGACTAAGAGAGGGCGAGGACGGCCCAAGAAGTGTTGGAAAGAGATTATACGAAGGGATCTTAGCTTTTTGGATATAAGTTCGAGATTGACCCAAGATAGATCTAAATGGAGGCGAAGAATCCATGTAGCCGACCCTACTTAATTGTGGGAAAAGGATTTGTTGTTGTTGTTGTTGTTTGATTTTTCATGTATATTTATACAGTAAAATAAAATATTGTATATATTGCAAATACTCGCACCGACAAAAAGCCGTAAAGTAATAATTAAAACACCAATTCCAGCTCCATACGAGCTCAAAATGAACCAAACTCACTTCCACTATACTCTAAATTAAATTATCTTTCAAATGGCTGTGATTTCATCATTTTGGAGTTACGGTTAAAAAGTCAGTTTTCTGGGGTGTTTTGTACAGTTTTCCCATATACTTGTTGTACATATTTATATATATTTATTTTTATAATGTATATAATTGTAAATATTGTTTTCAATAAAAATAAAAAAATTAAAATTAAGAAAATCTCTTATAAAAATTATTTCCTTATTTGTACCTATGTATATTGTATTATATGTGCATAATACTTGTATATAATTAACTTCCTTTTGTAAAATTTACCAAAAGAATTAATTATCTCACATTAATTAATTTATTTTATTTAATTACGAATTTCATATTCAATTTATTTAATTTATTTAATTTATTGGATTTATTTGGTTTAATAACTTGCCTTGTATATATGATTTTATTCCACACCATATTTGGCCACCATTATGGTGGTTAATTGATTTCCATAAATTACTTTATTTATTTATTTAATTTAAATCCGAATTTCGAAATTAATTAATTAATTATTTTATTTATTTAATTATTATATTTAATTAGCAAATAAATACATTCCTTATTTGTAAATATTTTCCATTTTTGATTTTCATCTCTTTTTAATGGGCTCCTCCCTCATTTCCTCTGGATCAATCTTTGGAGAGAGGAGCCCGATCTCCGAGAGTTTCTTGTTGTAGAAGGGTGCCCAGCCTCCGATTCGGTCGGTGACAGTGATTTGAGCATCATCGAGGCCATCACGACGTGTCTGATCCCAAGGTGAGATCCGAATTTTATTTCATGTCATTTCTCGTAGGTAATCGTAGGCTTAGTTTTTTAATCTTATTTTATTAGCTCTTAGATCTTTCAAAATCCCAAAATTTTCACCACCTATTTTTGCGCCCGAAATCGATTTTTCATTTCGTCTCGTGATCTCGACATTTCTTGTTCTACCTTACGCAACTACACACCTCCGGCCACGCACGGTGGTCGGAGTCTTCGGATCTATCCCCCGCATCTCGCCAAGATCCATCCCCGTTCATCCTTCCTATTGTGTACATAAAAAATATAAATAAAATAAAAAATTCATATATTTATGGTCAACTCTAACCTTTGTTTTGCAGGTTAAAAAAATAAAAAAATTATTTTTTTATCTCTAATATCTGTTTTGCAGGAAAAATAAAAAAATATAAATAAAAAAACTAAAAAAAGTCCTTGTTGTTTCCAACTTCTATTTTTACATTACAAAAAATATAAAAAAAATTTTGTCATCTTGTCTGATTACAGTTTCATAAAAAAATAAAAAAAAAATAAAACAAAAAAAAGATCTGCGGTCGCGCCGCCACGCTCACCGGCGCTGCTCCACCGACACTCCCCGCGCAACCACTGCGGTCCGTCGACCGCCGTGCCCCTCCCGCTGTGCTCCAGTCATCCTCCGCGCGCGGGCTGCCCTCTACCTCCAGCGGTTTGCTGCCGGAGCCGTGTGGCGCCGCCCCGCACTCCCTCTACGCTGACGCACAGCGGTGCCGCACCTGCGGCGTACCACCTCCTCCAACCCTTCAGCCCCAGCCCCCTCTCCAGCGTGTGGAAACACCGCGCACGACGCGTGGCTGACCCGCTGATGAATCCACATTTCATCATCTTTATTCTATCATTTTGGCACCAAAAATCCTAGCAAATGCATGTAAATAGCATTAAAATCATCATCTTAACATTCATGCATGTGCATCTATTTAGTGTATAAAATAGTGTAATTAAAGCCAAAATTATAGAATAAATAAAAGAAAAGAAAAAGAATAAAATGTTGTAAATATTTTATGACCCAAAATCCCAAGACCTAGGCATCTTGATGAATAGGTCGACAAGGAATAAAGTAGGGGGAGATAAGGGCCAAATACCTATGTTTATTAATTCATTCTTTATTCATTTTGGGACCTATTTTTGGTTCCACTTTTTATACATCAAATAAAGAAACTTTGTACTTGAAAGTTGTAGCTAATTTTATAAAGAAAAATACAAAATTGATTTCACATAAAAATAATGTACAGATAAAAAGTTATGGTCTGAATAAAATTCCAGAATACCAACTTCCCAGACCCGTATCTCATAAATGAAAACTCCAAATGCATCATACTCACCTTTAATTGTATATAGAATAAAATAAGCTATTTAGTGGCGGTGGTTTCGCATTTGGCGGAGCTACGGTTTCAAAGTTGAGTTTTGGACCCACATTGTATACTTGTACAGATTAAAATATTCAATTTATTATTTATTTATAATTTTTATATTTTTATATTTTTATAATTTTGTAAATATTACTTATAATAATTATGTATATTAAAATTAGAATAAAAACCTAAATAAAATACAAAATAAAATACCTACATAAAACACATAGATACAATACCTATATACATACCTATACCATACACACTTCTATTTTATTAATTATACAAAACATATCAGAAAAATAAAATAAAAATATATTTACATGTATAAAAGTATTTTATAATTTTATAAAATAATAAATAAAAAGAATAAAATTAAAATACACAAAATAAAAATAAAAGTATGCAATATGTAGGTATTATACATATATAGGGGTATAAAAGCAACCTGTAAAAATATACCCAATAAAAATAAATAAAAATTACCATAAAATAATTTATAAAATTATAAACACTTTTTATTTTATAACCTCATTAAAATAATATTATTTACTATTTTAAAATGATTTTTTAAAATTTTTTAGGACCTTTTTCCTGGTTGGTCCACGTGGACCAACCAGGGGGCCAGAAGAGTTGACCTCGGGTCAACTCTCTGACCCTAGCACCTGTAGACTGTCAGGATGGGTTTTGACCCATTTTCAAGGCTTTTTGGGAGCCGCATCTTTCATCTATTCATGATGCGCCCTTGACGACTTTTTCTCCTCGATACTTCCTCTTACACACCCATTGATCATCTCGGGGAATGGATGTCTGTGCCGCCTCTGGCACCTCGATCAAGGAACCCCCTCGTCAACCATTCAAAACTAACCCCCATGCTCCCATTTTGATTTTGAACCGCAAATCCATCCAAGTTTTCCCCCCTTGACCTCGTTAGAGTCTCTGGAGGTGACAGCTCCATGAATCCCTCTTCAAGGCGGGTGATCAGCAAGACTTGGGCGAGTTCCAATCGACCTCTGGCCACCCCGTTGAGGTACCCTCTTCCTCGCTCTCTCTAAGCTTGAGGGCCGTCTAACCATCTTATCTTTAGCTTCACTTCATTCCCGTTAATCCGAGCTTCATCACGACCCCTTCATCTGACTCGCTCGCCTGTCGATTCGCCAAATCGATAGTCGGCCGGAGCCATCTCCGGCCACCTTCATTTCCGCTCCAACTACCGTTGACCGCCCCTTCACTGTCACCATAAGGCCCCTAGTTCCTTTCTTTGTGTGCCGTGCTAACCCTTGCAGGAACTGGAGGCTCGCGTAAACCCATCCGGGTTCGTTTTTGTGAGGAGCCAAGCTACCTGGAGCTGTCCTAGTCCACCCACGTCGTGGCGGCGCACCGGCATCTCCCCCGCCATTTTGACACCGCCCCGAGCTAGAAGGACGAGCCAGGAAGCTTCCAGGGCATTTTGGGACGTCAACTCGCGGTGGAGGACGTAGACCTGGACCTGGGAAACTCGCCCTGTGGCGGGGTTGTCCATGTTCTTCGTCGATACCCCCTCGTCATCCGATCAGCCCGCGTTCTTCCTCAGGAGCAGCAGCCGTCGGATCGGGAGGGCCCAGGACCGTCCATCTGCTTTTGATCATCTAATCCGAGCCCTCGATCGCGAAGCGGTATCGCGGCGCGACGAGCCGCCACGTGTCCAAGTGGGTTAACGCCCACCGTCGGATCGCCTCTGGAGCTGGGTAATTTTGCCTCATACCCAGTCGAATTTTGTATTTAGTAAAAGACTCTTTAAACTTTCATCTGCCTTGTTAAAACTTTTGTGAAAATTGTTGACAGACCCCTGAGCTTTCCTTTATTACGAAATCATCCCCGCCAGGCGCGTGCGTCGCACGTGCTTCCTGGCGATTTTGCGGGAAACCCCCCGGGTTTTTGTGTATTCACGTCTAATACTTAAACATTTTATATCAGTATAAAACTTTTGTCATTTTTGTAGTCAGCCCCTCGTATTTTTGAAATATTGCATTCTAGCCCTTCCCAGGCGTGTGCATCGCACGTGCTTGGGTGGGAATTTTTCGCGGATAATTTGTTTTTGGTCCAGAATATATTTTATGCAGTACAAATTTTGTGTGAAAATTGCGTCGATGCCCTTGGAGCGTGGTCTTTTTGCTGAAAGGTTCATGCCAGACCTTTAATTTTTGTGTGCTTAACGTATTTAATTGGAGCCCCATTTGAATCTCAAAAATTCTCAAAAATTGGGCTTAAGCTCATGTTACCTTGTGCTTCCACGCCCTATTTTAAGTTTATGATTTTCTTTTATTTTATATTTATTAAAAATCAAAAACAAGCTTTTTGCCTACTGTCTAGCTTAGAAAATACCAAAAAAATATTAAAAAACCTCGAAAAATTCAAAAAAAATCCCTGGTGTATATTTTAACCTATATTGTGTCAGTCCAAAAATCACTAAAAATCTCAAAAGAAAAACCTTAAAAATTAGAAAATACATAAAAACTTCAAAAAAATCTATAAAATTGTAGAAAACTCCAAAAATTGTAAACTCAAGTTCTGTAGTCTTCTATTTTTATTTTCTTTATTTGAAAAATAATGTGGAAAAATTTTGTGGCTAGCTGATATTTTTAAATCCCATTTTACCCCCAGCCAGTACCTTGTCCACTGTTTTGATTAATTTTAGTGTTTAAAAATACCAAAAATAGTTTGAAAAATACCCAAAAATCCCCAAAACAGTAGAAATCCATAAAAATACCAAAAATAATTTATTTCTGAATTTTTGGTTATTTTTGCTTATTTCTATTAATATTCTATCTTCTCCTTTATTACATTGTCTTTATATTCCAATATTGAAAAAGAAAAAAATATAAAAAAATATAAAACAAAAAAATCAGAAAATTAAAAATCAAAATACAAAATTAAAAAAAAAACAAAAAATTAAAAAATATAAAAACCCACAAAAAATCTTTGCTTGCTTGCTTAGTGTAGACATCACTCACACTCACTCACACACATTTACTTGTGCACCTACCCTGCTTGCTCCCTGTGTTCGAACTCTCTGCATACTTGCTTGCTATACATTTTGTGCAGAGTTAAAAATAAATTTTAACTCCACATTTATTTCTATTTCATTCATCTATAGTGTGGGTTAATTGTTGATTTTAGTCTAGGATTCATTGCGAGTCATCACAGTGACGGTTATCTCCGCCTTGTGTGAGATACCATTTTAGACTCCGTGAATTTTGGCTAAATCAAATGGCGTCGTTGCCGGGGAGCAACAACGAGTAGTTCATATTTTGTTTGCTTGTGTTTGCTTGTCTACCATTGCTATTTCTATCTCTCTTGCACTTTTGATAGATGTTGATTGAGCTATCTGACCATTCTTTTTCTTGTCTTCTTGCGAGGGACCGCGGAGCGAGGCAGATCGCCTAGGTGACCCGAAGCATCCTTGGGAAGCGGAGCCGGCTATTCTTTAGCCAAGCCGGCAGGAGAGAGCAGGAGGAGTGAGAGAGAGTGGTAGATTAGTTGCAATTTATTTTTGTGAGAGAGTGACTTTGATAATTTGTAATAATACAGGTACTTAGACTCTTGGACACTTCGGGCCTAATTTCCAGGTGTTTGTTCACCCGGGGTCTCACCGCGGCTTTTCTCGCGTTTTTCCGTTGTCATTTTCCGGTTTTATTTTCCTTTTTCATTTCTTTTGTGGATTGAGCCCTTAGTTGTAGGCCTTGCTTGATTCGATTAGAATAGGTCCAAACACACTAATAACCTTTGCATGCTCCTATAGATCGAATTTGGACTTAGACTAATTAAGCAGTTGGCCATTAGCTTTCGATCCGCGCGTCGCGAGCTCATATCACAAAAGCGCTTTCTCCTAACTCAAGTGTGTTGAGCAGAGGAGGGGTGAGCCTAGACCGGACATTAGGATTGAGGGTTAGTGGTTAGCTTGTGGTTCTTCACGCTAGAAGTTGCCTATCCTAGGATGATTTCCGCTTTGCATACCGCCATGTAGCTAGGTTTATAAATTATGCTTTGCATCCTGCATGGAGAGAGCTGGGATTCGTTGTAATGTCTTCTCACTTTGCATCCATCATCTAGGCACAAAGGTGAGATTTCCACCTTGGTGTCGACTTGCACGGCTTTTCCGACTCTATTCTCCCTCTATTTTTTGAACGAAGTGGGATCAAAAAAATACAAAAATCGTTAGGCGCTTGTTTGAATTCACTCAAAAGAAGCGATAACACCAAAAAAATTAAAAAAGGGGCTGCTAAGAAAACCTTGACCAAAAATAAAATCGGTAATTGGATTCATTGTTTGGGGAGAGTGACACCCTCACTTGTATTCAGGTTGCATGGGAAGGTCTCCTTCCAAGTGAGGTGAGCGCTTCGTAAGGATTAGAGCCCAGAACCCAACTTGTGGCTACCTTGTGTATCGCCTGGATTTCCGAAGTATTGGCGCTACTATCGTGCGTAGTCGAGTAGGGCTTGGTCGCCATTGGTGACTCACTATTGTGTGAGCATCGACCTTGTCCGAAGTACCGAGCATAGGCCACGTCTTCACGTGTGTGTCTGTCTCACCGGCTGCGTCCGAGTAGGATCTTGCACGCTCACGGGTGATTCCGTTGCGAGCGAGGTCCGAAGTATCGGTTTCGCCTATCGGCTTCCTCCCTCTATTTCTTTGGCTGAGTAGAGATCCAGGAAGGGTTACAAGGACCTTTAAAAGCGCAAGTTACAGGTTACACAGGAGGAGGACAAGTACGGGAATACTTTTCCGGCAGTACTCTCTCTCCTTTAGGCGTAGCGCTCTAAGGACTCGTGAAAAGATTAATTCCTGAATCAAGCTAAAATT
Organism: Ottelia alismoides; assembly: GCA_037367405.1. Classification (NCBI taxonomy): domain Eukaryota; kingdom Viridiplantae; phylum Streptophyta; class Magnoliopsida; order Alismatales; family Hydrocharitaceae; genus Ottelia; species Ottelia alismoides. The sequence continues at coordinate 65,414 of JAZKJV010003519.1, forward strand.
GACAAGATAAAAGCTGAACCTTCACGGCTTCTGTGTTGAGTTAGTGAACTCACCCCTGTTTTGTATTTGATTGCTAGATTTATTTAGATCAAGATCAAAAACATAGCACAATTGTGCGCAATTTTGCTTCTCCTTCATTCCCTTTCTTCTGCATTCCCTCTGCTCTTCCCAATAATCAAGATGATGGGACGGAGATCTCTTAGGCCGACTTTGTCGGCACCGCTATCCAGCACTCCTCCTCATTCATCTAGGAATACCTCGGAGAGCCCGCTCTCCGAGCCTGAGTTCACATCCACCCTGTTCCCCCTCGACCACCCCTCCCATTCTCATTCTCTCAGTCCAATAGTTTCAGAATTCAGTGCATCACAGAGTTCAGATCATTCGACAGCACCTGAGATGGCCTCTTTTGCTTTTTCAGAGAATCCAGTGATGGCAGACAAAGGCGAGCACCCAGATGACCATGATCACCCTCCGTTCATATTTGATCAAGTGACCATCAACAATTCACTTCTTGCATCCCTGGAGACTATGCAGAGGCAGATTCGTGACCAGGGTACTTTCATGGGTGATCTTATGAGAGAAATTGCTCAGATGAGAGAAAACCGACCTGGGGGCGGTGGCGGAGGTGGAGGAGGAGGACCTGATACAGGAGGAGGTGATCCAGGCGCTGAGAGACCGCCACAGACCACCATGAGGGAGTTGCACAACCCAGCCGCATCCCTCACTCATCGTTGGATCCGACTTCCGCCTATCCATGGAGATTTCGAGTTGCGGCCCCATACAATTCAGCTTCTACCCAAATTCCATGGGTTGCCAACTGAAGAGCCACACCTCCACCTCCAAGAGTTTGAGATGATATGCAGCACGATCCATGATCGGTTGATGACTGAGGACACGATCAAGATGATCGCCTTCCCGTTCTCATTGGTTGACAGAGCCGCATATTGGCTCAAACACCTCGGGCGATTCATCGACACTTGGGTAGATCTCCGGACCACATATCTGAAGAAGTACTACCCTCTCGGCCGGACCAATGCAGCCAGAGCCAAGATCAGTAACTTTGTCAGGATCCCCAATGAACAATTCCATGAAGCTTGGGATCGATTTCGAGAGCTCATCGACCGGCGTCCACATCATGACATCTCCAAGCCCAACTTAGTTCAGAGTTTCTTCTGTGGGCTGACATCGGAGCTGCAGGGGCTAGTGAATGCCTCTTGCGGTGGGTCGTACTTTTCCAAGGGTGAAGACGACGTCTGGGCCATTTACGAGGGCATGGCAGAAAACTCAACCGTAATGGCCCAAGCCCGAGTATACACACATCAGAAGCCCCCGCAAGGAGCGGGATCATTCCAGAGGATCGCCCGCATCGAAGCCGGTCCCAACACAGTGTCGGCAGCCGCAGCCCAAGCTGAATCAGCCGCGGTCGACATGGGCTTCATTAGTGAGAAGCTGGACCGTCTCGAGATCCTCGAGAAGAAGTAGATGCAAGGCATGGCCCAGATGGACCAGATCGCCAAAACCATGAGTGACCTGAAGACGCAGATCCTTTGCGTGCAGAAGGCACAAACTCATTCCCAGCAGCCTCCCAGGTCACGGGCTGACCCCAGCAGTAGTAGTTCTAACCAAGCCTCTACCTCGTACCGCCAGGTGAACCATATCCAGGCAGAGCCGGTTCCACTTCTATAGTACTACCCAGCACAGCCGCCATCTCCAGACACTCAGATGGTGGTGTATCAGCCGGAGCAGCCACTGGTAGTTCTTCCTCCACCCTCCTTCGAGCAGGAAATATTGATGGAAGTCAATGGGATTTGGTACGACCGGTACCCTCAGCCTGGGATCCGTCGTGATCATCCAGGATTCCGTTGGGGCAATGGTGGCTCCTCATCTCAGCAACAGCCCCCTGCCCAAGGACAGCAGAACAGCCAGCCACATCAGCAGCAACAGCCCCAGTATGCCCATCAACAGCAGTACCAGAATGGTCCTCGTCCCGCCTATCAGGGACAGCAGTGGAGGCAGCGATAGCAGCCTCAGCAACCTTACCATCATCCTCCCCAGTATCAGCCACAGCAGCAGCAACAGCCTCACTTCCAGCAGGGAAACCCATCTGGTTCTCAAGGTCCCGCTTTTGAGAACCCAGCTCTCGACGATCTTGCCTGCTTACTCTCTGAACAGCGAGCATCTTTCAGGCAAGAAATGGATGAATTCCGGTAGGAAATGAGGGACATAATAAAAGGCAAGGCCGCCATACCCGCTCAGATTGAACCTAACCCGAACAATCTGAAAAGGAAGTCTGAGCAGGTAGAGTTTATAGAGGATACCTCTCCTAGTGACTATCTGAGTGATATGTCTTATTATTTCTATGATGCTGATTTTGTGACTACTAGGAGCGGTAGGATGCCCGCAGGTGGCGCCTCTTCTGAGCGACAACCATCAGTTGAACCAGGAGCGCCAGAGGAGCAGAGTAGCGATGTTGATGCTGCTAATGATGAGGTTGAAGATGGTGGTGCTGAGGCCACCAATGATGGAGATCCAGACGACGGTGCTGATGCTGTCGTGATACCAGTTGCAGATGGTGGTGCTGATGCCACCATTTTGGATGCTGAACCAGAGCGCGGTGCTGATGCCGCATAGACAAGTGTCGGTGGTGGTACTGAGGCCACCACATCCACTTTTGTTGAGCTGCCATCTGTGATGTTACCACATTTTGTACCTATGGACTGTGGAAACAAAAAGAAAAACAAAAATATGAATAAAGGAAAGGAATCTGTTCACATTGCGGATCCATATGTGTTGCATGATGATGATTGTATGGATTCTCCTCCTTCACAGGAACAGGGACATATTACTAGTCCTCCATCTGTGGAGGCCCCTACTATCCCCTTCCCTGAGGCACTCCACCGAGCGAAGGGGAACAAAAGAGAAAATCCAAAAAAAGACCAGCAGGTAGAGTTCGGCAATCAGATGATAAACAGATTCCATATTCAGCTGACTCTACAGGAAGCACATGAGCACATCCCCCTCTTCAAAAAGAACTTGAAAGATAAGACTACCGTCCGCAGGAAGAGGAGGAACCATAGAGATCAGATCCATGTGCTCACTCATTCCACATGTTGTACCATCCAGAACAAGCTGCCAGCCAAGCGACCAGATGCAGGAGCTCCCTATGTCAGATGCGAGATTCAGGAGCAACAGTTTGATCGCACTCTATTAGACAGCGGCTCTTCAATTAACCTTCTTCCGGCAGCCTTGCTCGACCGATTCAAGTTTGGTCCTCTTCTTAGGAGCAGGACAATCCTTCAGTTTGTTGATAGGTCGACTAAGAGGTCGAAGGGGTTATTGAAAGACGTGGTTGTTACCATTCAGGGCCTGAAATTCCCCATGGACTTCGTTGTGTTGGACATGGAGATCCCTGAGTTGGTAACTGATGCCCCCATCATTCTCGGATGCCCATTCTTGGCCACAGACAAGGCAGTGACCGACCATGATAGCGGGAAGGTATGCTTTCGCGTAGAGGGCGAAACCATATAAATAGAGACGATCGAGGAAACCAGAGCCAGAGAGTTAGAATGCTCGGAGCAGTCAAGCGAAGCCGCGCAGATGACAGAGGACGAGTTAGACATCCACCAGGCGTGTGATTTTGTGATGACTGATGATGAATCCAACTGGATTGATCATGTAGCACCGACCCTCGCCCTGCCTACAGATTCACTATATCTAAAGCTCATGCAGTCGAGAGCCGGGAGAGCACACCCCTGGATGAAGATACACCTGAGGTTGATAGTGTTGTGACGAGTGGTGCCGATGATTTCCATTCTTGTTCATCTTCTTCTGATCCCTCGGATTCAGACATTGACTGGGATGATTTTGATGACTATTTGCCTTGTCTGATTCCTTCTGAGCCAACAACCATGACAGAGTGCGAGCCAGTGCAGTTCATTGATGATTCAGCAGGCCGCCTTCCGTCAGATATTCATGCAGAGCGAGAGTTCTCCCATGCAGACCTGCTCGCCTTCACATAGACATATCAGAAGCCAGATCTATCGCCTCCCAGTTGTCCAGAACTGAAGCCTCTGCCGCAGTCGCTGAAGTATAGATTCCTTGCGGGTGAGCCAGATATGCACCCAGTCATTATCTCAGCAGGTTTGACTGGAGAACAAGAATCTCGTCTGATGGAGGTTCTTGAAAGAAACCGCAAGGCAATAGGTTGGAGTATAGCTGATCTCCAGGGGATTAGTCCGGCTCTGTGCTCTCACCACATCTATCTTGAGGATGACGCTAGGCCGTTGATGAATCCATGATTCATTAACTTTTCTGTCGCATTTTGTCTTAAAACCCTTAACAAATACATGTAAAAACTCACTAATTCTCATACTTTAACAAAACCCCATTCATGTGTAAATATTCACTTTTAACCACTAAATTCATGTAAATAAATAAAGAACCAGAAAAAGAAAGATAAAGGCATGTGGAATATATGTATATATATGTAATATGACTTAAACTATAAATATAACTGTAAGATATATTTATAGCCTAACCCCCGAGACCAAGTCAGCATGGATTGGTCGACAAACCAATAAGTAGGGGGAGATAAGGAAAGAAAACCCAATAAAAATAATCTATCTCATGTATATACACCTTCCACTATTTATTAAATAAATACAAAACTTCAAAGAATTTTAATTATTTCATCTTAACTTATTCTTCATCAAATCTTTCTCCTAATTATTCATAAAAATGTAAATAAAAATATAAAAATAAATTAAAAATATTACCCTGTAAATATACCAAGAAATCCAGCTTACAAATTGTCAAAATCTCACCTTCCGAACATCATAACTTCCTCATACGAACTCCAATTTCACTCTACTCACCTTTAAAGTTCATAAAATAGTATTATCTAATTAATAAAGGTGGTTTCACTGAATTCGGAGTCCGTTTGCAAAAAGTCGGTTTTGGGACCAAAAGACAAAGGGGTTTCTGGGCTATTTATTTTATGTAACACACCTTATTTATTATTTTCTTAATTTTATAATTTTTAAATTATTTCATGATCCTCTAGTTTCACCATAAATTATTTCATAATTTTTGGAGACTATTTATTATTTTTATAAAATCAAAGACCTCAAAATATAGGTATAATTGACCTATATAGACACTTACTCTATTTATTAAAATATGTAAATTAATTCATAAAAATCCATAAAAATTCGTATAAGTCTTATTTAATACCCTAATAATTAATAAAATATAAAATTAATTTTTACTTAATTATTTATTAAATTAAAAAAATCAAAACCTATTTATTAATACATATTTATTAATAAAATATTTGTATTTTAAATAATATTTATTATTTATTAAAAGTAAGTATACCATAATTTAGAAAATAAAATTATTTAACTTTCTTGTATTTACACCTACTTGAAATAATGTACATAACTATTTTATAATTAATTTATAAGTATTTATAAAGTCTGGGCGAACCAGGTAGCTTCTTCCTTCAAGAAGCTGTTCACCCAGCTGCTCGACCGGCCAACTTCCATCAATTTTCCCGCGCGCTTCTTGAAGCTTCTGATCCATCCAGACCCTCCGTTCCCTTCTTCTAACAACCACCAAGCTCGCCAACCCTTCGATTCAACTTGGAGCCCAAGTATCTTCCCTATATAAGCCACCCAAGTCGCCATTGTTAAATAACTTCTTCAGCCCCCAAGCTTTCCAGCTCCAGTGGCCCAAACCCCCATCTTCTTAGCCTCGCCCAGCTCGCTCAGGAGGTGACAGCTCCGATCGAAGGCGTTCGCGAGGAAGAGGGTACATCGGAGAAGAGTTCCAAGGCGTGCGCCGCCTTGCATCGCCGCCGTGTGCAACGTACAGCTCCGGCCAAGGTCGACCGTCGAGCATCCTTTTCCAGGTAATACACCTGAAACTTCATAGACCTATTCCTCCATTTCGTGATTTGATTTCTCGATAGTCGAGCCACGATTAGCGTGGCTAATCGCGTTTTTAAATAGCTTAATTACCTATCTTTCACGCAAAATCAAAACCCTTTCGATTCGCTTCCAAATCGTTTTCAAATCATTCATCAAACCATCACCATCTTCATACGTTCTGGTTGTTTGGCTGAAGTTTATGCTTTTCTTCCAACTTTGGGGTTTTATATCTTAACATCCCGGCCGATTCAATAAGAATCGAGCATAGTCATACGTTCATTGTAGATCCAGGTAGCTCGCGAGGAGATTGCTTCGGTTTTTGGGTCTACTACATCGCCGATCTTCATCCTCGAAGTTGGACCTCCAGAACAGTTATCCAGGTACCAGTACCGAGACCTCATCTTCTTCGAGCCACCGCCGCCGCTCGGAGCGCCGCCACCGCCATCCCCACCGCGGGCGAGCTCGAGGGGTGGAGGAGCCACCCCTCTGGCCCCGCCGGAGAGCCGGAGACGTCGGAGATCAGCCGCAAGAAGTCGGAGAAGAAGATGTCGCCGCCAGGAGTTCCAACTGCTCAAGAACGCTCAGGCTACAGTCTTTCGACACGTGGCATCGTGAGAGCCATCCGATCACGCCTTCAAATTCTAATCTCGGCCGTGCAATCTGAACCGGTGTGAAATTTACATCTTAAACCCAGCCAGATTTCCAGAATTTACACCCGCCTCCCAAGTTTTAAATAATTACAAATAGGTCCCTCCGCAGGGACCTATATGTAAGAATTTGTTAGTTTTCTTGCAGAACAGTCCTTGTGGACCTATTTGAGAACATTTTAATTAGTTTTTCTTACGCTTATGCCCCTGGGCTGTAGGGGTTGTATCTCACTTTCTTGACTTCGGATTTCGACGATTCTTGGAGGGTAGTTACACAACTACCCCAGCTATCTCGTGTAAAGTTTTCGTGGCTTTTCGACGAGTTTTTAACGTGTTTTGATTTTCTCGAAAACCGCCTCGTTTTGATTTGTTTTCTTGTGTAGTTCGAGTACGCGGCTCGAACCTCGATCACCTATCCTATATAGTATCATCTATCCTCTATTCACCTATTATATAATAAATAAATCTTTTGAAAAATATCCCTTTTTGAAAATTAAATAAAAATTTGAAAAGAATAAAATCAAATAAAAATTACAAAAATAAAAACCACTAAAAAAGGCATTCTGACTTAGAGAAGAATTAAAATAAAATCACGAGAAAAAAAATTAGGGAATATATTCTGCCTCCTTGAGTTCGACCCAGGAACACTTGCCTGGTTAAATAATTAGTGAACGGTTTTCCGATAGAAAACCGTAAATTTGTTTGATAGGTTCAAAGATCGAAACACTTTTCCGTTTCGCGGCTTTCCGCTACAACCGACACCTTCACTCTCTTCTTCTTTTAAAAAAAAGAGAAAGCCGCGAAACTCGATTTTTGAACTCTCATCAGCCATCGCGTGAGTTCCAACGACGGCTGAACCCGAATCTTCGAGACGTAGTCATGAAAGAAATTTCAAAGTGGTGGAGCGCCGATTTTATCTACCCCATCTCCGACTCCAAATGGGTTAGTCCACTACATGTGGTACCAAAGAAGACGGGTCTCACTACAGTTGTCAATGAATCTGGAGAGGAGATCGCTACCCGAGTACCCACTTCTTGGAGGGTCTGTGTGAATTACAGACGATTAAATGAGGCCACCAAGAAGGATCACTTCCCGCTACCCTTCATTGATCAGATTATCGAGCGGCTAGCTGGGAAGAGTCATTACTGCTTTCTTGACGGGTACTCTGGGTACAATCAAGTGGTCATTGGGCCCGAAGACCAGGAGAAAACGACATTCACCTGTCTGTTTGGGACCTATGCTTTCAGACGGATGCCCTTTGGGCTATGCAACGCTCCGGCGACATTCCAAAGGTGCATGTTGTCCATATTTTCAGACATGGTGGGTGACTGTTTAGAGGTCTTCATGGATGACTTCTCGGTCTATGGCGACGGGTTCGATGCTTGTCTTGACTGCCTAGACCGTGTGCTTCAGCGCTGCATTGAGGTCAATCTTGTTTTATCTTGGGAGAAGAGCCACTTTATGGTGACTCAAGGGACGGTCCTTGGTCATATCGTCTCCAACAGGGGGATGGAGGTCGATCCGGCCAAGGTGGATATCATCAGAAAACTCAATCCACCGTCCAACTTGCGTCAGTTGCGATCTTTTCTGGGGCATGTCGGTTTCTACCGACGGTTCATTCAGGACTTCAGTCGGATTGCCCGACCGCTTACTGACTTGCTGACAAAAGACACCAAGTTTATTATCAATGATAAGTGTCTTGAATCTTTTAAAACTCTCAAAAATATGGTTGTTTCAGCTCCTGTCCTTCAGCCACCTGATTGGTCTCTTCCATTCGAGATCATGACGGACGCTTCAGATTTTGTCATTGGGGTTGTGCTTGGATAGAGGAGGGATGGTTTACCTTTTGCCATTCACTACGCCAGCCGCACTTTGGATGCCGCGCAGCGGAATTACACTGTGAGTGAGAAAGAGATGCTGGATGTAGTCTTCGCTCTTGATAAGTATCGATCGTATATTCTCGGATCAAGAGTGACTATCTACACTGACCACACCGCCATCCGGTACTTAATGGCTAAGAAGGATGCCAAAGCACGTCTTACCAGATGGATCCTTCTACTCTAGGAATTTGATATTGAGATTAAGGATAAACCTGGAATCAAGAATGTGGTGGCGGATCATCTCTCCAGATTGGAGAATCTTGAGGAATCTGAGCCCAACGCACCTATCACTGAGACGTTTCCAGTGTCACCTCGCTCCCGTGGTACGCCGACATTGTGAACTATCTTGTTGCCAAGACGGTCCCACAAGGTTGGCCCAGGCAAAAACTCAAGACCTTCCTGGCGAAGGCCAAGTTTTACCATTGGGAGGATCCCGTCCTTTATCATAGAGGAGGGGATAGTATCTGGAGGAGGTGCATTCCTCAAGAAGAGCATCACAGCGTCCTCACATACTGCCACAAGCTTGAGGCAGGAGGACATCATTCTGGAAAAAGGACAGCACAGAAGGTGCTTCAATCCGGCCTATGGTGGTCTACTCTCTTCAAGGATTCTGATGAGTTCGTGAAGAAATGTACTGACTGTCAGAAAATGGGAATCTGCGGACAGAGAGACATGATGCCCATGCAATCTATTCACTTTTGTGAGGTTTTTGATGCATGGGGGATTGATTTCATGGGCCCATTTCCTAAGAGTCAGGGATTCGAGCATATTTTGCTCGCTGTAGATTATGTCAGCCGATGGGTTGAGGCTATCCCCGCCCGAGCCGCAGATGCTAAAACCGTATGCAAATTTTTGAGGAAAAATATCATTTCACGGTTCGGGGTACCTAGAGTCTTGATTTCAGACGAGGGGTCTCATTTCATCAATGACAAGGTTAGGGCCCTTGCAGACGAGTTCGGCATTGACCATTGGGTTGCCACACCATATCACCCTCAGACTAATGGTCTTGCCGAAGTATCGAACCGGGAGATAAAAACAATCTTGCAGAAAGTTGTCCGCCCAGACCGAAAGGATTGATCACAGCTTTTGGACTCGGTCTTGTGGGCCTACCGGACCTCTTTCAAGAATTCATTGGGGACATCTCCCTTTCGTCTCGTCTATGGCAAGCCGTGCCATCTGCCAGTGGAGATCAAGCACAAATCTTTTTGGGCAGTCACTGACTTACTGTTAGATCCTGAGAGTATAGGAGAACAGAGAAGAGCAGAATTGGCAGCCCTGGAGGAACTGAGAGATACAGCCTTTTCCAACAGCCTACAGTACAAAGAGAAAGTGAAAACATGGCACGATTCCCACATCAGCCATAAACAGTTTGAGCCAGATCAGAGAGTATGGTTGTTTGATTCCAGGCTGAAAATATTTCCAGGGAAATTACAGAGCAAGTGGAAAGGTCCGTATGTGGTCATGAAGGTACATGACAATGGCAGCATCGACATATCCGAATCGTTATCTTCCTCTACCTTCCGTGTCAATGGTCAACGCCTGAAGCTATATCTAGATCATGATCCGCCGACCATTGACGTTCCCCCCATTATTCTGGTATGAGATGTGCCATTTGACTCATATCATCTGCATCTCATATATGGTGATCACTTCTATCTTCCGCTGTACAGACCATTTGTCCATATCACTCTTTCATCTGTTGATTTATTTTCTTCTTTTCTTCTTTTCTTCTTTTCCTTCTCTATTTTCTTTATCTATCAAAAAGGTGCCGCCCTTGTAGACAGTTTTCCATACTTAGGACGTACTTTTTCCTAAGTATAGGGGGGTGTGCACCCTGAGTTTCTTCTATTCTTTTTCGATCCTCTCCATTGTCTTCTCTTCTTGTCTATACTTAGGGATATTTTACCCTAAGTATAGGGGGAGACAAACTGAGTTCATTCCCACCCTTGACCCTCCCTGCGTTGTGTACAGTATGCTATACTTAGGATTATTTGATCCTATGTATAGGGGGGACGGTCAACTTCTCATTCATTGATTCCTTCATTAGTTATTTATTCTTTAGACTTGTCTATACTTAGTACGAGTTATGTCTTCTCTTTTCTCTCCGATCTATGAGGACATAGCTCACGCTAAGTATAGGGGGGTCGTATATACTATGTATATACTTTAGCCATAACTCATACTTTCGTATTTTCTTAATAATATGGCTAATAATTCTTTAAAACCCATTAAAATCCCTAATAAAAAGGTGATTATTCCTCAAATTCTTTTTGTATATATTGATTAATAAATCAGGTGAAAATGTTTTTTGCAAAATGTTTGAAAAATAGTTTGAAAATCTTCGTGAACATTTATTGAAAACTTTTTTGAAAATATTTTGTTACATGTTTTCAACCTGTGTAAAATGTGTGATTTGTAAAAATTTATTTTCTTTGTATGAAATAAAATGTTTGAAAAATGATTTGCAAATGCTTTGAAAATAGTTGCAAAAATATTTTGAAAAACCTATATATACTGTTTTGAAAGCCTTTGCAAAATGATTTTCAAATGTGTGTACATGTTTGCAAAAATGTTTGTAAAAATTATTTTGGACTATAGTTTTCAAAAATTGTGTGAAAAGCTTGTGTCAAATAAGTTTGAGGAATACATACATCTCACCAAAATCCACTATATGTATATATGTATAAAATTGATCACTTACCTTGTAAATTCTAAAATCCACTTCTTGTAAATATAAGAGGCACTCCCGTGTACATATTTTTCATCTAGTTTTCAGCCAAAATCTTTTTATTTTCAAAAAAAAATCCCAAAAACATTTTCAAAATTAAAATCCAAAAACATTTGAAAAATCTTTCTGAAAAATACAAAAAATGCATGCATCATCTTTTCAAAAATCCATAAAAAATTAAAAAATCTTGAAAATTGCATCACAAAAATATTTTCTGCATTGCATAGCATTCGCATTTTTCGGATTGAGTTTGAGAGTTGAACGAGTTTAAGTAAATTCCGGAGATTGGAGCTTGATTAGACCTTAAAATATACCTAATAACAGGAACCTTATAGGAACTGGGCTTGAGGTACTTAAGGTCTAGTTGACTTAATTCTTTGAGGATCACGAGACTGAGTTCAATGGATTCTTGACTGCCTAAATAGAGTATTTCGGAGCACACGCACGACTCTTGTTGATAATGACCTAACTTGGACACATGCACCTTTCACATGGCTCAACTCAGTTGGAGTGGTGAGGGGATTGGATTTGCCGGTATGAGACGCACACAAGTGGAAACACTTGTCCTCCTCTAGGGAGGGAAGTGCACCCCAACTCGTCCAGTAATTAGGAAGTCTAAAGACAGGAGAGTGTGGGTTGCGATAAAGCTTCAAAAGAGGGATAGTCTACTGTATTAAGAGGAAAAACTCCTTATGTAAATGCTGCTATATATAGTATTCAAAAAAAATGTGTTCAGGCATGTACAAAAATAAAAAGCCTGCAAGTATGTAAAAATGTTGTAAAGTCAATAAGCAAGCTTGAGTTCCAAAGTCAAATATGTGAGCCTGCAGCAGGATGACTTGACTACACTGGTCTTGCATCCCAGGATAGGTAGCTACACTGGCTACCGTCCATTCTTCTCTTCACCCCCACCTCTTGAGCTGGTTGCCACTTGAACTTAGAAGGGAATACCCCGCTCCTCGAGGATGGAGTTATTGGATTGGGGAATCATTGGGTTGTCATGCTCGAGAAGTCAGTCTCTTTGTCATTCTAGTTGGGGAGAGCCACCATCACTTACACTGTACGAGTCAGATTCATAGTCGTAAGGGTTTGCGTATGAATTGAGATATTTCTGACATGGCTATTGAGGAGACATGGACAGAGTTTTGGGATTCTCAGGGACTGTTGAATTTCAAATTCGGTCCTCACTAAGGTTCCGCCCGCACTAAAATTCCAAATGTCCGACTTAAGCTCCAAACTTTGATTTTGTGAAGACAAGTTTGATAATCAAATTAAATCCAAGTTCTTCTTTTTCTTTTCTTTCTTTTTCTTTTATGCACTTATTGCATAAGTGTTTGCTAGGGACTAGCAAAGGTAAAGTATAGGGAGATGATGAATCCACATTTCATCATCTTTATTCTATCATTTTGGCACCAAAAATCCTAGCAAATGCCTGTAAATAGCATTAAAATCATCATCTTAGCATTCATGCATGTGCATCTATTTAGTGTATAAAATAGTGTAATTAAAGCCAAAATTATAGAATAAATAAAAGAAAAGAAAAAGAATAAAATGTTGTAAATATTTTATGACCCAAAACCCCGAGACCTAGTGTTGAGCCGAGAAATAGAGGGCCGTACGGTTTCACAAGGCGAAACCGCAGTCGATGCGGTGACCGCTCGAAATCCCGATTCAAACAACAATTAACCCACGACAAATATATCAAGCAATGAAAGTAATTGTGCGGAGTCAAAATTTATTATAACTCTACAACAAGATGTGTATAGGTGCAAGTATTGTAGAGGTCGAACACAGGGAGCAGACAGGTAGAACGGGGCACAAGTGCTCAAAAATGTGTGAGTTGTGATCAAATGCCTATTATGCTATTTTTTTTGTGGGTTTTTAATTTTTATATTTTTTTATTTAATTTTTAATTTTATATTTTTGTATTTTGATTTTTAATTTACTGATTTTTATATTTTCTTTTTATATTTTATATTATTTTTATATTTTCTTTTTCAACATTGGAAATTAAAGACAATGTAATAAAAGAGACAAAGAGGTATTTATAAAAATAGAGAAAAATATTCAAAAATATGAAAATAAAGTCTTTTTGGTCTTTTTATATTTTTTACTGTTTTTGTGATTTTTGGGTGATTTTTAGAATGTTTTTGGTATTTTTAATTATCAAAATAAAGAAAACAGTGGCAAAAATACAAGGCTGAAGTTAAAATGGAGAAATAAAATAGAAATCAGTGGCAAAAATTCCCCAACTTAATTTTCAGTGAAAGATAATGAAACCAAGAAAATTTAGGAAAAGAAAACATTATTTTTGGATTTTTTATGGATTTTATAAATTTTTATGAAGGTTTTTAGAGTTTTGCAATTTTTTTAGAGTTTGGTTTTATATTTTTTAATGATTTTTGGCTGGGAGTTAAAACTAACTAAAAGACACAAAATATATTTTTTTGGGATTTTTCTGAAGTGTTTTTATATTTTTTAGGGATTTTATGGTGCAAACAGTGCTGAAATTGGCTATTTTTGAATTTTTATAAATAATAAAATGCGATAATTACGAAAAATAAAAATATGATGATGAACTACTATGCAACAGGAAGCTACAGTGATTTTTGGGAATTTTTTGGGTTTTTAGAGAATCATGCAAAAATTACTAGAAGCATAAAGAAAATACACATTCGCAGGGGCATTTATGTAATTATCAGAAAATCCGAGGGCCTACAATGTAATTTGTCTGATAATTTAAAACTCAATTCAAAACTCTGCGGACTTAAAACAAATATTCAGAAGCCTGCGGGTAGTAATGCAAAAATGCCAGGGCCACGTGCGTAAGCACGCGCCTGGCAGGGACTAAATTGTTAGTATCCAAAACTCCAGGGGCCTTGTGGCAAAATGTCCACCAAATTTATAACTTCACAAAAGACTGGCTGGGCTAATGTTCCACACAAAGATCTGTAGGGGGTTATCCGCAAAATGCCCAGAAGGCACGTGCGAGAGCACGCGCGCCTGGGGAGGATAACCCTGCAATTACTAGAGTCTCGAAGGGCTACTTAGAAAAATTTACAAAAACTAAATGCCTGCAGATGAATGATTTAAGAGTCCACAGTAAATACAAAAAGTAGTTGGGTGTTTACGCAAAATACCCAACAAGGGGGCGCATCCGACGGTGGTGGGCGGTTCACTTACGCCACGTGGCAGAACAGGGAGGCGCGATACCCCTTCGGATGTGCGGTCCAGATTAGATCCTCCAAAATAGAATCGACGGCTGACAGAGGGATGGATCCAACGCTCACTGCATCTCGCCAAGAACAGGCCGAGATCGAACGATCCCCAGGCCTTCTGGATGAACGCGTGAAGAACACTCCCGGGGGTTCGTTTGATCGACAAAAATCGGCCGCCTCCGACCACCACGAACGCTGTTGTGATGTTCAGAAGCTTGCTGGAGGAGGTTCGCAACGCTCGGAGGTCTCAAACAGATCTGAGCCCCATCGGTGGAGGGGCTGGAGCTCTCGGCCCTGGAGGAGGTGTTCTTGACAACGATTGCGCCCAGAAGCGCACTTCCTGACCTGCAATGTAACTCCAAAGCACAAGATCGCAAAGATAGCAGGGTAGGGGCTTTTATTGGTGAAAGATGGAGTGCGTGGAGGTTGATGGATGGTTGCCGAAGCCCAAGAGACTTCAGCAAGGTGTTCGAGATGGATATCTAAACTAACCAGGGCATGCACAACGATCTAAGTAAACGAAACGAAATGCGAAACTAACAGCTAGCGTCTACGATAAAGACAAGAAGAAAAACGATGCAAAAATAACAAGAAACGTGACCTCAAGGGCAAAGATGCCCAAGGTTGACCTCGACGGCGGCTACGCCGGAGGTGAGGGAATGGAACGCCGCCTCGACCGCCTGACTACGCCACCTGGGGGCTGGAGGGTCTCCTGTCACGAGGCCCGGTCCGGAGCTCACCAAAGAGAGGGAGAACAGTGGTCCAAGAGGGTTCGAAGGCAAATGGGAAGAAATGGGTTGTTTTTGAATGGCTGGCCGAGGAGCGTACTTCGAGGGAAGATCACGGGTGCCACAGTGATCCAAAGTCCAATCTAACACCTGGGCGTGTAAGAGCGGTAGACGAGGAGCAAAAGTCGTGAAGACACCATCATCAAACGATGCAAGGACTGTCCTCGAAAAATCCGCGAAAACAGACAAAAACCACATCTGACACAACCCAGGAGCAAAAACCAAGGAGTTGACCAGCAGGTCAACTTCCACCTGGTTGGTCCACGTGGACCAACCAGGAAAATCCTTGGAAAAAAAAAGTTTCTAAAATCTATAAAAAATAGGAAATGATTTTATTGATTTTTACTTATAAAATAAAAAAAGTTTATTTTTTTATAAATTATTTTATAGTGATTTTTATTTATTTTTAGGAAGTGTATTTTTACAAGTTTGCATTTATACCCTTATAGGTATCTATATCTATGTATTTGAGTATTTTATTTTTATTTAGGTATTTTTAATTTATTTTATTTTGGTTTTTATTTTCTAAAATTACAAAATACTTTTATATACACAAATATATTTTTATTTTATTTTATTGATGTATTATGTACATTAAATAAAATATAAGTATAAAAAGTATAGGTATATGTATAGGTGAAATACCTATGTATATGATATCTACAAGTATTTTTATTTGAGTTTTAATTATGTTTTTATTTTGATTTTAATACTCATAATTATTATAAGTAATATTTACAACATTATAAAAATATAAAATAAAAATAATAAATAAATAATAAATTGAATCTTTTAATATGTACAAGGTACAATGGGGGTCCAAAAGTCAACTTTCAAACCGTAGCTCCGCCAAATGCGAAACCACCGCCATTAATTAGCTTATTTTCTTCTATATACAATTAAAGGTGAGTTTGATGCATTGGAGTTTCCGTTTGTGAGATACGGGTCTGGGAAGTTGGCATTCTGGAATTTTATTCAGACCATAACTTTTTATCTGTACATTATTTTTGAGTGAAATAAATTTTGTATTTTTCTTTATTAAATTATCTACAACTTTCATGTACAAAGTTTCTTTATTTGATGTACAAAAAGTGGAACCAAAAATAGGTCCCAAAATGAATAAAGAATGAATATAAAGTATAGGTATTTTATCTGTATTTTGGCCCTTATCTCCCCCTACTTTATTCCTTGTCGACCTATTCATCAAGATGCCTAGGTCTCGGGGTTTCGGGTCATAAAATATTTACAATATTTTATTCTTTTTCTTTTCTTTTCTTTATTCTATAATTTTGGCTTTAAAAACCGCAATTTATACAACATTTACACATATATGCATGAATGCTAAAATGCCTATATTAAGCCTATTTACACGCATTTACTAGGGTTTTTAAGGCCAAAATGATAGAATAAAGATGATGAAACGTGGATTCATCATCCCCCTATACTTGCCTTTGCTAGTCCCTAGCAAATACTTATGCAATAAGTGCAGAAAAAGAAAAATAAAGAAAAGAAAAAGAAGAAAGATGGACTAAATTTAATGATCAAACTTGTCTTCACAAAATCAAAGTTTGGAGCTTAAGTCGGACCTTTGGAATTTTAGTGCGGGCGGAACCTTAATGAGAACCAAATTTGAAATCCAACAGTCCCTGAGAATCCCAAAACTCTGTCCAAGTCTCCTCAATAACCAGGTCAGAAATATCTCAATCCATACGCAAACTCTTACGACTATGAATCTGACTTGTACAGTGTAAGTGATGGTGGCTCTCCCCAACTAGAATGACAAAGAAACTGACTTCTCCAGTATGACAACCCAATGATTCCCCAATCCAGCAACTCCATCCTCGAGGAGCGGGGTATTCCCTTCTAAGTTCAAGTGGCAACCAGCTCAAGAGGAGGGGTAAAGAGAAGAATGGACGGTAGCCAGTGTAGCTACCTATCCTTGGATGCAAGACCAGTGTAGTCAAGTCATCCTGCTGCAGGCTCACATATTTGACTTTGGAACTCAAGCTTGCTTATTGACTTTGTACATACTTGCAGGCTTTTTATTTTTGTATATGCCTGAACATTTTTTTTTGAATACTATTTACAGCAGCATTTACATAAGGAGTTTTTCCTCTTGAGCCAGTAGACTATCCCTCTTTTGAAGCTTTATCGCAACCCACAGCCTCCTGTCTTTAGACTTCCTAATCACTGGACGGGTTGGGGTGCACTTCCCTCCCTAGAGGAGGACAAGTGTTTCCACTTGTGTGCGTCTCATACCGGCAAATCCAATCCCCTCACCACTCCAACTGAGTTGAGCCATGTGAAAGGTGCAGGTGTCCAAGTTAGGTCATTATCAACAAGAATCGTGCGTGTGCTTCGAAATACTCTACTTAGGCAGTCAAGAATCCATTGAACCAAGTCCCGTGATCCTCAAAGAATTAAGTCAACTAGACCTGAAGTACCTCAAACCCAGTTCCTATAAGGTTCCTGTTATTAGGTAGATTTTAAGGTCCAATCAAGCTCCAATCTTCGGATTTTACTCAGACTTGTTCAACTATCAAACTCAATCCGAAAAATGCGAATGCTATGCAATGCAATGCAGAAAATATTTTTGTGATGCAATTTTCAAGATTTTGAACTTTTTATGGATTTTTGAAAAGATGATGCATGCAGATGCAATTTTTTTTGTATTTTTCAAAGAAATTTTTCAGATGTTTTTGGATTTTAATTTTGCAAATGTTTTTGGGATTTTTGATAACAAAAAGTTTTTGGCTGAAAACTAGGTTAAAATATGTACACGGGAGTGCTTCTTATATTTACAAGAAGTAGATTTTAAGAATTTACAGGGTAAGTGGTCAATTTTATACATATATAGTGGATTTTGGTATGCTGTGTATATTCCTCAAACTTATTTGAAAACAATTTACACACGGTTTTTGAAAACTATAGTCCAAAATAGTTTTTACAAACATTTTACACACATTTGAAAATCATTTTGCAAAGGCTTTTCAAAACAGTATATAAAGGTTTTTCAAAATATTTTTGCAACCATTTTTTCAAACCATTTGCAAATCTTTTTTCAAACATTTTATTTCACACAAAGAAAAGAAGTTTTACAATCCACACAATTTCACACAGGTTGAAAACATGTAACAAAATATTTTCAAAATAGTTTTCAATAGATGTACACAAAGATTTTCAAACTATTTTTCAAACATTTTGCACAAAACATTTTCACCTGATTTATTAATCAGTAACTACAAAAAGAATTTGAGGAATAACCACATCTTTTTATTAAGAATTTTTAATGAATTTTAAAGAATTTTTAGCCATATTATTAGGAAAATACGAAAGTACGAGTTATGGCTAAAGTATATACATAGTATATACGACCCCCCTATACTTAGCTTGAGCTATGTCCTCATAGATCGGAGAGAAAAGAGAAGACATAACTCGTACTGAGTATAGGCAAGTCTAAAGAATGGATGAATGAATCAATGAGAAGTTGACCGTCCCCCCTATACTTAGGATCAAATAATCCTAAGTATAGCAGACTGTACACAAAGCAGGGAGGGTCAAGGGTGGGAATGAACAGATCGTACTCAGATTGTCTCCCCCTATACTTAGGGTAAGATATCCCAAGTATAGACAAGAAGAGGAGACAATGGAGAGGATCAAAGAATGGAAATACTTGGGGTGCACACCCCCCTATACTTAGGACAAAGTACGTCCTAAGTATGGAAAACTGTCTACAAGGGCGGCACCTTTTTGATAGATGAAGAAGATAGAAGAGGAAAAGAAGAAAAGAAGAAAAGAAGAAAAGAGATGAAGATGGAAGAAGAGATCGTGAGGATGTACACGTCACTCCCCCTATACTTAGGGTAAAAGAAGCCCTAAGTATAGGCAACAACAGGAGTGATCAGACGGAACGACAAAAGAGCACTCGGCTCGTCCACCCCCCTATACTTAGGACAAAGTACGTCCTAAGTAAGGCAGACACGAGAATGGGTAGACGAGCAATACGGTAGAGAGAACAACGATGAACAAAGGAGAATGTACAACAGAGGTGGATATACAGATGGTCAAGAAGGTTGAAAGCGAACCTTCTTGCGGGACCGCTGAGGAATGGATCTGGTGTGATGCAGGTCGACATCGGGGTCCATAGTGGACGAAAGCCGATCAGGGTCGACACAGTGAAGGTCCTCAGTGGAATCGAATCTGAAAGGGACGAACTGGTCAATGGAAGTAGTACGGCTAGGTTCTCCCTTGGTGGTCCTCTGGTGTAAAGGCACAGACGTGTGAGTGGAAGAAGTGTGACTCGGTCCGGCCTTGGGAGTCTCGCTGGTATCAAAGTGAAATGGGACAAACTCATCATCATCGGAAGTAGTGTACTCAGAGTCATCCTGCGAGGAGTCATCCAGGTCAAAACCAAAAGGCACGAACTCATCGGTGGAAGTAGTCGAACTCTGTTCGTCCTCTATAATCTCAACTGGATCATCTTTTTCATCAAAAGGTCCGAATCTCTGAAGAAAAGCAACCAAATCAAATTCGGCCTTAGTCTCATCAGTATCTACATGGACAGGAGCGGACTCATCAGTGGAAGTAGTCAAAGCATGTCCGTCCTGTATAGTCTCTAAATCTGCCCTCCGCTCAATAGTGTCAATCGTGTAAATCCCGCGGATGTCATCAACACATCGCCAATCACAGAAAGCGGAAACACCAAGGTCTATGCTTTCCGAGCTTTCCTCCTTAGAGAGGAATTCTCGGGTCTCATCATCGGTCATGAAGAAGGTCTCTCTGATATCCTCATATAGATCATAGTCCTCGGGGTCAGCCAAGATAGGTGAAGTCACATCAGGTGCGGGTCTCTAGTCAGCAGTGGGTGCGGTGATCACTGCTTCGCCCTCGTCAGCAGGACGGAAGCGAATCTCTCCTGATCCGTAGTCAATAACGACCCTCGCAGAGGCAAGGAATGGTCGTCCCAGGATGATTGGAGAATGCTCCCCTGTGGAGTTCTCCATGGGCAACACGACAAAATCAACATTGTGGCTCGTGCCCTGAATCGAGATGACGGCGTTTTCAAGGATACCCTTCGGCCTCTTTATTGATCCATCAGCAAACTGTACGATCATCCTGGTTTTCTTAAGAGGCCCTAAGTGAAGAGACTGTACCAGTGAGAAGGGTATGATGCTAATCGAAGCACCGCCGTCTAGGAGAGTGTAATCACATGTGTGGTCAGAGATTGTGCAGCTAATGAAAGGTGTGGCAGTGTTCTTCTTCCGAGGAATGGGACGGTGTGTGATGGCGTGGGCAGTGGCCATGGTCAAGATATGACGCTCAGATCTGCTCCTCCGCTTTCTCTTCTTGGGAAGAGGAGCAGACATATGGGTCATGGCCTGCTGAAGTGGGGCATGGATAATCTCATGTATGGTGGCCACCACTTCGGGTTCAGTCAGCATTTTTTTGAATTTTTGGACCTCCTCCATACAATGGAGGAAGTCGGAATCAGCATATACACGAGGCATGCCAAGAGCAGTCTGTACAGCGGCATCCTCGGGGTCAAAGGTGGGACCGGGTGTGAATGCAGGTGTGGTCAAAAAGTCAGGCAAGTGGGCGCCCTCCTCACAGTCTGGCTCGATCATGTGTCTCCCGAAATCTTTTTGTGTTTTTAAATTTTTCTCATTTTTTTGTATTTTTGGCGATTGCAAGCTCTCATGGGAATCCTCGAGTGAACCCATATCATCAAATGGTGGAATATCATGGTCGCTCTTATTTGTACTAGTGAGGGTGTCAATCCTCTGTCTCATATGATCCATCATCTGGGTCAAGTGCTCAAGGGTGGACTCCATGAAAGGTGACTCCATCAGCTCAGTCTCGGGTGGATGTGAAGGTGGAGGCGGATAATACACAGGTGGAGATAGAGGTGGGTGTGGGTAGAAATCCGAGTCCTGATACTGTGGCTGAGGCGGATATGTACAAAAGTCAGGAGCAAAGTCCTCCTGGAAAAAAGGAGGTGGACCGGCTGGAGTGAAGGAGGGATCCGCGAAGTCCGGATAAAATGCGCTCCAGTCGGCCATCTCGAAACAAAAGAAAATGAGCGGGAGAGCACGATGGTCAAGTCAAGAGAGTGGAAAAGAAGGCGCAAATGCGCAGGGATGATCTAGGACGCACACAAACAATCACAGACAAAAATGAAAAGAATACAAACCCTCAATTCACCTACTCAACTCGGTGAAGACCACAAATGCGGTCTTTTTATCTTGTCTGTTTTAGAGTTAGGTGAGAAGTCAAAAATTACGCAAACACTTAGGGGGCTGAATGGGATTTTGGCTCTAACCTTAGTGTGTGCGCGAGCAAGTAGAAGCGAAGACAATGAGGGGATTACTCGCCCCAAGACAATATTTTCTTTTTGATTGATTTTAGGGTCGAGTAATGTTAGCAGTCCCGATTTTATTGGTTATCACTTTTTTTGGATTTTTAGTTAGAAATGCACGAGCCTAACGAGGATTCAATTCCTTTAAGCACCTAGGTTGGCAAAATCAGAGGGAGAGGCGGAAAAGCAATGCAAGCGGCAATCGATGATGAATGCTAAAGAGAAATGCTCACCTTGCCTCCAGTACTCTACATGCAAAGATGCTCAGCAGAATTGAAACCTATCTATATGCAAATGCAAGCCGATGAAATCGCCCTAAGTTTTGAAAATTGCTATTAGCGGGAAGAACCACAAGTTGACCACCAGTCCTCAACCCTAGAGTCCGGTCTAGGCTCACCCCTCCTCTGCTCAACAAATTGAGGGTAGGAGAAAGCGCTTTGCGGGGAGAGCTCGCGGCGTGACGGATTGAAGATGATGAATCAACTGTTTAAAAATTTGACTAAGTCCAAACGCGGCTATAGGCACATGCAAAATATTAGGTGTTTGGCCTTAGTCTATCGCAAGCAATCCTAAAAGCTAAGGGCTCAATCACACAAAAGAAATAAAAATCGAAAAACAAAACAAAATAAAAGAATGCGAGAAAACCGTGAAAACCGCGGTGAGCCCCCAGGTGAACAGACACCTGGAAGTTAGGCTCAAGAGTCCAAGTCCGGGGGTACCTGTATTATTACAAATAATAGTCTCTCTCTCACTACAAATTACAAAAATAAATGCAAGGAAATAAATTCTACAACTAAAGGTGGAGCACGGTCTTCAAAAATCTCTCCTCGTCTCCTCGGTGCTAGGCTGGCTAAGCCGGCTTCACGTGGATGCGTAGGCGCCTAGGGTGGAGCGCCTCCCTCGATCCGCGGTTCCTCGCACAAAGTCAACAAAGAGAAGGTTAGACAGCTCAAGAGATATATCAAAAATAAAGAAAATAAAATAGCGAAAAATAAAAGCCGCGAAAATAGACAATCAATCACAAACACAAACAAGATCCGAACTAAGCGTTGTTGCTCCCCGGCAATGGCGCCATTTGTTGAGCCGAGAAATAGAGGGTCGTACGGTTTCACAAGGCGAAACCGCAGTCGATGCGGTGACCGCTCGAAATCCCGATTCAAACAACAATTAATCCACGACAAATATATCAAGCAATGAAAGTAATTGTGCGGAGTCAAAATTTATTATAACTCTACAACAAGATGTGTATAGGTGCAAGTATTGTAGAGGTCGAACACAGGGAGCAGACATGTAGAACGGGGCACAAGTGCTCAAAAATGTGTGAGTTGTGATCAAATGCCTATTATGCTATTTTTTTGTGGGTTTTTAATTTTTATATTTTTTTATTTAATTTTTAATTTTATATTTTTGTATTTTGATTTTTAATTTACTGATTTTTATATTTTCTTTTTATATTTTATATTTTTTTTATATTTTCTTTTTCAATATTGGAAATTAAAGACAATGTAATAAAAGAGACAAAGAGGTATTTATAAAAATAGAGAAAAATATTCAAAAATATGAAAATAAAGTCTTTTTGGTCTTTTTATATTTTTTTACTGTTTTTGTGATTTTTGGGTGATTTTTAGAATGTTTTTGGTATTTTTAATTATCAAAATAAAGAAAACAGTGGCAAAAATACAAGGCTGAAGTTAAAATGGAGAAATAAAATAGAAATCAGTGGCAAAAATTCCCCAACTTAATTTTCAGTGAAAGATAATGAAACCAAGAAAATTTAGGAAAAGAAAACACTATTTTTGGATTTTTTATGGATTTTATAAATTTTTATGAAGGTTTTTAGAGTTTTGCAATTTTTTTAGAGTTTGGTTTTATATTTTTTAATGATTTTTGGCTGGGAGTTAAAACTAACTAAAAGACACAAAATATATTTTTTTGGGATTTTTCTGAAGTGTTTTTATATTTTTTAGGGATTTTATGGTGCAAACAGTGCTGAAATTGGCTATTTTTGAATTTTTATAAATAATAAAATGCGATAATTACGAAAAATAAAAATATGATGATGAACTACTATGCAACAGGAAGCTACAATGATTTTTGGGAATTTTTTGGGTTTTTAGAGAATCATGCAAAAATTACTAGAAGCATAAAGAAAATACACATTCGCAGGGGCATTTATGTAATTATCAGAAAATCCGAGGGCCTACAATGTAATTTGTCTGATAATTTAAAACTCAATTCAAAACTCTGCGGACTTAAAACAAATATTCAGAAGCCTGCGGGTAGTAATGCAAAAATGCCAGGGCCACGTGCGTAAGCACGCGCCTGGCAGGGACTAAATTGTTAGTATCCAAAACTCCAGGGGCCTTGTGGCAAAATGTCCACCAAATTTATAACTTCACAAAAGACTGGTTGGGCTAATGTTCCACACAAAGATATGTAGGGGGTTATCCGCAAAATGCCCAGAAGGCACGTGCGAGAGCACGCGCGCCTGGGGAGGATAACCCTGCAATTACTAGAGTCTCGAAGGGCTACTTAGAAAAATTTACAAAAACTAAATGCCTGCAGATGAATGATTTAAGAGTCCACAGTAAATACAAAAAGTAGTTGGGTGTTTACGCAAAATACCCAACAAGGGGGCGCATCCGACGGTGGTGGGCGGTTCACTTACGCCACGTGGCAGAACAGGGAGGCGCGATACCCCTTCGGATGTGCGGTCCAGATTAGATCCTCCAAAATAGAATCGACGGCTGACAGAGGGATGGATCCAACGCTCACTGCATCTCGCCAAGAACAGGCCGAGATCGAACGATCCCCAGGCCTTTTGGATGAACGCGTGAAGAACACTCCCGGGGGTTCGTTTGATCGACAAAAATCGGCCGCCTCCGACCACCACGAACGCTGCTGTGATGTTCAGAAGCTTGCTGGAGGAGGTTCGCAACGCTCGGAGGTCTCAAACAGATCTGAGCCCCATCGGTGGAGGGGCTGGAGCTCTCGGCCCTGGAGGAGGTGTTCTTGACGACGATTGCGCCCAGAAGCGCACTTCCCGACCTGTAATGTAACTCCAAAGCACAAGATCGCAAAGATAGCAGGGTAGGGGCTTTTATTGGTGAAAGATGGAGTGCGTGGAGGTTGATGGATGGTTGCCGAAGCCCAAGAGACTTCAGCAAGGTGTTCGAGATGGATATCTAAACTAACCAGGGCATGCACAACGATCTAAGTAAACGAAACGAAATGCGAAACTAACAGCTAGCTATTACGATAAAGACAAGAAGAAAAACGATGCAAAAATAACAAGAAACGTGACCTCAAGGGCAAAGATGCCCAAGGTTGACCTCGACGGCAGCTACGCCGGAGGTGAGGGAATGGAACGCCGCCTCGACCGCCTGACTACGCCACCTGGGGGCTGGAGGGTCTCCTGTCACGAGGCCCGGTCCGGAGCTCACCAAAGAGAGGGAGAACAGTGGTCCAAGAGGGTTCGAAGGCAAATGGGAAGAAATGGGTTGTTTTTGAATGGCTGGCCGAGGAGCGTACTTCGAGGGAAGATCACGGGTGCCACAGCGATCCAAAGTCCAATCTAACACCTGGGCGTGTAAGAGCGGTAGACGAGGAGCAAAAGTCGTGAAGACACCATCATCAAACGATGCAAGGACTGTCCTCGAAAAATCCGCGAAAACAGACAAAAACCACATCTGACACAACCCAGGAGCAAAAACCAAGGAGTTGACCAGCAGGTCAACTTCCACCTGGTTGGTCCACGTGGACCAACCAGGAAAATCCTTGGAAAAAAAGTTTCTAAAATCTATAAAAAATAGGAAATGATTTTATTGATTTTTACTTATAAAATAAAAAAAGTTTATTTTTTTATAAATTATTTTATAGTGATTTTTATTTATTTTTAGGAAGTGTATTTTTACAAGTTTGCATTTATACCCTTATAGGTATCTATATCTATGTATTTGAGTATTTTATTTTTATTTAGGTATTTTTAATTTATTTTATTTTGGTTTTTATTTTCTAAAATTACAAAATACTTTTATATACACAAATATATTTTTATTTTATTTTATTGATGTATTATGTACATTAAATAAAATATAAGTATAAAAAGTATAGGTATATGTATAGGTGAAATACCTATGTATATGATATCTACAAGTATTTTTATTTGAGTTTTAATTATGTTTTTATTTTGATTTTAATACTCATAATTATTATAAGTAATATTTACAACATTATAAAAATATAAAATAAAAATAATAAATAAATAATAAATTGAATCTTTTAATATGTACAAGGTACAATGGGGGTCCAAAAGTCAACTTTCAAACTGTAGCTCCGCCAAATGCGAAACCACCGCCATTAATTAACTTATTTTCTTCTATATACAATTAAAGGTGAGTTTGATGCATTTGGAGTTTCCGTTTGTGAGATACGGGTCTGGGAAGTTGGCATTCTGGAATTTTATTCAGACCATAACTTTTTATCTGTACATTATTTTTGAGTGAAATAAATTTTGTATTTTTCTTTATTAAATTATCTACAACTTTCATGTACAAAGTTTCTTTATTTGATGTACAAAAAATGGAACCAAAAATAGGTCCCAAAATGAATAAAGAATGAATATAAAGTATAGGTATTTTATCTGTATTTTGGCCCTTATCTCCCCCTACTTTATTCCTTGTCGACCTATTCATCAAGATGCCTAGGTCTCGGGGTTTCGGGTCATAAAATATTTACAATATTTTATTCTTTTTCTTTTCTTTTCTTTATTCTATAATTTTGGCTTTAAAAACCGCAATTTATACAACATTTACACATATATGCATGAATGCTAAAATGCCTATATTAAGCCTATTTACACGCATTTACTAGGGTTTTTAAGGCCAAAATGATAGAATAAAGATGATGAAACGTGGATTCATCACCTAGGCATCTTGATGAATAGGTCGACAAGGAATAAAGTAAGGGGAGATAAGGGCCAAATACCTATGTTTATTAATTCATTCTTTATTCATTTTAGGACCTATTTTTGGTTCCACTTTTTATACATCAAATAAAGAAACTTTGTACATGAAATTTGTAGCTTATTTTATAAAGAAAAATACAAAATTGATTTCACAGAAAAATAATGTACAGATAAAAAGTTATGGTCTGAATAAAATTCCAGAATACCAACTTCCCAGACCCGTATCTCATAAATGGAAACTCCAAATGCAGCATACTCACCTTTAATTGTATATAGAATAAAATAAGCTATTTAATGGCGGTGGTTTCGCATTTGGCGGAGCTACGGTTTGAAAGTTGAGTTTTGGACCCACATTGTATACTTGTACAGATTAAAATATTCAATTTATTATTTATTTATTATTTTTATATTTTAATATTTTTATAATTTTGTAAATATTACTTATAATAATTATGTATATTAAAATAAGAATAAAAACCTAAATAAAATACAAAATAAAAATACCTACTTAAAACACATAGATACAATACATATATACATACCTATACCATACACACTTCTATTTTATTAATTATACAAAACATATCAGAAAAATAAAATAAAAATATATTTACATGTATAAAAGTATTTTATAATTTTATAAAATAATAAATAAGAATAATAAAATTATACACAAAATAAAAATAAAAGGATGCAATATGTAGGTATTATACCTATATAGGGGTATAAAAGCAACCTGTAAAAATATACCCAATAAAAATAAATAAAAACTACCATAAAATAATTTATAAAATTATAAGCACTTTTTATTTTATAACCTCATTAAAATAATATTAAATACTATTTTAAAATGATTTTTTAAAATTTTTTTAGGACCTTTTTCCTGGTTGGTCCACGTGGACCAACCAGGGGGCCAGAAGAGTTGACCTCGGGTCAACTCTCTGACCCTAGGTCCTGTAGACTGTCAGGATGGCTTTTGACCCATTTTCAAGGCTTTTTGGGAGCCGCATCTTTCATTTATTCATGATGCGCCCTTGACGACTTTTTCTCTTCGATACTTCCTCTTACACGCCCATTGATCATCTCGGGGAATGGATGCCTGTGTCGCCTCTGTCACCTCGATCAAGGAACCCCCTCGTCAACCATTCAAAACTAACCCCCATGCTTCCATTTTGATTTTGAACCGCAAATCCATCCAAGTTTTCCCCCCTTGACCTCGTTAGAGTCTCTGGAGGTGACAGCTCCGTGAATCCCTCTTCAAGGCAGGTGATCAGCAAGACTTGGGCGAGTTCCAATCGACCTCCGGCCACCCCGTTGAGGTACCCTCTTCCTCGCTCTCTCTAAGCTTCAGGGCCGTCTAACCATCTTATCTTTAGCTTCACTTCATTCCCGTTAATCCGAGCTTCATCACGACCCCTTCATCTGACTCGCTCGCCTGTCGATTCGCCAAATCGATAGTCGGTCGGAGCCATCTCCGGCCACCTTCATTTCCGCTCCAACTACCGTTGATCGCCCCTTCACCATCACCATAAGGCTCCTAGTTCCTTTCTTTGTGTGCCGTGCTAACCCTTGCAGGAACTGGAGGCTCGCGAGAACCCATCCGGGTTCGTTTTTGTGAGGAGCCAAGCTACCTGGAGCTGTCCCAGTCCACCCACGTCGTGGCGGCGCACCGGCGTCTCCCCCGCCATTTTGACACCACCGCGAGCTAGAAGGATGAGCCAGGAAGCTTCCAGGGCGTTTTGGGGCGTCAACTCGCGGCGGATGAGGTAGATCTGGACCTGGGAAACTCGCCCTGCGGCGGGGTTGTCCCTGTTCTTCGTCGATACCCCCTCGCCGTCCGATCAGCCCGCGTTCTTCCTCAGGAGCAGCAGCCGTCGGATCGGGAGGGCCCAGGACCGTCCATCTCCTTTCGATTATCTAATCCGAGCCCTCGATCGTGAAGCGGTATCGCGGCGCGCCGAGCCGCCACGTGTCCAAGTGGGTTAACGCCCACCGTCGGATCGCCTCTGGAGCTGGGTAATTTTGCCTCATACCCAGTTGAATTTTGTATTCAATAAAAGACTTTTAAACTTTCATCTGCCTTGTTAAAACTTTTGTGAAAATTGCTGACAGACCCCCGAGCTTTCCTTTATTACGAAATCATCCCCGCTAGGCGCGTGCGTCGCACATGCTTCCTGGCCATTTTGCGAGAAACCCCCCGGGTTTTTGTGTATTCATGTTTAATACTTAAACATTTTATCTGCAGTATAAAACTTTTGGAATTTTTGTAGCCAGCCCCTCGTATTTTTGAAATATTGCATTCTAGCCCTTCCCAGGCGCGTGCATCGCACGTGCTTGGGTGGGAATTTTTCGCGGAAGGTCCTGCGAGTTTTGTAATTTGTTTTTGGTCCAGAATATATTTTATGCAGTACAAATTTTGTGTGAAAATTGCATCGATGCCCCTGGAGCGTGGTCTTTTTGCTGAAAGGTCCCTGCCAGACCTTTAATTTTTGTGTGCTTAACATATTTAATTGGAGCCCCATTTAAATCTCAAAAATTCTCAAAAATTGGGCTTAAGCTCCTGTTACCTTATGCTTCCACGTCCTATTTTTAGTTTTTGATTTTATTTTATTTTTATATTATTAAAAATCAAAAACAAGCTTTTTGCCTACTGTCTAGATTAGAAAATACCAAAAAAATATTAAAAGACCTCGAAAAATTCAAAAAAAATTCCCTGGTCTGTATTTTAACCTATATTAGTGTCAGTCCAAAATTCACTAAAAATCTCAAAAGCAAAACCTTAAAATTTAGAAAATACAAAAAAACTTCAAAAAAATCTATAAAATTGTAGAAAACTCCAAAAATTGTAAACTCAAGTTCTGTAGTCTTCTATTTTTATTATATTTATTTGAAAAATAGTGTGGAAAAATTTTGTGGCTAGCTGATATTTTTAATTCCCATTTTGCCCCCAGCCAGTACCTTGTCCACTGTTTTGATTTATTTCAGTGTTTAAAAATACTAAAAATAGTTTGAAAAATACCCAAAAATCCCAAAAACAGTAGAAAATCATAAAAATACCAAAAAGAATTTATTTCTGAATTTTTGGTTATTTTTGCTTATTTCTATTAATATTCTATCTTCTCCTTTATTAAGTTGTCTTTATATTCCAATATTGAAAAAGAAAAAAATATAAAAAAATATAAAACAAAAAAATCAGAAAATTAAAAATCAAAATACAAAATTAAAAAAACAAAAAAATTAAAAACCCACAAAAAAATCTTTGCTTGCTTGCTTAGTGTAGACATCACTCACACTCACTCACACACATTTACTTGTGCACCTACCCTGCTTGCTCCCTGTGTTCGAACTCCCTGCATACTTGCTTGCTATACATTTTGTGCAGAGTTAAAAATAAATTTTAACTCCATATTTCTTTCTATTTCCTTGATCTATAGTGTGGGTTAATTGTTGATTTTAGTCCAAGATTCATTGCGAGTCGTCACAGCGACGGTTGTCTCCTCCTTGTGTGAGATACCATTTTAGACTCCGTAAATTTTGGCTAAATCACCCACGGGCAGCCAGACCAGCACCGCCCAGCGGCGCCCCCGACTCCAGGTCCACCGCGCGACCGTGTGGCCGATCCTCGTCGCCCTGATCTGCCTCCAGGCTCCCCTCCACGGGCACCCATCGCGCATGACCGCGCCCCCTCACGAGCCAGCGGCCGGCGCCCCCCTCTGCACCATCGACGACCTGTGGGCGGCCAGCCCAGCACCTCCCGCCGACCACCAGCGGTGCCCCGCACCTCCCTCTGTGGCCGCGTGAAGCCCCCGCGTGTGGCCTCGTGCGCCGCGTGCGCGCTCTGCCCCTCTTTTCCTTCGTCGCTGACCTCTGAACGATGACGCCCCGCGCTCCAGGCCTCCAACGGTGGCGGCGGCAGTACTTGGTCCTTGCGCTTTTCTTGCTTGGGAAAGAAGATACGAAGGAACTCCAAGAAACCCTAGGGTTTTTATTAAAATATCTGGCAAAATTGAAAACAAGGCCCTCAAGATTGTTTCAAATTACAGAACAACCCCTACTCTTGATCAGATCATGTGGAATGCACTCTTTTAGTGGGTAAATTGCATCTCTTTTCCACTCTTATTTTCTGTTATGTTTAAATGCAAAAAACTTTGAACAATTGCACTTCAGTCCTCATATTGCAGATTTGAACTTTGTGTGTTTGTTTCATTGAAATAAAGGTTTTTCATGATCCAAAAATTTTGCGAAAATTGTTCAAGCTCCTTCTATAGTTTTATCATTGTATAAAGTTTTCATTGCATTTTATTGTCATTTGTCATATTTAAAAAATCAAAAACAGTAACTTTTTGTCTGTCCGAAATTTAGAAAACCACAAAAACATCGAAAATTTGCGAAAAAATTGTCAAAAATATTTTAAAATATATAAAACACAAAAATATTTTTTAAATTTTCTTAGCATTTTTGACCTTTTTGAAAAATACAAAAATATTGTGGTGTGTATGTGTTTTTATTCCTTTGTTCCTCTTTTAAAAAAATAAAAAAAATTCAAAATTCAAAAACCACTAAAAACTCACTTCTGAAATTTGACTGCATACTTTTTAAATCGTGCTCCTTGTGTTCGACCCTAGTCGCTATACCAGGTAAAAAGAATAGCGAAAAGCCGCTTACATTTGCTTTGATTGATTTATCTTTTTTCGGAGTGGTTTATTTATATTTTTCTTGTTGATCGAATCACGCGGTTGAGAACGACGACACTTTTGACATATTATTTTCCCATCTCGACCGTACGATTTTCACGTCATCAGAATGGTGCCGTTGCCGGGGAGCACGACTTTGTAGTCATTTTTCTATTTTTATCTCTTTCTATATTATAATTATTTTCTAACCT
This sequence comes from Ottelia alismoides, assembly GCA_037367405.1. Lineage (NCBI taxonomy): Eukaryota > Viridiplantae > Streptophyta > Magnoliopsida > Alismatales > Hydrocharitaceae > Ottelia > Ottelia alismoides. Next base: position 96,811 of record JAZKJV010003519.1, read on the forward strand.
TCTCTCTTTGACTTTTATGCGAGGTATTGCTTGGAAGACTTGGAGTTTATTTTTTGAGGATCCGCACAGGAAGAAGAGTAGGGAGGAGAAGAAGACTGTTATTTTATTTGAGAGAACATTTCTGTTATTGTTGTAATAATTTAGGACTTTGGACTTGTGAACTTGAACGATTTTATTCGGGGTCTGTTTCACCGAGCACCGGTGTGCTCGGGGGACCTCACTTTTTTTCTCTTTTTTTCTTTTTCTTCTTTTCACGTTTTGATTTCATCGCCATAACTCGTTATTTGATTCTCGCGGTTTTAGCCCCTAGACGTAGGATTTTCTGGTTGATTGTGACGTAATATCATAAGGCCCAATACCTAATTGCTTATCTGTTCCCATAGAACGTTTGGACCTTGCTAAAAATAAGAATTAAAAAGTTCTTCACGATCAATAGAAGTTGCTTGTCTAAGGCCAATCTCCACGTGCATCATATAGCTAGTTTACTTTCTGTATTTAATTTCTGCGCGGATCATATTGCATGTAGAGTGCTGGAGTAAGGTACGTACTTTTTATCTCTGCATGCATCATTATTTTTGACCGTGCATTGGCTTTTTCGACTCCCTCCCCCTGGTTTTTGGACTCAAATTAATCAAAGAGGAAATTGGAAAGCTCGTTAGGCGTTATTTTTTTGAAAAAATCCAAAAAAATAGAAAATCAAAAAATTTAAAAATTTGGACTGCTAATTGAACTTGACTCTAAAATTAAACGTAATTGACCACTTCATTGTATTGGGAGAGTAATCCCCTCATTGTCTGCGCATTTAATTGCTCGCGTACACACTAAGGAGTAGTGCCCAAATCCTATTCAAGCCTCCTAAGTGTTTGTACAACTTTTGTTGATCACCTAACTCTAAAATTGATAAGATAAAAGACCAAATCTCATGGTCTTCACATTGTGTAGAGTTGGTGAATTGAGGGTTTGCTTTGTGTATTGTATGTCTTTGGCGTGAGTCGATTACGTTCACCTTTCTAAAACTTTAGCAGTCACCTTTCCTCCCTCTCTTCTATCTCTCTCTCTCCCACCATCTCTCATCTTCTATTTCTATCCCACCCTCCCTCCCTTCATTTCCCTCTCGTCACGATGGGTCGCTTTCCATTCCAGCCGGATTCTGCGGCTTCTACATCTCATGCCCATCATTCCCGCCCACTCTCTTGGGAGGTCGGAACCCCGTCCGATTTACCATCTTCTCCCTACCCACCCTCCCATTTGGGACATGCTGTGAGTGAAGCCCGAAGAAACCAGATTGACCAAATACGAGATACGGGTGTTCACATTACTGAGATGAGAGTGCATCCCATAGGCGATCATATGGCGTAGTTGCGTGCTTTAGATGACTTCTATCCTAGGATGATGGATGAGAACCATGATCAAGAAGCACACTCCGCTTCTACTTTGAGACCATTCGTTCTGGATTTAGAGTTAATCGATCTACTGCCCAAGTTTTTAGGGGATATGCACGAGGAACCGTATTTACATATCGAAGAGTTTGAGGAAATTTGTGGATCATGATCATATTCTAATATAACTTCTGAGGACATGATGTTGATCACCTTCCCATTTACACTTGAGAGTAGAGCCAAGAGTTGGCACAGACGATTGGGAAGGAAGATTACTACGTGGGGAGATTTACGATCGTTATTTTTGCAGAAATTTTACCCCCAGCATAGAGCAGAGATGATGCGGTCGTGTATTCATGATTTTTCAGTTAACCCCTAGAAACCATTGATAGATTCATGTTTGAGGTTATGAGAACTTTTGAGGCAATTTCCTAATCATGGATTTTCGATGACTGACCTTATCCATATCGCCATGAGGGGGAGGACCGCAGAGCAGATTGCATATGTCATTTCCTCGTGTGGTGGTTCACACCACTGTCCTGACTTGGATTTAGTTGAGACCATCTTGGATACACTTTCTGATCTTACACATACACGAGATAATTTGTTTGGGACAACACATGAGGGGGAGATGACAACAGTTGAGTGTGTGACACATCATTCTGATTCAAAAATCACACACCGATCAGAAGATATGGATGCTACTACTTCTCATATGATGGATGTGTTGCCTACTATTGTGAGTTCCCAGAGCCGGATATTGGTTGAGGACCAATTGGATTTACAGTCAGATTTTGAGCCAGTCCTGCTCTGTCACGTAGAAGATTCTTCGATTCTAGATCTGCTAGGATCCCAAGAGATAGAGGAGGAACTCACATCTCAGCCATCCTCTGAATCTTTCTAGTATCCATACGCAGTTGATTCAGTGTCTTGTCTTCAGAAGATCTTCTCAGATTCGGAGATATATTTGGATTTATCTCAGCAGAGAGAGCTTGACGAGGGACCGATTTTGGATTTTACAGACCTTGATAGTCATGTATTTGAGCCATATGTCCTCCCATTTGATGAGGTCGATACACTTTTGGAGGATCTGATTTTTTACAGCATTGATCCCCATTTTCCTGATGATTCGGCATTACTCCCCAAGGGTTATCTGCGGGAGGATGCCATGGACCATGTGTACTCGGTCTCACTTTCTGAGAGTGAATCCGATCTGGCGGATAACGAGACCGAGTCTTCTGATATTTCTGAGCATGAGTTTGATGATTCTCTCCTCGACGACCCTCGAGAGGATGACCCGATCTTTGAGGTATTCGATGATGTCACTGATTTGTCTACATTATATGCATCGGATATCATCCTTTATAGTGAGTCTTCTGATCATGACCTTCCATATCTATTTGAGACTATGATTAACGTGGAGGATTCACTGACAGATCCTTCCTTCTCCACGTTTGACTTCTTCGGCTCTACCCTTTCACTCCATACAGATCTTGAGCCGACAATTTCTTTTGTGCTACTGGAGCCCGACTTCATCTGCACATATCTTTACCCGGTAGCAGACACCCGCCTGACTGTTTATCTGGGTGTAATCATTTACTCTGTTGACCTCGTTCTTGTTCTCCCACCGAGACTGCAACGACAATACGGTATTCGCATTACAGATGCCGTCCTAAACCATGATACTACGTTATCCTAGCATTTGCGCCCAGCTAGGGGCGTAAACTCTAGCGTTTGTTGAGAGGCACCTCAACATTGACCGACTCACATATGTATATATCATTCTGTCCATATCATACATTCTTTTGGTCTCACACCCCATCTCCATCTCATGATCATTCCATACTTAGGGTGTACTTTACCCTAAGTATAGGGGGGTGTCAGATGTGTGATTATTCTTTTGATTCTTTTTACCTCTATTTTGTTGCCTATACTTAGGGATATTTTACCCTAAGTCTAGGGGAGGTAGACTCTGTATATCCATCTCCTCGGTTTTCCCTTTGTGTACAAACTGCTATACTTAGGATTACATGATCCTAAGTATAGGGGGATCGTCGACTCCTATTGGTTTTATTCTTTTATTCATCGTTGTAGTATATTGTTCTTTTCACTTCTCTATACGCAGCACGAGTTATGTCTTTCTTTTCAGCTCTTTGATCACTATGAGGACATAGTTCGAGCTAAGTATAGGGGGTGTCGTATATATTGTATATATACTTTAGCCATAACTTGTACTTTCATATTTTTAATATTGCTAAAATACTGTGTAAATACTCAAAAAAAATTAACTAATAAAAAGATACAAATATTTACTCAAAATTCTTTTTTGTATATACTGATTAATAAATCAGGTTAAAATTTTTTGAAAAGTATTTTGAAAGTAGTTTGAAAATCTATTTGAAAAATCTTTTGAAAAACTATTTGAAAAAATGTTTAAAAAATATTTTCAACCTTTGTAAAAATATTGTGGTTTGTAAAAAAAATTCTCTTTATGTGAAATAAAATTATTTTGTAAAAATCTATTTGCAAATGTTTTGAAAAATGGTTGAAAAATTATTTTGAATATATATATACTATTTGAAAAATGTTTGCAAAATAGTTTTCAAATGTGTGTAAATGTTTGTAAAATTGTGTGCAAAATTATTTTGGACTATAGTTTTCAAAATTCTTTGTAAAATTATTTTCAAATAAATTTGAGGAATATATACATCACAAAAATAACAAAAAATGAATAAAATAAAAATTAAAAAAAAACAACTCTGTGTATACTTGTATAAATTGCTCAAGTTGTAAATTCTTGCATCTTATTCTTGTAAAATAATTAACGCACTCTGGTGTGAATATGTATCTTTTCCCTTATTAAAATAATTTGTATATACTTGTATATATTACTAACTATTTGCAGTTAAAAAAAACCTTTTGCATGTGCATCATTTTTCAAAAATCCATAAAAATTTCAAAATTTTGAAAATGGTTTCACAACAAGATTTTGTTTTCTTTTCCTTGCATGTACATACTTTCTTGCATTTGCATTTGCATGAGCATTTTTTAGGATGATTTTGACATTTAGACTAAGTCTGGAATAAATTTGAAGAATGGAGCTTAATTGGACCTTAATCCACTTAATTTCAGAGGAACCTTATAAGATTTGGAGTTAAGACTTTTCATGTCCTAGTGACTTAATTCTTCGAGTCCATAAGAATATGTTCGCATGTCATCTTGATGAGTCTAAGTAGAATATTTAACAACACACACATGATTCTTTCAGACCGTGGCTTACCTTGGACAATGCACTTTACACGTAGCTCTTCATGGATGAGGTAGTGAGGGGGCAGAATCTTTTGGCTTGGGGTAGCATACGAGGGTAGTACATCTAGGCAGAACCTCTCATCCTCCTCTAGGAAGGGAAGTGCGTCTCAACCTAGTCTGGTGATGTTGAGGTCTAAAGACAGGAGCTGTGGGGTTGCAATAATGCTTCAAAAGAGGGATAGTCTACTGGCTCAAGAGGAAAAACTCCTTATGTACATGCTGCACCTTGTATATATTTTCAAAAAAAAGAAAAAAAGGAAAAAAAATGCAAAATCTCCAAAAGTGGACAGGCCTGATAGAAAAATAAAATGCCTGGCGGAGTGTATATACAAGTGAAAAAAAAGAATAAGAGCTTCAAAGTCATATATTTGTGAGCTTGCAGCGGGTGACATGGCTACACTGGTCATGCATCCAAGGATAGGTAACTACACTGGTTACCGTCCATTCTCTTCTCCATCCCCTCTTCTTAAGCTGGTTGTACTTGAACTTAGAAGGGAATATCCCCGCTCCTCGAGGAAAGAGTTGCCAGACCGGGTTATTTGAGTTACCTTATTGAGAGAGGATGTTTCTTTGCTACTTTTGAGATGAGGAGCTATATTTCACTTACACATACAAGTAAGAATTCATAGTCATAAGAATTTGTGTATGTAGACTTGCTCTGATCTGACTGTTGAGGAGACCTGAATAAGAGTCTTATGGAACTTAGAGGTTGTTAGGTTTTAAATCCATTTCCCATTAAGGTTCCGACACACTAATAATCCAAAGGTCCGACAGAGCTCCAGACTACATCTTTATGAAGATAAGTTTAAAAGTCAACATTGTTCTAACTTCTTTCCTTTTTCTTTTCTTTATTTTCATTTTCACTTATTTTCCAAATAAGTGTTTGCTAAGGAACTAGCAAAGGTAAAGTATAGGGGAATGATGAATCCACAATTCATCGCTTTTATTCTTTTATTTTAGCCTCTTTTCCTTAGTCAAATACCTGTAATTACCACTAATTCCATCAAATTACCATTTTGCATGCATTTACTAAAATTGCATTTTTAACACTTTTTGTACATAAATAAAAGAATAAAGAAGAAAAGAAAAAGAATAGGATGTATTTATGCAATAAATACAGACTGACCTGAACCCCAAGAGAAGGTCAAGGCTTGACCTGATCGACCAGGAATAAAGTAGGGGGAGATAGGGTCTTCTGTCAGAAAAAGCCAAAAATATTTTGTACATATTTTTCATGTATATTTATACAAAACTTATATTATTTTATTTGTACATAATTTGACCTTGAATCAATTATTTTTGTAAATAAAAGTTGTTAATAAAATTGTGTTGTAAATAATAAAAATATTTGTAAAATAAAATATTGTATATATTGCAAATACTCGTACCCAGAAAAAGCCGTAAAGTAATAATTAAAACACCAATTTCGGATCCATACGAGCTCAAAATGAACCAAACTCACTTCTATTATACTCTAAATTAAATTATCTTTCAAATGGTTATGGTTTCATCATTTTTGGAGTTACGGTTAAAAAGTCAGTTTTCTGGGGTGTTTGTGCAGTTTTCCCATATACTTGTTGTACATATTTATATATATTTATTTTTATAATGTATATAATTGTAAATATTATTTTCAATAAAAATAAAAAAATTAAAATTAAAAAATCTCTTATAAAAATTATTTCCTTATTTGTACATATGTATATTGTATTATTTGTGCAAAATACTTGTAAATAATTAACTTCCTTTTATAAAATTTACCAAAAGAATTATTATATCACATTAATTAATTTATTTTATTTAATTACGAATTTCATATTCAATTTATTTAATTTATTTAATTTATTGGATTTATTTGGTTTAATAACTTGCCTTGTATATATGATTTTATTCCACACCATATTTGGCCACAATTATGGTGGTTAATTGATTCCATAAATTACTTTATTTATTTATTTAATTTAAATCCGAATTTCGAAATTAATTAATTATTTTATTTATTTATTTAATTATTATATTTAATTAACAAAGAAACACTTTCCGTATTTGTAAATATTTTCCATTTTTGATTTTCATCTCTTTTTAATGGGCTCCTCCTCCCTCATTTCCTCTGGATCGATCTTTGGAGAGAGGAGCCCGATCTTCGAGAGTTTCTTGTTGTAGAAGGGTGCCCAGCTTCCGATCCGGTCGGTGACAGCGATTCGAGCATCGTCGAGGCCATCACAGCATGTCCGATCCCAAGGTGAGATCCGAATTTTATTTCATGTCATTTCTCGTAAGTAATCGTAGGCTTAGTTTTTTAATCTTATTTTATTAGCTCTTAGATCTTTAAAAATCCCACAAATTTTCACCACCTATTTTCGCGCCTGAAATCGATTTTTCATTTCATCTCGTGATCTTGACATTTCTTGCTCTACCTTACGCAACCACACACCTCCGGCCACGCACGGTGGTCGGAGTCTTCGGATCTATCCCCCGCATCTCGCCAAGATCCATCCTCGTTCATCCTTCCTATTGTGTACATAAATAAAATATAAATAAAATAAAAAATTCATATATTTGTGGTCAACTCTAACCTTTGTTTTGCAGGTTAAAAAAATAAAAAAAATTATTTTTTATCTCTAATATCTGTTTTGCAGGAAAAATAAAAAATACAAATAAAAAACAAAAAAAGTCCTTGTTGTTTCCAACTTCTATTTTTACATTACAAAAAATATAAAAAAAATTATTTTTTTGCCATCTTGTCTTATTATAGTTTCATAAAAAAAATAAAATAAAATAATCAAAACAAAAAAAAAGATCCGCGGCCGCGCCGCCACGCTCACTGGCTCCGCTCCACTGACACTCCCCGCGCAACCACCGCGGTCCGTCGACCGCCGTGCCCCTCCCGCTGTGCTCCAGTCATCCTCCGCACGCGGGCTGCCCGCTACCTCCAGCGGTTTGCTGCCGGAGCCGTGCGGTGCCACCCTGCACTCCCTCCGCGCCGACGCACAGCGTTGCCGCACCTGCGCGTACCACCTCCTCCAGCCCTTCAGCCCCGGCCCCCTCTCCAGCGTGCGGAAACACTGCGCGCGACGCATGGCCGACCCGTGTGCAGCCAGACCAGCACCGCCCAGCGGTGCCCCCGACTCTAGGTCCACCGCGTGACTGTGCGGCCGATCCTCGCCACCCTGATCTGCCTCCAGGCTCCCCTTCGCGGGCACCCATCACGCACGGCCGTGCCCCTTCACGAGCCAGCGGCCGGCGCCCCCCTCTGCGCCATCGACGACCTGCGGGCGGCCAGCCCAGCACCTCCCGCCGACCACCAATGACGCCCCGCACCTCCCTCTGTGGCCGCGTGAAGCCCCCGCATGCGGCCTCGTGCGCCGTGTGCGCGCTCTGCCCCTCTTTACCTTCGTCGCCGACCTATGAACGATGACGCCCCGCGCTCTAGGCCTCCAACGGCAGCGGTGGCGGCACTTGGTCCTTGCCCTTTGCTTGCTTGAGAAAGAAGATACGAAGGAACTCCAAGAAACCCTAGGGTTTTTATAAAAATATTTTGCAAAATTGAAAACAAGGCCCTCAAGGTCATTTCAAATTACAGAACAACCCTTGCTCTTGATCAGATCATGTGCAATGCACTCTTTTAGTGGGTAAATTGCATTCTCTTTTCCACTCTAATTTTCTGTTATGTTTAAATGCAAAAAACTTTGAACAATTGCACTTCAGTCCTCATATTGCAGATTTGAACTTTGCATGTTTGTTTCATTGAAATAAAGGTTTTTCATGATCCAAAACTTTTGCAAAAATTGTTCAAGCTCCTTCTATAGTTTTTATCATTGTATAAAGTTTTCATTGCATTTTATTGTCATTTGTTATATTTAAAAAATCAAAAACAGTAACTTTTTGTCTGCCCGAAATTTAGAAAACCACAAAAACATCAAAAAATTGCGAAAAAAATGTCAAAAATATTTTAAAATATATAAAACACAAAAATATTTTTTTTAATTTTCTTAGCATTTTTGACCTTTTTGAAAAATACAAAAATAGTGGTGTGTGTGTGTGTTTATTCCTTTGTTCCTCTTTAAAAAAAATTAAAAAATTTAAAAATTCAAAAACCACTAAAAACTCACTTCTGAAATTTGACTGCATACTTTTTAAATCGTGCTCCTTGTGTTCGACCCTGGTCGCTATACCTGGTAAAAAGAATAGCGAAAAGCCGCTTACATTTGCTTTGATTGATTTATCTTTTTTCTGAGTGGTTTATTTATATTTTTCTCATTGACCGAATCGTGCGATTGAGAACGACGACACTTTTGACATATTATTTTCCCATCTTAACCACGTCAGATTTTCGGCTCATCAATGGGCACACAAGTAGTAAGTGAAACTGATCGTAAAGAATGTGTTGCATCCTCCTGCAGATAGTCCTTGGGGAGTAATGCAAACTAAGTCAATGAAATCAAGGGAATGATGGTATCAAATCTCAGGTCCTCAAAATAATTGATCAATCACCAATAGGAGGGCATAAGATTATAGGAGGGGTCAAAGGATAATCAGAGTGATCATAATGCAGTCCCTCAAATCAATGAGATAGCTGAGATGGATCAAGATGTCGGAAGGATATCCTCAAGTGCTAGATGGGGATAGAAGAGTCAGGAGATGGAAGATGGGGCGGTCAAGAAGATGAGTGAAACCATGTGGGTTCCGAGCACCATCGCGTTGAAGCACAGAGAGAGATAGCACATCAGGGGTTTGAATCAAGATGGGCGGAACCGCAGAAGAAATCTTACAGTCAGAATCATGGAATCATTATCAAATCATCAAAATAAATCGCATCCTCAATCTAGTGTGTGAGATATAAAATCCTCAATGAGAACTCACACCTAAAGTCGTGTGAAAATAAAAAATACTTGATATCATGTATGCACATATCAGAGTTTGATCCGCCAAAAATAGTACACCATCTCAGCATCCTCAAACATGCCTGGCTTACTCAGATAATAATTATAATTCATAAATCTTGATGCGAGCCTTATCTAATAGCGCAACAATCTCAGGTGAAAGAAAAGATGATACAAGAGGGAACGAGGAGGATGGATGAGAATGGAGAAACACCGACAAAATTGTGGTCCAAGAAGAGAGTCTTCTTGAACCAACCACAGATGGGGTGATATGAACAAGGAGGCAGCCGCAAAATCCGGCTGCTAGAGTGGAAATCAAGACTCGATATCATGACTCAAGTAAAGAAAATAAATAATATGGACAAGGGAGGTGAGATGGACTCAATAAAAAGAAGAACTCACATGCTCAAGGACCTACGAACTTAAAGAATGATAAACGAGAATGGACCCAAAGTCACAATCAGTGTACCAAGCAAACCCCATGTTCACCTACTCAACACAATGAAGACCAAGATGGTGGTCTTTTATCTTTTCATTTTTAGAGTTAGGTGATTTTCAACAAAGTTGTACAAACACGAAGCTAGGTTGGGATTGGGGCACTAATCCTTAGTGTGTACATGAGAATAAAATGCACAATCAATGAGGGGGTTGCTCTCCCCAAAGCAATGAATCCATTACGTTTATTTTAAAAGTCCAATAGAGTTAGAAGTCATGATTTTATTTAGGTTATCACTTTTTTTGTTATTTTTCAATGCACGTTCCTAAAGAGTTTTCAATTCCATTTAGCGTCCTAGGTGGTCAAAATCAGAGGGTGAAGGTCAGAAAAGCCATGCAAGTCGAAAAACGATGATGAATGCAAAGTCAAAAGACTAACAGTGCTTCCCAACTCTCTCCATGCGGGATGCATAACAGAATTGAAAGCTACACTATATGCAATGTAAGGCGATGAAATCACCCTAGATCAGAATATACTATTGGAGTGAGCACCAAATGTTAATTATTTAGAAAAGAGACCAAGGTCCAGTCTTCGATGCCACTCGGTGCCTTCCACAACGGGTCCTGCATGCATTGTATGTGACCTCTCTCGACACGTGATCTCAAATCCAAATAATTAATAATTACGATTTGGATAAGTCCAAAAACGAATCTATAGGTACATGCCAGTGTATTAGGGATTGGACCTTAATCTATCGAGCAAGCAAATCCTAATCTAGGTCTCTTTCACACAAAATAAAGAAAATAAAAATCGAAAAACAAAATAAAAAAAAGAAATGAAAACAAAATACGGCGAGGCCCCCAAGGGAACAATCCCTCGAGCAGTGGACCTCATGAGATAGAAGTGTTTACAAGAATCAAATTTATTGCATATTAAGTATCTCTCTCACATAAATTTACCTAATAATAAATGCAGAATAAAATAAATAAAATACAGAAAGAAGCTATATCCAAAAATCCCTCCAAGTCTACATTTGGTGCTCTCTCCGGCCGACTCAGTCAGAAAGTCGGCTCCGCCTTGCTTGGGTGCATAGGTCCTCCTAAGAAGTCCTCCCTCATGCAGCGGTCCCTCGCAAAAAATTCAAATAAGGAGAGGTGTCAAACAGATCCCAATTAATATCAATAAAAATGAAAATAACTAGACCAATCATCATGAATAGACAATAGAGCATGAACACATAAATAGTCCCAATCTATGTGGTGTTGCTCCTCGGCAACGTCGTCATTTGATAGATGAGATTTTGTCGAAGTCTTGTCCATCCACAAGGCAGATCAACAGTCGTTGAAGCGACCTCAAACGAAATCCCAAATAATCAAAACTTAACCCACGATATATATTAAGCAAGAAGTATGAAAAAGTGAGTCAAAATTTATTATTCTCTACAACTAAATGTATAGCAAGTAAGCATGTTGAGGTCGAACCACAAAGAGAAAAACAGGTAGCCTACGATTATTATTAATCAAAGTGCATTATGCACAAACTTGTCCTTCATTCTTCCTTCATTCTATATTTTTGTGGGTTTTTGATTTTATATTTTTCTTATAATTTTGTTTTACTATTTTTATATTTTATTTTCAAATTTGTATATATTTTTTACTTTTTATATTTTATATTGCATATATATTAATAGATGATAGAATATATAAGGCTATATATGCCGTATAGGGTAATATAATTATAAATATTAGTAAAAGAAATAAAATACAGAAAATAGTTTGTTAAGGTTTTATATATTTTTCTAATGTTTTTTGTGATTTTCTAGAATTTTTTATAATTTTATGGATTTATAAAATCAAACATATCCCAAATCAGGGACGAAATAATAGGTCAAGATTGAAATAAAGATTAAAAATAGAAAAATACATGAACAAATCTTCAAATCAACTTTAATAGTTAAATAATAATATTAATAAAATTCATAAACAAAAAACATATTTTTAGATTTTTTTGAGCATTTCTAGATTTTTATAAAGGATTTTGGAGATTTTTGATTTTTTTCTGTTTTCTTTTTCTATTTTTAGAGATTTTTGGCCTGGAGTTAATAAATATTAATACACACAACATTATTTTTTTGGAATTTACGTTTTTCTGTTTTTTTATATTTTATAAGTTAGACAAGGATAAAAACATGCTCAATTTAATTTTAATAAATAGTTAAAATGCCAAAATTACTAAAAAAATTTGGCATTAAAGTACATGTTAGAAGGTATCTAACCATATTTTTGCATAGTTTTAGGAGCATGGATGTTATTTTTAACAAATGAATACAAACACCAAAAATTATGTACTTGAAAGGGCATAACTGCAAATAAAATAAACATCATGGGCTCAAATGCAATTTTCTCAGAAATTTACAACATATATTAGATTTTATTGGACCAAATGTAAATACAAAAAGGTGCAAGGGCATCCTTTCAATTTGTCTACCTCACGTGGGACGACACGTGAGGTGACTGACATGGACCTAAGTGCAATATGAAAGAAATAAAGGTATCTTCATGCAATTTTTTCAATTTATTTACACTGAATATTTTATTTACGACTAATGATTAAATAAAAAAATGAATGGGGTTAAGTATGCAATTTACCCCTCAAAGGTGTGCCATCGTGCGGTTCTGATCATTCCACTTACCACGCGTTGTTCACAGAACCCACGATACCCCTTCGTTGATCGACACTCCAGATCTGATCGTGACGCTCCATCAATGGTCCAAAGGTGCAGGAAATTGACGTATGGGAATAAAACTAGAGGTGTGCCCTCCATCAGAAAGCTATTGTTGTTCGTAAAGAATTGGGAAGAGCAAGGCCTTCCCTGACCTTCGATCGACGATATCTCGCTCCTCCGGCGGTCTCTGATGCAACTCTGGGGCTCTACACATCTAGGAGGCTTGTTAGCATCGATTGGTGCTCGGAAGATGGTATGGGACCCGGTGTTGGATTCCTGGAGCTCAGTTGAAGTAGGAGCACCTGGGAGGCCTGTGCATGTGCGATTCTTGGTCGAAGATGGCCCCTTCTAGTGTGTGACTTGCACTGAAACACTATATGGCTAGAGGCAATAACCCTTGAGCAGATATGAAGATCCATAGTGTAGAAAGGGAGGCGGATGGTAAAGGTCTGGTGTACAGTCGAGGAGTGGACCTTGATTCGCTGCTCGGGCAAGGAGCAGGTTGATCTAAGTGGGAGAAAATGTGGAGCAGGTGATAACTGAGATTTCGCGACGGTCTAAATATATCTCACACAAGGCGGAGACACAGTCGTTGTGGTGACCACTCACGAAATCCCAATTAGTCAATAATTAACCCACAATGATAATCAAGCACTGAAAATAAATGTGGAATTAAAATTTATTTTATTTAACTCTACAAAATGGGTATAGTGCAAGTATGTAGAGTGTCGGACAAAGGGAGCAAACTAGATAGATCGGGCAAGTGAATGCAAAATGATTATGAACTATTTGTCAATATTTCATTTTGTGGGTTTTAAATTTTTATATTTTTTAATTGCTTTTTGTTTTATAATTTTGTATTTTGTTTTTAATTTTCTGGTTTTATATTTTCTTTTTATATTTTTATATTTTCTTTTTTTCTTTTAAATATATAATATATCTATATATATAGTATATATACAATATAAGCTCAGATAGATATAAATAATAATAATAAATATAATCAAAATAAAGAAGATAAAATCTTGTTGGGTTTTAAATATTTTTTTACTGTTTTTATGATTTTTGGGGAATTTTTGCTACTTTTTATATATTCTTAAAGTAAAAATTATCCCAAATAAGGGATTAAATAAATAGCCTAAATTGAATTGGAATTTAAAAATATCAAAATAAGTCCAAAATTCCCAAATCAATTTTAATAAAAAATATAATAATCTAAATAAAATTCAAAAACATAAAATATAATTTTTGGATTTTTAGGGATTTTTTAGATTTTTATAGGTGTTTTTGGGGTTTTTCAATTATTAGCAGTTTTCCTTTGTAACATTTAGGGATTTTTAGGATGGAGTTGTAAAATAATTAAATAAATGAAAATATATTTTTTTCAGTTTTTTCAAAAACTATTTATATTTTTTTATAGATTTTATATTGTAGACAGGGATAAAATATGTTGTTTTTATTTTTTTATAAATAATTAAAGTACTAAAATGCAAAGTAAATATAACGGCATGAAAGCACAACCATTCAGGAACACAAGACTATTTTTGTGGATTTTTTCAAGCAAAATAGCTATTTAAAATAAATAAAGAAAATAAAGAGAAACTACACTACTAGTTAAGAATTTTGTAAATAAAATATAGTGCAATTTCTCTAAAAATATTAAACATTAAACTCAATTTTTTAGACTAAAACTAAATATCAAAACCCACAGGGACACATCTGCAAAATACCCACCTCACGTGGGCGGTCACGTGACATGAGCTGGTGTGGACTTAGTTGCAATTACAGATAGTTTGGGGGTTTACGTGCAAATATTCTAGAATATTTATAATGTTACAAAAATATTACAGAACTATATAATAAAATGACAAAATTACGGGGTTAAATCTGCAATTGCCCTACTAATGGGCACGATCCAACGACGCTCCCCTTTCCACTTGGACACATGTCATGTTAGGAGCATGCGATGACGGTTCACAATCTGACGCACAGGATTAGATCCTCAAGCGGGATAGGATAGTGATGATGTGCCTTGATCCAATGGCTACGAGCAAAACTAGGCGTGCGATCATGATCTCACGGCGGAGAGATGATGAAGAAGAACAAGGTAGAACTCGCAGCGATACGAGCTTTATCCGGCTAGGTCACCCTCCTCCATCATCCATTACGGCTCCAAATTGGCCCAGAAACTCTTGGAAGGGCCCTCTATCGGTCGACGGCTTCAAAAAGTCGTGGAGAGTGCCGGTGGGCCACCATGAGGTCAGAGAACGGGGGTTGCACCAGGTATCTATGCTGTACAAGAATCGACCCCCCCCCCCCCTCCGGGTCCTTTGGTCCTCCAATCTTGCATAAAAAGTGTACAAGCAACAAAGGCAAGGTCCTGGGGCTTGGCGATGTAGGTGGGTGGATTGTGGTGCTTGGCGGTGATGTCCTGGCGAGGTGGTGGATGAGGGATACCAGAGTCCTGTCCCAAGGAGGAGCAGGTGGGTGGGGCTACGTTGGATTGTGGAGGAGCGAAGGGGGAGCATGTGAGGTGGTTTAGCAAGGCGGGGTAAGGTCAGGAACAGGTGAAATGGTTCGCCGGAGCTGGGCTCCGACGAACTTTGAAGAGCGATTGTACAGCTAACACACGTAATTAGACAATAAAATAACAGCTAAAAATGATCCTACGAGCTAATCTAAGAAATAAAAAAGAGAGAAAATGATACCTCACTGGCCTCGTCCAGAAAGTGAAACCTCAATGGCCGAGGGTGGCCGGAGATGATGGAACACATAGCTACGCCGCTTCCTCGACCAAGCAACGGCTAGGCGAGTCTCTTGTCAAAGACTCAAACCCAAGGACATCAAAGTAAGGGAGAAAGTAGGGTAGAAATGGCTCGAAAAATGGAAGAAGGCAACGAGGATGGTTTTGTACAGAATGTCGAGGAGCGAAGTTCAAGGAGGCATGAAGATCAATCAGGGATGAACTTTGAAGATATGTGTAGCTGGCGTGGATCATGGATGAATAGAGAGAAAATCTCATGAAGGGTCCCACCCTTCTCGAGCAACGCATAACGCATGAAAAAATAGAGAAATGGGGCTCCTCGTGATCTGTCAGAACGGGCGGAGGGAGGAGACGTACAGTTGACTTGCGGACAACTAAAGGAGAGCTCTGGTTGGTCCATGTGGAGCAACCAGAAAATGGTTGGATAAAATTATTTGTAAATTCAGAATTAAATAATAAATGATTTATTAATTTTAAATTATAAAATAAAAAATGTTATTATTTTTATAAATTATTTTAGTACTATTTTTATTTATTTTTTGGAGTATATAATTACAGGTTACATTTTAGGGTCATAATATATGTATATTCATCTATGATTCTAAGTATTTTATTTTTATTTTTTATATTAATTTTATTATTTTAGTTTGTTATTTTATATAATTATAACTTATTTTTATGTGCATAAAAATACTTTTATTATATTTTTATGATGTTATTTGTATGCTTAAATAAATAGGGGTATATATTATATAGGTATATTTATAGGTATTTTATATATGCATTATATACATTATTTTATTTTAATGTATTTTCTTAGGTTTTATTTTAGCTTTATGCTTTTAATAGAATATAAATAATATTTACAAGGGTATAAAAAAATACTTGAACAAAAGAATAAGGAATAAACTTCTTTGTATTTATGTATAAGAATTAGCATTGGTATTTTGCCTATGTATTTATAGGCTTCTTTTATTTTAATGTTTTATTAGTGATTTTATTTTGGTTTAAATATTTACATATATAATAAATAATGTTTACAAAATTATAAAAATATAAAACTGTAAAAATAATAAAGAATGAATAAATTGAATATTTTAGTCGGGTAGACAATACAATAGGGGTCCAAAACCTAACTTTCACACCTTAACTCCAAATAATATGAAACCACCTACATTAAATATCTTATTAAAAGTTATATATAATTAGAGGTGATTTTGATACATCTTAAGTTTTTGTTTGGAAGATATGGGTTTGGGAAGTTGTGATTTTTGAATTTAATTTAGAGTGTAATTTTATCTTTATACTATTTTTGTATGAAATTAATTTTGTATTTTTCTATATTTTATTATCTACAACTTTCATGTACAAAGTTTCTTTATTTGAAGTATAAAAAGTGGAAAATAAAATGGGCCCCCAAAATGAATAAAGAATGAATAAATAAATTGGAGTTTTATTGTATTTTGGTCCCTTATCTCCCTCTACTTTATTCCTTGTCGACCTAGTCATCAAGATGCCTAGGTCTCAGGGTTTAAGGTCATAAAATATCTTGGATATTTTATTCTTTTTCTTTTCTTTTCTTTATTCTATAATTTTGACATTATAGTATTTTATACAATATTTACACAATAATGCATGGATGCTAACTTATGCAAATTAGAAGTATTTACATGCATTTACTAGGGTTTTTAAGGCCAAAATGATAGAATAAAGGTGATGAAATCACCCCCTATACTTGCCTTTGCTAGTCCCTAGCAAACACTTATGCAATAAGTGCAGAAAAGAAAACGAAAGAAAAGAAAAAGAAAGAAAATGGATTAAGTTTAATTGTCAAACTTGTCTTCATAAAATCAAGGTTTGGAGCTTAAGTCAGATCTTTGGAATTTTAATGCGGTCGGAACCTTATTGGGAATCGGATTTGAAATCCAACAGCCTTCAAGAAACCCAATACTCTGCTCAAGTCTCCTCAATAGTCAGATCAAAATACTTTAACTCATACACAAACCCTTACGACTATGAATCTGACTCGTACAGTGTATGATAGTGGCTCTCCCCAACTAAAATGAAAAAGAGACTGACTTCTCTAGCATGACAACCTAGTGATTCCCCAATCTAGTAACTCCTTCCTCAAGGAGTGGGGTATTCCCTTCTAAGTTCAAGTGACAACTAGCTCAATAGGAGGGGTGAAGAGAAGAATGGACAGTAGCCAGTGTAGCTACCTATCCAAGGATGCAAGGCCAATATAGTCAAGTCATCCAGCTACA
The DNA here is from genome assembly GCA_037367405.1 of Ottelia alismoides. Lineage (NCBI taxonomy): Eukaryota > Viridiplantae > Streptophyta > Magnoliopsida > Alismatales > Hydrocharitaceae > Ottelia > Ottelia alismoides. The sequence goes on from JAZKJV010003519.1 coordinate 114,571, forward strand.
GGCTCACATAATTTGACTTTGAAGCTCAAACTTGCTTATTAAATATACACATATGTACACTCCTACAAGCATTTTATTTTCAATCAGGCATGTCCACTTTTTTGAGGTTTTTGCTTTTTTTGTTTTTTTTTTGAAATACCATTTACAACAGCATTTACACTAGGAGTTTTTCCTCTTGAGCCAGTATACTATCCCTCTTTTGAAGTATTATTGCAACCCACACTCTCATGTCTTTAAACATCTCTGCTACTTGATGGGTTGGGTGCACTTCCCTCCCTAGATGAGGACAAATGTTTCCACTTATGTGTGTCTCATACTGGCAAATCCAATCCCCTCACCACTTCAACTGAGTCGAGCCAAGTGAAAGGTGCAGGTGTCCATGTGAGGTCATTATCAACAAGAGCCATGCGTTTTTTCTGAAATACTCTACTTAGGCTGTCAAGAATCCATTGAACCAAGTCTCACGATCCTCAAAGAATTACGTCAACTAGACCTGCAGTACCTCAATTCCAGTTCCTATAAGGTTCCTGTGAGTAGGTAGATTTAAGGTCCAACCAAGCTCCAATCTTCATATTTTACTTAGACTTGTTCAATTATCAAAATTAATCTGAAACATGCGAATGCTATGCAAATGCTCTACAGAAAATATTTTTGTGATGTAATTTTCAAAGTCTTGAACTTTTTATGGATTTTTAAAAAAGATGATGCAAATGCATTTTTGTATTTTTCAAAAAGATTTTGTAAATGCTTTTGGTATTTTTAGTTTTGCAAATGTTTTTTTTTATTTCTAAAAACAAAGATTTTGGCTAAAAACTAGGTACAAATATTTACACGGGAATGCATCTTATATTTGCAAGAGTTGGAGTTTTAGGAATTTACAAGGGCAAGTGATCATTTTTACAGAAATATATATACATCTAATAAAGGATTTTAGTGTGATGTATATATTCCTCAAACCTATTTGAAAGAGATTTTTCAAATAATTTTAAAAACTATAGTCCAAAAGAATTTTTACAAATAATTTTTACACATTTGAAAATCATTTTGCAAAGGTTTTTCAAATAGTATATATAGATTTTTCAAAATATTTTTGCAACCATTTTCCAAACCATTTGCAAATCGATTATCAAACATTTTATTTCACACAAAGAAAATAAATTTTTACAAATCAAAACAATTTTACAAAAGTTGAAAATATTGAACAAAATACTTTCTAAATAGTTTTCAGAAGATTTTTCAAATAGAATTTCAAACTATTTTTCAAACATTTTGCAAAAAAAATATTTTTACCTAGTTTATTAATCAGTATATACAAAAAGAATTTGAGGAATAATATGCATCTTTTTATTAAGTGTGTTTAATAAATTTAATAATATTTTTATCCATAATTATTGTTAAAAATACGAAAGTATGAATTATGGCTAAAGTATATACTGAGTATATACAACCCCCCTATACTTAGTTTGAGCTATGTCCTCATAGATCAGAGAGAAAAGAGAAGACATAACTCGTACTAAGTATACAAAAGTCGAAAGAATAAACGAATAAGGAACGAATGAACGAATGTGAAGTCGACCATCACCCCTATACTTAGGATCAAATAATATTAAGCATAGAAGACTGTGCACAAGGCAGGGAGGGTCAAGGGTGGGAATGAATAGATCGTACGTGTAAGATATCCCTAAGTATAGACAAGAAGAGGAGACAGTGGAGAGGACCAAAGAATGAAAGATCTTGGGGTGCACACCCCCCTATACTTAGGATAAAGTACGTCCTAAGTATAGATAGCTGACAAAAAGGGGTGACACCTTTTCAGTATAAAAAGAAAGATGAAAAGGAAAAGAAGAAAAGAAGAAAATAGAGATGAAGATGGAAGAAGAGATAGTAGAGAATGTACGCATCACTCCCCCTATACTTAGGGTAAAAGATCCCTAAGTATAGGAAACAGCAAGACTGATGAAACGGAACGAAGAATGAAAACTCGGCTTGTCCACCCCCCATACTTAGGACAAAGTACGTCCTAAGCAAGGCACACACAGAAATAGGTGGATGAGCAAAATGGGAGATTGATTAAAGTAAATGAATGTGAATATACAATGGAGTGGATGTACAAAGAATCAAGAAGGTAGAAAGCGAACCTTCTTGCGGGACCGCTGAGGAATGAATCTGATAAGGTGTAGGTCGATATCGGGGTCCACAGTGGACAGAACCCGATCAGGATCGACCTGGTGAAGATCCTCAGTGGTCCTAGGGTGTGAAGGCACAGACGGGTCTGTGAAAGTAGTGTGGTTAGGTCTGTACTTGGGTGTCTCGTAGATGTCAAAGTGAAAAGGGACAAACTCATCATCAGAAGAAGTAAGGTCACGGTCGTCCTGCAAGGTCTCTCCTAGGTAAAAACCAAAAGGAATGAACTCATCTGTGGAAGTAGTCGAGTCATGTTCGTCCTCTACAATCTCAACCGGATCATCATTCTCATCAAAAGACCAGAATTCCTGAATAAAAGCAATAGGATCAAATTCTGCCTTAGTCTCATCAATATATGTCCTCCGCTCTAAGGTATAAATTGTGTAAATCCCGCGGATGTCATCAATACATCGCCATGTATCAGAAGAAGGAACATAGAGGCCCATGCTTTCCTAGTCTTCCTCTATGGAGAGGAATTCTCGGGTCTTGGTGGAATCCAACATACAGCAAAAGTCTTTGATCATCTCATCAAGGTCATAGTCCTCGGGGTGGGCTAAGCTAGGTGAGGTTGCATCTGGTGCAGGTCTATATTTGATAGGTAGGGGGTGCAGTGATGATCGCCTCTTTTTCATCAACAGGATGGAAGCGAATATCTCTTGATCCGTAATCAGTAACAACTCTCATAGAGGCGAGAAAGGGTCGTCTTAGGATGATTGGAGAGTGCTCCCCAGTGGAGGTCTCCATGAGGGCAAAACAATAGTCAATTGTGTAGCTCATGCCCTGAATCGAAATGACGGCGTTCTCTAGAATACCTTTCGGCCTCTTGATAGGTCCATCGGCAAATTGAATTTTCATCCTGATTTTCTTGAGAGGCCCTAAGTGAAGAGACCGTACCAGCAAGAAGGATACGATGCTAATCGAAGCATCGCCGTCAAGGAGAGTGTGATCACATATGTGGTTAGAGATGGTGCAACTAATGAATGGAGTAGTAGTGTTCATGTTCCTAGAGATTGGACGGTGTGTGATGGTGTGGGCAGTGGCCATGGTCAAGATATGACACTCAAATCTGCTCCTCCGCTTTCTCTTTTTAGGTTGACGAGTAGATAATTGGGTCATGGCCAGGTGAAGTGGGGTTTTAATGATCTCATGAATAGTGGCCATCACTTCGAGTTCAGTCAATTTTTTTGAATTTTTTGATCTCCTCCATACAAGGGAGGAGATCAGAATCATCATCTACATGAGGACGGCGAAGAGCAGTCTGTATAGTGTCGTCCTCGGGGTCAAGGGTGGGACAAGATGTCAATGGATGTGTGGGTAAATGATCCGGCATTGGAGCCGTCTCCTCACAATCAGAATCGACCAAGTGTCTCGCAAATTCTTTTTGTATTTTTATTTTTTTTCAGTTTTTTGTATTTTGGGAGATTGCAAGCTCTCGTGATCATCCTCAAATGAATTCAAGTCCTCAAATAGTGGTGCGACATTCTGGTTCTTATTTAAACTAGTAAGATCATCAATCCTCAAATCCATTTGCTCCATCATTTGGTTCAAAATCTCAATCGTGGAAATCATGAAAGGTGACTCCAACAGATCAGTCTCGGGTGAAGGTGGAGGATGTGAAGGTGGAAGTGAACAAATATCTAAGGGTTGATACTGTGGCTGAGGTGGATATGTACAAAAAGTAGGAGGAAGGTCCTCCTGGAAAAAGGGAGGTGGACCGGCTAGAGGGTACGAAGGATCCGCAAAGTCCAGATAAAAAGTGCTCCAGTCAGCCATCTTGAAACAAAAGGAAAATGATCCGAAGAGCACGGCAATAAAACTCACACAAAGCAAACACACCCCTCAATTCACCTACTCAACTTGGTGAAGACCGTGAAAGTTCGATCTTTTTATCTTAACTATTTTAGAGTTTAGATGAGAGGTCAAAAATTGTACAAACACTTAGGTTGGCTGATAGGATTTGGGCGGTAATCTTAGTGTGTATGTGAGCAATGTAAAACGAAGACAATGAGGAGATTACTCGCCTCATGACAAATATTTTTCTTTTTGGTCATTTTTAGGGTCAAGTAATATTAGCAGTTCTAATTTTATTTGTTATCATTTTTTTTATTTTTAATAAGAATGCATGAATCCTATCGGGGAATCAATTCCTTTTAGCTCCTAGGTGATCAAAATCAGAGGGAGAGTCAAAAAAGTAATTCGAGGTAAAAACGATGATGTATGCTAAAAGGAAATGCTCACCTTGCCTCCAGCACTCTACATGCAAGGATGCTAAGAAGAATTGAAATCTAACTATATGCAATGCAAGTCGATAAAATCATCCTAGATGAGAAATTGTTATTAGTGTGAAGAACAATATGCTAAATATCTAGATGTGAGATCCAAAAGTCCGGTCTCTGAAGTGCATCGGTGTCTGCCACGGCGATTCCTGCAAGTGTTGTATATCACATCTCTCAACGCTCGATCTCAAATCCAAATAAATAGCAATTTAAATATTTGATTAAGTCCAAATGTAACTATAGGTACATGCAAAGATATTAGGTGTTTGGCCTTAATCTATCGATAAGAAAGTCCTAATTAGGGCTCAATCATGCAAAATAAAGAAAACAAAATCGGAAAATAAAATAAAAAATGTGGTGAAAATATGAGAAAACCGACGAGGCCTCCAACGGAACAATCCCTTGGGCACTAGACCTCGTGAAGTGTGAGTAGTGTCCTGAGAGTCATATATTATTACAATGTATATGATATTTCTCTCACTTTAAATTACAAAAACAAACAGATAAAATAAAATGCTCAAAAATCCTTGTCCTCCATAATATCCGCAAGCCTCCTTAGCTCCAAGTTCTTTCTAACACTAGGTCAAAAAGGGAAATCGCCTCATGGATGCGCAGGCGCTCCTAGGAGAGCCTCCCTCGATCCAAGGGTACCTCGCAACAAAGTTGACAAAGAGAGGAGTGATTAGAAAATTCATAATAAATATCAAATAATAAGAAAATAATATAATAAAAATAAAGACAAATAAAGACACAATCAATCAAAACCAATCTATGCAGTGTTGCTTCCCGGCAACGGTGCAATTTGATAATTGAGATTTTGTGAGGTTTTAAATATGTCTCACACAAGGTGGAGACACAGTCGTTGTGGAGACCACTCACGAAATCCTAATTAGTCCACAATTAACCCACAATGATGATCAAGCAATGAAAATAAATGTGGAGTTAAAATTTATTTTATTTAAATGTACAAAATTTGTGTATAGTATAAGTATATAGAGTGTTGAACACAAGGAGCAAACTAGATAGATCAGGAAAGTGAATGCAAAATGACTGCGAACTATTTGGCTATATTCTTTTTTGTGGGTTTTTTAATTTTTATATTTTTAATTATTTTTTGTTTCATATTTTTGTACTCTGTTTTTAATTCTATTTTTATATTTTCTTGTTATATTTTTATATTTTTTATATTTTCTTTTTCTTTTAAATATATACTATAGCTATATATAGAGTATATATACAATATAAGCTAAGAAAGATATAAATAATAATAAATATAGTCAAAATAAAGAAAATAAAATCTTTTTGGATTTTAAATAATTTTTTTAGTATTTTTGTGATTTTTGGGAAATTTTCCTAATTTTTATATATTTCTAAAGTCAAAAATATCCCAAATAAAGGATTTAATAAATAGTCGAAATTGAATTAGAATTTAAAAATGTCAAATTAAGTCTAAAATTTCCCAAATCAAATTTAATAAAAAGATGATAATAATATAAATAAAATTCAGAAACATAAATTATAACTTTTGGGATTTTTAGGGATTTTTTTCAAGTTTTTATAGGTATTTTTGGGATTTTTCAATTTAAGGATTTTCTTTTGTAATTTTTAGGGATTTTTGGGTTGGAGTTGTAAAATAACTAAAAAATATTTTTTGGAATTTTTTAAAAACTTTTTATATATTTTATGGATTTTATACTATATATAGGGGAAAAAATAGGCTGTATTTTATTTTTTAATAAATAACAAAAAGTCCTAAAATGTAAAATAAAATCAATAGCGTGAAAGAACAAGCATACAGGAACACAATGTTATTTTTGTGGATTTTTTTGAGCAAAAATCTATTTAAAATAAATAGAGAAAACAAAGAGAAACTACAGTACTGACATGGGTATTTTTGTAAATAAAATAAAGTGCAGGGGCCACAATGCAATTTCTCTTAAAATATTAAATGTTTAGCTCAATTTTCTGGACTAAAACTAAATATCAAAACCCGTAGGGACATGACTACAAAATGCCCACCTTACGTGGGCAACCACGTAAGGTGAGCTAGCGTGGACTTAGTTGCAATTATAGAAAGTTTGAGGGCTTACGTGCAAATATTCTAGAATATTAATAACATTACAAAAATATTAAAAAACTATATAATAAAACGATAAAATTACAGGGTTGAATCTGCAATTACTCCACTAATGGGTGTGATCCAATGACGCTCCTCTTTCCACTCGGACACGTGTCGTGCAAGGAGCTCGTGATGACGGTTCACAATCCGACGCACAGGATTAGATCCCCAAGCAGGATCGGACGGTGATGATGCGCCTTGATCCAACAACTACGATCAAAAATAGGCTTGTGATCCTGATCTGACGGTGGAGAGATGACGATGAAGAACAGGAAGTACTCACGGTGATGCGAGCTTCCTCCAGCTAGGTCCACCATCCTCGTCGTCCGTTTGCGGCTCGAAATTGGCCCATAAGCTCCTAGAAGGGCCTCTATCGGTCGGAGGCTTCAAAATGGCATGGAGAGTGTCGGTGGGCCGCCGTGAGGTCGAAGAACGGGGTTGCTCCAGGTATCTATGTTGCATAAGAATCGACCCCCCCCCCCCCCCCGGGTCCTTTGGTCCTCCAGTCCTGCATGAAAAGTATACAAGCAACAAAGCAAGGTCCTGGGGCTTGGCGGCGTATGTGGGTGGATTGTGGTGCTTAACGGCGATATCCCAGCGAGGTGGTGGATGAGGGACACCGGAGTCCTGCCCCAAGGAGGAAGCAGGTTGGTGGGGTTGCAGTGGATCATAGAGGAGCAAGGGGGCGTGTGAGGTGGTTTAGCAAGGCGGGTAAGGTATGGAACAAGTGAAATAATTCACCGGAGATGGGTGATGAGCTGCGGATCTTCCCTTTTAATGTTGTCGGATTGACCGTTTCATTGCAGTCGGATAAATCCGGATCGATCAAAAATTAACCGTACAATCGATGAATCGTCGAATTAATTAACGTGTGGTTTTATGTTTATTTAGCCTGGGCAAGCCCCAAGGTCGACTCAAGGAGGCAAAGGAATAACTCGAGATCAGATTAGATGAATTAGATTCCGGTTTTCCAAGTGAGATTTTTTGTAATTTTTTTATGCAATAAAAAATGCCAATGCTCCAATGCAGATGAATTAGGTTAATAAGAAAACCAACAACTTAGCCAAATTTAATTTTAATGTGAAATTAATCCAAACAACCAAGTAATATTTTTTCTAAAAATCTAATCCAATAACCAGTGCAAAATGTATTTTTTTGTAATTTGTGGATTTAAAATGCACAAATGAAAAATCCTAACTGTTTTGGGGTTTTTATGCAATTTTTCATGCAAATGATATGAAAAAAATTATGAGAAATTTACTGGAAGTTAAATATGATGAAATTAAGGTAGGCTAATTTTTTAGAATTTTCTGACATTTAATGATTTTTTATGAACTTTTTTACTGAAAAAGAGTGATAGTGAGTATTTATTCCTAATTAATCCACGAAATTAAATTATCTAGATAGTGAATTATCTCAATAGATATTTTAACAAGGAATCCATGAGAGTTGAAATTTCTCAAAAATCTTATTCGTGGAATTAATTAAAAATCAATACAAAAATCACCCTACAATTTATTTTATGCACAAGACAACTCCAAATTGGACGGAAAATTAGATTGTAATTAAAGCACATTTAGAGGCATCATTCACGATTTGTTCGCAATTTTTAGAGCAATAAATGACTATGTGCGAATTTCAGAGGCTTAAATGGGTAAAATATCATTGATTTTTAATCTCAAAATTTTAATAAATAATTTAATGCTCACAAAAATGCAAATAAATAACAGGAGATAAAGATTTAGTTGCTCTACAAAATGCTATTTTTTTTTGATTAAAAATTGATGCAAGATGACTATCCAAATTAATGCTCAAATTCAGGGGTGTCAATGCAATACATAAATAAAACTAATAAACTGAAACTAAGCACAGGGACACATTTGCAAAATAAATAAACATGCAGGGGTGATAGTGCAATTTTCACAAAAGAAATGAAATAAAATGAAATGACCTTCGTTTGGTTCCTGACTTGGAACCCAAGTTAGGGCACGCAAGGGGGAGTCGACGGGGCGGCTGGTCCTTGGAGGCGGCGGCTAGCGGCGGCGTGTGGTGAGGTCGGTAGGAGGCGCACGAGGCGGCGGTGCGTTGTGGCCTCTAGCGTGCACAGCCAGGAGGTGGAGGTCGATCGATCGGCGGCGCGGGGAGGACGCAGCGGCGCAGGCTGCGCTCAAGCTGGGGTCGTGCGGTCGTTGGAGGCGGTGCGCATGGAGCATCACGCTACTGGCCGTGGGGCGGCGCCACGTGCGAGGCGCGCGGCGGTGGACGGCGTCGGCGTGGAGGGGCTGGGGCGCGCGCTGCCTGCGAGGAAGTGACGGCAAGGCGGGGTGGCGCGGTTGGAGATGAGGCTTGCAGGAGGAGCACAGTCGTGGCTGGTGGCGAGTAGGAGCCCAGCGAGGACCTGGCGGCAGCGGATGGGCTGCTCGTGGCCAGAGGACGGAGGAGGGCTGCCGTGCGGGGCAGGTGAGCGGCGGCGGCGGGGTGGGCGCCCGCGTGGCGAGTTTGCGGTGGAGAGGATGGCTGCTAGCGGAGGCGGGACGGCCGCCGGTAGTGGCGTGCGTCGGCGTGGAGGCAGGGGGCGGCGACGACAGCTGCTTCCTCCCTGTTCCCTTTTTTATTTTTTTATTTTCTTTTGCAATTTTTTTTATATTTTCTTTGTGCAAACAGCAAGTGAAGAAGAAAATGTGGATTGTGATGGTGGTGGTGAATGTGATGATGTTGTTTGGTGGGAAAAAATGTGGTGATAAAAAAATGAAATGATGTTTGTGACTGTGGTGGTGTTTGTGAGTGTGGTGGTGTTTGTGAGTGTGGTGAAATGTTTTGATGATGAACAATAAGAGAAAAAAATTTTGTTAGATAAAATAAAATGACACGATGAAGATAGAATATACTTACCTGTGATTCGCCTAAAGTGGAGCCGCAGTGCGCGGCTTCCATCGTGGCCTCGAGGAGATGGTGGTCTCCGAAGCTTGGCAGCGAGTTTGGAGAAGTTGCTGCTACGTAGGCGGTGCTCCACGGATCTCACCTAAGCCTTGTCGTCGCTCGACCTACTATGCCAAAGATGTCACCATTGACAAATCAAAGGGGGCTCGGGGCTCTCTTTCTCTCAAGAACGGTGGATGCTGAAAAATGATGGAGGGGATGAGAATATAAAGAGGAGGGGGGAAGTTAGAAAAGAAGTGGAGAAGATGGAGGGATGGTGGAGGGAGCGGTGAAGAAGAAAGGAAGGAGTAAAAGGGAAAAATAATATATAATATAAGTAAAATAAGTAGGCTACTAAAAATAACAACAATTAAAATAATAATAATTAAAATAATAAAAGCCGAAAATAATAAAAAATAAATCCGAAAATAAAAAATTGGGGTGACATGTGGCGGCTCCAGGAGCGGCCACATGTCGCTCCTAGAAAATTCAAAAATTAAATGTAAAGAAAAATCAAAAAGAAATAACAAAAGGGGTAAAATCAAAAAGTGGTCAACACGAAAGTTGCTCGTCTTGACGAGATCTACAACTTTCGTGAAGGGATGAAAATCAAAGAAAGGGATCTGTACAAAAATGTATTTTTGGGTGGTACCTTATAGGTATAAAATACCATATTTTATCTTTTGTAATTTTTTTGTAATTTTTCAATAAGAGAAAAATAAAAATAAAAATAGAGAAAATATGAGAAGAATATTTACTACTTAATCTAATTTTTTTGAATTTTTAATAATGAAGAAAATAAAACGATAAAATACAGGGGTAAAACGATCAATATGTACAATATACAAAAGGGGCCCAAAACCCAAGTTTTGCATACGAGCTCCGATTTTAATGAAATTGGTCTTGTTTCGAAGGTCTTTGAATGTATATTACTTTAAAAGTGAGTAGATCTAATTCGGAGGCTGTATGAGAGAGATATGTGTGTTTTAATATCTAAGGTCTCCAACTGGGTTTGGGGTTTTATTGGGTAATTTTACAAGCTATTTTTTTTTTGATATTTTCCTTTAATTAGTGTTAGTAATATACACACTATGGAGTTGATTTTATTGGATTTGAAGTTAGTATAAAATATATACAAATAAGATATTTTATCTAATATACAGGTGAATATTTACAAATGAATTTGGCTTTTTATTCAATGCAAATATGAATGCTAAAATGCAGATATTATTTATACATGCATGAATGCTAATTTTGCAAGATAAAGGGAAATATGCTGCTATTTACTCAGGAAAAAGACTATATTTTCAAATTTTAGAGTGATGAATCATAGATTCATCAACCCCCTATACTTAAACTTTGCTCATCCCCGAGCAACTAAAATGAAATGCAAGAGTGAAATGATTTTGGGTTCCATACCAAGGTAATGAACAAAAGTTGAAAATGGAGCTTGACTCGACCTTTGGATTAATTGTGTGGTGGAACCTTATTGGGACCTGAACTTAAGACCTAACAGACTTCAAGTTCCACAAGTCTTCTATTCAAGATTCCTCAATAGTCAGGTCAGAACAAATTCTCAGACGCAAATTTCTGATGACTATAATTCTTACTTGTACTGTGTAAGTGAAATGTAACTCTCCACATCAAAAATGGCTCAGAAACAGCCTCCTCTAACAAGGTAACTCCAATTACCCGGTCTAGTAACTCTTTCCTCGAGGAGCAGGGTATTCCCTTCTACGTTCAAGTGCGACCAGCTCAAGAGGAAGGGGTAGAGAAAAGAATGGACGGTAGCCAGTGTAGCTACCTATCCCGGGATGTCTGACCGGTGTAGCCAAGTCATCCAGCTGCATTTTCTTTGCTAATATACATACTCCGACAGGTCGTTTATTTTCACTTGGACATGTCTGATTTTTTTGGAGTTTTTTGCATTTTTTTCTTTTTTTTGAACTATATACAAGTTGGAGCATGTACATCAGGAGTTTTTCCTCTTGAGCCAGTAGACTATCCCTCTTTTGAAGCATTATTGCAACCCACAGCGTCCCGTCCTTAGATGTCAACACCACCAGACTAGGTTGAGTTGCACTACCCTCCCTAGAGGAGGACGGATGTTTCCACCCGTGTGCTACTCCAAGCTAAAGGATTCTACTTCCTCACCACCTCATCAATGAAGAGCTACGTGCATTGTGCTTGTCCAAGTTAGGTCATTATCTAAAAGAATCATGCGTGTGCATGAGATATTCTACTTAGACTAATCAAGATGACATGTGAACATAGACTTGCGGACTCAAAGAATTAAGTCACTTGACCTGAGAAATCTTAACTCCGGTTCCAATAAGGTTCCTCTGAAATTAGGTGGATTAAGGTCAAATCAAGTCCATCCTCAACATCAACTCATAACTTGGGTCAGAACCCACTAGCTTTTCACCTTGCATATGCAAGATATGCAGATGAGATGTAAATGACATGCTATGTAGATGAATGAAATGCAAGACTTTTTTTATAATGCAAGGATGATATGCAAGATTAAATAAAAAGCCTCTGAATTTTTTTCACAATTTTTTTTCAATTATTTGGTATACCTCCTATGTTACAACAGTTTATTAGTATTATAAGTATTATACAGAAAAAAAATTTTAATTTTTACCCACCCATAATTATTGCAAAATATATACAAAAGTACGCGAAAATACACGAAAGTACGAGCTACGGGTAAAGTATATATGTAATATATACACGCCCCCCTATACTTAGCGTGTGCTATGTCCTTAGAGCACGAAAAGTGAGGAAAAAAGACATAGCTCGTGCTAAGCGTCGGAGAGCTAAAATAACAAAAATGTATAGAAGTCGCTCCGCCCCCCTATACTTAGGCTCTGGCAGCCTAAGTGTAGAAGAAGATCAAAAATGGGGCGGGAAAGGTTAAGAGGGGAAATGGAAGAGTATATACACGGCGGGCATCGGTCCCCCCTATACTTAGGATCTGATCATCCTAAGTATAGCCAGCCTGGGTGAGTGATTCGAATCACTGGGGAGGGAGGGGAAATATATACAAGGAGAATTGAGAATATACATGGAACAGGAAGGTTTGTGACGAACCTTCTTGCGGGATCGTGGAGGTGGGTAATATACAAGTGTGTCACTGTCGGAATCGTCCTCAGATGAATAGTAGTTAGGTGAAGGGATCGTCCAACAAGGGTCCACACACGGTTGCTTGCTTAGATACGGCTTAAGAACAGCGGAACTGAGCTCACACATATAAATCACCTTGTCCGAACCTGATGAGGATTCCCCCGAAACTTCCTTCTCCGGAATGTTGAAGGAAATTTTCTTAGTCGGTTTCCTAGAACCTGAATCATTGAGAGGGACACATTTTATTATGACGTACACACGCGAGATCCCAAACAAGAACTGCTGTAAATGCAGACACTTTTTTACAAGTTAACAAAAAAGAAAAATCCTTATGTCATCTCAACAGCCGACTTGATCCACGAATCATCGGCCTCTGATGCCCTTCGAGATGCATCAACTTCAAGAAAGTCGCTCCAAGTCCACCAGGCCCTCACACAAAAAGATATAAAATGTCAGAGATAGAGAGGGAAAAATAAATAGAAAAATAATTGAAAAAAAATGAATAATTACAAGGTGGTTCGGTGATCAGACTACCTGAATTAATGAGAGAGATATGCGTATTTTAAGGCTCCTAGTTTCAAACTTGGATTGGGGTTTTATTGGTCAATTTTACAAGTTAGTATTTTTTTGATATTTTTCTTTAATAAGTGTTAGTGATATATACACTATGGAGTTGGTTTTATTGGATTCGGAGTTAGTATAAAATATATACAAATAAGGTATTCTATCTAATATACAAGTGAATATTTACAAGTGAATTTGGCTTCTTACAGGTGAATAAAACGAGATCAGTTTAGAGGGATTAGATCGTGGTTTTCCAAGTGAGTTTTTTTTATATTTTTTATGCAATATAAATGCCAAATGCAATGAAGTGACTGAACTAGGTTATTAAGAAAATCAACAACTTAGCCAAATTTAATTTTAATGTGAAATTAATCCAAATTGACCAAATTATATTTTTCTTGTAAACCTAATTCAATGATTAATGCAAAATGTATTTTTTTGAATGTTTTGCATTAAAATGCACAAGTGAAAAATACAAACTTTTTTGAGGTTTTTATGCAATTTTTCGTGCAAATTATATGCAAAAATTATGAAAAATTTACTGTAAGATAAACATGATGAAATTAAGCTAGGTTAATTTTTTGGAATTTTTTTGACACTTTATGCTTTTTTATGAATTTGTTACTGAAAACGGAGCGATTGCAGGTCCTTAATTCCTAATAAATCCACAAAATCGAATTATCTAGAGAGCTATTTATCTCAAATAGATATTTTAATCAGGAATCTAGGAGATATGAAATTTCTCAAAAATCTTATTCATGGATTTAATTAAAAATCAATTACAGAAATCAACCTATAATTTATTTTATGCACAAGACAACTCCTAATTGGACGAAACTTGGATATAATTAAAGCACATTTAGAGGCACCATTTATAATTTTTTCATAATTTTTAGAGAAATAAATATGGATGTGTGAATTTCAAAGCATAAATGGGCAAAATATCTTCGATTTTCAATCTCTGATTTGTAATAAATAATTTTATACTCACAAAAATGTAAATAAATAGCCACGAGATAAAGAATTAGTTGCTCCTCAAAGTGTTATTTTTTTGATAAAAAAATAATGCAAAAAGAATGTCCAAATTATCACTCAAAGTCAGGGGTCTTTTTGCAATACAGAAATTGAAATAAACAAATTAAAATGTGCACAAGAGCACTTCGGCAGTTATAAAAACTTGCTAGGGAAACTATGCAATATTCACAAGAATAATAAAAAATAAAAAATGGGCCTTTTTCAATAACCGTGAGTTCAAAAATGGAACCCACCTTCCCCACCACGCTAGGGTTTGCGGCACAGAGCGTGGGCGTTGTGGCGGCGGCAAGCACGGGCGCGGTGGGCGGCGGTGGCTGTGTGTCGTGCGGAGGGGGAGCGAGAGGGTGGCGCGGCTGAAGAGGGGTGGCGCCGCTCGCACGGTGGAGAGGTGGTCGGCCGCGCGCGAAGGCTGACGTGCACGCGAGCGACGGTCAGCAGCGGTCGGGTGGCGCGGGCAAGTCTGCCGGCGGCGAGGGGCGGAGACGGCAGCGAGCGCTAGCGGAGGACGCGTGCCGCGAAGGCGGGCTGCTAGGCAGTTGTGCGATGGGACGCGCACGGCCGCGCGTCGCGAGAGGGCCGCTCGAGCGGTGGCACACGACGAGAGCGAGCGGCCGGTGGGCTGTGGGGGCGGCGGAGGACGGCCCCAGGGGCAGCTGGGCACGGCCGTGAACGGAGGAGGAGCCGACTGCGCGGCCTGATGCACAACGGGGGCAGGTGCTGGAGTCGATGGAGGAGGCGGACGCGGCCACGCGGCGGCGTCGCGGTTGGCAAAGGGGGAGGCAGCGGCGGCGGGTGGGCTGCTGCTTCCTCCTATTCCCAGTGTTTTTTTGTATTTTCTTTTTGCAATTTTTTTTGTTTTAACAAGGAATCAAAATGGAGTGAGAATGCAATGGAGTGGGTGTATATGAATGTTTTTGATTCATGGAATGATAATAGTGGTGATAATGAAATGATTTGATGATGTTGTTTGGTAAAAAAATGTGGTGATATGAAAATGAAATGATGTTTGTGAGTGTGGTGGTGTTTGTGAGTGTGGTGGTGTTTGTGAGTGTGGTGAAATGTTTTGATGATGAACAATAAGAGAAAAAATTTTGTTAGATAAAATAAAATGACAAGATGAAGATAGAATATACTTACCTGTGATTCGCCTAAAGTGGAGCCACAGTGCACGGCTTCCGTCGTGGCCTCGAGGAGATGGCGGTCTCCGAAGCTTGGCAGCGAGTTTGGAGAAGCTGCTACTATGTGGGCAGTGCTCCACGTATCTCACCTAAGCCTTGTCATCGAAAAATAATTAAAATAATAATAATTAAAATAATAAAATCCGAAAATAATAAAAATAAATCTGAAAATAAAAAATTGGAGTGGCATGTGGCGGCTCCAGGAGCAGCCACATGTCGCTCCTAGAAAATTCAAAAATTAAATGTAAAGAAAAATAAAAAAGAAATAACAAAAGGGAATAAATCAGAAAGTAGTCAACACGAAAGTTGCTCGTCTCGACGAGATCTACAACTTTCGTGAAGGGATAAAAATAAAAGGAAGTGATCTGTACAAAAATGTATTTTTGGGTGTACCTTATAAGTATAAAATACCACATTTTATCTTTTGTAATTTTTTTGTCATTTTTCAATAAGAGAAAAATCAAAATAAAAATAGAGAAAATATGAGAAGAATATTTACAACTTAATATAATTTTTTTGAATTTTTAATAATGAAGAAAATAAAAGGATAAAATACAGGGGTAAAACGGTCAATATGTACAATATACAAAAGGGGCCCAAACCCAAGTTTTGCATACGAGCTCCGATTTTAATGAAATTGGTCTTGTTTCGAAGGTCTTTGAATGTATATTACTTTAAAAGTGAGTAGACCTAATTCGGAGGCTGTATGGGAGAGATATGTGCGTTTTAAGGTCTAAGGTCTCCAACTGGGTTTGGGGTTTTATTGGGTAATTTTACAAGTTAGTATTTTTTTATATTTTTCTTTAATTAGTGTTAGTAATATACACACTATGGAGTTGATTTTATTGGATTTGAAGTTAGCATAAAATATATACAAATAAAGTATTTTATCTAATATACAGGTGAATATTTACAAATGAATTTGGCTTCTTATTTAATGCAAATATGAATGCTAAAGCGCAGATATTATTTATGCATGCATGAATGCTAATTTTGCAAGATAAAGGGAAATATGCTGCTATTTATTCGGGAACAAGACTTTATTTTCAACTTTTAGAGTGATGAGTCACAGATTCATCAATAGGCTCCGACGAACTTTGAAGGGCGATTATACGGCTAACACATGTAATTAGTCAATAAAATAACAAATAAAAAGGATCCTACGAGCTAATCTAAGCAGTAAAAAAAGAGATAAAATGATAACTCATTGGCCTCAACCTGGAAGTGATGCCTCAACAGTCGAGGGTGGCCGAAGATGATGGAACACGTAGATACGCTGCTTCCTCGATCTAGCAACGGCTAGGCGAGTCTCCTGTCACAAGACTCGAACCCATTGACGTCAAAGGAGGGGAGAAAGTAGCTTAGAAACGGAACAAAAAATTGAGAAGGCGGCGGGGATGGTTTTGTACAGAATGTCAAGAAGCGAAGTTCAAGTAGGCATGGAGATCAATCGAGGATGATCTTGGAAGATCTATGCAGCCGATGCGGATCACATATGAATAGAGAGAAAATATCATGAAGGGTCCCATCCTTCTCGAGCAACGTATCATGCACAAAAAATTCAAGAAATGAGGCTCCTCATGATCTGTCAGAACGGGTGGAGGGAGGAGAGCTACAGTTGACCTATAGTCAACAAAAGGAGAGCTCTGGTTGGTCCATGTAGACCAACCAGAAAAAGTCTGGATAAAATTATTTGTAAATTCAAAATTAAATAATAAATTTTTTTATTAATTTTAATTATAAAATAAAAAATTATTATTTTTATAAATTATTTTATTATTATTTATTTATTTAAAGTATATAATTACATATTAATTTCTAGGGTCATAATATAGGTATATTCATCTATGTTTCTAAGTATTTTATTTTTATCTTATATATTTGATTTTATTATTAAAGATTGTTATTTTTATATAATTATAAATTATTTTATAGTTATAAATATATTTTTATTATATTTTTATGATGTTATTTGTATGCTTAAATAAATAGGGGTATATATTATATAGGCATACTTGTAAGTATTTTATCTATGTATTATATACATTATTTTATTTGAATGTATTTACTTGGGTTTTGTTTTATAATTATATTTTTAATATAATATAAATAATATTTACAAGGGTATAAAAATATACTTGGATAAAAGAATAAAGAATAGATTTCTTTTTATTTATGTACACGTATTAGCATAGGTATTTTGCATAGGTATTTATAGGTTTCTTTTATTTTAATGCCTTATTTGTGATTTTATTTTGATTTCAATACGTACATATATAATAAATAATGTTTACAAAATTATAAAAAACACTAAAAATAATAAAGAATGAATAAATTGAATATTCTATTCGGGTATACTATACAATAGGGGTCCAAAACCTAACGTTCACACCTTAACTCCAAAAAATATGAAATACCTTCATTAAATAGATTATTAAAAGTTATATACAATTGGAGGTGATTTTTATAAATTTTGAGTTTTTATTTGGAAGATATAGGTCTGGGAAGTTGGGATTTTGGAATTTTATTTAGAGTGTAACTTTTATTATGTATATTATTTTTATATGAAATTAATTTTGTATTTTTGTATATTTTATTATCTAAAATTTCATATATAAATTGTATATATTTGGTGTATAAAAAGTAGAAAATAAAGTGGGTCCCTAAAATAAATAAAGAATGAATAAATAAATGGGAGTTTTATTGTATTTTAGTCCCTTAGCTCCCTCTACTTTATTCCTTGTCAACCAAGTCATCAAGATGCCTAGGTCTTGGGGTTTAAAGTCATAAAAATCTCCTTAATATTTTATTATTTTCCTTTTCTTTTCTTTATTTTATACGTTTGACATTAAAACCTGTACTTCATATAATATTTACACAACAATGCATGGATGCTAACTTATGCAAATTAGAGGTATTTACATGCATTTATGATGAATCCACATTTCATCATCTTTATTCTATCATTTTGGCCTCAAAAACCATGGCGAGTGCATGTAAAGACCCTTAATTCCAGCATCTTAGCATTTATACCTGTGCATGTAAATAGTGTATAAAATATTGTATTTAAAGCCAAAATTATAGAATAAAGAAAAGAAAAGAAAAAGAATAAAATATTGTAAATATTTTATGACCCAAAACCCCGAGACCTAGGCATCTCGATGAATAGGTCGACAAGGAATAAAGTAGGGGGAGATAAGGGCCAAAATACAATAAAAACCCCTTTTATTTTATTCATTCTTGATTCATTTTGGGACCTATTTTTGGTTCCACTTTTTATACCTCAAATAAAGAAACTTTGTACATGAAAGTTGTAGATAATTAAATAAATAAAAATACAAAATTGATTACACACAAAATTAATTTACAGATAAAAAGTTATGATCTGAATAAAAATCCAGAATCCCAACTTCCCAGACCTGTATCTTGCAAATAAAAACTCCAAATGCATCAAACTCACCTTTAATTGTATATAATTTAAAATAAGCTATTTAATGGCGGTGGTTTCGCATTTGGCGGAGTTACGGTTTAAAAGTTGAGTTTTGGAACCCTATTGTATACTTGTACAGATTAAAATATTCATTTTATTATTTATTCATTATTTTTATAATTTTATATTTTTATAATTTTGTAAATATTACTTATAATATATATGTACATTAAAATCAGAATAAAAACTCAAAGAAAACACAAAATAAAAATAACTGTATATAATACATAGATATGAGGCCTATAAGTATACATGTATAATTAATACTTTTATTAAGTGTACAAAACACTTCAGAAAAATAAAATAAAAATAGTTTTAAGTGTATAAAAATACTTTATAAATTTCTAAAATAATAAACAAAAATAAATAAATTAAAGACACAAAATAAAAATAAAATATTAAAATACATAGACATATATACCTGTATAGGCCTAAAATGGTAACTTGTATTTTTATACCTCATAAAAATAAATAAAAATCATAATAAAATAGTTTATTAAATAATAAACATTTTTCATTTAATAATAAAAAATTAATAAAACCATTTTATATTTTTTTATTGATTTTACAAAACATTTCTCGGGGGTTTTTCCTGGTTGGTCCACGTAGACCAACCAGGCGTCAGCCTTCGTTGACTGGCGGGTCAACTGGTCATCCCCCACCCATGTGCGCCTGTCAAAGCGTCGTTTGACCTCATTTTTAACGAATTTTTGAGGGCGCTCCTTGCACCCTTTCATGTCGCGACCTCTATGACTTTTGTTCCTTGATAATCCACCTTGCACGCCCTTAGCTCTCCTAGGGCCGAGATCAGCGATTGCGTCGATTTCTCTCGGTCTTTGGAGCACCAGAACCACAGAGTCAAACCCCTTATATGCAACCTCCGACTTTCGAGCCCATTTTTGAACCCCTCTTCCGCAAGCCAATCTCCCCCCTTCGTGCCCAATCGACAGAGGAAGGTGACAGCTTCCTCATCCGCTCTTCGCCGGCGACAGAGGGCGGGCCGAGCGACGCCTGAGGCGGCTCCAAGCACCTCTGCCCTTCGCCGGCATTGAGGTACCCTCCCCCCTCTGGCTCCGGCCATCAAGGCAGCATTCTCCCCTTTATTTATTTTGCTTTTTACTCGCCTTAGCTTTAGGATCATTTCCCCTCAAGAAATTTTGCGTTTCGAGCACCTCCGGACACCCTTCGCTCCGCTACTACTCGCCGCGATTCCACCTCCGCGGGGTCCCGGTAGTTTGCCCTAGACCCTTTCACTCGCTTTTGCAGGTCAACGCTCCTTTACTCGAGCTGGGGCTCGTTTTGAAGATCGCCGGAGCACCAGCGAAGCTCTCCAGCTCTGTCGTCCTCTCCAGCGACCCTCGGCCATCGTCGAGGCTTTTTGGAGCCACTAGGAGCAAGAGAAGACCCCCTGGAGCTTGCAGCCCCATTTTGAGCCTTCCAGATCACCGGAGCACGGAGATCAGGCTCGGGGAAGTTTGCCTCGCCAGTGTTCTTCCCCGTTCTTCCTCCATGCCTCTCCACTGTCGGATCGGGCCACACCTCCAGTTTGCACGTCGACCGTTGGATCTTACACCGTAACCACCGTCATATCAACACGTGGGATCTAATCGCCGTCGTCCATCCGAGAAGCGTCATCGATCGCCTGATCTTCGACACGTGGTAAGTGGAATCTCATCAGTCGTCGGATCGCGCACGAGGCTTTAGGTGTGGGTATTTTACATCTCAACCCTCGCCCATTTTTGTACTTATTTTTAGTCCATTAACTTTTGTCTGTAGTGTAAAAAAATTGTAATATTTGCATCTAGGCCCCTGAACTTTGGTTATTTGCATTAAGTCCAGTCCACGTCACCTCACGTGATCTGTGCACGTGGGGTGGTGGTGATTTTGCACTGGAACCCTCGCGGGTTTAGTTATTTAGCGATAAAATGATAACTCATTGGCCTCAACCTGGAAGTGATGCCTCAACAGTCGTCGGATCGAGCACGAGGCTTTAGGTGTGGGTATTTTACATCTCAACCCTCGCCCATTTTTGTACTTATTTTTAGTCCATTAACTTTTGTCTGTAGTGTAAAAAAAATTGTAATATTTGCATCTAGGCCCCTGAACTTTGGTTATTTGCATTAAGTCCAGTCCACGTCACCTCACGTGATCTGTGCACGTGGGGTGGTGGTGATTTTGCACTGGAACCCTCGCGGGTTTAGTTATTTAGCGATAAAATGATAACTCATTGGCCTCAACCTGGAAGTGATGCCTCAACAGTCGTCGGATCGCGCACGAGGCTTTAGGTGTGGGTATTTTACATCTCAACCCTCGCCCATTTTTGTACTTATTTTTAGTCCATTAACTTTTGTCTGTAGTGTAAAAAAAATTGTAATATTTGCATCTAGGCCCCTGAACTTTGGTTATTTGCATTAAGTCCAGTCCACGTCACCTCACGTGATCTGTGCACGTGGGGTGGTGGTGATTTTGCACTGGAACCCTCGCGGGTTTAGTTATTTAGCTTTAGTCCAGGAACATTTATATCACGTGTATTATTTTTGGGTAAATTGCATTATATCCCTTGGAAATTTTGTATTTTCCACTTAGGTCCTTCCCAGATGCGTGCAAGTCACGCGGGGGGTTGGAAAAATTGCGCTTGTGCCCCAGCGGCTTTGGTTATTTGTATTCAGCCCTAGAACTTGTTTAATATGTGATAAATTTTGTGAAAAAATACACTTTGGACCCTGTATTTCCAGCTATTTGCACTTATACCCCTATCAGCTGTGTGATTTTTATTTGTTGTTTGCATTTATTTTGTGCATCATTTTAACTCGAAAAATTACCAAAAAAATACCATAGGCTCATGTTTGCTTGCTCATTCATGCCATATTTTTGTATTGCACTTTTTATTGCATTTTACTATTTATAAAAATTCAAAAACATGCATTTTTGCTACTGTTTACATTAGAAAATACCAAAAAATTCAAAACCTCCTTGAAAAATTCCAAAAAAAAATACCTTAGGTCTATTTTAGTGTCTTTTAGTGTCAATCAAAAAATCATTAAAAATTTCAAGACCAAAACCTTAAAAATTAGAAAACCCTAAAAATCTTCATAATAATTTTAAAAATTCCACAAAAATCTTAAAAATACAATTTCACTTTCTGAATTTTCCCTATTTTGTTTCTCTGATTTAAAATTAATTTGAGGAATTTTGGATACTTTTTGCTAATCCTCATTTTAGTTTCGGCCAGCAATTTTATTTACTATTTTTAGTATTTTTGACTTTAAAAACTTTAAAAAATATAGGAAAATCTAGAAAAATCACAAAAACATTAGAAAAATATAAAAAAACCTAAAAACATTTTACTCCCTAATTTTTGAGTATTTTTCCATATTTTTATAAATACCTTGTCCTTCTCTTTCTCACTTTGTATATATATTCTATTATCGAAAAAGAAAATATAAAAAATACAAAATTTAAAAATAAAATATAAAATCAGAAAATTAAAATCAAAATATAAAAAATAAAAAAATAAAAAAATATAAAATTAAAAACCCACAAAATTTTGCACACTTGTAGACACTTGATCACATATCACACATTTTGCAAATTTTTGCTTGATCTGTCTTGCTTGCTTCCTGTGTTCGACGCTCTACACACTTGCACACTATTCACACTTTTGTAGAGTTATAATAAATTTGACTCCACATTTGTTTCTCATTGCTTGGGTTTAGTGAGTGGTCGCCACAGCGACTCTTGTCTCCGCCTTGTGTGAGATACTTAGACCCTTGCCAAACCCGTGTTATCAAATGGCGCCGTTGCCGGGGAGCAACAGCGTATAGATCGTATTTTTAAGTGTTTGTGATTGCCTACATTATTGCTTTATTTGATCTCTCTATTTTTGATATATATTATTGAGCTATCTGACCATTTTCTTTCTTGTCTTCTTGCGAGGGACCGCTGATCGAGGAGGATCGCCTAGGGGCTCCTGTGCATCCTTGGGAGGCGGAGTCGGCTATTCTTCCCTAGCCGGTAGGAGAGAGCAGTAGGATTTGAGAGAGAGAGAGAGAGGATAGTTAGTGATTTATTTTTGTGAGAGAGAGAGAGAGAGACATTATTAATTTGTAATAATACAGGAACATTGGACTTTGGACACTCGAGCTTAATTTCCAAGTGTTTGTACACTTGGGACCTCACCGGGGTTTTCATCGCGTTTTCCCGCTTATCATTTTCCGGTTTGTTTTATTTTTCTTTTCTTTTGTGGAATGAGCCCTTAGTCTTTAGGCTTGCTTGATCGAGTAAATTAGGTCCAAACACCTTAATATCTTGCATGTACCTATAGTGCGCTTTGGACTTAGTTTAAACTCTAAAACAGTCACCTCATCATCTTCAAGCCTTCATGCCATGAGCCCACCCTGCCAAGCGCTGCTCCTGAACTCGATGTGTCGAGAAGAGAAGGGGTGAGCCTAGACCGGACTCCTGGATTGAAGATTGGTGACTGACTTGTGGTGCTTCACGCTAGCAATTGCCTGCTTAGGATGATTTCCGTGTGCATATCGGCATATAGCATGGTTTATAAATTCCGGTTTTGCATCCCGCATGGAGAGAGCTGGGAGGCGTTGTAAGTCTTCTATCTTCGCATTCATCATTTAGGCACAAAGGTGAGATTTCCATCTTGGTGCCGCCTTGCATTGCTTTTCTGACTCTTCTCCCTCTGTTTTTGGATCAAATAGGAACCAAAGAAAAATACAAAAATGTTAGGCGCTTGTATTGAATTGACTCAAAGCAAGTGATAACACCAAAAAAATTAAAAAAGGGACTACTAAAGAAAACTTGACCTAAATAAAATGGGATAATTGGACTCATTGCTTGGGGTGAGCAAAGCCCTCAGTTGTATTCAGGTTGCATGGGAAGGTCTCCTTCCAAGTGAGCAGAGCGGCTTCGTAAGGATTAGAGCCCAAAACCCAGTCTGTGGCTGCCTTGTGTATCGCCTGGATTTCCGAAGCATTGGCGCTACTATCGTACGTAGACGAGTAGGGCTTGGTCGCCATTGATTACTCTCTATTGTGTAGAGCATTGACCTTGCCCGAAGTATCGAGCATAGGCCACGCCTTCACGGGGGTGCTTGTCTCATCGTCTTACATCTGAGTAGGATCTTGCACGCTCATGGGTGATTCCGTTGCGAGCGAGATCCGAAGTATCGGTTTCGCCTATCGGCTTCCTCCCTCTTTTCGTTGGCTAAGTAGGGATCCGGGAAGGGTTACAAGGACCTCAAATAGTGCAGACTACAGTTTCCACAGGAGGAGGACAAGTACGGGATTCTTTTATGGCAGTACTCTCTCTCCTATAGGCGTAGCGCTCTAAGGACTCGTTCAAAAATAATTGCTTGAATTCAATCTAAAAACTACAAAGATAATAGCCGAACCTTCACGGCTTCATGCGTTGAGTTGGTGAACCCCTTGTATTGTGTTTGATTGATTAGTTGGATCTAGGTCAAGATCAAAAACACCGCACAATTGTGCGCAATTTTGTTTCCCCCCTTTTTTCTCTTCATTTCTCAAACCTTGCTCTTCTCAATAATCACGATGATGGGAAGGAGATCTCTTAGGCCGTCTTTGGCGGCACCGCTGTCCAGCACTCCTCCCTATTCATCTAGGACAACCTCGGGGAGTCCAGACCCACTCTTCGAGCCTGAGTTCACTTCCACCCTATTCCCCCTCGACCACCCTTCTCCTTCCATCAGTCCAAGAGTTTCAGAGTTTAGTGCAACACAGAGCTCGGAACATTTGACGGCACCTGAGATGGATTCTTTTGCCTTTTCAGAGAATCCAGAAATGGTAGACAGAGGAGAACACCCAGATGAGCAGGAACACCCTCCATTCTTATACGACCAAGCTGCCATCAACAACTCATTGTTAGCATCCCTGGAGACCATGCAGAGACAGATCAAAGACCAGGGAGTTTTCATGGGTGACCTCATGAGGGAGATCGCGCAGATGCGAGAAGTACGAGAAGACAGACCTGGGGGCGGTGGCGGTGATATACCAGAAGTAGCAGGAAAGGGAGGAGAACCTAATCAGGAGAGGCTGCCGCCGATGACCAGGAGGCAGTTGCATAACCCAGCCGCAACCCTCACTCACCGATGGATTCAGCTTCCTCCCATTGTTGGGGACTTTGAGCTTCGCCCGCAGACCATACAGTTATTGCCCAAGTTTCACGGGCTAGCCACCGAAGAGCCTCATCTCCATCTGTAGGAGTTTGAGATGATTTGCAGCACTTTCCACGACAGATTAGTGGACGAGGACACTATTAAATTGATTGCCTTCCCATTATCATTAGCTGACAGAGTAGCCTACTGGCTGAAACACCTTGGGAGGTACGTCACATCATGGGCACAACTCCGGACCGCATACTTGAATAAGTATTATCCTCTCGGCCGGACCAATGCAGCGCGAGCTATGATCAGCAACTTCACAATGATCCCAAATGAACAGTTCCATGAGGCTTGGGATCGCTTTAGAGAGCTCATCGACTGTTGTCCACATCATAACATATCAAAGCCCAACTTGGTTTAGAGTTTCTTTTGTGGGCTGACACCGGAGCTGCAGGGGCTTGTAAATGCCTCTTGTGGTGGGTCCTATTTCTCCAAGGGTGAAGATGACGTTTGGGCCATCTATGAAGGGATGGCAGAGAACTCGACAGTCATGGCCCAAGCCCGAGTCTACACACAACAGAAGCCCCCCCAAGGAGCGGGATCATTTCAGAGGATCGCCCGCATCGATGCCGGTCCCCATACTCCGTCGGCAGCCGCAGCCCAAGCCGAATCCACAGCAGCCGACATGGGGATCATTAGTGAGAAGTTGGACCACATCGAGATCCTCGAGAAGAAGCAGAGACAGGGGCAGGCCCAGATGGATCAGTTGTCGAAGACCATGAGTGACCTGAAGACACAGATCTTGTGTATTTAGGAAGCACAGACGTTCGCACAGCCCCCCAGATCACGGTCTGATCCCAGCAGTAGCAGCTCAACCCAGCCCTCTGCCTCACACCGCCAGGTCAATCACATTCAGGCAGAATCGGTCCAGTAGCTACAGTATTACCCGTCGCAGCCACTATCTCAGGACACTCAGATGGTGGTCTATCAGCCTGATCAGCCACTGGTAGTTCTACCTCCACCATCCTTCGAGAAGGAGCCATTGATGGAAGTCAATGGGATATGGTACGACCGGTACCCTCAGCCAGTCGGGATTCAATGTGATCACCCCAGGTTCCGTTGGACCACTGGCGACACATCATCCCAGCAGCAGTCTTCAGCTCAGGGACAGCAAAACAGCCAACAGCAGCACCGGCCCCAGTATGCCCAACAGCAGTACCAGCATGGTCCTCATCCCGGCTATCAGGGGCAGCAGTGGAGGCAACGTCAGCAGCCTCACCAGTCATACTCCCATCATCCCCACTACCAGCAGCAGCAGCCTCATTTTCAGTAGGGGAACACTTCCGGTTCTCAGGCACCTGCTTTTGAGAACCCAGCTCTAGATGACCTTGCCCGCTTTCTTTCTAACCAGCAGGCATCCTTCCGGTGGGAAATGAATGAGTTCCGGCAGGAGATGAGGGATATCATCAAGGTCAAGGCCGCCATACCTGCACAGATTGAGCCTAACCCTAACAATCTGAAGAGGAAGTCTGAGCAGGTACAGTTCACAGAGGATACTTCTCCTAGTGACTATTTGAGTGACATGTCTTCTTTGTATGATGTTGATTTTGTGACTAATAGGAGCAGTAAAATGCCAGCCGGCAGCGCCTCATCTGAGCGACAGCCACACGAAGAATTAGGAGCGTCAGATGAGCAGAGAAGCAGTGCTAATGCTGCTGATGATGTTGATGACTGTGGTACTGATGCCACCAACGATGGAGATCCAGATGATGGTGCTGAGGCCGTCGTAAAACCTGATGCCAACGGTGGTGCTGAAGCCACCATTTTTGATACAGAGCCAAAGTGCGGTGTTGATGCTGCGAAGTCAGATGCCGTTGGTGGTGCTGAGGCCACCACTTCTACTTTTGTTGAGCTCCCACATGATGTGTTGCCATCTTTTGTATCTCAAGACTGTGGTAACAAAAAGAACAAAAATGAATAAAGGAAAGGTTTCTATATACACTTCAGATACATATGTGTTGCATGATGATCATTATATGGATTCTATTCCTTCACAGGCGCAGGAACCTCATCCTACTCCTCCATCTGAGGAGGCCCCTACCCTCCCCTTCCCTCAAGCACTCCGCTTGGTGAAGGGGAATAAAAGAGAAAATACCGAAAAGACTCAACAGGTAGAGTTCAGCAACCAGATGATTGATAGATTCCAGATCCAGCTGACTCTACAGGAAGAACTCGAGCACATCCCCCTCTTCCAAAAGAGTTTGAAGGAGAAAACTACAGTCCGCAGGAAGAGGAGGAACCACAGAGATCAGATCCATGTGCTCATTCATTCTACTTGTTTCACCATTCAGAAATAATTGCCAGCCAAGAGACCCGATGCAGGAGCTCCCTATGTCAGATGCGAGATTAAGGAGCAGCATTTCGACTGTTCTCTATTAGACAGCGGCTCTTCTATTAACCTTCTTCAGGCAGCCTTACTCGACCGATTCGAGTTTGGTCCTCTTCTTCGAAGCAGGACAGTCCTTCAGTTTGCTGATAGGTCGACTAAGAGGACGAAGGGGTTGCTGAGAGACGTGGTCGTTACCATTCAGGGCCTGAAATTCCCCGTGGACTTTGTTGTATTGGACATGGAGATCCCTGAGTCGGTAACTGATGCCCCCATCATACTTGGACACCCATTCTTGGCCACAGCCAAGGCGGTGACCGATCATGATAGTGGGAAGATGTGCTTTCGTGTAGAGTGTGAGAGCATACAAATAGAGACGATCGAGGAAACCAGAGCGAGAGAATGTGCATGCTCAATGCAGTCTAGTGATATCGTGCAGATGACAGAGGACGAGCTAGACATCCACCAGGAGTGTGATTTTATGATGACAGATGATGAATCCATTTGGACAGATCCCGTAGCACAGACCCTCGCCTTGCCTACAGATTCACCATATTTACAGCTTATGGCAGTTGAGAGCCTGGAGAGCACATCCCTGGATGAGGATACCTTTGAGGCTGACAGTTGTGGGACGAGTGGTGAGGCAGATTTTCATTCTTGTCCATCTAGTTCAGATCCCTCGGATTCAGACATTGATTGGGATGATTTTGATGACCATTTGCCATGTCTGATTCCTTCTGAGCTGACAACTAGGATGGAGTGTGAGCCAGTTCAGTTCATAGATGATTCAGCAGGGTTCCCTTCGTCGGATTCTCATGCAAAGTGAGAGTTCTCTCATGCAAACCTGGTAGCTTTCACACAGACATATCAGAAGCCAGATTAGCACCTCCCAGTTGTCTAGAACTGAAGCCCTTGCCGCAGTCGCTAAAGTATAGATTCCTTGTGGGTAAGCCAGATATGCACCCAGTCATTATCTCAGCGGGTTTGACTGGAGAACAAGAATCTCGTTTGATGGATGTTCTTGAAAGAAACCGCAAGGCGATAGGATGGAGTATAGATGATCTCCAGGGGATTAGTCCGGCTTTGTGCTCCCACCACATCTATCTTGAGGAGGACGCTAGGCCGTCGCGTGAGTTCCAGTGACAGATGAACCCGAATCTTCGAGATGTGGTCATGAAGGAAATATCAAAGTGGTGGAGCGTTGATTTTATATACCCCATCTCCGACTCCAAGTGGGTTAGTCCATTACATGTGGTACCCAATAAGACAGGTATCACTACAATTGTGAGTGGGTCTGGAGAGGAGATCGCTACCCGAGTACCCACTTCTTGGAGTGTCTGTGTGAACTACAGACGATTGAATCAGGCCACCAAGAAGGATCATTTCCCACTGCCATTCATTGATCAGATTATCGAGAGGCTAGCTGGGAAGAGTCACTACTATTTTCTTGACAGGTATTTCGGTTACAATCAAGTGGCCATTGCGCCCGAAGACCAGGAGAAAATGACATTCACCTGTCCGTTTGGGACTTATGCTTTCAGACGGATGCACTTTGGTCTTTGTAACGCCCTGGCGACATTCCAAAGGTGCATCTTATCCATTTTCTCGGACATGGTGGTGACTGTTTAGAGGTCTTCATGGATGACTTCTCGGTCTATGGCGATGGGTTTGATGCTTGTCTTGACTGCCTAGACCGTGTGCTTCAGCGCTGCATAGAGGTCAATCTTATCTTGTCTTGGGAGAAGAGTCACTTCATGGTGACTCAAGGGACAGTCCTTGGTCATATCATCTCCAACAGGGGCATGGAGGTCGATCCAGCCAAGGTGGATATCATCAGAAAACTCAACCCACCATCCAATTTACGCCAATTGCGGTCTTTTCTGGGGCATGTCGGTTTCTACCGACGGTTCATTCAGGACTTCAGTCGTGTTGCCCGACCGCTTACTGATTTGCTGACAAAAGACACCGAGTTCATTGTAGATGATAAGTGTCTCACATCCTTTGAGACTCTCAAGAATATGGTTGTCACGGCTCCTGTCCTTCAGCCACTCAATTGGTCTCTCCCATTTAAGATCATGATGGACGCTTCTGATTTTGCCGTAGGGGTTGTGCTTGGACAGAGGAGGGATGGATTGTCGTTTGTTATTCACTACGCCAGTCGGACTTTGGATGCTGCTCAGCGGAATTATACTGTGACAAAGAAGGAAATGCTGGCCGTAGTCTTTGCTTTGGATAAGTATCGATCGTATATTCTCGGATCTAGAGTGACTATCTTTACAGATCACACCACCTTCCGGTACCTAATGGCTAAGAAGGATGCCAAAGCATGCCTTACCAGATGGATCCTTCTGCTCCAGGAGTTTGATATCGAGATTAAGGATATACCTGGAGTTAAGAATGTGGTGGTGGATCACCTCTCCCGCTTAGAAAATCTTGAGGAATCTGAGTCCAGCGCACCTATTACAGAGACATTCCCAGATGAGGCGATCTTGGCTATCACCTCGCTTCCATGGTACGCTGACATTGTGAACTATTTTGTTGTCAAGACGGTTCCACAAGGTTGGACCAGGCAGAAACTTGAGACCTTCCTGGCGAAGGCCAAGTTTTACCATTAGGAGGATCCCATCCTTTATCATGAAGGAGGGGATAGCATCTGGAGGAGGTGCATTCCTCAAGAAGAGCAGCATAGCGTCCTCACCTACTGCCACAAGCTTGAGGCAGGAGGACATCATTCTGGGAGAAGGACAGCACAAAAAGTGCTCCAATCTGGCCTTTGGTGTCCTACTCTCTTCAAGGATTCGGATGAGTTCGTGAAAAGATGTACTGACTGTCAGAAGATGGGTACTTGCGGACAGAGAGACATGATGCCCATGCAGCCCATTCACTTTTGTGAGGTTTTTGACGCATGGGGTATTGATTTCATGGGCCCATTTCCTAAGAGTCAGGGGTTTGAGCACATTTTGCTCGCTGTGGATTATGTCAGCCGATGGGTTGATGCCATCCCCGCCCGAGCCACAGATGCTAAGACTGTGTTTCGATTTTTGAGGAAAAATATCATTTCATAGTTCGGGGTACCTAGAGTCTTGATTTCAGATGGGCGGTCTCACTTTATCAATGACAAGGTTAGGGTCCTTGCAGACGAGTTCGGCATTGACCATCGTGTTGCCACGCCGTATCACCCTCAGACTAATGGTCTTGCCGAAGTATCGAATAGGGAGATCAAGACTATCCTACAGAAGGTTGTCCGCCCAGACCGAAAGGATTGGTCACAGCTTCTGGACTCGGTCTTGTGGGCCTATCAGACTTCCTTCAAAAATCCATTAGGGACATCTCCCTTTCGTCTCGTCTATGGTAAGTCGTGCCATCTACCAGTGGAGATCAAGCACAAGTCACTTTGGGCAGTTACTGAGTTATTATTGGATCCCGAGAGTATAGGAGAACAGAGGAAGGCAGAGTTGGCAGCCCTAGAGGAGCTGAGAGATACAGCCTTTTCTAACAGCCTACAGTATAAGGAAAAAGTGAAGACATGGCACGATTTCCATATCAGCCATAAACAGTTTGAGCCCGATCAGCGCGTATGGTTGTTTGATTCCAGGCTGAAATTATTTCTAGGGAAATTGCAGAGCAAGTGGAAAGGGCCGTATGTGGTCAGGAAGGTACATGACAATGGTAGCATTGATATATCCAACCATCATCTTCCTCGACCTTTCGTGTCAACGGTCAACGCGTGAAGCTATATCTAGATCATGATCCGCCGACCGTTGACGTTGCCCCCATTCTTCTGGTATGAGATGTGTTCTTTGACTCACATCATTTGCATCTCCTACATGGTTATCACTTCCATCTTCCACTATGAAGACCCATCTGTCCATATCATTCTTTCATTTGTTGATATCTTTTCTTCTTTTCCTTTTCTATTCTCTGTATCTATCAAAAAGGTGTCGCCCCTTGAAGACAGTTGTCTATACTTAGGACGTACTTTGTCCTAAGTATAGGGGGGTGTGCACCCCGAGCATTCTATTCGATCCTCTCCATTATCTCCTCTTCTTGTCTATACTTAGGGATATCTTACCCTAAGTATAGGGGGAGACAATCTGAGTACGATCGGTTCATTCCCACCCTTGACCCTCCATGCTTTGTGTACAGTCTGCTATACTTAGGATTATTTGATCCTAAGTATAGGGGGGACGGTCAACTTCCCATTCGTTCATTCCTTTATTTATTCATTCTTTAGACTTGCCTATACTTAGTACGAGTTATGTCTGCTCTTTTCTCTCCGATCTATGAGGACGTAGCTCAAGCTAAGTATAGGGGGTCGTATATACTACGTATATACTTTATCCATAACTTGTACTTTCGTATTTTCTTAATAATATGGCTAATAATTCTTTAAAATTCATTAAAAACCTTAGTAAAAAGATGTTATCATTCCTCAAATTCTTTTTATATGTACTGATTAATAAATCAGGTGAAAATGTTTTTTGCAAAATGTTTGAAAAATAGTGTGAAAATCTTTGTGAAAAATCTTTTGAAAACTATTTTGAAAATGTTTTGTTACATGTTTTCAACCTTTGTAAAAACATTTTGTTTTGAAAATTTTATTTTCTTTGTGTGAAATAAAAATATTTGAAAAATGATTTACAAATGGTTTGAAAATTGGTTGTAAAAATATTTTGAAAAATCTATCTATACTGTTTGAAAAACCTTTGCAAAATGATTTTCAAATGTGTGTACATGTTTGTAAATTGCTTGTAAAAATTATTTTGGACTATAGTTTTCAAAATTGTTTGAAAAAACCTTTTTCAAATAAGTTTGAGGAATATATACATCACACCTAAAATTCATTATATATCTATACTTATAAAATTGATCACTTACCCTGTAAATTATTAAAATCCACTTCTTGTAAATCTAAGAAGCACTCCCGTGTAAATATTTTTACCCTAGTTTTAATCCAAACACTTTTTTTAAAAAAATCCCAAAAACATTTGCAAAATTAAAATCCAAAAACATTTGAAAAATCTTTATGAAAAATACAAAAAAATGCATATGCATCATCATCTTTTCAAAAATCCATAAAAAGTTCAAAATCTTTGAAAATTGCATCACAAAAATATTTTCTACATTTGCATGGCATTCGCATTTTTCGGATTGAGTTTGATAGTTGAACAAGTCTAAGTAAAATCCGGAGATTGGAGCTTGGTTGGACCTTAAAATCTACCTAATAACAGGATGTTGGACATGCGAGCCCACGGCGAGCCATTATGCAATAAATGTTATTGCAATTCACTCCTTAAATCTGAAATAAAGAATACATAGTTTGCGTAATAGGTCCCTTAGTACAATTAGGGTTATGTACCATGGCCATCTTAATGATCATACAGCTGTTGATTCAATTATTGAATCATAGAGGCTGGTGCTTAGATGAATATCTAATGAGTTAGATTGAGGACTCATCAAGCACCGTCAAATGATTATTAAGAGATGATCTCCAGCCTGAGTAGGAGATGGCAATCCTATCTCATTTAGGTTGATATCTGACCGACCTCTTGATGCAGGTCCTCTGCATAGGAATAGAGATTCGGAGGTGTCGGATAAGTTAGGTCAAAGAGTTGACTTAACGAGATCGAGATAACCACAGTCCTATATCGTATGCTGTCACGATACAGACACACATCCTCTGACCGGAGACAGATGTGTTACTATATGTCTGAGTATGTACATTTGGCAGACCAATAGGTTGATGACCTAATCAAGGTCTATACACCGGCGCGCTGGTGTGCATATAAGGGCATATGAGTAATACGATCTCTCAAAGGGATCATACAGGTTCACTACTGAACCGGAAGACATGAGCTCACTCATGAGATATTGGGAAGAATCAAATTCCGTGCGCACGGTCGTCTCGCTTTGGAAGCTTGACTGAATTTGTTGGTTTGATATATACTTTTGGAAAGTATATGATCAAGACCTAGGTATGATATATGCTTTTGGAAAGTATATGATCGATACCGGCTCCCAATGATCGAATGAGAAACTTACTGATAAAACCCTGAAGTAGACAGTGTAAAGTTGATCTAATACTTCTGGTTTAATCTGAGTCTTCCAGTATGCAGGATGTGCAGGTATTAGGAATACCTGAGGGTGATGTGATCATAAACGGTTGTATAACCATGACGCTTCCATTCCTAGGGAGTGATGAAACGGGTCTGGATTTTAGTGACTCCTCTCAGTGGAGAAGTAATCTGATCTTAGTCCAAATGTTGGACATTGATCTGAATGTGATTCAGATTCAATGAGAAGATTAGATTTGCGGTCTTGATTTAATCAAGCATCTATGGGAGGCCCGAGATCTGGATTTGAGATGTGATCTCAATATCCATGTCACTATACGTGGAACAATACAATCGCCCTGTCCTTATCTCCAAGTATTCGCGGAGAAAGCGCATTATCCTTGAAAGAGTTCATGGATAATTCTATTGTTGATATATGTATCCGAGCATTGAGAAAATGGATAATTAAATGTGATTTAATTATCATGAATAATATGAATTTGATTCATATTATAAAGAGAGTTATCTTAGATAATTAAATGTGATTTGATTATCAAAGATGTAGATAATATGAATGTGATTCATATTATTTGAGTACATGAGAATAAGTTATCCAATATAATTAAATATGATTTAATTGTTATGGATAAGAATAATGTGGATAGAAATATCCAATTATTCATAATATATTATAAATGTGATTTATAATGTATTAGAGAGAGTTAATTATAATTTATATGTGTTGATTAATTATTATGTGTATTGGATACACATTGTGTAATTAATTGACAATGTAAATTATATGTTGTTTTGAGTTGTGAATTTGATTCACAATTTTTCTATGGCAAGATTGCAATATTCTCAAATATAATTGTGAATTATTTTTGAAGAATAAAAAGCCAACAAAAGTTGTTGGAAATAAATAGAGGAGATTTTCAAGGAGATATGCAATCTCATGGATTTCCATGAGATTGCTCCCTCCATGGAAAGAGGGTGGGCGGCACATCATTCCCAAAAGGAATGTGTGGCCGTCCACATGGAAAGTGCATGGAGATGAAATCTCCATGCACATTCTCTCCTTATTTATTGAATTGATTTTGGATTAATTTGTATTTGATTTTGTCAAATATATTTTGATCTAAATTTGTTGGTTTTACCAACAACAATCTTAGCCATTGGATTGACATAAATCAATCTCACCCATTGATTTTATATGTCCCATGGATTGAGATCCATGGATCCCAAAACCCTATAAATAGAGAGGCATACCCATGCTCTCTCTTTACACATAATGCTTGAGAAGCATCTCTCTCTCTCTCTTTCTCTTTGGAGGTCAGCCCTCTCTCTCCCTCTCATGGCCGTCCACCATGGATGCCATGGAGAAGTTCTCCATCGCCGCGGCATCGTCGTTATGCTGCCCGTTCTTCTGCTCGTGGATCTCCGTCTCCTTCGGTGCGCCTCGCTCGTGAAGAAGACGATGGATCTCGTGTGTCGAGATCAGGAGATCCGTCGCTTGGATCATCAACATGGATTGCGAGAAGCACGCGGTTCATCCCCGCGCTCGCAAGCGTCTCCTCCGTCGAATCGGACTTGAGACAGGAGGTCTCTTCGTTTAGAGACTCGATCGCAACCACGCTTCAAGAGGTAATCCTATTACTTGTTTGTGGTTTAGACAAAACGATTCGAGAAGTGTTCTTGGATCATGTGGTTTTGTCGTTTAAAAAAATTTTAAATTCCGCTACATCGAGCAACTAGTGCGACTAGTCGCTCCTCGTCGTATTCGATACGACGCTCACGCTTCCGTGATGCGCTTGAGGATCTAACCATATCCTTCACAGGAACCTTATAGGAACTGGAATTGAGGTATTTTTGGTCTAGTCGACTTAATTCTTTGAGGATCACGAGACTTGGCTCAATGGATTCTTGACTGCCTAAGTAGAGTATTTCGGAGCACACGCACGACTCTTGTTGATAATGACCTAACTTGGACACCTGCACCTTTCACATGGCTCAACTCAGTTGGAGTGGTGAGGGGGTTGGATTTGCCGGTATGAGACGCACACAAGTGGAAACACTTCTCCTCCTCTAGGGAGGGAAGTGCACCCCAACCCGTCCAGTGATGAGGAATTCTAAAGACAGGAGAGTGTGGGTTGCAATAAAGCTTCAAAAGAGGGATAGTCTATTGGCTCAAGTGGAAAACTCCTTATGTAAATGCTGTTGTGAATAGTATTTCAAAAAAATGGACAGGCCTGTACAAAAATAAATGCCTGCAAAGTATGTACATATGTTGTAAAGCCAATAAGCAAGCTTGAGTTCCAAAGTCAAATCATGTGAGCCTGCAGCTGGATGACTTGACTACACTGGTCTTGCATCCTAGGATAGGTAGCTACACTGGCTACCGTCCATTCTTCTCTTCACCCCCTCCTCTTGAGCTGGTTGCCACTTGAACTTAGAAGGGAATACCCCGCTCCTCGAGGAAGGAGTTATTGGATTGGGGAATCATTGGGTTGTCGCACTGGAGAAGTCAGTCTTTTTGTCATTCTAGTTGGGAAGAGCCACTATCACTTACACTGTACGAGTCAGACTCGTAGTCGTAAGGGTTTGTGTATGAGTTGAGATATTTCTGACATGGCTATTGAGGAGACTTGAACAGAGTTTTGAGATTCTCAGGGACTGTTGGATTTCAAATACGACTCTCATTAAGGTTCTGCCCACACTAAAATTCCAAAAGGTCTAACTTAAGCTCCAAACTTTGATTTTGTGAAGACAAGTTTGATAATTGAACTAAATCCACTTTCTTCTTTTTCTTTTCTTTATTTTTCTTTCTGCACTTTTTGCATAAGTGTTTGTTAGGGACTAGCAAAGGCAAAGTATAGGGGGATGATGAATCCACATTTCATCATCTTTATTCTATCATTTTGGCCTCAAAAACCCTGGAGAGTGCATGTAAATACCCTTAATTCCAGTATCTTAGCATTTATACATGTGCATGTAAATAGTGTATAAAATACTGTATTTAAAGCCAAAATTATAGAATAAAGAAAAGAAAAGAAAAAGAATAAAATATTGTAAATATTTTATGACCCTAAACCCCGAGACCTAGGCATCTCGATGAATAGGTCGACAAGGAATAAAGTAGGGGGAGATAAGGGCCAAAATACAATAAAAACCCCTTTTATTTATTCATTCTTGATTCATTTTGGGACCTATTTTTGGTTCCACTTTTTATACCTCAAATAAAGAAACTTTATACATGAAAGTTGTAGATAATTAAATAAATAAAAATACAAAATTGATTACACACAAAAATAATGTACAGATAAAAAGTTATGATCTGAATAAAAATCCAGAATCCCAACTTCCCAGGCCTGTATCTTGCAAATAAAAACTCCAAATGAACCAAACTCACCTTTAATTGTATATAGTTTAAAATAAACTATTTAATGGCGGTGGTTTCGCATTTGGCGGAGTTACGGTTTAAAAGTTGAGTTTTGGAACCCTATTGTATACTTGTACAGATTAAAATATTCGTTTTATTATTTATTCATTATTTTTATAATTTTATATTTTTATAATTTTGTAAATATAACTTATAATAAATTTGTACATTAAAATCAGAATAAAAACTCAAAGAAAACACAAAATAAAAATAATTGTATATAATACATAGGTATCAGGCCTATAAGTATACCTGCATAATTAATACTTTTATTAAGTGTACAAAACACTTCAGAAAAATAAAATAAAAATATTTTTAAGTGTATAAAAATACTTTATAAATTTTTGAAATAATAAACAAAAATAAATAAATTAAATACACAAAATAAAAATAAAATATTAAAATACATAGACATATATACCTATATAGGCCTAAAATGTAACTTGTATTTTTATACCTCATAAAAATAAATAAAAATCATAATAAAATAGTTTATTAAATAATAAACATTTTTAATTTAATAATTAAAAATTAATAAAACCATTTTCTATTTTTTATTGATTTTACAAAACATTTATCGGGGGTTTTTCCTGGTTGGTCCACGTGGACCAACCAGGCACCAGCCCTCGTTGACTGGCGGGTCAACTGGTCGTCCCCCACCCATGTGCGCCTGTCAGAGCGTCGTTTGACCTCAATTTTAATGAACTTTTGAGGGCGCTCCTTGCACCATTTCATGTCACGACCTCTACGACTTTTGTTCCTCGATAATCCACCTTGCACACCCTTAGCTCTCCTAGGGCCGAGAGCCGGCGATTGCGTCGATTTCTCTCGGTCTTTGGAGCACCAGAACCACAGAGTCAAACCCCTTATATGCAACCTCTGACTTTCGAGCCCATTTTTGAACCCCTCTTCCGCAAGCCAAGCTCCCCCCTTCGTGCCCAATCGACAGAGGAAGGTGACAGCTTCCTCATCCGATCTTCGGGAGGGTCGAGCGACGCCTGAGGCGACTCCAAGCACCTCCGCCCTTTGCCGGTGTTGAGGTACCCCCCCCCCCCCCACCTCTAGCTCCGACCATTAAGGCAGCACTATCCCCTTTATTTATTTTGCTTTCTACTCGCCTTAGCTTTAGGATCATTTCCCCTCAAGAAATTTTGCGTTTCGATCACCCAATCATCACTCACGATCACATCGCCGGAGTGCACCTCCGGCCACCCTTCACTCTGCTACTACTTGCCGCGATTCCACCTCCGTGGGGTCTAGGTAGTTTGCCCTGGACCCTTTCACTCGTTTTTGCAGGTCAACGCTCCTTTACTCGAGCATGGGGCTCGTTTTGAAGATCGTCGGAGCACCAGCAAAGCTCTCCAGCTCCACCGTACTCTCCAGCGACCCTCGGCCATCGTCGAGGCTTTTTGGAGCCACCAAGAGCAGACCCCCTGGAGCTTGCAGCCCCATTTTGAGCCTTCCAGATCACCGGAGCATGGAGATCAGGCTCGGGGAAGTTCGCCTCGCCGACGTTCTTCCCCGTTCTTCCTCCGCGCCTCTCCACCGTCGGATCGGGCCGCACCTCCAGTTCGCACGTCGACCGTTGGATCTTCCACCGCAACCACCGTCAGATCAACCCGTGGGATCTAATCACCGCTGTCCATCCGAGAAGCGTCATCGACTGCTCGATCTTCGACACGTGGCAAGTGGAATCTCATCAGCCGTCGGATCGCGCACGAGGCTTTAGGCATGGGTATTTTACATCTCAACCCTCTCCCATTTTTGTATTTATTTTTAGTCCATTAACTTTTGTCTATAGTGTAAAAACTTTTGTAATATTTGCATCTAGGCCCCTGAACTTTGGTTATTTGCATTTAAGTCTAGTCCACGTCACCTCACGTGATCTGTGCACGTGGGGTGGTGGTGATTTTGTACTGGACCCCTCATGGGTTTAGTTATTTAGCTTTAGTCCATGAACTTTTATATCACGTGTATTATTTTTGGGTAAATTTCATTATAGCCCCTGGTAATTTTGTATTTTGCACTTAGGTCCTTCCCAGGCGCGTGCAAGTTACGCGGGGGGTTGGAAAAATTACGCTTGTGCCCCAGCAGCTTTGGTTATTTATATTCAGTCCTGGAACTTGTTTAATATGTAATAAATTTTGTGAAAAATTACACTTTGGCCCCTGTATTTCCAGCTATTTGCACTTATACCCCTGCTAGCTGTGTGATTTTTATTTATTGTTTGCATTTATTTCGTGCATCATTTTAACTCGAAAAATTACCAAAAAAAATACCATAGGCTCCTATTTGCTTGCTCATTCAGGCCATATTTTTGTATTACACTTTTATTGCTCTTTAATATTTATAAAAATTCAAAAACATGCATTTTTGCTACTATTTGCATTAGAAAATACCAAAAAAAATATCAAACTCCTTGAAAAATTCCAAAAAAAATTACCTTAGGTCTATTTTAGTGTCTTTTAGTGTCAGTCCAAAAATCATTAAAAATTTCAAGACCAAAACCTTCAAAATTAGAAAACCCTAAAAATCTTCATAAAATCTTAAAAATTCCACAAAAATCCTAAAAATACAATTTCACTTTCTGAATTTTCCCTATTTTGTTGTCTCTGATTTAAAATTAATTTGAGGAATATTGGATACTTTTTGCTATTTTTAATCCTCATTTTAATTTCAGCCATCAATTTTATTCACTATTTTTAGTATTTTTTACTTAAAAACATTAAAAAATTAGGTAAATCTAGAAAAATCATAAAAAAAATTAGAAAAATATAAAAAACCTAAAAACATTTAACTCCCTAATTTTTGAGTATTTTTCCGTATTTTTATAAATATCTTGTCCTTCTCTTTCTCACTTTGTATATATATTCTATTATCGAAAAAGAAAATATAAAAAATACAAAATATAAAAATAAAATATAAAATCAGAAAATTAAAATCAAAATATAAAAAATATAAAAATTAAAAATATAAAAAAATATATAAAATTAAAAATCCACAAAATTTTGCACACTTGTAGACACTTGATCACATATAGGGTTGTCAGGAAAGCTCGAGCTCGATGAGCTGAACTCGGGCTCGGCTCGTTAAGGGCTCGCGAGCCGGACTCGAAACCTTAATGATCCCGAGCCCGAGTTGGGTTTTATGGCTCGTTAGCTTATCGAGTCGAGTCCGAGTTGGGCATTGTTCAACTCGGAAACTCGACTCGATAACTCGTTTCCCTCTTAATAAAAAATTAAAATCATATATATCAAAAATTCCACATTGAGTTTGATATAAAATAGACGTTAACATTTTTCTTATCAAAAAAGCTACAAAAAAGAGTATAAAAAATCAAAATTACAAATATCATTTGCATAATTTAATGTATAAAATGGAACAATGACTCATCAAGAGGTTCGTGAGCATGCTCATTTTGAGGCTCATGAGCCAGCTCAGAAACTCGTGACTCGATAAGAGGCTCGTGAGCCAGCTCATTTTGAGGTTCGTGAGCCAGCTCAGTAACTCGTGGCTCGATAAGAGGCTCGTGAGTCAACTCGAACTTGACGAGTTCGAGTTCGAGTTGGTGATCCAGGGCTCGATCCTTATCGAGCCCGAGTTCGAGCCTTAGGTTTCTTATCGAGTTCGAGTCTGAGTTGAGGCCAACTCGGCTCGTT
Source organism: Ottelia alismoides (assembly GCA_037367405.1). Classification (NCBI taxonomy): domain Eukaryota; kingdom Viridiplantae; phylum Streptophyta; class Magnoliopsida; order Alismatales; family Hydrocharitaceae; genus Ottelia; species Ottelia alismoides. The sequence goes on from JAZKJV010003519.1 coordinate 155,135, forward strand.
GAACTCGATAGACACCCCCAATCACATATCACACATTTTGCACAATTTTGCTTGATCTATCTTGCTTGATCCCTGTATTCGACACTCTACACACTTGCACACTATACACACTTTTGTAGAGTTATAATAAATTTGATTCGACATTTGTTTCTCATTGCTTGATTTGTATTGTGGGTTCATTGTTGACTAATACGGGTTTAGTGAGTGGTCGCCGCAGTGCCTCTTGTCTCCGCCTTGTGTGAGATACTTAAACCCTTGCCAAACCCGTGTTATCAATTTACTAGGGTTTTTAAGGCCAAAATGATATAATAAAGGTGATGAAATGGAGATCATCAGCAGGCAATGGGGAAAGTAGGGAGGTGGTTGTGGATGGTCGAAGTACGGTGGAGCATAGTGAACAGACTACCGGAGCTTGAGAGCTCCTGCGAGGATAGCTAATTAACATATGCTAAATTATTGATCAAAACGTGAAATTAAAGACAGGAAAAGAAATACGGGATGTAAATCTACCTAAAAAGGGACGGAAAAGTATCTCTTATACCTGCCAGCGAAGGAGGGAGCAGGGCGACCGGTGACGACCACTATGGGTGCACCTCCTCCTCCGCGAGTCACTCCAGACATCAGGGGATCTCCCTCTATCACAGGGATACACTCTAGACCAAGATGTAGGGGACTTAGGGCTTGAAAAAGTGACCAAAGATTGAAGGGAAGGAATGATGTCTTATTTATTGGCATGATGGGCACCCTTATTGACCGACTTATCAGGAAAAATATAAGTTATGTACAAGAGATCTAAAGGCCGGGCGTGGATCAATGATGGTTGATCTTGATCGTGGCGTGAAGATTGGACAAAATGGATTGATGAAACTCCCATGAAAAATGGAAGAAAATTGGGGATTCGATAGGTCTGACGAAGGTCAGAGGTGCCAGGGGCAGTTGACCATGGGTCAACAATCCCTGGGCCCAGATTGAGCCATGTCAGCCCACATGAGGACAAGATAGTCTAGTTTATTAGAAATTAATTAATTAATTAAAGTAACTTATTTTATTATTTTTTATAAAATAAAAAATGTTTATTATTTTGTGTAGTATTTAAATATAATTTTTATTTATTTTTGGTGTTATTTGTTACAAGTTAATTTTTAAGGTTGTATTTATAGGTATAATCATCTATGTTTTGGTTATTTTATTTTTATTTTGTATATTTTATTTTATTTTTTTATTATCTTATTTTATATATTTATAACTTATTTTTATAAGTATAAATATATTTTTTTTATATTTTCTTATATAATATATACACTTAAATAAATAGGTATACTTATTATATATGTATAGTTATTATATATTCATCTATATATTTTGTTTTGTATTTTATTTTAATGTTTTATTTATTATTTTATTTTATTTTTACCTATACAATAAAAAATATATTTACAAAAATATAAAAAATATAAAATTATAAAAATAATAGAGAGTAAATAAAATGAATATATTCATCTTAATACATGTATAGTTATTATATATTCATCTATATATTTTGTTTTGTATTTTATTTTAATGTTTTATTTATTATTTTATTTTATTTTTACCTATACTATAAATAATATATTTACAAAAATATAAAAATATAAAATTATAAAAATAATAGAGAGTAAATAAAATGAATATTTTATTCATGTACATTGTACAATTGGGGTCCAAAATCTAACTTTCATACCTTAACTCCAAAAATAGCTTATTAAAAGTATATACAATTAAAGTGATTTTGATATATTTTGAGTTTTTATTTGAGAGATATGGGTCTAGGAAGTTGGGATTTTGGAATTTTATTCAGAGTATCGTTTGTACACTGTATATTTTTTTATGAAATCAATTTTGTATTTTTCTATATATTATTATCTACAACATTTATGTATACAGTTTCTTTATTTGGGGTATAAAAAATAGAAAATAAAATATGTCCCAAAAATGAATAAATGATGGATTAATAAATGAGATTTTTTGTATTATTGACCCTTGTCTTCCCCTACTTTATTCCTTGTCGACCTAGTCATCAAGATGCATAGGTCTCAGGGTTTAGGGTCATAAAATACCTTTGGCATTTTATTATTTTTCTTTTCTTTATTCTATGATTTTGGCATTAAAAACAATATTTTATACATAATGAATGCAATAAATAATGAATGTTATTTTATACAAATTAATGACATTTACATGCATTAGCTAGGGTTTTTAAGGCCAAAATGGTAGAATAAACGTGATGAAATGGAGATTCATCGGAAACCTATTTCTTATATAAAGTACATTTCGTCTAGATCATTGATTCTATTGCTTAATAACTTGCACCTTGATTTTGGGGGATTACTGTGGAAATAATTGATCGTTGGAGTTCATGCTCTGGATTGAATTAACTTGCTTGACTCTACTTATGTTTGCGTAACCTGCATTTATCCTGCACATTGCATTTCATTCAACTATTCATCATTTAAAAATCACAAAAATTTTGCATTTATTTATTTACCACATAGCATAACATTATTTTATTTGTAGTAAAAAATATTTTGAAAATTCATGCATCATATTTCTTTAATAACTAATTACATCTCTACCCTTAAAAGCTCTTAAAAATACAAAAACACCAAAAAAACATTCTTCTTCTGAAAACCTTATTTCTGAGTTATTTAACTATTAGTTCTAAACCTTCATATTGCATTCTTGACTTCAACTTTGGGACTTAACCAAGTAAAATAAATAGATCGACTACATTGAGATTTAATCTTCTATATTATTTTAGGTGTAGTCATTATTTACGAATCTCTAGATTGCACGACTACAACTTCAACATTGTTGTTAATAACTAATAAGGATGATTTTTGAGTCGTCAAGTACGTACCTGATATTTAGAGATTTGTGAAGAGTCGGTTATCACCTAAGAAGGCAAGAAAAGATCTTGAACTGAATATCATTTAATGATTATGTCTAGTTCAATGGTGATAACCCAAAAAAGCAAAAGATGCAGAGTCAAACAGTTGACTAGGGTCACTTGTGAAATTGAGAACAATGAGTTTACTTATATTCGAATTGATGATGACTCCACATTGAACATCCTCCTGAAGTTTGTATATGACCGACTCAAACTCGGGCCGCTCAAAAAGACCAGAGAGGAATTTCTTCTGTCATCATGAACTTCCATGCCTTCAAACACAAAGTGGATTTTATTATCCTGGATATTGAACACCGAGTATAGTTGTATGAGTCTCCCATTATTTTGGGAAAGTCATTCTTAGCCTCTGTTAGAGTGACTATCGATTGTGAGACTCAAGAAATAAAATTGTTGAATTTGGATCAAATCGACCCAATCTCGATTACACAACCTAACATGTGGTAATTGAATAAGAAACCAACAACCGTGTCCAAGAGGAGGCCATAGGGACAAACACTTCACAGGATCAGACCTCTCCACAGACTCCAGACACAACCCTATGAGAGACACTTGAGGATAAGATGGCCGAGGCTACCAATGTTGCTATCAAGTTGAATGATATTGACTTAGACACATGCAAGTCACCAAATCTAGACTCACTCATTTTGGACTCCCTTGGTCAATATAGTGATCTGTCGCCTTAGCCATCAAAGCCTAAACTAACTCAGAGCACTATCATATACCTGAAATGTGTACTGACCTTACAGAAGATATACAATATACATGGTGACTCATCCTATGGAGAACCCATGGCCAGCACATCTTATACTAGGTTTAGAAAGGCCATGTCCTCTAGCCTGGTTGCTGGTGGAGGGAAGAAGCGCTCTAGTCCTTCTCCTCTCCTTGCTTCAGGTTCTAGAAAACTGACGAAGTACGTCACTATAGACATGAATTATTCTGAGGACTCCTCTCCAGGATATTGTACATGTACCGATGTGATCAGACATGATTAGACGGATACCTGGTGAATCTCCATTTCATCACCTTTATTTTTTCATTTTGGCCCTTAAACCTTAGCTAAATGCATGTATATATCATAGTTTTGCAATGATTAACATTCATTATTCATTGTATAAATATTGTATAAAAGATATTGTTTAAAGTTAAAATAAAAGAATAAAAACAAGAAAAGAAAAGGAAATAGAATGCCAAAGGTATTTTATGACCCTAAACCCCGAGACCTATGCATCATGATGACTGGGTCAATAAGTAATAAAGTAGGGGGAGATAATGGTTTAAAATACAATAAAACCTTGATTATTTATTTCTTAAATAAATCTTTTTTGGGACCCAATTTATTCTCTATTATTTATACATTAAATAAATAAACTTTATACATGAAACTTGTAGATAAAAATATAAAGAAAAATACACAATTGATTTCATCCAAAAAAACATACAATGTTCATTTTATACTTAGAATTAATTCCAAAACTCAAACTTCCCAGACTCATATCTTCTCCATATGAATCAAAATATACAAAAATCACCCTTAATTGTATATAACTTTTTATTAGCTATTTAATGAATGTGGTTTCATTAAATTTGGAGTTAAGATACAAAACTTATATTTAGGCCCCCTATTGTATAGTTTACTTGAATGAAATATTCATTTTATTTATTCTTTATAATTTTATATTTTATAACTTTTTAAATATTATTTATATTTTATGTACATATTTAGAATAAAATAAAAACATAAAGAAAACACTAAAATAAAATTCTACATAAAATATATAGATGAATATACAATACTTATACATATCTAATAAGTATCAATATTTATTTAAGTGTACAAATACATCAATAAAATAAAATAAAATATATTTATAAATATTTAAATAAATCAAATATATAAGTTAAGTTTATAAAATGATAAAATACAAAATACAAAATAAAAATAAAATAAGTCATAATATAACACTACTTGTAAATAATAATTCACAATAAATTAACCCATAAAAATAAATAAAAGTAGTAATTAAATACTACATAAAATACTAAACATTTTTTTATAATCTAAAATTAATAAATTCATTTACTATTTATTCTTTATTTTACAAGGCATTTTTTCCTTGCATTTTCTGGTTCGTCCACGTGGACCAACCAGAGCCCTTCTTTCGTTGACCTCTGTCAACTGCCCCTTTGGCGTCTCTGACCATTGTCACAACCTCGAGCGGCCCATTTCCTCAAACTTTTCAAGCCACTTTGTTCACCAAAATACACTGATTCCTTCTTCGATTCTCTTCCCATCATAATCGTCTTTCCCACGCCATCATTAGATCCTATTGGTCTCCATCGAGCCACTAAATAATGCCAATCGAAGTTGGCCAGGACATTAATCTATAAATAATTCCTCCTCTTCCATTTTCGTTCTTGATCCCTCTTTGAGCCATGTTTTTTCTCCGGCGCTGTGTATGTATGTGTGTCCGGTGAAAGAGGAGCATCCTCGTGATGTTGGAGTGCAACACGAGGAGGAGAGGAGGTCCGTGATGGAGCTCCGACGATGCCTCTGCTCCCTTGTCAACCATCCGGTATGAGTTGTGCATTTTTATTAGTAGGTAGATTTTCTTATCATCATTTCAATTCCTCATTTAGATTAGTAATTAGATCAGTAGATTATCATATAATCAAAATCTTCGATCGTCAGAGGTCTCTATTCCAGTTGTGTTTCACCGTAAACCCAACCTGTTCCACCGTCCATTTCACCCTCATCTCATTCCCCTTCATCTTCTCCACCTCTCTTTCCATTTGTCCCCTTGATTCTGCACAAATCGAATTAGATATGTGTTCCTCTACTGCCAGTCATCGAAGAACCTCTGCCTTTTCATTTCACCATGCACAACAGCTTCAAAATGGGTCAAGGCGCATAGCCTCGAGCCCTTGAGCTTTCCTCTGCAAGTCAGACGTCAAGGGCCCCAATATGGGTCGTTCTTCAGGTAAAACAAGGCTCCCAAGCACTCCGAACTTCGACGATCTCTTGGCCTTTCCCCAACATGGCCAAGACCTTATGGATGTTGTTAGTGGTCGCAAAATGCTCCTAGGAAGACGATGGACCCATCAGCACCACGAACGGAGGTCGGAGACGCGAGATCTTCACGATCGAAGCAACCCCTTGGAGTTGTTCTTCAGTGTTCATCCTTGTAGCTCCAGAGCTGTTGGATGCAGACGCGGCTCCAAATTATGTCAGGGTCGTCCGATCATCTCCCCACTCCACCGTTAGATCAGGGGAGAGATGCAATCACAGATGTCGATGGCAAAGTGGTATCGGTCATCTAGACCATTGATCACGTAATTGATGCACATCTGACCGCCCATCACCACGCAAATAGGGGGTAATTTGCATAGCCTCCCCGTATTTTTGGGTTTATTTTAAATTAGTCATGTAAATATAAATTTTAGTATAAATAAATGTGTAAAAATTGCATGAAACCCCTTACATTTTCTAGAATTTCTATTTATATCCGAATCAGCTCACCTCACGTGGCCCCCCACGTGAGGTGGGTATTTTGTAAAGTCACACTTATGGGAATTTGTATTTATAATTAGTCATAAAAACTATATATTGTGTGTTAAATTTTGGGGTTAAGTTGCATAGTGGACCTTGAAAGTCTCAAATATTGTAAATATACCCCCGCCACATGTTGTTAAATTAAATATGTGTGGTTAAATTGCACACTAACCCCTAGATTTTTGTTTTAGGGTTCTGGAATGCATGAAAACATCTTGAAATTTGCATAATAGGTCCATGCTTGTATTTATTTTTTGAGCTTGTTCTTTAATATTTTTATATGTATCACCCGTGCTCCAAAATTATGGGAAAATAGGATAAAGTATATGGATGCATGTCTTTCACATTATGATTTTTATTTTACATGTTATGCACTTTGCCTCTTTATTAAAAATCAAATGGATCCCATTTTGTCCATGTTTGAATTAGAAAAGACCTAAAAATTATAAAACCTTTTTGAAAAATCACAAAAAATATTATATGTTGTTTATTACAGTATTGTACAACTTCAGACCAAAAATCTCAAAAAATAGAAAAAGAAAATGATAAAAAAATAAAAATATCTAAAATCCTACAAAAATATAAAAATTCTTCAAAAAATCCAAAAATATTTATTTCAATTATTGAATTTTCTTTATATTAACTATTATCTACGAAAAAATAGTTCTAAGGAAATCTGGACTTATTTTTAATTTCTAATACCTTAAAACATTCAACACATTTATTTAGTCCCTATATTGGTATATTTTTTCTTTTAAAAATACATAAAAATTAACAAAAATATCTGAAAAATCATAAAAAAATAGTAGAAAAATATGAAAACCCTAAAAACATTTTATTTTACAAATTTTGAGTATTTTTAGTTATGTTTATAGTTATAATACCCCATATTGTATTATATACTTATACTCATATATGGTATTATTAATTATTATATAAACCTTATAAATATTTTAGAAAATGTATATACCTATTAGATAATCATGGGCTATATTTATTAATTCTATTTGATTTATATATATATATATATATATTTATTTATTTTATTTATTATGATGTATATAGCTTATATCTTGTATACATATTATATATACATATATGCCCCTATATATACTTATCTATAAAAACCCTCATTAAATAATAACAATAATAACAAAATACTTATAAAACTTAAAAAAGAGAAAAATCTAATAAAAATTTAAAAACCCACATAAAAAAGGGAAATTTATGTATATAATTCATGTTGATTAGCAATAATCATTAGGTTATCATTGTTTGCCCTCTGTTGTTCGAACTCTACATACTTGCACAATATGCATCTTTGTTGTAGAGTATTATAAATTGCGCTCCACATTTTTGCTATTCATTGATTATTCATATATCGCGGTACTTGTTTATTGATATGGGATTTGGTGAGTGGTCGCCCCAGCGACACTCCATCTTTGCTATTATTTTAGTGAGGATATTTTAGACCCTCGCTAGATCTGTCTCATCAGTACCTCTTCACGGGAGTATTCATCATCCGAGGTTGAGTTGGTTAACCATGAGACTGAGCACATTTCGAGTGAGAAGCTAAAGATTAAAAATAGCTGGAGAGCCCCCATCAAACATTATTACTCTTTTGAAGATGACTCCGACCATGGCTGGGAATCTTCTTCTTCACATTCTTCACATCCATATTCCCTCCCACCACATGTCCATGAGAAGGTTTGCCAAAAAAACTCCTTGAACTTTTGTACATTCTCTCTCGATACCATTAGTTCCATGTGTACTTCTTTTATACTTAGGTAAAAACTTAACTATAGGGGGAATCGATCCCTACCGTGTTTATGCTCATCTTCTCCCCCTCTTGCACTCGATCATCCCATTTTTGCTCTCTTATATAGGGGCGGTCGACTTCTACTTCTCTCATTTCTTCTTTTGCATCCTTCTACACTTAGCATACGCTAAGTATAGGGGGTGAGTCTCATTCATGTACACAATCTGCATTGCATTATATTACATGGTATTATATTTTCTGTATATAAAACTAACATGGGGTATGGGTAATTGTTGTAAAACTTATAAATTGTGTAACACTTGTAAACACCTATAATATATGTATAGCCATAAGAAAAAATAAAAAATTCACAAAATATCAAAAAAATGTTTTCATCACATGCACATGCACTCTATTCGGTATTTCATGCATTTGCATTGGTGAAAATCCCTTGGGTTCTAAATCGAGTTGTGAACAGAAATTGAGAGTGGTCTTGCCTTGACCTTAATCTAATTAATTTTCAGAGGAACTTCATTGAGAAATAGGATTTTGGAAGCTTCGTGTCTTGGACTTAATTATTCGAGTTTTGCATGATAGTGTTCAAACTTTGACTCTTAGTGTCTAACTTGGTTGCCTCATTCTGAGTAGGACTCTTGAATAGGGAATTAATTTGTACTCTAGCATTGTGCACTTAGCTCAACTCAGACGGGGTGTTGGAAGACTGTGTGGACCTCTTTTCTGGTAGCGTAGACATCTAAAGAACAAAGTACAAGTTGAAATAAAGCTTCAGATGAGAAATGAACTGCTAGCACAATTTTTCTAAGACCCCAACACATGGTCGGAACAAGAGATTATACATCGATCGGGGCACAAAAATATTCATGCAGAGCAACTAAAAAAATTCACACCAAAATAAGCCAACTACCAAATATATAATTGACCACAATGGTCCAAGCTTCATATAGCCAGCACGTCTTAGTGGAGACTTGGTTACACTGGTCAAGCTTCACAGGGGAGGTGACTACACTGATCACCCTCCAGTTCTTTACTCTTTCTTCTAAAAACTTCTTCCCTCATGTTCGCGGTGAACTAGCACATACCTAAACATAGAAGGAAATACCTGACTCCCCGAGGACGAGTTACTGGATGAGGGATTTGCGTGGTAGTCTGGCATTCCAGATGGGAAGATCTAACACCCTTCATACACAAGAGTCGGTTGTTTAATGTTCATGGGGTGTGCTTTGGGATGAGGATTGATCTAAGATTACTTATGAGTTGAACATGTAACAATAACGTGTAGAAGTTGGAGGCTGTTGATTTTAAAACCCTAATTCTCATATGAGTTCCTCCAAGATCGGGTCTAGCTTCATTTTCACCTTTTTCTCATGATCTTGGTGTGGAACCCAATCTCATTTTGCCTCTTCATTTCTAGTTGCTCAGGGGCGAGCAAGGTCTAAGTATTGGGGTTTGATAAATTCATCGCTCTAATTAGCAGAAAATAGAGCTTTGTTCAGAGAAATTGGGATCATTAACATGTAATATCTAAACGTTAACATTCATGCACTTGTAAATAATTTGCGTAAATTAGCATTCATTTTTGCATTAATAATCACATGTGTATTTTCACCTAATTTCACCTATTTTTAATTAATTCATGTTAATCTCAGTTTACCTAAAACTAACTCCATTATGTACATATCATTAACCTTAATAAAAAATCCTAAAAAATACTAACCTCTATACATTCACAATAAACCCAAACCCTAATTTCAGGACAAAAAGGTGCAAACATTGATATCTTTCTCATACGGTGTCCAATTTCAATCTACTCACTTTTGAATTAATGAACATTCAAATATCTATAAATCAAGATTATATTCAAAAGAATAAGAGTTCATTTGTAAAAACTAGATTTTGGAGCCTAACTGTGCATTGGACATTATCATTGATTTTGACCTAGTATTTCATGTATGTATTTCACTCTTTTTTATTATTTTCTTTTTAATTTATTGATTTTATTCAGTGTTTTAACTAATTACATAAAAAATAAAATCCAAAAAATAGAAAAATAATGAAAAAGACCAATTCTGACTTAAGCACACTGGCCCATTCATATGTATATGCCTCACAATTTCTAATTGATTTAAACTCACAAAAAATAGAAAAAAATATAGTTGAGTCCATTGCATTAATTTATGTCATATTTGATTTTTGCACGCATTTATTTATCTATGGAAAATCAAATAAAAATTACAAAACTAAATATTGATATTTTATGTACATAAAATATCACCAAAAAGAGTATCTTACACAGTTGGCGTCATTAGCATTCGAGTCCTTTCAGAACATTATAGATCGCATTTAGGGCTACATTTTTTCATTTCGAACATTTTTACATTTGAGTTCATTTAGTATTTTTTAATATATTAATCTTTGTATTTCATGCACTGGTCAAAGTTCATGGTCAATAGTCACATGCATGTATCACACACATATTGGTCCATCTCAATGCATAGTAAGCCACCATGTCAACTCAGGTCAACTCCTTTTATCATGTACCTACTTCCATCTCCACCATTGGATTAAAGTAGATCCAACGGCTACCTCCACTTCCCCATTTTATCCCTTGATCTCATTAGGATCGTTGGATATGGGAAGATCTAACAGTCCTCTTTTCTTCTTCCACCTATTGACTCTAGCTGTGCTGCCTTGACCTACCACAGCTGCACCTTGCGCCTCCACTGCTCTCCCATCGCCGTCGAGCTGTGCGGCCCGAGCTCCGACCTCCTCCTCTGCTTATCTCCATCTCTCGGTCATCTGCGGTCACCTATCCTCGATCGAAACCCTAACCCAACCTGATGACCAAATTTGAAACTCGATTGCCTTCTTCCACAAACATGTAGCTATCCTCGATTCTAACTGATCTCATTACCTCAGATTCATTCCAACAAACCTAATCTCCAAAACCTAACTCTATCCCCTCGCTCGACCCATGACCGCCATCAACACACCTCCAACCCAAACCAGATCAGCGACATATCAAACCCCATGTGCTTTATACCGCCTTGTGCAAAATCATCTCTCTGTCACCAACCTCATGACTTATCTTATCCCTAAATCGAAGAATGCCCTAACCAATTAAACCATCAACTCCGATCATCTCAGTTGATCTTCTTGCATACCCAATGTTATCTCCACCTTTGTCCTTAATAGATATGATTCCCATCTCTCGCCTATTTAGACCCAAACACACATTCTTCTTGAATTATCCGCCATTAATCCAACAATAGAGAGAGAGAGAGATAGCAACGATGTCGGGCGGTGACAACACCCCATGATCACTGACAAAGACCCCTCCATGGGAGTGATCCACAACTTCACGGTCATGTAGCTTCTCCATTCACACGCAGCTCGAGCTTCAGAGCACCTCCGTCGTCTCCTCAAAGCAAGTACGTGGAGAGGGCCCTCGCTCCTCCACGCGTTAGGTGATACCAACCTTCTTCTTTGCTTGCTTCTTCTTCTTTCCTATGTTCTGCATCTCGTCTACATCTCCATCCAAACACCCTCTGATCATCGATGACACGGTTCACCTTCAAGCCTCTCAAGTTCCCTTTATACCTCTTGCAACTTTCCACTGCCTCTGCTCCGTCCGCCACTGTGCCAAGGAGCATCGCCCCACACCTCATCTTTCAAGAAACACCAGACCTTCATCAAGTTCAACCAATGATCGAGGAAGAGGACACAACTCCAAGCCCAACACGCACAGAAGCCCTTTGATCGAGGACAAGGAAGATCGAGACTATCCATATACGCCTAAAATTTAGCTATTGATCGAAGCTCTATCGAATGACTCCGATCATTTGTGAACTTGGTATCGAGCCTCGTGCCTTAGGTGCAATCAATGCAAGGATGAGGTGACACGTGGAGGCTTGAATCTGCACCTCTGCACCCTACGTGTCGTGTATGTGGCATGGGAATATTACAGGCGCACCCTCCCGCTTTGCAGAACTTCAAAGGAGCCGGACACACACGCCTCACGCGTGACCTTTTACGCCCACACCCCTCCAGACTTCCAGAAATCGCACAGATACCCCTGTGCAGGGTAAATTACATAAGGGTCCAATGGTTTTGTCAAATTACGAGAAAATCTCTCCAAGATCTAATTTACAAACATTCATAATTTACTATATTTAAAACTCGGCCCCTAGAATTCATTTGAGCATAACTTGACTATTATGTATCAGATTTTGACGCACTTGATGTCGAATCGATCCTTCTCCATCTATAACGTTGAGAAATTCATTTGAAAACATTTCTAACATTAATTCATTGAGGAGTTTATTTTCTTCTTTTAAGAACATTCATTCCAATTGATTGATAATTGCTCAACAAACTGTGCATTAGTTTGAGGGCATTCATTTGGGTTAATTTATCTAAGCCTAATTGATCACATATTCATGTCATTTAGGGGTAGGCTCCCTATATTGAATTGACTAGATTACTATTTCTAGGCCTTGATTGCTTGCATTCACCATATTGCATTTCATTCCTTTTGTCATCATTACTACATCATTTAAAAATAAAAAATGTTGCATATGTTTATTTATTTCTCTCACCACATAACATAACACTATTTTCTCTGTATAAAAGTATTTTGAAAAATCCATGCATCATATTTCTTTTAGAAATTAAGTACATTTCTTATTTAAAAATCAATAAAATTCAAAAATACCAAAAATATTCATTTCTTCTTTGAAAACCTAATTTTCTAGATTATTTAAGAATTAATTTTTGAACCCTCATATTACCTTTTTGAGTTCGACCTTGGGACTTACCCAAATAAAATAAATAAATTGACTGCATTGAGATTTAATATTCTTTATTATTTCTCAGTGTAGACATTTTTGACAGATCTCGAGATTGTCTGACTATAACAACTTCGACATGATTATTATTAAATTAAAAAGATCAAATATTTAGAGTTCATCAATACCCTTCTACAGTGGTCAATCTATGCAGTTATTTAAAGGAACAATCATGGCTTTAGGACTCCAGACATCTCAAAGCGAAGGAATCTTTGTGTATACTCTTGTATTACCTCAGACGCAATGCAAAAATTGCATCCTATACGAACATTTCCAGCATTCATGCAACATAATCTCACAACATTTTTATGATGTCCTCACTTACATCGTGCCGGTCAAAAGATGAATTTATAGCTGTGCTTTCACTAGGTAGTCCCATCCCATATGTCATAAGACAAAATAGAAACCTCTTCCCATACTTCCTGGTTAGGGATGCAAAACCTCAAACTCATTATCCCCTCTTTGGTTTAGACTTTTTGTGTTGCTAACTATGGTTGTTTGTGTTCCTGTATGTCATTAGAGCCATTGATAGTACGCTGATTTATATAGACAATGTGCCAACCAACATTGCACCTAAAATCAGAAACTAACACCAAACTATATTGCAGAACGTCATGGTTTGACTGGACTTCCAGTACCAATTCTTGTACGTCACAACAAGGTGGGAGGGCTCAGCTGGTGACATAAAGGTGCTGAGATGGGTGTTGGATGAGGGTGAATTTAGAGTGTTGCATGGTTATAATTTTCTTGATGATTGCGGTTATGCAAACAGTGAAACTTTCATGGCTACTTATCATGGTGGTTATCCACCTACCCCATTTTAGGACATAAAAGGGTCGAGCGTACGCGACTCACTACAAGTTGCACAACAACCACCACTTGCAGCTCCAATATTTACATGGAATGGACATTCGGGATTATGAAGGCACGATTAAAAGCAATAACTGAGCAATCGTTTTACATCTTCTCGAAGCACGTAATGGTTATCTGTACTATATTATTAACAATTTCATGTGACAAATGCAGGGGGAGTTAAATCTCAAGAACATACAATTAGGAGAGCCCCAATGCAAGTGAGGGGACTAGTAGTGTCGGCTATGAGATTTTTGATAACGATGAAAACAAGGAAGTTGTTTGGGTGTCAGAGGAAGATATATTGGCAGGAGAGTTGTTTTGTAATCAAGTGGCAACTGAAATGTGGAATGCATCCTAGATGTAGATCTTACCAAGAATGTGTTGTTTGAGGTGTCCGGAAAATGTTACATTTGGATTTGTGATGTTTAATTGTCAACTCTCCTTTCTTATAAAACATGCAATTTCAAAACGTGATGTTTGTTTTTCTTCGATAATCGCATGGTAATTTTCTACAATGATGAATTTTCTTTCGAGCTGACATTTCGTTTTACTTGATGGATGAGAAACCATTGTTATGGCATGGTTCAAACCATGTGAGCTCGATGACTGAGTGACATTAGTAATGCTTGGGAAGATCAACTCATGCAGCTGCGAATAGAGTAAAGGCGCGTTGAGCAAGTTGTGAAAATCACAAGTTACGAGAACTTTTTAAAGCTATTTTAAGTATATACCATTTTTTTCGAACTATATGAAACATATAATATATCAAAAGAAATGCATATATTCCATTTATCATCAAATAGAGATGAATATTATATGATAGAGACATGAAATTCCTTAACCTTCCAGGATCTACCATGTTGTGCGGTGTTTTTTTTGCAAGAGCAATCACTAGGTAGAGATGAATATTATATGATACCGATAGGAAATTCCTTGGCCTTCAGGAATCTACTATGTTATGCGGTGCTTTTTTTGCAAGAGAAATTGCAACCCATCTTCGTGATGATGATATCCCACTCCACTTAACAATGTTTGTAGGAAGGTTACCGGACATGAATGAATAGCCACCATGGCAACGTGGCTTGACGGTCGAAAAACGACTCCTTTCGACACATGAAGTTTTAGCAATCTGGGCGAGCTTTTTTACTATACTTAATATTTTTATTTGTAAATGCTTTTTGTACTTCCAACTATCGAGTAAGTATGATTAATGAAATCACTCTTGAATGCAATGGAAACATTATCTTTATCGTTACATCAATCCATCAGAGAGGATGGCCATTATAAAATGCAAACGATCGGGGGGTTATAGACGTAGATGCTATTGTCCGATATATGCTTTGCTAGTTTTTGATTACTCACATAGGTTCGATGATGTTGAAATTGACTGTGGTACACTGACGAACCCGGAATTCAGCCTCTTAAGAATTCGTTTTAGTGCGTTGTAGTCAGGCCGAATTGGATGCGTCAAAGACCACTTCATTATAATTATCAATTAAAAGCAAAGCGGTCGATTTATATTTTACTTGGGCAAGCCCAAGGTCGAACTCAGGGACACGAGCCTCTTAAGCATATACCTATACTCTTATTATTTAAACTAAGCGATGAATTAGAAATCCATATGTCATAATGCTCATGAAGACATGATGCACATAGTGCAGGCACATGAATCATACACTTTTTATTTGATTTTTGTATCATGCAAGGAGATGCTATTGAAGACCAATGTTGGTGTACAAATATGCCCTAATCAGATAAAATAAATGAGCAAGAAATTCAGGTCAACTTAGAATCAGATGAGGAAGCAAATTCCATTGAAATATTGATTCAAGGCATAAAAAGCATATGGACACTTCATTAATAAAATTAGTCATCAAACTCTAGAGTATCAAATCAGAAAATAATTTATGCCATTAAAAAGATAATAAAATGAGCTTTGAAATGCAACTGAAATCACATTGATCGGAGCTCGGATGCTCAAGAGATTCACATAAGTAATCAGGGGCATAAATACAAGAAAACATGAAAATAAAATAGCAAACAGGTCCATGGAAGGACCTAAATGTAAATAGCAAAAGTTGTGAGTCCTTCCCTATAAATTACCCGCACGCACAGGGGTATATTTTCAATTATTAAAACCTGTAAGGGTTTGGATGCAATTTACCCTAGGCGTGCATGGTTATCACGTGCTGGCAGGACCTATTTACAATATGGAGAAGACAACGGGGTATCCCTACAAATTTCCCAGCCTTCACGTAATTGGGACACGTGAGTCCAAGCTCGGGTGGATGCGAAGGCTCGGGGAGGCTCAGACCAAGGCTCGGGCCACGCATCGATTAGAGAAGCTCGGGTTTGGCTCGGGTGCCCCGAGCCTAGAGGCCCGGGATGGAAGCTCGGAGGTGATGACGTGGCCTCTTGCGGACCGCCCGATCATGAAGATCGGATGGTGGCTGGAACTGCACGAGGAATGTGACGTGGCTAAAGATGGACCGTTGGATGAGCATCGGGGAGGTACCATCCAACGGTACATGTACGCATGGGCTTCTTCCTCCGCCATGGTGATGGCGGCGTGATCAGGGCTCTGGCGATGTCGAGCAAGCTCTACCACCATCTCTCGAGCATGATGATGATCCTCGGAGCATGCTGGAAGTTCGATGTTCTGAGGTGTAGCCAGAGGAGGCCATTGAACCACCTTGAAGTTGCTGATGGTGGACCAATTCCAGATACAAAGCTCAAGAAGTGAGCTCCGGCGACGCTCTAGCCAATGACCCATTAGGTACCTGCACGATTAGTAGATAGCCAAAGCGTCACATATAGATGAATGTGAGAGAGATGAGGGGCCAAACTAGAGGAGAATGTGATAGGCCCTGGCTGTCTTCTCCGGCGAGTCGAAGAAGAAGTAGGCGGAGCGGTCTGAGGTTATAGGGGAAGGGGAAGATGCGTGGAAGTGAGCGTGTGAATGTTAGAAGTAAGGCAAATCTCAAGGGATGATCAATGGAGGGTGAAGATGCGTAGGGAAGGCTAATTAAATTGGAGAAATCGAATAAAAATGCAAAGGGAGATCGGAATATTTACCTAGAGAAATTGGCGGTGGCGGAGCCTAGGATTGAGCTTAGAGAGATGCACGGGTCTTCGCTGGACTTCCCCGGCCACGGGGAGCAGCTCGGCGGTGGCGGGGCACCGCAAACCTGGCCTACCATGGCAACAGGTCGACACTGGGGGTTGTCATCGTCTTGGCGCCTCAATCAGTCCTCCCCATGTCATGGGGAGGAGGAGTGGTGCTAGGCGGAGCCCCACGTAAAGGTGGACGAGGAGGAAGTGGGGCGACGGTAGAGTATTTGAAGCTGGAAGGTTGGAGGTTCTAGCGAAGGGCGACATGGTTGCGTGAGCGATGTGGAGCGCAGGATCGGAGCTCGTGGGTAATGTGAGCCCTCGCGAGGAAGATGGAGGATGGGGCTTCGTCGTGGGGTGGTTGGGAGGAGAAGGAGAATGTGGAGGAGATGGTGAAAATGACAAGGGGTGAGTGGCATGTGAGATGGGGAACGTGGGAGAGAGGATCGTCTGGGGTGGAAGAAGATGTCTTGGTCGTTGGATCTCGCGATCCAATGGCTGAGGAAGGGGCGCTCATTGACGAACCTGATTAGATCGATGGAGTGGGCAGATTGAAAGGCGCAGAGAGCACCATGTGTCAAGATGGGAATGAGGCACGAGCGAACGGGTGAGATGTAATCTGGAGATTGATAAAATGATTATGGATGAGTACGGGAAGGAGTTGCTGGGACGGAAGCTTCCGGAGTTGATCGGGCGGTGACGGGTGTGACACGTGGCAAGAAGGGAGAAAGGCGCTGACGGAAGGCTGAGATGCGGGTGGAGCTTGATCAGGTGGTGGAGAAAAGAGCTGGGGTGAACGGTGAAGATGGATGCGCCTAGAGGCGATCCAACGGTGGAGACAGTGGGCGGGTAAAGTGAGATAAACGAGCCACGTGGCTCAATGAAAACCCTAAACTACCCATTTTAATTCAACCAGATTAACGATTAAATTTAATGATGTTGTTGTAGTCGGGTAAAATCGAACTTATCAAAACCACTTTGATTAATATGTCAATTAAACGCAAGCGGCTATTTTTTTACTTAGGCAAACCCAAGGTCGAACTCAAGGAGGCAACTTTCTCCTTAGATTAATTTAAAGTCATTCTAGATGTTAGGTTTTCAGGAGAATAATTTTTTATGCAATTAAAAATACGCAATGCTTACCATGATAAATTCGAGAGTTAAAATGTGAATATGAGCAAACTAAGTCCAAAAATTCTCTAACTTGGCCAGAACGTCAATTATGACGAAAGGAAACTACCCTAATTTTTTGGAATTTTTCGACTCTAAATGAATTAACTACGAATTAGATATGAATGCAGGGTGATTTATGCAATTTTAATTTTAATAAATACCAAACATCAATATTTTTCAGAAACTAATTTATCCTAGATAGGTCTATGTGAGAGGTATCCAGAACAAATTTTAATTTCTAAAAATACTAAGTGAGGTATTAATTAAAAATGAATTACATAAATAACAAATTAATTTATTACGACCTAGATATGCGTGTGAATGATGTGATTTTTGGGCAATGTAGAACTACCTAACTAGACCTGTTGTGATTATTTTTGTAATTTTTAGAGCAACAATCAATTTCATAATCAATTAAAGGTAAATAGTGGGCAGAATATGTTATTTTCCACTAAAATAATTATATTAAATAATTTGAAGCTCACAAAAATATAACAAGCATTCACAATGATAAAGCTTAATTAGAAGTACAAAATGATGCAAAATGTATGTTTAAATAAATATGCAAACATAGGGGTATGGATGCAATATAGAAACAAAATTGATAAAAATAAATATGTTGATGGGACTTCAATGCAATTACCTAGACTTCGGGGGCTAATTGTGCAGTTTCTTCTCCGTCGCCTGCCACAGATGCGATCTCTAGCTTGTGGGGTGTTGCAAGATTCTCCAGAAGGCAGGGGTTTGGATGAAAATCTCTACCAGGGCATGTGCAGAGCATGTGCCTGTTTGAGGGAGGGTCTTAGATGTGAATACCCGATCTGAGGGGGGGTTCCTCGCAATTTCCCCCACCTCACATGTTATGCACGTGAGGGGGAAATAGAAAGGAGAGCCGCGCACACGTAAGGGGGGTGGCATCTTGTTGGAGTTGTGGCCGGCTCGAGGAGCATGCCACCGCGGTCAAGTCACGGCGACCATGGCTTGGGCCCGCACGGCTACGCACGCAAGGAGGTGGAGCTCGTGTGGCGGGGTGCGCAGTCATGCGTAGGAGGTGTGCAGTCGCACTCAGGCTGGATGGAGGGATGTGTAGCACGGAGGAGCGTGGGAAGGAGGGGGCGGCCCGCAGGTGCGCGGGGTGCACAGTCATGCACAGGAGGGCTGGTAGACGGCTGGGCTGCGGGGGACGGCTCCACTGCTAGTAGGGGACTGGTGTTGCGGGCTGGCGGTGCCTGCTGGTGGCGTGCAGTTGCGGCTGACGGACAAGATGGCGTGACCAGGCAGGACTGTGTAGTCGCCTAGAGAGTGGCCGTCGAGGACTGGAGCTCGGTGGGCCGGTGATGTATCCAGGAGGCACGCGCTGGGGGAGGGTGGTGAGGGATATGAAGGAGGAAGAAGATGAAGTGGGGAAGAGATGGCAACAGGGGAACTTCCCCTGTGAACAGGGGAAGTCTTGGTATTTGTTTTGGCCCGATGAATTTTGGATTAATTGATTCACAAAATTTAGTCAGAAAATTCAATAAAAATCACCATTGTGTTCTCAACATGTGAATCATCTGTGGAAGTGCAAAAATATTTGTGATTTGGAGGATGGATAAAGGTGGATTGAAGAGAGAGAAAATGAAGAATAAATGAAGAAGAATGGCAGGAAGGTGTAGAGAGAAAGAAAATACTTGGGATTGCTCCGCCTGGGATGGTGGAGTGACTGGTTATGCCCGCTCCTGGTCGTTGCCTCTAGTGGCATCCGACGATGTGTCACAAAGCTCGAGCAGCTCATCGAATCAGAGCTGCAGCAAGGCTCACGAGAGCCTTGGATCATGCTGGTGAGGTACGGTCATCGCTCACGACTCTCGTAGTCGCTGTCACCGAGCGGAGATTGGAGCTAGGTGACTCGCTCTATAATGGCGGATGATCAACAAAGATGGTGACCGAACACCTTTTAAGGTCTACGCGGATGAGGAGGAGGAGGAGTGGCACAGGAGGTGGAGATCGTGGGGGGAGTGGATGAGGTGTGCGGCGCGGAAGGAGTGGGAGGTCGTGCGGCGAGGCAGCAATGGATGAAGAGGGTAGGGGGCTCGGTCGTGCAATACGGAGGTGCTGGCGCATGCGCCGCAAGAAATGGGAGGGATAGGGCGGTCACATGCGCCGCGCGTGACTGGGGTGGGGCCTGGTCACGTGCGTCGCAACCGGCTAGAGAAAGTTTATGGTGCCACGTGGCGCGTTGGATGCAGCCACGTGGTATTTATTTAATTTAATAATTAACTAAAATAAATTATTTAATTAAAATAAATTAAATAAAAATGATAAAAATGGGTGACACGTGGCGGCTCCAGGAGTTGCCACGTGTCCCTCCTAGAAAAATCACAAGTTAATTCAAAAGAAAAATCAAAAAAAATAATAAAAGGGGTCAAATCAAAAAATGGTCAACATAAATCTGCTCGTCTCAACGAGATTTACAACTTCCGTGAAGGATCGAAAATCAAAAGAAGTTATCTGTACAAAAAGTATTTTTGGGGGTACCATATAGATATAAAATACCGTATTTTGTCTTTTGCAATTTTTCTGTCATTTTTAAATAAGATAAAAATCAAAAAATAGAGAAAATATGGAAGGAATATTTACAAATTAATCTTTTTTTAGTTTTAATAATTAGGAAAATAAAAAGATGAAATAAAGGCCAAAAAGGTCAGTATGTACAATATACAATAGGGGTTCAAAACCCAAGTTTTGCATACGATCTCTGATTTTAATGAAATTGGTCTCATTTTGAAGGTCTTTGAATGAATATTACTTTAAAAGTGAGTAGACCTAAATCGGACACTATATGAGAGAGATATGCACATTTTAAGGTTCATGGTCTCAAACTTGGATTTGGGTTTTATTAGACAATTTTACAAAATAGTTTTTTTTGATATTTTTCCTTTATTAATGTTAGTAATATATACACTATAGAGTTGATTTTATTGGATTTGGAGTTAGTATAAAATATATACAAATATGGTATTTACAGGTGATTTTTACAAGTGAATTGGGCTTCTTATTTAATGCAAATATGAATGCTAAAATGCATATATTATTTATGCATGCATGAATGCTAATTATACAATATAAGTGATGAAAAGCAGCTAATTACTCGAGAACAAAGCTTTATTTTCAACTTTTAGAGTGATGAATCACATATTCATCAACCTTCTATACTTAAACATTGCTCGTCCCCGAGCAACTAAAATGAAATGCAAAAGTGAAATGAGATTGGGTTCCATACCAAGGTCATGAATAAAAGTGAAATAGAGCTTGACTCGATCTTTAGATTAATAGTGTGTCGGAACCTTATTGGAATCTGATTTTAAGACCTAACAGTCTTTAAGTTCCACAAGTCTTCTATTCAAGATGCCTCAATGGTCAGGTCAAAACAAATCCTCATACGCAAATTTCTGATGACTATGAATCTTACTTGTATCGTGTAAGTGAAAATAACTCTCCACATCAGAAATGTAAAAGAACCATCCTCCTCTAACAAGGTAACTCTAATTCCCCGGTCCAGCAACTCTTTCCTCGAGGAGCGGGGTATTCCCTTCTAAGTTCAAGTGTGACCAGCTCAAGAAGAGGGGTGGAGAGAAGAATGGATGGTAGCCAGTGTAGCTACCTATCCTAAGATGATTGACCAGTGTAGCCAAGTCATCCAGCTGCAGGCTTCTATGATATGAGGCTTTGAAGCATATGCCTTGCAAATATTCATACTCCGGCAGGCATTTTATTTTCAATCAGACCTGTCTAATTTTTTGGAGTTCTCTTCTTCTTTTTTTGAACTATATACAAGTTGCATAATGTACCTCAGGAGTTTTTCCTCTTGATCCAGTAGACTATCCCTCTTTTGAAGCTTTATTGCAATCCGCAGCATCCCGTCCTTAGACGTCAACACCACCAGACTATGTTGAGATGCACTACCCTCCCTAGAGGAGGATGGATGTTTCCACCCGTGTGCTACTCTAAGATAAAGGATTCTACCTCCTCACCATCTCATCAATGAAGAGCTACATGCATGGTGCTAGTCCAAGTTAGGTCACTGTCTAAAAGAATCATGCGTGTATACGAAATATTCTACTTAGACCAATCAAGATGACATGTGAATATAGACTTGCAGACTCAAAGAATAAAGTCACTTGGCATGAAAAATCTTAACTTCAGTTCCTATAAGGTTCCTCTGAAATTAGGTAGATTATGGTCAAATCAAATTCATCCTCAACATCTATTCATAACTTGGTTCAGAACCCACTAACTTTTCATTTTACATATGCTAGATATGCCGATGAGATGCAGATGACATGCTATGAAATGCAAGACATGCAAGAATTTTTTTGAAATGCAAGGATGATATGCAACAGTGAATAAGAAGTCTATTTATTTATTTATTTTCAAAAAATTGGTATATCTCCTATGTTACAACAATTTACAAGAGTTTTATAAGTATTATACAAATTATACAAGTGTTATACAATATCCAAGTATACAAATTTTTTACAAAAAAATCAATTTTACTCACCCCGTAATTATTACATAATATATACAAAAATAAGAGAAAATACATGAAAGTACGAGCTATGGGTAAAGTATATATGTAATATATACACGCCTCCCCTATACTTAGCGTGTGTTATGTCCTCAGAGCATGAAAAGCGAGGAAAAAGATATAGCTCAGGCTAAGCGTAGGAGAGCTAAAATAACAAAAGTATAGAAGTCGATCCGCCCCCCTATACTTAGGCCCTGGCAGCCTAAGTGTATAAGAAGATAAAAAAAATGGGGCAAAATGGGGCGGGCGAGGTTAAGAGGGGAAATGGATGAGTATACATACAAGGCGGGCATCAGTCCCCCCTATAGTTAGGCTCTGGTCATCCTAAGTCTAGGACGGAAGTGGATGTGAGAACCGATGAGATCTAGAGCATGTACAACGAATGGGGAATAGACTCGGGTCACTCTCCCCCCCTATACTTAGGATCTGGCCATCTTAAGTATAGCCATAAAATGAAAGGATATGGAGCCGGGTCGAGTGATTCGAATCACTGGGGAGTGAGAGAAAGAAAATATATACAAGAAGGAGATGAGTATATACAAGGATCAAGATCTGAATCTTTTCGATGCTGCTGATGGCGAGAGCTCAATGTTGCAAAGTCTCATGCGTAGCTTTATTTGTCTTCTAAGTCTGCCTCTCGCATGAAAACAATCTCCTCAACACGGACTAACTGTTCATTAGGATTGACAAAGTGTTGCAGCAGTTGTCCATTATCTAGGGATGTTTGTGCTCCATCTGTAAGATCTGA
Organism: Ottelia alismoides; assembly: GCA_037367405.1. Lineage (NCBI taxonomy): Eukaryota > Viridiplantae > Streptophyta > Magnoliopsida > Alismatales > Hydrocharitaceae > Ottelia > Ottelia alismoides. Next base: position 178,710 of record JAZKJV010003519.1, read on the forward strand.
GATCTCTACACATCCACTATCATGCACAGCACGGACTATGAATGGACCCGTCCACTTGGATTTAAGCTTCCCTTGGAAAACCTTCAGTCTCACAATGAACAACCATACCTTCTGTCCATGAACAAAGGTCTTTCGTCTGATAAATCTATCTTGCCAAGGCTTTATCTTGTCCTTGTACACCAAATGGTTGTCACATGATCGGTTTCTGATCTCCACAAGTTCATTCAGATCCATCTCTCTCTGTTTTTGCCCTAGGTGTGTGTTCCAATTGACCTTCTTGATTTCCCATTCGGATTTATGCACTAATTCTGCTGGCAAATGGCATGGCTTCCCAAATACCATTCTGAATGGGGAGGTTTCTAATGGTGTCTTGTAAACTCTCCTATAAGCCCAACGGACTTGGTCCAAGATCTGAGACCAGCCCTTCCTGTCTGGGCAGACAAGCTTCTGCAATATGTTCTTAACCTCCCTATTCGACACCTCTACCATGCCATTGGTCTGTGGGTGGTAAGGACTAGAGATAGGGTGCTGATGAATCCACATTTCATCATCTTTACTCTATCATTTTGGCCTCAAAAACCCTAGCAAATGCGTGTAAATACCCTTAATTAGAGCATCTTAGCATTCATGCATGTGCATGCAAATAGTGTATAAAATATTGTAATTAAAGCCAAAATTATAGAATAAATAAAAGAAAAGAAAAAGAATATAATATTGTAGATATTTTATGACCCGAAACCCCGAGACCTAGGCATCTTGATGAATAGGTCGACAAGGAATAAAGTAGGGGGAGATAAGGGCCAGATACCTATTCTTTTTATTCATTTTGGGACCTATTTTTGGTTCCACTTTTTATACCTCAAATAAAGAAACTTTTGAACATGAAAGTTGTAGATAATTAAATATAGAAAAATACAAAATTGATTTCACTCAAAAATAATGTACAGATAAAAAGTTATGATCTAAATAAGACTCAAGAATCCCAACTTCCCAAACCCGTATCTCTCAAATAAAAACTCCAAATGTACCAAACTCACCTTTAATTGTATATAATTTAAAATAAGTTATTTAATGGTGGTGGTTTCGCATTGGGCAGAGCTACGGTTTGAAAGTTGAGTTTTGGACCCCTATTGTATACTTGTACAGATTAAAATATTCATTTTATTATTTATTAATTATTTTTACCATTTTATATCTTTATAATTTTGTAAATATTTTTTATAATTTATGTATATATTAAAATCAGAATAAAAACTCAAAAGAAATACAAAATAAAATATTTGTATATAGCATACCTAGGTATAATACCTATATACATACCTATAGTACTAATACTTTTATTTTATTAAGTATACAAATTACATCAGAAAAATAAAATAAAAATATAATTAAGTGTATAAAAGTATTCTATAAATTTAAAAAATAATAAACAAAAAATAAATAAATTAAAATTCATAAAAAAAAAATAAAATATTAAAATCTATAGATATATATACCTATAAAGGTTATAAATGGTAATGTGTAAATTAATACCTCTAAAAAATAAATAAAAATCACCATAAAATAATTTAGAAAATAATAAATATTTTTTATTTTAAAATCTAAAATTAATAAAATTGTTTACTATTTTTTAACGAATTTTGAAATGATTTTGCCAGGCTTTTTCCTAGTTGGTCCACGTGGACCAACCAAGCGGGTTGGAGAGTTGACCTCGGGTCAACTCTCTGACCCAGCGCATGCCTTGTCAGAAACATTGGTTTTTGCCCATCTTTGACGATTTTTCTAGGCTCTGTCTTGCACCATTTCATGTCGAACTCTTCGCGACTTTTTCTCCCCTTGGATCTAGGATACACGCCCTTGTGTTTTTTGGGGGAGAGGGCCATCGATTCGCCCGATATTCCTCGTCCTTTGAGCCCCGTCGGTTAGCCATTCAAAAACCCCCCTTCTCCTTCCATTGAGTTTTGAACCCCATTTTGTCCCGACTTTCTCCCTCTTTCGTGTGTTTTTGCTACCTGGAGGTGACAGCTCCATATTTAGCTGACCAAGGAGGAGTTTCGTCGCGGATTAGGGTGAGTTCCACCACCTCCGGTGAGCCCAGCCGTCGAGGTATTTTCTATCTCAGGTTCTTCCCATTGAGGTGTTTATTTTTCTTCATTGTTCTTCGTATCTTGTTCCCCTTATCCTTAGGAACCCACTAGTGTTCCCATCTTCGATCGAGACCCCTTTAATCACCAGCCCCACCACCTCGCCGGAGCAAGCTCCGGCGAGCCCTATTCCCGCCACGTACGTCATCCACTCCATTCGCGAGACTCTTGGAACCATATTTGCGTGTATTTGAACTGTCTTGCAGGTTTCAGGAGTCAAAAGACCCCCCCCCCTTGGGAGTCGATTTTGCGTAGCACGAGGTACCTGGACCCCATCATCTTCTTCGACTCGTCCACGGCGCATCGAGGCTCATTGAGCCATTTTGGCCTCGCCATCAGGTCGGAGGATCTTCCAGGAGTCGTTGGAGCCTTGCAGCATCGAAGGAGAAGGTCGGAGCCTCACCAGATCGCCGATCGATGCTCGCCTTTGGCCGTGTTCTTCCCAGTTCTTGCAGGGAGGTCCACGACCGTTGGATCGGGTCTGGGTCCCAGAAACTCCAGCAGTCGTCCGATCCATCGCGCCTCAACCATTTATCATCCTCAACTCATCTAATCCCGCCCACAGGATCGTGAACCGGCATCGTGCGCTCGGGACGCAACACGTGTATTAGTGAACCTCCATCAGTCGTCCATCAGCGCGCAAGGCGAGGGTATTTTGCACACCTTCCTCCGCTGATTTTTGTAATAGTTAATTAGTACTGAATCATTTATTTGTCATTGTAATATTTCTGTAGTATTTACAAACTAGCCCCTACACTTCTCATTATTACGATCAGGTCCTCGGCCACGTCACCTCACGTGCCTGTGCGCATTAGGGGACGGGTCATTTTGCTGAGGAACCCTCGAGGGTTTGGTTATGTCATTTTGATCCAAAAACTTCCAGAACTAGTGCCATATTATTGGAGTATTTGCATTAAAGCCCCCGCAGTGTTGTTATTTGCATTGGTACCCCTACCAGGAGCACGTGCGTACGCACGTGGGCTTGGCATTTTTGTAAGAATACCCTTGCGGTTTTTGATATTTAGATTCAGTCCATTAAATGTGATATTCGATTGTGAACTTTGTGAAAAAATTGAACTTAGGCCCTTGGATGTTCTGCTATTTACACATATGCCCTTGCCTGTGTGTAGTTTCTTGTTGCTATCTCTATTTATTGCATGCATTTCTAAAATCCTAAAAAATCCCAAAAATCAAGTTAAACTCCTGCTGCATTTCTCATTCACGCCATATTTTTATTTTGCATTTTTATTGCATTTTAATATTTATTAAAAATCAAAAACACTCATTTTCAACACTGTTTGCATTATAAAATTTATAAAAATTATAAAAATACCTTGAAAATTCCAAAAAGAATAATATTTTGCGTGTCTTACCATATTTTAGTGTCAGCCCAAAAATCATTAAAATTTTCAAAACCAAAACCTTAAAAATATAAAAACTCTAAAAATCTTCCCAAAAATCTTAAAAATTCTACAAAACTCCTAAACTTGCAATTTCAGTTGTTGTATTTTCCCTATTTTATTATCTTTGATTCAAAATTAATTTGAGGAATTTTGGACTCTGATTTATATTTTTCATCCTCATTTTAATTCCAGCTAGCAACTTTGTTCACTGTTTACAAGTATTTTTGACTTTAAAAATACTAAAAAATCATAAAAATCTAGAAAAATCACAAAAACATTACAAAATTATAAAAAGACCAAAAACATTTTATTTTCTGAATTTTGGCTATTTTTCTCTATTTTTATAAATACCCTATTATCCTCTTTTCTCAGTTTGTGTATATTCTATTTATTAAAAACAGAAAATATAAAAATATAAAATATAAAAAGAAACTACAAAAATATAAAATCCAAAATTAAATAAAAAATATTAAAACCCCACAAAAAATTGCATACTTGTAGACACACATCACACTCACATTTTTGGCATTTTGCTTGATTTATCCTGTTTGCTCCCTGAGTTCGACACTCTACACATACTTGCACTATACACATTATTGTAGAGTTAAAAATAAATTTGACTCCACATTTGTTTCTCATTGCTTGATTTATATATTGTGGGTTCATTGTTGACTGATACGGAATTTTAAAGTGGTCAACAAATCGACTGTTGATCCGCCTTGTGGATCAATATGATCGCTCTGATTTTCTGCATTATCAAATGGCGCCGTTGCCGGGGAACAATAGCGTATAGATCTTATTTTTGAGTGATTGTATTTGATTGCCTACATTATTGCATTATTTGATCTCTCTATTTTTGATATATCTTATTGAGCTATCTGACCATTCTTCTTTATTGTCTTCTTGCGAGGGACCGCGGATCGAGGAGGATTGCCTAGGGGATCTTGTGCATCCTTGGGAAGCGGAGTCGGCTATTCTACCCTAGTCGGCAGGAGAGAGAGCAGGAGGATTTGAGAGAGAGAGGATAGATAGTGATTTATTTTTGTGTGAGAGAGACCACTATATTTGTAATAATACAGGTACTTGAGCACTTGGACACTCCGGCCTAATTTCCAAGTGATTGTTCACTTGGGGGCTCACTGTGATTTTCATCGGTTTTCCCGCTTGTCATTTTCCAGTTTTGTTTTATTTTTCTTTTCTTTCATGGAATGAGCCCCTAGTCTTTAGGCTTTCTTGATCGAGTAAATTAGGTCCAAACACCTAACAACCTTTGATGTACCTATAGTGCATTTTGGACTTAGTTTAAAACTCTAAACAGTCGCCTCATCGTCTTTGAGCCTTCGTGCTACGAGTCCACCCTGCCAAGCGCTGCTCCTGAACTCGATGTGTCGAGAGGAGGAGGGGTGAGCCTAGACCGGACTCCGGGATTGAAGATCGGTGACCGACTTGTTGTTTTTCACGCTAGCAATTGTCTGCTTAGGACGATTTCCGTGTGCATATCGGCATATAGCAAAGGTTTATAAATTCCTATTTTGCATCCCGCATGGAGAGAGCTGGGAGGCGTTGTAAGTCTTCTATCTTTGCATTCATCATTTAGGAACAAAGGTGAGATTTCCATCTTGGTGTCGCCTTGCATTTCTTTTCCGACTCTTCTCCCTCTATTTTTGGATCAAATAGGAATCAAAGAAAAATACAAAAACGTTAGGCGCTTGTGTGCAAGTGATAACACCAAAAAAATTAAAAAAGGGACTGCTAAAGAAAACTTGACCTAAATAAAATTGGCTAATTGGACTCATTGCTTGGGGTGAGTAATACCCTCACTTGTATTCAGGTTGGATGGGAAGGTCTCCTTCCAAGTGAGTAGAGCGACTTCGTAAGGATTAGAGCCCAAAACCCAGTCTGTGGCTGCCTTGTGTATCGCCTGGATTTCCGAAGTATTGGCGCTACTATCGTACGTAGACGAGTAGGGCTTGGTCGCCATTGATGACTCTCTATTGTGTAGAGCATTGACCTTGTCCGAAGTATCGAGCATAGGCCACGCCTTAACGGGTGTGTTTGTCTCATCGTCTTGCGTCCGAGTAGGGTCTTGCACGCTCACGGGTGATTCTGTTGCGAGCGAGATCCAAAGTATCAGTTTCACCTATCTGCTTCCTCCCTCTTTTCTTTGGCTGAGTAGGGATCCAGGAAGGGTTACAAGGACCATAAAAAGCGCAGACTACAGGTTACACAGGAGGAGGACAAGTACGGGAATTCTTTTCTGACAGTACACTCTCTCCTATTGGCGTAGCACTCTAAGGACTCGTTCAAAGATAATTGCCTGAATTCAATCTAAAAAACTACAAAGATAAAAGCCGAACCTTCATGGCTTCGCACGTCAATTTGGTGAACCCCTTGTTTTGTGTTTGATTTGCTAGTTGCATTAAGGTCAAGATCAAAAACACCGCACACTTGTGCACAATTTTGCCTCCCCCCCCCTTTTCTTCATTTCTGAACCCTGCTCTTCTCAATAATCACGATGATGGGAAGGAGATCTCTTAGGCCGTCTCTAGCAGCACCGCTATCCAGCACTCCTCCCTATTCATCTAGGACAACCTCGGGGAGTCCAGACCCACTCTCTGAGCCTGAGTTCACTTCCACCCTGTTCCCCCTCGACCACCCTTCTCCTTCCATCAGTCCAAGAGTATCAGAGTTTAGTGCATCACAGAGCTCAGATCATTTGACGGCACCTGAGATGGGTTCTTTTGCCTTTTCAGAGAATCCAGAAATGGCCGACAAAAGAGAACACCCAGATGAGCAGGAACACCCTCCATTCTTGTATGACCAAGATGCCATCAACAACTCATTGTTAGCATCCCTGGAGACTATGCAGAGACAGATCAGAGACCAGGGAGTCTTCATGGGTAACCTCCTGAGGGAAATTGCGCAGATGCGAGAAGGAAGAGATGACAGACCTGGGAGCGGTGGCGGTGATATACCAGAAGTGGCAGGAGAGGGAGGAGAACCTAACAAGGAGAGGCTGTCGTCGATGACCATGAGGCAGTTGCATAACCCAACCGCAACCCTCACTCACCGATGGATTCAGCTTCCTCCCATTGTTGGGAACTTTGAGCTTCGCCCGCAGACCATTCAGTTATTGCCCAAATTTCACGGGCTAGCCACCGAAGAGCCTCATCTCCATCTGCAGGAGTTTGAGATGATTTGTAGCACTGTCCATGACAGATTAGTGGACGCAGACACAATCAAAATGATTGCCTTCCCATTCTCATTAGCTGATAGAGCAGCCTACTAGCTGAAGCATCTTGGGAGGTACGTCACTTCTTGGGCACAGCTCCCGCGAGAGTACCTGAACAAGTACTATCCGCTCGGCCGGACTAATGCAGTGCGAGCTATGATCAGCAACTTCATCATGATCCCAAATGAACAATTCCACGAGGCTTGGGATCTCTTTCGAGAGCTCATCGACCGGTGTCCACATCATGACATATCAAATCCCAACTTGGTTCAGAGTTTCTTTTGTGGGCTGACACTAGAGCTGCAGGGGCTTGTCAATGCCTCATGTGGTGGATCTTATTTCTCCAAGGGAGAGGATGCAGTTTAGGAGATCTATGAGGGCATGGCAAAGAATTCCACAGTCATGGCCCAAGCCCGCGTCTACACACAGCCTGAGCTTACACCACAGGCAGTAGGATTTCAGAGGATCGCCCGCATCGATGCCAGTCCCCACACTCCATCGGTAGCCGCAGCCCAAGCCGAATTAGCCGCAGCCGACATGGGCATCATTAGTGAGAAGTTGGACCATCTCGAGATCCTCGAGAAGAAGCAGATGTAGGGACTGGCTCAGATGGACCAGATAACCAAGACCATGAGTGACCTGAAGACGCAGATTCTTTGCATCTAGGAGGCACAAATGTCTACTCAGCAGCCTCCCAGGTTACGGGCTGATCCCAGCAGTAGAAGCTCAACCCAGCCCTCTGCCTCACGCCGCCAGGTCAACCACATTCAGGCAGAGCCGGTCCAGCATCTATAGTATTACCCGCCGTAGCCACCATCTCAGGACACTCAGATGGTGGTCGATCAGCATGATCAGCCACTGGAATTTCTACCTCCACCATCCTTCGAGCAGGAGCCATTGATGGAAGTCAATGGGATATGGTACGATCGGTACCCACAACCAGTCGGGATTCGACGTGATCACCCAGGATTCTGATGGACCACCGGAGGGACCTCTTCCCAGCAGCAGCCTCTGGCTCAGGGACAGCAGAACAGCCAGCAGCAACACCAGCCCCAATATGCCCACCAGCAGTACCAGCATGGTCCTCATCCTGCCTATCAGGGACAGTAGTAGAGGCAGCGTCAGCAGCCTCAACAAGCATACTCCCAGCCATCCCAGCATTATTTTCACCAGCAGCAGCCTCATTTCCAGCAAGGGAACACTTCCGGTTCTCAGGCACCCGCCTTTGAGAACCCATCTCTAGATGACCTTGCCCGCTTGCTTTCTGAACAGCGAGCATCCTTCTGGCAGGAAATGGATGAGTTCCGGCAGGAGATGAGGGATATCATCAAGGGCAAGGCAGCCATACCAACTCAGATTGAGCCAAATCCGAACAATCTGAAGAGGATGTCTGAACAGGTACAGTTTACAGAAGATACCTCTCCTAGTGATTATTTGAGTGACATGTCTTCTTTGTATGATGTTGATTTTGTGACTACTAGGAGCGATAGAATGCCAGCCGGCGGCGCCTCATCTGAGTGACAGCCACACGAAGAATCAGGAGCACTAGATGAGCAGAGAAGCGGTGCCGATGTCGCTGATGATGTTGATGACGGTGGTGCTGATGCCACCAATGATGGAGATCCAGACGACGGTGTTGAGGCCGTCGTGATACCCGATGCAGACGGTGGTGCTGATGCCACCATTTTTTATGCAGAGCTAGAGCGCGGTGTTGATACCGCGAAGTCAGATGCTGTTGGTGGTACTGAGGCCACCACTTCCACTTTTGTTGAGCTCCCACATGTAGTGTTACCACCTTTTCTATCTCAGGACTGTGGTAACAAAAAGAACAAAAAATGAATAAAGGAAAGGTTTCTGTATACACTTCAGATCCATATGTGTTGCATGATGATCATTGTATGGATTCTATTCCTTCACAGGCACAGGAACCTCGTCCTAGTCCTCCATCTGAGGAGGCCCCTACCATCCCCTTCCCTGAAGCACTCCACTTGGCGAAGGGGAATAAACGAGAAAATCCCAAAAAGACTCAACAGGTAGAGTTCAGCAACTAGATGATTGATAGATTCCAAATCGAGCTGACTCTACAGGAAGCACTTGAGCACATCCCCCTCTTCAAAAAGAACTTGAAGGAGAAAACTACAGTCCGCAGGAACAGGAGGAACCACAGAGACCAGATCCATGTGCTCACTCATTCTACTTGCTGCACCATTCAGAACCGATTGCCAGCCAAGAGACCTGATGCAGGAGCTCCCTATGTCAGATGCGAGATTAAGGAGCAGCGGTTCGATCGTACTCTATTAGACAGCGGCTCTTCTATTAACCTTCTTCCGGCAACCTTACTCGACCGATTCGAGTTTGGTCCTCTTCTTAGGAGCAGGACAGTCCTTCAGTTTGCTGATAGGTCGACTAAGAGGCCGAAGGGGTTGGTTAGAGACGTGGTCGTTACCATTCAGGGCCTGAAATTCCCCGTGGACTTTGTTGTATTGGACATGGAGATCCCTGAGTCGGTAACGGATGCCCCCATCATACTTGGACACCCATTCTTGGCCACAACAAAGGTGGTGACCGATCATGACAGTGGGAAGGTATGCTTTCGCGTAGAGGGTGAAACCATACAAATAGAGACGATTGACGAGACCAGAGCGAGAGAATTATCATGCTCAGAGTAGTCCAGTGATATTGAGCAGATGACAGAGGCCGAGCTAGACATCCACCAGGAGTGTGATTTTGTGATGACAGATGATGAATCCAATTGGACAGATCCAGTAGCACAAGCCCTCACCCTGCCCGCAGATTCACCATATTTACAACTTATGGCAGTTGAGAGCTTGGAGAGCACACCCCTGGACGAGGATACATTTGAGGCTGACAGTTGTGGGACGAGTGGTGATGATTTTCAGTCTTGTTCTTCTAGTTCAGATCCCTCGGATTCAGACATTGATTGGGATGATTTTGATGATTATTTGTCGTGTCTGATTCCTTCTGAGCCGACATCTAGGACGGAGTGCGAGCCAATTCAATTCATAGATGATTCAGTAGGGTTCCCTTCATTAGATGTTCATTCGCAGCGAAAGTTCTCACATGCAGACGTGGTAGCCTTCACACAGACATATCAGAAGCCAGATCTGCCACCTCTCAGTTGTCCAGAACTAAAACCCTTTCCGCATTCGCTAAAGTATAGATTCCTTGCAGGTGAGCCAGATATGCACCCAGTCATTATCTCAGCAGGTTTGACTGGAGAGCAAGAATGTCGTCTGATGGAGGTTCTTGAAAGAAACCGTAGGGTGATAGGATGGAGTATAGTTGATCTCCAGGGGATTAGTCCAGCTTTGTGCTCCCACCACATCTATCTTGAGGAGGACGCTAGGCCGTCGCGTGAGTTCCAGCGACGGCTGAACCCGAATCTTCGAGATATGGTCATGAAAGAAATATCGAAGTGGTGGAGCGCCTATTTTATCTACCCCATCTCTGACTCCAAGTGGATTATTCCATTACATGTGGAACCCAAGAAGACGGGTATCACTACAGTTGTGAGTGAGTATGGAGAGGAGATTGCTACCTGAGTACCCACTTCTTGGAGGGTCTGTGTGGACTACAGACGATTGAATCAGGCCACTAAGAAGGATCATTTCCCACTGCCATTCATTGACCAGATTATCGAGAGGCTTGCTGGGAAGAGTCACTACTGTTTTCTTGACGGGTACTCCGGTTACAATCAAGTGGCCATTGCGCCCGAAGACCAGGAGAAAACGACATTCACCTGTCCGTTTGGGACTTACGCTTTCAGACGGATGCCCTTTGGTCTATGTAACGCCCCCGTGACATTCCAAAGGTGCTTGTTGTCCATTTTCTCGGACATGGTGGGTGACTATTTAGAGGTCTTCATGGATGACTTCTTGGTCTATGGTGATGGATTTGATGCTTGTCTTGACTGCCTAGACCATGTGCTTCAGCGCTGCATCGAGGTCAACCTTTCGTTGTCTTGGGAGAAGAGTCACTTTATGGTGACTCAAGGGACGGTCCTTGGTCATATCATCTCCAATAGGGGCATGGAGGTCGATCCGGCCAAGGTGGATATCATTAGAAAACTCAATCCGCCATCCAATCTGCGTCAATTGCGGTCTTTTCTGGGGCATGTCGGTTTCTACCGACGGTTCATTCAAGACTTCAGTTGTATTGCCCGACTGCTGACTGATTTGCTGACGAAAGACACCGAGTTCATTGTAGATGATAAGTGTCTTGCGTCTTTTGAGACTCTCAAGAATATGGTTGTCACGGTTCCTGTCCTTCATCCACCCGATTGGTCTCTCCCATTCGAGATCATGACGGACGCTTCTGATTTTGTCGTAGGGGTTGTGCTTGGACAGAGGAGGTATGGATTGCCATATGCCATTCACTACGCCAGCCGGACTTTGGATGCCGCTCAGCGGAATTATACTGTGACGGAGAAGGAGATGCTGGTCGTAGTCTTTGCTTTGGATAAGTATCGATCGTATATTCTCGGATCTAGAGTGACTATCTTTACCTATCACACCGCCATCCGGTACCTAATGGCCAAGAAGGATGCCAAAGCACGCCTTACCATATGGATCCTTCTGCTCCAGGAGTTTGATATTGAGATTAAGGATAAGCCTGGAGTTAAGAATGTCGTGGCAGATCACCTTTCCCGCTAGAGAACCTTGAGGAATCTGAGCCCAGCGCACCTATTACAGAGACTTTCCCAGATGAGGCGATCTTGGCTATCGCCTCGCTCTCATGGTACGCCGACATTGTGAACTATCTTGTTGCCAAGACGGTTCCACAAGATTGTCTCGGGCAGAAACTTGAGACCTTCCCGGCGAAGGCCAAGTTTTACCATTGCGAGGATCCCGTCCTTTATCATGAGGGAGGGGATAGCATCTGTAGGAGGTGCATTCCTCAAGAAGAACAGCATAGCGTCCTCACATACTGCCACAAGCTTGAGGCAGGAGGATATCATTCTGGGAGACAGACAGCACAGAAGGTACTCCAATCCGGCCTTTGGTGGACTACTCTCTTCAAGGATTCAGATGAGTTCGTGAGCAGATGTACTGACTGTCAGAAGATGGGTACATGCGGACAGAGAGACATGATGCCCTTGCAACCCATTCACTTTTGTGAGGTTTTTGACGCATGGGGTATTGATTTCATGGGCCCATTCCTAAGAGTCAGGGGTTTGAGCACATTTTGCTCGTTGTAGATTATGTCAGCCGATGAGTTGAGGCCATACCCGCCCGATCCGCAGATGCTAAGACCGTATGTTGATTTTTGAGGAAAAATAACATTTCACGGTTCGGGGTACCTAGAGTCTTGATTTCAGACGGGGGGTCTCACTTTATCAATGACAAGGTTAGGGCCCTTGCAGACGAGTTCAGCATTGACCATCGTGTTGCCACGCCATATCACCCTCAGACTAATGGTCTTACCGAAGTATCGAATAGGGAGATCAAAACTATCCTACAGAAGGTTGTCCGCCCAGACCGAATGGATTGGTCACAGCTTTTGGACTCGGTCTTATGGGCCTATCAGACTTCCTTCAAAAATCCATTAGGGACATCTCCCTTTCGTCTCGTTTATGGCAAGCCGTGCCATCTACCAGAGGAGATCAAGCACAAGTCACTTTAGGCAGTCACTGAGTTATTATTGGATCCCGAGAGTATAAGAGAACAGAGGAAAGCAGAGTTGGCAGCCCTGGAGGGGTTGAGAGATACAGCCTTTTCTAGCAGCCTACAGTATAAGGAAAAAGTGAAGACATGGCACGATTCTCACATAAGCCATAAACAGTTTGAGCCCGATCAGCGCGTATGGTTGTTTGATTCCCGGCTGAAATTATTTCTAGGGAAATTACAGAGTAAGTGGAAAGGTCTGTATGTGGTCAGGAAGGTACATGACAATGGTAGCATTGACATATCCGAGCTGTCATCTTCCTCTACCTTCTGTGTTAACGGTCAGCGCCTGAAGCTATATCTAGATCATGATCCGTCGACCGTTGACGTTGCCCCCATTCTTCTGGTATGAGATGTGTTCTTTGACTCATATCATTTGCATCTCATACATGGTGATCACGTCCATATTCCGCTGTATAGATCATCTATCCATATCATTCTTTCATCTGTTAATACCCTTTTATTCTTTTCTTCTTTTCTTCTTTTCCTTTTCTATTCTTTGTATCTATCAGAAAGGTGTCGCCCCTTGTAGACAGTTTTCTATACTTAGGACGTACTTTGTCCTAAGTATAAGGGGGCGTGCACCCCGAGTTTCTCTATTCTTTGTTCCTCTCCATTGTCTCCTCTTCTTGTCTATACTTAGGGATATCTTACCCTAAGTATAGGGGGAGACAATATGAGTACGATCTGTTCATTCCCACCCTTGACCCTCCCTGCGTTGTGTACAGTCTGCTATACTTAGGATTATTTGATCCTAAGTATAGGGGGGACGGTCAACCTCTCATTCGCTTATTTCTTCATTCATTTATTCTTTGGATTTTCATATACTTAGTACGAGTTATGTCTTCTCTTTTCTCTATGATCTATGAGGACATAGCTCAAGCTAAGTATAGGGGGTCGTATATATTACGTATATACTTTAGCCATAACTCGAACTTTCGTATTTCCTTAGAAATATGGCTAATAATTCTTTGAAATTCATTAAAAACCCTAATAAAAAGATGTTGATTATTCCTCAAATTCTTTTTGTATTTACTGATTAATAAATCAGGTGAAAATGTTTTTTTTGCAAAATGTTTGAAAAATAGTTTGAAAATCTTTGTGAAAATCTTTTGAAAACTATTTGGAAAATGTTTTGTTACATGTTTTCAACCTTTGTAAAAACATTTTTGTTTGCAAAATTTCTTTTCTTTGTGTGAAATAAAGTATTTTAAAAATGATTTGCAAATGGTTTGAAAAATGGTTGTAAAAATATTTTGAAAAATCTATCTATACTGTTTGAAAACCTTTGCAAAATGATTTTCAAATTTGTGTACATGTTTGTGAAATGTTTGTAAAAAATTATTTTGGACTATAGTTTTCAAAATTGTTTGAAAAACCTGTGTCAAATAAGTTTGAGGAATATATACATCACACCTAAAATTCACTATATCTATATCCATAAAATTGATCACTTACCCATGTAAATTCTTAAAATCCACTTCTTATAGATATAAGAAGCATCCTCGTGTAAATATGTGTACCTAGTTTTTATCCAAAATCTTTTTAATCTGAAAAATCCCAAAAACATTTGCAAAAATTAAAAATCCAAAAACATTTGAAAAATCTTTTTGAAAAAATACAAAAAAATGCATATGCATCATCATCTTTTCAAAAATCCATAAAAAGTTCAAAATCTTTGAAAATTGCATCACAAAAATATTTTCTGCATTTCATTTGCATAACATGAGCATTTTTTGGATTGAGTTTGAGAGTTGAACAAGTCTAAATAAAATCCGAAGATTGGAGCTTGATTGGACCTTAAAATCTACCATATAACAGGAACCTTATAGGAACTGGGTTTGAGGTACTTCAGGTCTAGTTGACTTAATTCTTTGAGGATCACGAGACTTGGTTCAATGGATTCTTGACTACCTAAGTAGAGTATTTTGGAACACACGCACGACTCTTGTTGGTAATGACCTAACTTGGACACCTGTACCTTTCACGTGGCTCAACTCAGTTGGAGTGGTGAGGGGATTGGATTTGCCGGTATGAGACGCACACAAGTGGAAACACTTGTCCTCCTCTAGGGAGGGAAGTGCACCCCAACCCGTACAGTGATGAGGAATTCTAAAGACAGGAGAGTGTGGGTTGTGATAATGCTTCAAAAGAGGGATAGTCTACTGACTCAAGAAGAAAAACTCCTTTTGTAAATACTATTGTATATAGTATTTCAAAAAAAATGGACAGGCTTGTACAAAAATAAAATGCCTGCAAAAGTATGTACACATGTTGTAAAGTCAATAAGAAAGCTTGAGCATCAAAGTCAAATCATGTGAGCCTGCAGCTGGATGACTTGACTACACTGGTCTTGCATCCTAGTATAGGTAGCTACACTGGCTACCGTCCATTCTTCTCTTCACCTCCTCTTCTTGAGCTGGTTGCCACTTGAACTTAGAAGGGAATACCCCGCTCCTCGAGGAAGGAATTATTGGATTGGGGAATCATTGGGTTGTCGTACTGGAGAAGTCAGTCTCTTTGTCATTTTAGTTGGGGAGAGCCACTATCACTTACACTGTACGAGTCAGATTCATAGTCGTAAGGGTTTGCGTATGAGTTGAGATATTTCTGACCTTGCTATTGAGGAGACTTGAACAGAGTTTTGGGACTCTCAGATACTGTTGGATTTCAAATCGAGTACTCGTTAAGGTTCCGCCCGCACTAAAATTCTAAAGGTCCGACTTAAGCTCCAAACTTTGATTTTGTGAAGACAAGTTTGATAATTAAATTTAATCCACAATTCTTCTTTTTCTTTTCTTTGTTTTCTTTTCTGTACTTATTGCATAAGTGTTTGCTAGGGACTAGCAAAGGTAAAGTATAGGGGGATGATGAATTCACATTTCATCATGTTTATTCTATCATTTTGGCCTCAAAAACCCTAGCAAATGCCTGCAAATACCCTTAATTAGAGCATCTTAGCATTCATGCATGTGCATGCAAATAGTGTATAAAATACTGTAATTAAAGCCAAAATTATAGAATAAATAAAAGAAAAGAAAAAGAATAACATATTGTAAATATTTTATGACCCGAAACCCCGAGACCTAGGCATCTTGATGAATAGGTCGACAAGGAATAAAGTAGGGGGAGATAAGGGACAGATACCTATTCTTTTTATTCATTTTGGAACCTATTTTTTATTTGACTTTTTATACCTCAAATAAAGAAACTTTTGAACATGAAAGTTGTAGATAATTAAATATAGAAAAATACAAAATTGATTTCACTCAAAAATAATGTACAGATAAAAAGTTATGATCTAAATAAGACTCCAGAATCCCAACTTCCCAGACCCGTATCTCTCAAATAAAAACGCCAAATGTACCAAACTCACCTTTAATTGTATATAATTTAAAATAAGCTATTTAATGGCAGTGGTTTCGCATTTGGCAGAGCTACGGTTTGAAAGTTGAGTTTTGGACCCCTATTGTATACTTGTACAGATTAAAATATTCATTCTATTATTTACTTATTATTTTTACCATTTTATATCTTTATAATTTTGTAAATATTATTTATAATTTATGTATATATTAAAATCAGAATAAAAACTCAAAAGAAATACAAAATAAAATATTTGTATATAGCATACCTAGGTATAATACCTATATACATACCTATAGTACTAATACTTTTATTTTATTAAGTATACAAATTACATCAGAAAAATAAAATAAAAATATAATTAAGTGTATAAAAGTATTCTATAAATTTATAAAATAATAAACAAAAATAAATAAATTAAAATTCACAAAATAAAAATAAAATATTAAAATCTATAGATATATATACCTATAAAGGCTATAAATGGTAATGTGTAAATTAATACCTCTAAAAAATAAAAAAAATCACCATAAAATAATATAGAAAATAATAAACATTTTTTATTTTAAAACCTAAAATTAATAAAATCGTTTACTATTTTTTAACGAATTTTGAAATGATTTTGCCAGGTTTTTTCCTGGTTGGTCCACGTGGACCAACCAGGCGGGTTGGAGAGTTGACCTCGGGTCAACTCTCTGACCCAGCACCTTCCTTGTCAGAAACATTGGTTTTCTCCCATCTTTGACGATTTTTCTAGGCTCTGTCTTGCACCATTTCATGTCGAACCCTTCCCGACTTTTTCTCCCCTTGGATCTAGGATACACGCCCTTTGTTTTTTTGGGGAGAGGGCCATCGATTCGCCCGATATTCCTCATCCTTTGAGCCCCGTCGGTCAGCCATTCAAAAACCCCCCTTCTCCTTCCATTGAGTTTTGAACCCCATTTTGTCCCGACTTTCTCCCTCTTTCGTGTGTTTTTGCTACCTGGAGGTGACAGCTCCAGATTTAGCTGACCAAGGAGGAGTTTCGTCACGGATTAGGGCGAGTTCCACCACCTCCGGCGAGCCCAACCGTCGAGGTGTTTTCTACCTCAGGTTCTTCCCTTTGAGGCGTTTATTTTTCTTCATTGTTCTTCGTATCTTGTTCCCCTTATCCTTAGGAACCCACTAGTGTTCCCATCTTCGATCGAGACCCCTTGCTCCGGCGAGCCCTATTCCCACCACGTACGTCATCCACTCCATCCGTGAGACTCTTGGAACCATATTTGTGTGCATTTTAGCTGTCTTGCAGGTTTCAGGAGTCAAAAGACCCCCCCCCCCCCTGGGGGGCTATTTTGCGGAGCAGGAGGTACCTGGACCCCATCATCTTCTCCGACTCGTCCACGGCGCATCGAGGCTCATTGAGCCATTTTGGCCCCGCCGTCGGGTCAGAGGATCTTCCAGGAGTCGTTGGAGCCTTGCAGCATCGACGGAGAAGGTCGGAGCCTCTCCAGATCATTGACCGAAGCTCGCCTTCGGTCGTGTTCTTCCATGTTCTTTCAGGGAGGTCCACGATCGTTGGATCGGGTCTGGGTCCTTGAAACTCCAGCAGCCGTCCAATCCATCGCGCCTCAGCCGTTGATCATCCTAAACTCATCTAATCTCGCCCGCAGGATCGCGAACCGGCATCGTGCGCTCGGGACGCGACATGTGTATTAGTGAACCTCCATCAGTCGTCCATCAGCGCGCAAGGCGAGGGTATTTTGCACACCTTCCCCTGCTGATTTTTGTAATAGTTAATTAGTACTGAATCATTTATTTGTCATTGTAATATTTCTGTAGTATTTACAAACTAGCCCCTGCACTCTCATTACTACGATCTGGTCCTCGGCCACGTCACCTCACGTGCCTGTGTGCGTGAGGGGACGGGTCATTTTGTTGAGGAACTCGAGGGTTTGGTTATTTCGTTTTGATCCAAAAACTTCCAAAACTAGTGTAATATTTTTGACGTATTTGCATTAAAGCCCCCGCAGTGTTGTTATTTGCATTGGTACCCCTGCTAGGAGCGCGTGTGTACGCACGTGGGCTTGGCATTTTTGTAAGAACACCCTTGCGGTTTTTGACATTTAGATTCGGTCCATTAAATGTGATATTCGATTGTGAACTTTGTGGAAAAATTGAACTTAGGCCCTTGGATGTTCTGCTATTTACACATATGCCCTTGCATGTGTGTAGTTTCTTGTTGCTATCTCTATTTATTGCATGCATTTCTAAAATCCCAAAAATTCCCCAAAAATCAAATAAACTCTTGCTGCATTGCTCATTCACGCATATTTTTATTTTGCATTTTTATTGCATTTTAATATTTATTAAAAATCAAAAACACACATTTTCAGCACTGTTTGCATTATAAAATACATAAAAATTGTAAAAATACCTTGAAAAATTCCAAAAAAAATTATATTTTGTGTGTCTTACCATATTTTAGTGTCAATCTAAAAATCATTAAAAATTTCAAAACCAAAACCTTAAAAATATAAAAACTCTAAAAATCTTCCTAAAAATCTTAAAAAATCTACAAAACTCCTAAAATTGTAATTTCAGTTGCCATATTTTTCCTATTTTATTATCTTTGATGTAAAATTAATTTGAGAAATTTTGGACTCTGATTTATATTTTTCATCCTCATTTTAATTCCAGCCAGCAACTTTGTTCATTGTTTACTAGTATTTTTGACTTTAAAAATACCAAAAAAATCATAAAAATCTAGAAAAATCACTAAAACATTATAAAATTATAAAAAGACCAAAAAATTTTATTTTCTGAATTTTGGCTATTTTGCTCTATTTTTATAAATACCCTATTATCCTCTTTTATTAGTTTCTGTATATTCTATTTATTAAAAAAAGAAAATAAAAAATATAAAATATAAAAAGAAACTACAAAAATATAAAATCCAAAATTAAATAAAAAATATTAAAAACCCACAAAAAAATTGCATGCTTGTAGACACACATCACACTCACATTTTTGGCATTTTGCTTGATTTATCCTGTTTGCTCCCTGAGTTCGACACTCTACACATACTTGCACTATACACATTATTGTAGAGTTAAAAATAAATTTGACTCCACATTTGTTTCTCATTGCTTGATTTATATATTGTGGGTTCATTGTTGACTGATACGGAATTTTGAAGTAGTCAACACATCGACTGTTGATCCGCCTTGTGGATCAATACGACCGCTCTGATTTTCCGTGTTATCAGGTGCTCGATGTCGTAATCCTTTACGAGTTCCTTTACGTCTTTGTTCACAAAATGGATACCCCCATCGGATACCAACACTTTGAGGATACCGGACCTAGAAATGATATGATCTCTGATAAATTTACAGACAGTTCTGATGTTTGCGGCTCGGGTTGGGATAGCCTCCATCCACATTGACAGATAATCCACTACAAGAAGGATATATTCAAAACCATGGCTAACCAGGAATGGGCCCATGTAGTCGATGCCCCATGCATCAAAGACATCACAAATGATGACAGGCTGCATTGGCATCTCATCCTTGGAACCAACGGTTCCTCCCATTCGTTGGCATACTGTGCATGACTTCGCAAAGGTGAGAGCGTCGCGAAACAGAGTCGGCCAGTATAAGCCACATTGTAAAACCTTCATGCGGTCCTCTCCCTGGAGTGGTGTCCTCCTGCTTCCAGACTGTGGCAAAAAATAAGGACACTATGATATTCCTCCTGAGGAATACACCTCTTCTAGATACAATCTGGTCCTTCAAAGAAAAGGATCGGATCCTCCCAATGGTAATGTCTTGCATCCGACTTGAGTTGGTCTATGTTACTTTTGGGCCAATCTTCAGGAACTTTCTTGGAGACAAGATAGTTCACTATACTGGCGTACCATGGGAGTGAGTCGATAACAAAAATCGACTCATCTGGAAAGGACTCTCGAATAGGTGTATCATCATAAGTATCAAGAATTTCGAGACGGGAGAGGTGATCAGCTAGCCTACGTTCTTCTTTCCAGGTTTATCTCTGATGTCCAAGTCAAATTCCTGGATAAGTAAAATCCACCTAAGAAGACACGCCTTCGCGTCCTTCTTTTCCAATAGGTGTTGTAGTGTTGTATGATCTGTGAACACAATCACCTTAGATCTGATGAGATGAGATCTAAACTTATCCAAGGCGAACACTACCGCAAGCATCTCTTTTTCGGTAACTGTATAGTTACACTGAGCAAGATCAACCACTTTGCTTGCGGACCCCAAAACATGTACGGAAAAAAAAAAGATTCTATATTTGTAGGGGCACAACAAGATCCAAGCAGAACCACCAAAAATCCAAATACAAAGAAGCATTCTACCAAATAAATATCTAACCAAAAAGGTCCAAGCTTCAAGAAAACCTACAGATCTTGGTGGAGACTCGGCTACACTGGCCAGCTTCACAAGTCGAGGTGACTACACTGGCCACCCTCCAGTTCTTTTCTCCTTCTTCTAATTTCTCCCCCAATTCGATTGTGAACACAGCGCGAGTCTAGTTTCATTTTCACCTTTAGCTCATGGTCTTGGTATGGAACCCAATCTCATTTCACCTCATGGCATTTCTTTTTGATGCTCAGGGACGAGCATGGTTGAAGTATAGGAGGAGGATGAATTTCATATTCATCACTCTAAATCTCATTAATTAAGCTCAAATCCCTCAAAATCGTCAGCATTTATTCATTTATTTTGCATAATTAGCATTCATGCATGTTTTAATAAGAATTGCATTTTTTCAATCATTTCTGCACAAAATAAGAAGCCAAAAATCCCAACCAAAATTGACCTGTAAATAGCCTAACTTCCCTTATTTTTAAATAATTCATGCTAACTCCGAATGACCCAAAACCACCTCCACTGTGTACATATCACTAACAAAAATAAATAAATAATACAAAAAAATCACTAACCCAAATAAGTGGACTAAAAAACCAAACCCTAGTTTCAGGATTTCCAGACTAAAACCCTCATATCTTCCTCATCCGGTGTCCTTTCGATCCTACTCACTTTTGAACTAATGTACATTCAATTACCTTCAAAACAAGACCAAGTTCAAGTGAATCAGAGCTCATATATGAAAGTTGGGTTTTAGGCCTCTTTTGTACATTTTGTATTTTAGCTGATTTTGACATATTAGTTTATGTACATAATTAACCTATTTTATTTATTTCTTTTTTATTGGTCTTCTTTGATGAAAGTTTTATTAAAATGCATAAAAATCCAAATCCAAATTGAGCTTGAAATCAAAGAAATTAACCGGGTCCAGGTCTTCACTAACTGTCTATACAAAATTGGTCGTTTTCGTGTTTTATTTTATTTCTTCTTTTTCTTAATTAATAAAAATCAATCAATAGATTAATCTGTAAATATTTATCTTTGATTTTACCATATTTTTTTCCGAATATTTATCTAGTTTAAAAATAACAAAAAATTATAAAACCCAAAAATCATGGTATTCTATGTACATGGGATACCCCAAAAATATCACTTTCTGTAATGATCGATTTTGGTTTTGATGTCTTAATGAAAGTTGTAGATCTCATCGAGACGAGTAATTTTCGTGAAGAAACATTTTCGATCCGAGGTCGTTTGCTATTTATTTTGGATTTTTCAAAGTATTTATTTTCACGTGTCAGCCATTTTTCGAGTTTTTATTCATTTTATAAAAAAATAATTAAAATCGACGCACGTGATGGGCACGTGCCCTGCCGCCTTCAGCCTTTCGCTGCCACGCATCACCACCTGGGTCGTCCGATTTCGGCCGATTGGAAGGCCCATGTCCATCTTCCTCATCCGCCTCCTTTCCCGATTCAGCCATCGCCGCCCCTCGATTCCTCCGTCCTTCTCACGATCTTGCACCGCCTTCCTCCGCGAATCTCGCGTCGATTTCAACCAATATCCGATCCCTAATCAAATCACGTCCCAGATCCCCTTCAGTCGTCGATCTTCGAATCCCATCAACTCCTAATCATCCAGCGGCCTTCCTACTCCGGCGACACCCTCAAGTCCTATTTAAACACATCGCCTCCGACCTGCAACCTCATCCGCCGTTCACGAATTGAGTCCCATCTGTCGGGCGTGACAACTGGCGAACTCCCCTTCATCGGCGTGATCCGGGGCCTTTAGCCTCGTCGCAGCAACACCTCCAGGTCGTTGCTTCGCTCCGGTCGTTTGTCGTCAAGCTCCAAGTACACCTCCTCCTCCACTTCACCTTTCATCTCGATCAAATCACCCCTCGCCATTCAGATTCTTTACCCCTCGCTCTAGTGAGAACTCTCTCCATCTCCGATCGTTATCGCCATCGCCCTCCATCCTCGATCAATCAAATTGCCTTCGTCATCGACAAAGCCTCGATCGTCGAGCTCCAGCCAATGCATCACCATCTTCATCGACTCCGGCCATCAAAAGCATCACGACGCGCCTCGCCTTCATCTTTAATGTCACCGCTAGGAGCACAGTCAACGGAAACCAGTGACGAACCCTTTGATCGATGATTGATGCCACGCAGCCGCTTCCTTTACCATAGCTCTGCCTCTCCACCGACGCCCGTCGGTTGTGTGTCGGCCAGTAGCAGCCGTCAGATCATCATCTGACCATCCAGAAGGGCGATCCACCTCAGCCGTCAGATCAACATCATATCCATCTTCATCGACGGTCCTGACTCGCTCCGAAGCTAGCCCCGAACCACCCTCCAAGCCTGGAGCCTTGGGCCACTCTGAAGCAAGCGAACGCGCCACGTGGAGGCTTGTGCCAAACCTTCATCCGAGCCTGCCTCCGCACGTGAAAGTCGTGTGACCCCCAGGAAGAATTGCAAGGAAGCCCCTGGAGATCCCCCTATTTGCGCCTCAGTCCCACTGACACAGTACGTGCCCCTCTGGAAATTTTATGCTCAACCCCCCAAGATTATTGATAATTACAGAAAAGCCCCTCCTTTGCATTTTATCGTATTTTAAATTATTGCAGATATACCCTTGTGTTTCCCTCATTGTTCTGGACCTCTACATTGCACTATTTTGTTATCCAAAAATAGCATTTTGTTCATCAATTAATTCTCTACATTATGGTAATTGCTTGACTTTTTTGTGATCATAGATTAATTAAGAATTAATTATTTTGCGGAAAATTGCATATTTTGCCCATCTTGTGCTCTGAAAAATCATTTTGCATATTTCAACGGATTGTAGAATTAATTGTGGTTAACATTGTTCCCAAAAAGAATTGAATTTGCATGCATAATTTGCCTTGTAAAAATCATTTTGCATATTTCAATGTTTGATTCTTAGTAGGTATTGAACCTTGTATTTACGACATTTAGGATTTTCTTGAGATCCATCACCTAGTTATAGATCTTAGATAATTTTATTCCTTGAAAATAATTAGGTTTAGTATTTATTATAATTAAATATTGAAATTTACTTTGTTTGCATTTAAAAATTCATAAAAAAATCATCTTGCATCCAAATATTCCAAAAAAAATTACAATGCATTCATTTCATCATAATTTTTGTCTTGGCCAAGTTTCATATTTTTCAAACATTATTTGATTGATATTTACATTTTAGTCCCTAAAATAGGCTGGAATTGCATTGTGCATCCCTAATTGCATAAAAAATTACAAAAAAAAGACCGCCTCAAAAACTGTGCACAAACTTTGATAGACATAATTCTAGGTTGTTCCTTTGCCTCCTTGTGTTCGACCTTGGGACTTGCCCAAGTAAAATAAACATAAAACCACACGATTAAAAATGAGTAAATAATTGTGGTTATTTTCTTGACGAATTCCGATTGCCCGCCTACAACGAAATGACAAATTATTTTTAACGCACGACAATTCACGCATTTTAATATAGGCAATTCGTGACATGTCACGCGGGTAAACCCGAGGTTTGATTTGTGTTTGCATTGGTGCACGTGACCCATGGGGTTGATGACGTCCCCCCCCCAGGCGCACGTGCCGGTCGAGGCGGAGGGTGGTAGGGTTGTTGGAGGAGGACCTCCGCAGCTGGTAGCAGAGAGGGATCTCCCGGAGGGGACCGGCTGAAAGGGGATAAGTTTCTTCAGAGCCCTGGGGGTGAAGACCATCCTGAGGAGTGTGGAGCGTGAGGGAGGATCGTCGAGGCGGTGCTCCGATGGTTATCGAGGAGAGCTTGCGTTGGAGCGGCCGAAGGTCATCGACATCGTTGGCGAAGCCGCTGGAGATGATATCGAAGCTTGAGGGTGGCGTTGGACGTAGTTGATGAAGCATTCCAGAAGCGGAGGAGTTGTCGAAGTGATGTTGTAGTCAACGTCGTTGGCTCGACGGGGAGAATCCCAGAGCAGAAGCGGCAAGCGGCTGGAGGCTCAAGCTGCGATGACCCCAAAAATGGAGTAGGGTCGAATCTCACCGAAGATGAGAACCATGGGTTGTTACCACTGGGTTCTTGTTCAAGGTGCTATCGGTGGATGCTTGAATACGAGGGTACAACGGTGCTTAAATAGGAGAGAGGGAGGAGGCCAGCGATGGAAGGGGATCCTTGATGACGGGATTCGATTGGAAGAAGATTTGATGGATATCGGTGATGATCGGAGTGGATTCGAGAAGATCGGAGATGGGCGGCCGCGAGATACGCGGGCGACGGAGGAATTAACAGGATTGAGTGGCAGCCAGAATGGGAAAGGCAGAGCTTGAAGACGATGAACAGTGGTCGTCCGATTGCACTACAAAAAAGTGTAGAACAGGCGACGGTCATTATCCGTCGCTAATGAGAGATTGACCGTCCCCTCTGATCAGAGGGGACGGTCATGAAACCTTCTCCATAACCTGCATCCCATTTGTCATAAGCGACGATAGTTGACACCGTCCCCTATAGTCACACATAGGGGATGGTCTTGACCGTCCCGTAAAGTCAAGTAAAGGGGGCGATCATGACCGTCCCTTAAAGTCAATTATCAGGGACGGTCATGACCGTCCCTTAAAGTCATTTAGGGGGGACAGTCAGGACCGTCCCAAAAGGTTATGTAGTGGAGACGTTGCATGACTGTCTGTTACGATAACGAAGGAGACGGTCACGATGACCGTCCCCTCTGTTCATATGCTAACAAAAAAATTCATTACTCCTAATTTGCTCTTCATTTTACCCTGCAAATAGTGTCACTATAATTTAGTACCTGTTACAGTAATTGTTTCTTCAATATTATGATCAACACAGAAAATAAAATTCATTCCACATTCATAGCTAGACGAAGTGTTAGAACTGACGAATACGCTACAAGATTCAAACAAAAGTACTCAAGCATAAAGTATTCAAACAAAGTAACCTACTTTGCAAAGTAATTGTCCAAAATAATTATACAATATACTATACTATATCCTACCAAGTAACCAAACTATCTATATGTCATCCTAATCGACGTCATCATCGTCGTCGTCATCATCATCATCATCTTCTTCTTCTTCTTCTCCGTCATCGTCGTCACCTAGCCTCGCAACGGTATTATCCACTTGTGTTGAGTGGCTAGTCGACGTTGCACCTTGATGTGCCTGCATGAATGCATTAAAATTTGCCATTTGCTGTCGCAAATCCTGAATCTTGATATTCATGCTAGACACTTGACTCTCTAATTCCCTCTCCCTTTGTGTCTTCTGAGAGGAAGATGACGAGACGCTCCCTACTCCATACCAATTCCTTATGGTGGCACCACGACCACCACAACAGACTCGTCCTTGATGCTCCGGATCAGTCGCCTGGAGGAAGGCCGCATCAGGAGTAAGAGGCGGTTGACTCGTTCCAGTGTTGTCTAGAGAGACAGTGGTAGTGAGCCTGACCATCTCCTCCTAAAAAATTATTTAAGTAAGTTAAAAATTCATTTAAATTGTAAAAAAGATGCAAAAATGGTATGAATAGCTTACATAAATTGGACCATAAGCAGGATCTACCCAATGAACTTCCCTGCCCACATCGCGGCTCTTAGACTTCTCAAAGACTTCCACTCGGTTGGGCACACGATTGTTCTCCACTGCCTAATGTGAAAAGATCACTAAAACTTACGATACCATTTTAATATATAATGGATAGATTTTAAAGATAATTCATAAAGTAGATTACTTACAAAGTCATCCTTCAGTTGATTTGTGTTTCTTCTCCCCTATCTATGGGTAGACTTGAAACCTTTCCTCCGATTTTCAGCATTTCTCCTTGAGATGCCCTATACAAATATAATAATTTTTATAAAAGAATCCCAAGTAATACATATATAACACACACATATATATGTCACATACCTCATGTTCTTCTCCCATCCAAATATAAACCAACGCCCTCCATTGGTCAGTGGGTACATTTGGAGGACAATTTACCAAAAGAGTCTCCAATGTAAGCTACGAGTTGAAGTACTTAAAAAATTTTAATAAAAATACTTACATACTTAAATAATGAAAAACCAAGTTATTGTACTCACTCGGGCCTTCAGACGACCTCGATATTTACGCAACAACTTCGCTCCATGTCCTAAAAACAGAGCATCAGTGGCCGGGTCACAATCCCATTAAAAACTAGACTGCAAAGAAAAGGAAGCAAACAAAATTAAGTTTATACACTGAACAACAACCTTGCTTTGTTATTATTTTAAATACCTCCAAAACATGAAGAATGGCATCTTTTATTGATTGTTCCACTAAACGCCAGTCTGCAATATGGAGAGGAACCATGGCTCTGCATACCTGCCCCAAGTAACTCGGAAAAACAGCTGAGTTCTCCCCCACTGCATCACCTCCAACTATGTGCACCCTGAGTGTCTCACCGGGAAGCAGTCGATCCAACACTCGGCATTGTGATGGGCCTCTACGTCTACCTGAGCTACTCGATCCGTCAGGATCGGAGGTCTCACTCCCTCGACGTGATGCAGGCGGTACATCCCGAATGCATCTAGGACGTGGAGGCATATCTGCATATAATGAAACATTTAAATGAGATAACAAGAATTGTATATTTCATATATTAGATCAAACAATTGGAAAAAAAATTAGTGGTGAACTTACACTTTAAACATCCGCATCTACAATATCAGATGGATGTTCTTGTATCTCAGCTTGATATGCATCATTTATATTTAGCAACTCATCATCATCATTGACATCAAAAAAATCTCTTAGTACTATTCTCACGGGTATGATCCACCCATCACTTAAGCTGTCTGGAATGTAGAAAACTTGTTCTACTTGACTGGCAAGTGTAAAAGGCTCATTTGTTTATAATTTCTCAGATTATTTCAACGAAGTAATCCCATTTATATTTCTTCGATATCATATCCCCTCGTGACCGACATCGAACCAATTGCACATAAAAAGAACACATCGACATTCATGAGTAAAGCTGATCTCTATTATGTCAAGTATTTCCCCATAGTAGTCGTCTAAACCTGAAGGTAAATCTGTTTTTACTATAACACCGGACATTTGCGTTGATTTCATCTCGTCGGCAGACTTTGTTCTAAATCTGTAGCCATTCACAATATAACCCTTGTAAGACATAACTTGTGAATATGGTATACATCCAAGAATGTCAAGGTTAATGTTCCATTAACGGTTGTAGGTACACATCAATCGCATTACCAGGAAGCTAAGAATTTTATCACGGTCACGTTGGATAATGTATATATTGCTGCAGGTATAGTAATCCATCTATTGTCTAATTCAATTGGATGTAGTTCTTCGTGTATACCAAGTTGAACTAAATCTCGTCTCGTCCTTAAATTATCTTTTGATTGACTTGAAAGATCTAACATTCCCAAAATATTTTCGAAAACATTCTTCTCAATATGCATGACATCCAAATTATGACGAATTTGTAAATGTTTCCAATATGGTAACTCTCTGAAAAAAATACTTTGTTTCTTCCATCCACCGGCTACACTTTTCTTCGATGTCCGTCCTAAACAACTACTTCGTACAAGTAATTGTTCTTCCCAAATAATGTTGACATTCACACGAGCTAAGTTAAGTCGTTGTCCATAAGGTGAGCCATCAAATTTCTTATTACCATCTGCCCTTTGCCAGCTACCCTTCGGTGGCAGGAATCGACAATGACCCAAATAGCAGTGCTTCATACTTCCAGAAAGCCATGTTGAATGTGTTTTTTCAAGACAGACAGGACACGTGAGTTTTCCCTTAGTACTCCAACCAGACAAATTTGCATATGGGGGAAAATCATTTATAGTCCACAATAGTGCAGCATGCAATGTAAATATTTCTTTCATACATGCATCATATGTAGGTATTCCTGTGGTCCATAATCGTTTTAGTTCATCCATTAATGGTTGTAGGTACACATCAATCACGTTACCAGGACCTTTAGGACCAGGAATCATCAGTGTCATCATCATAAATGATGAACTAATTGACATCCAGGGGGGTAGATTGTAGACCATCAAAATCACGGGCCAAATGTTGTAACTCAAACTCATATTACCAAACGGATTGAAACCATCTAAAGCTAATCCCAACCGAATATTTCTCTCATCTTGAGAGAAATGAGGATATCTCTGGTCAAATTTTATCCATTCTTCTGCATCAGATGGATGTCTCATAATTCCATTAGCATCTCGTTTATTTGAACGAGAATGCCACGTCATCCACTTTGCAGTTTTTTCTGACATGAAGAGACGTTTCAGCCTTGGAATTAATGGGAAGTATCGTAATATTTTTACCGACTTCTTCTTCCTCTTTAAATTAGTTTTTTCTTCTTTATACCGGAAAGCCTTACAATAGGGACAAAGTACTAAATCCGAATTTTCTCCTCAAAAAAGCACACAGTCATTAACACAAGCATCGATTTTCTCGTATTTCAGACCTAGCGGTCGGAATTGTTGCTTCGCCTCTTTCCAATCCTTTGGATAATACTGAGGATTACTCAATAACTTCTGGATTAAAGTCAGTACATCTGTCATCATTGCAGCGGTTGATCCGTTCCTTACTTTCATCTTAAACAACTCTAATAAAAACTGTAAACACGTCATTTACACCCATATCCTCATCCATTCGCAAATGATCTATAACCTGTCCATGTTCAGTCCAAATGGAGTAATGTAACCAAAATCCATTGAGTATAAGATGGTTATAGACTTCCTCTCTAACATTACATTTAATATTCTTACATCTCACACATGGACAATAAATCTTAAGACCACCAAATTTCTTATTAACTCTTTCTATTTGAAATGGCCAGTCCAAGAACGTGATCACTCCTCTCTTATATCGATGAAAATCATTGTATCTAGTATCCATCCATGTTTTATCCATTTCATTGTACAACCAGAATAAAATTCACCATGATATTTTAGTTATATGGGGACAAGTGAAACGTTGGGCAAACGAGTTATATGAAGACAACAAGTTATATGAGAGACAAGTTAAACGTGGGACAAGTGGGACAAGATATATGGAAAAGGTTAAACACAACAAGTTATATAGAAAATTTATACACAACAAGCAATGCTTCATATGGACTCAAGTTAATCATGGGGCAAAATGTAAAAAAATGAAGAAAAATAAAAATACCATACATCTTTTTCATCTTATCTTATAGAAATGGGGAAAAACATCCATACATAGTTTATCGAGCAAAATGAAGAACAAAAACACAAAGGAGTGTTGATAAATACCAGAAACTAAGATGGAGGAGGCAGGCAAGCACGAGGGACTCCGAGATGGCGACAGGCGACAGCGGGTGGCGGTCTTGAGGAGGAGCTTGAAATGGGAAAGAACGCAGGTCGAAGGGGTTTTTTTCGATCTGACCATCGGGGACGGTCGTCTGGACCGTCCCCTTTGGTGAGAATCGACGATGGTCCACTAAAACTGTCCCCTTTGGCTGTTATAGGGGACGGTCATTAATGATCGTCCCCTCTGGTCGACCACTTAGGCCGCTGGGCCAGAGGCGGCGCCAACAGAAGCGCAATGGGGACAGTCGAAACTGTCCCCAAAGGCCCCTCCGTTGGGTGAAAATGGACCAGTGGCCCTGTGGTCGACCACTTAGGTCACTGGATCAGAGGCGACGCCAATAGAAGCGTAATAGGGACGGTCCTAACTGTCCCCAAAGGCCCCTCCGTTGGGTGAAAATGGACCAGTGGCTTGGTCAGGGTAGAGGGATTGGTCATGAACGACCGTCCACTCTGGTCGACCACTTAGGTTGCTGGATCAGAGGTGACACCAATAGAAGCGCAATGGGAACGGTCGGAACCGTCCCCAAAGGCCCCCCTATTAGGTGAAAATGGACCAGTGGCTTGGTTATGGAAGAGGGGACGGTCACTAACAACTGTCCCCTCTGGTCGACCACTTAGGTCCCTGGATCAGAGGCGACGCCAACAGAAGAGTAATGGGGACGGTCAGAACCGTCCCCAAAGCCTCCCCCCCCCCCCCGTTGGCTGAAAATGGACCAGTGGCTTGGTCATGGCAGAGGGGACGGTCATTCATGACCGTCCCTATTACGTTATTATAAAAGGAGACGATAACCCAAAGACCGTCTCCCATTATGTGGGTATTGGGGACGGTTGTCGGTTGACCGTCTCCAAAAACTGTCAATAGGGACGGTCATACTGGAACCGTCGCTAGTTGTCATCCCGAAAGGTATAAATTCTTGTAGTGTTGGTCGAGATCGGACGGCCACGATAATGACACATTGCAGCGGTATGGGAGTGAAGGTGTGGGGCACGTGCGTGGCACGTGCGCGGGAGGCACGTGCTATGCATATGCGTGGCTTTTTAATTTATTTTATAAAAATGAATAATAAAAACCCCAAAAATGGTTGACACTTGGTGGCTCCAGGAGCTGCCACGTGTCAACACAATAAAATTCAAAAAATGCAAAGAAAAATAGAAAAGAAATAGCAAACGACCGAAAAAATTTCTTCACGAAAATTACTCATCTTGATGAGATCTACGACTTTTATGAAGACACTAAAATCAAAATCGATCAATTGCACAAAGTGATATTTTTGGGGTATCTCTTGTACATAGAATACCTTGATTTTTTTATTTTATAATTTTTGTCATTTTTAAACCAGATAAAAATCCGGAAAAAATGGTAAAATCAAAAATAAATATTTGCATAGTAATCTAATTTTTTTTTGGATTTTTATTAAGTAAGAAAAAGAAGAAATAAAAAAACACAAAAAAGACCAATTTCGTACAGACAGTAAGTAAAGACTTGGATTCAATTTGTTTATTTGATTTCAAGCACAGTTTGGATTTGGATTTTTACACATTTCAATAAAACTTTCATCAAAGAAGATAAATAAAAAAGAAATAAAATAAAATAGCTAATTATGTACATAAAATAATAGGTCAAAAACTGTTAAAATACAAAATGTACAATAGAGGCCCAAAACCCAACTTTCACATACGTGCTCCGATTCACTTGAACTTGGTCTTGTTTTGAAGGTATTTGAATGTAAATTAGTTCAAAAGTAAGTAGGATTAAAATGGACACTAGATGAGGAAGATATGAAGGTTTTAGTCTGTAAATCCTAGAACTAGGGTTTTGAGTTTTGGTCCACTTATTTGGGTTAGTGATTTTTTTTGTATTTTTCATTATTCTTGTTAGTGATATAAACACAGTGGAGTGGATTTGGGTCATTCGAAGTTAGCATGAATTGTTTAAAAATCGAGGAAGTTAGGCTATTTACAGGTCAATTTTGGCTGGGATTTTTGGCTTCTTATTTTGTGCAGAAATGAGTGATAAAATGCAATTCTTATCAAAACATGCATGAATGCTAATTATGTAGAATAAATGAAGAAATGCTGATGTTTTTTAGGGATTTGAGCTTAATTAATGAGATTTAGAGAGATGAATCTGAGATTCATTACATGCGTAGTGTATAGCAAACGGGACACCGTCCCTTCTCTATCCCAACACAGCCCCAACAGCAAAATCTGAGGTGTCCATCATGATCTCAAAAGGAAGAGACCAATCTAGGGCTTGTAGGATCGGGGCATCTATGATCATCCCTTGAAGTTGCTTAAAGGCATCAAAACATTTGTGATCAACAATAAACTCTACGTCTTTGCCTAGAAGCTCAGTTAGTGGTCGGGCGATATTTGAAAAATCTTTGATAAATCTTCTGTAAAATCCAACATGCCTGAGGAATGACCGCAACTACTTTACATTGGTTGGTGGCTGGAGTCGTCTGATCACGTCCACCTTGGCAGGGTCAACCTCCATTCCACTCTTGGAGATGACATGCCCCAACACAATGCCCTCTGTCACTATAAAGTGACTTTTCTCCCAGGAGAGAACCAGATTAACCTCACAACATCTTTTGAGGACTCGGCCCAGATTTCGAAGACAATAATCGAAGGAATCACCGTGGACCGAGAAGTCATCCACGAAGACTTCCAGGAATTCAATGACCATCTAGGCGAATACTACAATCATGCACCTTTGGAATGTACCGAGAGCACTGCATAACCAAAAGGACATGCGCATGAAAGCATAGGTACCAAAGGGGCATGTGAATGTGGTTTTTTCCTGGTCCTCAGGAGCGACAGCTACTTGATTGTAGCCCGAGAACCCATCTAAGAAGTAGAAGAATTTTTTTCCCGCTAATCTTTCTAAGATCTGATCAATAAAGGGTAAGGGAAGATGACGCTTCTTCGTCGCAGCATTCAAGCGTCTGTAATCCACACAGACACGCCACAATATTGGTACTCATGTCACGATATCCTCTCCATCCTCATTGGTGGTTGTCTGAATTCCCGACTTTTTCGGGACAACATGGATAGTGCCACCCACTTGGAATCGGAGATGGGGTAAATAAAATCCACATCACACCATTTCTCAATCTCCTTGTTCACGACCTCTCGTAAATTTGGATTCAACCTGCGTTGGAATTACGAGAGGGTTTAGCTTCATTCTCAAGGTAGATATGGTACGAACATAGAGCGGGGTTTATCCCGTGGAGATCGGAGATGTTTCGGCCTATTGCTTTGTGGTTTTTCTCTAGGATATCTAGCAAGCGAGATTCCAGCTCCTTGGTCAATAGCAAACTGATGATGATCGGAAATTTTATCTCTTGTCCTGCAAGGAAGGCATATTTCAAGGTCGGGTAATGCTTTGAGCTTAGGTAAAGTGTGTTCATCGAGAAAATCAGGTTCAATTGATTCTGGCTCTGTGCTGGTAGTGGTTGGATCTGCCTCTAAGGTAACTACCAACAACTCATTCAGCTCTGGAATCAGATCATCAAAAGTATCCAAGCAATCAGTAAAAGCCACGTCCGACTCATCATCCTCATCTTCTGATTTCCCTAAATAGGTAAGGACTGACAGGCCTAGCTAGGCCTCTGTGTCATAGAAGATGTAGGGGGATGTATTTTCTTTATGGTCTACGCTAAGTTCATTCCTAAGGCTCTCGCAAACTGTCTCATGTACAAGATTCTCTCCATCGGAGAGGGACTCATTAGTGCTAGTTGGGTTCTGTCTCCATGGCCCAACGGTGTCTACATGAACACAATCTGCTTCTGACGAAGTGTACTCGGTGCTTGATTCAGAATCTAGCCTCTACCACCTTGTATGCTTCATCTCGAGTTCTTCATCTCCGCTTGGAGTTTGAAACTAAAATTTCCCGATTTTATAAGCAAATAAGGCCCCTGTTGTTCTCAGGAAGGGCCTTCCGAGAATGATTCGGGAATCTCTCCAATTTCGAGAGGTCTCCATATCAAGGACTGTAAAGTCCACCATGTAATCCCGACCCTCGACTTTGATGATAATGTTCCTCAATTCTCCCTTGGACCTCTTGGTTGATTTGTCTACGAACTAGAGTAAGGCTCTAGATTTCCTAAGAGGTCCTAGATATAGCCGCTCATAGAGGGCTATGGGCATCAGATTAATTGAGGATCCATTATCTAAGAGAGTGCGTGCAAACGTAGTGTCATCGACATGACTCACCACATAATGGGCAACCATGTCCCTTCGCTTCCTTGGAAACGCATTTTTGATGGTGCTAGTAGTGGCTACTAACAAAACATACTTCTCAACATGGCTTCTGGTTTTCCTGCTAACCCTAGTAGGTGTGCATCTCACCTTAAGATACTTTTGAAATGTAGGTGTCATATCCACATACTTATCAAAGGAGATTGTGACCTTGATATATTTGTTGCAGAACTCTACCATCTCAGGGTCATCTTTTTGGAGTTTTTTGGGTTTCCTCTTCTTTCCACCCATAAGGGCATGGGGGAAAGGGACTATTGATGACAACTCAGATTCTGAAACTGAAAGATTCTCATTCAAACAAGAAACTGAGTTCTGTACAGGACTGGGACTCTAAATCTGACACTGACACTGACTGGAAAGAAATTCATGAAATGAAACAAGTCATGCATCTACTGCTACTCCTGTATGTCCTCCTTAAATGGAGGTGCAGGATCTTCATCAGGCTTGCTTGATTCATAGCTAGTGCTCCTCTCCTTCTTCTTGTCGTGGTGTTTTGAGGGCTTGGAAATCCTCTTAATTCATTGGTGATGGTGGTGGTGATGCTGCTCCTCTGCCTCCAAGTTCTCTTCAGGTAGAGACTTGGTGGCATATTCTTCATGTATCCACGCTCGATTAGGTACGCTCACGGTCCTTCCGCTCCTGAGGGATATATGATTAAGAATATCGTATGAAAGGATCTCATGTTCAGATAGAGAGTAATCTAAATAATATACCTGATCATGTGGTCGATGAAGTCCCTAGTTCAGGCTATTGGGGTTGGCCTAAACCTGGGCGGGAATTGGGGTCTTTGGTGCCATCTGCTGATCTTGGTGTTAGGAGACACGGTTCAGATCTGTTCTAATATCCAGGCAATCGTTATGTATCTGGTGAACCCTATCAATCAAAGTCTAGGTGGCCAAGGTGAGGGACTCCAAGGGCCTACTGCTGCTGACTAGAGGATGAGTGATTCGACTGTTTATACTGGCCCTGCTGGCCTTGCCGGTACTGCTGTGAGTGGGACGGTGCGGTGTAAGGTGGTTGAGGGCCCTGTTGGCCCGAGTTGAATGTGCGTTGTTGCTGGTGCTGCTGAGGCTGATATCCTTGTCCAGGCCGGGACTGTACAAAGTGCGGTGTGGGGACGGAGCTGGTTTCCTGGTAAGCTAGGTAAGGTCAGTGTCTCTGATCATTCCCTATCCTCGATTGTCTGCTGATGGGGTCATGGTTGTACCATAGCATGTTGATCTCGAACACCTGCGGAGCTCCTCGTAGACTGACTCCACCTGTGGGGATACGTGCTACTCTTGCTGAGTGTACTGTTGCTCCTCAACCCAGCACTCTGAGGCCCATGTACCTGCTTTTGTACTAGATGAAATCGATTTATAGGTACAGGTGGTGCAGAAGGGGCAAGTAGTCGTATCTTGGCTACCTTCTCAGTCAATTCCTCCATTTGTTTCAGCAATTGTGAAAGCGCCTCAAGGTCAGTGACCCTCTTGTGGATCTGTTCTACCATAATGAGCTTATCAGCTAATATCCCCATGCTAGGGATTAGTTCATCTGTCAGATCCACTACAGTCCTCCTAGATGTCTTATTAGATAGGCTTGAGGGAGACACCTGATAGGCCCTATTGGCATGAGATATGCCTGTTTCATTCATCTGCTCTAGGATCTACCATACAGCATCTTCGTTCTTATTCAGATAGCTACCTCCACAGGTTGCACTCTCCAACCCCTACATTTTCGGGTCATACCACAGAACAAGTTCTGGACTAAAATTGCCTTGGTAATGCCATGGCAGGGGCATTTTTGTATCAAGTCATTGAATCTATCCCAGGCTTCATGGAATGGTTCGTGGGGGCCCTGGGAAAAGCTAGCGATCTTCGTCCTCATCTAGTTAGTCCTACTGAGTGAGTAGAACTTCTTCAAAAATAAATCTTTGAATTGCCTCCAGGTTGTGCACCTAACCCCGAGATTCTTCAGCAAATGGGAAGCCTTATCTCCTAAGGTAAACGTGGTAGCTTTTATCCTGATGTAATCTTGTCCAACCCTAGGATGGCTAAGGTTGTTACACACCAACTCGAAGTCTCTAAAGAAAGCATATGGTTCTTCTGCAGCATTTCCATTAAACTTCGGTAGCATACTAAGGAAATGGGGCTTCAGCTCAAATGCCTCTGGGGGTACCTCAGGTACGAGCCAACTACGCATCTCATTCTCAGTTGGGTTATAGGCATCTACCATCAGTCTATCTATTCCACCTGCCTCAAGCACATGTCCCATCCTAGCCATAAGATCTGCATTAAGTTGCTCTGCTATAGCTAAACGGGCAAGGACTTGATGCATAGGATCATCTTTGTGTTCCTCTCTGTCTGGATTTTTCTTAGGTATCTTGGTTTCGGGTTCGTCCTCTTCACATGGGTAAATAATGTGGTCTAGGTTAGAGGATGTAGTGATGAAGACATTCTCATCGAGGTGAAGGTCTTCCTCGGTGAGATGAGAGGAGAGAAGAGGAATGGTTTGAGGGTAACCATCCTGAGAGTGGGGGATCCCGAACTCAAGAGGGTCATGAGCTCGGGGTTGGCCCAAGTTGCGCTTGGGCCGATGAAGACGAACTTCGTGAGGGGTTCAATGAGAGATTTGTGAAGCTTGACTAAATATCCCCCCAGTCGGTCATCTTTGATGGTAGAAAGAAGAATCGGGTTGACTCCTACCTAAAGCAAGCAAATGAATCATAAACCTTGAGTTCACACTCAACACGGTGAAGGACCCGAAGCCGGGTCCGATTAATCTGGTTGATTTTAAGTGTGATTTTTCAATCAAATAGCAAGGATTACGCAGCCTATAGGGAAGTCGGCCCAAAGCCGGATGCGTCTCCCTTGTTTAACAAGTTGCTTAAGATACCAACGCCCTTCCTTTCTTTGATATGATCACCATCTGAGAAGTTCAACGACCTGCTCCTATCTACCTACTAATAACATGTTTTTCCGCGAGGGTCACAATGATATATATACAGTGTCGTTGAGGCGACCGCTCACAGAACACTGGTTAATCAGCAATTAACCCACAATAAAAGAATGAATTAATTAAGTCCCAAAATGTGAATTAATATTTATTACTCTACCACAAGATGCACAGTGAATAAGTATGTAGAGGTCGAACCACATAGAGCAATGCAAAAATGAAGTAGCCTATGATGTGCATGTACAACAGAGTCATCCTTGTATGAAGCCTATTTTTGTGGGTTTTTATTTTTTTTCTTTTTTTTAATAATATATACTTATATATATTCATGTATTATATATATATGATTTATAGAATATAAATATATATAAAGATATATACCCATAGAGGGTATGTATAAAGCATATAATACATACATTATATACATATAGATATATATATATTATTTAATTTTTAGAGTTTTATACATTAATAAATATGTGTATATATATTTAATTTTCTTTTTCAATAAGGGAATATATATATATAATGTAGAGAGAGGGATGATACAATATTTATAAAAATATACAAAAATAGTCAAAAATTCAGAAATAAAATCTTTTTGGTATTTTCACGATTTTCTACTGTTTTTGTGATTTTTGGGTATTTTTCATAATATTTTTGGTATTTTACATAGCAAAATAAGGGGAAAACAGGGAGTTAGCTACTGGCTGGGGGTAAAATGGGAATTAAAAATAGTTATCAGCCACAAAATTTTTCTCAACTATTTTTAAAAGAAAGAGGATAAAATATAGAACCTACAGGAGTTGAGTTTTAATTTTTAGGGTTTTCTAGGATTTTTTATATTTTTTAGAAGTTTTTGAGTATTTTTGAATTTTTAAGGTTTTTCTTTTAAGATTTTTAGTGATTTTTGGATTGACTCTAAAACATGATAAAATAGACCATATGTAATTTTTTTGGAATTTTTTGAGGTAGTTTACTATTTTTTTGGTATTTTCTAAGCTAGACGGTAGACAAAATGCATGTGTTTTGATTTTTAGTAAATGCAAAAATGCAACAAAAATGAAAACTAAAAATATGGCATGCACAAGCAAGCTAACAGGAGCTTATATTCATTTTTGTGGAATTTTTCAAGTTAATAAGGTGCATGAAATAAATGGACAAAGCATACAAAAATAAATAGCCTGGCAGGGGCATTTTTGCAAATAAAATAACTCTCAGGGGCATCAGTGCAAAAATTACTACAGAAATAAACATTTATTTTTATTTTTGGGATTGATTCACAATTTACAAAAACTGTCAGGGGTGTAGTGCAATTTTCACGCGCCTCACGTAGGACTGCACATGAGGCGCGGAGGGACCAAATGGTAATTACAGAAACCACAAGGGGCCAATTGCAAAAATTACAATTTATTTACAACGTGAAATTTTATTTATGGAGGCGGGGGATATATCTGAAATTTACCCCCAAAGGCGCGCTGGTGGACGGCATGGATCAGTTCACTTGGACACGCATCACGCATCCTACGGCCGGTACCGCTTTGATGAAGGGCCGAGATTAGATCAGCCAAACTGATCTGACGGTCGGTGCAGGGCTTCATCGGACGGCTCTCGTTCAATCTGGGACGCTCCTCCTGATCGGACGGCGAGGGAGATGTCTGGAGGAACAGGGAAGAAGCTCGCCCCAGGCGAGCTTCGATCGTAGACCTTGGGCTCCTCCGGGGTTCTTCTTCGCATCTGAGATACTCTGCTCGTAGCTGGAGGCGTTCCGCGTCTGCCGGCGGTCTTCTCGTGGCTCTTGGAGGTCCAAGGAGCTCGGACGAGGTCGATGAAGGTCGGGACCTCCAGGAGCCTCTTCCTGGTTCGAATCGAGCCCAGAAGGGCTCGCTGCTGCGTTTGACCTGCATAGGAAGAACCGGGGGAACGAGGGCTATCTCCTTGACCCCGGGTTTTGAAGCTTTGGCGCAAAATGAGATGAGGCGGAGGAGCTCCGGAGATAGGCGGAGGTGGAGCTCCGATTCGCAAGGACTGGGTGTCCTTGGTTGAACAAAGATGACCGATAGATGGAGAATGTGATGGAGAACGAGGTGAGAGGTGAATGGCGGTCGGAGACAGTCGATGTCACAGCGAAGAAGTCGTCGGAGCTGAGCTCCGGCGAACTTCGAGTTGGCAATTTTACGCTACACTACTTAACTACAGACTAAAATAAGCACGAAAATGGAAAACTAACATTAAAATCTACCTAAAAAGCACGAAAGGGCAGCTCTTATACCTGGGGGCCACCAGGGAGCAGGACGGACGCCGGAGCTCCGCCGCGTCAAAATGTATCCCTCCTTCGGCCGATTCGAGGCGCTGAGATGCTCCCCCTGTCACGAGGAACCTCCCAGGATCAAATTCGAGGCTTTTGGGTGGATGAATTGGCCAAATTTGAGGAGGGGGGCGGATCTTCTTATTTATAAACATTGGAATGAACCCTTATTGGCCGGCGTTTATTGAGTAATCCAATGAACATCGTGTTGGTCTAAGACATCGGCGGGCATCAGTGATCATCAGAGATGATTTCTTGTGAAGAACGTGAGCGCGACCGATGGATGAGATGGCCGTAAAAAAGGGAAGAAATTCGGGGAATAGACAGTTCTAGAGCGCCAGGTCCCGGATGGGACAGTTGACCGGGCGGTCAACAAAGGTTGGCGCCCCATTGGTCCACCTCGGACGCTAGAAGACAAAATAGGAAACCTTATTCTAAAATGATTTATTTAGCATAATAAATGATTTTATTAGAATTATCTTATAAAATGAAAAATGTGTATTAATTCATGTAGTATTTATTTATGATTTTTATTTAATTTTTCGATGTATTTTATTATGGTTTTAATTAATAATGTATTTATGCATGTATTTACATGTATTTTGTGTATTTTATTTTTATTTTGTTTATTTTATTTTATTATTTTATTGTCTTATTTTATAAATTTATAATTTATTTTTGTGAGTGTGAGGGTATTTTTATTAAATTTTTATGAGTTTATTTTCATATTTAAATAAATAGGTATATGTATATGTAGGTATATTTATAGATCTTTTACCTATATATTATATATACTTTATTTATTTAATGTATTTTCTTGGTTTTCATTTTAGATTTGTATTTTAGTAAGTTATATGTAATATTTACAATATTATAAAAATATGAAAGAATTAAAGAATGTTTACCTTCTTTATTTAGATATATACTTAACATAGGTATTATGCCTATTATCTTGCATATATTTATTTTATTTTGTAAATCTTTTTTAGTTTTATTCTAATCTCAATATGTACATGTATTATACACATTATTTACAAAATTATAAAAATATAATTTGATAAAAATAATGGACAATGAATAAATTGAATATTTTAATCAGGCAGATTGCACAATGAAGGCCAAAAACCTAACTTTTGCAGATGGACTCCAAAAATTATGAAACCAATTTTATTAAATAGCTCTTGGAAATCTATATACAATTAAAGGTGAGTTTGGGTGATTTGGTGTTTTTATTTGCAAGATATGGGTCTGTGAAGTTGAGATTTTGGCTTTTTATTCTGGGTATAAAATGTACACTGAGTATTATTTTTACACAAAGTTAATTTTGTATTTTTATTTACATTATTATCTACAACTTTCATGTACAAAGTTTCTTTATTTAAGGAATGAATAATTATATACAAAATAGGTGTCAAAAATGCCTAAATAAATGCATGAATAAATGAGGTATTTATTGTATACTGGCCCTTATCTCCCCCTACTTTATTCCTTATCGACCAATTCCATGCTGGCCTTGGTCTCGGGGTTCAGGTCATAAAATATTTGCAATATTTTATCCCTTTTTCTTTTCTTCTCTTTATTCTATAATTTTGGCATTAAAAACCTTATTTAGTGTATAATTAATACAATGAATAATGAATGCTTCCATGTACAAATTGATGTTATTTACATGCATTTGCTGGGTTTTTTTAGGCCAAAATGATAGAATAAAGGTGATGAAATGGAGATTCATCACCCCCCTATACTTGCCTTTACTAGTCCCTAGCAAACACTTATGCAATAAGTACAAAAAGAATAAAGAAAACAAAAAGGAGAATTAAAGAAGGATAGAGTGAATAGGGGTGCATTCAGTGCAATGCATGTCTTTATAAAACCTGAATTTGGAGCTCCTGTCAGACCTTGGATGTAGATGTGTGTGGAACCTAGTCGGGAACCAGTTTTAAAATACAACAGCCTTCGAGAGCCACAGAACTCGGTTCAACCCACCTCAATAGCTTGGTCAGAACTGGTCTACATCATACGCAAACCCTTATAACTATGAAGCTGACTTGTACAGTGTAAGTGATGGTGGCTCTCCCCAACTGAAATGACAAAGGAACTGACTTCTCCATAATGACAACCCAATGATTCCCCAATCCAACAGCTCTTTCCTCGAGGAGCAGGGTATTCCCTTCTAAGTTCAAGTGGGGACCAGCTCAAGAGGAGGGGGTGAAGAGAAGAATGGACGGTAGCTAGTTTAGCTTCCTATCCTAGGATGCAAGACCAGTGCAGTCAAGTCATCCAGCTGCAGGCTCACATATTTGACTTTGGAACTCAAGCTTGCTTATTAGCTTTACTACATATGTACATACTTTGCAGGCATTTTATTCTTGTACATGCCTGACCATTTTTTTTTAACATACTATTCACAGCAGCATTAACATAAGGAGTTTTTCCTCTTGAGCCAGTAGACTATCCCTCTTTTGAAGCTTTATTGCAACCCGCAATCTCCTGTCGTTAGACCTCATGGCTATTGAAGCAAGTTGGGGTGCACTTCCCTCCCTAGACGAGGACGAATGTTTCCACCCGTGTGCGTCTCAGACTGGCAAATCCAACCCCCTCACCACTCCAACTGAGTTGAGCCAAGTGAAAGGTGCAAGTGTCCAAGTTAGGTCACGGTCGGTAAGAGTCATGCGTATGTCTCGAAAAGTTCTAGTTAGTCAGTTGAGGTGACTTGAACCCAGCCCTGATTTCTCAAAGAATTAAGTCTGCATAGACCTGAAGTACCTTAAACCTAGTTCCCGTAAGGTTCCAGTGCAGTTAGGTGCGGTAAGGTCTAACCAAGCTCCAATTTGAGACTTTATTGGACTGATTCAATCATCAAGCTCACTCAAAAAGAATATGAATGGTATGCTCATGCTATGCACAATGAATGATGCAATTTTTCACAAAGAATTTACAAGAATCAAAGAATCTTTGTACAAAAAGAATTTTTGCAAGTAAAAAGCTTGGTATACACAATTATTTACACGGGCGTGCCGCCTTATTTACAAAATATATGGATTTATAAAGACTTTACAGGTTTTAATGGAGTAATTTATTTAGGTTGTTCAGAAAGAATTTTATGCATTTTATTTTTAATTTACAAGTATTTGTGATGATGCTTTTATTTCTCAGGTATAGTTTTTGAAAATAATTTTTGGCAAACTATAGTACACGATAATTTCTGCAATCATTTACATACATTTGAAAACTATTTTTGCCAAGCTTTTTCACACGATATATGTATACATTTTCCACCATAATTTTGACAAATATTTTTCAAAACATTTGCACATAGGTTTTTCAAATCCTTTATTCCACACAGAGAAAAAGTTTTTCAATCCAAACAATTTTACACAGGTTGAAAAGATTTCACAGCAATTTTTCAAACGGTTCACACTATTTTTCAAATCATATTGTATAGGCATTTAACCTGATTTATTAATCAGTATATACAAAAGAAGAAAAACTGTATTTGTTGTACAACATGGTTTTGGCTCTTATAAGCTTTATTTGGGATTATTGCTTATTTTTGTGTGAGAGATTTTTGTGCAGACTCCTCAGACTTACTCGAGAATCATTTTTTAAAGATTTTAGAAAACTCTAGTCCAAACTAATTTGACAAACATGTT
The DNA here is from genome assembly GCA_037367405.1 of Ottelia alismoides. Taxonomy (NCBI): domain Eukaryota; kingdom Viridiplantae; phylum Streptophyta; class Magnoliopsida; order Alismatales; family Hydrocharitaceae; genus Ottelia; species Ottelia alismoides. The sequence continues at coordinate 221,424 of JAZKJV010003519.1, forward strand.
CACGCATTTGAAAATGATTTTACAAAGGTTTTTCACACAAGATAGATAGATTTTTCAAAGCAATTTGACAAACAAATTTTTCCAATCATTTGCACACTGATTTTCACATATTTTTATTTCACTCAAAGAAAAGAAATTTTACAAACGAAACTTATTTTGCAAAGGTTGATTACTTGTACACACTATTTTTCAAGCAATTTTTCAAAAGATTTTTCAAAGAGAATACTTTGCACAAAACGCTTTTCCTGACTTATTAATCAGTACAAGTACAAAGAGTCTGAGGAGCTTGCAATCATCTTTTATTATTATAGAGTTACTTATTACTTTTTAGATTGAGTTGATGTTTTATTTTTCAGTATGAGTTATGGCTTATAGTATATACATGGTATATACGACCCCCCTATACTTAGCTTGAGCTATGTCCTCATAGATCAAAGAAACAAGAGAAGACATAACTCGTACTGAGTATAGACAGATCTAAAGAATATATGTGAATGTATGAATGAATGAGAAGCTGACCGTCCCCTCTATACTTAGGATCAAATAATCCTAAGTATAGCAGACTGTACACAAAGCAGGGAGGGTCAAGGGTTGGAATACACAGATCGTACTCAGATTGTCTCCCCCTATACTTAGGGTAAGATACTCCTAAGTATAGACAAGAAGAGGAGACAATGGAGAGGATCGAAATGAAAAACTCGGGGTGCACATCCCCCCTATACTTAGGACAAAGTATGTCGTAAGTATGGAAAACTGTCTACAAGGGCGGCACCTTTTAGATACAAAAAGAAGGTAGAAAAGGAAAAGAAGAAAATAAGAAAATCAGATAAACAGTTTTTGGAGTACATCGTCCAAATCTTCTGATGCTGCAGCTGTTGTGGATATGTCATCATGGTGTACGAGCTGAATGGAGTCAACAACGGCCAAGAATGTATCTGATTCGAGGTAAGGCTTCAGGAGTTGGCCGTTGACGACGAATGGTTGTGCGTCAGGAGACAATTCTGATATAGCAATACTTCCATTGTCACGCACTTCACAAACTCGAAATGGCCATGTCCACTTACTCTTCAATTTACCCGGGAATATCCGCAACTTTGCATCAAATAACCACACCTTCTGTCTAATATCAAAGGTCTTTCATCTGATGTGCCGGTCATGCCAGCGTTTCACCTTCTCTTTGTACATCAATGTGTTATTGTATGCATAGTCTCGGAATTCCAAGAGTCTGTTCAGATCATCTTTTCTTTTCTGACCACTTTTGCGTGAGTCCAAATTGCAACTGTTAACTACCCACAAAGACTTGTGAATTAATTCGACGGGCAAATGGCACGGCTTCTCGTATACAAGACGATAGGGTGACATGCCCAAAGGAGACTTGTAGGCGGTTCTGTAAGCCCACAAGACCGAGCCCAAGAGTTGGGACCAATCTTTTCTGTTTGGCCTGACAAGTTTCTGCAGAATAGTCTTGATTTCTCTGTTTGATAATTCTGCCATGCCATTGAGCTGAGAATGGTAAGGAGATGCGATACGATGATCGATGACGTACTCCTTCGTCAATTTCTTGACCTCTTTATTAATGAAATGGCTACCCCCGTCTGATATGAGAATTTTCGGTATCCCGAACCGCGAGATGATGTTCTTCTTCAGGAATTGACATACTGTTCGGTTGTCGGCGGCTCGAGCAGGGATAGCTTCAACCCAACGACTCACGTAATCGACGGCAAGAAGGATGTGCTCAAAACCTTGACTGTTAGGGAAAGGTCCCATGAAGTCAATGCCCCATGCATCGAACACATCTGCTATTTGAATGATTTTCAGGGGCATCGAATCTTTTGCAGTGAGTGTACCTTTCAATCTCTGACAGTCAATACATCGCTTGACAAATTCTGCAGCATCCTTAAATAATGTGGGCCACCAGAAGCCACACTGAAGTACTTTGGTTGTTGTACGATCTCCAGAGTGATGTCCACCAGATTCGAGCGAGTGACAATGCTCGAGGACACTAGATTGCTCCTCCTGAGGGATGCACCTGTGCCAAATGCAATCCGCTCCTTCCCTGAATAAAAGAGGATCCTCCCATTGGTAGAAGCGGATGGTCGACATGAATTTGTTCTTCTGATTCTTCGTCCAATCCGATGGTGTTACCCCAGAGGCGAGGTAACTAACTATATCAGCATACCAAGGAAGAGAATCCACTGCTAATATTGCTTCGTCAGGAAAGGTTTCTGTAATGGGTGCACTGTTCAGAGGAGGTTTGTGCTGCTCATTCTGGAGAGATGGTCTGCTACCACATTCTGAACTCCAGGCTTGTCCTTGATTTCCAGATCAAATTCCTGGAGGAGAAGGATCCATCGAATCAGTCTCGGCTTGGCATCCTTCTTCTGCTGGAGGTACCGGATAGCAGAGTGGTCTGTAAAAATTGTGACTTTTGATCCCAACAAATAGGATCTGAACTTCTCAAGGGTGAAAACCACAGCCAGCAACTCTTTCTCTGTCACTGTGTAATTTCTCTGTGCTTCATCTAATGTTCTGCTGGCATAGTGAATGGCATAGGGTGCTTTCTCTTTCCTTTGCCCAAGAACAGCCCCGACTGCAAAGTCTGACGCATCGGTCATTATCTCAAAGGGAAGAGTCCAGTCTGGCGGCTGTAAGATCAAAGCCTGAGTAATAAGCTTCTTCAGCTGATTGAAAGCAAGGAGAACCTGCTGATCCACAATGAACTCAGTTTCCTTGCACAGAAGTTCTGTCAAAGGTCGGGCAATGCGGCTGAAATCCTTGATGAATCGTCTGTAAAATCCCACATGCCCCAGGAATGACCTTACATTCTTTACTGACTGAGGTGGCTGTAGATTTGGAATAACATCCGCCTTCGTCGGGTCGACTTCCATGCCACGTTTGGAAACGATGTGACCCAGCACAATGCCTTCGGTGACCATGAAGTGGCTCTTTTCCCATGAAAGCACTAAATTGACTTCCCGACACTTCTGAAGCACTCTGTCTAGGTGCTCAAGACAAGAATCAAAACTATCACCATAGACAGAGAAGTCGTCCATGAACACCTCGAGAAAACTGCCTACCATCTCAGTGAAGACTTCTAACATGCATCTTTGGAAGGTTGCAGGTGCATTGCATAAACCAAAGGGCATTCTCTTGAAGGCGTAGGTGCCGAACGGGCAAGTGAAGGTAGTCTTCTCTTGATCTTCAGGAGCGATCGCCACTTGGTTGTACCCGGAATACCCATCCAAAAAGCAGAAGAACTCCTTGCCTGCTAATCTTTCCAAAACTTGATCAATGAATGGCAAGGGGAAGTGGTCCTTCTTCGTTGCTGCATTAAGACGGCGGTAGTCAACACACACCCGCCAGGATGTTGGTACCCGAGTCGATATTTCCTCTCCTTTATCATTTGTAACCACGGTAAGCCCGGATTTCTTTGGAACTACATGCAGTGGGCTTACCCATTTTGAGTCGGAGATGGGATAGATAAAGCCTGCGTCACACCATTTCATTATCTCTTTCATGACGACGTCCCGGAGGTTAGGGTTCAACCTTCTTTGGAATTCGCGGGACGGCTTGGCATCTTCTTCCAGATAGATGTGGTGCGAACACAGAGCTGGATTTATCCCTCAGAGATCTGATACGCCCCAACCAAGTGCCTTGCAGTTCTTTTCTAGAACTTCGAGAAGATGAGATTCCTGATCTGGATTCATCCTGCTGTTAATGATGACCGGATACATTTGTTCTTCACCCGCAAGGAAAGCATACTTCAGGCCTGCAGGAAGTGGCTTGAGTTCTGGTGTTGATCTGTCCAACTTGTTGGTCACTTCAGATACTATGCTGGTGGTGGGATGTACTTCTTTGAAGGGGCGACCATCCTCATCATTCAGTTGAGATACTGGTGATGTGTTGAACGGTTTTGCGCTAAGCGGATCGTATTCGGTCTGGAGTGAATGCTCAAAGAGATGCGCCTGTATCTGCGAATCTGTCTCCCAAGAATCATCGGAGCAAAGGTTGACTGTGCTTTCCAAGTCCTCCTCGAGTGTGAGGATTTCTCAGGTCCATGAACCGTCTAATGACAAGAATGAATCTCTGATTTCTCCAATAAAGTCACAGTCTGCTTTGGATGCTGCATGGCTCTCATCAGTCGTGGCATTCAGCTCTCTGTTCATGTTTATAGTGATTTGCTTGGCGTTCGAGCTGAAAGTAATCTTCCCAGACCCGTAATCAACCACAGCACCTGAAGTACGTAGAAATGGTCGACCAAGAATGATAGGGGTCTGGAGCAGGGGTGCTGGCGAGTCCATATCAAGGACTACAAAATCAGCTGGGAATTGCATCTTCTGCACTTTAACCACAACGTCCTCCAAGAGACCCCGGGGCCGCTTAATGGATCGGTCAGCGAACTGAAGGATCATGCGTGTCTGCTTGAGCGGACCCAGCCCAAATTCTTGCATTATGGATGATGGCAAGAGGTTGATGGAAGACCAACTGTCGAGGAGAGTGCGCTCGAAGACCTGGTCAAAAATCTCACAACTAATAAGAGGTGCTCCTGTGTCTTGCTTCTTCTGTGGGAGGTTGTTGATGGCTGCCACAGTGGCCATGGATAGCACGTGCTTCTCTACATCTCTGCGTCTGTTCTCCTGTGCTGGGCGACGCTTGTTGATACATGCCTCCTTCAGTCCTTTCTTCACAGCTGGCATGTACTCCACGGCCTTCAATAAGGGAATCTCAACAGTCAACTTGTCCAGAATTTCCACAACTCCAGGATCAGACAATGTCTTTTTTCGTTTTGCAATTTTTTTGGATTTTTCTATTGCATGAGGAAAAGGAATATGTACATCTCTAGCAGGAGAAATAGAGTTCTTATTTACATCAAAATCATCGCCCATAGAATGTTGTACATCCGGACCACAAAAAGGAGTACAAACTGTATCTTGGCATGCTGGTGCTGCAGGGCGGGCAAAAAGGGTAGTGCCTGCTCTGTCGGCTGGCAAGGGATCGGCTGCTGATGGCGGCTCCTCCAATGCTGGCGCGGCTTTGCTTCGGTTGCAAGCTTATTTTTGTTGTTTTTGTTTTTGCTGATTTTTCTGTATTTTCGGCTGGAACTGATGGGAATGCACGACGGCTTGAATGGCTTCTCCTTCTTCTTCCTCCTCACCCGCCCCTGTAGCTGGCACGGCTGATGCGGAAGATGGCGATCCACCTGTTTCTTTATTCACCCCATTCTTGGTGGCAGGCGGAGGCAAGGCCCTACCGCTCCTGCTCTTTCTTCTTGAAATTATTGGGGTTGGCTTCGACCTGAGCGGGAATGGTGGTTCTGGTGGCGGTCAGGTCGTCAAGCCTCTTGGTCATATCTGCTAGCCCTTTGACAAGTTGGGCCAGACAATCCATGGTGGGGTTCGCAGGGGGTACCTCGGTGGGTTCAGCGTGCAGACCACGCTGCTGTTGCATGGATGGGTGCGGAGGTTGTTACTGGTGATGCTGGGGTGGTGTAGGAAGTTGAAGTTGCTGATAAGAGGGGGGAGGATACTGCTGGTACTGTTGAGGTGGGGCAGCCGCATACTGATTAAACGGTTGTGGATGGCGGTATTGCGGCTGCTGGTATGGCTGATTCTGCCTCCATTGATTTGCATACTGGGGAGGCTGATGATACTGCTGATGAGGCTGAGAGGACTGTCCAAAACGACCACCCTGAGGTTGGTGGTATTGCCGGTTGGCAAATGGCTGACCCTGGGGTTGTCCCTTAGGACGGGTCGTCTGTGCATCGTTGGTCCATACCCCATTCACTTCCTGAATCAGGGGTGGTGGTGGGAAAACTGGATAAGGTCCTGAAAGAAACTCTGGCTGGTACACAACCATCTGTTGCTGCGGCTGGCCCTGGTCGGGCACCTGCACGTAGTACACGTGTTGGACTGCCGGTGGCTGCTGGCTCAGCTGAGGCTGATGCTGCGGTTGCTGCTCGTCCTTCTTCTCAGCGGGAGCTTCTGATGGTGTCGCCGAGTGAACAGAGTTGATGGTGCCCACCAACAGTTCAAGGTACTTGTTGATCTGATCAAGCTTATCTAAATTCTGAGTCCTCTTCTCGATCACAGCGAGTTTTTCGAGGTCCTGTGATCACTTCTCAATGATGTCAACTTTAGAGAGATGACCCCCGATGATACTGAGGTTGGAGCTCTCATCTCTCTCTGCCTCCTTGGACGCTGCCATGTGTACTTGTTTCTGGAGGATCTGGGGCTGCTTCTGATATGCCTTGGATGAAGAGAGGGCGGCCTCTCCTTCGGCCATTTCTTCGAATATCTGCCAGACTACGTCTTCATCCTTGTTAAAATGTGAACCCCCACATGCTGCGTCAACGAACCTTTGGCTCTTGATGTTCAGTCCCCCAAAGAAGTGCTGGACCAAGCTAGTCTTAGGAATTTCATGATGGGGACATTTCTCCTGCAGGTCAGTGAATCTCTCCCATGCTTCATGCACTGACTTGTGGGCTCCTTGGGAGAAATTACTTATCCGGGCTCGCATCTGGTTGAGCCGGCTGAGAGGGTAATATTTATGCAGAAAAGCTGACTTCAGCTCCTCCCAGGTCGTCACGACCTTCCCCGGATGGTTGACCCAATAGAGGGCCTTGTCCTGTAAGCTGAAAGGGAATGCCAACATCTTGACAATGTCCAGAGGGACATTGGGATAGTGAGTGGTGAGGCAAGTGCGAGAGAACTGTTGCAGGTGGATGTACGGCTCTTCACTGGTGTTTCCATGGAATGCAGGGAGAAGAGCAATAAACTGGGGTTTCAGCTCAAAGTGAGCATGTACTGGTGGAATGAGGATCCACTCGGTCATCTGGCTGTCTCCCGGATTGTACGTCTCTTTAAGTGTAGGCTTGGGTGGTGGCGGGAATTCTGGATCATCATTGTTAGGCCCACCGCCTCCTCCACCACCTCCTCCACCTCCTCTGCCTCTGCCTCTTCCTCCCTCGTCTCGGTTCATCATGTCGTTCAACATATCCTGGAATGCTATCTGCGAGAGGGCCTGCTCGGTCAGCTGCTGTTGAATGGCCTGGATAGACGCCAGCAATTGTGCATTGACTTGATTTTGGTCTGGTATCTGTCCTTCTGGTTGGGGTGGTTTCTGACCCTTGCCCTTTCCTCCGAGAGCCATATCAGGGTCTGAGTCGGACGAAATGAACTCTGGAGTAGTCTCCAGGGCTCGCTCTGTCTTCTATCTGCAGAATGAGATAGTCCAGATCAGATCACTTGCAATTTTGTTCAGCCGTCATGATGAAGCTGGAATTCAGGTCAACCCCAGCATGTTGTGAGTGAAAAAGGATGTGGACTGTAATCGACTTCCATTCACAACGGCGAAGGCGGGACAAAAGTGATCCCAGTTTATTGGGTGGCCAAGAGAAAGGTAGAAAACGAGGAGTCTGGAGATCGATCCGTAAGTCCGGATCGGGTTCTCGGGAATCGCCTCGAATTTATTGGCGGAGTTGAATTCATGGAATCGATGTGGGTGTCGGCGAGGTCCCGACGGAAACCATCCATGGATCAACTTCGCGAAGCACAAGAGAAGATCGGATGTCGGAAGAAAGATACGATGGTCAATGAGGAATAAAAGGAGTGTAAAACAGTAGAGAGGCTCGGCTGAGCAGGGTGGTCAAAGGGAGAAATAACAAAATGTGCGCAAAGGTGCGGGACTCGATCTTTGAACCTTAATCTAGATCCATACAAACGCAATGCAAAATTGGGTTCACCAACTCACGCCATGTGAAGCCGTGAAGGTTCGGCTATTTATTATCTTTTCATTTTTAGAGTTGTGATTTCAGGCAAATCTTATAACAAGTCCTTAGTACGCTACCCTATAGGAGAGAGAGTACTGCCAGAAGAGTATCCCGTACTTGTCCTCCTCCTATGTAACCTGTAGTCTGTACTTTTTGGAGTCCTTGTAACCCTTCCTGGATCCCTACTCAGCCAAAGAAATAAAGAGAGGAAGCCGATAGGCGAAACCAATACTTCAGTCCTTGCTCGCAACGGAATCACCCGTGAGCGTGCAAGAACCTACTCGGACGCAGGACAATGACACAGACACCCCCGTGAAGGCATTGCCTATGCTCAATACTTCGGACAGGGTCGATGCTCTACACAACAGAGAGTCATCATTGGTGACCAAGTCCTACTCGCCTACGTACGATTGAAGCGCCATCACTTCGGAAATCCAGGTGATACACAAGGCAGTTGCAGACTGGGTTTTTGTCTTTAATCCTTAGGGGGTCGCACTCGCTCAAGGGAGTAGGGTTTTGGTCCCCCTCCGAGGTACCTGAAAACATTGAGGGCTTTATGAACCCGGTACAATGATAGTCCATTACAGATTTTAATTAAGGTCAAAGTTTATTTAGCAGTCCCCTTGTTTTAATTTTTGGGTTTTCACTTTTTTGAGTCTGTTTTCATACCAGCGCCTAATGTTTTGTAGATTCTCATTTAAGTCCTAGGTGCTCAAAATCAGAGAGAGATAGCGGAAAAGCCGTGCAAGTGGTTCCATGATGGAAATCTCACCATTGAACCGAATGATGCATGCTGAGTTAGAAGACTTACAGTGCATCCCAGCTCTCTCCATGCGGTATGCAAAACAGAATTTTTAAACCTATCTACACGTCAGTATGCAAGGCACAAAATCGCCCTAAACATTAGCTGCTATTAGCGTGAAGAACCATAAGTCGCTCATTTGTCTTTAGCCTGAAAGGTCCGGTCTTGGCTCACCCCTCCTCTGCTCAACACACTTGAGTTTAGGAGATAGCGCTTTATGGGGCTCGCTGTGGCACAAGGGCTAAGAGACAAATGAACGGCTTGTTTAAGTTTGACTAGATCCATACGAAGTATACTATAGGAACATGCATTCTTATTAATGTTTGGACCTAGCTACTGAATGAAGCAACCTATATCTAGGGGCTCCGAGCACACAAAACAAAGTAAAAGAAAGGCGGAAAGCTCAAAACTTCGGGAAACAAAGAAAAGAAAGCAATGAAAACTCGGAAAACCGTGATGAGGCCCCCAGGTGAACAATCACCCGGGCACTGGACCTCATTGTGAAGAGTAGAGTCATGTTAATTATTACATGCCAAAATTGTCTCTCTCACACAATAAATTACAAAAATAATCCTAATTGCTCTAGACCTATCTAACTCCCATCCCTTGGTATCCTTGGTGCTCTCTCCAGCTGGTCATGAGGTGAAAACCAGCCTCCTCCAAGCTCGGCTGCCTTGGCTCCCTAAGAAACCATCCTCGCATGGCGGGCCCTCGCATCAAAGTCACAAAGAGATTGAATTAGTAGAGCTCAGTCAATAAAATAAAGTAGGAATGAATCAATCACAATAAATAAATGAATCAATAAAGCATAGTGATCAATTGCAAAATAAATAGTTGCTCATCAATTTTTAAACAAGAATGACAAAACTAATAGGCTACGCTCATTGCTCCCCGGCAACGGCGCCATCTGATAACACGTTATTCCGCGAGGGTCACAATGATATATATACAGTGTCGCTGAGGTGACCGCTCACAGAACACCGCTTAATCAGCAATTAACCCACAATAAAAGAATGGATTAATTAAGTCCCAAAAGTGTGAATTAATATTTATTACTCTACCACAAGATGCACAGTGAATAAGTATGTAGAGGTCGAACCACAGAGAGCAATGCAAAAATGAAGTAGCCTATGATGTGCATTTACAATAGAGTCATCCTTGTGTGAAGCCTATTTTTGTGGGTTTTTATTTTTTTTCTTTTTTTTAATAATATATACTTATATATATTCATGTATTATATATATATGATTTATAGAATATAAATATATATAAAGATATATACCCATAGAGGGTATGTATAAAGCATATAATACATACATTATATACATATAGATATATATATAATTTAATTTTTAGAGTTTTATACATTAATAAATATGTGTGTATATATATATATTTAATTTTCTTTTTCAATAAGGGAATATATATATAGATAATGTAGAGAGAGGGATGATACAATATTTATAAAAATATACAAAAATAGTCAAAAATTCAGAAATAAAATCTTTTTGGTATTTTCATGATTTTCTACTATTTTTTGTGATTTTTGGGTATTTTTCAAAATATTTTTGGTATTTTTAAATAGGAAAATAAGGGGAAAACAGGGAGTTAGCTACTGGCAGGGGGTAAAATGGGAATTAAAAATAGAAATCAATCACAAAATTTTTCCCAACTATTTTTAAAAGAAAGAGGATAAAATATAGAACGTACAGGAGTTGAGTTTGCAATTTTTAGGGTTTTCTAGAATTTTTTTATATTTTTTAGAAGTTTTTGAGTATTTTTAAATTTTTAAGGTTTTTCTTTTGAGATTTTTAGTGATTTTTGGATTGACTCTAAAACATGATAAAATAGACCATATGTAACTTTTTTGGAATTTTTCGAGGTGGTTTACTATTTTTTTGGTATTTTCTAAGCTAGACAGTAGACAAAATGCATGTTTTTGATTTTTAGTAAATGCAAAAATGCAACAAAAATGAAAACTAAAAATATGGCGTGCACAAGCAAGCTGACAGGAGCTTATATTCATTTTTGTGGAATTTTTCAAGTTAATAAGGTGAATGAAATAAATGGACAAAGCATACAAAAATAAATAGCCTGGCAGGGGCATTTTTGCAAATAAAATAACTCTCACGGGCATCAGTGCAAAAATTACTGCAGAAATAAACATATATTTTTATTTTTGGGGTCGATTCACAATTTACAAAAACCGCCAAGGGTGTAGTGCAATTTTCACGCGCCTCACGTGGGACTGCACGTGAGGCGCGGAGGGACCAAATGGTAATTACAGAAACCACAGGGGGCCTATTGCAAAAATTACAATTTATTTACAACGTGAAATTTTATTTATGGCATTAAAATATAAATATAAAAAGGCAGAGGATATATCTGAAATTTACCCCCAAAGGCGCGCTGGTGGACGGCATGGATCAGTTCATTTGGACACGCGTCGCGCATCCTACGGCCGGTACCGCTTCGCCGATGAAGGGCCGAGATTAGATCAGCCAAACTGATCTGACGGCCGGTGCGGGGCTTCATCGGACGGCTCTCGTTCAATCCGGGACGCTCCTCCTGATCGGACGGCAAGGGAGATGTCTGGAGGAACAGGGAAGAAGCTCGCCCCAGGCGAGCTTCGATCGTAGACCTTGGGCTCCTCCGGGGTTCTTCTTCACATCTGAGATACTCTGCTCGTAGCTGGAGGCATTCCGCGTCTGCCGGCGGTCTTCTCGTGGCTCCTGGAGGTCCAAGGAGCTCGGACGAGGTCGATGAAGGTCGGGACCTCCAGGAGCCTCTTCCTAGTTCGAATCGAGCCCAGAAGGGCTCGCTGCTGCGTTTGACCTGCATAGGAAGAACCGAGGGAACGAGGGCTATCTCCTCGACCCCGGGTTTTGAAGCTCTGGCGCAAAATGAGATGAGGCGGAGGAGCTCCAGCGATAGGCGGAGGTGGATCTCCGATTCGCAAGGACTGGGTGTCCTTGGTTGAACAAAGATGACCGATAGATGGAGAATGCGATGGGGAATGAGGTGAGAGGTGAATGGCGGTCGGAGATGGTCGATGTCACAACGAAGAAGTCGCCGGAGCTGAGCACCGGTGAACTTCGAGTTGGCGATTTTACGCTACACTACTTGACTACAGACTAAACTAAGCACGGAAATAGAAAACTAACATTAAAATCTACCTAAAAAGCACGAAAGGGCATCACTTATACATGGGGGCCACCAGGGAGCAGGACGGACGCCAGAGCTCCGCCGCGTCAAAATGTATCCCTCCTCCGGCCGATTCGAGGCGCTGAGATGCTCCCCCTGTCACGAGGAACCTCCCAGGATCAAATTCGAGGCTTTTGGGTGGATGAAATTGGCCAAATTTGAGTAGGGGGCGGAGCTTCTTATTTATAAACATTGGAATGAACCCTTATTGACCGGCGTTTATTGAGTAATCCAATGAACATCGTGTTGGTCTAAGATATCGGCGGGCATCAGTGATCATCAGAGATGATTTCTTGTGAAGAACGCGAGCGTGATCGATGGATGAGATGGCCGTAAAAAAGGGAAGAAATTCGGGGAATAGACAGTTCTGGAGAGCCAGGTCCCGAATGGGACAGTTGACCGGGCGGTCAACAAAGGTTGGCGCCCCATTGGTCCACCTCGGACGCTAGAAGACAAAATAGGAAAACTTATTCTAAATGATTTATTTAACATAATAAATGATTTTATTAGAATTTTCTTATAAAATGAAAAATGTGTATTAATTCATGTAGTATTTATTTATGATTTTTATTTAATTTTTCGATGTATTTTATTATGGTTTTAATTTAATAATGTATTTATGCATGTATTTACATGTATTTTGTGTATTTTATTTTTATTTTGTTTATTTTATTTTTATTATTTTATTGTCTTATTTTATAAATTTATAATTTATTTTTGTGAGTGTGTGGGTATTTTTATTAAATTTTTATGAGTTTATTTTCATATTTAAATAAATAGGTATATGTATATGTAGGTATACTTATAGGTTTTTTACCTATATATTATATATACTTTATTTATTTAATGTATATCTTGGTTTTCATTTTAGATTTGTATTTTTAGTAAGTTATATGTAATATTTACAATATTATAAAAATATGAAAGAATTAAAGAATGTTTACCTTCTTTATTTAGATATATACTTAACATAGGTATTATGCCTATTATCTTGCATATATTTATTTTATTTTGTAAATCCTTTTTAGTTTTATTCTAATATCAATATGTACATGTATTATACACATTATTTACAAAATTATAAAAATATAATTTGATAAAAATAATGGACAATGAATAAATTGAATATTTTAATCAGGCAGATTGCACAATGAAGGCCAAAAACCTAACTTTTGCAGATGGACTCCAAAAATTATGAAACCAATTTTATTAAATAGTTCTTGGAAAGCTATATACAATTAAAAGTGAGTTTGGGTGATTTGGAGTTTTTATTTGCAAGATATGGGCCTGTGAAGTTGACATTTTGGCTTTTTATTCTGGGTATAAAATGTACACTGAGTATTATTTTTGCACAAACTCAATTTTGTATTTTTATTTACATTATTATCTACAACTTTCATGTACAAAGTTTCTTTATTTAAGGAATGAATAATTATATACAAAATAGGTGTCAAAAATGCCTAAATAAATGCATGAATAAATGAGGTATTTATTGTATACCGGCCCTTATCTCCCCCTACTTTATTCCTTGTCGACCAATTCCATGATGGCCTTGGTCTCTGGGTTCGGGTCATAAAATATTTGCAATATTTTATCCCTTTTTCTTTTCTTCTCTTTATTCTATAATTTTGGCATTAAAAACCTTATTTAGTGTATAATTAATACAATGAATAATGAATGCTTCCATGTACAAATTGATGTTATTTACATGCATTTGCTGGGGTTTTTGAGGCCAAAATGATAGAATAAAGGTGATGAAATGGAGATTCATCACCTACCGAAGTAGGTAGAGGTTGAAAAGGCTCATAACTTCACCCCAAAGGGTTACTAGCAACTTGTCGTGGTGCATCGCTATTTCACCCCTATCTACCTACCGAAGTCGGCAGAGGCTACTTGGCGCAAGTCAGTCGAACCTCAAATAGTTCAGCTTATGATATTTGCTAGGATCGGGGTATGTGATATGGAAGGTGAGGATTTTGGCTCTGCCTTAGGGTGTGCACACACACTCTGTACCCTCACTCAGCCTAAAATCATGGTCGGGGTTATTCTCCCGCAAATAGAATTTCCAATTTTATGTTGATTTTTTTGGTCAATTTGTTTAGCAGTCCATGTTTTAAGTTAGATGACCACTTGATTAGTCCAACACACAAGGTACGCCTATCGTCCAGTCCAAATTTCCTTCAATCCTAAGTTAGAAAACCAAGGGAGAAGGAGTCGAGAAAAGCCGATGCACGATAAAACGATGATGTATGCCAAGTTCAAAAGACTTACAGTGATCCTCACGCTCTACATGCCGGATGCAAAACAAAATTGAAATTTTATCTAAATGAATGCAAGCGAGAAAAGCTGCTCCTAGACAAGAAGTTCTATTATCGAGTGAAGAACAAATTAAATTTGGCTAAGTACTGTGGTCTAAGTGCGTCTTTTAATGGTGAAGTGTGGTCCTAGATATTACGAGCACAAGCAGTCCTAAGAAAGCTCTAAGAGTCGCAGGTGCTGGTCCTATCCTACGTCAAACAACCACACAACACATGGAGACTGTTTTTTTTTATTTACTTACACGTGCAAGAAACCCAAACGGGAACTGTTGCAAATGCAAACTTTTTTTTACAAATCCTCTCAAAAACTACTCAGTTCAAATCGATGGAGGTCTTCAGCTCGCCTGGCGAATCGCCTTCGATGCCTCGTGTTCCTCGCACAAAAATAAATGATGGTTAGAGAGAGGATGACACAAAATAAACAAATGCTGAAAATAGACAGAAAAATATTCACAAGAAAAGCCAGGAATCAAACTACCCAGGGATGGAAAATCTAACACCTAGATGTTCTGAAAATTAATCTAAGACGTGCCTCCCCAGCAACGGTGCCATTTGAAAAACCCTAAATTACCCTTCTTAATTCAACCGGATTAACGATTAAATTTAATAACGTCGTTGTTGTCGGGTAAAATCGGACTTATCAAAACCACTTTGATTAATATGTCAATTAAACGCAAGCGGCTATTTTTTTACTTGGGCAAGCCCAAGGTCAAACTCAGGGAGGCAGTTCTCCTTAGATTAATTTAAAGTAATTCTAGATGTTAGGTTTTCAGGAGAATAAATTTTTTTATGCAATTAAAAATGTGCAATGATATCCAAAACAAATTCGAAATTAAAATGGGAATATGAGTAAACTAAGTCCAAAAATTCTCGAACTTGGCCGGAATGTCAATTATGATGAGAGGAAGCTACCCTAATTTTTTTGGAATTTTTTGACTCTAAATGAATTAACTATGAATGAAATATGAATGCAGGGTGATTTACACAATTTTAATTTTAATAAATACCAAACGTCAATATTTTTAGAAAATAATTTATCCTAGATAGGTATATGTGAGAGATATCCAGAACAATTTTTAGTTTCTAAAAATACTATGTGAGGAATTAATTAAAAATAAATTACACAAATCACAAATTAATTTATTGCAACCTACATATGCGTGCGAATTATGTGATTTTTGGGCATGATGTAGAACTACCTAAATTAGACCTATTGTGATTTTTTTCGTAATTTTTGGAGCAACAATCAATTTTATAATCAATTAAAGACAAATAGTGGGCAAAATGTGCTATTTTCCATTAAAATAATTATATTAAATAATTTGAAGCTCACAAAAATATAATAAGCATTCACAATGATAAAGCTTAAAATGTTCTACTATATGTAATTTTTAAAAGTACAAAATGATGCAAATTGTATGTCTATATAAATATGAAAACACTGGTGTATGGATGCAATACAGAAACAAAATTGGTAAAAATAAATATGCTGACAGGACTTCAATGCAATTACCTAGACTTCAGGGGTTGATTGTGTGGTTTCTCCTCTGTCGCCTGCCACACACATGATCTCTAGCTTGCGAGGTGTTGCACGATTCTCAAGAAGCTTAAGGGTTTGAATGAAAATTTCCGCCAGGGCACGTGCAGAGCACATGCCTGCTTGAGGGGGGGTCTTGGACGCGAATACCTGATAAGAGGGAGGGTTCCTCGTAATTTCCCCAACCTCACATGCTGTGCACGTGAGGGGGAAATAGAAAGGAGAGCCGTGCACACATAAGGGGGGGCGACGTCTTGCTGGGGATACAGCCGGCTCGAGGAGCACGCCACCTCGGTTAGGTCGCGATGACCGTGGCTTAGGCCCGCACGGCTACGCATGCGAGGAGGTGGAGCTCGCGTGGCGGGGTGCACAGTCGTGCGCAGGAGGTGTGCGGTCGCACTCAGGATGGAGGGAGGGACGTGTAGCACGGAGGAGCGTGGGAAGGAGGGGGCGGCCCGCAGGTGCACGGGGTGCGCAGTCGTGCGCAGGAAGGCTTGCGGACAGCTGGGTTGCAGGGGACGGCTCCACCACTGGTAGGGGACTAGTGTTGCGGGCTGGCTATGCCCGCTGGTGGTGCACGGCTGCGGCTGACGGAGGAGATGGTGTGACCTGGCAAGACTGTGTAGTCACCTGGAGAGTGGTCGTCGAGGGCTGGAACTCGGTGGGCCGGCGATGTATCCGGGAGGCACGCGTTGGGGGCGGGCGGCGAGGGAGATGAAGGAGGAAGAAGATGAAGTGGGGAAGAGACGGAAACAGGGGAACTTCCCTTGTGAACAGGGGAAGTCTTGGTATTGTTTCGGCCTGATGAATTTTGGATTAATTGATTCATAAAATTTAGTCATAAAATTCAATAAAAATCACCATTGTGTTCTCAACATGTAATTCATCCGTGGAAGTGCAGAAATATTTGTGATTTGGAGGATGGATAAAGGTGGATTGAAGAGAGAGAAAATGAAGAGTAAATGAAGAAGAATAGCAGGAAGGTGCTGAGAGAAAGAAAATACCTGGGATTGCTTCGCTTGGGAAGGTAGAGTGGTTGGTTGTGCCCGCTCCTAGTCATTGCCTCTAGTGGCGTCCGATGATGTGTCACGAAGCTCGAGTAGTCCGTCGAATCGGAGATGCAACAAGGCTCACGATAGCCTTGGATCACACCGGCGGGGCACGAGAGTCGTGACACGGTCGTCGCTCACGACTCTCGTAGTCGCTGTCACCAAGGGGAGATCGGAGCTAGGTGACTCGCTCTATAGTGGCAGATGATCCACGAAGACGGTGGCTGAACACCTTTTAAGGTTGACGCAGATGAGGAGGAGGCGTGGCGCAGGAGGTGGAGGTTGTGGGGGGAGTGGACGAGGTGCGCGGCGCAGAGGGAGTGGGAGGTCGTGCGGCGAGGTGGCTATGGATGAAGAGGGTAGGGGGCTCGGCCGCGCAAGGCGGAGGTGCAGGCGCTTGCGCTGCAAGAAATGGGAGAGAGGGAGAGGGCGGTCACGTGCGTCGCGTGTGACTGGGCTGGGGCCTGGTCATGTACGCCACGCGTGACCGGCTGGAGAAAGTTGATGGTGCCACATGGCATGCTGGGATGCGGCCATGTGGTGTTTATTTAATTAATAATAATACATTAATTAATAAATAAATAATATAAATTAATTAAAAATGATTAAAAAAATGGGGGCACGTGGCGGCTCAAGAGCTGCCACGTGTCGCTCCCAGAAAAATCACAAGTTAATTCAAAAGAAATAACAAAAGAGGTCAAATCAAAAAGTGGTCAACACAAAGGTTGCTCGTCTCGACGAGTTCTATAACTTCCATGAAGGATCAAAAATCAAAAGAAGTCATATGTACAAAAAGTATTTTTGGGGGTACCTTATAGATATAAAATACCATATTTTTATCTTTGCAATTTTTTTGTCATTTCTAAATAAGAGAAAAACTAAAATAAAAATAGAGAAAATATGGAAGGAATATTTACAAATTAATCTAATTTTTTTGGATTGTTAGTAATTAAGAAAATAAAAAGATAAAATAAAGGGTAAAAAGGTCAATATGTATAATATACCATAGGAGCCCAAAACCCAAGTTTTGCATACTATCTCTAATTTTAATGAAATTAGTCTCATTTTGAATGTCTTTGAATGTATATTACTTTGAAAGTGAGTAGACCTAAATCGAACACTATATGAGAGAGATATGCACATCTTAAGGTTTATGGTCTCAAACTTGGATTTGGATTTTATTGGACAATTTTACAAGTTAGTATTTTTTTGATGTTTTTCCTTTATTAGTGTTAGTAATATATACAATATAGAGTGATTTTATTGGATTTGGAGTTAGTATAAAATATATACTAATATGGTATTTACAGGTGATTTTTACAAGTGAATTGGGCTTCTTATTTAATGCAAATATGAATGCTAAAATGCAGATATTATTTATGCATGCATGAATGCTAATTATGCAATATAAGTGATGAAATGCAGCTAATTACTCGAGAATAAAGCTCTATTTTCAACTTTTGGAGTGATGAATCACATATTCATCAACCCCTATACTTAAACCTTGCTCGTCCCTGAGCAACTAAAATGAAATGCAAAAGTGAAATGAGATTGGGTTCCATACCAAGGTCATGAATAAAAGGTGAAAATGGAGCTTTACTCGACCTTTGGACTAATAGTGTGTCGGAACCTTATTGGGATCTGATTTTAAGACATAACAGTCTTTATGTTCCACAAGTCTTCTATTCAAGACGCCTCAATGGTCAGGTCAGAACAAATCCTCATACGTAAATTTCTGATGACTATGAATCTTACTTGTACCGTGTAAGTGAAAATAGCACTCCACATCAGAAATGGCTTAGAACCAGCATCCTCTAACAAGGTAACTCTAATTCCCCGGTCCAGTTTCTCTTTCCTCGGGGAGCGGGTTATTCCCTTCTAAATTCAAGTGCGACCATCTCAAGAAGAGGGGGTGGAGAGAAGAATGGATGGTAGCCAGTGTAGCTACCTATCCTAGGATGCTTGACCAGTGTAGCCAAGTCATCCAGTTGCAGGCTTCTATGATATGAGGCCTTGAGCATATGCCTTGCAAATTTACATACTCCGGTAGGCATTTTATTTTCAATCAGGCATGTCCACTTTTTTGGGGTTTTCTTCCTTTTTTTGAACTATATACAAGATGCAGCATGTACATCAGGAGTTTTTCCTCTTGAGCCAGTAGACTATCCCTCTTTTGAAGCTTTATTGCAACTCGCAGCATCCCGTCCTTAGATGTCAACACCACCAGACTAGGTTGAGGTACACTACCCTCCCTAGAGGAGGATGGATGTTTCCACCCATGTGCTACTCCGAGATAAAGGATTCTACCTCCTTACCATCTCATCAATGAAGAGCTACATGCATGGTCCTTGTTCAAGTTAGGTCATTGTCTAAAAGAATCATGTGTGTGTACGAAATATTCTACATAGATCAACTAAGATGACATGTGAACATAGTTTTGTGGACTCAAAGAATTAAGCCACTTGACCTGAAAAATCTTAACTCCAGTTCCTATAAGGTTCCTCTGAAATTAGGTAGATTAAGGTCAAATCGAATCCATCCTCGACATCTATTCATAACTTGGTTCAGAACCCATTAACTTTTCACTTTGCATATGCTAGATATGCCGATAAGATGCAGATGACATGCTATGAAATGCAAGACATGTAAGATTTTTTTTTGAAATGCAAAGATGACATGCAACAGTAAATAAGAAGCCTATTTATTAATTTATTTTCAAAAAATTGGTATACCTCCTATGTTGCAACAATTTACAAGAGTTTTATAAGTATTATACATATTATACAAGTGTTATACAATATACAAGTATACATGTATTTTACAAAAAAAATCAATTTTTATCCACCCCGTAATTATTACATAACATATACAAAAATACGTGAAAATACACGAAAGTACGAGCTATGGGTAAAGTATATTTGTAATATATACATGTCACCCTGTACTTAGCGTGTGTTATGTCCTCAGAGAACGAAAAGCAGGGAAAAAGGCATAGCTCGGGCTAAGCGTAGGAGAGCTAAATTAACAAAAAGTATAGAAGCCGATCTGCCCCCCTATACTTAGGCTCTATCAGCCTAAGTGTAGAAGAAGATAAAAAAAGGGGCGGACGAGGTTAAGAGGGAAAATGGATGAGTATACATAGAGGGCAGGCATTGCCCCCCCCCATACTTAGGCTCTGATCAGCCTAAGTCTAGGACAGAAGTGGATGTGAGAACCGATGAGATCTAGAGGATGTACATCGAATGGGGAATAGACTCGGGTCACTCTCCCCCCTATACTTAGGATCTGGTCATCCTAAGTATAGCCATAAAATGAAAGGATATGGAGCCGGGTCGAGTGATTCAAATCACTGGGGAGTGAGGGAAAGAAAATATATACAAGAAGGTGGTGGGTATATACAAGGATCAAGATATGAATCTTTTCAATGTTGATGATGGCGAGAGCTCGATGTTGCAAAGTCTCATGCGCAGCTTTATGTGTGTCTTCTAAGTCTGCCTCACGCATGAAAACAATCTCCTCAACATGGACTAACTGTTCATTAGGTTCGACAAAGTGTTTCAGCAGTTCTCCATTTAGGGATGGTTGTGCTCCATCTGTAAGATTTGAGATCTCTACACATCCACTGTCATGCACAACAAGGACTATGAATGGACCCATCCACTTGGATTTAAGCTTCCCTTGGAAAACCTTCAACCTCGCATTGAACAACCCTACCTTCTATCTAGGAACAAAGGTCTTTCGTCTAATAAATCTATCGTGCTAACGCTTTACCTTGTCTTTGTACACCAAAGTGTTGTCATATGCTCGGTTTCTGATCTCCACAAGTTCATTCAGATCCATCTCTCTCTGTTTCTTCCCTAGGTGTGTGTTCCAATTGACCTTCTTGATTGCCCATTCGGATTTATGCACTAATTCTGCGGGCAAATGGCACGGCTTCCCAAATACCATTCTGAATGGGGAGGTTCCTAATGGTGTCTTGTAAGCTCTCCTATAAGCCCAAAGGACTTGGTCCAAGATCTGAGACCAGCCCTTCCTGTCTGGGCGAACAAGCTTCTGCAATATGGTCTTAACCTCCCTATTCGACACCTCTGTCATGCCATTGGTTTGTGGGTGGTAAGGGCTAGCGACACAATCTTCGATGTCATAATCCTTTACAAGTTTCTTTACGTCTCTGTTCACAAAATGGCTACCCCCATCGGATATCAACACTTTCGGGATCCTGAACCTAGAGATGATATGATTTCTGATAAATTTACATACAGTCCTACTGTCTGCGGCTCGGGTTGGGATAGCCTCTACCCACCTTGACAGATAATCCACCGTAAGAAGGATATATTCAAAACCATGGCTAACCAGGAATAGGCCCACGAAGTCGATGCCCCATGCGTCAAACACATCACAAATGATGACAAGCTGCATTGGCATCTCATCTTTGGAACAACGGTTCCTCCCATTCACTAGCATACTGGGCATGACTTCGCAAAGGTGAGAGCATTGCGAAACAGAGTCGTCCAGTATAAGCCACATTATAAAACCTTCCATGCGGTTCTCTTCCCGGAGTGGTGTCCTCCTGCCTCCAGACTATGGCAAAAGCTAAGGATACTATGATATTCCTCCAGACACAATCTGGTCCTTCAAAGAAAAGGATCGGATCCTCCCAATAGTAATGTCTTGCATCCGACTTGAGTTGGTCTATATTACTCTTGGGCCAATCTTCAGGAACTTTCTTGGAGACAAGATAGTTCACTATACTGGTGTACCATGGGAGTGAGTCGATAACAAAAACCGACTCATCTGGAAAGGAGTCTCGAATAGGTGTATCATCAGAAGTATCAAGAATTTCGAGACGGGAGAGGTGATCAGCTACTGTGTTCCTCTTTCCAGGTTTATCTCTGATGTCCAAGTCAAATTCCTGGATAAGAAAAATCCACCTAAGAAGACGCAACTTCGCATCCTTCTTTTCCATTAGGTACCGTAGTGTTGTATTATCTGTGAACACAATCACCTTAGATCCGATGAGATGAGATCTAAACTTATCCAAGGCGAACACTACCGCAAGCATCTCTTTTTCGGTAACTGTATAGTTTCGCTAAGCAAGATCAAGCACTTTGTGTGCATAGTATATAGCAAATGGGACACTGTCCCTCCTCTGTCCTAACACAGCCCCAATAGCAAAATCTGAGGCATCCGTCGTGATCTCAAAAGGAAGAGACCAATATGGGGCTTGTAGGATCGGGGCATCCATGATCATCCCTTGAAGTTGCTTAAAGGCATCAAGACATTTGTGATCAACAATAAACTCCATGTATTTTCCTAGAAGCTCGGTTAGTGGTCGGGTGATCTTTGAAAAATCTTTGATAAATCTTTTGTAAAATCCATCATGCCTGAGGAATGACCACAATTGCTTTACGTTGGTTGGTGGCTGGAGTCATCTGATCACGTCCAACTTGGTAAGGTCAACCTTCATTCCTCTCTTGGAGATGACATGCCCCAACACAGTGCCCTTCGTCACCATGAAGTGACTTTTCTCCCGGGAGAGTACCAGATTAACCTCACAACATCTTTTGAGGACTCGGTCCAGATTTCGAAGATAGGAATTGAAGAAATCATTGTGGACCGAAAAGTCATCCATGAAGACTTCCAGGAATTCACCGACCATCTCGGCGAATACTACAATCATGCACCTTTGGAATGTACCGGGAGCATTGCATAACCCAAAGGACTTGTTCCTAAAATCACAGGTACCAAAGGGGCATGTGAATGTGGTTTTTCCTGGTCCTCAAGAGTGATAGCTACTTGATTGTAGCTCGAGAACCCATCTAAGAAGCAGAAGAATTCTTTTCCCGCTAATCTTTCTAAGATCTGATTAATAAAGTGTAAGTGAAAATGATGCTTCTTCGTCGTGGCATTCAAGCGTCCGTAATCCACACAGACATGCCATGATGTTGGTACTCGTGTCACTATATCCTCTCTGTCCTCATTGGTGGTTGTCTGAATTCCCGACTTTTCGGGACAACATGGATAGGTGCCACCCACTTGGAATCGGAGATGGGGTAAATAAAACCCGCGTCACACCATTTCTCAATCTCCTTCTTCAAGACCTCTCGTATATTTGGATTCAACTTGCATTGGAATTCACGAGAGGGTTTAGCTTCATTCTCAAGGTAGATGTGGTGTGAACATAGAGCGGGGTTTATCCGTGGAGATCGGAGATGCTCCAGCCTATTGACTTGCGTTTTTTCTCCAAGATCGCTAGCAAGCGAGATTCCTGCTCCTCAGTCAATCGAAAACTGATGATGACCGGAAATTTTCTCTCTTGTCCTGCAAGGAAGGCATATTTCAAGGTCGTGGGTAATGGTTTGAGCTCAGGTAAAGTGTGGTCATCGAGAAAATCTGGCTCAATCGATTCTGGCTCTGTGCTGGTAATGGTTGGATCTACCTCTGAGGTAACTTCCACCAACTCATTCAGCTCTGGAGTCAGATCATCAAAAGTATCCAAGCAATCGGCGAAAGCCACGTCTGACTTATCATCCTCATCTTCTGATTATCCTAAAGAGGTAAGGACTGACAGACCCAGCTGGGCCTCTGTGTCATTGAAGATGTAGGGGGAAGCATTTTCTATGTGATCTGCGCTAAGTTCATTCCTAAGGGTCTCACAAACTGTCTCATGTACAAGATTCTCTCCATCGGAGAGGACTCATTGGTGCTAGCTGGGTTCTGTCTCCATGGCCCAATAGTGTCTACATGAACACAATCTACTTCTGATGAAGTGTACTCGATGCCTGATTCAGAATCTGCCCTCTAATGTCTGCTTCATCTTGAGTTCTTCATCTCCGCCTGGAGTTTGGAACTAAATTTCCTGATTTTATAATCAAATAAGGCCCCTGTTGTTCTCAAGAAGGGTCTTCCGAGAATGATCTGGGAATCTCTCCAATTTCGAGGGGCCTCCATATCAAGGACTGTGAAGTCCACCATGTAATCCCGACCCTTGACTTTGATGATAATGTTCCTCAATCTCCCTTGGACCTCTTGGTTGATTTGTCTGTGAACTAGAGTAAGGCTCTGGATTTCATAAGAGGTCCTAGATCTAGCTGCTCATAGAGAGATATGGGCATCAGATTAATTGAGGATCCATTATCTAGGAGAGTGCGTGTAAACGTAGTGTCATCGACATGACTCACCACATAATGGGCACCCATGTCCCTTCGCTTCCTTGGAAACACATTTTTGATGGTGCATGTAGTGGATACTGACAAAACGTGCTTCTCAACATGGCTTTTGGTTTTCCTCCTAACCGTAGTAGGTGTGCATCTCACCTTAAGGTACTTCTAAAATGCAGGTGTCATATCCACATACATATCAAAGGGGATTGTGATCTTGATATATTTGTTGCAGGACTCTGCCATCTCAGGGTCATCTTTTTGGAGCTTTTTGGGTTTCCTCTTCTTTCCACCCTTAAGGGTGCGGCAAAAAGGATTTATTGATGACAACTCATATTCTGAAAATGAAAGATTCTCATTCAAATGGGAATTGAGCTCTGTACAGGACTGGGACTCTGACTCTGACACTGACACTAACTGGAAAGAAATTCATGAAACGAAACAAGTGATGCATCTACTGCTACTCCTAGTGCATCCTCCTCAGATGGAGGTGTGGGCTCTTCATCAGGCTCGCTTGATTCATAGCTAGTGCTCCTCTCCTTCTTCTTGTCGTGGTGTTTTGAGGACTTGGAAATCCTCTTATTCCACTGGTGATGGTAGTGGTGATGCTTCTCCTCTGCCTCTAAGTTCTCCTCAAGTAGAGACTTGGTGGCGTCTTCCTCATGTATCCACGCTCGATCAGGTACGATCACGGTCCTTCCGCTCCTGAGGGACATATGATTAACATTATCGTATGAAAGGATCTCATGTTCTAATAGAGAGTAATCTGAATAATATACCTGATCACGTGGTCAATGTTGTCCCTGGTTTAGGCTATTGGGGTTGGCCTGAACCTGGGAGGGAATTGGGGTCTTTTGTGCCATCTGCTGATCCTGGTGACGTGAGACACAGTTCAGATATGTTCTGATATCCAGGTAATCGTTCTGTATCTGTTGAACCCTATCAGTAAAAGTCTAAATGGCCAAGGTAAGGGACTCCAATTCACTAGTGGGCGGGGTCTGATGCTGCTGACTAGAGGATGAGTGATTTGACTGTCTATACTGGCCCTGCTGGCCTTGTCGGTACTGCTGTGGGTGGGACGGTGCAGTGTAAGGTAGTGGAGGGCCATGTTGGCCCGAGTGGGATGTGCACTGCTGCTGGTGCTGCTAAGGCTGATATCCTTATCCTGGTCGAGACTGTACAAAGCATGGTGTAGGGACGGAGCTGATTTCCTGGTAAGCTAGGGAAGGTCGGTGTGGTTGACCGTTCCCTATCCTCGACTATCTAACGATGGGGTCATGGTTGTATCACAGCCGGTTGATCTCGAACACCTACGGAGGCTCCTCGTAGACTGACTCCACCTGTGGGGGTACATGCTGCTCCTGCTGAGTGCACTACTGCTCCTCAACCCAACTACTCTGAGGCTCATGTACCTGCTCTTGTACTAGATGAACTTGATGTACAAGTACATATGGTGCAGAAGGGGTAGGTAGTCGTATCTTGGCTACCTTCTCAGTCGATTCCTCCACTTGTTTCGGCAATCGTGAAAACGCCTCAAGGTCAGTGACCTTCTTGTGGATATATTCTACCATGATGAGCTTATTAGCTATTATTCCCATGCTAGGGATTAGGTCATATGTCAGATCTGCTACAGTCCTCCTAGATGTCTTATTAAATAGGCTTGAGGGAGATACCTGATAGGCCATGTTGGCCTGAGATCTGCCTGTTTCCGCCATATGCTCTAGAATCTTCCATACAGCATCTTTGTTCTTATTCAGATAGCTACCTCCACAGGCTGCACTCTCCAACCCCTGCATTTTTGGGGTCATACCACATAACAAGGTCTGGACTAAAATTGCCTTGGTAATGCCATGGCAGGGGCATTTTTGTGTCAAGTCATTGAATCTATCCCAGGCTTCATGGAATGGTTCGTGGGGGCCCTGGGAAAAGCTAGCGATCTTCATCCTCATCTGTTAGTCCTATTGAGTGGGTAAAACTTCTTCAAAAATAAATCTCTGAATTGCCTCAAGGTTGTGCATCTAACCCCGAGATTCTTCTGCCAATGAACAACCTTATCTCCTAAGGCAAATGGGTTAGCTTTTAGCCTGATGTAATCTTGTCCAACCCTAAGATGACTAAGGTTGTTACACACCAACTCGGAGTCTCTCAAGAAAGCATATAGTTCTTCTACAGCATTTCCATTGAACTTCGGTAGTAGACTAAGGGAGTGGGGCTTCAGCTCAAATGCTCTGGGGGTACCTCAGGTATGAGCCAACTATGCATCTCATTCTTAGCTGGGTTGTAGGCATCTACCATCGGTCTATCTATTCTACCTGCCTCAATCACATGTCCCATCCTAGCCTTAAGATCTGCATTCAGCTACTCTGCTTTAGCTAAACAGGTAAGGACTTGATGCATAGGATCATCTATGTGTTCCTCTTCGTTTGGATTTTTCTTAGGCATCTTGGTTTTGGGTTCGTCCTCTTCACTTGGGTAAACAATGTGGTCTAGGTTAGAGGACGTAGTAATGAAGACATTCTCACTGAGGTGAATCTTCCTCGGTGAGATGAGAGGAGAGAAAAGGAATGGTTTGAGGGTAACCATCCTGAGAGTGGGGGATCTCGAACTCAAGAGGGTCATGTGCTCGGGATGGACCAAGTTGCGTTTGGGCTGATGAAGACGAACTTCGTGAGGTGTTTAATGACATATTTGTGAAGCTTGAGTAAATATCCCCCCAATCAGTCATCTTTGATGGCAAAAAGAAGAATCGGGGGTACAAGTGTGTAAAGATAGGATTTGACTCCTACCTAAAGCAAGCAAATGAATCACAAACCCGGAGTTCACACTCAACACGGTGAAGGACCCGAAGCTAGATCCGATTAATCTGGTTGATTTTAAGTGTGATTTTCCAGGCAAATAGCAAGGATTACGCGTCCTATAGGGAAATCAGCTCAAAGCCAAATGCGTCTCCCATGTTTAACATGTCGCCTAAGATACCAACGCCCTTCCTTTCTTCGATCCTATCACCAGCTGAGAAGTTCAAGGACCTTCCCCTATCTACCTACCGAAGTAGGCAGAGGCTGACAAGGCCTATAACTTCACCTCGGAGGGTTACTAGCAACTTGTCGCGATGTACCGCTATTTCACCCCTATCTTCCTACCGAAGCAAGAAGAGGCTACTTGGCGTTGGTCAGTCGAACCTCAAATAGTTCAACCTGTGATATTTGTTAGGATCAGGGTACGTGATATGGAAGGCGGGGATTTTGGCTCTGCCTTCGGGTGTGCATACACACTCTGTACCCTCACTCAGCCTGAAATCAAGGTCGGAGTTATTCTCCCACAAACAGAATTTACGATTTTATGTTGATTTTTTTGGTCAATTTATTTAGCAGTCCTTGTTTTAAGTTAGATGACCACTTGATTAGTCCAACACACAAGGCATGCCTATCGTCCAGTCCCAATTTTCTTTAATTCTAAGTTAAAAATCTAGGGGAGAAGGAGTCGAGAAAAGCCTATGCACGATAAAACGACGATGTATGCCAAGTTCAGAAGACTTACAGTGATCCTTGCGCTCTTCATACGGGATGAAAAATAGAATTGAAATTTTATCTAAATGAATGCAAGCGAGAAAAGCCGCTCCTAGACAAGCAGTTCTATTATCGAGTAAAGAACAAATTAAATTTGACTAAGTACTGCGGTCTAAGTGCGTCTTTTAATGGTGAAGTGTGATCCTAGATATTACGAGCACAAGCAGTCCTAAGAAAGCTCTAAGAGCCGTGAGTGTAGGTCCTATCCTACGTCAAGCAACCACACAACACACAGAGACTCTTTTTATTATTTACTTACACGCGCGAGAACCCAAACAGGAACCGTTGTAAATGCAAACTATGTTTACAAATCCTCTCAAAAACCACTCAGTTCAAATCGATGCAGGTCTTCGGCTCGCCTGGTGAATCGCTTTTGATGTCTCATGTTCCTCGCACAAAAATAAATGTTGGTCAGAGAAAGGATGACACAAAATAAACAAATGCTAAAAATAAACAGAAAAATATTCACAAGAAAAGTCGGGAATCAGACTACCCGGGATGGAAAACCTAAAAACTAGATGTTCTGAAATTTAATCTAAGTTGGGCCTCCCCAACAACGACGCCATTTGAAAAACCCTAAATTACCCTTCTTAATTCAACCGGATTAACGATTAAATTTAATGACGTCATTGCAGTCGGGTAAAATCGGACTTATCAAAACCACTTTGATTAATATGTCAATTAAACGCAAGCGGCTATTTTTTTTACTTGGGCAAGCCCAAGGTCGAACACAGGGAGGCAACTTACTCCTTAGATTAATTTAAAGTCATTCTAGATGTTAGGTTTTCAGGAGAATAATTTTTTTATGCGATTAAAAATGCGTAATGTTATCCAAGATAAATTCGAGAGTTAAAAAGGGAATATGAGCAAACTAAGTTCAAAAATTCTCGAACTTAGCCGGAATGTCAATTATGATGAAAGGAAGCTACCCTAATTTTTTTGGAATTTTTCGACTCTAAATGAATTAACTACGAATTAAATATGAATGTAGGGTGATTTACACAATTTTAATTTTAATAAATATCAAACATCAATATTTTTCAAAAAATAATTTATCCTTGATAGGTCTACGTGAGAGATATCCAGAACAATTTTTAATTTCTAAAAATACTAAGTGAGGAATTGATTAAAATGAATTACACAAATCACAAATTAATTTATTGTGACCTAGATATGCATGCGAATGATGTGATTTTTGCGCACATGTAGAACTGCCTAAACTAGACCTACTGTGATTTTTTCGCTATTTTTGAAGCAACAATCAATCTCATAATCAATTAAAGGAAAACAATGGGAAATATGTTATTTTCCACTAAAATAATTATATTAAATAATTTGAAGCTCACAAAAATATAACAAGCATTCATAATGATAAAGCTTAAGATGTTCTACAATATGCAATTTTTAGAAGTATGAAATGATGCAAATTGTATGTTTAAATAAATATGCAAATACAGGGTTATGGATGCAATACAGAAACAAAATTGGTAAAAATAAATATGCTGACGGGACTTCAATGCAATTGCCTAGACTTCGGGGGTTGATTGTGCAGTTTCTCCTCTATCGCCTGCCACGCACGTGATCTCTAGCTTGTTCGGTGTTGCACGATTCTCCAGACGCTCAGGGGTTTGGATGAAAATTTCTGCTAGGGCACGTGTAGAGTACGTGCCTGCTTGAGGGGGGGTCTTGGACGCGAATCCCCGATCTGAGGGGGGTTCCCCGCAATTTCCCCCACCTCACGTGTTGTGCACGTGAGGGGAAATAGAAAGGAGAGCCGCGAACGCGTAAGGGGGGTGGCGTCTTGCTGGGGCTGCGGTCGACAAGAGGAGTACGCCATTACGGTCAGGTCGTGACGATCGTGGCTTAGGCCCGCATGGCTACACACGCGAGGAGGTGGAGCTTGCATGGCGGGGTTCACAGTCGTACGCAGGAGATGTGCGGCCGCACTCGAGATGGAGGGAGGGGCGTGTAGCACGGAGGAGCGTGGGAAGGAGGGGGTGGCCTGTAGGTGCATGGGGTGCACAATCGTGCGTAGGAGGGCTTGCGGACGGCTGGGCTGCGGGGGACGGCTCCGCCGCTAGCAGGGGACTGGTGTTGTGGGCTGGCTGTGCCTAGTGGTGATGCGCTGCTGCGGCTGACGGAGGAGATGGTGTGACCTGGCAGGACTGTGTAGTCATCTGGAGAGTGGTCATCGAGGGCTGGAGCTCGGTGGGCCGACGATGTATCCGGGAGGCACGTGCTGGGGGCGGGTGGCGAGGGAGATGAAGGAGGAAGAAGATGAAGTGGGGAAGAGATGACAACAGGGGAACTTCCCCTGTGAACAGGGGAAGTCTTGGTATTGTTTTTGCCCGATGTATTTTGGATTAATTGATTCATAAAATTATTCATAAAATTCAATAAAAATCACCATTGTATTCTTAACATGTGATTCATCCATGGAAGTGCAAGAATATTTGTGATTTGGAGGATGGATAAAGGTGGATTGTAGAGATAGAAAATGAAGAGTAAATGAAGAAGAATAGGAGGAAAGTGCAGAAAGAAAGAAAATACCTTGATTGCTTCGTCTGGGAAGGTGGTGTGGTTGGTTGTGCCCGCTCCTAGTCGTTGCCTCTAGTGACGTACAGTGATGCATCACGGAGCTCGAGCAGCCCATCGAATCGGAGCTGCAACAAGGCTCACGAGAGCCATGGAACACGCCGGCGGGGCACGGTCGTCGCTCACGACTCTCGTAGTCGCTGTCACCGAAGGGAGATTGGAGCTAGGTGACTCTCTCTACAATGGTGGATGATCCACGAAGACGGTGGTCGAACACCTTTTATGGTCGACGCGGATGAGGAGGTGGAGTGGTGCAGGAGGTGGAGGTCATGGGGGGAGTGGACGAGGTGCGTGGCGCGGAGGGAGTGGGAGGTCGTGCAGCGAGGTGTCTATGGATGAAGAGGGTAGGGGGCTCGGGCGCGCAAGGCAGAGGTGGAGGTGACTGTACCGCGAGAAATGGGAGAGAGGAGAGGGCGGTCACATGCGTCGCACGTGACTGGGCTGGGGCCTGGTCACGTACGCCGCGCGTAACCGACTGGAGAAAGTTGTTGGTGTCACGTGGCGCATTGGGATGCATCCACTTGGTGTTTATTTAATTAATAGTAATAATTAATTAATTAATTAAAATAAATTAATTAAAATACTTAAATAAAAAATGATAAAAATGGGTGACACGTGGTGGCTCCAGGAGCTACCACATGCTGCTTCTAGAAAAATCACAAGTTAATTCAAAAGAAAAATCAAAAAGAAATAACAAAAGGGTCAAATCAAAAAGTGGTCAACATGAAAGTTGCCCGTATCGATGAGATCTACAGCTTCCATGAAGGATCAAAAATCAAAAGAAGTCATATGTATAAAAAGTATTTCTGGGGGTATCTTATAGATATAAAATACCATATTTTTATCTTTTGTAATTTTTTGTCATTTTTAAATAAGAGAAAAAATCAAAATAAAAATAGAGAAAATATGGAAGAAATATTTATAAATTAATTTAATTTTTTTGGATTTCTAATAATTGAGAAAATAAAAAGATAAAATAAAGGGCAAAAAGGTCAATATGTACAATATACAATAGGGGCCCAAAACCCAAGTTTTGCATACAATCTCCGATTTTAATGAAATTGGTCTCATTTTGAAGATCTTTGAATGTATATTACTTTAAAAGTGAGTAGACCTAAATCGAACATTGTATGAGAGAGATATGCACATTTTAAGGTTCATAGTTTCAAACTTGGATTTGGGTTTTATTAGACAATTTTACAAGTTAGTATTTTTTGATATTTTTTCTTTATAGTGTTAGTAGTATATACACTATAGAGTTGATTTTATTGGATTTGGAGTTAGTGTAAAATATATACAAATATGGTATTTACAGGTGATTTTTACAAGTGAATTGGGCTTCTTATTTAATGCAAATATGAATGCTAAAATGAAATGCATATATTAATTATGCATGCATGAATGCTAATTATGCAATATAAATATGAAATGGAGATAATTACTCAGGAACAAAGCTCTATTTTCAACTTTTAGAGTGATGAATCACATTCATCACTTAACCAGAAGGAGCCACCTGGCCCAATCAGGTTATTACAGGAGAAAAATAAGAAAAAGAGGGTGGAAAAGACCGATTTCGGAAAAACTCAAAACATTAAAGTAGTAGATCTTGATGATATCTACAAGTTTCGTGTAGACAAAAATGAGAACAAGGTCAAACAAAGGGATAAATATTTTTATGAGTGTTTTTAAGGGTATAAAAACACTACGATTTTAGCTTTGTTATTTTTTTGTATTTTAATTATTCTATGACTCAGATTTAAACAAGGATTTATCTAGTTTTTATTGGCACTTAGTCTAAGCTAGGGGGTTAATATCTGTGAATTAATGTAATGAAACTGGGTTTCATCACCCCCCCCCATACTTAAACTATGCCCGTCCCCGAGCATCTCAAAAATGAATGAGCTGGATTAACCCCCTTGTGCATGTGCATACAGGATCTGAACTGTTCAAGAACTCCCAATTCTAAAGATCCAAAATCTCAGAATTCAACCTAGCCTTAATCAAGAGGTATCTAATTTCTTTAGTTTTACATACTCTCTCGTCGTTACATATATACTAAGGATATGAATTTAAGTGTTTGACCACGGTCACGAGAGTAGTGTTGCAACGTCACCCAAGGTCCTGATCTAAGAAATTATCCTAAGGACCCAGTCCTCAACACTAGGGAATATATTAAATATTGGATCCAATCCACCGTCTCTTTAGTTGTCAGACTTAGAAGTGTAGGAGGCAGGCCAGTTGATGGAGGGTTTAGGATTATGTCATTTCTTCTCTCCCTCTCATTGGAACAAGGATCCTCTCTAGTACCTTATTAACTCAACGCATATTTTCGGTGTTAATCAGTGAGTCTGTCAAGAGAAGTTGGAGTCGTCTGCACTTGTTTTCGTGGGAATACACCGGGGGTGCCTTTTTTGAGTACCTATCGTACCTTCTATACCCAGACTTGTAGCATTTACGATGCAGAGCCCTTTTTTTGGTGCAAGCCCGACTCCTGGTCCGAATAGCGATGGTCCAAGTGGACACTTTGAAATGGTTGGGAGCGCTCACCTTTGGTGGAAGCTCTTTTGAGAATTGACTTTGTGGAATGAGAGCTTTTTATTTCAACAATGATATTTCTTTGCTTTGTATTTTTGGCTAGATCCGCTGCTTTTACCTAGAGTTGGTGCACACTGATCAACATTTTTTTATTTATTTCACACCCTGGCACTTAGGTAAAGATTAAGAGATTAGTACAAGAACCAAGTTCTCATACTGGCTAAAGATGCTGACACTTAGGTTTCATGAAGCATTCAATGATTTTATCCCATCCTCGAGCATCATTAGATCAAATCCAGACTTGAATCCCTCATCACATTCCCTCAAGTGAAATCCCAACTCATCCCATCAAAATTGCAGTCGTGCATGTGAAGTGATGATCATATTCTTAAGGTTGGAGACTAAGCATGCAATATAGCAAGCAAATCTAGCAAACTAGGGAAAATATGGATAATTAAGTCTAAGACCCTGATGACTAAGGCTGGTTGACCTAAAATCTTAAGATCTCATAAACCAGGTGTTCTCAAACATCTCTGATCCTGTGTGAGAGTGAAAAGGTCAAGGATTAAACCAACTCCTTCATTCATGTTTTGATTTTTTCTCAAATTTTTATGAAGACTTTAAAAGGCCTACTGAGTACCCAAACGCAAATGAGTAGTTGCATCTTCTTTCAACTAGAATAGATGTAAGTACAGGCCATAGAACGGAACATGTTGCTTGAGGCCGGGGCCATACGCAATGTCCTCTAAAACACCTACTCTGCTAAGGGAAAACCCTCACTGAAAAGCGGCTACTTATTTGCATGTACTAATCAATTTGACTTTTAAAGGTATTTTTGGTTTTTCTCATTTTTATGGATTTTAATTAAAGTTAGAACACAAGTTAAATTCATTTTCCTTGAAATCAAGAAAGTATTTTCCAAACCATGTCACACATATATAGATTTTTACAAACATCTTTCAAATGATTTTCAAACAAGTGAACCCATTTTTCAAATCATTTTCAAAATATTTTTCTTTGAAAATAGTGTAACATAATATAGAAAAGCCTTAAAAAACATTTTTTCCACTTAGTTCATAAGAATATACCTTAGCCCAAAAAAGTTTAAAATTTTTCAAAATGTAGCTAACGTACATATACTGTATATATGATATACCCCTCTATACTTAAACTTTGTTATGTCCTCATAGCACTAGATGATATGAAGACAAAGCTTCATTTAAGTGTAGAAAAATATACAGGAACTGAAGAGGACGCCCCCTATACTTAGGTTAGAAATAACCTAATTATCAAGGGAAGGAAAGATGAGTGAGAAAATCATGGGGACTCAGGTCCCCCCTATACTTAGGCTGAGAGTAGCCTAAGTATAAAGATGGATAATAGATGTTGGGGAAACTGGAGGGGAACGAAGAAGTTAGGATGGATGTACACATGAGCGAGTGAATCTTCGGAGATGAATGGAGTACCTAAAAATCTAGGGGAGGGTGTCAGAGCAATCAAGGCTCAATCAAGCATGCAATACCCTTTGAATTCACCAACTCACACGTGAAACCAACAAGTGTTGGTTGATTATCTTATCATTTTTATTGGTGATTAAAACATTCTAATTTATGCTCAGATCAAAGAAAAATATCAAATAAAACCATCCTACGTAAACAAGGATGTTGCTCTCCCAAAACATGATTTTACTCCATTTTAGGTCAACTTGCATTTTACAGTCCCAATTATTTGCTTAAGGTTATCACTGATTAAATGTGAACATAGATCAAACAATCATCGTCTACCGCTCATTCACAATTTCCATTAACCTAGGTGATCAAGCCATGGAGGGAGGTTGAGAAAAAGCCAATGCAGTCAATAAATCCATGACCTATGCTAAGAGAAAACTCACAGTACCTAGAGCAAAAATTCGTGAAAACTCGGGACTGAACTAAAATCAAAACAAAATGTATGCAAGTTGATAAGAAAATGCACCTAACATGCTTCTATTAGAGGGGAAGAACATCTTTTAATTTTGGATAGGTGAAGCGATTATGTGTGTTTTGATTAAATGTGTGTCCTACCTACGATCAAACACAAAGAATAAAATAGGAAAGAAACTCGACGAGCCGCATGCTTGATCCTAGGTCGACACTCAAGTGGGGCGATCCCCACACAACCACGGATATCTTGTTCATTTACATGCACGAGTCCTTGAACAAAGACTGCTACAAAGACGATTATTACATGAAACGGAATAAAATGCAAGAAACACACATTTTTTCGATTTTTCTCCAAGATTTGCTTCTGTGGTTCCTCACAGCGTGGAACATTTGCTCCTCGCCTCCTTAAGCACCGAGGCCCTGCCATAAAAACAAGCGTTAGATATCAATCAAAGAAATTTTAATAATGCAAGACAATAGCATGACCTATGAATTAGAACTTAGCACTTAATTAAATATTAAAAATCTAAATATACAAAAGATGAGCCATGTCCCGGCAGCGGCACCATTTGACGGATCGCCGAAATCACCCTCTTTAATTTAAATGTGTCTGTCAGGTTATTCCAGGAGAATAATAATAAAAAGAGGGGAAAAGAGGGTGGAGCGAAGAATGTGAGCGAGATGAGGGGCCAAACGAGCGGAGAACGTAATAGGCCATGGTTGTCTTCTCTGGTGAGTCGAAGAAGAAGGAGGCGGAGCGGTCTGAGGTCATGGGGGAAGGGGAAGATGCATGGAAGTGAGCGCATGAATGGTGGAAGTAAGGCCAATCTCAAGGGATGATCAATGGAGGGTGAAGATGCATAGGGAAGGTTAAATAAATTAGAGAAATAGAACAAAAATGCAAAGGGAGATCGGAATACTTACTTGGACAAATTAGTGGTGACGGGGCCTGGGATTGAGCTTCGAGAGATGCTTGGGTCTTCGCTGGACTCCCTGTCCACGGGGAGCAGCTCGGCGGTGGTAGATCACCGCAAACCTAGCCTACCATGGCCAGGGGTCGATACCGGGGGCTACCGTCGTCTTGGCGCCTCAATCGGTCCTCACCCTATCACAGGGAGGAGGAGTGGTGCTGGGTGGAGCCCCACGTAAAGGTGGACGAGGAGGAAGTGGGGCAACGACGGAGTATTTGAAGGTGGAAGGTTGGAGGTTCTAGTGGGTGGGCGACGTGGTTGCGTGAGCAATGTGGAGCGCAGGATCGGAGCTCGTGGGTAATGTGAGTCCCTGTGAGGAAGATGGAGGATGGGGCTTCGTCGTGGGGTGGTTGGGAGGAGAAGGAGAATGTGGAGGAGATGGCAAAAATGACAAGGGGTGAGTGGCACGTGAGATGGGGAATGTGGGAGAGAGGGTCGTCTGGGGGAGGAAGAAGATGTCTCAGCCGTTAGATCTCGCGATCCAACGGTTGAGGAAGGGGTGCTCACGGATGAACCCATTTAGATCGATGGAGGGGGCAGATCGAAAGGCGCAGAGAGCGCCATGTGTCAAGATGTGAATGAGGCACGAGCGAACGAGTTAGATGTAATCTGGAGATTGATCGAATGGTTGCAGATGAGTGTGGGAAGGAGTGGTTGGGATGGAAGCGTCCGGAGTTGATCGGGTGGTGATGGGTGCGACATGTGGCAAGAAGGGAGAAGGCATTGACGGATGGCTGAGATGCGGGTGGAGCTTGATCAGGTAGTGGAGAAAAAGCTGGAGTGAATGGTGGAGATGGATGCGCCTAGAGGCGATCCAATGGTGGAGACAGTGGGTGGGTAAAGCCAGATGAATGGGCCACGTGTCTCAACCAGAAGGAGCCACGTGGCCCAATCAGGTTATTTCAGGAGAAAAATAAGAAAAAGAGGGGGAAAGACCGATTTTGGAAAAACTCAAAACACGAAAGTTGTAGATCTTGATGAGATCTACAAGTTTCATGTTGACCAAAAATGGGAACGAGGTCAAACAAAGGGATAAATATTTTGTGAGTGTTTTAAGGGTATAAAATACTACGATTTTAGCTTTGTTATTTTTTGTATTTTTAATTTATTTTATGACTCAGATATAAACAAGGATTTATCTGGTTTTTATTGGCACATAGTCTAAGCTAGGGGGTTAATATCTGAGCAAGCAGCCGTGTGTCGACCCTCGTTGGACGATCCCTACACCTCACTATTATTCATCAGAGGATGATTCCGACAGCGACACATATGTATATTATCCACCTCCTCGCTCCCACAAGAAGGTTCGTCACAAACCTTCTTGATCCTTGTATATTCTCATTCCTCCTTGTATATATTTTCTTTCCCTCCCTCCCTAGTGATTCGAATCACTCGCCCCAGCTTCATATCGTTTCATTTTATGGTTATACTTAGGATGACTGATGAACCTCCATTTCATCATTTTTATTCTATCATTTTGAACTCAAAAACCCTAGTAAATATATGTAATACCCCTAATTCGTGCATTTTAGCAATCATGCATGTATGTTTAAATATTGTATAAAATACTGTTTTTAATACCAAAATTATAGAATAAAGAAAAGAAAAGAAAAAGAATAAAATATTGTGAAATATTTTATGACCCGAAACTCCGAGACCTAGGCATCTAGATGAATAGGTCGACAAGGCATAAAGTAGGGGAGATAAGGGCCAAAAACCAATAAAAATACCCTTTTATTTATTCATTTATTCTTCACTTTTGGGACCTATTTTTAGTTCCACTTTTTATACTTCAAATAAAGAAACTTTTACATGAAAGTTGTAGATAATTAAATATAGAAAAATACAAAATTGTTTTTACATAAAAATAATATACAGATAAAAAGTCATGATCTGAATAAGATTCCAAAATCCCAACTTCCCAGACCTGTATCTCTCAAATAAAAACTCGAGACGTATCAAAATCACCCTTTAATTGTATATAATTTTCAATAAGCTATTTAATGAAGGTAGTTTCATATTTTTCTGAATTACGGTTTGAAAGTTAGATTTTGGACCCCTATTGTATACTTATACCGATTAAAATATTCATTTTATTTATTATTCATTATTTTTGTAATTTTATAATTTTATAATTTTTTAAATATTATTTATAATATATGTGTATATTAAAAAAAGAATAAAACACTAAAGAAAACACAAAAATAAAATACGTGTATACAATACATAGATGAAATATCTATAATTATACCTATGTAAATAATACATCTATTTATTTAATTGTATAAAATACATCATAAGAATAAAATAAAAATATATTTGAGCATATAAAATTAAGTTGTAAATTTATAAAATAATAAACCAAATTAATAAAATTAAATATACAACATAAAAATAAAATATTAAAATATATAGATAAATATACCTATGTAGTTGTAAAAGGGAACTTGTAATTTTATACCTCAAAAAATAAATAAAAATCACGATAAAATAATTTAGAAAATAATAAACACTTTTTATTTAATAACCTAAAATTAATAAAATCGTTTATTATTTTTAAACGAATTAATAAAACTTTTTGCCAAGGAATTTTCTGGTTGATCCACGTGGACCAACCAGAAGCCTCCATTGGTTGACCTCGGTCAACTCTCTGATCGAGGTCCGACCTATGTCAGAACTGCATTTTTGGCCAATTTCAACCTTTTTTCGAGGTCGTTCCTTTCACTTTTTTCGCCTTGATCCCTCTTTGACTTTTGTGCCTCGTTCATTGCTCTTACACACCCAAGTCTCTCCTAGGGTTGTGGACCATTGATTTGATCGATCTCCCTCGATCTTTGGAGCGTCAGAGCCACTTTGTCAAACCATTCAAATACACAACCCGATCTTCCCTCTCGTTTTAAACCCCGTTTTGACCAGTTCTTCCACCTCTACCTTGCGTGGTGACTAGCTGGTGGTGCCAGCATCAGCTCCGACCATTGTGCGAGTACCTAGACGGGTCGTTTGGCAGTATCCACCACCTCCGGCGAAGCCTAGCTGTTGAGGTTTCACCTCAGGTGATCCCACTTTTGAGCCTCCTGATTTTCCCTATTTTCTTTGTGTTTTTCATTTACCATGGTCGTAGGAGTAGATCCCCCTCTTCCTTTTTGCGTTTCATCCATTCTATCCTATCATAGACCCCCTTGCCGGAGTTGCTCCAGCTAGCTCCGACTACATCATTCTCCACCCTTTCCAGTCCGCTACAGGGTCGAGGCAGTTTGCCTTCAATCCCTTCACCCTCTTTTTGTAGGTCTCGCGCAACAGAAGAGCCAAGGGCACATTTTGGCCGCTCGACGAGGTACCTGGAGCCCCCTAGCTCCGCTGCCATCTCGCACGAGCTCCAGCCGTCGCCGGAGGATTTTGGAACCACCAGCACCGAGAGGAACACCCCAAGAGGCTGCCCCACCATTTTGGAGCTTCAAAGGAGGCCGGAGGAGGAAGATCTCGACGGGGAAAGCTCGCCTCGTCGGTGGTTCTTCCCCGTTCATCATGTACCCCTCTCCGTCGTCCGATCAGCCGAGTTCTTCCTGGAGCACAGCAGCCCTTCGATCTTGCCCAGCCGCAGCCGTTCGATCAAGGACCAGGATCTAATCCTGGCCACTCATATGCGAAGGGGTATCGCGCAAGGAGGAGGAGACGCGTGGCATAAGTGAGCATCATCTGGCCGGCCATCTCCGCGCAGGCGTGGGTATTTTGCACTTTCAACCCCAGTCGTTTTTGTATTTATTTAATAGTTCATAAACTTTCATCTACAGTTCATTAGTTTTGTAAAATTTACAAAAACATCCATGTACTTTTTAGTATTGCATATTGGTCCCTGGTCACATCACCTCACATGATCGATGCACGTGAGGTTGGATATTTTGCACTAGGGACCCCAAGCCTTTTTGTATTTCGAAACAGTCCAAGAAATGTTTATTCCAGTTATATTTTTATGGATGTGAATAAGCCCCTAGATTTCTGGAAATTACATACAGGTCCTTGTCGTGACACGTGCCTCGTGCACGTGACCTTGGTGTTTTTGCAGAGAAACCCCTACGGGTCTTGGAATTTAATATTTAGTCCATAAATTTTTTATTGCATTATATATTTTTTTGGACAAATTGCACTTTGGCCCTCATACTTCTTTATAATTACACAAATACCCCTGCTAGAATGTAATTTCGTTTTGTTTCTAGTATTTATTTCATGCATCTATAAAACCCTAAAAAATCCCAAAAAATTACCTTAGCTTCCTATTTTGTTGCTCTATCATCCATATTTTTATTTTGCATATTTATTGCTTTCTAATATTTACAAAAATTCAAAAACATGCATTTCCATCTCTGGTTGCATTAGAAAATACCTAAAAAATATAAAAACTCTTTGAAAATTCTCAAAAAAGTATATTTTGCTTATTTAAGTGTGTTTTATATTCAACCCAAAAATCACTAAAAATATAAAAGAAAACTCCTAAATATTATAAAACCCCAATAATCTCTATAAAAATATTAAAACTCCATAAAAAATCAAAAAATATAGTTTTTGTTGTTTTCTCTATTTTATTCTCTTTATTTTAAAATTAATTTGGATAATTTTGGTTCTTGTTTGATATTTTTCATCTCCATTTTAATTTGAGGCATTAATTTTATTCCATGTTTTGAGTATTTGTGACTTTAAAAATACTAAAAAAATAGGAAAAATATAAAAAAAATCACAAAAACATTAGAAAAATATAAAAAGTACAAAAATATTTTATTTCCTGAATTTTTCTTATTTTTACCTATTTTTATATATATATATATATTTTTTATCTCTCTTTTCTTTATTGTATATATACTTTATAATTTAAAAAGAAAGAGAAAATATAAAAAAATACAAAATATAAAAATAAAATAAAAATCAGAAAATTAAAAAATCCAAATATAAGAATATAAAATCAAAAACTAAATAAAAAATAGAAAATTAAAATGCCACAAAAATATCATTTATAGACAAAAACATCACATTCATTCTTGTGCATTGCTTTTGCCCAATCTATCGTGCTTGTTCCCTGTGTTCGACCTCTACATACTTGCTCCTATATTCATCTTTTATGTAGAGTTATAATAAATTTTAACTCCGCATCTTGCTTGTCATTGTTTGATCATCTGTTGTGGGTTAATTGTTGACTAAATCCGGATTGCTGAGCGATCAACGCATCAACTGTGTTCCCGCCTTGTGTGGAATACACGACTGCCTGATTTTTGGGTTTAGCAAATGGCACCGTTACCGGGGAGCAACATCGTATAGATCGGATTTCTTTGTGATTGATTGTGATATTATTTGTCTATACTTTTGCTTCATTTATTTTCTTTATTTTTGATATATATAGTTTGAGTTGTCTAACCCCATCTCTTTGTTGACTTTGTGCGAGGTACCGCAGATCAAGGGAGGCACGCTATCCTAGGCACCTACGCACCCACGTGAAGCTAGCTTCTGCCTGCCAACCTAGTCCAAATAAGACTTAGAGAAATTTTGCAGATTTAGCTCCCTTTTTAGTTTATGTATTTATTTGTGTAATTCAAGTGAGAGAGAGACACATTAATTTGTAATAATGAGGACTTGGACACTTCAACACTTCACGAGGTCCATTGCTCGAGGGATTGTTCCCTTGGGGGCCTCACCTGTTTTTGCTCGGTTTTCACGACGATTTTTATTTTCTTCAAATTTTCTTTTATTTTGATTCACGATGATTTAGCCCCTAGATTTAGGAGTTTTTGTTGATTGTGACGTAATTAGCTAAGTCCCCACACCTAATATCTTGCCTGCACCTATAGACCGTAATTGGACTTAGGAAATAAATCATTTAAAAAGCTATTTGACTTTGATTAGAGACCCCGTGCCGAGAGACGTTGTATACAGCACTGGCAGGATCCACTGTGGTGGACACCGATCGGTCTCCTAGACCGGACTCTGGTTTCTCTTCCTAGTTGGTAGCTACTTGTGCTTCATGATCAATAGAAATTGCTCATCTAGGGACGGTTTCCTCGTGCATCATATAGATAGTTTATTTTCTTGTCTTTAAATTTATGCGCGGATCTCCCTGCATGTAGAGTGCTGGAGCAAGGTACGCATTTCTAACTTTACATGCATTATTGTGTTTGATCGCGCATCAACTTTTCTGACTTCCTCCCCTGTTTTATTGGACTCAAAATAACCAAGGAAATCAAAAAATTCGTTAGGCGTTGTTTTTCAGAAAAATACTAAGACTGCTAATGCAAACTTGACCTTAAAACTCACCTCACTCAAAATTTTTGTCTTGGGGAGAGTAACCCCATCCTTGGTTGATTTATCTACAGCGAGAGAGTGACCCGCACACTAGGATAGAGCCATACCTGAACTCCTCTCAGACTACTGCTCTAGGGTTAGTCCTTCTCCAGTGAGGATCTCTCCGGTAACCGATAAAGTGGACCGTGACTGGCTGGAAAGATCTAGCCTCAGATTGGGACAGTATCCTAGGAGCATCGGGTTCCTACCAACTCGCTTAATCGCTCTAATAGATTGATTGATCACCTAAATAAAATCGAAAAGATAATCGACTGAGCCTTTACGGTCATCAGCTCCGGCATTGCGTAGGTTAACTGGGGGTTTGATTTCTCATCTTGTTTGCATTCCAGATCTCATCTGCCCTTATCTCCAGATCACGATGATGGGAAGGAGATCTCTTAGGCCACATCCGGTGGCACCGCTATCGAGCACTCCTCCCTATTCATCTAGGTCAGCTTCGGGGAGTTTAGACCCACTCTCAGAGCCTGAGTTTATGTCCACCTTGTTCCCCCTTGACCACCCTTCTTCTTATGTCAGTCCTGTGGTGTCAGAGCATAGTGCAACACAGTTTCTTGTACATTTGATGGCACCTAAGATGGGTACTTTTGCATTTGCAAAGACCCAAGATATGGCCAGCAGTGAGGGACGCCCAGATGAGCAGGGACAACCTTCGTATGTGTATGATCAGACTGCCATCAACAATTCACTGTTAGCTTCCCTAGAGACCATGTAGAGACAGATCAGAGATCAGGGAGCCTTCATGGTTGAAATCATGAGAGAGCTGGCGCAGATGCGAGAGGACAGAGTAGGCAGACCCGAGGGTGGTGGAGAAATACCAGAAGAAGGAGGAGGAGCAGGAGAAGGACATCACCAG
This sequence comes from Ottelia alismoides, assembly GCA_037367405.1. Classification (NCBI taxonomy): domain Eukaryota; kingdom Viridiplantae; phylum Streptophyta; class Magnoliopsida; order Alismatales; family Hydrocharitaceae; genus Ottelia; species Ottelia alismoides. The sequence goes on from JAZKJV010003519.1 coordinate 264,049, forward strand.
GAGGGTCCATGATGAATCCACATTTCATCATCTTTATTCTATCATTTTGGCCTCAAAAACCCTAGTAAATGCGTGTAAATACCATTAATTCCTGCATTTTAGCATTCATGCATGTGCATATAAATAGTGTATAGAATACTGTAATTAAGGCCAAAATTATAGAATAAATAAAAGAAAAAGAGTAAAATATTGTAAATATTTTATGACCCAAAACCTCGATACCTAAGCATCTTGATGAATAGGTCGACAAGGAATAAAGTAGGGGGAGATAAGGCCAGAGTACAATAAAAATCCCCTTCTTTTCATTCATTCTTTATTCATTTTGGGACCTATTTTTGGTTCCACTTTTTATACCTCAAATAAAGAAACTTTGTACATGAAAGTTGTAGATAATTAAATAAAGAAAAATACAAAATTGATTTCACTCAGAAATAATGTACAGTTAAAAAGTTATGATCTGAATAAAAATCCAGAATCCCAACTTCCCAGACCCGTATCTCACAAATGAAAACTCCAAATGCATCAAACTCACCTTTAATTGTATATATATTAAAATAAGCTATTTAATGGTGGTGGTTTCACATTTAACGGAGCTACGGTTTGAAAGTTTAGTTTTGGACCCCTATTGTATACTTGTACAGATTAAAATATTCATTTTATTATTTATTCATTACTTTTATAATTTTATATTTTTATAATTTTGTAAATATTACTTATAATGAATATGTGTATTAAAATCAGAATAAAAACTCAAATAAAATATAAAATAAAAACACCTATATATAATACATAGGTATAATACATATACTTATACATGTATAATACATACTTATATTTTATTAAATGTATAAAACACATCAAAAAATAAAATAAAAATATATTTAAGTGTATAAAAGTATTCTATAATTTTATAAAATAATAAACAAAAATAAATAAATTAAATTCACAAAATAACAATAAATATATTAAATATATAGGTATATGTACCTACAAAGGCCTAAAATAGCAACTTGTAAAATTATACTTCATAAAAATAATTAAAAATCGCCATAAAATAATTTATAAAATTATAAACATTTTTTATTCTATAACCTAAAATTAAATAATTCATTTTCTATTTTTAAATGATTTTCAAAACATTTTCTAGGGGATTTTCCTGGTTGGTCCACGTGGACCAACCAGGCGCAAACCCTAGTTGACCCCGGTCAACTAGTCGTCTCCCCCCCATGTGCCTGTGTCAGACCTTGTTCTTGATCATATTTCTCGATTTTTTCAAGGTCAAATCCTTCACCCTTTCATGATATGTCCTTCTACATTTTTGCTCCTCGAATACTAGTGATTCACGCCCAAGGAAAACCTAGGGCTTTGGATCACTGTGCGAGGCGTTGCCCCTCGATCTTTGGAGCGCCATAGTCATAGAGTCAAACCACATAAAATGGACACCCGACTTCCTTTTCGAATTTGAACCCCTCATTCCATAGGTTCGCTCCCCTTCTTGCTCCCAACAGCTCGAGGAAGGTGACAGCTTCCTCTCGAGCCCTTCGGGTGGGTCGAGCGTCGCCTGAGGTGGCTCCACAACCTCAGCCTTTGCCGGCGTCGAGGTACCCCCTTCCCTCTGGTCACCACCGTCGAGGCAGCGCCTATCCCCCTGTATTTCCTTTGCATTTTGTTTGCCTTAGCCTTAGGATCGAAATCCCTCAAGAAATTTCCACTTTCATCGATCAAATCACCCCCCATTTCAACCTCGCTGGAGCGCCCTCCGGCCGAGCTCCGCCACTCTTCGTTTTGCCTCCAATTCGCCACTGCGGGACCCAGGCATTTTGCCCTGGGTCCTCTCATCCTTTTCTGCAGGTACTTGGACTTCAACGTATGCCTGGGGGCCATTTTGGCCTTCGCCGGAGATGCTCGAGCACCACCAGCTCTGCCTTCATCTCCAGCATACCTCAGCCTTCGCCGAGGCTTTTTGGGCCCACCAGCATCTCGAGGAACCTTCCAGGAGCGCGCCGCTCCATTTTGAGCACTCCAGACCATCGGAGCACGGAGATTGGGCTCGGGGAAGTTCGCTTCGCTGGCGTTCTACCCCATTCTTCCTCCGCGTCTCCCAACCATCGGATCGAGCCGCGCCTCCAGATCGATCAGTCGCCATTGGATCGAGGACCCGCCAGAGCCGTCAGATCACATCGCCAGATCTAATCGTGGCCCTCCATCACCGAAGCGTCATCGTGCAGCGAGGGCTCGCCACGTGTCAAGTGGGAAGCCCTCCACCGTTGGATCGAGCCGAGTGGGGTATTTTGCATCTCCACCCCGTGCATTTTTGTATTTACTATTTAGCCCGTAAACTTTCAATGGTAGTTTAATAGGTTTTGTAATAATTATATTTAGGCCCTTGAACTCTTGATATTTGCATTTCAGTCCTGGCCACGTCACCTCACGTGACCAGTACACATGAGGTGAAGGGCATTTTGCAAGGACCCCCCTCAGGGTTTACTTATTTCGTTTCAGTCTAGAAATTTTGATGTCACGTGTAATATTTTTGGAATATTTGCATTGAAGCCACTAGGATTTTTGGATATTACATTTATACCCTTCCCAAGCGCGTGCTAGTCACGCGCTTGGTTGGGTTATTTGCAGGCATACCCTTGCGGGTCTTGATATTTGTAATCGGTCCATTAAATGCAATATTTAGTGTTATATTTTGTGTGAAAATTGCAACTTGGCCCCTGGATGTTTGTCTATTTGCACTTATACCCCTGTTAGGCCTTATATTTTTGCATGCTTTCCCTATTTAGTTAGTGCATCATTTTAACTCGAAAAATTCCCAAAAAATGTCATAAGCTCATGTTTACTTGCTTATTCACGCCATATTTTTGCATTGCATTTTTATTGCATTTTATTATTTATTAAAAATCAAAAACATGAATTTTAGCTACTATTTGCATTAGACAATACCAAAAAAATATCAAAACCCCTTGAAAAATTCCAAAAAAAATTTCTACGGTCTATTTTAGTATATTTTAGTGTTAGTCCAAAAATCACAAAAAAATTCAAAACCAAAATCTTAAAAATTAGAAAATACCCAAAAACTTAATAAAAATCTAAAAAATCATAGAAAAATCCAAAAAATATAAACTCAGTTCCTGTAGTTTCTCTATTATCATATCTTTATTTTAAAATTAATTTGGGAAAATTTTGTTACTGTTTGATATTTTTCATTCCCATTTTAATTTCGACCAGTAGTTAATTCACTATTTTCTTTATTTTGACTTTTAAAAATATCGAAAATATTCAGAAAAATCCCCAAATATCACAAAAATAGTAGAAAAACATTTTATTTCCTAATTTTTGAGCATTTTTCCTTATTTTCATAAATATCTTATCCTCCTTTTTCTTACTTTGTTTATATTCTAGTTATTGAAAAAGAAAATAAAAAAATATAAAATATAAAAAGAAAATATAAAATCAGAAAATTTAAAAATAAAAATACAAAATTAAAAATTAAAATAAAAAAAATTAAAAACCCACAAAAACATCTGCATTTTTGTAGACAATTAATCACATCACATTTTTATGCATCGTTGCTTGATCTATCATGCCTTGCTCCCTGTGTTCGACCTCTACATACTTACACCTATACACCAACACTTGTTTGTCATTTCTTGATCTATTGTTGTGGGTTCATTGTTGACTTTAGTCCGGGATTCATTGAGGGACGCCGCAGCGACACTGTTGTCTCCGCTTTGTGCGAGATATTTAGACCCCGTGAATTCTGGCTAAATCAAATGGCGTCGTTGCCGGGGAGCAACAGCGCATAGTTCTTGCGTTTGATTGATTGTGATTGTTTGTTTACAATATTGCTCTATTTTATCTCTCTTCTATTTTTGATATATATTGTTGAGCCATCTGACCATCTCATTTCTTGTCTTCTTGCGAGGGACCGTGGATCGAGGAAGATCACCAAGGTGATTCGGTGTAGCCTTGGGAAGCGGAATCAGCTTTTCTAGCCCAAGCCGACAGGAGAGAGTAGGAGGGGTGAGAGAGAGAGAGTGTTAGCTAGCTTTTATTTATTTTTGTGAGAGAGAGACCATTTAATTTGTAATAATACAGGTATCTCAGGACACTTCGGACACTCGGGCCTAATTTCCAGGTGTTTGTTCACCTGGGGGCTCACCACGATTTTTATCGCGTTTTCTCGACTGTCATTTTTCGGTTTTGATTTATTTTTCCTTTCTTTTGTGGAATGAGTCCTTAGATTTTAGGCATTGCTTGATCGAGTAGATTAGGTCCAAACACCCTAATAACCATTGCATGTACCTATAGTGCGTATTTGGACTTAGTTTAATTTAAACAGACGATCATCGCCTTTGAGCCGTCGCGCCGCGACCTTACCCTGCCAAGCGCTTCTCCTGAACTCGATTTGTCGAGAGGAGGAGGGGTGAGCCTAGAGCGGACTCTAGGATTGGGGATTGGTGATCGACTTGTGGTTCTTCACGTTAGCAATTGCCTGCTTAGGACGATTTCCATGTGCATATCAGTATTTAGATTAGGTTTAAAAATTTCTGCTTTGCATCCCGCAGGAGAGAGATGGAGGCACTGTAAGTCTTTCTATCTTTGCATTCATCATATAGGCACAAAGGTGAGATTTCCATCTTGGTGCCGACTTGCACGGCTTTTCTGACTCTTTTCTCCCTCTGTTTTTGGATCAAGTAGGAATAAAGAAAATACAAAAACGTTAGGCGCTTGTTTAAAATTGACTCAAAGCAAGTAATAACACCAAAAAAATTAAAAAATGGACTGCTAAGAAAACTTGACCTAAATAAAATTGGTAATTGGATTCATTGCTTGGGGAGAGTAACACCCTCACTTGTATTCAGGTTGCTGACGAACCGCAAAATCGGCCCTTTAATAATGCTAAATTAGCACTTGGAAATGTCGGTGCAGTCGGGCCAATTTCGGGTCGTCAAAGCGATCACCTCATTTAGAGATATGCGAAGATAAATCAAAAATGAGGTGATCGTGATTTATTTTACTTGGCAAGAAACCAAGGTCGAACTCAGGGACACGAGCCTCTCTCGTATTAATCGGATTTAAGTTTGTTTAACAAAGCGTAAGATTAAAGCATATAGGTCAAATCATGCATGGACACAACATATGACAAGATAATGCATTAAAACATAAAACATGCATTTTTTTATCAATTTTTATAATGCAAATAAGTGATCATGCAAAGCGAATGATATGCCCCAAAAATCATAGTCACTTGAGTCATAGAAAAAAAATGCGAGTTAAGCTGAGTTAACATTAAGAAGCCTCTACAACTATGAAGCAAGTGGGCATGATAAACATCACGGTTCATAGTGTCCAATCTGGACTTAAAGCATGCCATAATAAAGAGGACGAGAAGAGCTTCAAAACGAAACTGAAATCAACTCGATTGGAGCTATGTAGCTCAAGATATGCAAGTTCAAAGATAAGGGCATAAATGAAAGAAAACATGAAAATAAAATTGCATACAGGCCCTGGGAGGGACTAAAAAGTAAATAAACAAAGGAGCGGGACCTTCCCTGTAATTTGACCACGCGCACAGGGGTATTTTTGCTATTTGGAAAACCCGCGAGGGTTTCAATGTAATTTACCCACTGTGCACATGATCTGCACGTGAAAGAGGACCATTCTGCAATTCTGGAGAAGATATGGGCATCTCTGCAATTTACCCAGAATAGCACGTGCGATGCACGTGCTATTTAGGCTCGGACGAAGGGCAGGCTCGGCAGAGGTTCGGGGCAGCTTCGGCCAGGCTCGGACGATTCGAAGCTCGGTGCAGGCTCGGTGGAGGCTCGGGAGCGTCCAAGCCTGAGGCTCGGTCGCTAGGCTCGGGAGAGCTCTGGATGAAGACACGTGGCTGCATGTCAGCCCTTGGATCGTGATGATCCAAGGGCTGCTGAAGGCGATGACGCGGTTCCATCTGGACCGTTGGATGGTCACCGGGGGTGGACCATCCAACGGTGGCTGCTCCTTCTCCTCCGTCCATAGCTGGCGGCGAGTTTCGAGCTCCGGCGTAGGAGCTCCTCCTCCGCCGCTCTGTCCTGGCCCCGGTGGTGCTCGCCCGAAGCTTCTGAAGGTCGGTCGATGAAGCTTGGAGCTCGGGCGAGGCATCTGGTAGCTCAGCTCGGGTCGCCGGGGCTCCAATGTCGAGAATGCCAGTTGCGAAGATGGGTCCGGCGAGGCTCCGGCCATTGGACATACAGGTCACCTGCAGGGTTAGTAACCATAGCCGAAGCATAACTGTGTGTGCGTGAGGTGATCTGGGAGCTCGTAGGGGCGAAGGAAGCGAGGAGCTCGGTGCTCCTCCGCCGCTAGAGCGGAGGAGATGGCCGGAGGGTGACTAGGGTTTGGAAGAGGGGAAGAGGTGAACGGAGCTATGCGCGGCGAAGGGGGGTTGAAGGCGGAGCTTTTGGGAGGAACGATGGAGCGGGAAAGGGGGTGAAGAAGCTACGAAAATTGGGCAAAAATAAGAAGAAAAACAAAGAAAGATCAGAGAGCTTACCTGGGCGATGGCGGTCGAAGGGCCTGGGCTTGAGCTCCGAGAGGAGCTCGGGGTCTTCGCAACGTACTGGGCGGCCTCCCCAGCGAGCTCGGGCGGCTATAGGTCGTTGCAGCTCCGCCGTCGAAGGCGGAGGGTCTCACCAGGGGGCATCATCGTCTTCGCTCGATCCGGCCACCTCCCCCTGTCACTGGGAGGTGGCGGAGGGCTGGGCGAGCCCCCGTGTAAAGGCGGACAGTTTGAAATGGAGGGGGAGGCGAGTTTTTTAATGGGGGAGCCGACGGTGAACGTGGCGTTGGTCGTGGGTTTCGAGGGGGAACTGGGACGACTGGGAAGAGGAAGGTGGTTAATGGAGGTGGACGACGGGGCCTGACCGTTGGATCTGGAGATCCAACGGTGGAGAGTAAGGCGCGGAGCGACGGCCAGGATGAGATCGATGGCAGCACGATCAGAGGGCCCAAGTGGCCGCCACGTGTCTGGCTGAGGGAGCGGCGCGAATGGAGGGAGCAGATGATCCCTGAGTCTGATCGGAAGGCCGAGAAGCGTCCAAGGAAGAAACGGTTCAGATGGAAGATCGAGGGGGTACGATCGGAGAGATCAGGCGCTACCACGTGGCGCGCTCGTAAGTAAGCGGGAGTGAACGGACCTGATGTAACAGATGGACTGATCGAAGGGATGGAAAATGGTCCAGGGAATAACGGTGGAGATGGGAGATCGGGGTTGCGATCAGAGGGCATCCGCAGTGCCACGTGGCGAGAGGGAGGAGCTGTGGCAACGAGCGGCGGAGATCAAGGTGGGTGAAGATCAAATGGCCAGGAATAAAAGCGGGTCGTGGAGAAGGCCTGGCCGTTGGATCAGAGGGAGATCCAACGGTCTAGGAAGAGGGCGGATAAGGCAAAGAAGGCCGGGCCACGTGGCGCCCCCAGAATGGGCCACGTGGCCCAATCAGATTTATTCAGAAGGTTTTTCTTATTTTTGAGGGCCATATTGGCCGAATTTGAGAAAACTCAAAACATGAAAGTTGTAGATCTTGACGAGATCTACAAGTTTCATGTTGACCAAAACTGGAAATGAAATCAAACAAGGACCCGAAATATTTTTTAGGGTATTTTTAAGTCTAAAAATACCACGAATTTTGTTTTGTCATTTTTTTGTGGTTTTTAATTTATTAAGGACTCTGTTAATTATTAGACACTAACAGGGATTTATTGACAAACTTTTAAGCAAGGGGGTTAATTATGGGAAATAAAGATGATGAAACTGAGGTTCATCACCCCCCTATACTTAAACTATGCTCGTCCTCGAGCATCAAAAAGAATGACTAAGTTGGATTAACCCCCTTGTGCATGTGAATACAGGATCCAATCTGATCAAGTCGACTCGGCTTCAGAGATCCAAAATTTTAGAGTTCAACCCAGCCTTAATCAAGAGGCTTCCAATTCCTCTATTTTTCTAGACTCTCTCTGATGTACATATAAACTAAAGGATATGAGTTTAGTGTTGACTGCAATTCTTAGAGTAGAGTCAATTTGTCACCCAAAATCTTGGTCCGAGAAAATCTCCTAAGGACCCAATCCTCAGCACTAGGGAATAAATCAAATCTTGCATTCAGTCCACCGTCTCTTTAGTTGTCAGACTTAGAAAATGTAGATGGCAGGCCAGAAATGGAGGGCATGGGATTGTGTCAATTCTTCTCTCCCTCTCATTGGAACAAGGATTCTCTCTAGTGCCTTTTTACGCAACATATTTTTTTTTGGTGTTGATCAGTGCGTCCGTCAAGAGAAGTTGGAGCCGTCTGCACTTGTTTTCCTGGGTGTACACCGGGGTGTGTCTCTTTTGAGTACCTATCGTACCTTCGACACCCAGACTTGTAGCATTTACGATGCAGAGCCCTTTTTTGGTGCTAGCCCGACTCCTGGTCCTAATAGCGGTGGTCCAAGTGGACACTTTGAAAAGTTTGGGAGCGCTCGCCTTTGGTGGAAGCTCTTTGATATGTAACTTTGTGGAATGAGAGCTTTTCTTTGAAATTCATTGACTTGTATAATTGGTGGCTAGATCCACTGCTTTTACCAAGAGTTGGCGCACACTGATCAACATTTTTTATTTATTTTTCACACCCAGGCACTTAAGTTAATGTCAAGAGATTGGTATAAGAATCAAAGTTCTCATACTGGCTAATATTGCTGACACTCAGGTTTCATTGAAGCCTCCAAAGATTTTATCCCATCCATCGAGCATCATTAGATCAAATCCAAACTCGACTTCCTCATCCCAATCCCTCAGGTGAAAAATCGACTCATCTCATCAAAAACCGCAGTCGTGCATGTGATGTGCTGATCATATTCTTTCTGTCTGAGACTAAGCATGGAGTATAGCATGCAGATCTAGAAACTTAGGGGAATGTGGATGATTAAGTCTAAGACCCTGATGGCTAAGGCTGGTTAACCTAAAATCTCAAAGACTTCTAAAAGCTAAGTCTTCTTGACCAATTCAGATCCTGGGTGAAAGTGAAAGTGTAGAGGACTAATCCAACTTCTTCATTCAAAAACAAGACACTTTTTTTTATTTTAAAACTTCAAGAGATATTAGAACTTCCTAAGCTCAATTGAGCATCCGCAATTCAGCTAGTATGGATGTAAGTACAGGCCGAAGCCCGTTGCTTGAGGACGGGGCCTTGCGCGATGTCCTCTAAACCATCCAATCTGCTAAGGGCGAACCCTCACTGAATGCGGCTGACTTAATTGGGTTTAGTAGTGACCAATGACTCTTAAAGGATTTTTAGGAGTTTTCTGATTTTTATGGATTTTAATAAAGTTAAAACACAAGTTAGACTCCACTTTCCTTGAAAAAGAGATGGCGATTTTTTTCAAAACCATGTCACACAAAATAAAAGATTTTCAAAACATTTTCAAAAATCATTTTCGAAAATATTTTTATAAAAATAGCATAACATAATATCGAAAAACCGCGAAATCATTTGAGTTCTCTTAGTCCAACGATTTTTACCTTAGCCAAAAAGTTTTTAATTTTTCAAATTTTTCAGATTATAGCTAAAGTAAATATACTGTATATACGGTATACCCCCCTATACTTAAACTTTGCTATGTCCTCATAGCACTAGATGTTACAAGTACATAGGTCCGTTTAAATATAGAAGAATATACGGGAGCTAAGAGAGGCTCCCCCCTATACTTAGGTTAGAAATAACCTAAGTATAAAGGCAAGAAAAGAGGAGTAGAAAAAATCACGGGGACTCGGGTCCCCCCTATACTTAGGCTGAGATTAGCCTAAGTATAAAGATGAGAATTGATGTTGGAAGGGACCCAAGGTGGAACGAAGAAGAGGGATGGATTTACAAGTGAGCGATTGAATCTTTGGAGATGAAAATGGAGTGACTAAGGTTTTAGGGTTGTGTAGCAAACATGGCTCAATTCAAGCAAGCAAACCCATAGTTTCACCAACTCACACATGAAACCAACCAAGGTTGGTCGATTATCTTGTCGGTTTTATTGGTGATAAAACGTTAGATAATTACGCGGAAGAAAATGTGAATTGAAAATCAAGGCGTATGCGCGGGTGTTGCTCTCCCAAAACCGAATTTTACTCCATTTTAGGTTGACTTGCAATTAACAGTCCCAATTTTATTTTAAATTGTCACTGGTTTAAGGTTAGCACATCAATCAGAAAATCATCGTCTACCGTTCATTCCATTTCCATTAATCCTAGGTGATCAATCTAGGAAATGAAAGCCGTGAAAAACATGTATTCGATGAAGAAAAACGCGATCTAGGCTAAGCGAGAAATCATGCAGTGATTTGACGATAAAAGCCGCGAAGAATCTGAGGCCGTTTTGAAAATCCAATCCAACATGTATGCAAGTCGAAAAAGCCGCACCTAATCATGCATCTATTAGCGGTGATTGATCTTCATTAATTTTAGCTAAGTGATGCGAGATTAAGTGCGTCTATAAAAATTAGTGTGTCCTACCTACGATCAAGCACGTAAAAATATTGAAAAATTAAAAAGAGCTCGGAGAGCCGCGTGCCTATCCTAGGTCGACACTCAAGTGGGGACGATCCCCACACAACCACGGTCGTTCGATTACAATCGCGAGTCTTCAATCGAAGACCGTTGTAAACGACGAATTATTAAAAATAAAATGCAACAAAAAATGAGACACATTTTTTTTTCTTTTTTTCCTTATTTGCTCCAAGCATGCTCCTGCGGCTCCTCGCAGCGGGGTGCGTCTTGCTCCTCGCCTCCTTGATCCATCAAGGGCCCTGCCACAGAAACGATAGTTAGATATCAAATAAGAAAGAAAAAAAATTTATGCAAAATATGTGACCATTTGACCTATAAAGAGGAACAATAAATTAAACACACAAAAATCCAAAAAATAAAAGAAATGAGCCGTGTCCCCGGCAACGGCGCCATTTGACGAACCGCAAAATCGGCCCTTTAATAATGCTAAATTAGCACTTGGAAATGTCGGTGCAGTCGGGCCAATTTCGGGTCGTCAAAGCGATCACCTCATTTAGAGATATGCGAAGATAAATCAAAATGAGGTGATCGTGATTTATTTTACTTGGCAAGAAACCAAGGTCGAACTCAGGGACACGAGCCTCTCTCGTATTAATCGGATTTAAGTTTGTTTAACAAAGCGTAAGATTAAAGCATATAGGTCAAATCATGCATGGACACAACATATGACAAGATAATGCATTAAAACATAAAACATGCATTTTTTATCAATTTTTATAATGCAAATAAGTGATCATGCAAAGCGAATGATATGCCCCAAAAATCATAGTCACTTGAGTCATAGAAAAAAAATGCGAGTTAAGCTGAGTTAACATTAAGAAGCCTCTACAACTATGAAGCAAGTGGGCATGATAAACATCACGGTTCATAGTGTCCAATCTGGACTTAAAGCATGCCATAATAAAGAGGACGAGAAGAGCTTCAAAACGAAACTGAAATCAACTCGATTGGAGCTATGTAGCTCAAGATATGCAAGTTCAAAGATAAGGGCATAAATGAAAGAAAACATGAAAATAAAATTGCATACAGGCCCTGGGAGGGACAAAAAAGTAAATAAACAAAGGAGCGGGGACCTTCCCTGTAATTTGACCACGCGCACAGGGGTATTTTTGCTATTTGGAAAACCCGCGAGGGTTTCAATGTAATTTACCCACTGTGCACATGATCTGCACGTGAAAGAGGACCATTCTGCAATTCTGGAGAAGATATGGGCATCTCTGCAATTTACCCAGAATAGCACGTGCGATGCACGTGCTATCTAGGCTCGGACGAAGGGCAGGCTCGGCAGAGGTTCGGGGCAGCTTCGGCCAGGCTCGGACGATTCGAAGCTCGGTGCAGGCTCGGTGGAGGCTCGGGAGCGTCCAAGCCTGAGGCTCGGTCGCTAGGCTCGGGAGAGCTCTGGATGAAGACACGTGGCTGCATGTCGGCCCTTGGATCGTGATGATCCAAGGGCTGCTGAAGGCGATGATGCGGTTCCATCTGGAACGTTGGATGGTCACCGGGGGTGGACCATCCAACGGTGGCTGCTCCTTCTCCTCCGTCCATAGCTGGCGGCGAGTTTGGAGCTCCGGCGAAGGAGCTCCTCCTCCGCCGCTCTGTCCTGGCCCCGGTGGTGCTCGCTCGAAGCTTCTGAAGGTCGGTCGATGAAGCTTGGAGCTCGGGCGAGGCATCTGGTAGCTCAGCTCGGGTCGCCGGGGCTCCAATGCCGAGAACGCCAGTTGCGAAGATGGGTCCGGCGAGGCTCCGGCCATTGGACATACAGGTCACCTGCAGGGTTAGTAACCATAGCCGAAGCATAACTGTGTGTGCGTGAGGTGATGTGGGAGCTCGTAGGGGCGAAGGAAGCGAGGAGCTCGGTGCTCCTCCCGCCGCTAGAGCGGAGGAGATGGCCGGAGGGTGACTAGGGTCTGGAAGAAGGGAAGAGGTGAACGGAGCTATGCGCGGCGAAGGGGGGTTGAAGGCGGAGCTTTTGGGAGGAACGATGGAGCGGGAAAGGGGGTGAAGAAGCCACGAAAATTGGGCAAAAATAAGAAGAAAAACAAAGAAAGATCAGAGAGATTACCTGGGCGATGGTGGTCGAAGGGCCTGGGCTTGAGCTCCGAGAGGAGCTCGGGGTCTTCGCAACGTACTGGGCGGCCTCCCCAGCGAGCTCGGGCGGCTATAGGTCGCCGCAGCTCCGTCGTCGAAGGCGGAGGGTCTCACCAGGGGGCATCGTCGTCTTCGCTCGATCCGGCCACCTCCCCCTGTCACTGGGAGGTGTCGGAGGGCTGGGCGAGCCCCCGTGTAAAGGCGGACAGTTTGAAATGGAGGGGGAGGCGAGTTTTTTAATGGGGGAGCCGGCGGTGAACGTGGCGTTGGTCGTGGGTTTCGAGGGGGAACTGGGACGATTGGGAAGAGGAAGGTGGTTAATGGAGGTGGACGACGGGGCCTGACCGTTGGATCTGGAGATCCAACGGTGGAGAGTAAGGCGCGGAGCGACGGCCAGGATGAGATCGATGGCGGCACGATCAGAGGGCCCAAGTGGCCGCCACGTGTCTGGCTGAGGGAGCGGCGCGAATGGAGGGAGCAGATGATCCCTGAGTCTGATCGGAAGGCCGAGAAGCGTCCAAGGAAGAAACGGTTCAGATGGAAGATCGAGGGGGTACGATCGGAGAGATCAGGCGCTGCCACGTGGCACGCTCGTAAGTAAGCGGGAGTGAACGGACCTGATGTAACAGATGGACTGATCGAAGGATGGAAAATGGTCCAGGGAATAATGGTGGAGATGGGAGATCGGGGTTGCGATCAGAGGGCATCCGCAGTGCCACGTGGCGAGAGGGAGGAGCTGTGGCAACGAGCGGCGGAGATCAAGGTGGGTGAAGATCAAATGGCCAGGAATAAAAGTGGGTCGTGGAGAAGGCCTGGCCGTTGGATCAGAGGGAGAATCCAACGGTCTAGGAAGAGGGCGGATAAGGCAAAGAAGGCCGGGCCACGTGGCGCCCCCAGAATGGGCCACGTGGCCCAATCAGATTTATTCAGAAGGTTTTTCTTATTTTTGAGGGCCATATTGGCCGAATTTGAGAAAACTCAAAACATGAAAGTTGTAGATCTTGACGAGATCTACAAGTTTCATGTTGACCAAAACTGGAAATGAAATCAAAACAAGGACCCCGAATATTTTTAAGGGTATTTTTAAGTCTAAAAATACCACGAATTTTGTTTTGTCATTTTTTTGTGGTTTTAATTTATTAAGGACTCTGTTAATTATTAGACACTAACAGGGATTTATTGACAAACTTTTAAGCAAGGGGTTAATTATGGGAAATAAAGATGATGAAACTGAGGTTCATCAGTTGCATGGGAAGGTCTCCTTCCAAGTGAGTTGAGCAGCTTCGTAAGGATTAGAGCCAAAAACCCAGCTTGTGGCTGCCTTGTGTATCGCTTGGATTTCCGAAGTATTGGGGCCACTATCGTACGTAGACGAGTAGGGCTTGGTCATCATTGGTGACTCACTATTGTGTTGAGCATCGACCTTGTCCGAAGTATCGAGCATAGGCCACGCCTTCATGGGTGTGTCTGTCTAATCGTCTTGCGTCCGAGTAGGATCTTGCATGCTCACGGGTGATTCCGTTGCGAGCGAGATTCGAAGTATCGGTTTCGCCTATCGGGTCCTCCCTCTTTTCTTTGGCTGAGTAGGGATCCAAAAAGGGTTACAAGGACCTTAAAAAGCGCAGGCTACAGGTTACACAGGAGGAGGACAAGTACGGGAATACTTTTCTGGCAGTACTCTCGCTCCTATAGGCGTAGCGCTCTAAGGACTCATTGAAAGATAACTTCCTGAATTCAAGCTAAAAAACTACAAAGATAAAAGCCGAACCTTCACGGCTTCATCTGTTGAGTTGGTGAATCCTCTTGTTTTGTGTTTGATTGCTAGTTGGATCTAGGTCAAGATCAAAAACACCGCACAATTGTGCGCAATTTTGCCACCTCCTTCTTCTTCATTTCTCAGCCTTACTCTTCTCAATAATCAAGATGATGGGACGGAGATCTCTTAGGTCGTCTTTGGTGGCACCGCTATCCAGCACTCCTCCCTATTCATCTAGGACGACCTCGGATAGTCCACTCTCCGAGCCTGAGTTCACTTCCACTTTGTTCCCCCTCGACCACCCTTCTCCTTCCATCAGTCCAAGAGTTTCAGAATTTAGTGCATCACAGAGCTCAGAACATTTGACGGCAACTGAGATGGGTTCTTTTGCCTTTTCAGAGAATCCAACCATGGCAGATAGAGGAGAACAACCAGATTAGCATGAGGACCCTCCATTTCTATATGATCAAGCCGCCATCAACAATTCACTTCTAGCATCCCTGGAGACCATGCAGAGACAGATCCGGAACCAGAGAGTATTCATGGGTGACCTCATGAGAGAGATCGCACAGATGCGAGAAAACAGACCTAGGGGCGGTGGAGGTGGAGGTGATATACCAGTTGTAGCAGACGAGGGAGGAGAACCAAACCAGGAGAGGCCGCCGCAGACCATCATGAGAGAATTGCACAATCCAGCAGCCTCCCTCACTCATCGGTGGATCCGACTCCCTCCCATCCATGGAGATTTCGAGCTTCACCCACACACTATCCAGTTATTGCCAAAATTTCATGGGCTGGCGACCGAAGAGCCACACCTCCACTTGCAAGAATTCGAAATGATCTGCAGTACAATTCACGACAGGCTGGTGACTGAGGACACCATCAAGATGATAGCCTTCCCCTTCTCTTTGGTTGACAGAGCCACGTACTGGCTAAAACATTTGGGGAGGTTCGTTGACACTTGGGTAGAACTCCGGACCACATACTTGAACAAGTATTACCCTCTCGGCTGGACGAACGTAGCAAGATATATGATCAGTAACTTTATAATGATCCCTAATGAACAGTTTCATGAAGCTTGGGATCGATTCAGAGAGCTCATTGACCGGTGTCCACATCATGATATATCCAAGCCCAACTTAGTTCAGAGCTTCTTTTGTGGGCAGACACCGGAGCTGCAGGGGCTTGTTAATGCCTCTTGTGGTGGGTCCTATTTCTCAAAGGGTGAAGACGACGTTTGGGCCATCTATGAAGGGATGGCAGAGAACTCAACAGTCATGTCCCAAGCTAGAGTCTACACACATCAGAAGTCCCCCCAAGGAGCGGGATCATTTCAGAGGATCGCCCGCATCGATGCCGGTCCTCACACTCCGACGGCAGCCGCAGCCCAAGCCGAATCAGCCGCAACCGACATGGGTATCATTAGAGAGAAGTTGGACCGTCTCGAGATCCTCGAGAAGAAGCAGATGCAAGGACTGGCCCAGATGGACCAGATTACCAAGACCATGAGTGACCTGAAGATGCAGATCCTTTGCGTACAGGAGGCACAAACATCTCCTCAGCAGCCTCCCAGGTCATAAGCTGATCCCAGCAGTAGCAGCTCATCCCAGCCCTCTGCCTTATACCACCAGGTCAACCACATTCAGGCAGAGCCGGTCCCGCTACTACAGTACTACCCGTCACAGCCGCCATCTCAGGACACTCAGATGGTGGTCTATCAGCCGATCAGCCACTGGCAGTTCTACCTCCACCATCCTTCGAGCAGGAGCCATTGATGGAAGTCAATGGGATATGGTACGACCGGTACCCGCAGCCCGGGATTCGTCGCGATCACTCCGGATTCCGTTGGACCACTGGAGGCACCTCTTCCCAGCAGCAGCCTCCGGTTCAGGGATATCAAAACAGCCAGCAGCAGCAGCCCCAGTATGCCCACCAGCAGAACCAGCATGGTCCTCGTCCCGCCTATCACAACCAGCAGTGGAGGCAACGTCAGCAGCCTCAGCAGACATATTCCCAGCCACCCCAGCACTATTCTCACCAGGAGCAGCCTCATCTCCAACAGGGGAACACTTCCGGTTCTCAGGCTCCCGCCTTTGAGAACCCAGCTCTAGATGACCTTGCCCGCTTGCTATTTGAACATCGAGCATCCTACCGGCGAGACATGGATGAGTTCCGATAGGAGGTGAGGGATTTAATTAAGGGCAAAGCCGCCATACCAGCTCAGATTGAACCAAATACGAACAATCTAAAAAGGAAGTCTGAGCAGGTACAGTTCACAGAGGATACCTCTCCTAGTGATTATTCGAGTGACATGTCTTCTTCTTTGTATGATGCTGATTTTGTGACTACTAGGAGCGGTAGGATGCCAGCCGGCGGCACCTCATCTGAGCGACAGCCACATGCAGAATCAGGAGCGCCAGATGAGCAGAGAAGCGGTGCTGATGCCGCTAATAATGATGTTGAAGACGGTGGTGCTGATGCCACCAATGATGGAGATCCAGACGACGGTACTGAGGCCGTCGTGATACCCGATGCCACCATTCTTGATGAAGAGCCAGAGCGCGGTGCTGATGCTGCAAAGACAGGTGCCATTGGTGGTACTGAGGCCACCATTTCCACTTTTGTTGAGCTCCCTTCTACTATGGTGCCACCTTTTGTATCTTTGGACTGTGGTAACCAGAAAAAGAACAAAAATATGAATAAAAGAAAGTTTTTTGTTCACACTTCAGATCCATATGTGTTGAATGATGATCATAGTATGGATTCCATTCCGTCACAGGCACAGGAACCTCTTCCTAGTCCTCCATCTGAGGAGGCCCCTACTATCTCCTTCCCTGAAGCACTCCACCGGGCGAAGGGGAACAAAAAAGAAAATCCCAAAAGAACCAGCAGGTAGAGTTCAACAACCAGATGATTGATAGATTCCACATTCAGCTGACTCTACGGGAAGCATTTGAGCACATCCCCTTCTTTTAAAAGAACTTGAAAGAGAAAACTACAGTCCGTAGAAAGAGGAGGTACAGAGATCAAATCTATGTGCTCACCCAGGACACTTGCTGCACCATTCAGAACAGACTGCCAGCCAAGAGACCTGATGCAGGAGCTCCCTATGTCAGATGCGAGATTCAAGAGCAGCAGTTTGATCGTACTCTATTAGACAGCGGCTCTTCGATTAACCTTCTTCCGGCAGCCTTACTCGACCGATTCAAGTTTGGTCCTCTTCTTAGGAGCAGGACAGTCCTTCAGTTTGCTGATAGGTCGACTAAGAGGCCGAAGGGGTTATTGAGAGACATGGTCGTTACCATTCAGGACCTGAAATTCCCCGTGGACTTTGTTGTATTGGACATGGAGATCACATCATACTTGGACGCCCATTCTTGGCCACATCCAAGGCGGTGTCCGACCATGACAACGGGAAGGTATGCTTTCGCGTAGAGGGCGAAACCATACAAATAGAGACGATCGAGGAAACCAGAGCTAGAGAATTAGCATGCTCAGAGCAGTCCAGTGATATTGAGCAGATGACAGAGGAAGAGCTAGACATCCACCAGGAGTGTGATTTCGTGATGAAGATGATGGATCCATTTAGACAGATCCTGTAGCACAGACCCTCGCCCTGCCTACAGATTCATCATATTTAAAGCTTATGTCAGTTGAGAGCCTGGAGAGCACACCCCTGGACGAGGATACATTTGAGGCTGACAGTTGTGGGATGAATGGTGATGATTTTCAGTCTTGTTCTTCTAATTCAGATCCCTCAGATTCAGACATTGATTGGGATGATTTTGATGAATATTCGCCGTGTCTGATTCCATCTGAGCCGACAGCTAGGACGGAGTGCGAGCCAGTACAATTCGTAGAAGATTTAGCAGGCTTCCCTTCGTCGGATGTTCATTCGCAGCGAGAGTTCTCACATGCAGACCTGGTCGACTTCACACAGACATATCAGAAGCCAGATCTACCACCTCCCAGTTGTCCAGAACTAAAACCCTTGCTACAGTCGCTGAAGTATAGATTCCTTGCGGGTGAGCCAGATATGCGCCCAGTCATTATCTCAGCAGGTTTGACTGGAGAACAAGAATCTCGTCTGATGGAGGTTCTTGAAAGAAACCGCAAGGCGATAGGATGGAGTATAGCTGATCTCCAGGGGATTAGTCTGACTCTGTGCTCCCACCACATCTATCTTGAGGAGGATGCTAGGCCATCGCCTGAGTTCCAGCGACGGTTGAACCCGAATCTTCGAGATGTGGTCATGAAAGAAATATCAAGGTGGTGGAGCACCGATTTTATCTACCCCATCTCCGACTCCAAGTGGGTTAGTCCATTACATATGGTACCCAAGAAGACGGGTATCACTACAGTTGTGAGTAAGTGAGTCTGGAGAGGAGATCGCTACCCGAGTACCCACTTCTTGGAGGGTCTGTGTGGACTACAGACGATTGAATCAGGACACCAAGAATGATCATTTCCCGCTACCATTCATTGATCAGATTATCGAGAGGATAGCTGGGAAGAGTCATTATTATTTCCTTGACGGGTACTCCGGTTATAATCAAGTGGCCATTGCGCCCGAAGACCAGGAGAAAACGACATTCACCTATCCGTTTGGGACTTATGCTTTCAGACGGATGCCCTTTGGTCTATGTAACTCTCCAGCAACATTCCAAAGGTGCATGTTGTCCATTTTCTCGGACATGGTGGGTGACTGCTTAGAGGTCTTCATGGATGACTTCTCGGTCTTGGCGACGGATTCGATGCTCGTCTTGACTGCCTAGACCGTGTGCTTCAGCGCTGCATAGAGGTCAATCTTGTCTTGTCTTGGGAGAAGAGTCACTTCATGGTGACTCAAGGGACGGTCCTTGGTCATATCATCTCCAACAGGGGCATGGAGGTCGATCCAGCCAAGGTGGATATCATTAGAAAACTCAATCCACCGTCCAATATACGTCAATTACGGTCTTTTCTAGGGCATGTCAATTTCTAACGACGCTTCATTCAGGACTTCAGTCGTATTGCCCGACCGCTTACTGATTTGCTGACAAAAGACACTGAGTTCATTGTAGATGATAAGTGTCTTGCATCGTTTGAGACTCTCAAGAGTATGGTTGTCTCGGCTCCTGTCCTTCAGCCACCTGATTGGTCTCTCCCATTCGAGATCATGGCGGACGCTTCTGATTTTGCCGTTCGGGCTGTGCTTGGACAGAGGAGGGATGGATTGTCGTTTTCCATTCACTGTGCCAGCCGGACTTTGGATGCCGCTCAACGGAATTATACTGTGACAGAGAAAGAGATGCTGGCTGTAGTCTTTGCTTTGGATAAGTACAGATCATATATTCTCGGATCTAGAGTGACTATTTTTACTGATCACACCGCCATCCGGTACTTAATGGCCAAGAAGGATGCCAAAGCACGCCTTACCAGATGGATCCTTCTACTCCAGGAGTTTGATATTGAGATTAAGGATAAGCCTGGAGTTAAGAATGTGGTGGCGGATCATCTCTCCTGCTTAGAGAACCTTGAGAAATCTGAGCCCAGCGCACCTATCACAGAGACATTTCCAGATGAGGCGATCTTGGATATCGCCTCGCTCCCATGGTATGCCGACTTTATAAACTATCTTGTTGCCAAGACGGTTCCACAGGGTTGGCCCAGGCAGAAACTCGAGACCTTCCTGGCGAAGGCCAAGTTATACCATTGGGAGGATCCCGTCCTTTATCATGAAGGAGGGGATAGCATCTGGAGGAAGTGCATTCCTCAGGAAGAGCAGCATAGTGTCCTCACATACTGCCACAAGCTTGAGGCAGGAGGATATCATTGTGGGAAACGGACAGCACAAAAGGTGCTTCAATCCGGCCTTTGGTGTCCTACTCTCTTCAAGGATTCAGATGAGTTCGTGAAGAGATGTACTGACTGTCAGAAGATGGGTACTTGCGGATAGAGAGACGTGATGCCCATGCAACCTGTTCACTTTTGTGAGGTTTTTGATGCATGGGGGATTGATTTCATGGGCCCATTTCCTAAGAGTCAGGGGTTTGAGCACATTTTGCTCGTTGTGGACTATGTCAGCCGATGGGTTGAGGCCATCCTCGCCCGAGCCACAGATGCTAAGACTGTGTGTAAATTTTTGAGGAAAAATATCATTTCACGGTTCGGGGTACCTAGAGTCTTGATTTCAGACGGGGGGTCTCATATCATCAATGACAAGGTTAGGGCCCTTGCAGACGAGTTCGGCATTGACCATCGTGTTGCCACGCCATATCACCCTCAGACTAATGGTCTTGTCGAAGTATCGAACCGGGAGATAAAGACTATCCTACAGAAGGTTGTCCGCCCAGACCGAAAGGATTGGTCACAGATTTTGGACTCGGTCTTGTGGGCCTATCGGACTTCCTTCAAAAATCCATTAGGGACATCTCCCTTTCGACACGTCTATGGCAAGTCGTGCCATCTGCTAGTGGAAATCAAGCACAAGTCACTTTGGGTAGTCATTGAGTTATTATTGGATCCCGAGAGTATAGAAGAACAGAGGAGAGCAGAGTTGGTAGCCCTGGAGGAACTGAGAGACACAACCTTTTCTAGCAGCCTACAGTATAAGGAAAAAGTGAAGACATGGCACGATTTCCATATCAGCCATAAACAGTTTGAGCCAAATCAGCGTGTATGGTTGTTTGATTCCAGGCTGAATTATTCCCAGGGAAATTACAGAGCAAGTGGAAAGGTCCTTATGTGGTCAGGAAGGTACATGACAATGGTAGAATCTACATATCCGAGTCGTCATCTTCCTCTACCTTCCGTGTTAACGATCAGTGCCTGAAGCTATATCTAGATCATGATCCGCCGACCGTTGACGTTGCCCCCATTCTTCTGGTATGAGAAGTGTTCTTTGACTCATATCATTTGCATCTCATACACGGTGATCAATTCCATCTTCCGCTGTATAGATCCATATGTCCATATCACTCCTTCATCTGTTGATTTCTTTTCTTCTTTTCTTCTTTTCCTTTTCTATCTTCTTTTTGTATCCAAAAGGTGTCGCCCCTTGTTGACAGTTTTCTATACTTAGGACGTACTTTGTCCTAAGTATAGGGGGTGTGCACCCCGAGTTATGCTATTCTTTTTTATCCTCTCCATTGTCTCCTCTTCTTGTCTATATTTAGGGATATCTTACCCTAAGTATAGGGGGGACAATCTGAGTACGATCTGTTCATTCCCACCCTTGACCCTCCCTGTGTTGTGTACAGTCTGCTATACTTAGGATTATTTGATCCTAAGTATAGGGGGGACGGTCAACTTCTCATCCGTTCATTCATTCCTTTATTATTCTTTAGACTTGCCTATACTTAGTACGAGTTATGTCTTCTCTTTTCTCTCCGATCTATGAGGACATAGCTCAAGCTAAGTATAGGGGGGTTGTATATACTACGTATATACTTTAGCCATAACTCGTACTTTCGTATTTTCCTAATAAGTATGGCTAATAATTCTTTAAAATTCATGAAAAATCCTAATAAAAAGATGTTGATTATTCCTCAAATTCTTTTTGTATGTACTGATTAATAAATCAGGTGAAATGTTTTTTGCAAAATGTTTGAAAAATAATTTGAAAATCTCTGTGAAAAATCTTTTGAAAACTTTTTTGAAAACGTTTTGTTACATGTTTTCAACCTTTGTAAAATGTGTGGTTTGTAAAATTGTATTTTCATTGTGTGAAATAAAATGTTTGAAAAATGATTCGCAAATGGTTTGAAAAATGGTTGCAAAAATATTGAAAAATCTATTTATATTGTTTGAAAACCTTTGCAAAATGATTTTCAAATGTGTGTACATGCTTGTAAAATGTTTGTGAAAATTATTTGGACTATAGTTTTCAAAATTGTTTGAAAAATCTGTGTCAAATAAATTTGAGGAATATATACATCACACCAAAATCCACTATATATATATATGTATAAAATTGATCACTTACCCTTGTAAATTCTTAAAATCCACTTCTTGTAAATATAAGAAGCATCCCCGTGTAAATATTTTTAACCTAGATTTTAGCCAAAGCTTTTTATTTTCAAAAATCCCAAAAACATTTGCAAAATTAAAATCCAGAAACATTCGAAAAATCTTTTGAAAAATACAAAAAAATGCATATGCGTCATCATCTTTTCAAAAATCCATAAAAAGCTCAAAATCCTTGAAAATTGCATCACAAAAATATTTTCTGCATTTTGCATATCATTTGCATAGCATGAGCATTTTTCGGATTGAGTTTGATAGTTGAACGAGTCTAAGTAAAATCCGGAGATTGAAGCTTGATTGGACCTTAAAATCTACCTAATAACAGGAACCTTATAGGAACTGGGTTTGAGGTACTTCAGGTCTAGTTGACTTAATTCTGTGAGGATTACGGGACTTGGTTCAATGGATTTTTGACTGCCTAAGTAGAGTATTTCGGAGCACACGCACGACTCTTGTTGATAATGACCTAACTTGGACACCTGCACCTTTCACATGGCTCAACTCAGTTGGAGTGTTGAGGGGATTGGATTTGTCGGTATGAGATGCACACAAGTGGAAACACTTGTCCTCCTCTAGGGAGGGAAGTGCACCCCAACCCGTCCAGTGATGAGGAAATCTAAAGACAGGAGAGTGTGGGTTGCGATAAAGCTTCAAAAGAGGGATAGTCTACGGGATCAAGAGGAAAAACTCTTTATGTAAATGCTGTTGTGAATAGTATTTCAAAAAAAAATTGGTCAGGCTTGTACAAAAATAAAATGCCTGCAAAGTATGTACAAATGTTGTAAAGTCAATAAGCAAGCTTGAGTTCCAAAGTCAAATATGTGAGCCTGCAGCTGGATGACTTGACTACACTGGTCTTGCATCCTAGGATAGGTGGCTACACTGGCTACTGTCCACTCTTCTCTTCACCCCCTCCTCTTGAGCTGGTTGCCACTTGAACTTAGAAGGGAATACCCCGCTCCTCGAGGATGGAGTTGTTGGATTGGGGAATCATTGGGTTGTCGTACTGGAGAAGTCAGTCCCTTTGTCATTCTAGTTGGGGAGAGCCACTATCACTTACATTGTACGAGTCAGACTCATAGTCGTAAGGGTTTGCGTATAATTGAGATATTTTCTGACCTGGCTATTGAGGAGACTTGGGCAGAGTTTTGGGATTCTCAGGGGCTGTTGAATTTCAAATTCGATTCTAATTAAGGTTCCGCCCGCACTAAAAATTCCAAAGGTCCGACTTAATCTCCAAACTTTGATTTTGTAAAGACAAGTTTGATAATTAAATTCAATCCACCTTCTTCTTTTTCTTTTCTTCGTTTTTCTTTTCTGCACGTATTGCATAAGTGTTTTCTAGGGACTAGCAAAGGTAAAGTATAGGGGGTGATGAATCCACATTTCATCATCTTTATTCTATCATTTTGGCCTCAAAAACCCTAGTATATGCGTGTAAATACCATTAATTCCTGCATTTTAGCATTCATGCATGAGCATATAAATAGTATATAGAATACTGTAATTAAAGCCAAAATTATAGAATAAATAAAAGAAAAGAAAAAGAATAAAATATTGTAAATATTTTATGACCCAAAACCCCAAGACCTAGGCATCTTGATGAATAGGTCGATAAGGAATAAAGTAGGGGGAGATAAGGGCCAGAGTACAATAAAAATCCCCTTCTTTTCATTCATTCTTTATTCATTTTGGGACCTATTTTTTCACTTTTTAAACCTCAAATAAAGAAACTTTGTACATAAAAGTTGTAGATAATTAAATAAAGAAAAATACAAAATTGGTTTCACTCAGAAATAATGTACAGTTAAAAAGTTATGGTCTGAATAAAAATACAGAATCCCAACTTCCCAGACCCGTAACTCACAAATGAAAACTCCCAAATGCATCAAACTCACTTTAATTGTATATATATATATATATTAAAATAAGCTATTTAATGGCGGTGGTTTTGCATTTGGCGGAGCTACGGTTTGAAAGTTAAGTTTTGGACCCCTATTGTATACTTGTACAGATTAAAATATTCATTTTATTATTTATTCATTATTTTTATAGTTTTATATTTTTATAATTTTATAAATATTACTTATAATGAATATGTGTATTAAAATCAGAATAAAAACTCAAATAAAACATAAAATAAAAACACCTATATATAATACATAGGTATAATACCTATACTTATACCTGTATAATACATACTTATATTTTATTAAATGTACAAAATACATCAGAAAAATAAAAATAAAAATATATTTAAGTGTATAAAAGTATTCTATAATTTTATAAAATAAGAAACAAAAATAAATAAATTAAAATCGCAAAATAAAAATAAATAAATTAAATATATAGGTATATGTACCTACAAAGGCCTAAAATAGCAACTTGTGAAATTATTCTTCATAAAAATAATTAAAAATCACCATAAAATAATTTATAAAATTATAAACATTTTTATTCTATAAACTAAAATTAAATAATTCATTTTCTATTTTTGAATGATTTTTCAAAACATTTTCTAGGGGATTTTCCTGGTTGGTCCACGTGGACCAACCAGGCGCAAACCGTAGTTGACCCCGGTCAACTAGTCGTCTTCCCCCCATGTGCCTGTGTTAGACCTCGTTCGTGACCCCTTTTCTTGATTTTTTTGAGGTCAAATCCTTCACCCTTTCATGATATGTCCTTCTGCATTTTTGCTCCTTGAATACTAGTGATTCACGCCCAAGGAAAACCTAGGGCTTTGGATCGCTGTGCGAGGCGTTGCCCCTCGATTTTTGGAGCGCCATAGTCATATAGTCAAACCACATAAAATGGACACCCGAATTCCTTTTCGAATTTGAACCCCTCATTCCATAGGTTAGCTCCCCTTCTTGCTCCCAACAGCTCGAGGAAGGTGACAGCTTCCTCTCGAGCCCTTCGAGTGGGTCGAGCGTCGCCTGAGGTGGCTCCACAACCTCCGCCTTCGCCGGCGTAGAGGTACCCCCTTCCCTCTGGTCACCACCGTCGAGGCAGCCCCTATCCCCCTGTATTTCCTTTGCATTTTGTTTGCCTTAGCCTTAGGATCAAAATCCCTCAAGAAATTTCCACTTTCATCGATCAAATCACCCCCCATTTCAACCTCGTCGGAGCGCCCCTCCGGCCGAGCTCCGCCACTTGTCGTTTCGCCGCCAATTCGCCACCACGGGACCCAAGCATTTTGCCCAGGGTCCTCTCATCCTTTTCTGCAGGTACTTGCACTTCAACGTACGCCTGGGGGGCCATTTTGGCCTTCGCTGGAGATGCTCGAGCACCTCCAGCTCCACCTTCATCTCCAGCGTACCTCGGCCTTCGCCGAGGCTTTTTGGGCCCACCAGCATCTCGAGGAACCTTCCAGGAGCGCTCCGCTCCATTTTGAGCACTCCAGACCATCGAAGCACGGAGATTGGGCTCAGGGAAGTTCGCCTCGCCGGCGTTTTTCCCTGTTCTTCCTCCGCGTCTCCCAACCGTCGGATCGAGCCGCACCTCCAGATCGATCAGCCGTCGTTGGATCGCGGACCCGTCAGAGTCGTCAGATCACATCGCCAGATCTAATCGTGGCCCTCCATCGCCGAAGCGTCATCGTGCAGCGAGGGCTCGCCACGTGTCAAGTGGGAAGCCCTCCACCGTTGGATCGAGCCGAGTGGGGTATTTTGCATCTTCACCCCGCGCATTTTTGTATTTACTATTTAGCCCGTAAACTTTCAGTGGTAGTTTAAAAAGTTTTGTAATAATTATATGTAGGCCCCTGAACTCTTGATATTTACATTTCAGTCTTGGCCACGTCACCTCATGTGACCAGTACACGTGAGGTGAAGGGCATTTGAGGTGAAGGGCATTTTACAAGGACCCCCCTCAGGGTTTACTTATTTCGTTTCAGTCTGGAAATTTTGATGTCACGTGTAATATTTTTGGAATATTTACATTGAAGCCCCTAGGATTTTTGGATATTACATTTATACCCTTCCCAAGCGCATGCTAGTCACGCGCTTGGTTGGGTTATTTGCAGGCATACCCTTGCGGGTCTTGATATTTGTAATTGGTCCATTAAATGCAATATTTAGTGTTATATTTTGTGTGAAAATTGCAACTTGGCCCCTGGATGTTTGTCTATTTGCACTTATACCCCTGCCAGGCCTTGTATTTTTGTATGCTTACCCTATTTAGTTAGTGCATCATTTTAACTCAGAAAATTCCCAAAAAAAATGTCATAAGCTCTTGTTTACTTGCTTATTCACGCCATATTTTTGTATTGCATTTTTATTGCATTTTATTATTTATTAAAAATCAAAAACATGCATTTTAACTACTGTTAGCATTAAAAAATACCAAAAAAATATCAAAACCCATTGAAAAATTCCAAAAAAATTATCTAAGGTCTATTTTAGTATATTTTAGTGTCATTAAAAATCACTAAAAATTTCAAAACCAAAACCTTAAAAATTAGAAAATACCCAAAAACTTCATAAAAATCTAAAAAATCATAGAAAAATCCAAAAAATATAAACTCAATTCATGTAGTTTCTCGATTTTATTATCTTTATTTTAAAATTAATTTGGGAAAATTTTGTTACTGTTGATATTTCTCATTCCCATTTTAATTTTGGCCAGTAGTTAATTCACTGTTTTCTCTTATTTTGACTTTTAAAAATACCAAAAATATTCAGAAAAATTCCCAAAAATCACAAAAATAGTAGAAAAATATAAAAATACCAAAAAAATTTATTTCCTAATTTTTGAGCATTTTTTCCTTATTTTCATAAATATCCTGTCCTCCTTTTTCTTACATTGTTTATATTCTAGTTATTGAAAAAGAAAATAAAAAATATAAAATATAAAAAGAAAATATATAATCAGAAAATTTAAAAATAAAAATACAAAATTAAAAATTAAAATAAAAAATTAAAAATTAAAAACCCACAAAAACATCTGCATTTTTGTAGACAATTAATCACATTACATTTTTGTGCATCATTGCTTGATCTATCCTGTCTTGCTCCCTGTGTTCGACCTCTACATACTTACACCTATACACCTTTTTATGTAGAGTTAAAAATAAATTTGACTCCACACTTGTTTGTCATTTCTTGATCTATTGTTGTGGGTTCATTGTTGACTTTAGTCCGGGATTCATTGAGGGTCGCCGCAGCGACACTATTGTCTCTGCTTTGTGTGAGATATTTAGACCCCGTGAATTCTTGCTAAATCAGTCCACCACTGAGAACCATGAGACAGTTGCACAACCCTGGTGCGACTCTCACTCACCGATGGATCCAGCTTCCTCCCATTGATGGGAACTTCGAGCTTCGCCTCCAGACCATCCAGTTGTTGCCCAAGTTTCATGGGCTAGCCACCGAGCAGCCTCACCTCCATCTGCAGGAGTTCGAGATGATTTGTAGCATTGTCCACGAAAGACTGGTGGACGAGGACATGATAAAAATGATTACCTTCCCATTCTCATTGGTTCACAGAGCAGCATATTGGCTGAAGCATCTAAGAAGGTATGCCACATCTTGGGAGTAGCTCTGGACCGAGTACTTGAACAAGTACTATCCAC
This sequence comes from Ottelia alismoides, assembly GCA_037367405.1. Classification (NCBI taxonomy): domain Eukaryota; kingdom Viridiplantae; phylum Streptophyta; class Magnoliopsida; order Alismatales; family Hydrocharitaceae; genus Ottelia; species Ottelia alismoides. The sequence goes on from JAZKJV010003519.1 coordinate 292,054, forward strand.
TCGGCTGGACCAATGCAGTGCGAGCTATGATCAGCAACTTCACTATGATCCCGAATGAGCAGTTCCATGAGGCTTGGGATCGATTTAGAGAGCTCATTGACCGGTGTCCACATCACGAGATATTAAAGCCAAGCCATGTTCAGAGTTTCTTTTATGGGCTGACACCGGAGCTGCAGGGGCTTGTGAATGCCTCTTATGGTGGGTCCTACTTTTTAAGGGTGAAGACCAGATCTTGGCCATATATGAGGAGATGGCAGAGAACTCGATAGTGATGTCCCAAACCCAGGTCTACACGTACCGAAAGTCCCCCAAGGGGCAATTTCATACCAGAGAATTGCACGAATCAATGCCGGCTCCCACACTACGTCAGCAGCAGCAGATCAGACGGAATCCACCGCTGCCGTCATGGGGATCATTAGCGAGAAGATGGACCGCATCGAGATCCTTGAGAAGAAGTAGAGCCAAGGGCTTGCACATAAGGACCAATTGACGAAGATGATGAGCGACCTGAAGACCTAGATCTTGTGTATTCAGGAAGCACATATGTCCACACAGCAACCTCCCAGGTCACGTGTTGATTCCAGCAGTAGCAGCTCCACCCAGCCCTCTGTCGCATACCGCTAGGTTCACCATATCCAGGCAGAGCTGGTCCAGCAGCTACAGCACTACCCAACGCCGCCACTATCTCAAGACACTCAGATGGTGGTCTACCAGCCAGATCAGCCACTGGCAGTTCTTCCTCCACCATCCTTCGAGCATGAGCCATTGATGGAAGTCAATGGGATATGGTACGACTGGTACCCATAGCAGGCCGGGATTCATCGGGATCACCCCAGATTCCGTTGGACCACTGGAGGCACCTCATCCCAACAACAGCCTCCCACTCAGGACAATCAGAACAGCCAGCAGCATCATCCCTATCTCTCCCACCAGCAGTACCAGTAGGGTCCTCATCCCTCTTATCAGGGACAACAGTGGAGGCAGCGTCAGCAGCCTCACCAGCCATACTCCCAGCCTCCCCGTCACTATTCACAACAGCAGTAGCCTCATTTCTAGCAAGGGAACACTTCCAGTTCTCCGAAACCTGCCTTCGAGAATCCAGCTCTTGATGACCTCGCCCGCTTGCTCTCCGAACAGCAGGCATCCTTCCAGCGGGAAATGGATGAGTTCCGACAGGAGATGAGGGATATCATCAAGGGCAAAGCTTACCAGCTCAGATCGAGCCCAACCCGAACAGTTTGAAGAGAAAATCTGAGCAGGTACAATCTACAGAGGATACCACTCCTAGTGATTATTTGAATGACATGTCTTCTATATTTGATGCTGATTTTGTGACACTTAGGAGCGGTAGGATGCCATCCGGCGATGCCTCATCTGAGCGACAACCACACGAGGAACCAGAAGCGCCAGACGAGGAGAATAGAGGTGCTGATGGCGATGATGATGTTGATGACGGTGGTGCTGATGCCACCAAGGATATAGATCCAGTTGATGGTACTGAGGTCGTCGTGACTCCAGATGTAGGTGGTGGTACTGAGGCCACCCTTTCACTTGATGCTGAGCCAGAGCGCGGTGTTGATACCGTGAAGACAGACGTCGTGGGTGGTACTGATGCCACCACTTCTACTCCAGTTGTGCTTCCATCTTTTGTGTTGCCACCTTTTGTGTCTCAGGACTGTAGCAACAAGAAAAAGACCAAAAATATGAATAAAGGAAAGGTTTTTTCATCTACTTCGAGTCAATATGTGTTGCATGATGATCTTGGTATGGATTCCATTCCTTCACAGGTACAAGAACCTCTTCCTAGCCCTCCATCTGAGGAGGGCCCAACCATCCCCTTCCCTCAAGCACTCTGCTTGGCGAAGGGGAATAAAAAAGAAAACCCAAAAAAAGTACATCAGTTAGAGTTCAGCCAGCATATGATTGATAGATTTCAGATTCAGCTGATTCTACAGGAGGCACTAGAGTACATCCCCCTTTTCCAGAAGAACTTGAGAGAGAAGACTACCATACGCAGGAAGAGAAGGAACCACAGAGGAGAGATCCATGTGCTCACCCATGCCACATGCTTTGCCATTCAGAATCGACTGCCAGCCAAGACACCTGATGCTAGAGCTCCATATGTCCGATGCAAGATTCAAGAGCAGCAGTTCGATCGTACTCTATTAGACAGTGGCTCTTCAATCAACCTCCTTCTGGTGGCCTTACTTGACCGATTTGAGTTCGGCCCTCTTCATCAGAGTAGGACAATCCTTCAGTTTGCTGATAGGTCTATTAAGAGGCAGAAGGGGTTGTTGAGAGATGTGGTCGTTACCATTCAGGGCTTGAACTTCCATATGGACTTTGTTGTATTGGGCATGGAGATCCCTGAGTCAGTGACAGATACCCCATCATACTTGGACGCCCATTCTTGGCCATAGCCAAGGCGGTATCCGATCATGATAGTGGGAAGGTGTACTTTCGCGTAGATGGCGAAAGTATACAAATAGAGATGATCGAAGAGACCAGAGCGTGAGATTCAGCCTGCTCAGAGCAGCTCAGTGACACAGAACACATGATAGAGGCTGAGCAAGGCGTCCACCAGGAGTGTGACTTTGTGACGACCGATGATGAAGCAGTTTGGGCAGATCCAGTAGCATAAACCCTCGCCTTGCCAATAGATGCATCGTACGTACAGCTTATGGCAGTCAAGAGTTTGGAGAGCATACCCATGGCAGAGGACACATTAGAGGCCTACAGTTGTGGGTTGAGTGGTGAAGCAGAGTTTCATTCATGTTCTTTCAATTTAGATCCCTCGAATTCAGACATCGATTGGGATGACTTTGATTATTATTTACCATGTCTGATTCCTTCTGAGCCGACAGCTAGGATGGAGCGTGAGCCAGCACAGTTTACGGATATTCCAGCAGCGTTCCCTTCATCAGATTTTCACGATCAGCGAGAGTTCTCTCATGCAGACTTGGTAGCCCTCACTCAGACATACCAAAGCTAGATTTGCCATGTCCCAGTTGCCCAGAATTGAAGCCCTTGCCGCAGTCGCTAAAGTATAGATTCCTTGCGGGTGAGCCAGATATGTACCCAGTCATTATCTCAGCAGATTTGACCGGAAAGCAAGATTCTCATTTGATGGAGGTTCTTGAAAGAAACTGCAAGGCGATAGGATGGAGTATAGATGATCTCCAAGGGATTAGTCCGGCTTTGTGCTCCCACCATATCTACCTCGAAGAGGACGCCAAGCCCTCGCGTGAGTTCCAGCGACGGCTGAACTTGAATCTTCGAGATGTGGTCATGAAGGAAATATCAAAATGGTGGAGCGCCGATTTTATCTACCCCATCTCCGACTCCAAGTGAGTTAGTCCATTACATGTAGTACCCAAGAAGACGGGTATCACTACAGTTGTGAGTGAGTTTAGAGAGAAGATAGCTACCCGGGTACCCACTTCTTGGAGGGTCGGTGTGGACTACAAACGATTGAATCAGGCCACCAAGAAGGATCATTTCCCACTACCATTTATTGATCAGAGTATCGAGAGGCTAGTTGGGAAGAGTCACTACTATTTTCTTGACGGGTACTCCGACTATAACCAAGTGGCCATTGCTCCTGAAGACCAGGACAAGACGACATTCACATGTCCATTTGGGACATATGCTTTTAGACAGATGCCTTTTGGTTTGTAACGCCCCGGCGACATTCCAAAGGTGCATGTTGTCCATCTTCTCGGACATGGTGGGTGACTGTTTAGAGGTCTTCATGGATGATTTATCGGTCTATGGCGATGGGTTTGATGCTTGTCTTGACTACTTAGACCGTGTACTTCAACGTTGCATAGAGGTCAATCTTGTCTTATTATGGGAGAAGAGTCACTTCATGGTGACTCAAGGGACGGACCTTGGCCATATCATCTCTAACAGGGGCATGAAGGTTGATCCGGTCAAGGTGGATATCATTAGAAAACTCAATCCACCGTCCAATCTGCGACAATTGCGATCTTTTCTAGGGCATATCGGTTTCTACCGACGGTTCATTCGGGACTTCAGTCGTATTGCCCGATCGCTCACTGATTTGCTGACAAAAGACACTGAGTTCATTATAGATGATAAGTGTCTTGCATCACTCGAGACTCTCAAGAATCTAGTTGTTAAGGCTCCTGTCCTTCAGCCACCCGATTGATCTTTCCCATTTGAGATCATGATGGATGCTTCTGATTTTGCCGTAGGGGTTGTGCTTGGACAGAGGAGGGATGGATTACCATATGCCATTCACTATGCTAGCCGGACCTTGGATGCCGCCCAGCGGAATTACACTGTGACTGAGAAGGAGATGCTAGCTGTAGTCTTTGCTTTGGATAAATACAGATCATATATTCTGGGATCAAAAGTGACTATCTTTATAGACCACACCACCATCCGATACCTCATGGAAAAGAAGGATGCCAAAGCTCGACTTACTAGATGGATCATTCTGCTCCAGGAGTTTGATATTGAGATTAAGGATAAACCTGGAGTTAAGAATGTGGTGGCAGATCACCTCTCCCGATTAGAGAACCTTGAGGAATCTGAGCCCATTGCACCTATTACTGAGACATTTCCAGATGAGGCGATCCTTGCCATTGCCTCGCTCCCATGGTACATTGACATTGTAAACTATCTTGTCACCATGATGGTTCTACAAGGTTGGCCCAGGCAGCGACTTGAGATCTTCCTTGCGAAGGCCAAGTCATACCATTGGGAGGATCCCATCCTTTATCATGAAGGAGGGGATAGTATCTGGAGGAGGTGTATTCCTCAAGAAGAGCAGCATAGCGTCCTCACCTATTGCTACAAGCTTGAGGCAGGAGGACATCATTCTGGGAGACGGACAACGCATAAGGTGCTCCAATCTGGCCTTTGGTGGCCTACTCTCTTCAAGGATTTCGATGAATTCGTGAAGAGATGTACTGACTGTCAGAAGATGGGTACTTGCGGACAGAGAGATATGATGCCCATGTAGCCCATTCACTTTTGTGAGGTTTTTGACGCATGGGGCATTGATTTCATGGGCCCATTTCCTCAGAGTCGGGGATTCGAGTACATTCTGCTTGTTGTGGATTATGTGAGTCGTTGGGTCGAGGCCATCCCTGCCCGAACCGCAGATGCTAAGACTGTGTGTCAATTTTTGAGGAAAAATATCATTTCACGGTTCGGGGTACCTAGAGTTCTGATTTTAGAGGGGGGGACTCACTTTATCAGCGACAAGGTAAGGGGCCTTGCGGATGAGTTCAGCATTTACCATCGTGTTGCCACTCCATATCACCCTCAGACTAATGGTCTTGCTAAAGTATCGAACAGGGAGATCAATCTTACAGAAGGTCGTCCGCCCAGACCGAAAGAATTGGTCACAGCTCTTGGACTCGGTCTTATGGGTCTATCAGACTTCCTTCAAAACACCAATAGGGGCATCTCCCTTTCGTCTCGGCTATGGAAAGTCGTGCCACTTGCTTGTGGAAATCAAGCACAAGTCAGTATGGGCAGTTACAGAGTTATTATTGGATCCCGAGAGTATAGGAGATCAGAGGAAAGCAGAGTTGGCAGCCCTGGAGGAACTGAGAGATACAGCCTTTTCAAGTAGCCTACAGTACAAGGAAAAAGTGAAGATATGGCATGATTCTCATAACAACCATAAACAGTTTGAGCCAGAACAACGTGTATGGTTGTTTGATTCTAGGCTAAAATTATTTCCAGGAAAATTACAGAGAAAATGGAAAGGTCCATATGTGGTCAGAAAGGTACATGACAATGGCAGTATTGATATATCCGAGTTGTCATCTTCCTCTACCTTTCAAGTTAACGTTCAGCGCCTGGAACTATATCTAGATCATGATCCGCCGACCATTGACGTTGCCCCTATTCATCTGGTATGAGATGTACTCTTTGACTCCCTTTGACTCACCTCACCTACATCTCATACATGGTTATCACTTCCATCTTCTACTGTACAGATCCATATGTCCATATCATTTATTCATTCATTCGTTATGTTTGTCACCCCATCGTCATCTTGTGATTTTACTATACTTAGGATGCACCTTTTCCTAAGTATAGGGGGGTGCACACACTGAGTTGTACTATTCTATGATCCCCTCTTCTATCTCTTCTTCTTGTCTATACTTAGGGTATTTTACCCTAAGTATAGGGGGAGACAGACTGAGCTATGATTTGTTTACTCTCTTTTATTTTCTTTTCTTCTTTTCTTCTTTTTCTTTTCTATTTTCTTTTTCTACCGAAAAAGGTGTCGCCCCTTGTTGTCAGTCTTCTATACTTAGGACGTACTTTGTCCTAAGTATAGGGGGAGTGCACCCCGAGTTCTTCCATTCTTTGATCCTCTCCATTGTCTCCTCTTCTTGTCTATACTTAGGGATATCTTACCCTAAGTATAGGGGGAGACAATCTAAGTATGATCTGTTCATTCCCATCCTCGACCCTCCCTGCTTTGTGTACAGTCAGCTATACTTAGGATTATTTGATCCTAATTATAGGGGGGACGGTCGACTTCTCACTAGTTTATTCATTCACTTCTTATTCATTTATTCTTTAGACTTTTCTATACTCAGTACGAGTTATTTGTGAAAAATAGTTTAAATTTTTTGTGAAAAATCTTTTGAAAGCTATTTGGAAAACGTTTTGTTACATATTTTCAACCTTTGTAAAATGTTTTGTTTGTAAAATTTCTTTTCTTTGTGTAAAATAAAAATGTTTGAAAAATGATTTGCAAATGGTTTGAAAATGGTTGCAAAATATTTGAAAAATCTATATATACTGTTTGGAAAACCTTTGCAAAATGATTTTCAAATGTGTGTACATGTTTGTAAAAATTGTTTGTAAAATTTATTTTGGACTATAGTTTTCAAAATTGTTTGAAAAATCTTTTTCAAATAAGTTTGAGGAATATGTACATCATACAAAAATTCATTATATATGTATATATGTATAAAATTGATCACTTACCCTTGTAAATTCTTAAAATCTACTTCTTGTAAATATAAGATGCATCCCTATGTAAATATTTGTATCTAGTTTTTATCCAAAATCTTTTCTTTTCAAAGAAATCCCAAAAAACATGTGCAAAAATTAAACATCTAAAAATATATGAAAAATCTTTTTGAAAAATACAAAAAAATGCACATGCATCATCTTTTCAAAAAAATCCATAAAAAGTTCAAAATCTTTGAAAATTGCATCACAAAAAAATTTTCTGCATTCTGCATAGCATTTGCATAGCATTCACATTTTTCGGATTGAGTTTGATAGTTGAACGAGTCTAAGTAAAATCCGAAGATTGGAGCTTGGTTGGACCTTAAAAATATACCTAATAATAAGAACCTTATAGGAGATGGAATTGAGGTACTTCAGGTCTAGTTGACTTAATTCTTTGAGGATCACAAGACTTGGTTCAATGGATTCTTGACCGCATAAGTAGAATATTTCGGAGCACACGCATGACTCTTGTTGATAATGACCTAACTTGGACGCACGCACCTTTCACATGGCTCAACTCAGTTGGAGTGGTGAGGGGGTTGGATTTACCGGTATGAGACGCACACAAGTGGAAACATTTGTCCTCCTCAAGGGAGGGAAGTGCACCCCAACCCGTCTGGTGATGATGAGTTTTGAAGAAAGGAGAGTGTGGGTTGAAATAAAGCTTCAAAAGAGGGATGGTCTACTGTCTCAAGAGGAAAAACTCCCTATGTAAATGTTGTTGTATATAGTATTTCAAAAAAAAGCAAAAACTCCAAAAAAAGTGGACAGGCCTGTACAAAAATAAAAATGCTTGCCAAAGTGTATATATTTGTATACTCAATAAGCAAGCTTGAGCTTCAAAGTCAAATCATGCGAGCCTGCAGCTGGATGACTTGACTACACTTGTCTTGCATCCTAGGATATGTAGCTATACTGGCTACCGTCCATTCTTCTCTTCACCCCCTCCTCTTGAGCTGGTTGCCACTTGAACTTAGAAGGAAATACCCCGCTCCTCGAGGAATGAGTTATTGGATTGGGGAATCATTGGGTTGTCATATTGGAGAAGTCAGTCTCTTTGTCATTTTAGTTGGGGAGATCCACCATCACTTACACGGTACGAGTCAGATTCATAGTCGCAAGGGTTTGTGTATGAGTTGAAGTATTCTGACATGGCTATTGAGGAGACTTGAGCAAAGTTTTAGGATTCTCGAAGGTTATTGGTTTTCAAATCCGATTCTTGCTAAGGTTCTGCCCGCATTAAAATTTCAAAGGTCCGACTTGAGCTCCAAACTTTGATTTTGTGAAGACAAGTTTGATAATTAAATTAAATCCATTTTTCTTTTTTTTCTTTGTTTTTCTTTTCTGCACTTATAGCATAAGTATTTGCTAGGGACTAGCAAAGGCAAAAATGGGGGGATGATGAACCTTCATTTCATCATCTTTATTCTATCATTTTGGACTCAAAAACCCTAGTAAATACATGTAAATACCCCTAATTCATGTATTTTAGCAATCATGCATGTATGTGTAAATATTGTATAAAATACTATTTTTAATACCAAAATTATAGAATAAAGAAAAGAAAAGGAATAAAATATTGTAAATATTTTAGGACCCGAAACTCCGAGACCTAGGCATCTAGATGAATAGGTCGACAAGGCATAAAGTAGGGGGAGATAAGGGCCAAAAACCAATAAAAATACCCTTTTATTTATTCATTTATTCTTCACTTTTGGGACCTATTTTTAGCTCCACTTTTTATACTTCAAATAAATAAACTTTGTACAAAAAGTTGTAGATAATTAAATATAAAAAAAATACAAAATTGATTTTACACAAAAATAATATACAATAAAAAGTTATGATCTGAATAAGATTTCAAAATCCCAACTTCCCAGACTTGTATCTCTCAAACAAAAACTCGAAACGTATCAAAATCACCTTTAATTGTATATAATTCTCAATAAGCTATTTAATGAAGGTGGTTTCATATTTTTCTAAATTTACGGTTTGAAAGTTAGGTTTTGGACCCCTATTGTACACTTATACCGATTAAAATATTCATTTTATTCATTATTCATTATTTTCATAATTTTATGTTTATATAATTTTGTAAATATTATGTATAATATATGTGTATATTAAAACAAGAATAAAACACTAAAGAAAACACAAAAATAAAATACGTGTATACAATACATTGATGAAATACCTATAACTATACCTATGTAAATAATACATCTATTTATTTAATTGTATAAAATACATCGGAAGAATAAAATAAAAATATATTTGAGTGTATAAAATTAAGTTGTAAATTTATAAAATAATAAAGCAAATTAATAAAATAAAATATACAAAACAAAAATAAAATATTAAAATATATAGATAAATATACCTATGTAGCCCGTAAAAAGAAACTTGTAATTTTATACCTCAAAAAATAAATAAAAATCACGATAAAATAATTTAGAAAAAAATAAACACTTTTTATTTAATAATCTAAAATTAATAAAATCATTTATTATTTTTAAACGAATTAATAAAACTTTTTTCCAAGGAATTTTCTGGTTGGTCCACGTGGACCAACCAGAAGCCTCCGTTGGTTGACCTCGGTTAACTCTCTGACCGAGGTCTGGCTTGTGACAGTACTGCATTTTTGGCCAACTTCAACCTTTTTTCGAGGTCGTTCCTTTCATTTTTCTCCTTGGTCCCTCTTTGACTTTTGTGCCTCATTCATTGCTCTTACACGCCCAAGTTTATCCTAGGGCTGTGGATCATTGATTTGATCGATCTCCCTCGATCTTTGGAGTGCCGGAGCCACCTTGTCAAACCATTCAAATACACAACCCGATCTTCCCTCTCATTTTTGAACCCCATTTTGACCAGTTATTCCACCTCTACCTTGCACGGTGACAAGCTGGTGGTGACAGAATCAGCTTCGGCCATTGTGCGAGGTCCTAGACGGGTCGTTTGGTGGTCTCCACCACCTTTAGCGAAGCCTAGCCATTGAGGTTTCACCTCAGGTGATCCCACCTTCGAGGCTCCTTATTTCCCCCAGTTTCTTTATGTTTTTCGTTTACCATAGTCGTAGGAGCAGATCCCTCTCTTCCTTTTTGCATTTCATCCATTCGATCCCATCATAGACCCCCTCGTCGGAGTTGCTCCGGCTAGCTCCGACTACACCGTTCTCCACCCTTTCCACTCTGCTATGGGGTCGAGGTAGTTTTCCCTCGACCCCATTTACCCTCTTTTTGCAGGTCCCGCGCAACAGAAGAGCCTGGGGCTCATTTTGGCCGCTCGCCGAGGTACCTGGAGCCCCCAAGCTCCGCTGCCATCTCGCGCGAGCTCCGACCGTCGCTGGAGGATTTTGGAGCCACCAGCAACGAGAGGAACACTCCAAGAGGCCGCCCGGCCATTTTAGAGCTTCAAAGGAGGCCGGAGGAGGAAGATCTCGATGGGGAAAGCTCGCCTCGCCGGCGGTTCTTCCCTGTTCGTCATGTGCCCCTCACTGTCATCTGATCAGCCGAGTTCTTCCTGGAGCACAACAGCCCTTCGATCTTGCCCAACCGCATCTGTTCGATCAAGGACCATGATCTAATCATGGCCACTCATCTGCGAAGGGGTATCGCGCAAGGAGGAGGTGACGCGTGGCATAAGTGAGCATCATCTGGTCGTTCGTCTCCGCGTAGGCGTGGGTGTTTTACACTTTCAACCCCAACCGTTTTTGTATTTATTTAATAGTTCATAAACTTTCATCTACAGTTCATTAGTTTTGTAAAATTTACAAAAACATCCCTGTACTTTTTATTATTGCATATTGGTCCCTGGACACGTCACCTCACGTGACCCGTGCACGTGAGGTTGGACATTTTGCACCAGGGACCCTAGGCCTTTTTATATTTCGAAACAGCCCAGAAAATGTTTATTCCAATTATATTTTTTGTGGAAATTTTGAGATTAAGCCCCTAGGTTTCTGGTAATTACATACAAGTCCTTGTCAGGTCACGTGCCCTGTGCACGTGACCTTGGTGTTTTTGCAGAGAAACCCCTGTGGGTCTTGGAATTTAATAATTAGTCCATAAAGTTTTTATTGCATTGTATATTTTCTGGATAAATTGTACTTTGACCCTTGTACTTCTGGATAATTACACAAATACTCCTGCTAGAATGTAATTTCTATTTGTTTCTAGTATTTATTTTATGCATCTATAAAACCCTAAAAAATCCCAAAAAATACCTTAGCTTCCTGTCTTGTTTGCTCTATCATGCCTTATTTTTATTTTGCATATTTGTTGCATTTTAATATTTATAAAAATTCAAAAACATGCATTTTCATCTCTGGTTGCATTTGAAAATACCTAAAAAATATAAAAACTCTTTGAAAAATTCTCAAAAAGATATATTTTGCTTATAAGTGTGTTTTATATTCAATCCAAAAATCACTAAAAATATAAAAGAAAACTCCTAAAAAATATAAAAACCCAAAAATCTCTATAAAAATATTAAAACTCCATTAAAAAATCAAAAAAATATAGTTTATGTTGCCTAATTTTCTCTATTTTATTCTCTTTATTTAGAATTAATTTGGAGAATTTTGGTTCCTGTTTGATATTTTTCATCTCTATTTTTATTTTAGGCATTTATTTTATTCCATGTTTTAAGTATTTTTAACTTTAAAAATACCAAATAAATTAGGGAAAATATAGAAAAATCAAAAAATAGAAAAATATAAAAAGTACAAAAATATTTCATTTCCTGAATTTTGCTTATTTTTACCTATTTTTATATATAGATTATATCTCTCTTTTCTTTATTGTATATATACTTTATTATTTAAAAAAAGAGAAAATATTAAAAAATAAAATAAAAAAATAAAAATCAGAAAATTAAAAAATCCAAATATAAGAATATAAAATCAAAAATTAAATAAAAAATAGAAAATTAAAAACCCACAAAAATAGCATTTATAGACAAAAACATCACATTCATTCTTGTGCATTGCTTTTGCCCGATCTGTCCTGCTTGTTCCCTATGTTCGACCTCTCCTATACACATCATTTATGTAGAGTTATAATAAATTTTAACTCTACATCTTGCTTGTCATTGTTTGATCATCTATTGTGGGTTAATTGTTAACTAAATCCGGATTGCTGAGCGGTCAACGCATCGACTGTGTTCCCGCCTTGTGTGGAATACACGACCGCCTGATTTTTGGGTTTATCAATGACCAAATCCTAAGTATAGGGGGGAGAGTGACCGGAATCTCTTCACCATTCTCTGCATATTCTCTAGATCTCATCGGTTCTCACACTCACTCGTGTCCGATACTTAGGCTGACCAGAGCCTAAGTATAGGGGGGACCGATGCCCATCATGTATATATACTCATCCATTCCCCATCTTAAACCTCACATGCCCCATTTTTTATCTTCTTCTACACTTAGGTTGCTAGAGCCTAAGTATAGGGGGCGGGGCGACTTCTATAATTTTTGTTATTTTAGCTCTCCTACGCTTAGCACGAGCTATGTCTTTTTCCTTGCTTCTCATATTCTGAGGACATAACACACACTAAATATAGGGGGCGTGTATATATTACATATATACTTTACCCATAGCTCATACTTTCGTGTATTTTTATATATATTATGCAATAATTACGGGATGGATAAAAGTTGAATACATGTATATTTGTATATTATATAACACTTGTATAATTTGTATAATACTTATAACTCTTGTAAAATTGTTGTAAAATAGGAGGTATACCAAATTTTTGAAAAAAAAAACAAAAAAAAACAAAAAACAAAGGCTTCTTATTTACTCGTGCATATCATTCTAGCATTCAAAAAAACATCTTTATTTCATTCATCTATATAGCATGTCATCTGCATCTTATCTCCATATTTAGCATATGCTAAGTGAAAAGTTAGTGGGTTCTAAACCAAGTTATGAATAGATGTCAAGGATGGATTTGATTTGACCTTAATCTACCTAGTTTCAAAGGAACCTTATAGGAACTAGAGTTAAGATTTTTCATGTCAAGTGACTTAATTTTTTGAGCCTGCAAGTCTATGTTCACATGTCTTCTCGATTGGTCTAAGTAGAATATTTCATACATATGCACAATTCTCTTAGACAGTGACCTAACTTGGACAAACACCATGCACGTAGCTCTTCATTGATGAGGTGGTGAGGAGGTAGAATCCTTTAGCTTGGAGTAGCGCGCGGGCGGTAACATCCATCCTCCTCTATGGAGGGTAGTGCATCTCAACCTAGTCTAGTGGTGTTGACGTCTAAGGACGGGATGCTATGGGTTGCAATAAAGCTTCAAAAGAGGGATAGTCTACTGGCTTAAGAAGAAAAACTCCTGATGTACATGCTTCACCTTGTATATAGTTCAAAAAAAGAAGAAAAAAAGAAAAAAGAGAGAACTCCAAAAAAAGTGTACATGCCTGATTGAAAATAAAATGCTTGTTGGAGTCTGTATATTTGCAAGGCATAAGCTTCAAATCCTCATACCATAGAAGCCATCAGCTGGATGACTTGGCTGCACTGGTCAAGCATCCTAGGATAGGTAGCTACACTGGCTACCGTCCATTCTTCTCTCCACCCCCCTCTTCTTGAGCCATTGCACTTGAACTTAGAAGGGAATACCCCGCTCCTCAAGGAAAGAGTTGCTAGACCGACGAATTAGAGTTACCTTATTAGAGGAGGCTGGTTCTTTGCCATATCTGATGTGGAGAGCTATATTTCACTTACACAGTACAAGTAAGATTCATAGTCATCAGAATTTGCGTATGAGGATTTGTTCTGACATGACTGTTGAGGTGATTTGAATAGAAGACTTGTGGAACTTAAAGGCTGTTAGGTCTTAAATTCAGATCCCAATAAGGTTCCGCCACATTATTAATCTAAAGGCCGAGTAAAGCTCCTTTTTTACATGTTGTTCATGACCTTGGTATGGAACCCAAAATCATTTCACTTTTGCATTTCATTTTAGTTGCTTGAGACGAGCAAGGTTTAAATATAGGGGGGTGCTGAAACCTAGTTTCATTACATTAATTCACATATATTAACCCCCTAGCTTAGACTAAGTGCCAATAAAAATCAGATAAATCCTTGTTTATATCTGAGTCATAGAATAAATTAAAAATACAAAAAAATAACAAAGCTAAAATCATAGTGTTTTTATACCATTAAAAACACTCACAAAAATATTTATCCCTTCGTTTGACCCCGTTCTCGTTTTTGTTCAACATGAAACTTGTAGATCTCATCAAGATCTACAACTTTCATGTTTTCAGTTTTTTCAAAATCAGTTTTCCCCCCTCTTTTTCTTATTTTTCTCCTGGAATAACCTGATTGGGCCACGTCGCTCCATCTGGTTGAGCACGTGGCCTGTTCATCTAGCTTTATCAGCCCACTATCTCCACCGTTGGATCGCCTCAAGGTGCATCCATCTCCATCGTTCACTCCAGATCTTTTCTTCACCACCTGATCAAGCTCCACCCACATCTCAACCATCCGTCAGCGCCTTTCTCCCTTCTTGTCACGTGTCGCACCCGTCATCGCCCGATCAACTCCGGACGCTTCCATCCCAGCTACTCCTTCCCGCACTCATCTGCAACCATTCGATCAATCTCCAGATTACATCTCACCCGTTCGCTCACGCCTCATTCCCATCTTGACACATGGCACTCTCTGCACCTTTCGATCCGTCCCCTCCATCGATCTAATCAGGTTCGTCCGTGAGCGCCCCTTCCTCAGACGTTGGATCGCGAGATCCAATGATCGAGGCATCTTCTTCCTCCCCCAGACGACCCTCTTTCCCATGTTCCTTATCTCGTGCGCCACTCACCCCCTTGTCATTTTCGCCATCTCCTCTACATTCTCCTTATCCTCCCAACCACCCCACAACGAAGCCCCATCCTCCATCTTCCTCGCGGGGACTCACATTACCCACGAGCTCCGATCCTGCACTCCACATCGCTCACGCAACCACGTCACCCACCACTAGAACCTCCAACCTTCCACCTTCAAATACTCCACCGTCACCCCACTTCCTCCTCGTCCACCTTTATGTGGGGCTCCGCCCAGCACGACTCCTCCTCCCCGTGATAAGGGGAGGACCGATTGAGGTGCCAAGATGACGGTAGCCCCTGGTGTTGACCCCTGGTCATGGTAGCTCGGTTTGCGATGCCCCACCACCGTAGAGATGCTCCCCATAGCCAAGGGAGTCCAGCGAAGACCCGAGCATCTCTCGAAGCTCAATCCCAGGCTCCGCCACTGCCAATTTCTCCAAGTAAGTATTCCGATCTCAGTTTGCATTTTTTTCGATTTCTCTAATTTAATTAGCCTTCCCTACGCATCTTCACCTTCCATTAATCATTCCTTGAGATTCGTCTTACTTCCACCATTCATGCGCTCACTTCCACGCATCTTCCCCTTCCCCCATACCCTCATACCGCTCCGCCTCTTTCTTCTTCGACTCACTGGAGAAGACAGCCATGGCCTATCACGTTCTGTGCTCGTTTGGTCCCTCATCTCATTCACATTCATGTACATGCGATGCTTCAGCTATCTACTAACCATGCAGGTACCTAATGGGTCATTGGCAGGAGCGTCACCAAAGCTCACTTCTTGAGCTTCGTATCCGGCATTGGTCCACCATCAGCACCTTCAAGGTGGTCCAACGACCTCCTCATGCTACACCTCAGAACATCGAACTTCCAGCATGCTCTGAGGATCATCGTGCTTGAGAGATGATGGTGGTGCTTGCTCGATGTCGCCGGAGCCCTGATCGTGCCGCCAGCACCGCGGTGGAGGAAGAAGCCCAAGCGTACAGGTACCGTTGGATGGTACCTCCTCGGTGCTCATCCAACGGTCCATCTTCAGCCACGTCACGTTCCTCGTGCAGTTCCAGCCACCGTATGATCTTCATGATCGGGCGGTCCACGGGAGGCCACATCATCACCTCCGAGCTTCCATTCAACCGAGCCAAACCCGAGCTTCTCCAGTCGATGCATGGCTCGAGCCTTGGTATGAGCCTCCCCGAGCCTTCGCATCCACCCGAGCCTGGCCTCGCGTCTCCCGGTCACGTGAAGGCTGGGAAATTTACAGGGATACCCCACCGTCTTCTCCATATTGCAACCAAGTCCTGTCAGCACGTGGAAACCACGTGCACTTAGGGTATGCAAATCATTGCAGGTTTTAATAATTGCAATTATACCCCCGGCAACGGTGCCATTTGATGAACCCATAATTCAGCCTCTTAAGAATGTCGTTTTAGTGCGTTGTAGTCGGGCCGAATTGGATGCGTCAAAGATCTCTTCATTATAATGATCAATTAAAGGCAAAGCGGTCGATTTATATTTTACTTGGGAAAGCCCAAGGTCGAACTCAGGGACATGAGCCTCTTAAGCATAAATCTAGACTCTTATTATTTAAACTAAGCGATGAATTAGAAATCCATAGGTCATAATGCTCATGAATACATGATTCAAACAGTGTAGGTACATGAATCATACACTTTTTATTTGATTTTTTAGGGTTTTTATCAGCTGTGCCCCTCCGAGATATTGCAATATCAGTTATGCCCCTATCTTTTTTGTAATATCGGTTGTGCCCCCAACTTTTTATCGTTCCATCACTTGTGCCCCTCCATTACTTTAGTCATCAGTAATTTGAACTTAACCATGGTTTTCTCAAACCATGGTATAGTTAAGAGGGACATATCCGGAAAAAAAGCTGGCATACCCTTTCACTCTTTCTCCCTCCTCCTCACCCTCCAACCCTTCCTCCTCCTACCACCACCTCCATCTCCTTCTCCTCTGTCATTCACCATCAACATCAGCATGTTGACGATGATGCCGTAGATTCTCGATGATGAGACCGACCAGGAGGGGAGGGGACGCTGGTGACGATGAGGAGGTTCGGTAGGCTGGGATGGAGATGCAGGGCGGGGTTGGAAGGTGATATTGGCGACGGTGAGGGGGACCGGGAAAGGAGGTCTTCCACCATCGAGCAACCGAGGTGAAGAAGAGGGAGAGAAGGCAAGATCTAGCATCGTCAACTCCATTCGCGAACAGACGCTTCCATCTTTGTCGTCATCGGAACCACAACTCAAATCGGAGGTCATCGGACCTCGGATTCAACTCAATTTCATCGTGATTCCATGAAATTTTGTTGTAGGTTCTTCAATTTCAATTCATCTTTTCTATTCTCCCAGTCGCACAACCATTTCGCAACCCACATCTTCATCCTAGCCATTGTCGATGACAAGACCGACCAGGAGGGCCATTGTCACCCAACTTTTTGTTGTTCAGGAGGCGCGAGAGGAGGGGGAGGTGGGGGCAACGAGGTCAGGGGAGAAGCTCAGGGCAAGGTGGGTGACCTGACGGGGAAGGGGGATGCACGAGGGGAGGCGTGGTGGAGGGAGAGGTGGGGGCAGCAGGGCAGGGGGAGAAGCTCAAGGCAAGGGGGGCGACCTGGCAGAGCAGGGGGACGCACGGGGGGAGGAGGTGGGGGGAGGGGGAGGCGCACATGTGGCGGGGGTGGCAGGGGCAGGGGGAAGAAGCTCGGGGGCTGGGGGGATTCGCAGGGGCAGTTGGGGCGAAGGAGGCAGTGCGAGGGCGGAGGAAGGATCTCGGGGCAGAGGGAGCACCTGGGGGCGGGGGAGGAGACAGTAGTGGAGCATAAGGCTGGGGATGAGGAAGAGAATGGGAGGAAGACGAAGAGGATAGGGAAGGAGGAAGAAGATGATGAAAATGATCTTTTCAGCCTTTGGTGTTAATTTAATTCATGTTATGTCCCAAAGTTAACGTCTGTTTGCGTTGGGAATGAACAGCAACTAACATGAGGGGCACAAGTGATAGAAAGGCAAGAAGTTTAGGGGCACAAATGATATTACCAAAAAGATAGCGGCATAACTGAAAAGGTAATATCTCAGAGGGGCACGACTGATAAAAATCCTCTTTTATCATGCAAGGAGATGCTAATGAAGAATAATGCTAGTGTACAATTATGCCCTAGTCAGATAAAATAAATGAGCAAGAAATTCAGGTCAACTTAGAATCAGATGAGGAAGCAAATTCCATTGAAATATTGATTCAAGGCATAAAAAGCATTACATATGGACACTCCGTTAATAAAATTAGTCATCAAACTCTAAAGTGTCAAATCAAAAAACAATTTATGCCATTAAAAAGATAACGAAACGAGCTTTGAACCCAACTGAAATCACATCGATCGGAGCTCGCATGCTCAAGATACCCACATAAGAAACCAGGGGCATAAATGCAAGAGAACATGAAAATAAAATAGCAAGCATGTCCCTGGAAGGACCTAAATGTAAATAGCAAAAGTCGCGAGGACATCCCTGTAAATTACCCACATAAACGGGGTATATTACAATTATTAAAACCCGTAAGGGTTTGGATGTAATTTATCCCCAGCACGTGTGGTTATCACGTGCTGGCAGGACCTATTTGCAATAGAGTTACTATACCCGTAGATGAAGCGTTATAGACTGTATTGTGACTTTTTCTCCCATGGGGATCAATCTGCCTCCTTCCCCTATTCCCACCTACATATATGGGAGATTTTCTGAAATGAACGTCTTTTTTCGTAGAATCGGAAAGATAATTTCACTAGATTTTTGACCCATGGGACGAGAACTCTGAAAAGAGAAATTGCCTATCTTTTCTTTCATCTCAGGAGAAAGACGACCGGGAGGAGCTAATTCGAATCCTTCGGGTCAAATCAGAACAACCCCCACATTCAAACCTACTTTTTGACCATTAGCAAGAACTTGTTTCGGTTGCATATCATAAAGGATTCTAACCAAGGTTTTTGAAACCGAACCGGATACCAAACCGGAAACCTTACTGAAATGGTCAGATCGGGTCGAACCATGTAATCAAACCGATTCAACTGGATGATGACGTCATCATTATTTAAAATCGGATTAAACCGGATCGGTGAAAAAAAAGTGGTTGAACCGGCTAATCAAACCGAAATGAAATAATATATAATATAATATACACTTAAATATACTTGAAATATATATAAAATACATAGATAATGTATATATTTCACACTATACATAAAGTTTTTTACTTATAACCATCAAATGTCATACATATCATATATATATATATATTATTTAAACTAAATGCTCTATAACATGATAATAGTGTACTTATATTTAAAACCCAATACATGCAAAAAGTTATGTTAGTGTAGTTGGTTAGAAGTGTCAAATAGGTAACCAAAGGTCATGGGTTCAATTCCCACTACCAACGAAATTTTAAAATATTTTAAAAATTAAATGCGCTGGTTAAACCGTGTCAAAAAAATAGGTTGAATCAGACGGGTTAACTAAAATTGGAATTATCGAACCGAACCGGCCTAAGCCGGTTAACCGGACCGGTTCAGGACCGGTCGAACCGGGCACACTCCGGTCCGGTTTCAAAAACATTGATTCTAACAACAACTTCAAATACAATATCATATGCAGAAGACGGCAGGGTATCCTTGCAAACTTCCTAGCCTTCACGTGACTGTGACGCGTGAGGCTAAGCTCGGGTGAATGCGAAGGCTCGGGGAGGCTCAGACCAAGGCTTGGGCCATGCGTCGACTGGTGAAACTTGGGTTTGGCTCGGGTGCCCAGAGCCTGGAGGCCCGGAATGGAAGCTCAGAGGTCATGACGTGGCCTCTTGTGGACTGCTCGATCATGAAGATTGGACGATGGCTGGAATTGCACGAGGAACGCGACGTGGCTGAAGATGGACCATTAGATGAGCACCAGGGAGGTACCATCCAACGGTACCTGTACGCATGGGCTTCTTCCTCCGTCGTGGTGCTGACGACACGATCAGGGCTCCGGCGACGTCGAGCAGGCTTCGCCACTGTCTCTCGAGCATGATGATGATCCTCGGAGCATGTTGGAAGTTCGACGTTCTGAGGTGTAGCCTGAGGAGGCAGTTGGACTACCTTGAAGGTGTTGATGGTGGACTAATGCTGGATACGAAGCTCAAGAAGTGAGCTCTGGCGACACTCCGGCCAATGACCCATTAGGTACCTGCACGATTAGTAGATAGCCGAAGCGTCGCATGTAGATGAATGTGAGCAAGATGAGGGTCCAAACGAGTGGAGAACATGATAGGCCTTGGCTGTCTTCTCCAGTAAGTCGAAGAAGAAGGAGGCAGATCGGTATGAGGTTATGGGGGAAAGGAAAGATGCGTGGAAGCGAGCGTGTGAATGGTGGAAGTAAGGGGAATCTCGAGGGATGATCAATGGAGGGTGAAGATGCATAGGGAAGGCTAATTAAATTGGAGAAATCGAACAAAAATGCAAACGGAGATCGGAATACTTACCTGGAGGAGTTGACGGTGGCGGAGCCTGGGATTGAGCTTCGAGAGATGCTCGGGTCTTCGCTGGACTCCCCCGGCCACGGGGAGCAACATTAATTCACAGATATTAACCCCCTAGCTTAGACTAAGTGCCAATAAAAATCAGATAAATCCTTGTTTATATCTGAGACATAGAATAAATTAAAAATACAAAAAAATTAACAAAGCTAAAATCGTAGTGTTTTTATACCCTTAAAAATACTCACAAAAATATTTATCCCTTTGTTTGACCTTGTTCCCATTTTTGGTCAACATGAAACTTGTAGATCTCATCAAGATATACAACTTTCATGTTTTGAATTTTTCCAAAAACAGGAACGAGGTTAAACAAAGGGATAAATATTTTTGTGAGTGTTTTTAAGGGTATAAAAACATTACGATTTTAGCTTTGTTATTTTTTTGTATTTTTAATTTATTCTATGACTCATATATAAACAAGGATTTATCTAATTTTTATTGACACTTAGTTTAAGCTAAGGGTTAATATCTGTGAATTAATGTAATGAAATTGGGTTTCATCATACACTTGTCCGCGAGAAGTAAATATCAAAGTACAACCTACTTTTGTTCATTTAAAAGTATAGTTCCCGGTGGTCAATTTGCAACATTTCAGAGACCTTTGCAGACACATGATTAAAACATCTTCATTGCCCCAAATTATTCAGTCGATGCCAATAGAGAAGGTATTGTTATTGGACAATTATGGAGTTTCCATAGAATTATGGAGGCAAGAAGTGTTAGGATTAGGGTCGTATTAGGATTTAATAGGGTTGGACTCCTAATCCTAATAGTAATTTAGTTGTATTCTATTTATAATCCTATTGGAAATAGGACCATAGGGTTGTAATCGAGCTATATATAGAGGGAGTGGGAGGCATTGCCTCCACACCACCACAAGAACTATGTAAGCCCAAGAGAAAGGGAAGAGAGAGAGAGGAAAGAGATGAGAGAGAGAGAGAGAGTTGTACTCGTTCTAATTTATAGTGATCTTTCTTCTATGGTGGTCGCGAGAGGTGACCGATCACCGTTATATCTTGTTGTTCTTTTCTCCACGTGCTTCTGTGGTGGTGGTTGATTGCGTATACACATATGTATCATTCGTATGGTGGTTCGTATCCTCAACAACCGATATATGAGAGGAGACGGTATCAGCGGGGCGTGTCCCAACAACCAGTATCAGAACCGGACTCAATGTTGTTGAAGGGACATGATGTATCAGATCCGAGCGATGTTCAACGTCGATGACATGACTTGATGCAACAGATGCACAATCCTCAGAAGTTGTGATATGGTGATCTCTTGGAGAAATCGATCAGAGGCGTCTAAGAATTCTGCCAACAGCGGCTAGTAGGAGATCGTGTAAGATGGCACGTTGAGGGCATCCAACAACAGGTGCGTCACCTAAAGGCGGTGAGTTCATGCTAACAAGATTTGCAGATGACAATGATGATCTAGTGTAGGCCCAAGGCGATGAAGAGATTGTGATGGAATTCAACTCAAGGAGAAGATTGTTAGGATTAGGGTCATATTATGATTTAATGGGATTGGACTCCTAATCCTAATAGTAATTGAGTTGTATTCTATTTATAGTCCTATTGAAATAGGACTATAGGTTGTAACTGGGCTATATATCAAGAGGGTGGGTACATTGCCTCTACACCACTACAAGAACAATGTAACCCTTAGAGAAAGGGAGAAAGGGAGTGAGGAGAAAAAGATGAGAGAGCAAGGGAACAGAGAGAGTTGTACTCGTTCTATTTTATAGTGATCTTTTTTCTCCGGTGGTCGCGAGAGATGACCGACCACTATTATATCTATTTGTTCTTGTCTTCACGTGCTTCTGTGGTGGTGGTTGATTGCGCATCCACATCTGTATGTGTCAGGTGGTCGTATCCCAACAACCTGTATTTGAGAAGAGATGATATCGGCGGGTTGTGTCTCATCGATTGGTTTCAGAGTAGAGTTGGTACCACTTCTATCCCCAACAACTGGTATCTGAGATGAAACGATACCGGTTCGTGTCCCATCAAGAAGTTGGAGGAAACAAACGCTTTTACTTCGTGAAAAGAAAATACCTATTATTCACTTGAAGGAAACAAACGCTTTTACTTCGTGAAAAGAAAATACCTATTATTCACTTGATGGATGGATTGATATCCGCCCATGAAACGATTGACAGACTGACATGTGATAACATGTGATGTAGATCCCATAAATGTTTATATCTTGTTTTATTCATATACGATGTCAGGAGCCCCTTATTACAAGCAATCGGTTATGGATGACACATTTGAATTACTTGTAATCACAACAATTTGCATTCGTGAATGGTAGATCACATGTTTCAAATCATTCATTTCTTTTTTTGTTTAGGCTACCATGACCCATCGGTGTAAACATTTACTATGGTCGCCGTCTTGCTCGATTTGATTGACCAGGTTATATGTAACTGTGAGTGAGAAGTATGGAAAATTACATATGTTGTTTGGGATAAAATTGTATAGTGCCTAAAATCAAACTTCTTGGGATTGGTTATCCAAGAAATTGGATGCTGAAAAGACGAAAATATATAAAAAGGTTATATACGAAGATGGCATTTCTAATATCAACCAATGCTTGGTTACATGCCACGAAACAGATTTGTGGGATTCGGTGCTAGATTGTCATTTCTATTTATGATCTAAATGATTTATAGGAGTGATCTTTGTTGGTATTTTATTATATTTCAAATACTTTTATTACTTTATTAAAAATATAAAGGTGTATTTATTTTATATTTAGTGGTGCATGAACTTTATTTGATTAGCATCAATGAGCATGTGATTTATAACATACGTTTTTTGCATGATAATTTATTAGTGATATTATATCACTATCATGTTTGCTAACGTCTTTACATGGATATGATTTATTGCCAATATATTCATAATAATATCATTAATACATTACTTAAATCTTCTATGTAATGCATGCATGTTGCATGTTACACATATTACCTTATAATACTAATGATGGATGCTGTGCATATTATGAGAATATTGAATCTTCTCTATTGTATTTTTAATACATTATTTTATGAATGATTTAATATTCAAATTGAATGGAGGATTTAATTGATTGTTTTGAATGTGTAACGTTCTCTTATTGTGTATCTATATAAAGGGGCCTATAGCATTGCTTTGAGAACACACAACACACAATCATTCTATCCCTCTTCTCCTCTCCTCTCATTTGAGTGAGTTTATTCCGAAAGAACGATCTATTGTTGCTCAATAGATCTCGATGTTGATACGTGCATACCCATTGAGATCTCGTCGTTGTATCCTGGAGAATAGTCGTACCAATACCGATTGCACCATCGGAATCTCCGTGGGGGTACGAATCTATTCTTAAGGTCAGTGCATTTTGCACGCCTCGGCAAGTTGGTTCATCTCATCAAATTCGATACTATCTAACCCTCATTATATTTTTATACATTTACATTTATATCTTATTATTTCACCTACAATCTTAAGAATGGATTTTGGAGGGTTCTTTATTTGTTTTATCCAAATACCCTCTCTTATATCTACTCGTAATTGAGCAACTTTTATGATTCAACATAATATTGGTGAAAAAAATATTTTTGGATTTTTTGAAGAGTTGAATGATGTGATTATATTCTTAAATATCTAGCCTAAAATATTCAAAATGTGGGGGTGTAAACTAATATCATACTTATTGAGCCTTAGAAAAGAAAACAAATATTGAAAAGTTTTTGTATGTTTGATTATTAGACATGCTCTTAATAATCATGTTGGTCAATGTAATATTATGTGTTGATCTGTTGTGATAAAAAGAAAAAAAGAGGTACTTAATTTTTAATTTGACTTATCATTTTGATATGAATGATATGAGAGAAATAAATACCATCTTGAGAATAAATATATCATAAAGAATAATTATATTTCTCCATCACAAGAGTATTGCAAAAGCTTTTCTTCTTTTGAATGCAAGCAAGTTAGCATTCGTTTTACTGTATAATTTTTAAGGAAAAAGAAGAGTAAAAGTGATTGTATGCTTCAAACTAGATACGCATAAATTATTGATTATCTTATACTTTAGATAAGATGTTGCATATATTGTTGAAAGTTATGCATGTATACTTCAAATCTGGAAGCGAGCAATGAGTTGCTCTGTTTTGAATGCTTTAATATCTCAAAGAAGAGATATGTTATTATTTAATATTTTATGGAGATCCTACAGTTCTTGAAGGATATTATGGTGTAAATTCACTCCATTATTCAGATGAGTCGAAAATTACTACCGGGCATATTCTTATCCTGGAAGAGGAGATATTTTTTGAAATTAATCTAGCAAGCATTCTTTGCTCGATATACATGAGCTTATTGCATTAGAGAATGCATGCACTCGTGATATGCTTGAGAAACTTCTGGGCAGATCTTTCCATTTGGATGAAGCCAATGTCGTCAATATTTCTACTGTGAACTGCTAAAAATATTTTATAATATGAAAAAGCAGACATATTTGTCCGAGAGACAATATCATGAGATATCTCATGGCATAATATCAATGTATTATGTGAAGTTAGAGTTAAATTTGATTGATCCTCTAAATAAACGACTAAGCAAAAAGCTTATGGAGAGTACATCGAGGGGAACAGGATTGTGCCCAAATCAATAGTCGAAGTGATGGAAACCCAACCTTCATGAACGGAGATCCCGGGAAGGAGGTTCATATGGGATAAACAATTAACTAGACGACTAAGAGGATACTATCAGTTATTCCCTATTCCTATGGTGTACAATATGATAGTATCATAAGTGGTGAGGTTGAACATACTTGTTCTTAATGGACATCATAGCCCAAATTGGGTGGTGTGTAAATGCAGTATACACTAGATGATGATCCACCTATATGGGTGTGGAGGTGAGGCCGCTTCCTATGAGATTTTTGGGCAAAATCTCTAGAGCACTCATGAAAATCCAAGTAGACGCATGGCTGAAACGTGTCAACCCGCATGATCAACATAGATAAAAAAAATGTAATGTGAGATATGAGTCAATGGTTTCACAAATAAAGGATTGGTTCATAGGAATTTTAATTCCACCAACCTTTAGAAACCACATTCATATTCTCTAAGTCTTGGTTCATAGTCGATAAGACATCAAGTCTAATGCGTTACATTTTTGAGTTCCTTCAAGTATCGTCTTTGAGTTTCTCATCTATCTTTTAATATTTATTATCCTTAATTTCTTTTTTGAAATTGTGGGGATGAAAAGAGATAGTTCAAAAAAAAGTATTTGAAATAGCGGGGGATTGTTGGTATTTTATTATATTTCAAATACTTTTATTACTTTATTAAAAGCATAAAGGTGTATTTATTTTATATTTAGTGGTGCATGAACTTTATTTGATTAGCATCAATAAGCATGTGATTTATAACATACGTTTTTTGCATGATAATTTATTAGTGATATTATATCACTATCATGTTTTCTAACGTCTTTACATGGATATGATTTACTATCAATATATTCATAATAATATCATTAATATATTACTTAAATCTTCTGTGTAACGCATGCATGTTGCATGTTACACATATTAACTTATAATACTAATGATGGATGTTGTGCACATTATGAGAATATTGAATCTTCTTTATTGTATTTTTAATACGTTATTTTATGAATGATTTAATATTCAAATTGAATGGAGGATTTAATTGATTATTTTGAATGTGTAACGTTCTCTTATTGTGTATATATATAAAGGGACCTATAGCATTGCTTTGAGAACACACAACACACAATCATTCTATCCCTCTTCTCCTCTCCTCTCATTTGGGTGAGTTTATTCCGAAGGAACGATCTATTGTCGCTCAATAGATCTCGATGTTGGCACGTGCATACCCATTGAGATCTCGCCGTTGTATCCTGGAGAATAGTCGTACCAATACCGATTGCACCATCGGAATCTCTGTGGGGGTACGAATCTATTCTCAAGGTCAGTGCATTTTATACGCCTCGGCAAGTTGGTTCATCTCATCAAATTCGGTACTATCTAACCCTCATTATATTTTTAAACATTTATATTTATATCTTATTATTTCACCTACAATCTTATGAGAGTCAAAACCTGTGAGAGCATGTATTCTGTACCACATGATTAAACCAGAAAAGAGAAGACCAAGAGAGAGAGAAAACAGAATCATTTGGTCCAGAAGGCTCTCATGCTCTCATATAATCACTCCCATATATATATATATATATATATATATATATATATATATATATATATATATATATATATATGAGGATAGGGAGTATGCACCCAGGTGCATGTAATTCTACATGCACCCGGGCCTATAACTCCCAAATTTTTTTACTTTTCTGAAAAATACCGCCATGTATATTCATCTATATATCCCTCCTGCATGTCATTCCAATTTCGTCAGAAACAGAGACCCCTATGTCCTCCATCCAGAATAGGTCGATTACAACAATTCTAAGACCGTTAAAATAACGTGGTCTAGATGGAGAATGTAGGGGTCTCTATTTCTGATGAAATTGGAATGACATATAGGAGGAATATATAGATGAATATACACGGCGGTATTTTTTCGGAGAAGTAAAAAAATTTGGGAGTTATAGGCCCGGGTGCATGTAGAATTACATGCACCTGAGTGCATACTCCCTATCCTCTCTCTCTCTCTCTATATATATATAAACACACACTCTATATGTATATAAATAGTGCGGCAGTTTCTTAACTTGCAATAGAGGTTGGTTTTAGATATGCAGAACTAAAGGATTGATGCTTCCCATCATTCGATCGGATGTCGGGCATCATGATTTGCATACAGTAAAAATGGACTATTGTAATAGACTGTTTATTTATACCATACGACGAACTATGGGTTTATATGTATAATTTGATATTGTAGTAAATTTGACTTATAAGGGGACAATACATTATGTTATACGTGTCGAGCAAATTATTTCTGTTTAGGGGTTGTGACTTTCCTAACGACGCTTCATTATGAAAGGAACCAACAACCCCCGACATCATTAAGTAATTTACAACCATTATTCCTTCTTTACCAATCAAATAGAGAATAACAAATAATTACAACATATTCCTACTTATTCCTCCATTTTCTCATTCCTCTAATCAAACTAATGTTTTAAAAATCGTACCGGACTGGACGGTCCAACTGGTTCAACCGAGAGCCGGTGAAGTTCCCGTCTATTTAGTTGATTTATTTATTTGAAACAAAAAGACTTATGCCGCAAAAAAAACTAGTTAACTCGGACCTGTTCAACCGAACCAGATCGGGCCTAAAAAAATCAAAAGTCCCAACTTTATGGGGAACCCAAACATCCCTCTACATTGGCTGCATCTTTCTTCTTCCCCATAACTTGCAAGTGTAAACAATTTTTGTTCCTTCCTCCACTCCATTCATCATTACTATGAACTAATCCA
The DNA here is from genome assembly GCA_037367405.1 of Ottelia alismoides. Lineage (NCBI taxonomy): Eukaryota > Viridiplantae > Streptophyta > Magnoliopsida > Alismatales > Hydrocharitaceae > Ottelia > Ottelia alismoides. The sequence goes on from JAZKJV010003519.1 coordinate 319,952, forward strand.
TTCTCCATTCCCTCCGGCAGCAAGACTCCCACTGCCAGGGTGGAACTAGCATATACCTTAGGGGGGCCATGACCCCTCCTTAATTATTACATTTCACTTACATAATGATGTTGATTTTTGATGTGGTCCCCCCTCAAAATCTAAATATGGAAAGATAAATCTCAAAGTCTAACATTGAATGCTTTATAGCTTATTAGCAAAGTGTTGCATCCACTAAGTAATGAACTAGGGTTCAAAACCTATTAATGCAATTTTTGTTAAAAAACAACTCTACTAGCTCTACCTCTCTCCATCTTTTTGTTCAAAAAAATTAATTCCATCCTTTCATTGTTAAAAAAATATTTTTTACTTACTTTAATATATTAATATTATAAATATAATTTTATATAGAATGGGATTGGGCTCATTTATCTCTCTCGTTATTTCTAATTCTCTTTGTAAAATGAAATAAATTTTGTTGTTTCCTTTTAAATATGATTTTTTAACTAAAATTTTTAAAAAAATCACAAATGAAAAAATAATCTGTACCTTATTGAAAAATTCAAATAACATTGAAATGGTAAGTTTATCAAATTTTAAAAATCACATTTGAAATTGTTAACTCTACTTGGAAAATATCATTTGAAATTACTTTTTTTTTCATTTTTTATGTATTCAAGATAGATGTATACTTGGCCCCTCCTTGATAAAATTCATGATTCCGCCCCTGCCTACTGCGACGGTGCATCCAACAGGTTGAAAGTCGATTTCACATTCGACCGCAATATCCTCCTCTTCGGCAACGAGATACTGATCAACTTCACCCTTATCAATAAACTTGTAAGGCTGGCATTGGTAGGTGATTGTGCGTGACACATATGGCAAGGCGGCATCATCTCGAATGATGACTTGCAGGCTTCGAAGCCACTCGTATGGTACGATCCCGATACCATCTATATTATTTTTTTGTTTGTATCCCATTGTGGACTTGCACGGATGGGAGAGGAGCAATGGTGCCCACCGCTACGAAAGATTGATCAACCATGCGTTGGTCTTAGGTTGCCGTATGGGTTGGACTGGGTTGGGTTGGGGTACACCGGTGTACCCCTCCTTCCAACCCTCTCAATCCTCCTCACAGTTTACTATTCACAAGGGTACTCCAACCCAACCCAGCCCGGTCCAACCCAGCAACCAAACAGGCCCTAAGTGTGAACTGTGAAGGGATGGTTGAACTTGAATGTGTGCTCTTGAATTTGTTTTGATCCAACATCCATTAATGAACATATTCATATAAGATAACAACTGATTAATGGCTAGACTCGTACAAGATAACAATGACTGATTAATGACTAGATTCATACAAAACAACAATTGATATAGTCAGTTTAACGTTTTGATGAGCGCGAATTCCACCTCTTTAATAATCGTAAATTGTAGTATAGGAAGCGGATTTCGGTCGTCAAAATACCACAAGCTTTAAATGTTGTGGAATATTTTACTTGGTAAGTTTACCAAGGTCGAACACAGGGAACAATGATTTTTAGTTGCATGGTCTTAAGTCAAATTAAATAATTAATCAATGGTCGATTAATTTCCGTGTTGAAAAATATACAATGCAATGATGGAGATGCAAAGAAAATAAATTGCAACACTAATTCAGCTCAGGATCTGTGATTAGAAAAGTATTAAATCCTTCAACAATCTGATCGATAAATCCTCAAAAGCACATCACAGATCAAAAGGGTTAAGTCCAGAATTATTTATCAAATGCATCCAGCAGCTGGTAGAAGAAGAATAATTTTGAGATGCAATCCTGCAATTTTCTTAGATCGATATTTGAAGCCTCAATAAAAGTACCCTATAAAAGGATGAGAAATCAGTATCTATTCTGCAAAAGAGCACTCCTGTGTAACTCGATTCATCAATGAAAATGCACAACAAAAATGTCAAAGTTAAGCCTGCAAGAGTCAATGATAATCCTCAAATAATACTTATCAAAAAGCAATCTCAGATCTGTCCACAAACTATGCTAAGTTGTAGAGCATGAAAATAGCTTCAAAACGACATATTATATGCTAAAACTGGAGTTCAGATACAAAAGATATTTCAAAATGAAGTTCTTAGGACTAATGTGCAAGAAAATTAAGAGTTTTAACAAAATAGTCCCTGGGAGGACTTATCTGCAGACGTAAAAGCCCATGAAGTGCCTCTGTAATTAACCAACACGCATGCACCGGGCACGTGATCTGGACGGCAGGGTCTTCCTTGCAATTTCATGAACTAGCAGGGGTATGTGTGCAGTTTTTTCAGCTAATACGTGCTCCTTACGTGTTTTGCCAGAGACGGGCCCTCGTGGCAGATTCAGGAACTCTGAGGAGGAGGCGCGGGTGCCCAATCTCCAGGTGCCGGTGATGGAAGCTTCGGGGGTGCGGCTTTCATCGGCGGGGAACGATGTGTCCGAGCAAAGCGGATGGCGAGCCGGTAGACAACTTTTATGTTTCTTTTCTGTGAATAGGTGTTGTGGAAATGAGGCTGGTAATGTGTTGCTCCCATCAAATGCTTGCAGCATGAATGCCTGGAAATGAAAATTGGTTAGCAATACATGAAAGTTATAATCTAAATTGCATACATCGAATCAAGAATGCAATTCACCTCATGCTTACTATTACCCATCATTAAGTATTTCAGACAGAGGACATTATATAGAGAAATAGCTCAAATAGGATATGGAATCGTGAAATGTTTGATGCAAATCCTTACTGTTTGGATTTTCTGCAGTACACAGCAAACATAAAGATGGATATTTATGCCACATTTCCCACGTGGATATCCCAAGTTCTGTACTTATGCATCACTATGTTTAAGATGGGATCCAACATCCACTTATTATAAACATGTACAGAACACTAACAACAACAATTAACGTTTTAAAGGAAATTAATGCCTGCAAGTGTAGATTCAAGTTCTTGTTGGGATTTTATACTATTGTCAACAATGGAAAAGCCTCAGGCTGACAAATCAAATATGGCCGACTCCTATTTGTACAAGGTCTTCCTCTAAACCGATATGTGATGACAGTAAAAACAACCGGGAGTGTGAAGCAAAGGAAATGGAGAGATATCACAATCTGGAAACAATCAAAGAGAACAGATAGAGACAAATCAATCTAACTTGTATAGAATTTGAGAATTTGTACCTGACATTGGATGATTAGCGGATTAGGTATTACCAGTTCAATCTCAAGCAGTCTGTCAATATACTCGGTGACCTGCTCTGTATGGGTATGAACGATCGTGTGCACAACCTGAAAGCTGAAGATCCCTGCGAGAGTACGGTAGTGGTGGCTTTGTTTTTCTCAAGCACAATGGCACGCAGGAGGGACCCAAGTTCTGGAGATCCTTCCTCTTTGAAGACCTGCAGAAATATGAAGAAAGCTCGAGCTTCTCTGCCCGGCTTTGGCGTTAAACCTAAAGAAGAGAAAGGGGGCGAGGGGCTCCCGTGGGATGTGGGGAAAGGAGCCGTATCTCCAGCCACGTTGTTGGCCGGAGGGGACAAGGTTTGTGAGATAGAAGAGAACGTGGAGGGGACAGAGGATGACGGTGATGTTTGGCTCGGTTGTCGTGTTGGGTTTTCTATTGGGTACGCTAGAAGGTTGGAATAGTTTTGGAGGCGTATGAAGGGAATGGTTCGCCTGGAAGAGAAGGGACGACCCTCTTCTCCAATCGTGGCCTCAGGGGTCCAGCGAGGTTACCCCGAAGCTCTGCTGCTCGCAAGGAGCAACGGCACAACAATGGATTGATGTGGATCGCGCCTCGAGTAGGTCTTTGCCGGGACGAGGGTGCTGTCACCACCAGGCTTCGTCGGCTCTCTATCTCCTAAAGGTGGAGATGGCGGATGCGTTGCTTGGCTTCGGGGGCTGAGCTTTATAGGAGGAGGAGAAGGTCGACGTTACGCGGGAGGGGTGGCGGCTTTGATGGCCGCGCATGGCGGTGAGTGAAGGAGGAGAAACGGCCGGGGGAGTGGGCGTGTGTAACGGCTGAGGAAGAAGAGGGCGGGGTCACGTGCTGGGCACGTGACCCAGGTGTGGTTGGTAGTGAGGGAAGAGTGGGGTGCCACGTGGCACGCCCTGGAGCTGCCACGTGGCACCAAAAAAATTTCAAATTTTAAAGTGGGCAAAAGAGGTAGAAGATGACCTCGGATCGAAAAAGTTTCTTCACGAAAGTTGTTCGTCTCGTCGAGATCTACAACTTTCATGAAGGGCCCGGGAGCAAAAGAGGTCACCTGTGCGAAGTGGTATTTTTGGTGGCTTTCCATGTGTACGAAAAACCGTATTTTTGAGATTTTATATTTTTTTTGGTGGTTTTAGAGGGGATAAAAAATCTAAAAAAATACGATAAATAAGAAGAAAATTATTTACACATTAATCTATTTTTTTTGGATTTTTAAAGGATAAGAAATTAGGAAAATAAAATAAAAGTAAGAAACGGACAACTTTTGTACAGACTGACAACGGACACTCGGACTTGGTCAGTTTCTTTGATTTCAGTTTCGATTTGGATTTGGATTTTTACGTCGCTTAATTAAACTTTCATCAAAGAACATAAATGACAAAGAAACAAAATTAAAAGAGTTAATTAAGCACATAAAATCGCATGTCAAAATTAGTAAGAAGTTAAAATGCGCAAAAGAGGCCCAAAACCCAACTTTCACATATGTGCTCCGAATTTTATGAAATTAGTCTTGTTTTGAAGGTATTTGAAAATGGAGTACTTTAAAAGTGAGTAGACCAAAATCGGACACTGTATGAGGGAGATATGCTCGTTTTAGTCCGTCAGATGTGAAATTTGACTTTGAGATTATTTGACACTTATTGGAGTCAGTAATTTTTTTGTATTTTTTATTTTAATAAGGTTAGTAATATCTACACAATGGAGGTGGTTTTGGGTCAATCGGAGTTAGGATGAATTAACTAAAAATATGAGAAGTTAGCGGCTTTTTGGGCTAATTTACACAAGGGATTTTTAATGCAATTTATGCATGATGAAATGCGGATATTATTTACACATGCATGATGGCTAATAATTCTCTTTTAATGATTAATGACATGTGGATGATGGGGGACAGAGCCTAAATGACCAATTTTAGCATGATGAATACGAGATTCATCATACCCCTATACTTAGACCATGCTCGTCCCCGAGCATGAATGAGTGACTTAGTTGATTACATCCTAACTGTGCATGTGAATTTTCAAGGCTTAATTCATAGAAGACCCTTAATTTGAGTGATCCTAAAATTCTGGCTCAACCAAGCTTTAATCAAAAGGAACCCAACTTCTCTAATTTTCAGACTCTCTGTTTGTACATATAATATAAGGATATGATTTAAAGTGTACTGCATTTCATGAGAGTCGAGTTGGGGCATCACCCAAAGTTCCAATCCAAGAGACTCTCCTCTAGACCTGACCCTCAACCTTAGGGAATAAGTCTATTCTTGCTTCAGTCAACCGTCTCATTAGTTTGTCAGACTTGAAGGTGTAGATGGACGGCCAGTTGATGGAGGGCATAGGATTGTGTCTGATTTTCTCTCCCTTTCATTGGAACAAGGTGCCTCTCGAGTGCCTTATTACTCAACACAAATATATTTTATTTTGTTGATCAATGTGTCCGTCAAGAGAATTTGGAGTCGTCTGCACTTGTTTTTCTGGGAGTACACCGGGGTGTGTCTCTTTTGAGTATCTAAGATACCTTCGACACCCAGACTTGTATCGCTTACGATGCAGAGCCCTTTTATGGTGTCAGCCCGACTCCTTGGTCCTAATTAGCGCTTGGTCCAAGTGGACACTTTGAAAATGTTTGGGAGCGCTCGCCATTGGTGGAAGCTCATTTAGAATTTGACTTTGGATGATAGAGCTTTTCTTTGACATTTTTTTTGTTGGCTAGCTCCACTGCTTTTACCAAAAGTTGGCGCACACTGATCAACAATTTTCATTAAGTTTCATCACACCCTGGCACTTAGGTCAATATCAAAAAGATAGCATATGAACTTGTTCATATACTGGCTGGGTTTTTGCTGACACTCAGGTTTTCTGCAGCCTTCATTAACTTTATCCCATCCTCGAATATCATCAGATCGGGTCTAAACTCAAATCTCTAGTCCTAGTTCCTCAAGTGATATCTCAACTCATCTCATCAATCATGCAGTTGTGAAAGTGATTGTGCTGATCATATTCTTTTTGAATGTTAGAGATGAAGAGTGCAATATAGCGCTCAAATCTTTCAGACTAGGGAAGTGTGGATTATTAAGTTCAAAACCCTAATGAGTAAGGCAGGCTAACGCAGAATCTCAAGATCTCAGAAATCAAGTGTCCTCAAAAATCCTCAAGCCTTGAGTGATAGTGAACGTGTCAGGAATATATCGACCAAGGGATGCATGAAATGCTTGATGAAATGCAAGACCATGATTTTTTTTGATGCAAAAAGGATTTTTTTTTTGCAAAAAGTTTTTTTTTGGTTTTTTTGTTGTTTTTTTTTAAAACAGGTATTACACACACTACTTGTACCCATCCCCGATGTTAGATAAAAACGATTAAAGTACGGGCTATGGATAAAGTAGATAAAATATATACAAATACACCCCCCTATACTTAGCTTGTGCTATGTCCCCATGGCACAAAGTGAAATGTTGACATAGCTCGTACTAAATACAGAAGGATTAAAAACAAAAGAAGAGAAGTGAAGTATAAACAATGGTAGCGGTCCCCCTATACTTAGGCTCCGGTCAGCCTAAGTATAATCGGTTAATTACAGATGGGGAACCGGGTAGATTTGAGGATGTACAAAATCAAGGAGGTTTGCGACGGACCTTCTTGCGGGAGTGTGGAGGGAGATAGTATGGAGATGTGGAGTGTGATGAAGAGGGGGTCGATGAAGAAGACCAGCCATCGTCGGAGTCATCCTCGGGAGAATAGTAGTTGTCTGCAGAGGATCTCCAACTTTTGTCGATCAGAGGTAAGTGCCCTTGGATCAGAGCTGTACCTATTGCACTTATCTGATGAACCACATCCTGATCGGACGAGGGCTCGTCAGAAATCACCTGATGTGTAAGGTTAAAGGTGACTTTCTTGGTCGATTTGTTTCCTTGAGAAGTATTGGGAGGAAGTTGGACAGTCTTCATCTCCCTGTCTTGAGTAACCGATGTGGTATTTGTGAGTTCCTCATCAGATGAATCCCCATAAAAGTCGACCAATTCTTGAAGGGTCATGCACCGCTTCGGTCGAGGGAGATTGTTCCTTGTGTTTCTGTGGTTTAAGGCTGGGGGCGCTGATGTCACCTTCGTATGATCATGAATTTTGGTGACATCGGATGTTTCCAGAGTCGGGTCCTTATATGGTTCAAGTATCTCATGAATTACTGCCGACTCAAAGATTGGACCACTCAAATAATCGTGGTGATCTTCAAAAATATGGTCCAATTCTTCAGAAGCTCCAAAATCTTGAATTTTCCTAGGAGCAGTGATAGGGTGGTGAGAATCCAAAGTTTGTTCAACAGTCAGTTTGTTGGGTGACTCTCCTATTGTTTTTATCAGTGTGTCATGCGGAGATGTCTGATAGTGTGAATTATCCTGATCATAACTGTTGGTTTCAAGTTGGTTTTCCTCAGAGCCGGATGTGTCATTGGGTTCGTGTTCATTGTGGTCCGAGTTCGGGAACTTGATTTCCTGAGTCTCGCAATCGACAATCGCCTTAGCGGAGGCTAAGAATGGCTTTCCTAAAATAATAGGAGACTCAGACATCCTTCCGGGGTGCTCAATGTCAAGGACAATAAAGTCCACTTTGTGTTTTTCCCCTCGGAAATTTATGACGACAGAAACGATCCCCCGCGGTCTTTTGGTAGATCGATCGGGTAATTGAACGACCACCCTAGTCTTTTTGAGTTGTCCGAGTTTGAGTTGGTCAAAGACGGACTTGGGGAGGATGTTTAATGTAGAGTCGTCGTCTAACCGAACATGAGTGAATATAGAATCCTCAATTTTACATGTGACCCGAGTCAACCGCTTGACTTTGCGGCTTTTGAGTTTATGATTCATAACCAAAGAACTAGCCATAGATATGACATGATATTCAGTCCTGGATCGTTTCTTGCCCGTCTTTTTTGGTATCAGTCGACTCTTCACAAATCTCTTAAGATCGGGCACATATTCTATGGCTTTGATTAATGGAAGCTCTAAGATCAGACTCTTGCAAAATGCTTCCATTTCAGAATTGTCCAATTTTTTTGAATTTTCAAATTTTTCAATTTTTTTGGTATTTTCTGTAATATGGTCAGTCGGGGGGTCAGAGGTCAGTGGTTGTAACTGATTGTGATGATCCAGTGGTTCGCATGGTGGTGGCCTCACTTCTTCTGAATTTTGCATTGACTGGATGAGATCATATATTCTCATAGTTAAAGTGTCTGCTCTATGATTAATCCGAGCAATCTCATCCTCAAACATCTCATGACTAGTGATTGTATAATCAGTCTCCATGTGTCGTGATTCAGGCATGTATCCTCGAGGAGAGTATTGATTGTTCATAAACATTATGGGCTGGTCATGAGTTGTATTTCCTTGACTTTGGTTTTCTCGTGGAGTGTCGAAGGAAAATTGATTATACTCAAGAGGATATTCATCCTGAGTAGAGGATGGTTCAAGAGGTTGTGAGATCCTAGTGACCGGAAATTGTGTTCTTCTATCAATAGCGGTCACTCTATTGTTCATCCTCGATTCAGGTCTCTCTCTCGTGTCCATAAAATTGTCAGAATGTGAGAGAGGACTATTCCAAAAAGAAGAGTGGTCATAGGGTGGGATGTATGGGCGGGAAGAGAATGATGGCTGAGGAGAAGAAGAATATCGGGACATGGTCGTGGAGATCGGGAAAGAAGACCACTGTGCCGACACCTTGTCAAGAGGGATGGACTGATCAGCGAACCACGATTTGCTTGCAATTGCAAGGTCTTTGACGCACACAAATCCAACACAAAACAAACACGTTGATTCACCCACTCAACACTGGTGAAGGCACGTTAGGGTTCGGCCGCTTATCTTTTCAATTTTAATTTAATGAAAAAACAATCTTGCAGATTAAGCGGAGCTGTTAGGTGCCGAAGTATTCCATAAAGACTGTCCCGAGTTCATACAACTAGTTGCACCCACTTTCAGCCAGTATAGGTGTAAGTACGGACCGTTTAAACGGCTACCCGTGTTACTTGAGGACGGTGCCTTCCGCGGTGTCCTCTAAACCACCTACTCTGCTAAGGGAAGTCGGACCGTAAACGGCTACCCAAGACCCTCACTGAAAAGTAGCTAATTGTTTTTAAAATCAGTAGTCTGAATGAAGTATTTCGGTTTTTGGCTCTACCCTAAGGTGTGCGATCTTGTCCTTACACAAACAATGAGTGGGTTACTCTCCACCAACAAAAGTTAATTTTAGGTCAGTTTATTTACAGTCACCTTGATTAGCAGTCCCAATTTTAAATTAAGGTTATCAATGTAGTTTATGTGAGCACAGAAATTCACGCCTAACGAGCAGTCCCAATTCCGTTAATTCCTAAGTTGTAAAACTTGAGGAGGGAGAATCGAAAAAGCTAATGCAAGCGTAAATCAATGATGCATGCTTAAGAGAAAGACTTACAGTGAATCCTCGCGTTCTTCATGCGGGATGCAAGACAAGGAATTTTAAATTTACACTAAATGATATGCACAGATGAAAAACGCCCTAAACAGATAGTTCTATTAGCGGGAAGAATTGATTGAAATTTTTGCTAATGTTGAACGATCTACAGTGCGTTTAATTAGTGAGAGTGTGGCCTAAAGATTACGAGCACAATCAAATAATTCTAATATAGCGTATGTGCTCCTAAATTCTACGTCAAGCCACAGAGAGTCCAGTCCTGAATATTACAATTTGACAGGGTACAAGGAGAGAGGGACCCTGTGAAAATTGCGGAAAATTAAATCTATGCTACTCTCCCTCACAAAAATACAAATTCATCTTCTTCGCAGATCCTTGATTTATATCTGTAAATTCCGCTCCAGTATTCTGCAAAGAGAGAGATTGCGGTTAGTATCAGAAGTAAGAGAGAAAAATAAAATGCAGAAAAAAAAAATGGCACAAAAATTAATTTTCACAAAAATCAATTATCAAGTTGATTTAAAACCCTAAAAATACGCCGTTCCCCGGCAACGGCGCCATTTGATGAGCGCGAATTCCACCTCTTTAATAATCGTAAATTGTAGTATAGGAAGCGGATTTCGGTCGTCAAAATACCACAAGCTTTAAATGTTGTGGAATATTTTACTTGGTAAGTTTACCAAGGTCGAACACAGGGAACAATGATTTTTAGTTGCGTGGTCTTAAGTCAAATTAAATAATTAATCAATGGTCGATTAATTTCCGTGTTGAAAAATATACAATGCAATGATGGAGATGCAAAGAAAATAAATTGCAACACTAATTCAGCTCAGGATCTGTGATTAGAAAAGTATTAAATCCTTCAACAATCTGATCGATAAATCCTCAAAAGCACATCACAGATCAAAAGGGTTAAGTCCAGAATTATTTATCAAATGCATCCAGCAGCTGGTAGAAGAAGAATAATTTTGAGATGCAATCCTGCAATTTTCTTAGATCGATATTTGAAGCCTCAATAAAAGTACCCTATAAAAGGATGAGAAATCAGTATCTATTCTGCAAAAGAGCACTCCTGTGTAACTCGATTCATCAATGAAAATGCACAACAAAAATGTCAAAGTTAAGCCTGCAAGAGTCAATGATAATCCTCAAATAATACTTATCAAAAAGCAATCTCAGATCTGTCCACAAACTATGCTAAGTTGTAGAGCATGAAAATAGCTTCAAAACGACATATTATATGCTAAAACTGGAGTTCAGATACAAAAGATATTTCAAAATGAAGTTCTTAGGACTAATGTGCAAGAAAATTAAGAGTTTTAACAAAATAGTCCCTGGGAGGACTTATCTGCAGACGTAAAAGCCCATGAAGTGCCTCTGTAATTAACCAACACGCATGCACCGGGCACGTGATCTGGACGGCAGGGTCTTCCTTGCAATTTCATGAACTAGCAGGGGTATGTGTGCAGTTTTTTCAGCTAATACGTGCTCCTTACGTGTTTTGCCAGAGACGGGCCCTCGTGGCAGATTCAGGAACTCTGAGGAGGAGGCGCGGGTGCCCAATCTCCAGGTGCCGGTGATGGAAGCTTCGGGGGTGCGGCTTTCATCGGCGGGGAACGATGTGTCCGAGCAAAGCGGATGGCGAGCCGGTAGACAACTTTATGTTTCTTTTCTGTGAATAGGTGTTGTGGAAATGAGGCTGGTAATGTGTTGCTCCCATCAAATGCTTGCAGCATGAATGCCTGGAAATGAAAATTGGTTAGCAATACATGAAAGTTATAATCTAAATTGCATACATCGAATCAAGAATGCAATTCACCTCATGCTTACTATTACCCATCATTAAGTATTTCAGACAGAGGACATTATATAGAGAAATAGCTCAAATAGGATATGGAATCGTGAAATGTTTGATGCAAATCCTTACTGTTTGGATTTTCTGCAGTACACAGCAAACATAAAGATGGATATTTATGCCACATTTCCCACGTGGATATCCCAAGTTCTGTACTTATGCATCACTATGTTTAAGATGGGATCCAACATCCACTTATTATAAACATGTACAGAACACTAACAACAACAATTAACGTTTTAAAGGAAATTAATGCCTGCAAGTGTAGATTCAAGTTCTTGTTGGGATTTTATACTATTGTCAACAATGGAAAAGCCTCAGGCTGACGAATCAAATATGGCCGACTCCTATTTGTACAAGGTCTTCCTCTAAACCGATATGTGATGACAGTAAAAACAACCGGGAGTGTGAAGCAAAGGAAATGGAGAGATATCACAATCTGGAAACAATCAAAGAGAACAGATAGAGACAAATCAATCTAACTTGTATAGAATTTGAGAATTTGTACCTGACATTGGATGATTAGCGGATTAGGTATTACCAGTTCAATCTCAAGCAGTCTGTCAATATACTCGGTGACCTGCTCTGTATGGGTATGAACGATCGTGTGCACAACCTGAAAGCTGAAGATCCCTGCGAGAGTACGGTAGTGGTGGCTTTGTTTTTCTCAAGCACAATGGCACGCAGGAGGGACCCAAGTTCTGGAGATCCTTCCTCTTTGAAGACCTGCAGAAATATGAAGAAAGCTCGAGCTTCTCTGCCCGGCTTTGGCGTTAAACCTAAAGAAGAGAAAGGGGGCGAGGGGCTCCCGTGGGATGTGGGGAAAGGAGCCGTATCTCCAGCCACGTTGTTGGCCGGAGGGGACAAGGTTTGTGAGATAGAAGAGAACGTGGAGGGGACAGAGGATGACGGTGATGTTTGGCTCGGTTGTCGTGTTGGGTTTTCTATTGGGTACGCTAGAAGGTTGGAATAGTTTTGGAGGCGTATGAAGGGAATGGTTCGCCTGGAAGAGAAGGGACGACCCTCTTCTCCAATCGTGGCCTCAGGGGTCCAGCGAGGTTACCCCGAAGCTCTGCTGCTCGCAAGGAGCAACGGCACAACAATGGATTGATGTGGATCGCGCCTCGAGTAGGTCTTTGCCGGGACGAGGGTGCTGTCACCACCAGGCTTCGTCGGCTCTCTATCTCCTAAAGGTGGAGATGGCGGATGCGTTGCTTGGCTTCGGGGGCTGAGCTTTATAGGAGGAGGAGAAGGTCGACGTTACGCGGGAGGGGTGGCGGCTTTGATGGCCGCGCATGGCGGTGAGTGAAGGAGGAGAAACGGCCGGGGGAGTGGGCGTGTGTAACGGCTGAGGAAGAAGAGGGCGGGGTCACGTGCTGGGCACGTGACCCAGGTGTGGTTGGTAGTGAGGGAAGAGTGGGGTGCCACGTGGCACGCCCTGGAGCTGCCACATGGCACCAAAAAAATTTCAAATTTTAAAGTGGGCAAAAGAGGTAGAAGATGACCTCGGATCGAAAAATTCTCTTCACGAAAGTTGTTCGTCTCGTCGAGATCTACAACTTTTATGAAGGGCCCGGGAGCAAAAGAGGTCACCTGTGCGAAGTGGTATTTTTGGTGGCTTTCCATGTGTACGAAAAACCGTATTTTTGAGATTTTATATTTTTTTTGGTGGTTTTAGAGGGGATAAAAAATCTAAAATCTCAAAAATACGGTTTTTCGTACACATGGAAAGCCACCAAAAATACCACTTCGCACAGGTGACCTCTTTTGCTCCCGGGCCCTTCATGAAAGTTGTAGATCTCGACGAGACGAACAACTTTCGTGAAGAAAATTTTTCGATCCGAGGTCATCTTCTACCTCTTTTGCCCACTTTAAAATTTGAAATTTTTTTGGTGCCACGTGCCACGTGGCAGCTCCACGTGGCAGCTCCACATTTGATGAGCGCGAATTCCACCTCTTTAATAATCGTAAATTGTAGTATAGGAAGCGGATTTCGGTCGTCAAAATACCACAAGCTTTAAATGTTGTGGAATATTTTACTTGGTAAGTTTACCAAGGTCGAACACAGGGAACAATGATTTTTAGTTGCGTGGTCTTAAGTCAAATTAAATAATTAATCAATGGTCGATTAATTTCCATGTTGAAAAATATACAATGCAATGATGGAGATGCAAAGAAAATAAATTGCAACACTAATTCAGCTCAGGATCTGTGATTAGAAAAGTATTAAATCCTTCAACAATCTGATCGATAAATCCTCAAAAGCACATCACAGATCAAAAGGGTTAAGTCCAGAATTATTTATCAAATGCATCCAGCAGCTGGTAGAAGAAGAATAATTTTGAGATGCAATCCTGCAATTTTCTTAGATCGATATTTGAAGCCTCAATAAAAGTACCCTATAAAAGGATGAGAAATCAGTATCTATTCTGCAAAAGAGCACTCCTGTGTAACTCGATTCATCAATGAAAATGCACAACAAAAATGTCAAAGTTAAGCCTGCAAGAGTCAATGATAATCCTCAAATAATACTTATCAAAAAGCAATCTCAGATCTGTCCACAAACTATGCTAAGTTGTAGAGCATGAAAATAGCTTCAAAACGACATATTATATGCTAAAACTGGAGTTCAGATACAAAAGATATTTCAAAATGAAGTTCTTAGGACTAATGTGCAAGAAAATTAAGAGTTTTAACAAAATAGTCCCTGGGAGGACTTATCTGCAGACGTAAAAGCCCATGAAGTGCCTCTGTAATTAACCAACACGCATGCACCGGGCACGTGATCTGGACGGCAGGGTCTTCCTTGCAATTTCATGAACTAGCAGGGGTATGTGTGCAGTTTTTTCAGCTAATACGTGCTCCTTACGTGTTTTGCCAGAGACGGGCCCTCGTGGCAGATTCAGGAACTCTGAGGAGGAGGCGCGGGTGCCCAATCTCCAGGTGCCGGTGATGGAAGCTTCGGGGGTGCGACTTTCATCGGCGGGGAACGATGTGTCCGAGCAAAGCGGATGGCGAGCCGGTAGACAACTTTATGTTTCTTTTCTGTGAATAGGTGTTGTGGAAATGAGGCTGGTAATGTGTTGCTCCCATCAAATGCTTGCAGCATGAATGCCTGGAAATGAAAATTGGTTAGCAATACATGAAAGTTATAATCTAAATTGCATACATCGAATCAAGAATGCAATTCACCTCATGCTTACTATTACCCATCATTAAGTATTTCAGACAGAGGACATTATATAGAGAAATAGCTCAAATAGGATATGGAATCGTGAAATGTTTGATGCAAATCCTTACTGTTTGGATTTTCTGCAGTACACAGCAAACATAAAGATGGATATTTATGCCACATTTCCCACGTGGATATCCCAAGTTCTGTACTTATGCATCACTATGTTTAAGATGGGATCCAACATCCACTTATTATAAACATGTACAGAACACTAACAACAACAATTAACGTTTTAAAGGAAATTAATGCCTGCAAGTGTAGATTCAAGTTCTTGTTGGGATTTTATACTATTGTCAACAATGGAAAAGCCTCAGGCTGACGAATCAAATATGGCCGACTCCTATTTGTACAAGGTCTTCCTCTAAACCGATATGTGATGACAGTAAAAACAACCGGGAGTGTGAAGCAAAGGAAATGGAGAGATATCACAATCTGGAAACAATCAAAGAGAACAGATAGAGACAAATCAATCTAACTTGTATAGAATTTGAGAATTTGTACCTGACATTGGATGATTAGCGGATTAGGTATTACCAGTTCAATCTCAAGCAGTCTGTCAATATACTCGGTGACCTGCTCTGTATGGGTATGAACGATCGTGTGCACAACCTGAAAGCTGAAGATCCCTGCGAGAGTACGGTAGTGGTGGCTTTGTTTTTCTCAAGCACAATGGCACGCAGGAGGGACCCAAGTTCTGGAGATCCTTCCTCTTTGAAGACCTGCAGAAATATGAAGAAAGCTCGAGCTTCTCTGCCCGGCTTTGGCGTTAAACCTAAAGAAGAGAAAGGGGGCGAGGGGCTCCCGTGGGATGTGGGGAAAGGAGCCGTATCTCCAGCCACGTTGTTGGCCGGAGGGGACAAGGTTTGTGAGATAGAAGAGAACGTGGAGGGGACAGAGGATGACGGTGATGTTTGGCTCGGTTGTCGTGTTGGGTTTTCTATTGGGTACGCTAGAAGGTTGGAATAGTTTTGGAGGCGTATGAAGGGAATGGTTCGCCTGGAAGAGAAGGGACGACCCTCTTCTCCAATCGTGGCCTCAGGGGTCCAGCGAGGTTACCCCGAAGCTCTGCTGCTCGCAAGGAGCAACGGCACAACAATGGATTGATGTGGATCGCGCCTCGAGTAGGTCTTTGCCGGGACGAGGGTGCTGTCACCACCAGGCTTCGTCGGCTCTCTATCTCCTAAAGGTGGAGATGGCGGATGCGTTGCTTGGCTTCGGGGGCTGAGCTTTATAGGAGGAGGAGAAGGTCGACGTTACGCGGGAGGGGTGGCGGCTTTGATGGCCGCGCATGGCGGTGAGTGAAGGAGGAGAAACGGCCGGGGGAGTGGGCGTGTGTAACGGCTGAGGAAGAAGAGGGCGGGGTCACGTGCTGGGCACGTGACCCAGGTGTGGTTGGTAGTGAGGGAAGAGTGGGGTGCCACGTGGCACGCCCTGGAGCTGCCACGTGGCACCAAAAAAATTTCAAATTTTAAAGTGGGTAAAAGAGGTAGAAGATGACTTCGGATCGAAAAATTTTCTTCACGAAAGTTGTTCGTCTCGTCGAGATCTACAACTTTCATGAAGGGCCCGGGAGCAAAAGAGGTCACCTGTGCGAAGTGGTATTTTTGGTGGCTTTCCATGTGTACGAAAAACCGTATTTTTGATATTTTATATTTTTTTTGGTGGTTTTAGAGGGGATAAAAAATCTAAAAAAATACGATAAATAAGAAGAAAATTATTTACACATTAATCTATTTTTTTTGGATTTTTAAAGGATAAGAAATTAGGAAAATAAAATAAAAGTAAGAAACGGACAACTTTTGTACAGACCGACAACGGACACTCGGACTTGGTCAGTTTCTTTGATTTCAGTTTCGATTTGGATTTGGATTTTTACGTCGCTTAATTAAATTTTCATCAAAGAACATAAATGACAAAGAAACAAAATTAAAAGAGTTAATTAAGCACATAAAATCGCATGTCAAAATTAGTAAGAAGTTAAAATGCGCAAAAGAGGCCCAAAACCCAACTTTCACATATGTGCTCCGAATTTTATGAAATTAGTCTTGTTTTGAAGGTATTTGAAAATGGAGTACTTTAAAAGTGAGTAGACCAAAATCGGACACTGTATGAGGGAGATATGCTCGTTTTAGTCCGTCAGATGTGAAATTTGACTTTGAGATTATTTGACACTTATTGGAGTCAGTAATTTTTTTGTATTTTTTATTTTAATAAGGTTAGTAATATCTACACAATGGAGGTGGTTTTGGGTCAATCGGAGTTAGGATGAATTAACTAAAAATATGAGAAGTTAGCGGCTTTTTGGGCTAATTTACACAAGGGATTTTTAATGCAATTTATGCATGATGAAATGCGGATATTATTTACACATGCATGATGGCTAATAATGCTCTTTTAATGATTAATGACATGTGGATGATGGGGGACAGAGCCTAAATGACCAATTTTAGCATGATGAATACGAGATTCATCACGTTTCATTTAGAATGTGATATTTTCGACTCATTTTAAAGTTTGATAGGAAAATTAAGTTACATATAACATTATTAAATATAATTTTTAAATCGATTCAACCTTCAGAAAAAGAGCGATTTGTTTTTTTTTTTTCAATGTGCACAGAATCGTCTTAAAACAAGTTGAATCGGACATACACGGGAATAAGACGCCCTTTCCCTTAACCTTAAAATATCACTGTCATTCGCACTGTGCCTAAAGAAGAAAAAGAAAATTTAGGTCAGTACGCCGTAATTTCCTGGTCAGTTGCTGCTCATGGATTCCAGCCAAACACTGCATACAAAGCAAACATAGTAGCCGGGCCGAGCTCTTCATATAGGACACATCAGAAGGGATAAAATTGTAATCTTACACCTCAAAGGTAGCAATCAAATCCCCGTTTTCCCGCGCCCATTTCCCCATTCGTCGTACCGTCGCTGCCCTCTCCCTCTACCCTCACAAATCCCCAAATTTCAAAATGCACACCTTCCCTCCGTTTCCTCTTCCCCTTAAAAACAGAAAAAAAGCCCTCTCCCTCCCTCCGCCCATCTCTTCTGCACCTTTCCTCGCCGGAACCCTAAAACACCATGGCCCCCGCCGACCTCCCCTGCGACGGCGACGGCGTCTGCATGGTCTGCCACTCCAAGCCCCCGGAGTCGGAGTCCCTCACGTGCACCCTCTGTGCCACTCCCTGGCACGTCCCCTGCCTCTCCCGCCCCCCGGAGTCCATGTCCTCCGCCGCCACGTGGCACTGCCCCGACTGCTCTCCCGACGCCCAAGAGCCCTCTGTCACGGAGAGGTACGTGCCGTCCGGTGCTTCCGCGGGGCTCATCGCAAAGATACGGGCGATTGAGAGCGACGGTGCTCTGACCGAGGAGGAGAAAGCGAGGAAGAGGCAGGAACTGCTGGGAGGGGGAACGAAGATAGATGACGGCGACGAGGAGAATGGATGGGCGGGGGAGAAGAAGAAGAGGAAGGACAGCGTGTTGGATCTGCTCGACGAGAAGTTCAACTGCTCCTGTTGTATGCAGCTGCCGGAGAGACCTGTCACTGTTAGTGTTTCTCTCTTTTTCTCTTGGTTTAAGTTATTTTCTTCTTCTGATTTATAATATAAAATTTTTAATATTTCGCTTGAATTCAATTCTGACTTTTATTTTATTATGACATAATTATATATATATATATATATATATATATATATATATACACACACACACAAACGAGGGTATCATGTGAGAGCTGAAATCTGTGAGAGCATAAGAGTAATGATTTCGAATCATTAAATTTTATCATCTATCTTCATTGATTGCTAGAGGAGTGAGAACAATAGAATCTAGTGGTCTACATTCAATGCTCTCGTGTTTTCACAGATTTTAGCTTTCACATGATTGACCCTTATATATATGTGAATATGTATGAAAGTATGCATACATGAATCAATTAAACCTGATTAGTTGATTTTTTGTCTGATTGTCTTGTAGTTCTTCGTGAGTGACACTTTCAATCGAATACTGATCACCACTTTTGCAAGTTTAACTTTTATTATCTTTTTAAGTTAAGAAATATGTAGCCACTTTTAGGCATTATGATGTCATGTTTAGGCATTTACTGAATTTTATATCATTGTTTTCCTCGTGCAGACTCCTTGTGGGCATAATTTCTGCCTGAAGTGCTTCCAGAAATGGGTGGGGCAAAGGAAGAGCACATGTGTAAAATGCCGTGCTCCGATCCCTTCCAATATGGCTTCCAATCCAAGGATTAATTCCGCCCTTGTCATTGCTATCAGGATGGCAAAGACGGCGAAGCTTCAGAGCTCGGGCCGACCAGCACAAGTGTTTCATTTCATGCGCAATGAAAACAGGCCTGATAAGGCATTCACAACTGAGAGGGCTAAGAAGACTGGGAAGGCTAATGCTTGCAGCGGGCAGATCTTTGTAACCATACCACCCGATCATTTTGGCCCGATAACGGCAGAGTACGATCCTAAGAGAAATCAAGGTGTGTTGGTCGGTGAGATGTGGGAGGATCGGATGGAATGCAGACAGTGGGGGGCACACTTCCCTCATGTTGCTGGAATTGCAGGGCAGTCATACTATGGTTCTCAGTCAGTCGCACTTTCGGGTGGCTATGTAGATGACGAGGACCATGGGGAGTGGTTCCTCTATACTGGAAGGTTTGTTCAGAGTTGAATTCTGGAATGTTTTCCAAACAACAAGATATTAAAATGGGATCTTTTTGTTGTTGAATTCTGACATTGCACATGCAGTTTGTCCCATACATATTATCTTGCTAAAGTAATTTAATGCACATTGTTCTCTACAAGTGATGTTTAAAGAATCTTAGATTCTCCTTTGATATGCCATTCACAGTGGAGGTCGAGATCTGAGTGGGAACAAGAGGACAAACAAAGACCAGTCTTTTGACCAGAAATTTGAGAAGCTCAATGAAGCACTTAGAGTAAGCTGTCGAAAGGGTTATCCTGTTAGAGTGGTCCGGTGAGCAGCTTATCCTAGCTTATCCTTTCAGTCAAGTATTCTTGATAGTTTATAGCTAGCTGATAGCTGTTCAATGGAAATGATCTTTCCCTTTACTTATTTTTTTGTTTGAGATGATATTCATCATTGTCTGCGTTAATTGTTTGCACTTTGCATGTCATATAACATATTTTGCTTTGTAGTTTTCTTTCTGCTTCAAGGGTAATGAATTTTGTCCTTTTTCTAAATGTGTTAGATACTTGACACAAGAAACCTCGATTTTAGATATTTGAGACATTGGACGAGCTTTCATTTTGTTAGAGACGAGCCTTCTTATTCTTACATGTATATATGTGTAAAGGAATGAATTGTGTTAGAAAATCGGAAGTGGAAGCGAAACATGGAAAAGATAAATAAAATAAGAAGAACATCGGGATTTTACGTGGAACCCTACTCCGTGAGGAGCGGGATGAAACCACGGGAGAAGCCCTCAAAGGGGGCGGATATTCTATTCCTTTTTCTCAATGAGTACAAGAGGTCTGGGGCTCCTTATATAGCCTCTCCAGAGCCTCCAAGTCCCACCACTAGACGATGTGGGACTAAACACTGGATGGGGTAAATGGATCTCCTCCAGGATCCATTTACCCTGCTACAACACAATAGGCACATACACCTTATACTCCAACACTCCCCCTCAAGCTGGAGCATGCAATGCTCAGCTTGGACAAACATAAAGAGACTCAACTCAATGCTACATGACACTACGGACAATATCAACCCAACGCGCACATTGCTGCAATCGAGGACGTTGCTTCTCATGCCGTGCAGGTGAGGAGGACGAACGGGCTGGAGTGTGAGTCAACTGAAGACTCGGAATCTGATCATCAAGTCTGAAACTGCGTCTGAAGTCTCCTCGTCGGAGAACTGGGTCTCTCCCATCTGGCTAAGAGAATGATGCACTGCTCTGGTTACCTATGATACCACATGAAAACCTTTGTCCTCAAGGGAATGGTCCTCTGCTCTGGAGTCCCTATGGCTCACATGAAAACTCTGGCCTGACAACTAGAAGAATGATGGGGACCACGAACAAATGATGGCAACATAGGCTCATCTGAAAATGATCGCAAACTCGTGCGTATCTGAAACCGGACTCGGAATCAATCGTCGAGTCTGAACAACTGTAGAGTCTGGAATCTGAATGGTCTGGAAATCTGCATGTGAATCTGGAGCATCTGAATCATGGCCTCAAATTTCAGCGAAATTCGGTCGAATTTCTGTCGAATATCGATATCCAGTCGAAATCGAAATTCGACCGAAATGACCGAAATGACCGAAATAAGGGGGTCCTAGTACAAAAAATGACCGAAATGACCGAAATTTCGGTCGAAATTCCACCGAAATTCCGTCGAAATTCTGTTTTGGTCGGTACCGAAATGGTGACCGAAACCGACATTTAAGGCCTTGATCTGAATAGACTTGTGACTCTACATATACTCCCCCTTTCTTTCATACTTGTCGGAAAATGAGCATCGACAAAGTTGGGAGAAGACAAGATAGATAGGGGTAAACATGAAAATTCACAACAATTTCTTGCGGCTTTTTCAGTTTTTTTAAGCCATCACACATTTTTTTAACATAAGCCGTTTCATCATTTTTTTACGGCATTTGCAACTCATTTTTTTTGAAACTGCGTACGGCTTTTCTTCTCTCTTTGTTGGGAAAAATGAAAGAGATGTTTATTCCATAAGACCTAGGCTCTCTTATATAGGAGAGTAGCCTATGGGTAAATTACATAAAGCATACGGCTAGAAATAAAAATAACAGAGGACACACAAAAGACTAATATATGCGTTAACACTCTCCCTCAAGATGGAGCCTAAATATCAATCATGCTCAGCTTGGAAGCACACTTCTGGAATGGACCTCGTAGTAATGCCTTGGTGAATATATCAACAGTTTGATTCTCCGAGGTGACATGAGATGTAGCAATGAACCCCTTCTGGATCATGTCACGTATGAAGTGACAGTCAACCTCAAAATGCTTGGTCCGCTCATGGAATGCTGGATTGTTTGCAATGAACAAGGCTACTTGATTATCACATTCTAAGTTCATAGAAAGTGGTATATCTAGATATAGATATGTAAGTACAGCCTTCACCCACATCATCTCTGTGCTAGCCTGGGTCATAGCCCTATATTCGGATTCAGCACTAGATCTGGCTACCACCGTCTGTTTCTTGCTCCTCCATGAGACTAGAGAATCTCCAACATAGACTGCAAACCCCGAGGTGGACTTCTTGTCCTTGGGACAACCTGCATAGTCTGCATCCGCACATGCTGAGATAGAAATCCCCTTTCCCTTCTTGAATAGCAAACCTGCACCTGGAGATGATTTGAGATATCTAAGTATCATATGTATGGCATCCATATGGACCTGACGTGGTTGCTCCATGAACTGGCTCTCCCGACTCATTGCAAAGGATATATCGGGCCTAGTGATCGTGACATACAACAGTTTGCCTACCAGTTCTCTGTATCTTCTCCTGTCCACCTCCTCTGTGTCATCATCATATAGCTTCATGCTATGGTCCATAGGTGTCGTAGCAGGCCGACACCCAAGCATACCTGTTTCACTCAACAGGTCCGTAACATATTTCCTCTGCGACATTACTAATCCATACGGATTTCTAGCAAATTCCAGCCTCAGAAAATATTTAAGGACTCCAAGATCCTTAGTGACAAATTCGTTCCCCAGCTTCTCTTTCGCCTGCTTTATGCCTTGCTCATCATCTCCTGTAATCAAGATGTCATCTACATAGACCATGATTGCAATAATACCTCTTGAAGTCTTCTGTACAGACAAGGAATGATCACCATTGGAGCGTTTGTATCCCTATTTTTTAAAGAGATCTGGGAGCTTCTGAAACCATGCTCTGGGGCTCTGCTTAAGGCCATAGATAGCCTTATGAAGTCCGCACACCATAGAACACTCCCCCTCAACAGCAAAACCGGGTGGCTGTTGCATACAGACTTTCTCCTGTAGGTCTCCATATAAGAACACATTCTTCACATCCAACTGATATAGTGGCCACTCTCGAGTAACCACGACTGACAGCAAGATCCGTAGGGTAGAATGGCGAGCTACTGGCGAGAACATATCAAGGTAATCCACCCTGTATGTCTGTGTGAAACCACGTGCAACAAGGCGGGCCTTGTATCTGTCAATACTATCATCTGCATTTTGCTTCACCGTAAATACCCTCTTGCAGCTCACCGGGGTCACATTTGGAGGTATAGGAACTAGACTCCAAGTTCCCCTAGATTGAAGTGTCGCCATTTCCTCCTCCATTGCTAGGCGCCATCTACTATCCTGCAGAGCATCTTGATAATTCCGTGGAATATCTACAGCTGACAAGGCCACCACAAAGTTCCTGAAATCCCCAAATAGTCGCTTAAATGACACAGAAACTGCCAATGGATATGTAACGCAGCTCCTCTTCGATTTGCGTATAGCAATAGGAACATCTAAATCAGTTGTGTCCTCATTTGGCCCCTGCAACATATCCTGCTCAGAAATATCATTAGATCCATCAAGAGAAGTATCTTCAGTACATACCATAGGCGAGCTCGGAGATGAGTCATGACCATGAGCTAGAGGAGGCCTGCGGGTATAATGGAAATGTAGTGGTGAAACGGGGATCGATGGTGGTGGTGGTGGTGATGGTGGTGACGGTGCTGGAGGTGGTGGTGTCATGTATATGGCGTCTGTAGTCAGTGGAGGTAGCCGCTGATCACCTGAGGATGAAAAATACATTACAGATTCAAAAAATGTAACATCTGCACTGACCATATACCGCCTACACAAAGGATCAAAACACTTGTACCCCTTTTGAATTCTGGAGTACCCAACAAACACACACTTGACGGCCCTAGGAGAGAGCTTGTCAGTACCAGGAGACAACTGGTGGACAACGGCAACAGAACCAAACACACGGGGAGTAAGGGAAAACAGATCCTTCCCAAGATAGATAAGGGAAAAAGGAATCTGTTCATCCAAGATAGAGGACGGCATATGGTTGATTAGGTAACATGCAGTGAGAACCGCATCACCCCAGTAAGAATAAGGAACATGACTCTGTATAAATAGTGATCTTGTGACATCTAGTAGGTGGCGATGTTTCCTTTCAGCAATCCCATTTTGTTGAGAGGTACGAGCACATGATGTTTGATGGATAATCCCTTTTGAGGAGTAATAGTTGGCTAGGACATGAGTGCACAGTTCTAGGACATTATCACTTTTTACAAACTTCAAAGATGTGGAGAAAACATTTTGATTTTCATTCAGAAAATGGATAATATTGCATGCTTTATATTTATTTTTCATCAAAAATACCCATGACACACGAGAGAAGTCATCCACAAAAACTATATAAAATCTGTGTCCCTGATGACCAGGTACACGATTCGGACCCCAGACATCAATATGAAATAACTCAAACTTGGAGGTTCTACTCCGACTTGGACGACTGGGAAAGGTCGACCTGTGATGCTTTCCCAACTGACAAGCCTCACATTGGATAGGTGTGTGAGGAAGACCCTGGGGTAACACACGACGCAACTTCTGAAGCGGTAGATGCCCAAAGCGCAGATGCCACAACAAAGGAGATACTGGTCCAGTGGGAAGGGATGAAGTTCCAGCGAATGGAGTCTGATTTAGGTGGTAGAGGCCTCCTTGCTCATAGCCACGACCAATCACGTTGCCCGTATGGATGTCCTGAAAAATAAGAGAAGATGGATAAAAAATTGCCTGACAATGTAGATCCTTCGTAATCTGACTGATTGACAACAAATTCATTGGAAAATCAGGTGCATGTAGTACATTTTTGAGCTGCATAGAAGATGTCAATCTAATCTCCCCCTGATTAGTGATGGGAGAATGTGTAACATTGGCAATGACTACTGTTCGGCCTGGAGGAATCTGAGAATATCCTGTAAGTAAACTCTGATCGCCACATAGATGATATGTAGCGCCCGAGTCCATAATCCACGGTAATGTATCTGATCTACTACTGGTAAATACAAGTATGCTACCTGAAGCACTGGTCGACGCAGAGGCAGAAGCAACAGCATCAAATTGACTCTCAGTAGTAGGTGTTGGGCCTGATGGGGGAATAATGCCCCTTAGACGGGCAACTAGATCATCGAACCGCTGATCCAAAGTAGCAGCAGATGGAGGCTCTATCTGCTCAGCGACTCGTGCAGATGAAGGAAATCCATGCTTCGAGTAGCATGTGTCTTCATTGTGTCCAACGCGATGACAATAAGTACATGCTGGTTGAGTGCGGCCTCCTCTGCCACGAGGTCCACGTCCACGGCTCTGATGAAGAAATCCGCGACCCCTGTTGGCGGCCATGGCTGAAGTATTCTGATTCGTGGCCGTGGGAGGATCGGTGATTCGACTCAGTCTATGGAAGGCTTCCTCCATGGGAGGAATAGTAGAGTTGGCCAAGATCTGGGATCGTGCCGCCTCATACTCTGGATCAAGTGCAGCAAGGAACACGTCCACCATAGTCGCATTCCGATATGTCTTCTGCTGTTCTGACGTGGCTGTCAGAGGCATGAAGCTGTAGAGCTTCTCAAACATCCCTCTCAGGGATGTGTAGAGTGAATGTAGAGGGCGACCATTCTGCTTTATAGTGAATATATCATGCTGGAGTTGCAGAATCTTTGTCTCGTTCTTCGCCTGCGAATATGTTGCCGCCAGAATGTCCCACATATCCTTGGCCGTGGGTTGATGTATAATGTCATTGGCAATCTCAATTGCCAACGTACCAGAAAGCCAAACTTTGGCATATGCGTCATCGGCCTCCCAAGAGGCATTGGCTCCAGTCTTCTCAGCAGGCTCTGGTTCGGTAAGAATATGCTTCTTACCCGTTGACTTCATCATGCTCATGAACTGCATCGTCCACAGTTCATAGTTTGTACCGTCCATCTTTACAATAGGCGCTGGACCACGAAAGGCGCCAATGGATGGGATATCCGCCTTGCTTTCTGACATACTGGAGACTGAAGATTGGAGCGATTGACTGAAGATGAGAATCGTCTACAATGACATAGACGGGTTTAGTTGCACGTGTAGACCTCAAGCAACTAAACCCATGTCGATGACGGTGAGCGCTTTAGGGCTTAGCACACGCGCACGTGCACATGGAGCACGCGCGCAGGGAGCACACGCACACGCAGTTGCGTGCAACTGGAGGCGCACGCGCAGTCGCTCGCGTGGAGGCGCACGCGCAGTTGCGCTTGGAGGAGCACGCGCACGCTCAGTCGTGCGTGGAGGATTGCACGCACAGGCGCAGTCGCGCGTGGAGGAGTGCGCGCACAGGCGCAGTCGCGTGTGGAGGAGCACGCGAAGGCGAAGGCGCGGCGAGGCGGAGGCGCTGCCGATGAGAGAGAGGCACGCGGGTGAGGTAGGGTAGGTTTAGGGTTTCGAGAACTCCGGTCTAGGACCGTCGCTCTGATAACATGTTGGGAAAAATGAGCGAGATGTTTATTCCATAAGCCCTAGGCTCTCTTATATAGGAGAGTAGCCTATAGGTAAATTACATAAAGCATACAGCTAGAAATAAAAATAACAGAGGGACACACAGAAGACTAATATATGCGTTAACACTCTTTTTTCGTACGCGCCTTTTTCAGATTTTTTTTGTTTTTTAAACCACTATCGGCCCACATGGCCCTTAAACATACCCCCGTCCCTTTTATTTCTCTAACACAGAAACAACATTTTTTTAAATAACAAAGGCCAATGGGCCTCTCCAGATACCCATAGGCCTTAGGGTTCCGCTCGCGCCAAGGGTTCCAAAGAAACCCGATGCAGCCGCCGCTTGGAGTGAGGGCGAGAGGCTCACAGGAGCTTTGAGGCATCGCCTGGGCCTGCTAGGGCTGCGTGTCGCCGGAGATGCGCAGGCTAAAGGGAGGAGGCGTCGCGCCGTCTGGATCTTGAGCAAGGGTCGTGCGCCGCGCGCCTGGATGCGCGCTTGAAGGGAGGAGGCGCGCCTGGATGCGCGCGGGCTTCACGCACAGGGAGGTGGTGCCTCCTGGAGCACCCCGCCAACAGTGGGGGCTCGATCTGCTGGATGCGCACAACCTGGAGGTGCGACCGAGTCTCAAACTCGCGCGAGCAGGATGCACCGCCAGGATGCGAGGCACGAAGAGAGGGCGGCGTCGACAGGGTTCCAAGGAACTGCTACCGCTGGATTTGCGCGTCACCTCGCGCCTGGGCTAGGGTTTTCTGCCTAGACTGAGGAGATGGTTGCGAGTTCTTCACATGGAGCAGGTGTCACGGAAGCATGAATGAGGGGCAACATCATGATACATGGGATTTGGGGTCGCCTTCACATCTTGCAGGAGATGCACCATAGAGGATCGACTGTGAAGGTGAGGTATGCGCCTCCTGCGCAAGAGGGTAACTCGAGCTTTAGACAGAACGTAGGCTCCGCCATCTCTATGAGAAAGTGGCAGGAGCATGACAAGATCAGTGGCGCGTCTGTATGTGGCTCTGCAAGGAGGGCTGTCAATTGGAACATAGATCTAGGGTTTCACAGATGAAACCCCCTTTTGGAATCTCAAAATAAACAGAATATGATTTTCATGAAAGAACACTAATTGAATCGAATCTCGAAATAAATAAAACAGAAGACTCCTCGAGAATCGACCCGCTCTGATACCATGTTAGAAAATCGGAAGCGAAAGCGAAACATGGAAAAGATAAATAAAATAAGAAGAACAACGGGATTTTACGTGGAACCCCTACTCCGTGAGGAGCGGGATGAAACCACGGGAGAAGCCCTCAAAGGAGGCAGATATTCTATTCCTTTTTCTCAATGAGTACATGAGATCTGGGGCTCCTTATATAGCCTCTCCAGAGCCTCCAAGTCCCACCACTGGACGATGTGGGACTAACCACTGGATGGGGTAAATGGATCTCCTCCAGGATCCATTTACCCTGCTACAACACAATAGGCGCATACACCTTATACTCCAACAAAATGTTACTGAGAAAAGAGCTTTAGACGTCTTCATATAGGAAGAGGCTATGATTAGAGTTTACATAAACCTTGAGGATTCTGTCTTTGTAACTTCGAATTTTTTTACACACTTAGCACCAAACTTCTTATTCTCAGAACAAATTATTCATGCCAAATCAATACCTTTCGATTTAGTATTACATAGAATTTGATGGGAGATGGGCAACAAGCTGCGCCACCAATCCTTTTTGGATGGCAAATCCAATTCTTCGGAACACAACATTCATAGATCTAGGACTCATAACATTGCTATGCATAATTTTTTGGACCCTCTTGAGGAGTTCAACAGTTTCACTTGCCAAGAACTCAAATGTATCAAACCCAATAGGGATGAGTACATGTTGATTGCAAGGTTCAAGATTTCGATTCCGATTTCGTTTTCGTTTCGGTAACCCTTAATAGCGAAATTTCGACCGTTTCGGTGGAAATGTCAAAAATGACTCAAAAAGTCATTTTTCGACCATTTTTTTGCAAATTAAGATCTTTCAAGTTATTTACAACAATAAATAGCTCACAAATATACAGTTTTATCATATATATTGCTCATATATGCCCCTTATGTCGCACATATTGGTCATATCGGTCACATCGATCATTTCGTTGTTAAGGCTGATTATTGATTGATACATATTGGAAATGGATATCAATAAATCCAAGTTCTTAAACAACAATAGCTAACAAATGCGAACTTATATCACACATATCTCTCATCCATATGCTCCTTATATCGAACATATCGGTCATATCGATCATTTCGTTGTTAAGACTGATTATTGATTGATACATATTGGAAATGGATATCATTAAATCCAAGTTCTTAAAACAATAATAGCTAACAAATGCACACTTATATAACACATATCTCTCATCTACATGCCTTATATCGCACATATCAGGGGCATATCGTTGAGCTGACTGATAGATATCATACAGTTCCAGTGAATTACATAATTAGTTACATACTTACAATAAAATGATATATTTTTACAAAATAAATGATAAAAGGAATGAAGCAAAGAAGCTATACCGGATCTCTAGAATCTATAGAGTTGTTTCATCTCCATTGCCCAAACTAGGGAGGTGAAGCTCCCTACGTTGAAGAAACATTGTATGCATCCCTCCTGTTGCACCATACCCTACCAGAACGGGGGTCTCGCTGCTCGATCAGTGAACCTGGGGGGGTTGGGGGGACCAGGTTGGCCCCCCCTTGCGGCGGTGCAGGGGAAGCGCCCTCGACCCGAAATAAAATATCTAAATCATGATGTATTTTGATATAGAGAACTGGTAAATAGTTAGTAAAATGACTAAAATTAAGATCACATGGCTAATATCGTTGATTTATATATGTATTAGCAAAATTTCGCCCCATATTGGCTGAAATCCGAGAAATTTTGAACTAAAAACATGAATTTCTATCAATATAGGTCGAAATGTTGAAATATCACCGATATTTTGACCTATTTCGGTTGAAATCCGAGAAATCGATATATATATATATGTGTGTGTGTTGTGTGTGTGTTTCGAAAGGCCCTCCCTGTCGAAATCGAAATTTTGGCGAAATTTCGTGAAATTTAAATCTCTGGTTGATTGTCCATACAAGCCTTCTCATGCTTAGCCACTTTAGCTGATGCAGCATTTTCTGCGGCATATCCTGCAACAAAATCACTCCTTATAGGACCCACCAATGGAGAAACTCCAGTCAAATCAACAAATGCACGTTTCCCTCCAGCCCGTCCAAATATTAAAATATCTGTTGTTCTAAGGGTCGATCTCCCCTCCGGTGGATCCGTCAGAAAATTCATAGGTGCTTCTTTCTTTGAAGCAACCCCTGCCTGCTTGAGAACATCATAAATGACATCCCTGACAAAATCACGCCTATATTTAAAACACGACAGTTCGTGACAAATGCAGCTTGCTACAACTAGATGTGAACGTTCAATCGATTGTGGGTGGATTTATATTATTTGATTTAGGTTGACAAATTGTCATCAATCACCACTAAATTAGATTAGGCGATAATCTATAATAGATAACAACCCTTTACTTTCTTGCTTAAGTATTTTTTTGGAAACGCCTCAAAACATGAAGACTGTGGGTTTGAGTTCCAACATAATGAAGCATTTGAACCACTGTTGTAAAAGTCGCCCGACTAGGCCGACTAGTCGGTCCGACTAGTCGAGTCGGGGGGGTAGCCGACTCGACTGGGGCCTAGTTGGCCATTATCGGTCAACCCGACTAATCGGGCCGACTAATCAGCCTAGTCGGCCGACTACTCAGCCGACTTTTACATAGAGGTTTTTTTTTATTTTTTGCTTTTTTTAAATCAAACCTTTCTAATATGCTTAATATTATATTTAAAGTCAATTTCTCCTTTTGTTTTATTATAATAGTATGGAAAATGTTCAAATCTATGCAAATATATAAGAATATATGTATAAAAAATGATTTATATTGCAAATATATAAGAATATATGTATAAAAAATGATTTATATGTTAAAAATAAATAAATAATTCAAAACCGACTAATGGTCGACTAAATCCGATTAGTCGCCCTACTGCCGATTAATCCTTAGTCACCCCACCGACCGAGTACCGACTACTGATTTCTGCAACCTTGATTTGAACTGTTAAATTCCTAACCTTTTATGTGTCTGCTTCAAAGAAGCCCTCTTCATTCTGTTCACCAACGGTGGAATTTATTTAGCATTCACAGTGTATATCTGTGTTTGTGGGATATGGGGGCATAAAATTTGGCAAATAGGCCTTTTGGACTGCTTTCCGGGCATCCGGCACCTTTTTTCAGCATCACCTTGTTTCTTTTTCGTAAATGTTCTCTTTCACGGAGAAGAATCTTTTACCTATGGAGTGTTGTGCCATTTTGCCAGGTCCCATAAAGAAAAGCGCTCCTCCTATGCTCCTGAAACTGGTGTTAGATATGACGGAGTCTATAGAATCGAGAAATGCTGGCGCAAAGTTGGAACTCAAGTAAGTACAGTGGTTCTTCACTCGTTTTATTGATTTTTGCAGCCATGTAATGTTGACTGGTAATTTTCTTTTACTCATCACGCTTTTTTTGGTGAGGTAATGTTGAGAGAATTTGGCGCTTTGCACTCTTGTAGCCAATGGGAACAACCGAACAAGTCTGCCTATTGTTTTTTCCTTTAACAACATATGAAAACAATGTTGAGCTTATGGCTTCCTATGTCAACACAGGGTTTCAAGGTTTGCCGATATCTATTTGTTCGTTGTGACAATGAGCCTGCTCCTTGGACAAGGTTATGCTTGTTTTTTTATCTCTTTAAAGTATTCAGATTGTAATAGTTTCTGCTATTTTCTGAAAAGGTGATACTTAGTATTGCTTTTGAAGTGCTAATATATTTGCTCGTATTATTTCTTTTCATGAACAATTCAGTGATGAGTTTGGTGATCGACCAAGACCACTGCCCGTAATAAAGGAACTAAAAAGTGCTACCGACATTACTGAGAGGAAGGACAGTCCCGCGTGGGATTATGATGTATGATTTGCTTCGGTTTTCCCTGCTATTTTCTGCAAGACTACAATTTATCTCTAGTGCTGATCCTATATTACAATTCTCATCAGGAGAAATCTGGTTGGAAATGGGTGAAGCCTCCACCAGTTAGCAGAAGACCTGTTGTTATACAGGATCCAAGCGACAGAAAACGGAAAACGAAGGCCATAAGACTTGCACAAAACATATCTGTCAAAGGCAAGCTGCTGAAAGGTTGGTTCTTTTTCCTGTATGTGTGCACTGCGTTTAGTTGGCCATGGTAATGTCTTCACTGGGCTTGAAATTCTGTCATTTTCAACAAAAAAGTGTTTTCTATATCCAAAGATTTTTAGTCTGGAGTTTCTTTTTATGCTTATTTTTCTCTTACATGCTCTTTAGAATTCAGCTGTCCAATCTGCCGGGAAGTAATGAAATCCCCCCTCACAACTCCTTGTGCTCACAACTTCTGTAAATCCTGCTTATTGGGATCATATGGTGATCTTTTATTTGTAAAGGAGCGAACTCGTGAGGGTGGCAGGGCTCTTCGAGCACAGAAAATTGTCAATAAATGCCCTTGCTGCCCAACTGATATTTCTGAATTTCTCAAGAACCCACAGGTACTTTTTGTTGATTAATTGAATATTTTCTATTACCACCAGCAAATGACTAGTGAGACTGGTTGACATAGCTGCTGCTTACTCCCATTTCAAATTAATATAGGTCAACAGAGAGATGATGGATTTGATCGAGTCTCTTCAAGTTGACATTGCAAAGGAAAATGCAGCAGAAGCTAGTGAAGAAACAAGCGATGTAGTTGACGGATCATGCGAGCAAGAAAGTGATGACGTGGGTGGTAAGTTGAGTGATGGCAATACCATTCTGAATGGAAAAATTACTGATGATGAGGTCCAAGGTTCAGACAGTCCTAACTCGAACAAAAAGGAAATTAAACGCCTGAAATTGAGTTCTGGTGCATGTGATAATGGAGAAACAAAGAAACCTGAAGAACATGGTTCAGAGGCCCACCACGAAGTGAAATCTCCTGCAGTCAAAAGGAAAATGGTTGTAAGCAGGAGAAAAGCTTCTGCAAAGAAGCAACAATCTGCTGATGGTAGTAATGCTCAAGATACTGAAGAATCTGATCTCGAGGAACCGATGCCCAGAAATTTAAGGTCAAGAACTAAAGCATGAGACTCTGCTGTGTGCTTGTTCTCATTTTTGTTACCTCTGACGGCTCAAGAGGTAAGATGCGTACTTGTTTTTTGTTTTACTGCCAGTTTACTGTTCTGTATGTGCCTCCAATAGTCCGGCAGCTGAAAACTATTGTGCTCATTTTCATCCACATTTAAGTAATTAAATGTGCAAGGGCCGATTCAATTGTTACTGTAGAGTGAAAGATGTAACTACAATTGCTTGCTTCCGTCACATAGACGGTTATCTATCTTATAGATATTTTGAGTTTCAGATCTTGTGCTTTCTGAATGCTATTATGACAGTTGGCTAGTTACCATTTGCGTATTTGTGTTTGGTATAATTACTTTGTCATACCTAGGATTAGCTTGAATTGTATCTTGAATTGTTCCTTTTCATGGTTGATAGATAAGGTTTGTCGTGAGTACTGTTTTTCTAATCAGATGATATTTGCGGGTCACAATGAGGTGATTACAAACTCGAGAATCCGCAATGCCAGTCCTCTTGATGTCAGGACGGCATGGCAGCAGTGATGCATTTGGCAATAAGGAGCAGGATTTGGACTCCTGATGTCTCCAAATTGTAGCAACTATCACCTAGATGATGCGAAGCAAGGATGAAAGGTTGAACTTGAAGCACAGAATGGAGGATGTAGAGGTTATTTGGCAAGGCATCTGTAGTATTCTACAATAGAATTGGCTTCACATCATCTATGTGATAGTTGCTTGAGGGGGATTCCTTTGCAGCCTTCTGGATATCTTCAATGGGTTGGTCTTCATGAGACCACATCCTTGCTTCTCACCAACTTCTCAATTGATTTCATACAATTTGTAATCAAGTTTATCTTGGCCGTACCCCACAAAGATGCATTGTCTAGTATTTACGTCCAACTTAGATCTTTTTTCTTTTGGAACATGCACAAAAGTTTTGCATTCAAATACATGCAAGTGGTTATACGATACATGTTTTTCATGCCAAACCTTGTTCGGAACGTCACCATTCAAAGGAACATGTGAAGAGAGATTAACAAAATGAACTGTAGTATAAAGTGCTTCACCAGAAGAGTTACACAACTTAGCATTAGAAAGGAGACATCTAGCTCTCTATCAAGGTCATAATCATTTCCTTTTTTGTGTCATTCAGTTGTGATGTCTTATGTGGATTCTTTTCGTGTCGAATGCCATAAGACCTACAATACTTATCAAATGGCATAATGTACTCACTACCATTGTCGTTGTAGATGCTCTTTAACTTCTTTCCAATTTGTTATTCCACTAGTGCATTAAAGTCCTTGAAAGTTCTAAGGACTTGGTTTTTCAATCTTCACATTAAGCAAGAAGTTCTTACTCTCTGTGAAGTGCAATCCCTTTTCACTCATGTTGCTTAATCTTTGATGTCACAACTCAATGGAATCAAGATCTCGAGTCACATGTGCCACATCATTAGGGTTGAAAATGGTTCGGATATGGATCGGATATGCCTATTTCCATATCCATATTCGCTTCATCTATATCGAATACGAATACGGATATGGATATGATTCGGATATGCATTATGGAAACCATATCCGTAAAAATACGGATACGAATCCGAATTGGATATTTATCGAATCCGTATATGGATTGAATAAAGAGCGGATCCGAATACGGATCGGATAAAGAGCTAATCCAAATATGAATCGAATAAAAAGTGAAATCCCAATATGGATCCAATAAAAATGAAATCCGAATACGGATTGAATAAAAACCACATACGAATATGAATTGATTTTTTTAATCAAAGTTCATAATGATTTTAAAAATAGCAATGAAATATAAATAAGTTGCTTCATGACAAAAGGGAGTATCGACGTGACATGTATTCTTGACCGGAAGCAAAAAGGGGATAGGATTTCATAAATTTTGTTAGCGCTCATACCCAAAGAAATAGAAATTTATTAATATCGTTAATATATTGTATTATATAATGTATAATACTAATTTAGTAACATAAGGATGTACCTTATAATATATTAACTAATATATAAAATAATATTAAATATTGTATTCCGATATCCGGATCCGAATCCGGATATTCAAGCTATTACCATATCCGTATCCGTATTTGGAAAATTTTTACAACCTATATCCATATCCGATCCGTATTCGATTAATATTCGGATACGGATATCCGTATCCGATAATTTTTCAAATACTGTAAGCGGATATTCGGATATTTCCGTATCCATTTTCATCCCTACACATCATGGAAAATTGAGGCATTCGTGATTAGAAGTTGTTGCATTACTTGCCGTGAGCAAGATTCTATTGCCCACCAAGTTTATCGAAAAAAAAAATACTTGCCGTGAGCAACAACCAAGGAACCTAGGGTAAGATTCTATTGCCCACCATCATAGGTGTTGTATCCTTAATCTTCAATCTTCCATACAGAAATGAGATTCATATGCATATCAGGTGCGCACCTCGCATCTTAAAGTTTTAGTAGCACAATCCATTTGCATTCTTTGATGCAACATTACCAATGCCTACTAAATGAGAGACAATCATTTCCCATATTCAAAGTGCCAAAATCATCGGATGTGTATGAGGAAAGGAAATCTCTATTAGATGTAGCATGTAGTGCTGAACCACTATCAACAAACCAAGAAATACAATCCTGAATGGCATTAACCATCTCTTCATCACTAATAATGAGCTCATGTTGTGTAGCGGCAACAATATTTTCATTCTTCTCTTGCTTGTCACATCCATTTCTGTTATCTCTCTTGAGTTGGAAGCGATATTTCTTAATGTGCAATTTCTTCTTTCAGTGTCGGCACTTGGTGTTCATGTATTTGGAATTCAATTTGCTTTTGCAACTGTCCTTGCTCTTATGAATTTTGAACCTAGTTCTCCCCTTGTTCTCTGTAACAAGAATCTATGAATGTGAAGAGTTGTCTTGGGATTTTCTTCGCATCTACTTGTTAAGAATGCCTGACTTAACATTTTCCAAGAAACAATCTTTAGCTATCGAGTTTCTAAGTGAGACTCTAAAAGTCTCTCAAAAATCTGACAAAATTGCAAGCAACAACAGTTCCAAAACCTCATCTTCAAATTTCATGCTTGATAATGGACTAGTGATTCCTTGAATCTCATTTTCACCGATCTTTGGAGAAGAAAAAAAAGTCTTCCCACCTTGAATCTCATTTTCACCGATCTTTGGAGAAGAAAAAAATTTCTTACTTCATGTCTTGGAGACAAATTTTCCAACTTCAACAAAGGCATTACTTTCATCGTGTATGTGGTTATAAATGTTCTCATCAATGAAATGTCTAATGAAACTACAAACTTGCTCGTGTTCAGGGTTGCATTCCTCATCCGTTTTGTCTTCGGGCTTCTAAGTAGAGAACCCTGGAAGGTGCAATCTTCACATGTAAGAGAGCTTTCATCTTGTTCTTCCAGAAACTATAATCATTTCTTTTAGACTAATCATAAACTTGAACCAAAATCCGATTTGTAATCTACCATCGAACTTTTCTATACCACTTGTTGGGAAACAACTCCACAAAAGTTGCGGAAACGTGAATCGAGCACCTTGATGGATAACAAAGTCAAATGCAACAAGCACATCGAGCAACAAAACAATCACAAGCATAAACAATCATAATCACAATACACATGAGAGATTTTAACACGGAAACTTCCAAAATTGAAAGAGGGAGAAAACCACATAGCCGAATCTCTTAGTTGGTGTATCAACCAAAGTTCACCACCAACACAAATAAGCGAAGAAAAGACGAATAAATATCACCAAGATATGGCTTTCTTAACAAGACCTCTAGCTACCCTTCTTAGCGCCTCCAAGGCGTGATCTCTTATTGCAATCCACGGTTTGATTTAAGTGTACTGAAGGAGAGGAGAGAAGTTGCAACTCTATATCTTCTCCACACCAAAACAGCAACAACAACAGAAGAGGGCAAAAGGGGAGTACTAATTCCCGATTCTATCTGCCATAACCTTAAAGGCCTGTTTGGTTGCTGGTGTACATCGGGGCACACCGATACACCCTTCACTCCAACCCTCTCAACCTGAATTGGGATTACTTGTATTGACCCTACAATTTCTTTGGTATAATATTTTTTTAACAATGTTCAAATAGAATTAATAACATAAAAACATATTATAATCATTAAAAAAATTAATATAACACATAATCAATGTCATATCACATCAATTATCATTCCAACCCTTCCAACCCTCCAAACATCTACTATTCACAGAGAGATACCCTAACCCAACCCAACCCAGCTACCAAACATGCTTTAAGGGTGCGTTTGGTACGTGGGGTTAGGGTGGGTTAAACTGGTAGAGGGTAACCCATTTTTGTGTTTTTGATGTTTGGATAGAGGGTTAAAATGAAGGTGGGGTTGTTGTGATATGATTGTATTGAAGTTTGAAAAAGCGAGTAGTTATTGTGATGTGAATCATGTGATTATATTGAAGTTTGGAAATGTGAGTAGAAGTTGAGTAATTTATAATTTTTATATGATATGATGGTATAATATATTATTTTTTTGATAGAGTGGATGAAAGAGAATTGATTTATTTAATATATATATAAAAGAGAAAAATATGGGACCCACATTGAAGAAAGAAATAGTGGGTTAACGAGAGTTAAACTAGTAGCCGAACATGACTTAGAGTTGTAGAAATTGCTCCCAATGCCCACTAGAGTCGTTCGCACATGTGTTCCCAAGGGTTAAAAAGATAGGGAACTGCCCAACACAAATCGTGAAGTATTTTTTAAGGAACATGCTTCATTTTTTAAGGTTGTTTTCTTTATTTTGGAGAATCTTTGCTACATATTAGGAGAATATTGCTAATCTCAAGATTGAATGATGAGAAACTTATACTGATAGCTGAAATGCAAATTACTGCGTGAAAAGTGATGATAAAAAAATCCAGTTGTAACATTATGCTATAGGACATCTTCTCTTAATTGTTATGACAACAAAGTTGAGGAGTTGCTCTCCCACCTAAAGACCAAGGTTCGAACCTCCAAACACTCCATTATACCAGAAAAAAGTACCGTGATAGGGAGTAGGGGACTGACCATGTATCAAAAAAATGACAAAAAGTGTACATTTGTCTTAAAAGTACAGAAACTGCATTTTTTCCTTAACTGGAATTTTTAGATTTTTTTTCTAAAAGATGAGAACTCGCGGATAAAAAGCTTTTCAAGATTCCTTTAGGGTTCGTTTGGTTGCAGGGTTGGGTAAGGTTGGGTTGGGTTGGGTACTATTCACAGGGGTACCCCCTCCTCACAATTTACTATTCACCCAGCCCTGTGAATAGTACCCAACCCTGCCCAACCCTGCAACCAAACGAACCCTTAAAGAGTTACCAAAAATTAAATTCGTATTTTGATTTCAAAATGAGCACAAAGTTGCATGTCACATCGCAAAAATAAAACAACTGGAGTGCGTAAGACGTACGACCATGTCAGTTGTCAAGTCAACTTTGTAAATTTTTTGAGTAATTTTTGGAATGCGTCCACTATTTCCCGTTATTGTATTGAAAAATATAGTGTGTAGAACCAGGAACATATTAAAAAACATATCTAAGTCCATTTCATATCAACAACAATTCAATGTCGAAAAAATCTAATATTTTTAAAAATCTTCATTTAAGAAAGAAGCACGATCTCAATATTTACATCATATTTTTCTCCTCAAGAAGAGCTACTAAGAGGATAGCATATTTGTGTCATATGGATGAAATGGAGAGCTTATGCTCAAAGAAGATTTCTAAAGAAATAGCATGATTATGATATTCGACAAGGTTCATGATATTTGATAATCAAATGGTAGATTGTTTGTATTATAAGAATAGACAATGCACATAGAATGAAAAAGAAATAACATGATACTCAAGGAAGTAACATGTTGATATAGCATGTAGACTTAAGGAAGATAAATACTAACATATGGATGTAACAGTAGCATTAATATTATGGTTAAGCATGAAACAACAATCTATAGAAGGTAAGAAGAACTGACATCCATATACGAAGAAATAACACATTCGTGGTATTTAAGATCAAGTAACATATTAAATATATTTGCAACAAAGAGAAGGTGTAATGAGTGGAGACAACATGTTTTTGTTTTAGCAATAAATGACAGGAACAAAATGAAAAGGAAATAACGTGATATGCAATGAAATAGCAACAAAATGGAACTTGAACAACAATACACAGATGAGATATTAGCATTAATTAACAAGCTTGTACATCAAATGACAAACTTAAGGAGGTCAAAAGAGATAGGATTCATTTAGGAAGAAACATTATGTTAAATGCATCTCAACAACAAATAACATGTTGCTTTTATTTAGCAACATATAACATGTCTGGAAAAGAAGGAAATAACATGATACACATGAAAATCACGTGAAAAGAACAATATTGTGATACATGGTAGGTGGACTCAACAAAGTAACATAAATGCTAGATGACAAGAAAGAGATAACATCAATGGAGGAAATAATACGTAGAAGATAAATAACATGAAAATACAAGCATCACACATTGTATTAATTAACATATTAACAAAGTAACATCTAAAAAAACAATACCAAGCAATAACAAATAAAAAAGTATGGTGCAAAATATTGCATCAATCCAAGAAAATAGCATGCCATATACATGCACCAGATAGTACACAAGAAAATCATGCTATATACACCACAAAACTAGCATGTTATATGTATAAAAATAACATTTTATCTACAAGAAAATAACATGATGCTTATAAGGATAACAAAAGGATGTCTTAAGTTGGAAGTTTAGTACTCTTTGTTACATTTTAAAAATGAGGCATGCCATCGGGAATTAATGCATAATTGCATAATTAGAATTTTTTGTAATTTGCTCATAAAGATCGCAAAGATACATACAAGAACCATCACAAGAAATACAATGCATGTGCCGAATATAACACTAACAAATAACAAAATAGCACCTAAAAATAATACTAAAAAATAAGAAATAAAAAGGATGATGTAAAAATATAGCATCGATCCAACAAAATATCGTGCTTCACATAAACACCAAAAACAACACAAAAATATCTCGTGAAACTAGCTTACTAATATATAGACGAAAGTAGCATGCTATATAAGGATAAAAAATAGCATGTTGTATATAAGAACAAAAAAATAGCATGACAAAAACTAGGCCATGAATGGAAGAAAATGGCATTACAAAAAAGGCTACAAAAAACTAGCATCGATGATGCGAGTAAAAAACAACATGCTATATATGCCAAAAAAATTTGTTATACACAAGAAAATAACATTGCATATACAAAAAATCATACCATGCTACATAGAAGAACAAAATGACAAGTTATATGCGCCAAAAAAAGCAGGACAACAAAAAAAATCAATCCAATTTTTTCTAGTACGACTAAAAGTATCAATATGTAACACCTAAAAAAGAGAGATAATAGAGACATAAAAAGATGATAAGAAAGAAAACAACATGCAACTTGTAACTATCAAAACATAGTACCAAAGAATCTATATGCTCCAACTAAATGGCATATCTCTAGCAAGAGAGTCAAAAGGGAAAATAGCATGTCCACAACAAAAGTAGAATGCCCATAACATATCTCCTATGTATGATACAACAAGAGCATCACATATACAATTGCAGATAGGTTAAATATAGCGGGGATACCTCCATTTATAGGGTTGCGAAACAAATAGCTGAACGAGCAAACTAGAAGTAGAATGTCCACAATAGGGGTTCCATAATGGGAAAATATACAAGTGAAAACTACATAAGATACAAACATAATGTTATTATTTACTACTAAGTGGCTCCAAATTACAACTCTTTTCTTTAATATTACAACTCATGAACCCAACAATTTTCCTTCTAGCTCCATACATTGCCTGTCCCACACCTTCCCCTTCCTTGTCGTGGATCCTCATGGGAGGTCATTCCATTTCCGTCACTGCCCACATGCCTCTTCTTCATCCTCGTGGTGGCGTGCGAGGAGCCACCACTGAATACATTTCACGCAAGGCATTAGAGCAAACAAATATTATCACCTACTGCCATAAGATGAAAGACAAATAAGAAGAGAGGGTAAACTACCATCCCCCCCTCCAATGCGGGAAAGGGAAGGACGTGAGAAGGATGTTGGAGCGATGTGGACTTCGGGGGGAAGAGGACGATGAGGAATGATCTTGCAGAAGGTCATTGCTTCCCCACTCCTTCTAGTCGTACCTCAACGTCTTCGACCTCCTCGCGAAGATCTGCATCCTCCACAAGATCATGGTGAAGATACCTTCCCTCGAGTCCGCATACGTCTCCATCGGCAACAAGTCTTTAGAGTTTATATAATATTATAGGTTTATATTATACAATTATATATATAATTTATTTGATTTTAATATAAATAAAATAAATAAAATATGAAAACTTTTACAAATATAAAAAAATATTATTTTTTCTAAGATGAAAATTTAATTGGATATGCTATTATCAAAATTATAAATGATATCAATTACAAATACCAAATATTATAAAACATTATATATATAATATACACATAGTATACATATTATATATAAAGAAATAATAATAAATATACAATGAAGAAATAAGAAAATTATTATGATATTTTTAAATTCTTAATGTTAAGCTCGTCCTCAAGATCCACTCTCACACTGTCTCCATTGTATCTATGGGAATGAAGTGGACTAGATGTGTTCAAAAAGAAAATTAACACATTTTCTTATCGATGAGAGAATAAATATATAAATATCTAATATAATCACTTTCCTAATCTAAATATATTTCAAAGCCACAAATATTGTCAAAAGTAATTTTGATCTCTATTATTAGATGTAAAATTGGTGGATGTGATCGCGCGGCCATCAACTTCCTAATGAGCTCAGAGCTCCACACACACACACAAGTATGTATATATATATATATATATATATATATATATATATATATATATATATATAGGGGTTGCCCCATCTTATTTTCCGGTATTTTTATTTTTATTTTTTTTTAAAATATCACAATGTATATTCATCTATATATCCCTCCAATATCCCAACCAAATTTCGTCAAAAACGTAGACTCCTATGTCCTCCATATAGAAAAGATTGATTATAGCAATGTTTAGACCATTAAAATCACCCGTTCTAGATGGAGGGTATATGAGTCTCTGTTTCTGACGGAATTCGAATGATATATTGGAAGGATATATAGATGAATATACATGGTGATATTTAAAAATATTAAAAAACACCGGAAAATGGAGTGGGGGCAGCCCCATTTCACACACACACACGCACACGCACGCACGCGCGCGCGCACACACACACGCACGCGCACACACACACACACGTATATATATATATAAAGAGAGAGAGAGAGAGAGGAAAATATGCCATGACCATACACAATTATATGTTTTCAAGAGTAAAAATGTATTTTTTCGATTAAATATAAATTAAATCTGTTAATCTTGATTTATACTATAAAATGGTTAAAATTTTAAGTCATTGGGAGTTCCATAACCCATCCTTCGAGTGATGTTGGATTTATTTCATAAGAGTTGTTGATTGTTTACTAGTGCATGATTGTGTTCACACTGATTAGATATTTAGAACATAGTGGGCACATGTTGTTTATCCTCAAGTGTGTGTGCATACGTGTATAAGTGTTTGTTTATGTTTTTGTCTCTCTTTGTGTGTTTGCTCCAACGTGTTTCCCTTTACGTGTATGTATATAAGTGTATGTGTGTGCATGTGCATATCTATGCATGTGTGCGTGTGTATGTCTGTATGCGTGCGCGTTCGCATGCATGTGTATCTCTATCTATATGTGTATGTGTGTGTGAGAGAGAAAGCGCACACGTGCATGTGCATGTGCGTGTGTTTATGTGTGTGTGAGTGAGCTTGTATGTACATGCATGCCAGCGTGTGCACATGGAGGGTGTGTATGTGTGTGCATGTATGCAAGCGCACGTGCAATGCACGTGTGTGGTGTGGTGTAATATGTCCTGACACACACACACAGAGACACGCACGCACGCACGTACATGCGCACATGCGGACACACACCCATACATGCGCACATACTCAAGCACGCACACAGCACGCAGCCAAGCACGTGCATGTAGGTAGACAGGCATTCTGTTATTCCATAGCAGTCTTCTGAATTATAAGCAAGCTCAGTTCATGCATCAAAGTTTAAGAAACTGAGAGGATGTATTCTACACGATATCAAGTATTAGCGGACACTATGTCACTTACAATTCAGGCATGCAACACTAATAAGATATTGATTGTCATGTAATTACAATATGGATAAGTTTATGTATTAGGAACGTAAATTTACAGGAAGTTCAAAAGATTTATAGCAATATTGAATATGTTCTAAATTTACAGCATATTCCGTGAATTCATGATAACATTCTTTAAAATTATGGCAGATTTTGAAAATTTAAGATGGGATTTTGAGCACTCTATTAATTTTTGCATTGCTTCCTAGATTTACGACAGGAATTTCAACATGGTCTAATTCTATGGCACGATTCGCAGTCCATGAGAAATTAGCGGTCCATGAGAATGGCTATCTCCCACTTGGCAGTCCACGTGGATGGACACGTCAACTTGAACACGTTTTTTTTGTTTATATACGTAGTTTAATAAACCAAGATCCAACCTCAAAATCCCAATCTTCACACAGAGAACTCATAAAAAGCATTTTAATAACACGGAAGCACAGGGAAACGCATACAAAGACTGGAATTCACCAATCCTTCCACGAACATATTGGCATCTCATACGGACTTTCATGATATGTTCCTAACTCATGCAAAACTTTGATAACATGATCAAGGTAGTTGAAACCCAATCAAAGCATTCCTCTTGATCCTCTACTAGTCCCCCATCTCCTCGAGGATGTCCCCTCGGTCCAAACACCTCCTACAAGGATTCGTTACATGAAAAAAATAAGGTTGGATAAGAGATAAGTGATGCTCATTTCGCAGTCCCTACTACAAATTACCGTGCCGAAAAAGATAACTCAGGAGAAAAACATCAGCACTCTAGGATGACCTCTACTTCTTGACGTGTCGCATTTTGCCAAACAGCGCCCACAGAGAGAGGACCTAGATTATTGTCAAAGGAACAATCCAATAGCAAGGTAAAAGTTATCCATATGATACACCGGTGAAGGAATGATACAATGCAAAAGAAATCAAGTATCCAACCTCGGGAGCACGCTCTCATACACACTATATGATGTCTCAATTATTTTCAACTGCCAAACAACCTCAGAAGCCGAGATGGACAACGACGCAATAAGCATCCAACATGGACACTGAGATGAGAAGGATCCTCAACGCATCGTTTTCTGGTTCCCAGGTTTTCCCGCAGATGATGATGGCTTGGACTTGGCCAGATCGACCAGGTCTTTGAAGAGGGAATCCTCTGACTTCGACTGTTTGGCTGACGGAGGTGAGCCGTGACCATCAGCTTGAAGAGTTAAATTCTGAGTTTGCTTGGTGGGGACATCATATGCTGGTCCTGAGTCGCTGCTTGGAGGGAAATACGTCGGTTGTTGCTGATGCTGCTCGAAGAATTGCTGTCTTTGATTGTATTTTGATGGCGGAGGAGGTATTATCAAGCCAGCAGGCTGGGCTTCCCAGGGAGCCTTGGGCAATGGCTCTGTTTGATATCTTTCGGGAACGATGGGCTCATCATACTTAGGCTGGCTAGCAGGTACAATTGGCTTGGGTGGACTGGTAAACACAGGTGGCTGGGGTGGACTGCTAATGGAAAGTGGAGAGCGTGATTCCATGGCTGCCGGTGGATGGCTGAAGCTGGAGGCTGGTTCCGTTTTATAAGAGTCGCCGCTGAGGTAGTCAGTCATGGCACCATCTGAGCTCACTGGTTTCTTTGATGGCGGAGGTGGAGGAATGGCAAAAGTTTGCCTGACAGAAGAAGGCTTCTTCCCCTGCGCC
Source organism: Ottelia alismoides (assembly GCA_037367405.1). NCBI lineage: Eukaryota > Viridiplantae > Streptophyta > Magnoliopsida > Alismatales > Hydrocharitaceae > Ottelia > Ottelia alismoides. The sequence goes on from JAZKJV010003519.1 coordinate 364,486, forward strand.
GAGGTTTGATCCCTTGTCCTGGGGAAATGTGCAAACATATGAATATATACACACAATAGCCTTGAGCAAACGATTTTCTAGAAATAATTCCTAACATTTCGCATGGACTAGCGTAAACATATGCTAAGAAGTAAGCACCCCTACAAGTTGAGATGGAAATTTATTACTGTTGAAAATATATAAAATTATGGGTGTCCGTCCACTATTCCGATGCCCACCCTTTTTCCCCTCCCAAAAAACTTAAGATGGGAAAGTGTGCAGAAAGATGATTCCGAACCTTACGACCACAAGGTCAATGAAGCAAGATAGCATGCAATCATTACCATTCATGCACTTGATATGAGAGGATAGAAATGGTTGCAGGAAAAAACATATTTTACGTTCGGAGGGATAATTCAACAAGGTAAGGGGGGAGGGAAGTCACTATTGCATGTCACCAGGATGTGCTATGATTTCCATAGTATAACGTCAAATTATCAACTAAAGTAAGTTAACCTTAACGTGTAAAAATCTTATCTCCAGAGAGCAAACATCGGTTACCTCCGTGTCAACTGGCCAAAATCCTCCTCAGGCTCCTCCTCTGGAACATCATTATGATAAGCAGGTACTGAAGGCACTGTGGCTTCCACTGGTTTGCCTGAAGAACCTTTAAGTATGCTGTCATGATGCTGAAGAACCCGCTGGAGTTCATCATTTACAGCCAAACCTTGGAACAAGAGCTCCTCATCCCTGAAATTATAAAAAAAATCATCCAAAGTTATTAGCAGAGTACACGAGCTTCTACAAGCTAAAAAAATCACCCAAAGTTATTAGCAGAATACACGAGCTTCTACAAGCTAAGTCTGATCATCACCCTGTACTGCTAACAAGAGCCATAACACGTCTCTGATTTTCACGACACTGCTCGACCAGATCTACGATAACTTCTTCCTTTACAGCCTGCATAGAATAATAGCAACAAATTAGGAGTCAATCATAATTATATTCACTGTGTGAAATTGACACTGGCAGCGATTCAACATTACTGTAGATAAAAAGAGCTAGCAAACTTACGAAAATACTATGTATCCTCTCTACAATATCATTGTCACTCTACGTAGGCAACTTTGGATATCTATCACCTTAATTGTAATGTACGCCTCAATGGACAACCACGTTGCCGAACCCCTCGTAACATACACCCCAAGAAGCCCCATCTCTATCAAGACCTACTTAGAGTTCTCATAGTCAAAAACTTAAACCTCACCCGTTCGCCTCAATGGACAACCACATTGCTGAACCCCTCGTAACATACACCCCAAGAAGCCCCATCTCTATCAAGACCTACTTAGAGTTCTCATAGTCAAAAACTTAAACCTCACCCGTTCACCTCAATGGACAACCACATTGCCGAACTCCTCGTAACATACACCCCAAGAAGCCCCATCTCTATCAAGATTCAAGACCTACTTAGAGTTCTCATAGTCAAAAAACCAACTGCTCTCCTTCCCAGGAATCTGAACAAAGCAGACAATGCACATCTGCACCACAGATGATCACGGCTCTAGAATCACTAGTCGTCACTTGCCCATGCTTGGGCAGCCAAAAGAAAATCCCCATATTTAAAAGGAACCTTCCAAATTCAAATCATCCTGCAACCCAGAATCAAAATCCAACGGTCAAGACCATGGAAGCATCATATAGAGCCTTGCATAACCATTGGTTGAGAAATCCCCATCAAACCAACACCAATAGTCTTGCCCTTCTGATGGACCCTCCACAACAGCCAAAACCCCGGGCAATCTCTAAAAATTCTGAGACCCTTTGGTCATAGAGCACACACCAAAATGACGGAACTCATGAGTCATTTGACCAGACCGCCGCCACCCTCAAGTCCTAGTTGTCAGCCAATCCGAACAACCTTGGGAAACAATCACAGCTCCTGTCTTAAAGACATAATCACCCAGAAATTGTGCAAATGCTTTCACCAGAAAAAGATGGCGGCCAATGGCACCCAACTGCATTGATAAGCTTGGTGTGATATAATCTGTAACTTCAGTTACTTTCCATATTTTCTATCACGAACTTTTATTCAACAACCTTCTCACAACATAATAGTTTTTTTTGGAAGTATAGAGATGGCCAAAAGATCATTTTATTCAGTATTAACTAATTGCAAGTGTGATTTGCATAGTTTTTTTTAAACAAAAAGGGAGAAGCACGCTATGGTGTTTGCCCCAAATATATTATAAAAAAGAGGAGTATTACAGAAGCCAAGACTCGAGGAGAGTTGTGGCATAAGATATTAAATTATCACGAAAAAAATATTTTGTGCCAAAAAGTGCACCATTCCTAGCTAACCATAAAGCCCGGGTTGTTGCAACATGCAGAAGAAGTTTCATTCTTGGTTTCTTCTTTGCCAAGCAAAGAGTCCCAAAAGCCTTCGAAACTTGCAAGGTTCACCCAATCATGTCCAATTCGGGCCCACGTTGATAGTCATTTCACAGCAGAAGAAAAGATGTTCCACTGTCTCTATCTCCACTTATAAAGGGCGCATAAACCAGAAACCCCCTCCATAAATCTCGCGCATCGTTCCCCTATTAGGATGCGTTTTCTTCTAAAAAGCCATAAGAAAATGCTGATTCTGGTTGGAAGTTTTGGACTCCACACAAAGTTGCAGTCCTGGATTAGATTGCCATCCATTATCGGTGATGGTTTGTCTACAGCTATGCAGGCCCTCTTAACTGAAAAAACATTACTTTTCCAAACCCAATGGTCACGTCCACCAGTCGGACCCTCAATGCTACTCAGGTTGTCTAGCAAGATAAGAAACTCCTGCATTCTCTGATCTGTAAAACCCGTCGAGAAAGAAAGCCCCCAACTCCTATCACTATAGTAGTCTGCCACATGAGCTTCCTGGTTGGCCGCTAAAGCAAAAAGCCCGGGGAATTGTGTTGCAAGAGGGACAACACCTGTCCAATTATCAGTTTAGAAAGCAAAGGAATCGCCACTACCAAGGACCAAGCGGAAAAGATCAGGAAACCACGACATTACCGCCTAAATTCCCTTCCAAAAGGCTGAAGGACAATAAACATGCTCTGTAAGGATCCCATGAGATGGAATGCCATAAATGCGATGAATTAATCTACAAAGGTCACCACCTCTCCCCCATAGTTTACATAAGCGAGATCCACATGCAAACATATTAACATAATGTCTCTCTTTTAAAAATCAATGTGTTCCTTGGAAGCCACAAGGTCCAATAAATCACAAGAATATCGGTCCAATTCAGTCTACAGTGATACAAACGGGTGCTATTCTCCAAAATACCCCAATGCAAGAAACATCCAACCATTTTATATCCACCATCCGCTATATATCCTTACAGCCATCTTATTTAAAGAACAAGTAATTTATGTCTTCACTCTCTGGATCGTGGACCGGGGAGGAGGTAGTTTAGTTCAGAATGAAGTGTGCTCCGATGGCCCTAGACACCAACCTCCTCATCATCAAATTCTTTCAGCGAAGGACCCACGTAAATATCTTTTCTTTAACAGGGGCTTTGACCCTCTAAATCATCTTGCAATTCTAACCACATCCACATCTAACCCTGCAGCACGAGGCGAGAAAGTTGTATACTTTCTTCACGGAAAGAGGACCATTCCAACTCCAATAATCTAGCTCTGCTTGTGGACTCTCCTCACCATGGAGCTTGTTGAGATATTTATATATCTTTATCTTTATTTTGTAATTTTCTAATTCTTCCATCTCTTTATGTAATTTTCCCTTAGAGTTTTTCTCCTATATAAGAGAGCTCTAGGGCTACGATGAATACAACTTTTCATTTTCAATCCTTTCCACATAGTATCAGAGCGACGGTCCTAGACCGAAGCCTGTGCCTTAGAATCTCTACCCCACCAAAACCCTAACGCGTCCTCCTGCAGCCGTCGCCACCTCCGACATCCACGCAACGACAACCAAAGCCGCCATCGCCACCAAGAAGAAGCAGCAGCGGCTACAGCTACTGCCGCCACCAGGAAGCAGCAACAACGGCTACAGCCACCGCCGGCTGCCGCCGACCATTAGGTGGGTCGCTGTCGGCAGCCTGGTTCTGGAAGGGTTACCCCACCCTCTTTCTCGTGGGTCTTGCTAAATCTGATTTGGTTCCTAAGGTGTGATTTTTTATCCTCTAAGACCATCCTAGGTACCTAAAGAAGCATCCGGTGGATGGAAGAGGTTGTGGTATGAGTCTACACCCACAACTGTCTTCCTATATGTCTGTGTAGACATAGTTATTCTATTTTGCAACTCTAGTCTTGGAGATTATTGTCGTCATGCTAGACAACAAAGCAGATGTTCCATCCTTAGGTGCCTTCAAAGGTCCAACACCCATCGTGAAGATGGATGGAATGAATTATGAACTATGTGCCATGCAGTTCATGAGCCTAATGCAATGTAATGGCAAGAAGCATATCCTCACACAGAAGAAGCCTGGTGACAAGACTGGGGTTAATGCCTCATGGGAGGCAGACGACACTTATGCATGTGTGTGGCTTTCTGGGACTGTGTCCATGGAGATTGTCAATGATATACTGAGTCAGCCCACGACGAATGCTAAGTGGGACATTTTCGCTGCTACGTACTCTCCGGCGAAGAACGAGTGGAAGATTCTGCAACTTCAACATGACACTTTCATGTCGAAGAAAAATGACCGTCCTCTCCATACCCTTTACACTTCTCTAAGGGGTATGTTTGAGAAGTTACATGGTTACATTCCCTTGACTGCCACACTAGAGCAACTCAAGGCACATAGGGATTCGGTGATGACCGGAGTTTTTCTAGCGGCACTTGACTCTGAGTATGATGCTGCTAGAGCACAGATTCTTACTGATGCCACCATACCTCCGATGGAGGAGGCATATCGCAGGTTGAGTAGGCTCTCCATACCTTTTGGTGGTACTCAGCTGCCTCATACATCTTCAGCCATGCCAGCATCTTGTGGTAGGGGGGAGCCCTACACAGTATTGTGATCGAGGTGGCCGTGGCAGGGGAGGGGGTAGTCACCCTCCCTCCCCCGTTAGCCTTGTACTTACTGCCACAAACCAGGTCACTCTGAGGAAACATGCTATTCTAAGCATGAGTTTCCAGCTTCAACACGTATGACAAAACAGACTCAACAGGTTGGCAGTTCTTCACCTGCATCTGATCAGAGATTTGATGAACTAGTAGCGCTGCTCAGTGAGATTATGCCTACTCCTGCGTCAACTAGCTCTCCGTCAGGATCATCAGAGGTAGCAACCTCAGCTTCTGCGTCCACATCATGTATAGCATATGTTTTTACTAGCTGTTACAGGGCAGATTTGTCAGAATGGATTTATGGATTCAGGAGCTTCCCATCATCTCTGCGGTGACAGAGGACGGTTTAGTACATATAGCCCAACTCAATCAGGTAAATCAGTTGTAATGCAGATGGGACACGCTCTCCCATTACTCGTCAGGGAGAGGTGCAGTTAACTCCTACAATGTGGCTTCAGAATGTTCTCTACGCTCCTGAATTTTCTATGAAGTTACTATCTATTAGTCAAATCACCAAGGATTTACATTGTCGTGCCATATTTGACCCTTCTTCTCTTGTGTTTCAGGACATTCTTACGGACAGGTGATTGGATCTGGCTGTGAGCAATGAGGCCTCTACAGACTGGTACAATCTCCCTATGCTAGTGCCTCTTCTCTTCGCACTGGATCTGTTTCTCCCTGTGTGTGGCATCTTCGGTTTGGTCATCTTCCTCTGCAAAAGTTGTGTCGCATTCTTCCACAAATTTCTCCTCTTTCTACTTTTCAGTGCAAGGCCTGCCAGCTTGGGAAGCATAATCGGTCCACATTCCACATCCAGAGTCGTCAGGGTTGAAGTAGTCATAGTCTTTTTGAGTTGATTCATTTTAATATTTGGGGTCCTAGTCGTGTCCCAGATCATCAGGAGCATAAGTTTTATCTTGTTGCAATCGATGAGTTCTCTAGATTGTCGTGGGTTTTTCTTCTTAAGAACAAGTTTGATGCTAGTCACGTTATTCAATCCTTTATTAATGAAATGAGAAATGTGTTTTTCTGCAAATGTCAAGTTTATACGTTCAGATAATGCACTTGAATTGCAGTACTCAGCTTTCTCAGTTTCTTAGATCCTTGGGTATTATGCATCATACATCTTGTGCGTATACTTCTCAACATAATGGGGTGGCTGAGCGAAAATACCGCCATCTTTTGAATATTATCACGACTCTTTTAATCCAGAGTCGTGCTCCTCATTCGTACTAGGGGGGACGCGGTTCTAATTGCGTGTTACCTAGTGAATCGTATGCCCTCATCGGTTCTAGTTGAGAAGATCTCATTCTCGATTGCGTTTCCCGAAACGGATCTTTTCTCTCACGCCTCGTGTTTTCGGATCGGTTGCTTTTGTTCATCAGATGTCTCCAGGTCTTGACAAGCTCTCTCCTAGAGCTGTTAAGTGTGTGTTTGTTGGGTATTCCAAGACCCAAAAGGGATATCGTTGCATTGACCTTGTTCGACGAAGGTACTATGTTAGTGCAGATGTCGTTTTCTTTGAGTCTGATGAGCGCGAAATCCGCTTCTTTAAGAATAGATAATTGTCGTAGTATAGGGGGCAAATTCGGTTCGTCAAAAACCGCACACGTTTGAATGTTGTGGAATATTTTTTACTTGGCAAGTCTACCAAGGTCGAACACAGGGAACGGTGATTCTTAGTTGCACAGTTTTAAATCAAATTAAATAATTAATTAATGTTTGATTAATTTCAGTGTTGAGAAAATATGCAATGCAATGATGAAGATGCTATGCAAAGAAAATAAACAGAAACGATTATGCTCAGGATCTGCGATTTGAAACGTGTTAAATCCTCCATAATATGATCAATAATTTCACCAAAATTAATCACAAATCAAAATAGATTTGACTCAATGCTTCAGGTTAATAAATTGATACTCAAAATAATTTGAAGCAAGATATCCGACCTCTAAATGTCTTTGATTTAATTCCTCGCATAGTTGACAATAATCTTAGAGGAATTGATCTAAATTAATCCCCTGTGAAATCTAAACTATTGAGAATAATCAATGAAGGCTTAATCAAATAAAAATCCTCATCCGAATTCCTGCAAAAAATATCACTAAATTCTCAAGCATCAATATGTCAAAATAAGCCTGCATATGCCAACAGAGATCCTCAAATGATAATTATCAATAAACAACCTCAGATCTGCCACAAATCCTGCATATGCCAACAGAGATCCTCAAATGATAATTATCAATAAACAACCTCAGATCTGCCACAAATTATGCTAAGTGGTAGAGCATGAAAAGAGCTTCAAAATGACATATTGTATGCAAAAAACGGAGTTCGTATGAGAAAGATATGCTAAAATGAAATTGCAGGGACTAAAATATAAATAAAATAAAGTTTTTCTTGCAAAGAGGTCCCTGGAAGGGCTTATCTGTAATTAATAAAAGTTGGAGGGGCCTCTCTGTAATTTACCCCTGGCGAGGGTATTTTTGCAATATCTGGAAATGCCAGGTGGAGGGTCGGGCGCGAAGCTGTGGCTCAGGCGTCAAGGCGGAGGGTCGGGCAGCGGAGCTTAGGCTCGGATGCCCGAGCCTACGTGGCGGTCGTCTGAAGCTTTGGGGCACCGAGCCTCGAGGCTTGGAGGCTGGCTCGGGGGTCCCTACGTGGCTTGCAACTGGCCGTAGGATCAAGGGTTGGAGGCCCGATCATACGACAGTTATACGCTGCGTGGCCCTGGGCGATCGAGCGGATACGACGGTCGTGCGGAGGAGACCGGCGAGCGGGCCGGCCGAGACGAGAGGTGCGGCGGACCGCAGACCTCGGCCGACACATGACCGAGCGGTGGCGGCGAGGCGCGGAAGGCGCGGTGGAGGAGGCTCGCAGCTGGAGGAGGACGGGCGGAGGTCTATCTGCGAGCGTAGAGACGGTGGGCGGCGAAGGGCCGGCTGTGTGGAGGAGGGCGCGGGTGGCGCAAGAAGGTCGGTGGTGGAGAGGTCCCCTGGTGGACGGTGGCGCCTTGGAGGAGGTGGAGTTGTGTTCCTGCAAATGGTTAGACAAAGCCAAGAACAAGGGGAAATGGTGATGGAGCTCCTAGTACGGAGGTGATTGGAGAGGGCGGAGGGTCCAACCTGTGCAAGGCGCGAGTGTTGGTGGCACAGCGAGGCACGGGGACGAGCACTTGGAGCAGGTTGAAGAAAGGGAGGGTTACCTGGGAAGGGACAGTGCTCTACGGCCACTCGACCGGAGCCGGAGCAGCCTCGTTGAGGAGGGCTGCGACGAGGCGCGACACACCTCGGATCACGCCAAGCGACGGGGGTGGCCGATGATGTCACCACCTGAGGGTCCCTAAGCTGATGAACGACGGATCGGAAGAACGCCGACGGGTGCGTGGTTTTATAGGAGGGCGAGGAGATGGAGTTATCGACTGGAGAAGGTGAATGGTGTGTAACGGCCGCGCATGACGGCTTTGATGGCCGCATGCGGCGTTATGCGCGGAGGAGGCGGAGGGATGGGCCGTTGGGGAAGATGACCATGGTCACGTGCTGAGCACGTGGCTCGGGGGGTTGGTCACGTGCTAGGCACGTGACCTCGGTGCGGCTGGAGAGAGAGAACGTGAGGCGCCACATGGCACGCCCAGGGGCTGCCACATGGCACCCCAAAAAAATTTCAAAATTTAAATATAAAGAAAAATAGAAAAGAAATAGAAGGAGATCTCGATCATATTATTGGTGGATTTAATACATTTCAAAATCACATATCCTGAGCATAATCGTTTCTGTTTATTTTCTTTGCATAGCATCTTCATCATTGCATTGCATATTTTCTCAACACTGAAATTAATCAAACATTAATTAATTATTTAATTTAATTTAAAACCGCACAACTAAGAATCACCATTCCCTGTGTTCGACCTTGGTAGACTTGCCAAGTAAAAAAATATTACACAACATTCAAACGTGTATGGTTTTTGACGAACCGAATTTGCCTCCTATACTACGACAATTATCTATTCTTAAAGAGGCGGATTTCGCGCTCATCAAATGGCGTCGTTGCCGGGGAAGATGACCATGGTCACGTGCTGAGCACGTGACCCGAGGGGGGGGGTAGTCACGTGCTAGGCACGTGACCCCGGTGCGGCTGGAGAGAGAGAACGTGGGGTGCCACGTAGTGCACCCCAAAAAATTTCAAAATTTAAATATAAAGAAAAATAGAAAAGAAATAGAAGGAGACCTCGGATCGAAAAATTTTCTACAGAAAGTTGTTCGTCTCGACGAGATCTACAACTTTCATGAAGGACCCGGGAGCAAAAGAGGTCACCTGTGCGAAGTGGTATTTTTGATGGTTCTCCATGTGTATAGAAAACCAGATTTTTGGGATTTTGTAATTTTTTGGTGGTTTTCGAGAGGATAAAAATCTAGAAAAAATACGATAAAATACAAGGAAATTAATTACACACTAATCTATTTTTTTGGATTTTTACTAAATAAAAAATAGGAAAATAAAATAGAAGTAACACACAATTTTTGTACAGACCGACAACGGACACTTGGACTTAGTCAGTTTCTTTGATTTCAGTTTTAATCTAGATTTGGATTCTTGTGTCGCTTAATAAAACATTCATCAAAGAACACAAATGAAGAAGAAATAAAATTAAAAGGGTTAATTATGTACATAAAAATTGAGGTAAAAAATAACCCAACTTTCACATATGAGCTCCGAATTTTACGAAATTGATCTTGTTTTGAAGGTATTTGAAAATGGAGTACTTTAAAAGTGAGTAGACCAAAATCGAACACTGTATGTGGGAGATATGCTCGTTTTAGTCCGTCAGATGTGAAATTAGACTTTGGGATTATTTGACACTTATTCGAGTTAGTATTTTTTTTGTATTTTTTATTTAATGAAGTTAGTAATATCTATACAATGGAGGTGGTTTGGGGTTAATCGGAGTTAGGATGAATTAACTAAAAATAAGAGAAGTTAGCGGCTTTTTGGGCTAATTTACTCACGAGATTTTTAATGCAATTATGCATGATGAAATGCAAATATTATTAACACATGTATGAATGCTAATGATGCTCTGTTAATGATTAAATGCATGTGGATTTTGGGGAATCGAGCCTAATTGACCAATTTTAGCATGATGAATACGAGATTCATCAGAGTCCATTATGTATTTCTCTCCTACATGTGACAAGCTCATTCCTTTAGAGAGTGGAGAAGAGGTCTATATGCCTCTACCTCCGGTTTCGCCTACTCCAGGCTCCACTACACCACCACTAACACCCTCTCCTCCACCGTCACCCCCACCACCTCCACCACCTCCTGCCACGCCTACTTTCTTTCCGCAGGTTTACCAGCGCCGACCTCGTGCTCTTGTGCCTCATCCATCATCCAGCATGCCCAAGGTATGTTCTGAGCATTTGAGTTCTACTAATAGCACTGGTGATTTGAGTTTGCAGCTTGACGAGCATGATGTCTTAGATGATACACTTTCTAAGGATATTGCGGACTCGGATGTGTCTATTGCTCTACAGAAGAAGAGGCGTGCATGCACTATGCATCCTCTTGCTTTCCATGTTTCCTCGGCACAACTCTCTGAGGATTTTCAAAGGTTTGTGGTTGGATTGTCAGCTGTGGAAGTACCGTGGTCCTATCAGGAAGCATTGTAGAGTAGTCAGTGGCATCTATCGATGGAGGAAGATATGGCAGCTTTACAGTCTCATGGTACGTGGAGTGTAGTACCGGCTCCTCCAGGTGCATATGTTGTTGACAATAAGTGGGTGTTTACAGTAAAACACTGTGCAGATGGTTCTGTAGAAAGATATAAGGCCAGATTGGTTGCTCGTGGGTTCACCCAAACCTATGGGTGAATTATCATGATTTTTTTTTCAGTTGCACATTGTTCTACACCGCGGATTCTTATTGATGTTGTTGTGGTATAGGACTAACCGCTTTTCCCATTAGATTTCAAGAATGCATTCTTGTATGGAGATCTGCAGGAGGAAATTTATATGCAGCAGCCAGCAGGGTTTGCTGCTGAGGGAGAGTCCAGTATGGTGTGTAAACTCCACAAGGCTATATATGGCCTTAAGAAGAGTCCGGGGCTTGGTTTCAAAAGCTCTCAAAGTTCATTGAACAACAGCGATTTATCAGATCTACTGCAGATTATTCTCTTCTTGTTAAGAGAACCCAGAGAGGTACTGTTGCTATTTTGATCTATGGTGATGTATTGTTACAAGAAGTGTTGCCCAGGTTTTCAGGCAGCTAAGGATTTCCTTAAACAACAATTTGTGACCAAGGACCTTGGCAAGCTGCATTATTTTCTTGGCCTAGAATTTGTAAGAAATCAGCATGGTATGGTAATGATGCAAAGGAAATACGTCATTGATCTTCTATCTGAGACAGACATGACAGGATGTAGACCTACTACTACTCCAATGGATCCCAATGTTAGGCTCTATGAAGATAACTCCGCGGAGGTGGATAAGAGATAGTACAGAGAGCTGGTAGGGAAGGTGTTGTATGTTACTGTTAGAAAATAGGAATGCAGAAGCGAATATCAGAAATAGAATAAAGAAATACGAACAATAGGATTTTAACGTGGAACCCTACTCCCCAAGGTGCGGGATTAAACCATAGGAGAACGCCTCAAAGGGCTGATTTATGCATTGCACTTTCTCATCTGAATACAGTGGGTGAGGGGCTTCTTATATAGACCTTACTGATTCTCCACATCCCGCAAGCGGTAGATGTGGGACTAAATAACTGGATGTGGTAAATGGATCATAGAGGGATCCATTTACTCATCTCCCACATAAGTGATGCATATAAACAAATACTCCAACACTCCCCCTCAAGCTGGAGCATGCAATGCTCAACTTGGAAAAACAGAAAGAAATCTCAACTCACAATACAAAACACTACCGACAATATCAACTCCAGTGTTGTAAAAGTCGTCCGACTGGCCCGACTATTAGGTCCGACTAGTCTAGTCAGTGGGGTGGCCGACCGAGTACCGACTAATTCCGACTAACCATACTAGTAGACCAATTTTTGCTTGAAGATACCATATTTTTTGTTTTTCATAAGCAAACTTATTACACTATGCTTAATGTTTTATTTAGATCCAATTACTTATTTTATTTTATTACGATAGTATAAAAATGTACAAAATCTATGTAAATATATGTATAAAAATGAGTTATATGTTTAAAATAATCATAAAATTCAAAGCCGATTAAAGTCCGACTAAATCTGATTAGTTGCTCGACTGCCGATTAATCCTTAGTCAGTGACCCGACCGACCGAGTACTGACTACTGACTTTTGCAACCTTGATCAACTCAATGCGCACAACTGCCGGCTGTTATTGATGACGTTGCTTCTCATGCCGTGCAGGTGAGGAGGATGAACGGGCTGGAGTGAGAGTTAAACTGAATCTCCTCGTTAGAGAGCATGTGCTCTGTACTGCACCTGTCAAAGTCAATGCAACTGAAAATGAGTCTCTACACGGAGAACTCTGGCCGCCACAACATGTGGACAACTGCTCCATCTCTGAAAAAGACCGAAGAACGTCGGAAGGATCTCGTCGGAGGATGAACGGGCTCCATCTCTGAAGATGGGTCTCTCTCATAGGGACCTCAAAGTGGGTTCTTTTTTAAAGGAACCTGAAGTTCACGAACACTGGAGAATGGAGTCTGAAAGTCTCCTCGTTGGAGAACTGGGTCTCTCTCATCTGGCTCAGAGAATGGGATCTCTACTCCCCTATGAAACCACATGAAAACCCTAGCCCACATGGCATAGCGAATGAGATCTCTACTCTGGAGTCCCTATGGATCACATGAAAACCCTGGCTGACAAAACAAAAATGATGGGGATCACAAATAATGATGGCATACAGGTGCACATCTGAAAAAGACTGCATACATGTGCGTGTCTGAAACTGAAGACTTGGAAACATCTGATCGTCGAGTCTGAATATCTGAACAAAATCTGTAGAGTTTGAGAAATCCGGCGATCTGGAGTCTGACATCTAGTATAGACCTGTAACTCTACATATAATCCACATTTCTCCCATACTTGTTGGAAAACAACGACGTCGACCAAGTTGGGAGTTCACGAACACTGGAGAATGGAGTCTAAGAGTCTCCTCGTCGGAGAACTGGGTCTCTCCCATCTGGCTATGAGAATGGGATCTCTACTCTGGAGCCCCTATGAAACCACATGAAAACCCTAGTCCACATGGCATAGGGAATGGGATCTCTACTCTGAAGTCCCTATGGATCACATGAAAACCCTGACCGACAAAACAAGAATGATGGGGACCACAAATAATGATGGCATACATGTGCACATCTGAAAAAGACCGCATACATGTACGTGTCTGAAACTGAAGACTTGGAAACATCTGATCGTCGAGTCTGAATATCTGAACAAAATCTGTAGAGTTTGAGAAATCCGATCGATCTGGAGTCTGACATCTGGAATAGACCTATAACTCTACATATAATCCACATTTCTCCCATACTTGTTGGAAAACAACGCCGTCGACCAAGTTGGGAGAAGACAAGCAAGATGGGAAGAAACATCACATAAGCCGATCTTGATTTTTTTCGGCTTCTCTCTCTCTCTCCTTTTTTTATTTTTCCTGAATTTCTTCTTTTTTATCTAGCCAACTCATCATCTTTTTCACGTACGGTTTTTTAAAACAATTTTTAAGCCGTTTCATTTTTTATATTTTTCCTTCTTCCTCTTTTTTTTTGCAAATTGTTTCTGCATACAATTTTTTTAATATTCTTGGCCCACTTGGGCCTGAAATCAACTCGGCCTTTTTCCCATCTCGAACAACTTGGGCACAATCTTCTCCCCTTTTTTTCTCTTTTTTTGGAAAACTCGGCCCAATATAGGCCTCGAAAGAAGCAACCCACATGGGGCTTTATTTTAGGGTTCCCTCGTGGGAACTCTCTCTCGAAATACAACCGCCCCCGATGGGGCTTGGCAAAGGAGGCGCAGCTGCTGGAAATAGGAAGCAGAGGTCTCGCCGTCGAGACTGTGCGTTATATGCCGCCGATGGTGCCTGAGCTTCTCGAAGACCGCGTGCCGCCTGTGAATGGCGATGGGAGACCACCACCGGAGATTGGGCACCACCACTGGAGCCCGACGCTTGGAGCACACGCGTCTCCGCCGCCTGCTGCGTGGAGGCGATGGAGAGATGGAGATGGCGGTAGGGGAGGCCGTCATCGATGGAGTTGCCGTTGGAGCATCGGGCTCTTCCTGAAGAGGTGCGACCGCTGACTGGTGGATTGGACTCCGCGAGGGGAGAGTTGTCCACTGGAGGAGCATCGCTTTTGGATGAAGGCAGTGCTGATGAAGACTTGCTGGATGACGCCACCGGGAAGGTGATCTCGCACCGCCTGCGCGAGAATAGGGAAGGGGCCGACTGGACCAAGCAGTCGACTGGATCTCTTGCACCGCCCCACCTGACCTGCGTTGGGAAGGGGGCGTCGCATCCTACGGCATCGAAAGAGCGACGCCGCCTTATGCCAGATGCGCCAGATGTGTTGCCACCTACGGCATTGGAAGGGCGGCAGGAGGATTAGGGTTCCATCAGGAACCCTAGAGCTGATCTCGAATAGGCTGGAACCAATCTTGGAAGAGTGGATGCAAGTGCGGCAACAGAATCATAATCATGCAGAAATTAGGGTTTCTGAAAAAATCCTAGAATTTCTCGAACCTTTGGACGAACCATAATCATGAATAATTGATCTTCACGAACACATCTTCAACAATAATCAAGAACCGAATCTCAAAAAAAAAAGAAAATATAAAATCCTCGAGAATCGACCTACTCTAATAATATGTTAGAAAATAGAAAAGCGGGAGCGGATATCAGAAATATAATAAAGAAATATGAACGGGATTTTAACGTGGAACTCTACTCCCTAAGGAGTGGGATGAAAGCACGGGAGAACGCCTCAAAGGGTTGATTTATGCATTGCACTTTCTCATCTGACTACAGTGGGTGAGGGGCTTCTTATATAGCCCTCACCGAGTCTCCATATCCCACAAGTGGTAGATGTAGGACTAAACAACTGAATGTGGTAAATAGATCCTGGAGGGATCCATTTACCCATCTCCCACATAAGTGACACATATAAACAAATACTCCAATAGTTACTATTACCAGGCCTGATATATCGTTTGTTGTCAACATGGTCAGTCAGTTTATGAAGAAGCCTATGCATGCTCACATAGATGCAGTCAACATGATCTTGAGGTATC
This sequence comes from Ottelia alismoides, assembly GCA_037367405.1. Classification (NCBI taxonomy): domain Eukaryota; kingdom Viridiplantae; phylum Streptophyta; class Magnoliopsida; order Alismatales; family Hydrocharitaceae; genus Ottelia; species Ottelia alismoides. The sequence continues at coordinate 379,821 of JAZKJV010003519.1, forward strand.
TGAAGTCTTCTCCATGTGCTGGACTTCTATTCAGGAGAGACATGTCCCTCACAGTTTCTAGATGTGCAGATGCAGATTATGTTGGGTGTCCCAAGGACATGAAGTCTACTTCAAGCTTCACTGTGTTTATGGGCAGCTTGTTGGTTTCATGGAAGAGTAAGAAACAGACAGTTGTAGCTAGATCCATCGCTGAGTCAGAGAATAAATCTGAATCATGGTATGTAATCAAAAATCTTATAAATGAAGTTCAGAATGTTTTTTCTTCTACTGTGAAATTTGTACGTACGAATAATGCCTTGGAGTTTTGCGCCCGTGCTCTTTCACAATTCTTCTTGTCTCGCGGCATTATCCATCAAACGACTTGTGCTTACACGTCTCAACAAAATGGCATTGCTGAGAGAAAACATCGTCATCTTCTTGACATCACTCGGACTTTACTTATCCAGAGTTGTGCTCCCGTGTCTTTTTGAGGTGATACCGTCCTTATGGCGTGTTATCTGGTGAATCGTATGCCATCATCTGTCTTAGGTGAGAAAGTACCTCTTTCTGTTGTCTTTCCTGACAGGGAATTGTTCTCCCTAACTCCTCGTGTCTTTGGCTCTGTTGCTTTCGTTCATCAGCTCTCTCCAGGACTTGACAAGCTATCACCTAGGGCCGTCAAGTGTGTTTGTTGGGTACTCTCGTACTCAAAAGGATTATAGACGCTATGACCCTGTGAACATGAAATATTATGCCAGTGCAGATGTCACCTTCTTTGAGTCTGTGATGTATATCTCGCCTACAGGCGACAGGTTGACTTCCTCTACTACTGATGATGAGGTTTATGTGCCACCTCCTCCTCTGCGTCCGTTTGTTCCCATACCAACTCCTACTGCTCCACCACCACCACCATTACCACCACCACATCCTCCACAACCACCAATGCCACCTTTACTGAAATTTTATACCCGTCATTCAGTCCCTACTCACGGAAGTGGTCCTTCATCCACCACACCCCAGGTTTGTCCAGGTGATATTGCTAACGATGGGGTTGAAAATGTGCAAGAGCAGGGATCTTTGCAGGAGAATAGCATATTGGAGAGTACTGCTGATGATTTGGATGTATCTATTGCCTTACGGAAGCAGAAGCGGACTTGTGCATCCTATCCACTTGCTTCACATGTTTCATTCCATCGCCTCACTAGTGATTTTCAGAGGTTTATTGTGGCCTTATCTACCGTGGAGATACTACGGAATTATCGGGACGCATTGAAAGAGAATTGTTGGAGTTCAGCCATGGAGGAGGAAATGGCTGCTCTGCGAGCTCACGGTACATGGAGCTTGGTTGTTGCTCCCCAAGAGCTTCTTTTGTCAGTTGTAAATGGGTATTTACTGTCAAATATCATGCAGATGGCAGCCTTGATCGTTATAAAAGCAAGGCTAGTGGCACGTGGGTTTAGTCAAACCTATGGCATAGACTATATGGACACTTTTTCTCCAGTTACACGTCATTCTACTCTGTGTGTCTTTTCAGTTGTTGTGGTACGTGATTGGCCCTTGTTTTTGCTTGATGTTAAGAATGCCTTTTTGTATGGGGATTTCCAGGAAGAAGTCTACATGCAGCAGTAGGGATAAAACAGTCGGATACAGATACGAATATAGGTATAATCATATCTTTATCCATTTTAGAATACGAATACGAATGCGGATACGAATATTGATGAATGTGAAAAATATGTTACCATATCCTTACAAACGAATACGAATGTAAAACGAATACGAATCGGATACGAATAATAAAAGAAATATTTTATAGATTAACTAAAATATACATGTTTAGGATGGTTTAAACATAAAATAGATATACCATATATTGTAATTTCATAAGAATTATATCAACAATGTTGAATGCAATCATAAAATATTGCTACGTGCATTTATAAATAAATCTATTACTATACTTATTATCGAAAACGAATATACGAATACGAATGCGAATATTAGCGAATGTCAAAATGACATCCATATCTGCATCTATTTTAAAACCAATACGAATATGAATGTCAATATATATATAAAACGAATACGATAGCGGATCGGGTACGAATATATTGACATTCGTTTTCATCCCTATGCAACAGCCTCCGGGGTTTGCTACTGAGGGGGAGTGTCAGAAGGCGCATAGACTTCACAAAGCCGAATATGCTCTTAAACAAAGCCTGCGGGCATGGTTTCAGAAACTTTCCGACCTAATTCAGAAGCAAGGGTTCAAAAGATCAAATGCTGATCATTCTTTGTTTGTTCAGAAGACTCCCAGAGGTACCGTTGTTATCATGGTATATGCTGATGATATACTTATTACGGGAGATGATATGCAGGGGATAAAAATGGCAAAAGCATTTCTAGGCCATCAGTTTGTGACTAAGGATCTTGGTACCCTACGATATTTTCTGGGGTTGGAATTTGCTAGGAAGGCGTAGGGTCTTGTGATGATCCAAAGGAAGTATATTATAGACATGCTTGTTGAGACGGGCATGATCGGCTGTCGACCCTCGACTACTCCCATGGATCCTAGCATGAAATTATATGAAGATGATACATAGGAGGTTGACAGGAGAAAATATAGAGAGATGGTGGGAAAGCTTCTCTATATTACTATCACTAGACCTGACATCGCTTTTGCAGTAAGTTGGGTGAGTCAGTTCATAAAACAACCCAGACAATTACACATGGATGCCATATACATGATACTGAGATATCTAAAGTCGTATCCAGGTGCATGACTTTTTTAAGGAAAGAAACAAATATCTTTGTTTCTGCATAGGCTGATGCGGATTATACAGGATGCCCTAAGGATCGGAAGTCTACTTCAGGTTTTACAATGTTTGTTGGCAGCTCTTTAGTTTCTTGGAAAAGCATGAAACAAACAGTGGTGGCTAGATCTAGTGCCGAATCTGAGTACGGGGCCATGGCACAGGCAAGTACAGAGATGATGTAGGTTAGAGCTGTATCAGAAGATCTGCATATAGATGTACCTCTACCCACGCAATTACAATGTGACAATCACGCAGCATTATTTATTGCTAATAATCCTGCGTTTCATGAAAGAACAAAACATATTGAGGTAGACAACCACTATACCAGAGATATGATTCAAAAGGCTTGATTTCTACTTCCCATGTCAGTTCAGGAGAGCAGACTGCAGACATCTTTACCAAGCCATTACTCAAAGGGTCATTCCAGAAGTGTTCTTCCAAGCTGAGCATGATTGACATCTATGCTCCACCTTGAGGGGGAGTGTGGAGATATTTCTAGAACTTATGTATTTGTCTGTTATGTTTATTTTCCTTGTTCCATCTTATGTAATTCACTAATAGGCTTTCTCTATATAAGAGAGCCTAGGGTTCTTTGGAATAAACATCTTCTTATTCTCTTCTTCCAACAGAGGCCTCCGCTAGCGGGGGACTTTGTGGGCATCTGTCATCGATAAGAGGATTGCCTTCAAATATCGATGGAGGATATTGAATATAAAGTTTCCACTGCATTCGACGGTGACGTGGTTCGACCAGAGGATTCAGTGGTCTATGTATGTGGCTTATCCGAGGAAGAAGTGTGGGTATTGATGCAGAACGCGAGGTCCGAACCCTAAGGAGGGGCGGTGACATGGCGACGTCCCACTATTTGGGATAGCGTGTTGCATGCTTTCGTATACAAGGTCATGGTATTGAAGGGCATATCAGTACGAGGCAAGAAACTTTGCCATGTTGGAGAATCTGTTGGCAGAGTACGGGAAGATTATTTCAATCATTTCTGACAGTCTAACAAAGGGCTCTGATATAAGGATGATGGTAGAGGTGGCGATTCGAGGTGAGTTTGCCCCCTCCGAGGTACGGTTGCATTGGGCAAGGCGATGCTTCATGTTGCGGTTGAGGAGCTTCAAGTTGTCGAGTATAGTGGGGAAGTCAATGGCTCGAGACCAGGGCTGGTGCTGTCCTCGAAAGAGCGAAAAACTCGCATTCGTTATGCTTCCTCTACCAAAATCTAAGGAAAGGGTGTAATACTTGAGTGTCAAAGTCTCCACATCATTAAGAGTTGTTACCATGGCGAATTCGAACTGTGGGGTTCTCTCCGACCCCCCCGGGAGGGTAATATATAGTATGGACGAAATTCTTTCTAGTAGATTATAGAAGAAGTCGGGCATTAAAGTCACCTAGTTTACTCCCCCCATTTCTTTCTCGCCCTCTAAATGACAATTGAAGGAAGACCCCCCCAAAGCCCCTTTGCCCCTTCCCACCCCCCGCCACTAGACTTTCATATAATAAGCTCGAAACCTCGCCACGCGATATATTTATTAATCAGAAAGATCAGATGAAAGATGGTTTCTATCTATCCTGGTGAGCGGCATGGGTCTTGTTCATCCTCTTTTTCTGGGCGAAGTCAGGAGAGTGAGAGTTGCGAGGCAGAGAGAGTGGTTTTGAATTTCATGGGCCGGACTCTCTATCGTTATTGTCAGATCCTCTACCAATTTATGCCATGTTTTCCTTTCGGTCGGATCCTCCACAAAGATATTTTCTTGGCCCAATACTTCTTATACCCAGTTCGCAGGCGGTTGAACAGAACAAGGGGGTCTGAAGGGCTATGCGCCTTTCCGTCCCAGTCTTGATGTCGACCCTTTAGTCCGAGGCGGAGTCGCAACTTCATTGGTGGTCTCGCATGTTGGAGAGGTTGGAGGCGTGATCTGAGGCTCACCAGAGGGTTTTGAAGGCGGTGTCTCAATCAAGACGCGGATTTGAGTTCCAGTGGGGAGCAGGTCGATTCGAAGAGGAACTCTCAAGGGTTCCTACACCCCCGATTATCACCAGCATGGTCAATTGGGAAAAGGTACTCTAGGCTTTCTACTTAGGAGGGGCAAAAGAGGCTACATATGGCGTTATACAAAGTGCTCGAACAAATGGAGGGACTTGTGGCACTTGGTGTCTCAGCTGGGTTGGGTGGGAACATCATTGGCTCCATGGGGTAAGCTAGCAGGGGGCCCAGTTGGTGGAACAACAAGAAAAGCGTTTGGAAGAGCCTAGCGATGGACCTGAACTAGCATAGGGAACTTTTGATAGGGGCCTGGTAGATTGCTTAGGGGTGATTCTGCCACAGGGGGTGAAGATCGTTTCAAAATGAATATCTTAACCTAGAATGTAAAGGGCCTTGGGAGGACAGAGAAGAGATTGGTAGTATGAGACCTATTCATGGAGGCGAAGGTAGATATTCATGAAACAAAAATGTCACAGGGGATGAATGGTGTCCGGAGGTCCATTAGCGACGTACATGTAATAGAGTTTAAAGCTTTGGACTCATTCGGGGGGGTCGAGCGGTCTTGTCTCTAGATAGAAAAATGATAGGCTTGTTTGGATGGAGATGAGACTAGGGGCATATATTCAATGTCGTTCTTGCTTCAACGGAGATAGGGTGGCTCGAAGTTTGTTGTTACCAATGTCTACGGGCCGCCCAACGGTGTGAACATAATGGAGTTATTAGATGATCTCCGGCTTGTTAAACTAAGTACCCTATGGATGCTTGGATAATTGGGGGTGACTTCAATGTAACATTTCGTCTTGATGACAGACCGTGTATGAGTGGTGGTGTTGACGTTCGTTCGAATGCGCTTTCCCATCTTATCGATGAGTATGGTTTGTTGATTCTCAATGACGCTGGATGTCGATACACTTGGATAAATTCTAGATTGATATCACAAATTGATTGTTTTTCAGTGTCGACAGAAGCGATGCACCTTTTTACTTTAGCTCGTGTGCAGGCGCTCCCACAAGCGTATTCGGATCACATGCCCCATTTTGTGATCCTTGAGAGAAGATGTGGGACCAAGAACTTCTTTAGCCTTGAGCGTGCTTGGCTTCTCGAGGACGGATTCCGCGATATGGTGGGTGCTTTTTGGCGAGAATATCCACATAGTAGGTCGATCGAAGCTCGTTTGTCGACCAAGTTGGTTGCATTGAGGTGGCACATTTTGGAGTAAAATAGAAGGGCCCGAGACCAACATCAAAGTAGAATAGCCTATGCTCAGGAGGAAATTATCAGACTTGATTCTTTAGAGGATGAGCGTGAACTGACTGCAGAAGAAATAACGAAGCGGACTACAACTTCAAGATACATTGGAGGACAGAAAGAAGGAAGTTGAATGGAGGCAACGATCACTGCAACGATGGCTTAAAGAGGGGGATGCTAATGCGGGGTTCTTTCACTCCTTGACTTGTAATAGTAGATGCGGGAACTACATCCATAATATCATACTTTCATGCTTTCAATAGAAGAGCTACTCGTATGAGTTGGGGGCCAAGATGATCTCCCTGTCTCAGGATGATTCATTGGTTGTCCCTTTTTATTGAGGAGTTCAAGTAGGCAGTTTGGTAACTGAATGTGGATGGTGCCCCAGGCTCATATGGTTTCTTTGTATTCTTTTCTAGAGAGTTATGGGATGTTGCCAAAGAGGACGTGTTTGCGATGTTGTAAGAGTTCAGGGAGGATTTGGGATTTGAGCGGTTGAACAAGGCCCTCCTATTTTTGCTTCCGAAGAGGGCTTTTTGTGGAAGGTGCGTTTCTCAAAAGCTTATGATTGTGTAAACCAAGCTTGTAAAAATCAACCGACTAGTCGAGCCGGGGGATAACTGATTCGACTAGGTTTAGTCGACCAATAGTCGGTTGACTCGAAATAATCGGGTTGACTAGTCGTCGATTTTTAAATACCATTTTCTATTCCTCTATTTTCGTTTTGTATCATTGTTAGTTACTTAGTATCCATTGTATATCATGTTGGCTCTTATTTTTATATTATTCCTTTGTATCTAATATTTATGTTGTGTATTTTCAGAACGGGGATGTTGCCCCCCCAGCAACCCCACAAGAGGGGGGATGAGCATTGGGTCGGGCTAGCCCAAACCCGACCCGAGCCCGAATTTATATTAGGTAAGGTCAATATTAGCCCATTAGATATATGGGTCAGGCTTGGGTCAATTGCATCCCAAACCAAATAGCCCGATAACATGGCCAATAATAGGACCCGACAACCCGGCCCCAATAGCCCAATATAGTTGTATTGATCTATATATTTCCCAAAAATATATAGAACTAATGATTAATCATATATTCAAAGTTGGGGTAACAAATGACCCAAGCATTTCATAATTGCATGTCCCAATTAAGTAGATGTTGGATGGATCCTGGAGGAGAGGAGGGTTGGCTTTTCCAATATCAAATCTAATTTAAGTCCCATGTGGGATACGGCCATATTCCATACACGTTGCACATATCTTTATTCTTATCTTCCCGAGCATCTTTTCCGATTCCTAAATGGTGCCCGAGATTTAGCATATACTCCATTGCGTAGATTATAGTATAATATGCACCTGCAAGTTGTAGCCTACACTGCCCCCAGTTTTCTTTTCTTTCTTCATTTTTTGCCGACTACGAGTCGGCGAGCTTGTGAGCAAGTGGGATCGTGAGAGCCAAACGGGAAGACGAGCAAAGACAACTTACACATGACCACCTTTGGGTCTTTTGAGGTTAGATCAATCTCTTTTGCAGTATTATATGTTTCCAGCATTGTATTTTAATGGAGTGAAATGGTCTAGATTTGGTGTCTATTTTTGTTTTAATTTTTTGATGTGTGGGGCAGTGGGAGTAGGAGTGGTATGTAATAGTTGTGGTTGAAAGTTCTAATAATTATCTCATTACATATACCAATCAAAAAACACGAAACCTGAACTTGGTTGAAACATCATGTAATGAGCACCCACCAACCATATCTGATCTTGTTAATATGGCCAAGGCATCATATAACATTGGGTTTATTTAGAGATGGGCATGAGCCGGGCTGGGTAGGGCCCTGAAGGGCCCAGGCCCAAGCCCATCTAAATATTTCAGGGCTTGGGCCGGGCCTAGGCCCGCATATATTGTTGTGGTTCGGACCAAGCCTAGGCCGGCCCATATCCTTTGGACGGGGCTTGGGCCGGGCCGGCCCAAGTCTCGGCAATGTAGTGCAAATGATGATCAAAATCAATATCTCTAATTGATAATTCTGATACCCTTTTGCAACCCTAATCAACAACATTCTAGTGACAAAACATTGTATAAAGATCATCACGTAATTAAACTTCATATTCTCAAGAATTATATACCTTAGAGGTTCAAACTTGCGGGGACGGGGTGTTGTGGGGGTCAGGGGAAGACAGGACTAGGAGCTCAGGACTCCAACGCACGGGCATGGTCGCAGTAGAGGAGCACTAGAGCAGTGGGTGTCGCATAGTCGCAGACTCGTATGTGTGGAGGAGCCGAGGAGGGCAGGATGCAGTGGGGCTCAAGTCCGCTCAGCGGCTCAAGGAGGAGGCCGAGGAGAGGGGCCTAGCCTCCTAGGCTCCTAGTGGAGGGCGGCGGAGGACCTGGGCTCGGAGAAGCACGAGGGGAGGCCGCCAAGCATGGGGACCTAGCGACTATGGGGATCAGCTCCTAAGGTTGGAGCCTAGAAGAGAGTTGAAAGGGGGAGGAGCGTGCGGGAGGGAAGTTGTGATGGAGGCGGAGCAGTGGCTATCGTGGGGAAGCCGCTGAGCGGCAGAGAACTTGGTTGTCGTGTGGGGAGGTTGTTGAGCGGCGCCTAGGGCTGGAGCATGGAGGTTGATCGAAACTCAAAAGTAGGGAAGGAGCGTGCTGTGCCAGAGGGAATCTGGGAGGGAGGGGGTTTCTGGCTAAAAGAGGGAGGGGGAGGCACGAGTGGTCTTTCTAAGGCCCGAGCCTAAGGCATGCACCTAATTTCGGGTCAGGTCTTGGGCTATATATCGGGCACAACTCGAGCCTTACGTCGGGCCCCCGAAAGGGTCGGGCCTCAGGTCGGGTCGGGCCGAGCCAAGCCCGAGCCCGGCTAAAAGAAAATTTGGGTTGAACTTTTAGGCCCAAGCCCGAGCCCAGCCCAAAGAAATTTTGGGCTGAACTTTTAGGCCCAAGCCTGAGCCCAGCCCAAAGAAATTTTGGGCTGAATTTTTAGGCCCAAGCCAGGCCTAGTGATCTTTTGGGTTTGGGCTAGGTTGGACCGGGCTTCGGACTTGGTCGGGCCGACCCAATGCTCATCCCTAGTTGTATTTGTATTTATATAAAGCTCTAATATAAATTGTTTAATTTGTATTTTTTTCATCTAGCTAAAAACCGTAACAAAAGCCTTGTATGTCATATGATTTTTTATTTTAGAGATGCATGCAAAAGATAGATGACATAACTCCCATATGGAGTGATCAAAAAGTGAAACATTTATGAGGAGATGCAAGACTTGCGTACTGTATAAATACAAAAAAATTCTACCAACATGTTTACTTGCATAAATTCTATATAAGGGATTCTCCTTGATAAAAATCAGCATCAATGTTTGTACACAGTGTTTATTGGTACACAACTTGTTATTGTCCTTCCATGATTCCATTCTTACTATAACCACAACATATCATTTCCACTCGAAGAGATTATTGGTGTACATATAGGGAATAATATTTATGGTATTATGAAGTTTAATGACTAAAGGCGTTTGATTAAGCGTTTGTATCGAAGTTAATCTCAGAAGTTTGCAAAAAAAATATTTGATTTTTTCAGGATAAAATGCATGTGTGTTATGAGATAACATGTATTTCAAAGGGATGTGATTTTTTGGTGTTATTTCCATATGCTCCTAATTTTTAGCACTTTTTTTGATCCGATGTAACTTTACTTTAGAAGTCAGAAGCACATGTTGAAGATGTTGAAAAAATGAAGAATGTCCCAAGTGAACCACAAAATCCTCCAAATGAGACCAAGAAACGTACGAGGCAACTTAGGTCTAAAATTTGCAATGATGTTACGAAATTGGGAATTGTTAATGATAGAGAAGTATGCAAGTGTAATCCCTGCGGAAAAGTTTTATCTTGCTCTTCTAGAGGTGGAAAAAGTCATATTTCGTGTCACTTGAAAGAATGATGCACTTACTTCAATGGAAATATTCAAGGTCAAAAATTATTAATTATCATAAATTCTAAACAAGGCAATATCCTCTCAACATGGAAGTTTGATCAAGATATCAATCATGAAGATTTGATAAGAGCTAATATCTCAACCGAGTCGTCGTTTAAGTTCGTGGAAGGTAAATTTTTAGCATATTTAAATTTGCAACTGAAGTTCAAACTTCAATCTCGATTTACCTTGAGCAGAGATACAATGAAGATATATGATAAGTAAAAGAATAAATTGATGGAAATTCTAAAAACCACTAGGAGGATTTGCATCACTACATAGATGTGGACATCGGCTTAGAATTTGGGATATTTGTCTCTCACTGCTCACTTCATCGATAATCAATGGAAGCTAGACAAAAAAATACTCAATTTTTGTGTGCTTGCAACTCGGCATACTGAGGAGAATATTGCTAATATGATTGTTAATCGATTGGCTGAACGGAATATTGAAAAGCTATACGCCATCACTGTAGATAAGAGGGAAATTCCTAAGTAATACCTCGGGATTAAAAAAATCCCTGTGTACCACAAAATGTTTTTTTTTACCTGTGCACTATAGCTGTATTGCATTCTAAAATGCGACACAACCGAATGTTTTTTTTACCTGGCTACTACAAGAGTAGCGCATCTTAAGCAAGGCCTTAAATGTCGGTTTCGGTCACCATTTCGGTATCGACCAAAACAGAATTTCGATGGAATTTCGGTGGAATTTCGACCGAAATTTCGATCATTTCGGTCATTTTTTGTACTAGGACCCCCATATTTCGGTCATTTCGATCATTTCGGTCGAATTTCGATTTCGACTGGATATCGATATTCGACAGAAATTCGACCGAATTTCGCTGAAATTTGAGGCCATGATCTTAAGAATGCGACTTCAGTAGCACATACCCAAGATGCGGTACAGAATGGAGCTTCTGGAAAAGATGCAATTCCAGGAAGTTTCTTACATATCACATACTTGATATGCAATATACCAAAAACTTCCTGGAAAATAGAAGGTGCATCTTGTACATGCGATATACCCAAAACTTCCTGGAATTGATGCAATTCCAGGAAGTTTCTTCTATATCGCATGCTTGGTATGCGATATAGATGGAACTTCCTGGAATGGCATCATTTTATATTCCCATGCATCATCTCCAAATTCCATTCATTCATAATATATCTTCATTTGCTTCTCCCATGTGTATCATTCACCAACATAATTGTACCATTCACCAATTGGAAAAAACCTCCTTTCGTAAATCTTTAATTGCTTCTCCCATGTGTACCATCCACCAACATAATTGTCAACCTCTGATCGACGTTGCGATATGAGAGCGATAACATGAGAACATGGGATGCGAAAATTGTCATTTATTACATGTACATGCTTGTTGTCCAAAGTTCACCATGTACCGTTTGCGGCCTCGAATACCATACTTCATACGTCGAACACCACTCAAGACCTCAAACAATATGTCCAGTTGTCTTTGTATGTGGGAACTATATATCCATTTGCAGTTGCACTCCACCGATGCGGCTCTATTGCGGCGAAATGCGTGGATTTTGTTGCCAGCAACGAGGGCAGCAGTGGCCTCATGTGCTCGCTCATTGAAGTGTAAGACACAATTATAAAAGGTCTTCTCGATTGGTGCAACAATCAGCAAACATCGTGCATCCTTAAGAACCACATTGTAACTTTCACTTAGATTTGTAGTCATTTGCCCAAATCTATAGCCACCATCATATGCTAGAGTCCATTGCTCCATGCGATAACCGTGAATTGAAAACCATCTACCAGCATCTGGGTTCCACTCCTGCAATTTCCTCATGAAATGCGTAAACTTCTTACTAGTCGTTTGAAGTGCGGCAGCCTGTACCAACATTTTCATAGACCCATTCTTAAAAACATTGCTGAAGTTGCTTGCGACATGCTTCGAACAAAAAAACCAGTATACGAAAGGTTCTAATAAATCAACATCGACATCATTCATTACAGATTTTATACCAGAATGGCAGTCAGAAATGATACAAATTGGTCATGCACGCAAACCAATTACTCTGATACGTAGCAACGAAAGGAACCACTTCCATGTAGGGTCGGATTTCTCGTCAACAATTCCGAATGCAAGAGTAGTGATATGTTCGTCTCCATCTACCCCCCAAGCAATCAATAATTTATGTTTGTACTTACTGTACAAATGAGTGCCGTCAACACTTATCAAAAGCCTACAATTCTTGAATGCTTCAATGCATGGGTCAAATGCCCAAAAACATTGTTGAAATCTACGACAATGTAGTTTCCACATGTCAGGGTGTTAAGTGTGTTCAATATCTATTGCAGTCCCTGGAATGGTAGCCTTCATTGCATGCAGAAGATACGGCATCTCGGCATATGACTTCTTCGAATCTCGAATATTATTCCAATTGCTTTCCTCCGAGCATCTCATGCTTTTTTTCGTTACCCAGTAATTGAACATCTCATGAAAGAGAACTCTAAAGCTTGACACCCGAACAGTAGGGTCATCCCTCATCAGGGATAAAAGTGATCTAGATATGAATTTGTAGTCCAATTGGGGATGATCCTGATTAACCGTTGGGTAGGTTTCGATTTCCCAGAAGTTCAGGCATACACAGAAACTCCCTGTACATCATAATAGACGATTGACGTCAACATAGGTTCTTCGCATGTATGGCATGGAATACGTGTAATAGTTTGATTTTATGATTGTTCTTGTCCAAGTTGAACTTCCGGTGAACTAAATTCAACAACTCATCGAAGGTCATGGTCCACATTAACCCAAAACCACGCACATTGGTTGTCGAAGAACCAATAATTGAACCATTCAAATGGAACATGCAATAAATCGACTCCATTCCGACCTATTACATGAGGGAACATATAACTCAACATTATAGGAACACAAATTAGGGGAAAAATCATGTATTATATATCCTAAACTTAACAACGTAAAAGTTCATGGACTTTACCTAAGCTTTCGAGAAACAACGGATAATTCAGAAGTAGAGGCAACGGTGCAAGGAGACCACCAGATGCAGCGGCGGCGGCACATGCACAGGAAGGCCACCGAGGAAGCGACAGCGGAGCGGGGGCACGAGGTCGCTGGAAGGGTCACCAGACACGAGGAGGATCGAGCCATGGGAGGAGAAGTGGCGGAGGAAGCAACGGAAGCAGGATTGATTAGGTTTAAGAGTCCGGGGGTTTTACTGTATATCGCATAATGCAAATGTGATATAACACTATACCGCAACCTGGGTATGCGCAAATAAAGTCGCATTCTTAAAACGCACTACTCGTGTAGTAGCCAGGTAAAAAAAACATTCGATTGCGTCGCATCTTTAGAATGTGACACCCACAGTGCACATGTAAAAAACATTTTGTAGTACCCAGAGATTTTTTTTAATCCCGAGGTACTACTTAGGAATTTCCCTCCTATAGACAATGCATCTATTAATGATGTCGTCGGAAATTTAATTGAACATTTTTCCACAAAAAAATGTTTATTGTTAGATGAACATGCTTTTCATGTTAGAGGTTGTGCGTATACATTGAACCTTGTTGTACAAGATGGACTCTCAAAAATTAAAGACATTTTCACAAAAGTTTGCAATGTTATTAAATGACTGAAATACTCAACTAGGAAGTTTGAGGAATTTAAGGTAATCACCAAACAAGAACATTTACCAATTACCAAAGTATTATCTTTGGATGTTAGTACAAAGTGGAATAGCACCTACCTCATGTTGCGATCTGATATGCTAACTTATTAGAAGGTTTTAAACCATCTAAAATCTCGTGATTCACATACATTTGATTCTCCTCGTCCTAATAAGTGGAAAAAGGTTGAGCTTGTTTGCGGGATCTTGGACAAATTTTATATTGCAACAAAAGTTTTATTAGGTCAAAAATATTCAACATCGAATCTATTTTTTTGTTCGATTTTTGAAATAGAAAAGGAATCGCATGTACTGAGAAATAGTGAGGATACCTCAATAAAAAACATGGCAACTAAGATGTACATAAAATTTGATAAATATTGGAGAGATAAAGAGTCCATGATGCCTGTGTTTGCTGCAGTTTTAGATCTGTGTTACAAGTTTGAATTTCTACGATTTTATTATTATGAAATTTATAGCCAAGTTGAAGTTGATAAATACACGGTGAAGTGGAACATGTTTTTCGCAGGATGTGTGATGACTGCATTTATTTACAAGATGACATCTAGTATTCTACATCTTCCACAGTTGAGGCTGTTGAGCAAACAAGTGTCAAGTGTTTAAAAAAGAAGAATGACATCAAAAGCAAATTTTGCAAATAGAAGAAAGTACTGGATATGTACCCGCTTAATGGTCTAGTGGTAGTACAGTGTGTCTGAAGGATATGGAGAGATCCTCAAGCGCATCACGGAAGCGTGAGCGTCGTATCGGATACGACAAAGAACGACTAGTCGTACTAGTTGTTCGGTGCAGCGGAATTTAAAATTTTTTTATTCGATGAAACCACATGATCCAAGAACCATTCTCGGATCGTTTCATCTATAACCACAGCAAGTATAATGCAATACCTCTTGAAGCGTGGTTGATCGAGTCTCTAAGAGAAGAGACCTCCTGTCTCAAGTCCGATCGTCGGAGAGATCGCTTGCGAGCGCGGGGATGAACCGCGGTGTCCTCGCAATCCAAGAAGTTGATCCAAGCGTGGTTGCTCCTGATCTCGTCGCACGAGATCGAACGTCTCCTTCGCGGGCGAAGCACTCGAAGTAGACGGAGAACCGCAGAGCGTCGAAGCGGTAGCACGAAGGCGAGGGCGACGACGATTCCCTCCACTAGGGTGGACGGCCACCAAGAGGAAGAGGGAGAGAGGGCTGTCGAGTATGAGAGAAAGAGAGAGAGAGTTTTGCTACAATAGCATGTGTAAAGAGAGAGCCAAGGGTGCCTCTCTATTTATAGGGTTTTGGGATCCATGGATCTCAATCCATGTGTCACATAAAATCAATGGTTGAGATTGATTTATGTCAATCCAATGGTCAAGATTGTTGTTGGTAAAAGCCAACAACTTGTGATTTAATTTGATAAAATATATTTGATAAATCAAATAAATATTAATACCAAATCTAAATCAATCAAATAAGAGAGAGAGAAGACAAAGGAGATACTCTCCTTATTTGGAAGAGGGGACGGCCACCAATTCCCCAAGGGAATTGAGTGCCGCCCCCCTCATTCCAAATGAGGAGTTCAATCTCCTTATTTTTCTCTCTTCTTA
Organism: Ottelia alismoides; assembly: GCA_037367405.1. Lineage (NCBI taxonomy): Eukaryota > Viridiplantae > Streptophyta > Magnoliopsida > Alismatales > Hydrocharitaceae > Ottelia > Ottelia alismoides. Next base: position 395,100 of record JAZKJV010003519.1, read on the forward strand.
TTTTACCAACAACAATTTGTTGATATATTAATTCACCAAAATAATTCTCAATTAATTTTGGGAATATTGCAATCTTGACATTGGAATATTGTGAATCAAATCCACAACCCAAAACAAAAGGTAAGTTACATTTTCATCTAATTAAACAATGTGTATCCAATACACATTAATAATTAATCTACTAATATAAATTATATTGAACTCTCTCTAATACATTATAAATCACATTCATAATATATTAGGAATAATTGGATATTACTATCCACATTATTCTTATCCATAATAATTAAATCACATTTAATTATATTGGATAATTTCTCATGCATCATGATAATTAAATCACAATTAATTATCAACTTCTCTTTGCTTAGATCTCATGGAATTGTTCTCAAACCATTTAAGAACAATGCTATTTCTCCTCAGATACTTGGAGATAAGGACAGGGCGATTGTATTGTTCCACGTATAGTGACTTGGACATTGAGATCACATCTCAAATCCAGATCCCATGGACCTCTCATAGATGCTTGATTAAATCAAGACCGTAAACCTAATCTTCTCATTGCATCTGAATCTCATTCAGATCAATGTCCAATACATGGACTAATATTAGGTCACTTCTCTAATGAGAGGAGTCACTAAAATCCAGACCTGTTTCATCACTCCCTCGGAATGGAAGCGTCATGGTTATACAATCGTTTATGATCAAATCACCCTTCAGGTATTCCTAATACCTGCACATCCTGCATACTGGAAGACTCATGATCATCACGAAGATAAAGATCACTTTTACACTGTCATCTTCATAGTCTGATCATTAAGTTTCTCAATCTTGGTCCTTGGGATATGGTACAGATCATATGCTTTCACAAATCATATATCTTACCTTCAAATTCATATCATGCTTCTAAAGCATGATGACCATGCATGGAATTTGGTCAATCCCAATACCTCATGAGTGAGCTCATGTCTCCCGGTTCACAAGTGAACCTGTATGATCCCTTTGAGAGATCATATTACTCATATGCCCTTACATGCACACCAGCTCGCCGGTGTATAGACCTTGATTAGGTCATCAACCTATTGGTCTGCCAAATGTACATGCTCAGACATATAGTAATATATCTGTCTCTGGTCAGAGGATGTTTGCCTGTGATGTGACAGTATTCATCATAGGTCTTTGGTTATCTCGATCTTGTTAAGTCAACTCATTGACTCAACTAATCTGATACCTCCGAATCAATATTCCTATGCAGAGGACCTGCATCAAGAGGTCGATCAGATATCAGTCTAATGAGATGGGATTGCCATCTCCCACTCAGACTGGAGATCACTACTTGTTAATCATTGATGATGCTTGATGAGTCCTCTATCTAACTCCTTAGATATTCATCCAAGCATCAGCCTCTATGATTCAATCATTGAATCAACAGCTGTATGATTATCAAGTTGGCTATGGTACATAACCCTTATTGTACAGAGGGACCTTATAGTGCATTCATTCATTCAATATCAGAAAGGGAGTGAAACAAAATCAATAACTTTTATTGATGAATCATTTATTACAATAATATTTATTGTAGGAATGGTTCGCCTCGGGCTCACATTGCTAACAATCTCCCACTAGCACTCAGAACCATTCAGGAACAAGCCTTAAACCCATACTCATTACATGCTGGTCAAAAACCTTCTGCGTCAGAGGTTTGGTAAGAGGATCAGCAACGTTGTCGGCGGAGGCCACCTTGGTGATGATGATGTCACCACGCTTTTGAATCTCCCGAATGATGTGGTATTTCCTTTCTACGTGCTTGCTCTTCTGATGCCATCTGGGTTCCTTCGCCTGGGCAATGGCTCCCGTGTTATCACAGAGTAGCGGGATGGGAGTATCAGAGGAAACTACGCCAAGTTCCTGGACGAACTTGCGCAACCACACCGCCTCCTTTGCAGCATCCGATGCGGCAATGTATTCGGCTTCTGTTGTTGAATTTGCCGTAGTGTCCTGCTTCTTGCTTCTCCAGCTCACAGCACCACCGTTCAACAGGAACACAAACCCTGATGTCGACTTTCGATCATCAATATCTGATTGGAAGTCAGAATCTGTATATCCCAAGACTTGGAGATCACCATCTCCATAGACCAAGATGTAATCTTGCGTCCGTCTAAGATATTTGAATATGTTCTTTACTGCATTCCAGTGTTGTTCTCCATAGCAGGATTGGTAACGACTTACCACTCCCACTGCATGGCAGATATCTGGCCTAGTACACATCATGGCATACATTAAGCTTCCTACGGCTGATGCATAAGGACATCCAGCCATGGCCTTCTTTTCCTCAACAGTTTGAGGAGCCATTCCTTTAGACAGGTGGATACCATGTCTTAAGGGTAGGAATCCTTTCTTAGAACTATCCATACGGAATCGTTCAAGAATCTTCTTAATGTATCCTTGTTGTGACAATCCCAATATCCTCTTCTCTCGGTTTCTGAACAGCTTCAGACCCAAGATGTAAGAGGCTTCTCCAAGATCTTTCATCTCAAAGGTATGGGACAGCCAAATCTTCACACTGGTCATCATCCCTGTATCATTCCCAATGATAAGGATGTCATCTACATAAAGCACGATGAACACAATGGCGCTCCCACTAAGCTTCTTGTACACACAAGGTTCATCAGGATTCTGCACAAAATCATAACTCTTTATGGTTTCGTCAAATCTGATGTTCCAGCTACGAGAAGCTTGCTTGAGCCCATAGATGGATTTCTTCAGCTTGCATACTTTGCCATCCTCAGTTATGAAGCCCTGGGGCTGCTCCATGTAGATATCCTCCTCGAGGTATCCATTGAGGAAAGCCGTCTTGACGTCCATCTGCCAGATGTCGTAGTCAAGATATGCAGCTATAGCTAGCAGTGCCCTGATGGATTTAAGCATAGCCACAGGAGAGAATGTCTCATCGTAGTCGATGCCTTCTCTCTGTGTGTAGCCCTTGGCTACGAGCCGTGCCTTGAAAGTCTCTACTTTCCCATCAGGTCCCCTCTTTCTCTTGAAGATCCATTTGCACCCAATGGGTTTTACCCCTTTAGGTGGATCCTCTATGGTCCATACACCATTCTTATGCATGGAGTCAATCTCTGACTTCAATGCTAGCATCCATCTATCCATGTCATGATCCGCGAGTGCTTCATCAAATGAAGTAGGATCATTGTCAGTTTCACCTGACACATGGAATCCATACCTTTCAGGTGGTGCAACCACCCTCGAACTCCTTCGAAGAGGTATAGGTGTTTCATCTTTATTTATCTCTTCAGTTTCTGGTTTAGGAAGCTCAGAGTCCTCAGGGGACTCAATGAGTTCCTCTACTTCACTTTTGTCTTGACCTTTAAGGAAATCATCCTCCAGAAATTTCACATCTCTAGAGACAAAAACCTTTTGGGTCTCAGGGTCATAAAGTTGATATCCAATACCATCTTTAACATACCCAATGAAGTAGCACTCACGAGAGCGAGATTCTAGCTTACTTGCATCCACATTCTTTGCATGGACCAAGCAACCCCAAACCCTCAAGTGATTAACACTAGCTTTGGTTCCATACCAGAGCTCATGAGGAGTCTTAGGTACAGATTTGCTAGGAATCTTATTTAGGATATATATTGCAGTCTCTACTGCATATCCCCAGAAACTAAGTGGTAAATGTGCTTTACTCATCATTGAACGAACCATATCCATGATGGTTCTGTTGCGTCTTTCAGCAACACCATTAAGTTGGGGAGTTCCAGGAGGAGTGAGATTGGAAATAATTCCATTCTCTTTAAGGTATTCCTTAAATTCATCTGATAGGTACTCGCCACCTCGATCAGATCGAATTCGTTTAATCTTCCTATCTGTTTGGTTCTCAACCAAAGCCTTGAATTCTTTGAACTTTTCAAAGGTTTCAGACTTATGACGTAATAGGAAGATAAACCCGTATCGCGAATGGTCATCAATAAACGTCAAATAGTATCGATATCCATTTCGGGTCGCGGTACTGAAGGGACCGCATACATCAGTATGTATTAGGTCAATAATACCTTCACATCTTGTAACCTTGTTACGAAAAGGCATCCTAGTCATTTTACCTCGAATACAATGTTCACAGGTAGGTAAAGGCTGAACCTGTAGAAAATCCAAAGGTCCATCCTTTATCAATCTATTGATCCTATCAACAGATAAATGACCAAGCCTTTGATGCCAAATCATGTTTGAATGATTTATGTTACTCCTGGATCTTTTAGGGTTTTTATTAGTGGTTGTAACATTCATGACATGCTCATTAATGCACAATTCATAGAGTCCTCCAGAAGTCAAAATACCCTCTGCAATATATTTATCATAATGATTTATGACTAATTTATTACAAAATAGGAATGAATATCCACTTCTAACTAGCTTAGATACAGATATCAAATTCCTTCTGACTTCAGGTACATAAAGACACTCTTTAAGTACTAGGACTCTTCCACTAGATAATGATAGTCTGCAGGTCCCGACGGCGACTGCTGCAACACTTGCATCAGATCCCATCTGGATGACTATCTCCCCTTCTTCAAGCTGTCTAGTTTCCTGAAACAAATGCAACAAATTGCATACATGAACAGAAGCACCAGAATCAACTACCCAACTTCCTTCTCGTCCAACGAGAAAGCTGGTTTCAATGATAAGAGTAGATTTCATACCTGCTGGGGCTTTACCTTTGTCGACCGACTTCAGGTAATCTGGGCAATTACGCTTCCAGTTCCCCGGCTTCTTGCAGTGGTGACAGACGTCGGTCTTCTTTGACGCCATTAAAGTGGATGCATTGGAAGATGAGGCAACACTTTGTCCCTTCTTCTTTCTCTTCTGGGCCGGGCCCTTCCGAGAACCTTGCTTCCGACCGCGCTTCCCTTTGACCTGTGCAACCATTGCAGTGCCAGAGGGACCATCTTTCTTCATTACGTCTTCTGCAGACTTTAATGCAGCAAGAAGCCCAGCATTTGTCAGTTCCAGCTTATTCATGTGGAATGACACTACAAAGTTATTGAAAGATTTGGGCAATGACAGCAGAATGAAATCAGATTGCATGTCTGCATCCATCGTCGCCCCCAGAGTCTCAAGCTCTGACAAGTACCCAAACATTTTGAGTACATGATCGCGGACCGAGGTCCCTTCCTGCATCTTACAGCGAAGAAGATCTTTCATAACATTGTACCGCTGGGTGCGGTTAATGTCACCAAACATATCCTTTAGATTCTGCATGATATCCTGGCAAGTGCTCATCTCCACATGTTGCTTCTGAAGAACATTGGAGAGAGAACCCAAGATATAGCATCTAGCCAAGACATGATCTTCATCATACTTGTCATTATATGCTTTGTCTTCCTTAGATTTAGGGTTTTCAAGTTTGTTATCATGGAGCACATAACTTATGCGCTCCGCTGAAAGCACAAGCTCCAAATTACGGATCCAATCCGAGTAATTTGGTCCGGTCAATTGGTTGACCTCCAGAAGCTTGTTCAGTGGGTTCATGGCCTTCATTTTCTGAAATTGAGAATGCACTATATTAGAACATATAATCATATATTCAATTTAATTTTATTTGATTAAGGCATTTTAAATCAAATTAGTCTTGCTATGTCAACTATGAAAGTTTATTCCCTTATTCACTTTCAAAGTAGGAGATATACTTACCAATATATCTCAAGCAAGAACTGGGATCTCCTCTTTATCATTGTCATATCCCAATAATATGAGAACCTATGACTCTGATAAAGAGAAGCGGGAACATATTCCGCCTTGCAAGTCCAACTTGCATTTCCCAATTCGGTCTTTAATACCCGAGCCCACCACCCCTAAGGTGATGTTGACTCGTCATTAATTGAATCAACCGTCAACAGGAATACAACTCGCTATGCGCAATCCAATATCGCCCCAATAATATGAGGACCCGATATTGGGGTCACTACGCATACGTCCTTACTCTTTCGAGAAGCGACGGGCCCGATCCAAACGGATCATATGTGGGAGCTGTCACTTCGGACAGGCGTCTCCCACATATAATATTTGGCGACGAAACCCTTCGCCTTGACGGGAGACCATGGATGTCACTTATGTGATCCTCCATCTCTTATTCAAATTTAATTAATTACTATGAATCTCATTCATATAATTAATTCTTCCAAGGGAATTATTAACTCTAATCATATTAGAGTATTCTCAATTGGATATAATTAACTTAATCATATTAAATTAATTATCAATCCAATTTAATCAATCAAACTTAATTTTATGCTTGAATATACATATATGATATTATTCTCAAAGTACGTATTAATTCGAATTTTAATAATTAGAAAAATACATCATAATCCCTCGGACATTATCCCGGCCCTACCCGCTGTCATGGCCAGTACTGACGGGAGTGGGGTGGACCACATACGTTGCAACCCGCTGACCCAGCGATCCCCGACTAGACATCATATCCACCTCGGGAAAGGATAATGCCAAATTGATTATTTTGTACTTGAGATGATCATCGGTTCTTCAACCGAAATTATACTATATAGTAATCAAAACAATTTTGATTTTAAGGAAATTTGCTAGGCAAATTCCCAAGTCCTATTCAAGCAAGAAGTTTGATGATTGCAATTCCAATTAAGGTTTAGATCAAATCTAATCAACTAATTGGTTGGGGCCAAGTCAATTAGGCAAATAATCATGTTTCAATATTTCATAAATATTTTTCAAGATTATTTCACGAAATTAACAATTAATTTCTCTAATTGACAATCACTTGGTTCTAGATTAGGAAAGCAATTTCAGCAGTGACCCCTACTTACTAAAATTAACATATCTCAATTATATTAAATCCAAATTAAGCAAAGTCAATTTCTAAAGTTTGCTAATTTGATTTAGGACAGAACCTAAGTGATGTTTCACGCATTTCGAGGCAAGTCTAAACAGTAATTAACATTTTAATCACGTTCAGATTCACAGTTCCCGCAACAGTGCATACATGTCCATTAAAACGACCATATCTCGAGCATACGAAATCCGATTTACGCAAACTCAGATCCTATGGTTTCCTTATTTAATGGGGAACATAATCCAAGTATAAAATTCGTGTTTAAACAATTTAAACAGTGTCGAATTTATTTACTAAACAGATCTGCAAAATCAAATGCGATGAAAAACTTTCGCGACCTAAACGAACCCAAGTCGTCCTTGGTTAACGAATCACTATTCGAAACCGTCGACCTAAGGCTCTGATACCACTTGAAGGATATGGAGAGATCCTCAAGCGCATCACGGAAGCGTGAGCGTCGTATCGGATACGACGAAGAACGACTAGTCGTACTAGTTGTTCGGTGCAGCGGAATTTAAAATTTTTTTATTCGATGAAACCACATGATCCAAGAACCATTCTCGGATCGTTTCATCTATAACCACAGCAAGTATAATGCAATACCTCTTGAAGCGTGGTTGATCGAGTCTCTAAGAGAAGAGACCTCCTGTCTCAAGTCCGATCGTCGGAGAGATCGCTTGCGAGCGCGGGGATGAACCGCGGTGTCCTCGCAATCCAAGAAGTTGATCCAAGCGCGGTTGCTCCTGATCTCGTCGCACGAGATCGAACGTCTCCTTCGCGGGCGAAGCACTCGAAGTAGACGGAGAACCGCAGAGCGTCGAAGCGGTAGCACGAAGGCGAGGGCGACGACGATTCCCTCCACTAGGGTGGACGGCCACCAAGAGGAAGAGGGAGAGAGGGCTGTCGAGTATGAGAGAAAGAGAGAGAGAGTTTTGCTACAATAGCATGTGTAAAGAGAGAGCCAAGGGTGCCTCTCTATTTATAGGGTTTTGGGATCCATGGATCTCAATCCATGTGTCACATAAAATCAATGGTTGAGATTGATTTATGTCAATCCAATGGTCAAGATTGTTGTTGGTAAAAGCCAACAACTTGTGATTTAATTTGATAAAATATATTTGATAAATCAAATAAATATTAATACCAAATCTAAATCAATCAAATAAGAGAGAGAGAAGACAAAGGAGATACTCTCCTTATTTGGAAGAGGGGACGGCCACCAATTCCCCAAGGGAATTGAGTGCCGCCCCCCTCATTCCAAATGAGGAGTTCAATCTCCTTATTTTTCTCTCTTCTTATTTTACCAACAACAATTTGTTGATATATTAATTCACCAAAATAATTCTCAATTAATTTTGGGAATATTGCAATCTTGACATTGGAATATTGTGAATCAAATCCACAACCCAAAACAAAAGGTAATTTACATTTTCAATTAATTAAACAATGTGTATCTAATACACATTAATAATTAATCTACTAATATAAATTATATTGAACTCTCTCTAATACATTATAAATCACATTCATAATATATTAGGAATAATTGGATATTACTATCCACATTATTCTTATCCATAATAATTAAATCACATTTAATTATATTGGATAATTTCTCATACATCATGATAATTAAATCACATTTAATTATCAACTTCTCTTTGCTTAGATCTCATGGAATTGTTCTCAAACCATTTAAGAACAATGCTATTTCTCCTCAGATACTTGGAGATAAGGACAGGGCGATTGTATTGTTCCACGTATAGTGACTTGGACATTGAGATCACATCTCAAATCCAGATCCCATGGACCTCTCATAGATGCTTGATTAAATCAAGACCGTAAACCTAATCTTCTCATTGCATCTGAATCTCATTCAGATCAATGTCCAATACATGGACTAAGATTAGGTCACTTCTCTAATGAGAGGAGTCACTAAAATCCAGACCTGTTTCATCACTCCCTCGGAATGGAAGCGTCATGGTTATACAATCGTTTATGATCAAATCACCCTTCAGGTATTCCTAATACCTGCACATCCTGCATACTGGAAGACTCATGATCATCACGAAGATAAAGATCACTTTTACACTGTCATCTTCATAGTCTGATCATTAAGTTTCTCAATCTTGGTCCTTGGGATATGGTACAGATCATATGCTTTCACAAAGCATATATCTTACCTTCAAATTCATATCATGCTTCTAAAGCATGATGACCATGCATGGAATTTGGTCAATCCCAATACCTCATGAGTGAGCTCATGTCTCCCGGTTCACAAGTGAACCTGTATGATCCCTTTGAGAGATCATATTACTCATATGCCCTTACATGCACACCAGCTCGCCGGTGTATAGACCTTGATTAGGTCATCAACCTATTGGTCTGCCAAATGTACATGCTCAGACATATAGTAATATATCTGTCTCTGGTCAGAGGATGTTTGCCTGTGATGTGACAGTATTCATCATAGGTCTTTGGTTATCTCGATCTTGTTAAGGCAACTCATTGACTCAACTAATCTGATACCTCCGAATCAATATTCCTATGCAGAGGACCTGCATCAAGAGATCGATCAGATATCAGTCTAATGAGATGGGATTGCCATCTCCCACTCAGACTGGAGATCACTACTTGTTAATCATTGATGATGCTTGATGAGTCCTCTATCTAACTCCTTAGATATTCATCCAAGCATCAGCCTCTATGATTCAATCATTGAATCAACAGCTGTATGATTATCAAGTTGGCTATGGTACATAACCCTTATTGTACAGAGGGACCTTATAGTGCATTCATTCATTCAATATCAGAAAGGGAGTGAAACAAAATCAATAACTTTTATTGATGAATCATTTATTACAATAACATTTATTGTAGGAATGGTTCGCCTCGGGCTCACATTGCTAACAGTGTCTACCACACAAAAGACCAGGGTTCAAATCCCACTGTTAGAATTATTATATTACTTTTGTAACCTTTCGGGTTCTGTAACCCTTGACCTTTCGGGTTCCGTAACCTTTAACCCTTCGGGTTCCGTAACCCCTCATGGGTATTTATGTAATTTTCCTCTTGTACTCTCTAGGGTTTTCTCTCTATATAAGAGACCCTAGCCCTATGGAATAGATATCCCATTCTGTCTCTCTTCTCCACATGGTATCAGAGCAACGGCTAACCTAAAATCCCCACCGCCACCTTCAAGCCTCGTAAAAGCATGCACAGGCCCTCTTCCTATAATTAGGGCCCCATGCAAGGCCCTCCAATCGCCTCCAGTGCAGCAGCCCTTTCGCTAGCGCTACCCTGCGCTTTCAGGACCTCCTACGAAGGTCGTTAGCCCCACAGCAACCCTCCAAAGAGTCCAGATATGCTGTCCATTGGGGGTTTTCAGCCCTTCTTCAAGGGCAAACATGAGTTTTAGGGCATTTTTTAGCTCTTATATGCATCCTTAGTTGATCACAGGATCGTCTTTCTATTTTAAGACCACCATGGCGCCTTCTTCTACCGAGACGAAGCCCTTGGCCATGAATATTATGGCACAAGACACTACCATCAAACTCAAGGGCACAGAAAATTACGTGCTCTGGTCTCGATCTTTTATGGTGTTCATTGATGGTCAGAGGAAACTCTACATTTTGACTAAAGATCCTTTAGATGAAAAGGACAAAGAGTACGACAACTGGCAGACTGACAACTATTTGGTTATCAACTGGATGACCAACAGTGTTGAGGCTCATATTGCCTCAAATCTTCTTTACAAAAATACGACCAAGGAAATGTGGGAGGATCTCGAGCAAACAAACTCCCAGAAGAAGACGAAGTCACGCCTTGCAGATATTTACAAGCGAATCTAGTCAGCATCTCAGGGTGATTCCACCCTCATCGAGTACTACAGGCATCTATCCAGTCTGTATGAGGAGCTTGCAATATTTCAGCCCTCATATTGCAGCAAACAGATACAAGAGTGTTCTGACCGGCAGGTATACCGCTTCCTTGATGGCCTGCATTCTAGGTACCATGCAGCGAAGGAGCAATTTCTTATATCAGACAAACTGCCAACAATGAAGGCCAACTTTGGCCGACTTGAGGAGCTCGAGACATCCGTTGCCCGACCTCATGTCTTACCTTCAACGGAGAACTTTGCACACATCGTCTCATCTGGGCGAGGAGGCAGATGCGTCTTGCGAGGAGGACGCGGTCGCGATCCAAGTCGTGGTCGTGGACGAGAATCTGGACGAGGCCGTGACTTTGGTCGTGGTCGTGGGCGAGACTCTACTGCCCCATGCACTCACTGTGGTAGGTGGAACCACCCGACTGAACGATGCTGGCAGAAGTTTGGCGTACCTTCTTATCACGCCAATAATGCTTATGAGGATGCCCTATGATGTGGAAGAAGCATCGCCTACCTCCAGTGGCAAGACTGTTCATCTTAGTGATGCAGATTACTCCCGCCTAATGCAGATCCTTCGGACTCCAGGGCCTGCCACCACTAGTAACACTACAACTGCTGCTCTGGCCACTCCTTCAGGTACAATAGCCAACTCTGCTATCACTCCTACTCCAGCTTGGATTATTGATTCCGGCGCCTCTACTCATCTCACTGGAGAAGGTAGTTTGCTCACCTCTTCCATACCATCTACCTCTGTGATGTCAGTTCGAGTCGCTAATGGGACTCAATCACAGATTACTACTGTCGGAACTATGGAATTCTCTTCCAAGCTCCGACTTTCGAGGGTTCATTGTGCTCATGATTTTCCTCTTAGCTTGTTGTCAGTTCACAAGCTTTGTGTTGAGCTTCATTGTCGTGTGATATTTGATGAGCCTTGTTGTTATTTTCAGGACATTCGGACGAGGCAGATTTTTGGTGGGGGTCATGAGAAGAACGGCCTATATTACCTTGACATACCCTCAGACTCCAATTTTGTTGGTGCTGCATCTATCTCCGAAGATCCACTCCTATGGCATATGCGTCTTGGACATCCCTCTGCCAAGGCCATCTCCATGTTGTTTCCTGAACTCTCTGCTCTGAAGCCCTTTCAGTGCGAGGCATGTGAGTTCGGGAAACACCATCGAACTTCGTTTCCTGTTCGTACTGAGTCTCGTAGTACTGCTGCTTTTTATCTTGTTCATTGTGATGTTTGGGGACCTTGTCCGATCCGCACATTAAGTGGCCATCACTACTTTATAGTTTTTGTTGATGATTATAGTCGATCTTCTTGGGTCTATCTAATAAAGGAGCGTTCGGAGATTAATCAAATTGTCAGAAATTTCTTTCAATATGTTAAAACTTACTTTTCTAGCATTGTTAAGATCATTCGTACCGACAATGCTCTTGAGTTAACCCAACATGACTTGACCTCTTTCTTTGCATCCCAGGGAACTGTTCACCAAACATCATGTCCATATACCTCACAACATAATGGTATAGCTGAGAGGAAACTCCGATACTTGCTAAATGTTGCCAGATCTCTTCTTAGTCAAATGAGTGTTCCTAAACAATACTGGGGAGATGCTATCCTTACTGCAGTGTATCTCATCAACCGTGTTCCTTCATCAGTTCTCAAAGGGGCAACTCCATTTTCCTTACTTTATCCTAACGAGTCTCCTTTTCCTATACCTCTGCGAATTTTTGGTTGTATTGTCTTTGTCCATAACTTTCATGCAGCTGACAAATTATCCTCTCGTGCCATCAAATGCGTCTTTCTTGGGTACTCACGTACCCAGAAAGGCTATCGCTGCTATGATCCTGTTGGACGTCGATACTATGTATCTGCTGATGTCACCTTCTTTGAGCAAACAAGTTATTTCATACAGACTGTATGTAACATTCCTCTGGACCTCCCTCCTCCACAAATTGTCTATACTCGTCAGCGTACCTCTATACCTTCTACACCAGTGTCTATACCTTTGCCTGCCCCTTTTATGCAGGATGATATGACCACTTCGAGTGCTCCCACCACTGCTGTTCCGGATGTACCTGGGGAGCTTCCTATAGCTCTACGCAAGCAAAAAAGGAAATGTACGTATCACCCCATGTCACATTTTACTTCTACAGATGGTTTATCTAGCTGTGACAAGAGATTTGCAGATGCTCTTAACGCTATTACCATTCCAAAAGATCATTTCAGTGCAATGCAAGATCAAGGTTGGCGACAAGCCATGGATGAGGAGATGGATGCACTTACCTCCCGGGGTACGTGGGATCTTGTGCCGTGCCCCCCGGGAGTTTGCCCTGTAGCTTGTCGATGGGTTTTCACGACCAAACAGTCGCCTGATGGTTCTATTGACAGGTTGAAAGCCACACTTGTTGCCAAAGGTTTTACACAAATCTTTGGAGTTGATTATTTTGAAACTTTCTCGCCTGTTGCCAGAATGGGGTCGATACGTACCACTCTCTGTTGCTGCCAACAAGGCTTGGCCCATTTATCAACTTGATGTGAAGAACGCCTTTCTTTATGGTGATCTTAAGGAGGAGATCTACATGATGCAACCGCCGGGGTATGTAGTCGAGGGGGAGCATGTATGTCGACTACGCAAGGCCATTTATGGCCTGAATCAGAGCCCAAGGGCATGATTTGACAGGCTCACTACGGAGATCAATACACTTGGTTTTCAGAGGACAACATCTAACTACTCTGTCTTTGTTAGACGGCGGTCTACTGGCACGATCATCTTTGTTGTCTATGTTGATGATATGGTTATCACAGGAGATGATGTAGATGGTATTCAGGAGACCAAGGCCTTCCTCCAGACGGTCTTTGTCACAAAAGATCTCGGCCAACTTCGTTATTTTCTTGGCATTGAAGTAATACGCACTACAGAGGGGCTCCATCTTTCACAGAGAAAGTATTGCCTCGATATTCGGACTGAGGCAGGACTTCTTGGATGCAAGCCATCGGGCATCCCTGCAGAAGTGAGAAAATATTCATCATCTACTGATCCAGCATTTGAGGATGCAACACGATACAGAAGCTTAGAGGGAAAATTACTCTATCTCACTGTTACTAGGCCAGACATATCATATGCTGTGAGCAGAGCCAGTCAATATATGGAGAAGCCTCTTTACAGTCACTGGCAGGATGTTCTTTTGATCCTTTGATATTTGAAGGAATCTCCCGGACGTGGACTTTTCTATGGGGTGAATGGACACACTAATCTCTCTGCCTATACAGATTCTGACTATGCTAGCTCTCCTGAGGACCGCCGATCCACTACAGGATACGCCATATTTGTTGGGGATAACCTTGTCACTTGGCGAAGCAAGAAGCAGACAGTGGTATCCAGATCTAGTGCGGAAGCAGAATACAGGGCAATGGCTCATGCCACATGAGAGATCACATGGCTTGTTTCTTTCCTAACAGAACTTGGCATGTCAGTCGCCACTCATGTACCCTTATACTGCGACAACAAGTCTTCCACATACATCGCCACCAATCCAGTTTTCCATGAGCGGACAAAACACATTGAAGTTGATTGCCATTTTATTCGTGATGCGGTACGAGAAGGACGAATCAACACTCCACACATCTCCACTGAACTTCAACTTGCAGACATCCTCACAAAGGCTCTTCCAAGGAAGCGTCTAATGTACCTAGTATCCAAGTTGGGCATGATCGACAGATATGCTCCAACTTGAGGGGGAGTGTTAGAATTATTATATTACTTTTGTAACCTTTCGGGTTCCGTAACCCATGACCCTTCGGGTTCCGTAACCCCTCAGGGGTATTTATGTATTTTTCCTCTTGTACTCTAGGGTTTTCTCTCTATATAAGGACCCTAGCCAAGTTGCAGACAGATATCTCCACTGAACTTCAACTTGCAGACATCCTCACAAAGGCTCTTCCAAGGAAGTGTCTAATGTACCTAGTATCCAAGTTGGGCATGATCGACAGATATGCTCCAACTTGAGGGGGAGTGTTAGAATTATTATATTACTTTTGTAACCTTTCGGGTTCCGTAACCCATGACCCTTCGGGTTCCGTAACCCCTCAGGGGTATTTATGTATTTTTCCTCTTGTACTCTAGGGTTTTCTCTCTATATAAGAGACCCTAGCCCTATGGAATAGATATCCCATTCTGTCTCTCTTCTCCACACCCACTCTTGCAATGGTTGTGTTAGGTAGTCGATGGCCAGCATAAAAAATAGTTGAATCTTTCAACATGGATTTGAGCAAGAATCCATGTAGCCGACCCTCCTTATAATGGGAGAAGGCTTAGTACATTTTAAAAGAAAGTACTGGATATCTTGATTCTAGAAAATCAGATATTGAAGTGCACTTGGATGATTGTTCTGCGGATAACGCGGGTGATGAGGATGATACAGAATTCAACATTTTGAAATGGTGGGATATGAATTTCCATAAATATCGAGTTCTCTCAATAATAGCTTGAGATATATTGGATATACATGTTTCCACAGTAGCTTTAGAGAGTGCTTTTAGTATAAGTGGGAAGATAATTGATCAATACCGCAACAGATTAAGTCCAAATACAGTTCAAGCTTTGATTTGTACACAAGATTGGCTACGTAGTGACATGATGGAATCTAAAGACGAGGTAGAAAATATGGATGGTAGCTATTTTATTCTTAGAATTATATTGCCCTCATTTTATATCCACTCTCATTTGCATATATATTTATTTATTTTACAAATGAGGATAGGGATGAGGAAAGAGATGGCATTATTGACGCGTAACTTGCAGATTAGAAACTCATGGTAAGATATTGTTTTTTTAACGTGTTTGCATGATTAATCTTATCATTTTCACCAATTAACTTTTTAAATATTTTTCCTTGATTGTTATAGGAGGATTGATGTGAACTTGCAGTTGCAGTGCATATCATTTTACAAGGACAAAATCCGCAATCATATCATTTTACAAGGACAACATTCACAATCATATCATGAATGTTTTTGTTTCGCTAATTTTTATTGAGATATGATCATCCTTGAGGTTGCCATGGCCGAACCTTGTATCTTGTAGATGACAACTTACATTTTTTTAGATCTCCTCTAAAATAGATGGGATTTGTTAGTTGCTTTTATAATTTGTTTTCTTACTTATTATATTAAGAGTAAATTACACAAAAGTCCCTGAACTATACACCCAATTTCAATGTCATAAATAAACTTCTAAAAGTAACAATGTGGTACCTTATCTATTGAATTTGTAACAACTAACAATGTGGTCTGCAGTTAAGTGAAGTGGAAGACCACCGTTAACTTTTGAATTCGGTGGACCAAAATGCCCTCATGAGATTTAAAGAGAAAAAACCCAAAGTTAACCCATACCCCCGACATTCTTCTCCCACCACCGCTCCCCTCCTCCCCCTTCCTCTGCCTCCCTTCCCTCCACCCCCAGAGCTTCCCCCGCAACTCCATCACCAACCCTTTCCCTCCTCCGTCCTCCTTACCTCTCTCGATGCTTAAGAAGACTCCCCCCTCCCCTTTGTCGTGCTTGCCATTCCCCTCCACCACCTCAATCTGGGCAACATCTTCTTCTACGGTCATGTTCCACTTCCCTCGCCTCCCTCCACCACCTCAATCTCGGCAACATATTCTTCTCCGACCATGTCCCACTTCCCTCGCCTCCCTCCGCCACCTCAATCTCGACAACATCTTCTTTTCTGGCTGTGTCCCCACTTCCCTCGCCTCCCTCCGCCACATCAATCTCGGCAACATATTCTTCTCCGGTCGTGTCCCACTTCCCCTCGCCTCCCTCCGCCACCTCAATCTCGGCAACATATTATTCTCCGACCATGTCCCACTTCCCTCGCCTGCCTCCGCCACCTCAATCTCGGCAACATATTCTTCTCCGACCATGTCCCACTTCCCTCGCCTCCCTCCGCCACCTCAATCTCGGCAACATCTTCTTCTCCAGCAATGTCCCACTTCCCTCGCCTCCCTCCGCAAGATCTACTTTATCCACCTGGGTGGAAATTTGCTCAATGGTGAGTCCCCCCCCACTTCAAGTTCGACTACAACCGCCTCCGTAGTTTTTTCTGTTTTTTTGTTACAAGGCTCGAAATGAGGGAAAATTCTGTTCTTGTGTTTTCAGAACTACCAAACTTAAGTTTTCTTCTCTGATACATACTGCAATTCTTGAAATTGTATAGGAAGGATTGATTTTTCTTGTTTGCTATGAAAGAAATTTAGTTGGTGCTGAGATAATATCCTAATTATGGTGTTCTTTGGTTCTTCATCAGAAATGGACAGATAAAGTTACTGCTGAATTCCAGTTCAATGGATTGAACTGTAGAATGTGTTGTTCTTCAAAAGGACGGAACATGGAAGGGAAATTCCTTCTATAGACCAAGAGCAGTTCGATAAACAAGTTCGGTAAGCTCGATAATTGGAACATGAACGACCTGATGCCATGTGGATGATGGGGCACGAATTGCTCGGCTTGCATGAATCTACTTATATTCTTGCTTGAACTGAGATCTATAAATCTGTCTGGGACGGGACCAGATAAGAATCTACTACCAAGGTTGAAGTCGCGAAGGTAGGAAATGACAAGCACAACGAGGAGTGGGTTGGAAAAGGAGTTGTTGTCGGCGTCGAGAGAGGTGAGGAGGCAAAGGGTGGAGGCGGGGGAGGGGAAGGGGTTAGTGAGGAAGTTGCGGAGAGGTTCATGTGGCGGAGGGCATGGAGGTTGGGGAAGGAGGATGGGAAGGCTGGTGAGGGTGTAGCGAGAGAAGATTCTGGGGTTGCGGGTAATTTTGGTTTTTTCCCCTTAAATATCAACAAGGGTAATTTCGTCCAAACTTCAGTAGAGTTGACGGATGTCTCCTTCTCCCGTTGGAAAAAGACCGCATTGTGACCAAAAGAATACTTTAGGTACCCATTTGTTACTTTTGAAAGTTGAGGGACTAAGTTGAAATTGGGTGTATAGTTCAGGGAGTTTTGTGTAATTTATTCTTATATTAATGAGTTGTAGGTTTTTATTCTCTTGAATGGATGATGGACATTACATAAAACATAAAATATAGTATTGGATAATCTGAAGTTTTCTTCAATGAAGGGATTTTTATTCAAAGATTCATTGTAAAAATGCATGATAATAACTCTTTAATCATGAATTTGATGTGCACCAAAATATTTTGCATGAGATGTGATCATGCAAATCTTGTAATATTTAACTTTAATGCAAAGAAGGATACCCAATACATCGTAGTGTTATAATAACTTATAGTTTCCACATTCATATAATTTAGTAAAAACAAGTAATAAGTGATTATTTGTTTGTTAGATAGCTTACATAACACTGAGAGTAGAAATGCGTCAATAAAAAATCAATATCTTCTAATATGCATGGGTCGACCAACCAGAACCCGTTGTTATTGGGTCGGTCGAGTCTGGGCCTACCAAATAAAAAATTAATGGGCCACGACCCGACTCAAAGCCCACTACATTAAACAAGCCTTGGGATGGGCCGACCGTGACATGGGCAAACACAACTGACGCACCCCCCCCCCCGCAAAAGGCCACCGGACCTTACCCTGCACCCATCCCAGGAGGCCATCAGGTCTCCCCTCGTACCCCCCACCCACGGAGGCCATCGGGCCTCCCCCACACCCCATGGGAGGTCAGCGGGCCTCCCCCAGAAGGTCATTGAGCCTCCCCCGTGCACCCCTCCCTCAAAAGGCCATCGAGCCTCCCCGCACCCCACACCACGATGCCACCGTGCCTCCCACACGCATCCCTCCCTCAAAAGATCGGGCATGCCCCCCACATCCCAACCCATACACTGCACCTCCCCCTCCACCCCCCCACTCGACCCCAACACGAGAGGCAACTGGGTCGCCCTCACCATGCCTCCACGTGGACCCCTCCCCCATAGGCCACCGAGACTCCCCATCGTAGGTCATCGTGCCTCCCCTATGCCCCACCCCGAGAGGCCGCCATGCCTTCCCCGCGCACCCCTAACCCGGAGGCCACCAGGCCTCCCTCACGCGCCCCACCTCGGGGCCTCCCATGCACCCCACTACGAGAGGGCCACCGTCCTCCCCCACACCCACCCCACGAGGTTATCGTGCATCCACGTGCCCCTCTCCCATAGAAGGCCACCGGGCCTCCCCCTCGTGCCCTACCTCGATTAGCCACCATGCCTCCCCACACCCCACCCTAGGAGGCCACCGGCCTGCCCCCTCATGGAACTAAATTTCACGAAATTTTGATAAATTTCGGTTTCGACGGGTGGAGGGTATCGAAACCCATTGAATATCGATATCCCTGGTTTCGATCGAAATCTTGTGAGATATCGGCGAGATTTCGGGTCATATCAATATCTCGTCCGACAAAGGGAATCTCTCATTAAAAAATCCACCCATATGGCGATATTGACCGAAATTTCGGTCGAAACTCTCCCATTTCGACCGACTTCCAGCAGAAACTTCTCAAACTTCCTCCAAGGCCATCTTGCTTCAAGGTAAGCCAAATTTGGCCATATCTTCATCAAATTCTTAAATTTTTTAGGGGTTTTACTCTTAAGATGTTGATATAGCTTGGTATGGTGTTTTTTTTAGAGATTTCGAATATATAGCTTTAAATTTGGAGACGAAAATTAGGGGTTTTGTGTTTTAATTGCACAATAATGATATTTATGAACGCATTATATTGGATCTTGTGTATAACATGAAGTAAAACATACTTTGAGAACATTTTGTAAGATCTATGGAAGAGGTAATTGGAGCTTTTGTGTTTTAATGTGGAACGATGATGAGTTCTTCAATGATAAATTCGGATCTTAAGTTATGGAAGTAGAAAACATGTTTCGGATTTTTTTTGTAAATGAAATTTAAAAATTCAGTAAATCTGAAAATCATATGTTACATCTATTGTTTTTTTATATATTTTGTGTCACTTAGGTAGTCTTTCTTGAAAATGGTCACCTAATTGCTAGATCTAAGACCCTAATGTATAGATCTAAGGTGTTTTTTTTAAATCAGAATATTAAGAGTACACTTTCAATTTCAAACACCAAGTATTTATGATTTTGTGTGTATTAGGTGTTAGAAAAATTAAAAATATAATAAATTCGAAAACTAAAACATAAATTAATTAGCAAATTCATAATCGGTCGCATTGTATGCCTCTTTAATGATTGTTGTTCAATTTCCTCGCAGATTTCGGTGATCATCATCTTGGCACATTCCGGTTCCGGATCAGGATCTGACAGTTCTAAGGATCAGAGGGGAAATTTCAGTGGGAACATTGGTTGGAGGTATGCCTACGCTCCTGATGGAAATAAAGCGAAACCACAATGCAATTTCTGTGGAAAGAAGTTGGGAGGAGGCGGGATCACGAGGATGAAGCAACATCTTGTTGGCAATAACAAGAATGTTACCAAGTGCATGCGTTGTCCCAAAGATGTGAGGGACAAAGTGAATGCCAGCTTGGACGGGAAGAAGGAAAGGGATACAGAGAGGGTAAGAAGGGATGAACAATTGAAAGAAGGAAAGTAGAGACATTGATCAATGATATCAACTTTTGAGATGGCGTGACTCGGGTCACAAGGATCATGGATCCAGTTGTTTCTACATTGCGGATCGTGGATGACGATAAGAAGCCCACCATGGGAGTGATCTACGAGGCAATGCGCTGCATGAGAGAGAAGGTCAGAGAAGCGGTTGGAAAAGGATCCAAAGCATGGTTGGACATCATAGACGAGCGTTGGTCCAAGATGCTCTCACATCCTCTTCACAAGGCAGGTATATATTATGTAAAAATCTAATTTGTTTTTCATTTTTAAAATTTTTATAGATCTTTAGAATATGAGTATTGTGCTTGTTCGTGACTTTGTGTCCAGCTTATTACTTCAATCCTAAGTATCAGTATAAGAATGGACTTGGTACAAATGCTGACCTTCTAACAGTTGTACAAATTGTGGTGGAGAAGCTCGTCAAGGACGAGAAGTTACAGATCTTGTGCATGAACGAGGTAATCCTCAATTTGAAGCTAAATTAGGAGTCACAAAAATATTCTTTAAGAGTATTATGTAATGTATTATGACTTAAACCTATGTGTATAGGTTAAGTATTTCTGGGATGCCTTGGGTTCCTTTGGTCGAATTACTGTGGTAAATGGACGGGGCAATACTCTTCCTGGTAGGGACGAAAACAAATAAAACCAGTGATTGTGTGTTCATTTATTCCTACTATTGATTTATCTTGTTTTCGTTTTTTGCAGCCGAATGGTGGTTATTATACGGGATGGAAGCTCCCAACCTAAGAAATTTGGCAGTGAAAGTGTTGTCTCAAACCGCATCTGCTGGTGGTTGTGAGAGGAACTGGAGCACATTCAACTTGATCCATTCGAAGAGACGGAACAGGTTGAGAGAACAGAAGCTCAATGATCTTGTCTACGTGCATTACAACTTGAGGCTGAAGTTGAAACATACAAGGGAGGGACAAGACAAAGAGGACTACACAGACCCTATTGATCTTGCATACATTTTCAAGATGCACGATGACGATGCTGATGAAGACGTTCTCCAGAGGTGGATGGATTCCAATGGTGCTCCCGTTCTCGATCAACCAGGTGGAAGACCAAATGAGAATATAAGCAAGCAAATGGGAGCAGACGTAGGTGACTATTTGGCAAGATCCGGGCGGATTACAGACCCTCTTGGAGGGTTGGAGGCCGAGATTGATGCGGTTGTTGATAAAATTCTCTCCACTAGCTCCAAATCCAAATCGAAGTCAAAGGATTACAATGGAGATGATGATGATGATGATGTTGGTCGTGGTGGACCCATGGTTTGAAAAGGCTAGCCTCGAGGCGGTCGAGGCGTATGCCTCGAGGCGGTCGAGGCGTATGCCTCGAGGCGAGGCGGTCCCTTTTAGCCTCGAGGCTTACGCCTCAGACCGATCCTGTGAGGCGTGCGCCTCGAGTGGTCGAGGCGTAGCCTCGAGGCGGAACCCCTCGAGGCAGTCGAGACATTTCGTGAGGCGTTTTTGCTTTTTTTTTGAAGTATTTTTATTATTTTAATGGTTTACGTAGTAGTTTGAGAAGCTTATAAATATCTGTTTATTTAGGATAATGATTATATAAGATGAATTCCTAAATATGATGTTTATTTCATGCCCATAACATGATATTTACAATTAATGTATCCAACTATTTTGGCAAACTCTTACTATTTCACTCTTAATGAATGAATTCATAAATATTAAATCAAACAATACTTGTAACTTAACAAGATTTGCAATATATCAAGCAAAACAAAATGGATAAGGTTCACGGTTTCTCATGTTGCCTTATATTATATATTATACACAACATAAATTTCTTCGACATATATTTAATCGAACTTTTAATTACAACAATATTTCAAAGATTTGCTCGAAATGGATATGATTCATGGTTTCTCGTGCGATCATATATTATATGTTAGACACATAACATAAATTTCTTCGATGTATATTTAGTCATACTTTTAATTAAAACAATATTTCATAGACATATATGTATTGTTTAATTCTTTCACAATATCTATAGTCAATAAATTCCTCTTTGATTGGATGAAAATGTGTAGAAATGTATATGATGTTGTTCTATCTTCTATTTTGGGGTTCTTATCTTTATTATTTCATCATATCTTGTAGTGTAAATTATTATATATTGGGCAGAGAACATATAATTACATAGAGATATATCTAATTGTAGTTTTATACATATTTTTCTATATAAACTGAGGCTTACGCCTCGACCGCCTCGAGGCTACGCCTCGCCTCGATTCCAAGGAGACCGCCTCGTTCCGCCTTTCGTTTTTTCAAACCTTGGGTGGACCTGGTGATGGTGGGGAAACATACTCAGGTGGGTCAGGAGCGGGTGGTCGTGGACCACAAGATGCAAGATTTGAGTAAGGGTTACATGCAAAACGTGAATATATGGAGCGACAGAGGAACACACATGGACAATTTGTTCCAAATCCGAGTCCAGGACCTATGGATTACGAGTACGGTCGTGGTCATCGTTCAACCGACAACTACATGGACGATTTGATATCATCTGTAGGTTCCTTGAGCTGCATGGACATTGACAGCCCATATTGCGGAGGAACACCAAGTCCTTTAGGCGGATATGGATCGTTGCATGATGAGAGATCATTTGGCGTCTTCCCGGAATACTTTCATGCTCCTCCTCCAGGACCTCCTCCTCCTCCTCAAGCGTATGCACCTCCATCATATTCATATGGTTACAGTGGGTATGGGGGATACAGTAGCTACAGCGGTGAGAACTACCAAGGTAGCCAACCTGGGAAGAGCCAGGGCAGCTTCTTTTGGGGGTCACAGTTATGTTTTCTTCCCTGAGTACACGTCAGTTCCTCCTCCTCCGTAGAGATCTTCTCCTACTCCGTCGTCGTCGTCCCGAGGATCTCATGCCAGTAGTTCGCAGCCTCGTCGTGCCACTCGCGATACCAGATCTAGTGTTGCATATCCTCGTCTCGGGATACTCACAGGCATCGATGACCACCAATACATGCAGTGTGTGATGGACTACAAGGCCATGTACTCGTACATGAAATGGGAGAACTACTGCGAGTTCATTGAATCTGCGATGCGTTATGAGAGACAACAAGGAAGGGGGCGATTCAGATCCACCGCGGAACTCTTGGTTCTGAACCAAACATATCACCAGGTAATATATTTTAATCTTTTATTGCATTGATCATTAATGTGCATGTTCTTATTACTCTACATGAAATATATGTATTTTCACTTGTTCTAACTTGTAAGACTATTACTCTGTTTAACAACGATATGTTCGATATGGTGTGTGACATACCATCATAGTTATAGATGATAAGATGATTGATATGCATGTTATAAGCCTATAAGTGTAAATCTATTGTTCCATTGTTTGAAATACTTAGATTAACTCCATTTGCAATATCTAACATATTCTACAATATGACTGATATGACCGATATGTACAACGTAAGGGGTATAGATGAGCAATATGTGTGAAATAATTGTGTATTTATATGTTATTTATTGTTCTAATATTTTGGAAAATCAAAATTTACAATAAAATTGAAAAAAAAATGATTTTCTGAGCCATTTCCGACTTTTCCACCGAAATTGTCGAAATTTCCCGAAATTATGACAGAAACGAAATCGAGATTTCGAACCTTGCCCCCTGCATCCCACCCTGTCCATAGCACCTCCCACTCCCCCGTAAGGCAATTGGACCGGACCTCTCCCCCCTCCCCCCCAACCCGAAAAGCCACCATGCCAGGGGGGGAGGCACAGTAGCCCCCCAGTGTGGGGCACAGGGGAGGCCTAGTGACATCTTATGGTGGGACATAGTGGCCTTTCGGGGTGGGATGTGAGGGGGAGGCCATGTTGTCTCCCGGGTGTGGGGGGGAGAGGGGGCAATGGCCTTCCGGGAGAGGGACTGTGCGGTGAGGCCTGGTGGCCTCCTGGGGAGCGGAACGGGGGAGGCTCGGTGGCCTCCAAAGTGGAGAGCGCGAGGGGAGGCCACATGCTAGTAGGGTATGGTGGCATGGGGGAACATCAGATGGTTCTTCAACTGGGATCAGCAAAACAGACGGTTAGTATTCAAGGCATATCAATAGTTTATGTTATTCAGTTTCGTATTACTGTTAATGCTAATGTTATTGATTACTATAAACATCTACGTATGGGTGGTATATGTTTGTATGCTATATATGTGTGTAAAAATCGATTTATATATGCAAAATAATTAAAAAATCGAAACCAACTAAAACACGACTAAATATGATTAGTCGTCCGATTATCGATTAATCCTTAGTCAGTGATCCGATCGACCGAGTACCAACTTCTACAACCGTGGCATAGACTAGCCTTTCCGTTGATCATCTCTACAGCGGAGGGGCTTCCCAGACACTTAGATTGCATGGGTCAAGACATGCATAATAATGGCGTCATACGCGGTGCTAGTCAATGGACACCTGGAGGGGGCTTATTTTCAACCCCAATGGGGCATGCGATAGGGATGCCCCCTGGCACCTCTACTCTTTATGATTGTGTCAAAGGCCCTGGAAATTATGATGATTGACCTCTGAAGGAGGAATGTATTCGAGCTATCTTAGAGAAGATATTTCTATTCCTATTCTTCAAGTGTAGAATGGCATTGAAGGAGCTGGGATGATTGTGCAGGACACCTCTAGCGGCTGGGCACAGGTGGAGAGAAGGGCACGATAGGGACGTGTGTCGCCTGCTGTGGGCACTGGCCTAGGTGATGGTGGTGCACATGCCTTCAGGGGGAGATATTTGAGGTGTGGAAGTTGGGGTCACCATACTACGAGGTGTCGGGGCCTGATTAGGTGTTTCCTCTGTCGGATGAACGAGCATAGAAGTTTCTGCTGCCCGAGGAGGCATGCAGGGGATCCAGAAAAGGTCGAAGCTGATGCGGCAGAGGGAGGAGGATCGAAGGTTCCTGGTGCGAGTTTGTTGGAGTGAGGAGCGGTGTCTCGCTGGTACCATGGAGGATATTGGTCCAACTGTCCCTGCCCTCGGTAGAACCCACCACCCTATCCAACTCCGCAATCATCGTCAAAATCTCCCGCAACTGTTGATTAGTAAAATGTGATCTAAAGTGGGGGGGGATGAGTGCTCATCCTACATATCCGCCACTGAACAATTTGGGTCAATAGCCAACATCATAAGGTGCGGAAATCTATCACCTAACACCCCATTCTCACTCCAGTCGTCAATCCAAAATCTAAAGTCAGTACCACCACTCTGCAAATAACTCGCCAGAAATCGAAAGGAGCCCCCAGTGCCGAGGAGAGCGGAGCCAAAGCCATAAAGCCTCCTGATCATCGAGCACACCAGGTTTTCACAGTCGTCCCAAATACGAGCGATCAACTTGTTGAGCAATGCGTTATTCATCTTCTCCAAGCTACGCACACCAAGCCCGCCATCCTCCTTCGAGCACATAACATTCTTATAATCCATTAACATCAACCCATTTGATTGCCCTGGAAATGATCAGAAAAAGCATTTCATGATGTCCTCCAGCCTTTTCCATACACCAACGGGCACGAGGCTAGATGACAAGAAGAAAATGGGGATCATGGAAAGCATTGATCACAACAGCATCAACTTGTCATCTCTAAACAAGCACGTAGACTTCCACCCCGCAAGCTTCTACTCCATCTTCTCAATCCTCGATACACAGTCTACCAAATGCATCCTTCCAACTACCAGCGGCATGCATAGGTATCATATCAGCATATCTTTACGTAGGGAGCAAAGCCAACCTGCACATAAATCAACATCTACATCATCCAAGCTGAAGGGGACGACTTCTGACTTCTCCAAGTTAAGTCTCAATCCGGAGACTACCCCAAACAAATCTAGAATCATAAAGAGAACTTTGCAACTCTGAGAACTCCTCTGCAAAAAGAATCGTGCCGTCTGTGTATTGAAGGAGGGGGATAGAAATCTCCTCCTTTGAGTAACCGTGACAAAGCCCCCCGATCACTACACGGTCAATCATGACTACCAAAGCATCACTCGCAAGAACAAATAGGAGAGGAGCCAAGGGACACCCCTAATGAATCCCACGTTGCGGTTGAAAGCATATGTCCTTTGCTTGTCCATTCATCGGAACTGCACAAGAAGTAGTCATAATGCATCTCTTCATCCATGCTACCTATTTGTCTGAAAAGACGTGCAAAAATAAAGATACCTAAATGAAATGTCAGTCCACACAGTCATATGCCTTTGAGAAATCAACCTTTCATAGAACTTCTTTGTCCTTCCTCCTGCGCCAATCTCAGACGCCAAAACCACACTGAACATGAGCTACCTGCCAGGTAAGAAAGTACTATGCATTGGCAAGACAATCCTGCATAACAACCCCTGCAAATGACTGGACAATACCGTTGCTATAATCAAGTAAACTACGTTCGAAAGAGCAATCAGGCGATAGTCTTCAACCCATGTGGCAACATCCATCTTAGGAAATAAAAATGATGAAAGAGCTGTTGAGTCGCTCAAATCCACAATTTTCACCTGCAAATTCCATCACTAGCTCCATCATCTCCTCATTAATCACCTCTCAGAATTCCCTGGAGAAAAAGACCGGAAAGCCATCCGGTCCAGAGCAACCATCTGCATTCAGATCAAAAATCGCCTCTCTAACCTCCTGCATGGTGAAGGGTCTCGTCAACATTTCTGACTCCTGAGCAGAGATGGAACTCACACCAAGCCCCAGCCGCTTAAAACCACAACGCGGTGATTGTTTGCTCATGCTCTGAAAGTAGCCCATCACCGCCCGTGTGACCTCCTCCCCATGGTACATCACCCCCGCCCCCCACCTCAACCTATATCACGTTCTTCTATCTTCCATTTACCACGACATGGAGGAATTTAGTATTAGTGTCCCCCTCCTTCAGTCACTTCTGACGGAACCTTTGCCTCCACTCCAACTCCCGCTTCATATCCTCCTCAAGGATCCTCTGCACAGCCCCCTAGCTCACCAACTCATCCAGTTCCCTACTGTAACACCCGGGATCCACATAAACCCAAACCCGACCCGATTAGGGTCCGATTAACCCAATAAAGTTGTCTGGCAACATTAGACTACCTAAAACAATCAATTGATCGTAAATCAAAGGTCGTTCGGGTGAAATCGATCAAAAATCGGTCGCATAGTAATGCGTGCCCGAAAAAGCCGCGACACAGATTCGGAAACCCCAAAACAAACCGAAACCGTCATAAAATCTGATTCGATGAAACAAGATCAACGGAATTGACCGTTCGTCAATCAAAGACCGTATGATATTTTTAATTCACAAAATTTAACCCCAAGCCGAAACCATATCGCGAAAATTTCGGGTATGCAAACCCGATCAGAAGTATATGAATATTATACTCATATTGATCGTCATTTTGAGACGGTCAAAACGAGCCATTGTTCGTCACAATCAGAGACTTGAGGTGTAAATGCGGAAGGCTTTTTGTATATCAAATAAAAGATCATTTTTTTTGTATACGGCAATGGCAGAATCTGTTGGGTGCTTTCTAGGCAACAACCACCTAAGCATTTCTCTTTCTCCACTTGTCAAGCACCTTTGGATCCCTAACTCCTTATAAATACCCCCCAAAGACCCTTATTATTCTCTTCATATTTCCCCAAAAAAGTTCCCTTCACTTTTCCTTCCAAGAAATCCAACGAGAAGGGCATCAGCCCCTTCTCTCCTTGGTAGGTTGCTGCTACAGGGGCAACTCTCGGCTGCCCCCAATAGGACAGCAGCTGCTGCATATTAGCCCTCCAATCTTTGGCAGAAATCACTCCAGCAGCTCCAGCCTCTTCTTCGTGGAAACTGCTGCACATCAGCCCCTCCAATCAAAGGATCTTCTGCATGCAGCAACACCTGCTGCTGTGAAGCCTACTTTTCAGCCATCTTGCATGCAGTTAGATCTCCATTTTGGAGATCTAATTTGGTGCAATCCTCACTCCTTGCTGCCATGCATGAAGAATTACATTTTTTTATTAATGTTCAATTCAATCCTCAACCATTATTGCTGCCATCTATGTACAGTTTCACTCCTTTTATTGCTGACCTTCCAAGCTTGAAATTTCACATTTATCTGATTTTTGGTTTCATTCTCTATAGAACACCTTATATTAATGCATATAATTTCACATATTGCATTTAATGTCCCTGCCAATATTTAGGAGGTCAGAAAGATTAAATCGATTAATATTTCCAGAAAGAATCTATTTCTTAATAACTCTATTCATTTTTTTTTCTGTACCAAAATTTTACTGGGTTAATCTGAAATTTGATTATGGATTTTGTTTTACTTATTTTCTTTTAGTTTGGCTACACTATAATTTCCTCCTATTAGTAATTGGTACATGACAACTGTACGGTTATTATTATCTAATGGACATATTTAAACTCTAAATATTGTTCTAAGTATTCAGTTTCAATGGTTGTATACTCTACTGACTACAAAATTTTCTGGAGGTTTATTCTTGAGGGTACAACTTATCTATATTGCAACATCTATGTTTGTAATATATATATATATAGGAGAAACTTCAAATGAGACGGGGTCTCATTGTGAATATGATGAGCCACAAATTACAGCCGTTTGATATGTATTGATGGTCATGATTAAATCCGGTTTTCCAATAGAAAACCACCATCAAAACCGCCTTCCATCCTCTTTTTATGGAAAATCCTAACATATTAACTACAATTCCGACTTTTATGTTCGATTTGGAAATATTAATTATCATCAACTTTATTGTCTCGATTTAATTAGGTAAACATTCCTATTATGTCTTATTTCTCATTCCAGCTTATCTCATTGTTCAATGTTCTCGAATATCTCATTTATGGAAAATCCTAACATATTAACTACATTCGCTTAATTTTTAAATTTAAGTAGTATATGTTATTTCGTTTCATATCATAATATTTGTATTATTATACGTAACAATTTCAAATTATTGTTAATTTTTTAAAATTGTCAATTAACATTTTCATATTAAATCTGTTAATAAATTTTACAATCCAAAACATATTTTCATTGTCCAAAAAAGCAAATTGGTCGTATTAAAACATTATTTTCATAAGGATTGGAATTTTATATCCTCCTAATTTATTTAACTAATCCTCATATTTGCTTTTAAAACCAACAAAATATGCTCAAATTTTTTTAAATTTAGTAGCTTCATTTCAAAAAAGTATCGTAAAATATCAATTTGTTAAAGTGTTATTCAAATAACAATCTCAAAAAAATATTTTTTTTTTAATTTTGTTGACAATCAATATATAAATTAGACCTTCTTGCGTCTGTTTTTAATAAATTAGTTTTCCCAATTTTGTAGATCCGCCCTTTTCCCTCAGTGCTGCCTTTTTAAACAACAAAATATGAACAAAATTTTGTAATTGTAATGGCTTTATTTCAAAAAAGGCTCATACAATAGCAACTTGTTAAAGTACTATTCAATAAACTACATCATAAAAGTAATATTTTTTGAACTATTTGCTAGTCGCTATATACATTAGCAGTCCTGGCGTCTGTTATTAAGAAAGTAGTTTTGCCTAATTTGTAGTTCCGGATTTTTCTCTACTATCCCATTAAAATCGCACGTTTGTATTCTCTATATATAGAAATGTTATTTCGTCAAAACCATTTCATATAATGATAGTGGTTTTGATCCGGACCTTCCGATCTTAATCCAACCGTATTTATTGTTGGCTCACTATAATCACTATGAGACCCCACCTCA
Source organism: Ottelia alismoides (assembly GCA_037367405.1). Taxonomy (NCBI): domain Eukaryota; kingdom Viridiplantae; phylum Streptophyta; class Magnoliopsida; order Alismatales; family Hydrocharitaceae; genus Ottelia; species Ottelia alismoides. Next base: position 425,223 of record JAZKJV010003519.1, read on the forward strand.
TTTGAAGGGGTCCCTATATATATATATATTTGACAATCAACTATGGATAGGTGAACCATGTAAACACGTCATCGTGATCCTTGATGATCTTGAATCCATAGTCTAATATCAAATCTATATGATCCTTCCGATACCCTTTCTCATGCGAATACATTCCTGGAAGTTGAATATTCTCGTTACATAAGAAGTGAATTTCTCTCTTACCAATGAAAGACGAAATAAGAATTTTCTGTCAATTGGTTATTACATCGCCTCTCCTGATTAGGCTAAGTTAATAAATAACAACCATTTTTTTTAGATCTTGGTTAATCATGTGATATCTGCAAACCTGGTTATTAAATGGTTGACTTATTGGAATAGCATCTGTATGTCATTTAATGACTTAGTGAGCTAAATAGTTCCAGATTCTATCTTTAGTTCAACATAATTTAAGTCATAAAAAAATCAAGAATAAGGGATCTTTCTGAACATATTCTTATTGATCTGGGTGTCAACTCCCGATGAGTTCAGTAGTGAAATAGAATACTACTATGTGAAAAGAAAACCTTAGTCCTCTTTAGATAGAGAAAGGGTAGGGTTAATTCAAAACTTAAGCCTAAGTTGAAAGCTTGAATGAGTAACTAACCCATCTATAACTATAGGTTGCACTCCAATTTTAGTAACACTATCCCTACAAGGAGGTGACAAATAGTGAATGCTAACGTAGGAGTCAAATGACTATTAATCATTGAGGTTATGACAAATGTGCAATACAAAGATCACTTTAAATCTGTAAGGCGAACAACATCTGATAATATGAATTGGATATGAAGTCAAGAGAACCAATATGGTTATGAATCAGTGACGCTAAAAATCTGTGCCGGTCATGGTGACCCTTACACCTGATCGTGCGAGGGCGCAGTGACCCTCAACTGGGCAAGAGATAGGAAGCCCAGTTTGGGCAGCGGCTGCCAAGTGCGCAGGTCTAGGATCCCAATCCCTTTCACGGTTTTTACGCGAGCTCGCAGTGTTTTTACGCCTCGTTGGGATCCCGACTTTAGACCACTTCTGATAACCCTTTGTTTTAGGATACCCAGGCAGGGGATCCTCGGTTTTAGTTTTTCCGTACGAGCTCGTTTGCCCGTTACCGGTCGGACTATTTTTTCTACAGTAACTTTTCCGGAGAGTCTCTCTCCCCCGTCTCAGTGGGGTAGTTTTGGAGTAGACCTATCCCTCTATTGGACCGCACTTTCAATTAGAGGGCGAGACGAAAGATCCATTTGTAGGCTACCTCACCGCTTGAGTTTTTCTTTCGCCAGCAGACTTGGCAATTCTACATCCAAATCATCCATGTCCACATTTAAGTCATCTAAGGTTACATTGAGATAGTTACATTTGAGAGTTGGAGAAATTACAATCAAAGTTGAGTTGTTTGGAAGTGTTATAATAAAGTTTGAGTTGAAATAATACGACTATAATAATACGAGAATATACACACACATACACTTATGAGCAATCAATTACAATATAAATATGTTATATATGGGAAACGTTGGGATAATGGATGAGCATGAGAGGTGCATACAAACAACCTGAAAATCCTTTTTACATATGCAAGTAGAAGTAAATCTTAATTGTTCATGCCTTTCTACTTGCTAACTTTTGAAAATAATTAAATGCCCGCTTTATTTTTTTAAAGTTTTTGGGAGATACCAGCAACCGATGGCGCATCTTCTTTCCTAACATGTTTTGGCAGGCAAAGAGCCTGATGCCCAGTAGTTGTTGATGATTCCAGGTGATAGGGTATATACCAAACGGTACGTATACTTTTGTCACAGCTTTTTGTTCGATTCATAGTGTAAATGCTTCCCCTTCTCTTCTGTACAAAATTTCGGAATAGTATATGTATTGGCAGGCTTCATGTACATGTTGTAATTATATTATGAAAATGAATAAAATTTTGGTGGCTTTTGTCTTTGTTGATTCTGATGAATGTGGTTTATTTATCTGAATGTGAATGTCATGGCAGAAAAGCGTGACATTTTCCCACATTTTCATTATTTTGTGCGATCTTTAGCGAATGTTATAGTGTGAAATGTGTGTAAACGGGTACCCGGATCCTAGGGGGTTCGCACCTACTATCTTCCAGCATGTCAAACCTTACCATCTCTTCCCGAGCCTCATTCCTCATTGTTTGAGAATGTAATAGAATGGTAATTGGATCTCTCTAGGATCCAATTACCACGCACTCATGTTTAGTCCCGCATCTACTATCTGTGGGACTCTGATCTGTCTATGTGGCTATATAAGGTGCCCTACACCCATGTACTTGTTGAGAAAAGTGAACAAGAAATATGCGACCTTTTGAGACCTTCTCCCGTGGTTTCATCCCACTCCTTCACGGAGTAGGGTTCCACATAAAATCACTGTGTTCATTTTTCATATTTCTTTATTTTCATGCTCTGTTTATCTATTCACTTTTGCATTCTAGATTTCAATATGGTATCAGATCAAGCCGATTCTGCGGGTTCGATTATGAGTTTATTTTATGTAAATTTATTTTGATTCATGTTCGCTATCGATTCCAAGTTTTAGAGATCTTGTGTTCAAGTTCTGAGCAAAGTTTAGGGTTTCACAGAACCCTTATTCTGTGGCGCATGTAAAGCAGCCACAACAACCAACCTTGTGGCAGGTCCATCACCTTCTAGACGCTACTGATGTACTGTGATTCCAGATGCATATGTGATTCCCAACACGTCTTCCAACATGTTCAAGGGTTTTTGATGAAACCCTAGTCCAAGCCATTGCACGAGATCCCCGGGTGCCACCAACCGTATAAGAAGCATCGCCCTTACGCAACGGTTCTCCTTCCCCTGACATCGCTTATCCAAGAGCTTGGATTGCCTCCCATCTCAGCGCACCTCGCACGATCGACAGAACCCCCTTCTCCAAGCCATACCTTCACTCCAGCTGCCATCGATCGACCACCCCCTTTCCATAGAACAATGGTGATGGCGGCATCATCTCCTCGGTTGTGACTCCAGGCAGCGACCCTTCTCCCAAACGACTACCCTCCCTCCAGGTGGCCCTCCTCGTAAAGCCAACGGTGCTCCCGCAGAAGTTGCAGGACCTTCGAAGAAAGAAGAAAGCCACTACGTGGGGCGATGGGTTCTCCAGAACCCTAATTTTCATTTTGAAAGAAGCCCTTCGTTGGGCTTTAATAGCCAGGTTGGGATGTTTTGGATTAAAAGAAAAAAAGAGAAAATTGTAAGGGAAAGGGAGGATCTCTACTATCATATCCAGGGAGAAAAGGGCCGAGAGGTACTGGGCCTAATTGGGCTGCAGAGGAAGAGAAGGGCTGGTACTTTATTAAAAAAAGAGACGAAGAAAGAAAAAAGGGGAACCTTTTGATTCAAAAAAGTCAAAAAAAGAATGGTTACAAAAAAGGAGAGGGGATTTTATTTGAGGCCCAACAGGCCTACGACTACTTTGCAAAAAAGGGAATGACATGAAAAAAGGCTACGTACAAAAAGAAGCCATGCGTGGAAAAAGAAGAGAAGCGCAAAAAAAACATGTTTTTGATTTCTCCCAACTTGATCTTCCATGCTCTTTATTCTATCAAGTATGGGAGAAAGGGGGAGTCAAAGATGGATTCTTCGGGACTTCTACTGCCCGACCATGACTGACAGACCGACACTCCATACTACTATTGCGATCATTTTAATTCACCGAGCATCGACTACTTCGTCGGGTGTCTATCTTCGAGTACTACTCCGTGATGGACTTCTACTATGATTCTTCTCTACGCACGACAGAGATACGTTCTGGTGATCTAATATCACAACAACTCTACAAGCTTGTCAGCGATATGTTCCGGTGACCTGAAAGTCCCAGACCCGTCTTCGAGCGAGGTCTTATACCAGCAACAGACATATATTCCTCTTGTGATGTATCGTGTGAAGATGCGATGTATATCTTTTCTTTTTATTACAAACTGTAGCTTTCTCAGCTCCAGATTGAGGGGGAGTGTTGGAGAACGTAATAGAGTGGTAATTGGATCTCTCCATGATCCAATTACCAGCCACTCATGTTTAGTCTCACATCTACTATCTATGAGACTATGGTCTAACTTTAGGGCTATATAAGGTGCCCCACACCCCTGTACTCATTAAGAAAAGTGAATGAGAAACATACACTCTTTGAGGCCTTCTCTCGTGGTTTCATCCCGTTCCTTCACGAAGTAGGGTTTGTGACCCCTTACGGGGATCCGGGTACCGGTTTACGCTACTTTTGCGGTATTTTATTCACATAAGATTCGCATAAGCTACAGAAAAACAGGGAAAACTTTTCGCAATGAATATATTTGCAAGTGACATTCGCATCCACATTCATAATCATAACCACAAGTTTAAAGAGACAAATGGCACCAGAAATTCATTTCATTAATTTCCATATAAAATTTTACAACATGTACCATGTCTGCTAGTACATACAATATCCCAAAAGATCTGACTGAACAGAAGAGATAGCATTTACATTATAATGTGAATAAAAAACTGAGACAAAATAAATCATATCCTGTCTTCTGGAAGTATGAACAGCTACTGATCAACAGGCTGTTTTCCTGCCAAAACATGTTTAGGAAAGAAGAGGCGTCAGCGGTTGCTGGTACCTCCCGAAATTTATAAAAATAAGTAGACATTTAATATGTGCAAAAGCGAGCAAGTAGAACGGTGGAACAAGTATAATTTACATCTACTTGCGTAAGTAAAAAGGTTATCAAGTTATTTGTAAGCATCTCTCATGATTGCCCAATTACCCAACATTTCCCACATATGACATATTTATATTGTAGTTGAATACTCACGAGTGTATGAGTGTAAGCATATATATCATTTTCTTCAAAGATCAAGTTTGTGAGTGATGATGGAAAAATTTGAGATTGGAATGATTTCTTGATTTATTTAGATTCTTAAGTCTAGTGAATAGTCATTTCCTATCAATCATAACTTTTAATCGTAACTTCTCCAATTCTTAACTTCAATTGATTCAGATATAACTCCAGATGATGTAGATATATATATGGATGATCTAGATATAGAATCGCCAAGTCTGTTGGCGAAGTAAACTCAAGCGGTGAAGAAGCCTACAAATGGCTCTTCCGTCTCGCCCTCTAGTTGGAAGGACGGTCCAATAGAGGGATAGGTCTACTCCCAAACTACGCCACTGAGATGGGTGAGAGAGACTTCCCAGAAAAGTCGCTCTAGAAAACAGCCCGACTAGTACAGGCAACCGAGCTCGTACGTAAAACTGAAAAACCGAGGATCCCCCGTCTGGGTATCCTAAAACAAAGGGTCAGCGGAATGGTCTAAAGTCGGGATCCCAACGAGGCGTAAAAACACTGCGAGCTCGCGTAAAAACCGAAAAGGGACTGGGATCCTAGACCCGTGCATTAAGCGGTCGCTGCCCTAACTGGGCTTCCTATTCTCCCGCCCAGTTGAGGGTCACCGTGCCCTCGCACAGTCAGGTGTAAGAATCACCATAACCAGCATAATTAGTTACATTGCTGATTCATCGTTCTCATTTGTTTGATTTCTCAATCCTCTTATAAATCTCTTTTGTGATTTACTCAACAACTCTAAATATCTTGGCAACCGCTCTTCTTAATAGTGATATATATATTTAGTAGGATAGACCTAAAGGATGATATTACGAAGATTGTTGTGATAATCACAAGTTATCAATGATTAATTTAATCATTTCTAAGTTATTTGTCTAAGAATAAGTGGAGCTTTTAAGAATTTAGCACCCAATCTTTTATCAATGTTATTCATGGGTAATGACTTCTATGGAAAAAAAGATTTTAAGGGTCATATAGATTTTACACTAATCATGACAGTAACCACTGTTTATAGATTAAATTTTACATTTCCAATCATATATATATAATTCTAACTCTTTAAGAGTGTGATGATAACATAAAAACTTGAAATGCATATACATAATAGTTGTGAAAATCCTCAACACAGTATATAGTTCTTGACCCATTGCGTTCATGTTGTGGATAAACGATCAGACTAACAAGTATATCTTATCTTATAGGGATACGCTCTGTCACTAGCTGCTATGATACAACGATACTGTGTCATTTGAAATTTAGTATATGGGTAATCATTTAGTCAAATGATTTCTAATATAAGTAATCTTAGCAGAGTGAGACAACAAAGAAGTTGTTCTAGAACTTTATTAGAAATTTGATGTGCATCCAAAGGTATACCCACCCACATTATATATAATAACAGGAATTGCCTTCAGACCTACAGTGTTCAAGAGTCAACACTCGAATAGAACCTTCGCATGATGGATTATGCAAAAACAATTATTTCTTCAGTGACTGGCTTGTGAGAGTATATATGACTATTAGTTCTTGGTAGAAATCTACATAAGATTTGGCTTCAAAAAAAAAGAAATCTACATAAGATAATTAGGTGAGAATTCACACCTAATTAAACACCTATTGATATATGTGATTGGTGGATAGCTATTCAAGGAATCGAGTTAACTGCTGAAGAAAAGTCAAATGGCATTTATGACTAATGTTAATATCAGTTAATGAACACATATGTTATACAGATTAAAAAAAATTCCAAATAAACAAAATATAAACAGAGTTCAGATCTTACATTTAAAGCAGCTTTATTCAATTTTTTTCTAGAAATTTACAGAGTAGTAGCAGATAACAAACAGAAGTTTCGTTTAAGTAAAAAATATTAATATTAAATTATATACAGATCATAGCAGAAATTTCAGAAATTATATTCAAGTCGCCATTTTTAAAAAAAAAAATATCTGCAACAGGAATTTGGACTCTGCTCCAATTAGTATAAAATTAATTATTTTTTTAAATAAAGACATTATTTTTTTGGGGAATCAAGAAAGTTAGAACACCATGCATGACAATATGAAATACATGTATCAAAAGAGATCTGCATGCAAGAGATTCTGTATTTTATTCTTAACTTGAACTTAAATCTATCATTGAAATCCATAGAAATAGAATTCTGGACTAGATTTCATAAATGACACTTATGCAGTGCACTACTCACAATAAACAAGAGAAAGATGCATAGAAGCATCAAGGCGGATATGGATTTATCATGCATGGCAGCAAAGAGGGGCGTAGGAATGTACCTACAAAATCTTCAAATCTTGAAGATTATTTTGCTGCAGATTTTGAGATAGGAAAGAGCAGCAGTCCAGTGGCATTTGATGCAGGAGCAGGGACCTCCAGATACTCCAGATGAGGCAGGAGAAACTGCAACTTTTGAAAGAGGGCTTTGGGTTCTCGTTGGAATTGGGGAAGGAAAAACAAGGGAGGGTTTTGGGGCATTGGAAGGGGTTAAATAGGGAAAGAGAGGAGAGAATAGAGAGGGGGAATGGGAGAAAAGAAGAGGACTGGCATTTGCCCTTACGTTGGCAAAAAGAATGTGACATTTGTCTTACTTTAGAATGATGACAATCAGCAGGCTGACATCAGCCTGCTGATGTCATAAAGTTAATTTAATTTTTTTACAACAATAGTCTGCTGCTACAGTTCTGTTTCAGAAATTTAATTTTTTTTATTCATCTATTTGTGATATTTTAAAAATGCCCATATTCGCGCCTCGAGTGTCGGATTTCGACGCACAATATATCGTTGTGATCGTTTTTGAACAACGATCAAAATGAGTATAATATTGATATACTTTCGGTCGAGTTTTGAATACCCGAAATTTTCGGATACAGATTTTGTTTAAGATTAAATTTTACGATTTAAAAATATCAAATGACCTCCGATTAACGAGCGGTCGATTCCGTTGGTCTTGTATCGTCGAATCGGATCTCATGACAATCTTGGTTCGTTTCGCGGTTTCCGAATTTGCGTCGCGGCTTTTTCGTGGAGCGTATTACGATGCGATCGATTTTTTGTCGATTTCGCCCGAACGACTTTTGATTCACACTCAATTGGTCGACTTAGGTTATCTAATGTTGTCAGATAACTTTATTGGGTTAAACGGACCCAAATCGGATCGAATCCGGGTTTGATTGGAAACCGGATGTTACAGGGTTCCACGTAAAATCCATGTGTTCATGTTTCATACTATTGAGATAACTGTGTCTCACAGTATCACTTTTATATTTTATGTTTTCTTTGTGTATCACTTATGTAATTAACTCATGCCTTTTCTCCTATATAAGAGAGCCCTAGGATCTCTTCTATGATATGAATAATTTTTATCCCAACATGGTATCAGAGCAATAGTCCTAGACCGGGGTTCTCTACCACCCAAAACCCTAACCCTACCCCTCCCCCCCGCCTGGCGTTGTTGCACGTTACAAGGGATCCAGCGCCCCGACGGAGCCCCTCCCGCGCCCAGGGGGTCCCGCCGCCGCACACTCCAGGGACTCCAGCACCGCTGCTAGAGGCTTCCCAGCCCTCCTGCGCGACCGTCGGGCCCCTCCTGTGCACCGCCCTGCCGCCATAGGCCCCTCCTTGTCCCGGCTCCGTCATAGACACCTCCCGCTACTGACAGGAGGTGGCTGCAAGCAAGGTTTAAAAAAGCGCGAGGCGGTCCAAGGCATTTTCTCTGAAATTGAGGCGAGGCGTAAGCCTCGAGGCGGTCGAGGCGTAAGCCTCAATTTTTTTGGAAAAAAATTAAAATTAAAGCAAAATACATTACAAAGTATATAATACTATTACATTTTGCCAAAAACACATTCAGGAATAATTTAAAACTAGTAAAAGATACAATACATAAGCGATGAAGGCATTGAATGTAATAATTATTTTACTTCAGTCTTCACGTGTTTATTTTTCAACATTACTTCATATATCATATATATGATAACTATTCTAAGTTCACAACTTATACAACCAAACAACAACATCAAGTTGCAAACTTGCAACTAATATAAAATTCTATTACAATTCAAACAAAAATATGTGTAATAGAACTAGTATGTGTAGATGTATGATAAATTGAATATGATGTATACAAGATCATGTAACTTCGCCTGTTTCAAGCTATCTCTTCTCTTTGCATGGAGCTATATATATATATAAATATGCAAGGTTTAACATGGAAACAAAAATACAAAAATAAAAAATATAATGCTAACAAAAAATAGGGTTATGTGTAACAAAAAAATGTAAAAAAAGCCTCATGACTCAAGGCTTACGCCTCCGCCTCGCCTCGAGCGCCTCAGGCGAGGCTGAGGTGTACGCCCCTAAGTCTGTACCTGAGGCATGCGCCTCGGGGCGCTTTAGGCCCGCCTCACCTTGAGGCGTACGCCTTTGCGCCTCGAGGCGCCGCCTTTTAAAACCATGGCTGCAAGGCATTTTAGTGCCTCTCTGAGGTCTCTGGTCTTATTCGCGAACAGTGATATAGTCTGATTTCTACCTTGTTGTGCGGCCCGAGACCTCGGACGAAGAACTAGGGATGGTTGTATAAGTCTACAGATACAACTCATCCCTCCTATGGTGCTGTAGACAAGTCTATTCTTGATTTGTTTCCCAATTGTTATGTGTCTTGGCTTATTGAAAAATGTCAGAGATTAAGGGTGACGTGTTCTCTTCTGGTGCCTTCAAGGGTCTGGCACCTATCGTGAAGATGGATGGGACCAACTACGAGTTATGGTCCATGCAGTTTCGTACCCTAATGCAGTGCCACAACAAGGAGCATAATCTGACTGACTCGGAGCCGACAGACAAGACTGGAGCCAATGCATCATGGACGCAAGATGATGCCTATGCTCGTATTTGGCTCTCTGGGACACTTACCGTAGAGATCGCTAATGATATTGTTAATCAACCAACTGCAAAGGTTATGTGGGATATACTGGAAGCCACATAAGGACGGGCGAAGAATGAAAGCAAGATTCTTCAATTGCAGTTCGACATTTTCTCGACCAAGCAGAATGGTCGACCTCTCCACGCACATTTCTCATCTGAGAGGCATGTTTGAACGACTCCACAGTTTCATGCCTATTACTACCAGCACTGAACAACAACAGACGTATCGAAATGCCACCATGACTGGAGTTTTCTTGTCATCCCTTGACTCAGAGTACGATGCCGCTCGTACTCAACTCCTGACTGGCTAGACCATTCCATCGATGGAGGAGGTCTACAAGCGACTGAGCAGGATTACTACGCCACAGACGACTTCCTTGGCTATGGCAGCCTCTCGTGGCTGCGGAAGTTCTTCCCAGTTTCGTGGCCGTGGACCTCGTGGTCGGGGTGGCAGACATCAGCGTGGCCCATGTTCCTATTGCCATCGTCCTGGTCACTCGGAGGAGACATGCTTTTAGAAGCATGGATATCCGATGTCTGCAAGTATTGCTGAGCAGACTGACTCTTCATCTACATCTACTACAGATGTACGTTTTGATGATCTTTTCTCGAGACTTCGAGAGATGGTGATCACCCCTACGACTCTGACTGCAGGTCCATCAGATGCAGCGGCCAACGCCAGAGCATTGTCCAGTTCATCAGGTATTCCCTATGCACTTACCAGTAGCAGCAGTTTCGATGTGACAGATTGGATTATGGACTCTGGAGCGTCTCATCATATGTGTGGAGATCGGACGCAGTTTACCTCTTACAGGCCTATTCCTCATGGGCAATCCGTTGTCATTGCCAATGGAGTTTGGCTACCCATTGTTGGTCAGGGGGAGATTGTTTTAGCCACGTCTATGCGTCTTCAGAACGTCTTACACGCTCCTGATTTTCAAATGAATCTTTTGTCTATTAATCAAATTACAAAAGATTTACATTGTTGTGCCATCTTTGATCCCTCTTCTCTTGTGTTTCAGGACATACTAACTGGGAGGATGATTGGTCGTGGCTGTGAGCATGTTTCTTCTTTCATGTGGCATCTTCGCTTTGGTCACCTTCCTCTTCAGAAGATGATTCATGTTCTCCCGCAGATATCTACTCGTACTGCTTTGGACTGTGAAGCATGCCAACTTGGAAAAAACCATCGCTCTTCGTTTCCGAGTCTAGTCGTCATAGTAGTCGGTCTTTCGAGTTGTTTCATTTCGACATTTGGGGTCCGAGTCGTGTTCCTGATCTTCAGGGGCATCATTTTTTATATGGTTGTTGTGGATGATTATTCTAGACTATCTTGGGTTTTCTTGTTAAAACATAAGTCAGAAGCAGGTGTTATCATTAAGACTTTTCTTATTGAAGTTAATAATATCTTCTCTGCTAATGTCAAATTCATTCGTACTGATAATGCTTAGGAATTTTATACATTACATTTAGCGGAATTTTTCAGGTCTCTTGGTATAGTTCATCAGACTTCCCGCAATTATACATCACAACAAAATGGTGTTGCATAACGTAAACATTGTCACCTTCTTGACGTCACGAGGACTTTGTTGATTCACAGTCGTACACCTCATTCTTTCTAGGGGGATGCGGTTCTCACCGTCTGTTACTTGGTGAATCGCATGCTATCCACTATTCTTGGAAAAAAGATTCCCTTCTTGATTGTGTTTCCCGAGAAGGAAATATTCTCTCTTACACCCAGATTCTTTGGATCGGTGCCCTTTGTCCACAACTTCACTCCTAGCCATGACAAGCTCTCACCTAGAGCTGTCAAGTGTGTCTTTATTGGTTATTCTCGTACCCAAAAAGGGTATAGATGTTTTGATCCTGTCGAGAGAAAATATTATGTGAGCGCTGATGTTACATTTTTTGAGTCTATTATGTATTTTTCTCCTACAAGTGACAGGTTGTCTAATGCTGGTTCTAGAGAGGATGTTGTGGTTCATCCACCTCCATTTTCTCCATCTCATGCCCCGTGTGACGCTCCTCGGTCTTCACCACCTCCTCCACCATCTCCACCTCCTACCATCGAATCCACATTTTTACCCCATGTTTATACTCGTAGGTCTTCTACTCGCCCCTCTGCTCCTGCGCTGTCTACATCATCCACCATGCCTCAGGTATGTCATGAATATATTATTTCTACTGATGGCACTGGAGATTTGAATAATTTACAGGAAGAGTTGATTCCAAAGGACAATGAGGCTGATGACCTGGAGATACCTGTTGCCCTAAGGAAGCCTCGTCGCCAATGCGCCACATACCCTCTTGCTGCACATGTTTCCTTGGATCATCTTTCAGCAGTTTACTAGAAGTTTGTGGTGTATCCCACAGATGTATCAGGAGGCGCTTCAGGACAGTAGGTGGCGACTTGCAATGGAAGAGGAGATGGCGGCTCTACGATCACGTGGCATCTGGAGCATTGTTTCTGCTCCATCAGGTGCCTCCTTTGTGAACTGCAAATGGATATTCACGGTTAAGCAGAGGGCAGATAGCAGTGTGGACCGCTTTAAAGCAAGGCTTGTGGCTAGGGGGTTCACCCAAACCTATGGGGTGGACTATCAGGACACCTTCTCTCCAGTAGCAAGACACTCGACACTTTGCATTCTTCTATCTGTTGCTGTTTCATGGAACTGGCCTCTTTACCAGCTTGATGTGAAGAATGCATTTCTCTATGGGGATCTACAGGAGGAAGTGTATATGCAACAGCCCCCAGGATTTGCTACTGAGGGGGAGTCTCAGATGGTGTGCAGACTTCATAAGGCAATTTATGGCCTGAAGCAGAGTCCGAGAGCTTGGTATCAAAAGCTATCGGAGTTAATAGAGCAACAAGGGTTTGTGCGGTCTACTGCGGACCGCTCACTGTTTGTTCAGAGGACACAGAGAGGTATTGTGGCTATTCTTGTTTATGTTGATGATATTGTCATTATAGTAGATGATGAGCAGGGCATTCTTATTGTCAAGGAGTTCCTAGGTCAACAGTTTGTGACCAAGGACCTTGGCAATCTTCGTTACTTCCTTGGGTTGGAGTTCGCCAGGAACCAGCGTGGCCTTGTAATGACTCAGAGGAAGTTTGTTATGGACCTTCTCTCTGAGACAGGTATGACAGGGTGCAAACCTGCTACTGCCCCTATGGATGCAAGAATGAGATTGTATGATGAGGACACTGAAGTTGACAGGAGGAGATACATAAAGCTTGTTGGGAAGCTCCTATACGCCACCATCACCAGGTCGGTCGGATCATGCATTTGCAGTAAGTAAAGTCAGTCAGTTCATGGAGCAGTCCAGGAAGGTGCATATGGATGTCGTCAATATGATTTTAAGGTATTTGAAGACTTCACATGGTTCAGGCCTTATATTCAGTAGGGATATATCCCTTGAAGTGACATCATGTGCAGATGCAGATTATGCTGGTTGTCCCAGGGACAGAAAGTCCACTTCTTGTTTCGCTATTTTTGTAGGCAGCTCACTTGTTTCATGGAAAAGCAAGAAGCAGACAGTGGTGGCCAGATCTAGTGCAGAATCTGAATACATGACCATAGCACAAGGATGTGCAGAGATGAGGTAGGTTAGATCGGTATTGACCGACCTTACTATTGAGGTTTCTCTTCCTATGAAGCTTTTATGTGATAATCAAACAGCTTTATTTATTGCCAATAACCCTACGTTTCATGAGCGGACAAAGCATATCGAGGTAGATTGTCATTACACTAGAGACATGATTCAGAAAGGTCTTATATCCACCTCTCATGTTTCCACAGGAGATCAAAGGGCAGACATCTTCACCAAGGCCCTGGGTAGAGGTCCATGTCAGAGGTGTTGTTCCAAGCTGAGCATGATTGATATTTATGCTCCAGCTTGAGGGGAGTGTTGAGATAATTGTATCTCACAGTATCACTTTTATATTTTATGTTTTCTTTGTGTACCACATATGTAATTAACCCATGGCTTTTATCCTATATAAGAGAGCCCTGGGATCTCTTCTATGATATGAATAATTTTTATCCCAACACATACTTCTTTATTTTCTTGCTCTGTTTATCTATTCGCTTCTGCATTCTAGATTTCAACGCTCATCAACTCCCACGCGACACAAGAATCCTTCTTGAAACCTATCAATCTGTGTTGTAGTGCTGCTAGCTTCAAGTTGAGTCTCACAGTAGCCAAACCTTCCACCTCTAAAACAGTCCAGAAGGAAACGACCAATTCTCGAAACCCTCTTCAAACATCAACTTTGCTCGAATCGAGAGTATGATGATTCCACTTTTCTGTTGCATGTATCCAAGCAAAGCAACGTAAGGTCCGGTCTCGATCTAGGTAGGGAAGTAACTGTTGCCAAGCTGTATAGCTCTAGGACCTCAACAGACATAAGAAAATGGTCAATATGCGACCGTGATGAAGAACTCCTCCATGTGTATTTACAATTTGCTGCATAAATGAGACCTCCAACGCAAGCTCCCCCATCACATCTACAAAAGAACCGGAACCAGGATCCTATGCACCTTTGTTTCCTGGACTATCCTCTGCTAAAAGTGTGACATTGAAATCATCGTCCACAAACCAGGCCATCTCGGGGAATCTACCTCTAATATCCCGCAACTCATCCCACAAGAATGTATTCGGCGAAGCTCATGTAATGTCGTATACCGAGGTGACCACAAAACAAGATTGCTCCCTCATGTTCGCCAAAACCACAGTAGTCGAATGAACCAGCATGGCCTCATTAATCAGATGGAATAAGTCACCATTCCAAGCAACTACAATTCCTCCCGAACTTCCATTGACCAACACATCTCTGAGCTCACTGAGATGGGGTCCAACAACGGAGCTCCATCTCATTGACTCCCACGAATCAATTTTAGTTTCTTGTAAGCAAGCCACATCCACCTTCCATGCAACAAGGAATGAATCGATCGCCAACCTCTTCTACGATTGGTCAGTCCCTACACGTTCCAGGATAGAATTCTTATTTGGAAACCGCGAGGGATTGCCCCCCCCACCTTCACCCTCACTATATGTGCAACCGTTTTCTCGAACGCCAACACCTCTGTGCTCCCTTCTGCCTCCTTAGATTTGCCATGGTTGGGTCCTTCCTCCTCCCCATGCGAGTTATTCTCCTCTGAAATCATGTCATCACCGTCATGTCCCTCCCACTCAACGGGAGATACATCCAACAATGATGCATCCCCGGTCCCAGGCCCTTCTCGGTTACCCACCACAAAGTTACACTCAAGCTGCAACATTTCCCACTTATGTCCGTACGAATCCGCTTTCATGAGAAAATTTTGATTTGTTGTCCCCCCTGTAATGCTCCTTGCGAGAGTATTTCCTCCTGCAGATGTCCTCATGTCCCCTTTCAAGCGTTTGTCCCCTTCCCTCTTGAACGGCATGCTTCGACGTCGCTCGCTTCTAGTGGTT
Source organism: Ottelia alismoides (assembly GCA_037367405.1). Taxonomy (NCBI): domain Eukaryota; kingdom Viridiplantae; phylum Streptophyta; class Magnoliopsida; order Alismatales; family Hydrocharitaceae; genus Ottelia; species Ottelia alismoides. The sequence goes on from JAZKJV010003519.1 coordinate 440,491, forward strand.
TGAACCTAACACATGCTCGAGACCCCATCCTTCTTTGGCACCCCTACCACATGCATCAATTGTTTGAGACTACTCAAGAACCCTAGCCAAACAGATCTTCATCCATGACGTCCACCGTGATTCGAAGGAGATGGGCTCCTCGTCTGCATCACCACCAATGTAGGGGGTCGAGAGAGTCATCCTGATAGCATCTTACCATCACCCCTCGAGGAGGAGAGATTCGTACCAGTACCACGATTCAACACTATATTCGGGTCCAAAAGATGGGTCGCCCTTGGCCTCAGCCCACCCACACCAAGTGTTGGGCGAGGAGAGGCACCCGTGTAACAAAGAAATGGCTCCAAACCATATCCGGATCTTGGTGGGGTTATCGGGTTCCACTGCAAACCCGATAAGGCACCCTTTCTCATAGTGCATGTATCAGTCACACTTAAATTTGGATTTGTGAATGTCCCTAAAGTCGAAGTGGTGTTTGAGGAGCCGAAGAGCAGCGCATTCAAGAAAGAAGTAGCCGTGGAATCAGGGTTGTCGCTCTTTGTTGCCGACGATTCTTCTTTGATTCTCATTGACTCCTCGACTTCCGAGGTCCCCGACGCGTTCCCCACGCCTTCGCTGTCTCCGGCGACCGTTCACTTCGTCGCCGCCTTGCCATCGCGGTCTTGATGGCTCCAGGTCGGAGTTTGCTCCTCCAGCACCTCCGCATTAGTTGCACCATTTTCTTTCGATGTTCATCATCACGTTCGTGGTCGATGTTGGCATGGCACCTCTTACGATAACCACCACATCTGAGCCTTCAACCAGCTTCATACTCGAGCAAACCAACTCCAGCACTTCGTCGAAATCCACCAGCATCTCCCTCAAGACTTCAAGCCGCGGAATCAGGGTTGTCGCTCTTTGTCGTCGATGATTCCGCTTTGATTCTCGTTGGCTCCTCGACTTCTGAGGTCCCACCGCATTCCCCATGCCTTGGCTGTCTCCGGCGACCGTTCACTTCGTCGCCTCCTTGCCATCGCAGTCTTGATGGCTCCCGGTCGGAGTTTGCTCCTCCAGCATCTCCAGCATTAGTTGCACCATTTTCTTTCAATGTTCATCATCGCGTTCATGGTCGACGTTAGCATGACACCTCTTACGATAACTGTGAAGATATTTGTATTTTCATATTTCATATGTGTCTCTTTCTTATTATCTTTTCTGTTTTCTACTTTATGTAATTTACCCATAGGCCTCTCTACTATATAAGAGAGCTTAGGGTTATCAGAAATAACAAGCGCTCTTATTTTCTCCAACATGGTATCAGAGTGGCGGTCCTAGACTGGAGCTCTCGATTCCCCAAAACCCTAACCCCACCGCCAGCCCTCTCCTTGCGTGTCGCCGCCCTCTCCCTCGACTCGCGTGCATGCCCTCGCCTCTTCGCCGGCGCCGCAGCCTAGCGCGCCTCCACAGTGAGGGCTCCGCGCACGCGCTCGCCACGTATAGCGCGCCCTTCTCGCGCGCACCGCACGCTCGTCCTCCTCGCGTGCACCGTGCGCTCTTCTCGCGCACACCTCAGCTTCGTCTCGCGCGCTCGCGTGCTGTCTTCACTCGCACGCCGCCTCGGCTTCGTCCGTTGATTGATGGGTTGGTGTGCATGAGTCTACACGTGCACCCAAATCCATATATGTCTGTGTAGACATACAAACTTTGATTCGTTGCACCCGTAGCAGTCTTCTGTCGACAATATGTCTGAGAACAAGGTTGATGTACCCGCCACTGGCTCATTCAGAGGTCCAGCACCTATTGTGAAAATGGACGGGACAAATTATGAGCTCTGGGCTATGCAGTTCATGAGTCTGATGAAGTCGAATGGTAAGAAACATATTCTTACCGAAGAGGAGCCGGTGGAGAAGACGGGGGTGCATGCCTCGTGGGAGGCAGATGATGCGTATGCCAAAGTTTGGCTATCTGGGACGTTGACGATAGAAATCGCCAATGATGTACTACATCAACCCACGGCTAAGGCTATGTGGGATATTCTAGCGGCGACATATTCGCAGGCGCGGAACGAGACCAAGATACTTCAGCTGCAACATGATATTTTTACAGTCAAGCAGAATGGGCGCCCTCTTCGCTCACTGTACACATCCCTACGAGGGATGTTTGAGAAGCTCCATAGCTTCATGCCGTTGACGGTCACTCCAGAACAACAGAAGCTCCAGGAATGCTACCATGGTAGGTGTATTCCTGGCTGCCCTTGATCCAGAGTACGATGTTGCCCGGTCTCAGATTCTAGCTGACGCTACTATTCCTCCAATAGAGGAAGCCTTTCGTCGACTAAGTCGAATTACTGTCCCAAGCTCGACTGCCAGCCAGACACCTTCAGCGATGGCTGCCTCCAGAGGTAGAGGTGGCTCCTCTATTTTTCGTGGCCGTAGCCCCCGGGGTCGTGGGGGTCGGATTCGTCAACCATGCAGTTATTGTCGTCGACCTGGTCACTCCGAGGACACATGCTACTCAAAGCATGGCTTTCCTGCATCAGCTCGGGTAGCAGAACAAGTTGAGTCTCCTGCACCTTCCTCATTGGACCAGCGATTCGATGATCTTGTTGCCAGACTGAGGAATATCATGCCTCCTGATACAACTCCTGAAGGTCAGTCAGATGTGGCCGTATCTGCTTCTGCCAATTCACCTGCCACGGCCAGTACTTCAGGTAGTTCTCATGCTCTCATCTCTTGTGATGGATCTATGATTACAAACTGGATTATGGATTCTGGAGCGACACATCATCTCTGTGGGGACAAAGAACAGCTCACTTCATATAGACCAGTCTCTTCAGGACGAACTGTGGTGATAGCCAATGGAACACATTCCCCGATCACAGGACAGGGGGAGATTAACTTGACACCTTCCTTGAGATTGCAGAATGTTTTATATGCTCATGATTTCTCTGTGAATTTACTGTCCATTAGCCAGTTACAAAGGATTTAAACTGTCGAGCTATTTTTGACTCATCATCTCTTGTTTTTCAGGACATACCCTCGGGCAACGTGATTAGCTATGGCTGTGAGCAGAATGGTCTTTATCGTCTGATCCATACTCCTTATGTCGGTGCATCTCTCCATTCTACAGGATCAGACTCTCCGTATATCTAGCATCTCCGTTTTGATCATCTCCCTCTTCAGAAGATGTGTCATGTTTTGCCCCAGATTTCTCCGAAGTCGTCCTTCCAATGTGAAACGTGTCAGTTGGGAAAGCATTATCGGTCTACTTTCCCTAGTCGTCAGAGTCGGAGCAGTGGCTCCTTGTTCGAGTTAGTCCATATTGATATTTGGGGTCCAAGTCGTGTTCCTGACCACCAGGGACACTGATTCTATCTGGTTGCAGTAGATGATTTTTCTCGCTTGTCTTGGGTGTTTTTATTGAAGAATAAATCTGAAGCAGGAGATGTGATTCAAATGTTTATCAATGAAGTTAAAAATGTTGTCTTTTTTTCTGTGAAAATTGTGCGTTCTGACAATGCATTGGAGTTTTGTACTAGAGCTCTGTCCTTGTTCTTCTCATCTCGTGGTATAATTCATCAAACTTCATGTGCTTACACGTCACAACAAAATGGTATTGCAGAGCGGAAACATCGACATCTATTGGATATCACTAGAACCCTACTTATTCAGAGTCATGCTCCACGCCCGTTCTGGGGTGATGCGGTTCTCACAGCTACTTAGTAAATCGCATGCCCTCGTCTGTCTTAGGTGAGAAATCTCCTCTCTCTATAGCCTTTCCTGAGAAGGAGTTGTTCTCACTTCCGCCTCGTGTTTTTGGCTGTGTTGGTTTTGTCCATCAGTTGGGGCCAGGTCTTGATAAGCTCTCTCCCAGGGCTATCAAATGTGTGTTTGTAGGATACTCCAGGACACATAAGGGGTATCGTTGCTTTGATCCGCTACGTCGAAAATATTTTGTTAGTGCAAATGTCACATTCTTTGAATTTGTGATGTTTTTCTCTTCTACAGGTGATAGCATGACTACTTCCCATTATGATTCTGAGGTATTCATGCCACCACCTCCTATGAGTCAGTTACCCTCTGTGCCATCTCCACCACCACCTCTTGTCATACCTTCACCTCCACCTTTACCACTCCAGTCACCATTGTTCCCCCGTTACCAAAGCATTATACTCGTCGATCCTCATCTGCTCAAGGTCATGGCACGTCATCCAGTAGTCCTCAGGTTGGTTCTGATAACTTGATTTCTAACGATGAGTCTGAGGATCTATTGATACAGGGAATACAACAGGATGAAGATCATGGAGATTTGGACGTGCCTATCGCTATTAGAAAGCAGAGGCGTACTTGTGCTTCCTACCCACTTGCTTCCCAGGTCTCCTTTCATTGTCTTACAGGCGATTTCCAGATATTTGCAGCAGCTCTATCTGCAGTAGAAATTCCACGCAATTATCAGGAGGCACTACAAGATAGCAAATGGCGTCTTGCTATGGAAGAAGAAATGGCTGCTTTGCAGTCCAGTAGAACTTGGACACTTGTTCCCCCTCCTTCTGGAGCGTCTATTGTTAGCTGCAAGTGGGTGTTTACTGTTAAATATCATGCAGATCGAGCCTTGATCGGTACAAGGCAAGGCTCGTGGCACGTGGTTTTACTCAGACCTATGGAGTTGATTACTTGGACACATTTTCTTCAGTTGCTCGGCATTCTACTTTACGTGTCCTTTCAGTGGCTGTAGCATGTGATTGGCTGTTATTCCAGCTTGACGTGAAAAATGCTTTTTTATATGGAGATTTACAAAGGTCTACATGCAGCAGCCTCCAGGGTTTGCTGCTGAGGGGGAGTGTCAGCAAGTTTGTAGACTCCATAAGGCAATATATGGCCTTAAACAGAGTCCAAGAGCGTGGTTTCAAAAGCTTTCAGACCTGATTGAACGACAGGGATTCAAGAGGTCAAATGCAGACCATTCCTTATTTGTGCAGAAGACGTCTAGAGGTACTGTTGCTATCATGGTGTATGTTGATGATATTGTTGTTACAGGAGATGATGAGCAGGGAATCAAGATGGCGAAAGACTTTCTGGGCAGCAAATTTGTGACTAAGGATCTGGGCACCCTAAGGTATTTCTTAGGGTTGGAATTTGCTAGGAATGCACAGGGTCTTGTGATGATCCAAAGAAAGTATGTTACAGATATGCTTGCAGAGACATGCATGATTGGATGTCGACCTTCCACATCTCCTATGGATCCTAGCATGAAGCTATACGATGATGATACAGATGAAGTTGATAAGAGGAGATACAGAGAGATGGTTGGAAAACTCATTTATGTTACAATTACCAGACCAGATATTGCATTTGCAGTGAGTCGTGTGAGTCAATTCATGGAGCAACCTCGACAAGTACATATGGAAGCAATACACATGATAGTGAGATATTTAAAATCATCTCCAGGCTCAGGATTACTATTCAAGAAAGGAGACACACTCTCTGTATCCGCATATGCTGACGCGGATTATGCAGGTTGTCCTAAGGACAGGAAATCGACTTCGGGATTTGCAATATTTGTTGGGACTTCTCTCGTTTCTTGGAAAAGCAAGAAACAAACTGTTGTAGCAAGATCAAGTGCCGAGTCCGAATACAGAGCTATGGCCCAAGCAAGTACAAAAATGATGTGGGTTCGAGCAGTGCTACCCATGGAGATACACTGTGATAACCAGGCTGCCCTATTCATTGCAAACAATCATGCGTTCCATGAGAGAACAAAACACATTGAGGTAGATTGTCATTACACTAGAGACATGATTCAGAAGAGCTTGATCTCTACTTCCCCTGTCAGCTCTGGAGAGCAAACTGCGGATATCTTCACCAAGTCACTGCTCAGAGGATCATTTCAGAAGTGTTCATCCAAGCTGAGCATGATCGATATCTATGCTCCAGCTTGAGGAGGAGTGTGAAGATATTTGTATTTTCATATTTCATATGTGTCTCTTTCTTATTATCTTTTCTGTTTTCTACTTTATGTAATTTACCCATAGGCCTCTCTATTATATAAGAGAGCTTAGGGTTCTCAGAAATAACAAGCGCTCTTATTTTCTCCAACAATAACCACCACATCTGAGCCTTCACCCAGCTTCAGGCCCGAGCAAACCAACTCCAGCACTTCGTCGAAATCCGCCAATGTCTCCCTCAAGACTTCAAACCTCCTGCACCGTGGGGGACCCCCAAAACCCTCAACTTCCATACTGTAGTAGCATTCTCCAAATCTCCATCTATGTATCAAGGTCTCCTCCACCGGATCTTTTCCCTTCAATTCTGACGGAAGCCTATCCTCCAAAGTGCCTTCGGCCACTAGCTTCACTCCGGCAAAGGATATGCCCCTCACGTACAGCGAACCTCCCGATAACCACATGACATCAACATAACCAACACCAGCATTGCACAAGAAAAAACCCACCTTCCTCGGGTCAGAAGCATCCCCTTCCCCCACCAGTAGGCCCTCCAAAGGTCATTCCATTGTTGCCCCCTTCGCTAGCTGCTTCAGCACATCGACCACCTCCTCGACAGGCACTTGCGTTGAGACATTCGGTACCGCATCGCATTCTGACACCTTCGATCGATTCTTCATCGACCTCGGCCCTCGATGATGCAGCGTGTTCTCGACATGTAGGGCCGTCTAATTATTTAAATTGTGGCCGTTAATTTTATTTACGTTTTTTAAGTTGTCGTAATTTTAAATAAAGAGATCGCGTGTGATCTCAATTAGTCTTAATTTGAATTTCAAATTTGGTAGTTAGTCGGTTAATTAGTTAGAGTCAGTTTAGGATAATTGGTTGTCGGTTTAAATTATTTTCTATTCTTGTAATGCCATCCCTCCTATATAAAGGGATGAGGGTCCAATGTTTTAGTCAGTTCAAGATGTGATAAAATAGAGATTTATCTCTCTCTCCTCTCCCCTCTCTCTCTCCTTCTCCCCGCGTGATCTACACGTGTTCTTCTTCTCCCAAACCCCTCGTATTCCCGACGAGTCTCTTTTCTCTTCCCCTCGCGGTCTACGTGTTTCTTCTTCTCTAACCCCGCGCATCCGGCGTGTCTTCTCTTCTCCACCCTTCCAGTTTCTTCTTCTCAACCCCTCTATTTTCTTCTACCATCAAAAAATCCACCGTCAATTCTATTTCCCGCGTCGCGCCGAATTCTATTTTGCATCAATTGGTATCAGAGCATGGCAACCGAATCGTCCCTACAATTCGACGATCCCGTCGCGCATTGGAAGATGCAATATGATTTGAGTTGCATATCTCATGATTCGCGTTCACACGCACGTCGACACAAGTTCATGAAGCGCCTTATGTCAAGCCTCAAGGTTCAAGCAATTCGTCGGGAGACGAATTTTTTAAAAGTGGAGGAGAGTTGATGCAGCGTGTTCTCGACATGTAGGGCCGTCTAATTATTTAAATTGTGGCCGTTAATTTTATTTACGTTTTTTAAGTTGTCGTAATTTTAAATAAAGAGATCGCGTGTGATCTCAATTAGTCTTAATTTGAATTTCAAATTTGGTAGTTAGTCGGTTAATTAGTTAGAGTCAGTTTAGGATAATTGGTTGTCGGTTTAAATTATTTTCTATTCTTGTAATGCCATCCCTCCTATATAAAGGGATGAGGGTCCAATGTTTTAGTCAGTTCAAGATGTGATAAAATAGAGATTTATCTCTCTCTCCTCTCCCCTCTCTCTCCTTCTCCCCGCGTGATCTACACGTGTTCTTCTTCTCCCAAACCCCTCGTATTCCCGACGAGTCTCTTTTCTCTTCCCCTCACGGTCTACGTGTTTCTTCTTCTCTAACCCCGCGCATCTGGCGTGTCTTCTCTTCTCCACCCTTCCAGTTTCTTCTTCTCAACCCCTCTATTTTCTTCTACCATCAAAAAATCCACCGTCAAATCTATTTCCCGCGCCGCGCCGAATTCTATTTTGCATCACTCGATCCAAGCAGTCCTTGCGACGATGGTCTGGACGATCACACCTGAAGTAAAGTTAGAGTAGTAGAGCAACCCCTTGAAATGTAATCGAAGGTGCCACACCTATAGCACCATGTGTGTCCTCCACTTATGGTCTTGGCAGATCGGGTACGATGCTTCACCATGCTCCACGGCCCCTCTCCCGCCAGATCCTCCACGACCACATCTTCCAGCTTCTCTTCCTCACCAGGAGACGTGTTCTCCTCTCCTCCTCCCTCACAGGTGGCACTCGGTTCACTGATTAGAGGAAGATCCTCTCCGCCTCCCTCCTTTCTCGCTCCCTCGTTGTTGCCCTCTCTCTCCAACAGATTACCAGAAGTCATAACCTATGGAATAGCCCAAATATGGATCAAATTCTGAGAATAGTCTCACCACAATTGAGAAAAGAGTCAACTAACCAACTATTGGCCGTACTATTGCGAGGATGCATGCATGCCCATGCCAAACAAAGTAAAACATGTGTTGTTGGTAATGCAAAGAAGGGGCTATGTTCACCTTGAGTGCTCATACATGTACTTTTGTTCTCCTAGGCATCTAGGTATTGCACGCCTACACGCAATTGCAGTACCACCCATGCACTTGGGTGATTAGACCCGTGATGCATGCATTTAGCATTGTGGTGCATATGCTCTAGACAATGCTAGATCTTGGCACAGTGGAGAGGCTGAAAGCTGCAATGGTCGAGCGATGTAAGGAGTATTACCCAAGAAAATTATGGTGGTGAAGGAATAAAGGAGCTTATTTGGGGGGAGGTGGTAGCCTACCATCATTCTAAGGTTGCTACTCTAATACCATGTTGGAAAAAGAGAATATTTTTATTATGATATGCATGCCCTCCTTATATAGGATGGGTATGGTAAATAATACAATGACCCAAACATGAAAGAGAGAACATAAAGTTTCAAGAATAAAAAGAACTACAACTCAATGATGTCTCAAAAAATAATGCAATGACCCAAAAATATAAGCGGTAGTATAAATGTATAAGAATAAAGAGAACCACTGGTTTATGTTATCTTAACAAATAAATCCTTGTATTATCAATTGTATGCCAAGAAGAAAAATATGAAACTCAAGCTTTAAATCCACTTCTCGTGAAGAGAAGAATGGCTCTCTTGCCATCACAAACAACATAATACTTTAGTGTTCTTGATTATACATTCAACCTTCATTGTTTACCAACCATATTATTACAACAGAATGAGAACTGACTAAAAAGTTGGTCATATATTATGTATGACAATAGATCAGGAAATGGGCAGGCATCACGACTGAGACTTGCAAAGATCTAGATGCCAAAGTTTAGACAGCTTTTGATGTATGCAGATATGCACTGAACTTTTCATAAAAGTTTATTATGTATCCCTCGATACAGATCCAGTGATTTAAGTAACTGCTCTTCTCAGCATGTATTCACTATTACTCACAAGAAAAAGTAGGCAAATAGTATTGCAGTTCATTCCAATAAAACTGAAGCTACGTACCTGAGGATTGCGAGGATCTAATGCAGAAAGCATGTCATTGAGCACCTCTGCTACTCCTCTAGCATTTTTGACATCCGCCAGGCTGCAACAAGAACAATTTGAGACAACTCAAATCACATGTTTTCAGAATAGATAGTGAAGAGAACATTTTCAAGTGCAACAGATTGAGGTTGTGAATGTAAAAGTTATGCGCCCTTTTGTAGGTTCCCCGAAAAGTCTTCGCGCATACATAGTAAGAAACAGAAATAGTACGTGTATGGAATATTGTTGCCTTCTTGAGACCCATATTTATCCTAGATGTTATAATACATAAATATAGAGAGCATCAACACTTATGCCTGCTAATAAACTAGATGCAACCAATTGGGATGTAGAATTCAACGGTAATGGATACACATGTATTTTACACAAGACCAAAAGCCAGAGCATAAACGCATATTTTAGTTCATAATCACAAACATACGACCAGTGAATAAGAATAGATTGCAAAGAAGTTGAATATAATCAGCAGTTAGTAAGGAACTGATGAACTTTTTAACGATGGCATATAGAAGATGGTACATAACTTCCTATATCTATAGAATTATATGTTACCGTGTTATCACCGGGTTAAACTAAGATCATCCTACAAAAGATCAGCCAAATGCCTACAATCAATACAAAACCGATTAAGTCATCATGAATGTGTGACTGTAAAGCAGTACGAGTATTTTCATTCAGGTAGCAGCAAACACAAGATGAATTATATGGATCACGACAAGCATTCCTTAGTTTCCTGTAACCAGCCCCATTAACTATGCCACGGTTCTCCGGTATCAGATGGATGGTGCGGGTTTCGCATCTGAAATACATCTCCTTAATGGCACAAAATGTGTATTACATTTTTCAAAAAAAATCATGCATCAAAATATAGGTGTAGCTTATAATAACAGATGGTTTTAAAAAAGCCAGACATTTAGGTGATACCATGAAGATAGCTTAAGGTGGTCTTTGTTTTGCAAAACCCATGTTTATTTGCTACAGGTTGACTGAGCAAAAGTGGTAAAACCACCCACAAAATTACGTGTAGTTGTAACAAATTCCCATAAAAATATTGGAAGGAAAATATTAAGAATGATATGACGTTTAAGATCCAAGCCAAGGTGAGATCCAAATTAGATTTGTTTGAAGGCAATGAATCCATAAATCCAACTCCATATGCTGTGGGAAAAAGGCTTGATTGTAGATGTAGGTATTGGTGGTGTGTAAACAAGTACATAAAAGAACAGTGTAGAACATCATCGACCAATTCTTATATCAAGTCCCACAAGAAAAATGGTGCGCTCTTTCATGCCGTGCATGGAATGTGGAGATCCCGACGAAGATCAGTCTTGTGGTTGTTCCAGAGAATATCGCTAAAAAAGTTTCCTTGCCTCAATTATTCATCTTTCAACTTGGGACCCCGCTTCACAATATGTCGATATCCTCGACCTTCCAACTTTTGGAAGGAAATTTGTGTGGTGCTTCCACAGATGATCCCGCTCTTGCTACTAGCTCTTGGTGAGGTCATAGTTTTCGATTCTAGACTAATGATTGGACTGGCCAGGGATTGGTGTGTGCTCGTTTTTCCCGTTTATTTGTTATGGCAGTTTCTGCGGGGCATCTGCGAGGGATTGTTGGGAGGCCGGGATTAAGCTCCCTATGTTTCTCTTTGAGCTTTCTGATCAGCACTTTTGCATAGATTTTTCGACTTCTAGAGGTATTACAGTGTGCAAGGAGTTTCATGACGTTAGGGACCGCTAGTCCTGGGCTGATGGATATTTTACTGCTCGGAAGTCCTACACAGCCTTCTATCGGACAATCGTCTTTGATCCGGCGAATGCTTAGGACAGATTTACTTGGAGCTGGAAAGTCCATCTAAGGTGAGGGCTTTTGTCTGGGTGTTGCGGAGGAATCAACTGTTGACCATTGAGCGGAGAGCCGGGTTCTTCCCTGGAACTGGCGATGCATGCCAACGGTGTCTTGCAGTGAAAGAGGATGTCGAGAACCTCTTCTTTTGTTTGTCTGGTTGCTAAAGAGGTGTGGGCGATAGAACATGTCGAGCTAGAATCAACAGCTGATTTGGTTGATTTTTGGGATTCAATGGACAAGTAGGGAAATTCGAGCATTCATACCAAGGTTTGGGTAATGACTATTTTCTAGTCCATATGGCTCGTGTGGAATGGGAAATTGGGAATATCTTCCACGGAGAAGAGAATGTATATGGAAAATGTTTCAGAGCAAGCAAATAGTTTAAAGACCTTTTGGTCCTTGTAATTCCTTTTTGATACAAAATGTGAATATATAGAAGTTTACCGGTGGGCATCTTAACAACGTCACAACCTCTTTTTCTACAAAACAAAGATACTTTCCGAATAATCCTGACAAAGGTGGGGACGAGCAAGAATGATGGTATATGGCTAATCGGTGGTGATCTCAACTTGACTTTGCTCCCAGAGGACCGCCCTTCAGGCGGGGGCGATCGTGATGCGAGTTCGGAAGACTTTAGGAACCAGGTTCATGCTCTGGGGCTTATGATTATGGATGCGACAGGATGTGCATACACTTGGCTAAATGCGAGGTTGAGATCAAGGCTAGACATATTTCTAATCTCAACGGAAGGGATGGATTCCTTTCCTCTATTGCGGGTGAGGGCGCTACCTCGGGCGCACTCAGATCACACACCTATCTTGGTCATCGGAGGAGCAAAAATGTCTAGATCTTTTCTTCAGATCCGAGCGAGCATGGTTACTGGAGGAAGGTTTCAAGGAGGAAGTGACCTCGCACTGGTAGGGATGGCATTTGAAGGGTTTGGCGGTGGCACGCATGGCTGGAAAGTTAGCGTTGTTGAAGAAGTTCTTGCTCGAGTTTGGTCGCGACTCGCGAGATGAGAGCGCAGCATAGGGCACGGAGAGATGAGGCTTAGGCTGAAGTGGTTCGACTGCATGGCCTCAAATTTCAGCGAAATTCGGTCGAATTTCTGTCGAATATCGATATCCAGTCGAAATTCGACCGAAATGACCAAATGACCGAAATATGGGGGTCCTAGTACAAAAAATGATCGAAATGACCGAATTTCGGTCGAAATTCCACCGAAATTCCATCGAAATTCTGTTTTGGTCGATACGGAAATGGTGACTGAAACCGACATTTAGGGCCTTGTTCGATTGGATGGGATGGATGACCAGGGAGGGCTGAACCAGGAGGAGGCGGCGGAATGCGCCAGACTGCTAAACGAACTTCTTCTGGAAGATAGAAAAGAAGAAGTTGAATGGAGGCAGTGATCTAGGCAGAAAAGGTTGCGGGAAGGAGATGCAAACACCAAGTTCTTTCATTCTGTGGCATATGGCAGAAGAAGAAGGAACTATATGCAGAGCCTCGAGGTGGGGGGGGTTGAGGGAAACGGGGGAAGCTCTTTTGGGAAGTGCGCTTAGGAGGCATTTTTTGGAATTCTCGAGAAGGAAGCAAGAAGAAGGTTGGGGATGGCGTGAGGCAGGGGTGGAAGGTATGTCAGAGCAGCAGGCGGCCGGGTTGGAAGCCCCTCTCTCAGAGGAAGAAGTAAAGAATGTGGTCTGGGGTCTGAATGCGGACGGGGCACCGGGACCAGATGGGTTCCCGGTGTTTTTTTTACAAGGAATTCTAGGACCTGCTGAAGGATGAGATTATGGGGGTATTAAACGAGTTCAGGGAGGGAAATAGGGGCTTTGAAAGGGTCAAAAGGGTGTTGTTTTTCTCCTTCCCAAGAAGGAACACCCGTTACATGTGGAGGATTACAGTTCGATTGTGTTGTCCAATGCAATTTACCTTATCGTGGTCAAAGTTCTGGCGAATAGGCTGAGGCGTGTACTGGACCGGCTGATTCTACAGAATCAAACCGTGTTCATACCTGGTCGACAAATGGCAGATGGCTTGGTTATGGCGGCCGAGATTTGCCACCAATGGAGAAGAGAAAACAAAAAAGGTGTGTTGTGGAAGATGATTTTGCGAAAGCATATGATTGTGTAGACTGGAGGTTTCTATGGGCATCCCTGCGACACCGTGGCTTCGGGGACTTTTGGATAGCGTGGATGAAAAGGTGTGTCACGACCTCAGCTTATTCTGTTCTGGTGAATGGTAGACATGAAGGAGGCTTTTTCTAGCCGCAGAGAGGGGTACGACAGGGATGCCCCTTAGCGCCGATGTTGTTTGTCCTGGTCGCAGATGCGTTGGCCGTGTTTTTTAAGAGGGTGGTTGAGGGGTACGACAGGGATGCCCCTAAGCTGCCCTGTGGGTGTGTTACCCATCTCATATCTGGGTCTACCTCTGGTTGCGGGCAGAATGAGGAAGTCAGACTGGGATATGGTACTCAGGAGATTTGAGAAGAAATTGGCTAGATGGAAGGCGATTACACTTTCAAAAGGGGGAAAGATGATACTGTTGAAGCACGTGTTAGCGGCCATTCCGATTTTCTTCTTTGCAACAAGGCTAGTGGGAGTTAAAATTAAAGGACTAGATTCGAGTCGTCTCTCTAGAGTGGTGTCCGTGCAATCCTTCCACAGCTAAGGTCGAAGTTGCAACCGAAGATGGGAGACGGAACGGTTTTTCGTTTCAGATTCCCAAGGCTTTACGCGATGGCGGCAACTAAGGGGTGCACCGTTAAGGAGGCTGGTGAGTCTGGGTTGTGGGTTCTACAATTTGTGGCAGATATGTCGGACTAACGACCGGTGGAGCTGGTGAGATTGCAGTCGGAGTTGCCTTCGCCTGATTGTATCTGTCAGGGCAGGGATCATTTCTTCTGGGAGGGAGGCAGATTCTCAACAAAGAAGGCTTACTTGGAGTTCAGAGGGAACATGGATGACATGGACCTGGACCTGGGACAAGATATGAAGATCATTTGGGTGTGTAGGATACCATGCAGAGTGAAGGTTTTCCTTTGGTGCCTGAGAAGGGCAGATTATGTGGCAAAGCAAGGAGGGGCAGACTGTTTGGTATTCCGGACACGCTTTACGACAGGTGTGGTGCTCAGGCGGAGGATGCGGAACATCTATTCTTTAGATGCCCGTCGTAGCAGCAGGTGTGGGGAGAGATCGGCACGACATGGGTTTCTTATGAGTATGGACGAAATCTGGAGGTCAGTGAGGTTGGTGGGGAGTAACTCGACAGATGACTGTGCGCTACATGTTTCTGCTTTATGGGCAATCTAGGGAGGAAGGAATGATCTAATTTTCAAGAACTAGAGGTTTTACTCTGAAAATGTAATAGATTATTGTTCTTCTCTTTATCATTTCTGGTTCACAAGGTAATGTACACTGACTCTCTTTTTTAATAACATAAATACAAGCGTGGTGCGGTGAGTCCCAACTCGGGATATCACACTCTTTTTACTTCAAAAAAAGATTAGGCTTTTCGCTTGGCTGCTGTGGAGAAGGCTGGTGATAAAAACATATTGATCCAAGTGGATCCCAAGCCCAAGAACTGTCATAGCAGGCTTTCTTTGTATATCTACTCAAAATGTGGATCGTCTTTTTTCAACTCTGCTTTCGCATGTAGGGTATGTACTAGAATGGTTATTCCTTGCCTTGATTCCCCATCTTACAATGAAATTCAAATTTTTAACAGTTTTAGGCTGCAATGTTCGACAACTAACTACAAACAAAGATGAAATGAACATCATCCCTTGGACGTTTCAGTTTCGTCAAGCAAAAGAAATAGAATTTTGTTCAAAGTGCCAGTTGTCAACCAGAGAATGTTATCCTATCCTTGGATTTAACCAGCTATTGTCGCTGCCGGGCTCGTAGAGGTTGTACTGAGCTGGTTTGATTTATATTATTTCCCTCACCTACTGATTCGATGACTGCTAACCTTTAATAGTAATTCTTTTGCTCTAAAAAAATATATCCTGTGTCGAGAAATCATAAAGTGAAGAAAACGAGAGAACCATATGGTGAAGAGGGATATGCAAACATCGAAGACATCTAGCTAGGTCTTGTATTGAGAACAACAAGTAACCCACAAGACCAATTATGTCGACCTTTTTCAGTACAAAGCCAAGATCACAGGAACACATGTCGCATAATCCACTAAAAGAGCTTCTTAATCTATATTTTGTTCAGAAACGAGATAGGGAAAATATAGGTGTAGACTTTAAATCCACTTCCATGATAAATCACACGGCACTTTGAATTTTTAGCAGTCCTGATTTAATAACAATGTTGACAAGGAACCGAACCCTACCTTAGGGCAGAAACATCTGGTTGAAGAGAGGCTTCAATAGGTGTGTGCTCATAAATCGGAACTTCGGGCCGTGCTAGAGGATGTGTCTGAGGAGGGGTAAACAAAGGCACGGCATCTTCAGCACGAGGAGGGAACTCAACTCCTGCGGACTGAAATACGCACAAAATAGTCTATTACTTAATGACATGTGAATACATCTTGAAACTTTAAAAAAGGTGCTAAAAACGGATGTCCAGCTTCAGAAGACTTGGCGAGATTGCCAAGTGGTGCGAGCATTATCTCAGCTAAAAGAAGGGTTTTTAGGAAAAACTATACTTACGTGAATAAAGCTGGCAATGTCAACAATAAATCATCGTTCAAGAAAATAACGGGTGAAGATTTATAACATTTGCTTCATAAGCACCATATAAACTATTGAGTGAAGTAAGATTATATGGGGAAAAATACTAACATGCAGTATAACTCCCCACCAGACTGAAGAAAATGACAAGATTATCAATGAAACTAACCCAAGTATGTAAAAGCAGGACCCCTGGTGTGCTTTTTATGAGGATCACAATTCTCCATAACATTTTTAGTGTTTATCAACTGCAAGTTACCTGAGCATAAACATTTTTTTATCCAAGTTACCTAAGCATGAATGTATCAAAATGGTCAAATATTGTATAAATTGACTACGAAGTAAAATCGCTATATGGAAAGAAGTCCATTACCATTTTCTCAATTAACCGAATTGATTGACGATCGAGATTAGAGTTACAGTGGGTAACCAAAATTTAACTGACGACTAAAAAAGAAACCAATACAAAATATTTTTCTTAACGCTTTAAAAAATGTTTTTTATTATGAGAAGAGGCTATTGATTTATACCAGAAACATGAACAACCATATAAGATACATGAATTGGAGTAGAAGAAATATTAAGAACTTAGCATTTTAGCATATACCCTTAGTTCTTGATATGCAGCATGGTACTGAGGATATTTTCCGCGGGATCCTTCAAAAGCCTCTTGCCATGTATCGATCAGAATCAGTATCTTCTCTCGTACAGTCATGTTAGGCTACAGAGGAAGGTGATGGAATGATATCTTTATCAATCATGTGAAGGATACAACGCGGTTTTAAAAGAAATATCAAGTTTGCAAAGCATGGGTCACAAAACAACCTTTTTCTTCACAATCTTTACCATATCATGCAAGATATCACGTTCAATAATCTGCAGATGTACATGATCCCCGCAATTTTTGCTGAGAGTCTCGAGTACCTGCATACATCACAAAATCCAAGAATTTGTAACAGGACGCTAATAGTCACCAACCCACCGGTAATGATGCATGATAGCAAGCTTGGTGTAGTGGCTCCTTGATAACATATATCACACATTAATGTGTAAATTGAATGTTCGTCCATGAGTGCCCTTGATATATTTCTAAACTTAAAAAAAAGCAATTCTCAAGTATATGCGTCATAGTTGCAAAAGTTGGTATGTCAAGAATAAATAGTATTCATTGAGTAATCGAGAATTTTTGTGAACTGATTTATTCATTTATATTTTTTTTGGACAAAGCCATCCAAAAAATACATAATCTATAAAAAGACTGCAGCAGTCTTCAAAGCAAATGAAACATTTTTTTAAGTAAAACGGCCAACGTGCTGAGAAGACGTCCCCCAAAAAACTTTATATTCGCAAGTTTATATATGGTAATTACAAAGATCAGAAATCTCCTACACTCGATAACGTTCTCTGGATAGAATCTATCACCCCGAAAAAGCACCATGTTTCTTGCCAGTTACAAGGCCACGAAATAGCCGTGACTCATACCCTAATAGACTACCCAATCACATTGCTGATCCATAGAATTCTTAACTCAATTTGTCAAGGCTCTACTGCCTTAAACACCACCATGGATGTTTACTAAAAAGAAAAACATGCCATCAACATCCTCAAGCACATCCGTGTTAGACATGTGAGCCCACTGCGAGCTATTATGCAATAAGAGTTATTGCAATTCGCTCTTTAATCTGAAATGAAGAATAATTATTTGCATAATAGGTTCCTTAGTACAATTAGGGTTATGTACCATGGCCATCTTAATATCATGCAGTTGTTAATCTAAGGATTGGCTCATAGAGGTTGGTGCAGGGTTGAATTTCTAAATTAGATTGATGACTCAACCACAATGTCAAGTGATTATCAAGAAGGGATTTCCAGTCTGAGAAGGAGATGTAAACTCTTACTCCAAAGGTTGAAATCTGACCGACCTCTTGATGCAGGTCATCTGCATAGGAATAGAGATTCGGAGGTGTTGGATGAGTTAGGTCAAAGATTTGACTTAACGAGATCAAGATAATTAAGACCTATATCGTATGTTGTCATGTATAGGCACGTATCCTCTGACCGGAGATAAATGTATTACTATATGCCTAAGTATGTACATTAGGCAGACCATTAGGTTGATGACCTAATCAAGGCCTATACATCGGCGAGATAGTGTGCATACAAAGGCATGAGTAAACGATCTCTCAAAAGGATCATATAAGTTCACCACTGAACCGGAAGACATGAGCTCACTCATGAGATATTGGGATAAACCAAATTCCAACGTTGGTCATCTTGTTTTGAAAACAAGATAGGATTTGTAGGTATGATATATGCTTTTGGAAAGCATATGATCAATATCCATTCTCAAAGATCGAATGAGAAACTTAATGATAAAACCCTGAAAGAGACAGTTTAAATAAGATCAAAACTTCAGGTTTATTCTAGGTCTTCCAGTATGCAGCAGGATGTACGGGTATTAGGAATACTCGATAGTGATGCGATCTTAATCGATTGTATAACCACGATGCTTCCATTCCGAGGTAGTGATGAAACATGTTTGGATTTTAGTGACTCCACTCAGTAGACTGGTTATCCAATCTTAGTCAAAATTTCGGATTTTGATCTGAATATGATTCAGATATAACGAGACATCTCAGAGAGGTCTTTTAGATCTGGATATGAGATTAGATCACACTATCCAAGTCATTATACATGAATATACATTCGCTATGTCCTTATCTCCAAGTATCCGCGGAGAAGGCACATTGTTCTTGAAAGAATTGAAGAATAATTCTATTGTTGCCAATATTGAGCATTGGAAAATTGATAACTAAATAAGATTTAATTATCATTAATAATGTGGATGTGATTCACATTATTTGCACACATATAGAGAGACAATTAAGATAATAAAATTGGGTGTAATTAACATGGATATCATTAATATGGATAGCACTATCTACAATAATCATTGATATTATGAATATAATTCATTATATAATAAGAGAGATTTATTTCTAAATATGATTTACAATTTATAAGTTAATGTGAATTTGATTCACATTATACAATTAAATGTAAATTGGATTCATATTGTACAATTAAATGTAAATGTGATTCACATTTATTATTGGATGGATGAATATGATGCATAATTATCAATGGTATGATTGGAATTGTTACAAAATAATTTGAAATTATTTTGGTGAAAATTCAAGTAAAAAAGTTGTTACAACATGTAGAAAATATGATGAGATAGATAATCTTATCAATTAGGAAAGAGAAGGCTTCACTCCTAATAGGAGTGGACGGCCACATGGAGAAAGTCGCCTTGGTGGTCGTCCACCCTATTTGGGAAGGAGGCTCTCCTCATTCCTATTATTCCACATGTAGATGATTTAATGGAAATTAAATTTGTTGAAGAATATATTTAATTTGTTTATTTATTTAAATTAATTATTTGTTGCAAAATTATTGCAACAAAATCTAGACCATTGATTTCAATTAGGAGTGCATCATAGCTATCCAATTTTGTATAAGAAAATGGCAAACCCTGGGCTCTTGTCGCTCTTCTCTAAAACCAATTCAACATGTAAGATGGATCAACAAAATCTCTCTGTCCCTTTCTATACACGTCCATGGGCTACATATCAACCCCAAGTGGTTGTTCACTCTAGGGTCTATGGAAAGCATCGTCATCGTCGTGTTTGTTGTTACGCTGCCGAATCGATGGCTTATGGATCTCCATCTTCTTCGATGCTTCGTGCTCGTGAGCAAGATGACTGATTTCGTATGATGAAATCAGGAGGTTCTTGGCTCGGATCGTCACCAAGGATTGCGGGGAGTATGTGTCTCATCCAGGTGCCCACAAGTGTTGTCTACGTCAGATCGGACTTGAGACAAGAGGTCTCTTCCTTTAGAGACATGAGAATAGCGATCACGCTACAAGAGGTAATCCTAATACTTGTTTGTGATCAAGATGAAACGACATGGGAATGGTTCCCATGTCATGTGGTTTCATCAAATAATAATAATTTACGTTGCCCCTTACAAGAAGTACGACTAGTCGACCTAGATCCCATGCGGTGCGATCTCCACACTTCCATAATAAAAAAATGTAGTACAGTGTGTCTACCACACAAAAGACCATGTTTCAAATCCCACTCTTGCAGGGGTTGCGTTAGGTAGTCGACGGCCAGCGTAAAAAATAGTCGAATCTTTCAACATGGATTTGAGCAAGAATCCATGTAGCCGACCCTCCTTATAGTGGGAGAAGGCTTAGTACCACACTTCCATGATGCGCTATTTTTTACAAAATCAACTCCCTTCACTCCGAACATCGCTAGCATGACCCATCCATCCCCAAAAAAATCAGGCACTCGGAGCCCCCATCAACAAACAATCTCACCTCGTCAACAAGAACACCTTGATTCGTACTCTCCACCTACAAATGTGCATGAACTCTATGGCAAGGTTGCAAAAGTCGGTAGTTGGTACTCGATCGGTTGGGTCACTGACTACGGATTAATCGGCAGTCAGACGACTAATCGGATTTAGTCGGACTTTATTCGGCTTTGAATTTTATGATTATTTTAAATATATAACTCATTTTTATACATATATTTACATAGATTTTGTACATTTTTATACTATCACAATAAAATAAAGAAAGTAATTGAATTTAAATAAAATACTGAGCATATTATAATAAGTTTGTTTATAAGAAAGTAAAACATATAAGAATATGATATCTCCAAGTAAAAAATTGGTCGACTAGTGTACCTAGTCGGAATTAGTCGGTACTCGGTCGGCCACCCCACTGACTAGACTAGTCGGACCTACTAGTCAGGCCAGTCGGGCGACTTTTGCAACCCTGCTCTATGGAGACAGTATATGAATCAAAGATTCTGATTGCATATAAATAGGGGTGTAAAAAAATCTCAAGTTCAATAATCGTTCAGATTCAGCTCGCTAAAAGTTCGATTCAGACTCAGTTCCAAAATAAGTAAACCGAATAGATTAAATAAACGAACTGAACCTAAAAATCGTAGGCTCACTCAAGTTCGGTTCGTTAAAAGTTTGACATACACATATATAGACATATTTACAAATCCTTGTCCGAATAAGTGGATCTTATTTCAGAATAAGCGGATTTTGTCTTGGGATAAGTGGACTTCGTCTAGAGATACGTGAATATTTATGAGATAAGTAGATTTCATCTCAATTAAACTATACTAAAATACTTGATCATATCGTGGTTACAATTCTCATTATCTATATGCCAGTACTTTTCCCTTCTTTATCCTCAAATCAATAGAACACGTATAAACTTTACTTATCGTTTATCCCTGTTTTATTCCTTATTCCTCATCCGAACGGATATAAAAAAATATTACAGTGATATTTTTTTAAAGAGAAGAATCCTTATTAATCTAAACTTTTCATAAAATGAAGAAGAGTTAGATAAAAAAAACTAAATGAATATTTATTTTAATTGCACATATTATATATTTTCATTTCTTTTCTTTTCACTCCCTCTCATCAGAGAATTCTCAAGTTTGATATTCCCTTAGGTTCGATTCGATTAAATAGAGGTTCTATTTAGATTCAGTGCGAAAATAAATGAACCGAACCTGTTTAGGTCAAAAAAATAAATGAACCGAGCCCAAAATATGTAGCTTCGCTCATGTTCGATTTGTTTACACCTCTAAGTACAAAAGTCTTGTACATCTTCCGAATCAAGAAACAACCATCCGCCTAGGTCAAGTTTTCAAACCAAACAATAGATTTCCCTATCTTAGAAAGATCCTCTGATAGCAATAGAAACTCGACCACCCTCTGATCTGAAAGCCCCGAACAAAATGGTTACACAACACACCACTCCCCGCCGAATTAGCAAGCCAGAAGTGGAAGCCCCTCTCATCCCCAGCGAATGTCTGAAGAAATACGAGAAAACAGGACGTACCAAACGAAAACCCCTCTAAAAATTCGACGAAGCATGCACCATCCCCTCCTGCCAAGAAAAATCCATCGTGCAATATATATTCTACGCAGCATCTGGTTCAGCAAGTTCGAAACCCCACCCCATATCTGGAACACCTACTTACTCGGCAAGGCCATGTTCATCTCCTCTAAGTTTGTCATCACTTTCTAGGCCTTAAATTTCGAATTTCTGTTTCATTTCGCTAGACCCAGAAAGAGACATTTCGAAGAATTTTGTTGAAACTTCATTGAAACCGTCGGAAATATTAAAAATGACACTAAAGTCAGTTTTTTCCAAAAATTAAAGTTTTTAATGTTCTTAAATCAATAAATAAAATAGAATTGCGCATTTATTTCTAAAATGGAAGTGGAAATAAGTAGTATAATCGTCATACCATAATCACTGAACATGTTGATATATAGTAGCAACATGTTACCTAGAGTCAAAAGTGGATTCTAAACAGGAAGCTAAAGCAATGATAATCCCCTCTTCAACAAGAATAAGATGACACGTGCAATAGCTACTAAATAAAACATATATATATCAAAATAAAAAAAGAACAAAAAATATAAAGCTCTTCAATTAAATATTGAATTTAACTCTTGAAGTTTGTTTCAAACTAATTTACTTTAGATTTTTAGACCTGAAGTTTCAAAACTAATTAAAGAAACTTTCTCAAACAATATGAACTCTCTAAGAACTCAACATGTATGCGAAGAAATAGATTAAAAATCATTGATATATGCAAACTTCGATGAAAATGAAGAGTAGACTTTCTTATTTTTCTTATTTCGCCGAAACGACAAGCAATTTCGTCAGAATTTTGCTGACATTTTGTTGATATTTTGCTGAAATCCCAGAAGAGAAATAAGGTAGTGATTCGATCCCGTTAACTTGGAGAGATGGAAATTTCGGAGAAATTCGGTAGAATTTTGTGGAAATTTAAGGGCATGTTCCCATGGCCACCATCCTCCTTTGCCAGCATCGCCATACTCCAGTTCACTAGAGGCTTCCCCTCAGTCTCATCAATACTCATCCAAAAAAATCTACGCATCAAGCTCTCCTAACGCCCCCCCCCCAACCCCGACAAGAAGCGAACTGGTAGACCAAAAGAACTGGGAATAGCATAAAGCGTCGTCTTCAGGAGTGCAACAACTCCCCCCCCCCAACAGACACGATACTCGACACCTGTAAGCTTTCGCTCCATCTTTTAGACCATCGACATCCACTCATATAGTCTGACTCTCAACTACCCACTCACCAGCGAGAGACCCAAGTAAATAATCGGAAGAAACCCCTTCTGACTCGTTTGAGTTGCCGCACACACCTCAACCTCCAGCTCCATCCCGAGAGGGACAAACACATACTAATTGCCATTGAACTGCAAGCCAGATACCGCACCAAACAGATATAGAAGTGCGGTGGCACCCTCTACCACTCTAGCATCACACGAAGAAAAGGGTATTATCTGCATATTAAAGCAGCGGCCTCAAAATATCCCAAACCTTGAAGCCATTGTAGAATTAAATCTCTAAATACCACATGGGAAACCATCTTGGAAAGTGTGTCACCACAACAAAGAAGAGCATTGTCAGCGAACAACCCTGTCAGACTCCCCAGTCCCTTCAACTTCCTCCACCACTAGTTAGCAAGAGTCTGAGATGCCATCACAGCCTCGTCCATCATGTACTTGCCAGAAATGAACACTAAAAACGAACACTGCTTGTATAGGCGCAACAATGGAATTAGAACCACATGCTGATTTGCAAGGATCTTCACTAAAATAAGGTAAACAACTTGGAGAAGGAAAAAGATTGCATATCCTCTATCCGATGTACAACCTACTTCTTAAGAAGAAGGAACAGAAAAGATCGATTCAAACACTTAAATACCATGTTCCCTTGCAGCAACTCCTCAATGACCGCAACATCCTAACCAATCAAGTCCCAAAATTCCCAAAAAGAAAAAGAAGCCATATGGAGATGGGGAGCCATCCACATTCAGGCAAACACCCTACATGAACATCCTCATAAGAAAAACGTCCCACCAACTCAAACCTTTGCAACTTAAACAGCCTCGACACCTCCATACAAATCCACCTTGCACTGTCACAGGGGCTCCTCCAACTCAACCTAGGAAAGTTCCCAACCACATCCACCCTAATAATCAAGTTGTCATCTACCTCACTACACACCTTAGTGGAGTGAATCAAATTGCGCCTTCTCCTTCCGTTGGCAGTAGCATGGAAAATCCAAGTGTTGGCATCACCCTCCTTTGGTCTCACTTGCCTGGACCATTGTTGGCACTCCATCTCCTGTTAATCCTCCACGAGCAGAACCCACCAATATTTTGAAAAGAAGTAATTGAAGATTCAGGAACTTCGCATCAGGAAACACAGAATATTTAGCTAACTTTTAGCGTAAAACATTGTATGTTCAATCATCATATGAACAAGAAATTTCAGCACACCGATTTGTGCATTTCGAAATCATTAATTCTAGGGAAATGATTTCCAAAATGATTTCTAATATCCATAATGAATATAAAGAATAGATTAGGGTTACCGCTTGAAGCGTAAGTTTCTAGTAAAAGAAACCTCTCGAATCAAATCCGATACGCGGTGTCTCTCTTATGGGCGCGAAGATGAATCGCACTGATTCCCACTAACTTGGGTGTTGTCTTCACGAACAGGAATTCAAGAAGAGGTGTGTGAGATGTGGATACTCTCAAGACTCTTTTTCTTCTACAAGGCACGAAATTCTCAAGGGACTAGGCTCTCCAAAAACACAAGTTCATAAAAGAGAGAGACTTGTTATCCTTTTATACACAAAACATGCGTCTATTGAAGACTAGAGCTTTAAGTAGGCATGTGAAATTGTGGCCCTTGGATTGTTGATCAAGGACTTAAGATCAAGTCCTTGTTCAACAAGAATTATCTCCTTTTTTATCATGAATTAATATTAATTAATAAAATAAGCAACAACATTGAGTGCTTAATCAATAAGGATTCAACAACATGGCGCCATGTGTACATCACCATGTACACGTCCCAAATTTGCCTAAAGGCATTGTTATTGAATTCATTAATTAAGTGAATAATCCAATTATCCGCATTGGAGAAATTATGGAAATAATCCTTATAGCTTATGAATCATACTCACAAGCACAAAATTAAATGTAAATCCAATTTACATCTACAAAATTAATGTGAATCGAATTCACGCTATTTCATGCCTTGAAAATAATTATGTAAATCATATTTAAATAAATATTTATATGAATCATATCCATATAAATGTTAATTATTGTGAAACGCTATTCACATTAATTAATGAACTATATTTGTGAATCATATTCATAAAAATTACCTTTATGAATAAAATGTATTAATAACAATTATTATTACAAAATTGACATCAATAAGTATGAGTCCTAATCCAATTAGGACTCATCAGATACAAATGCAGATACTTGGAGATAACGTCGAGGAGATTATACTATCCATGTATAGCGATTTGAAATCTAGATATCAATCCAATTTCAAGGTTTATATCATTTTAGCTTGAAATTGATACACTGTTATCAATTGACCTCAACGAAATGCAAGTCACACTATGTGAGCTCGAGAAAGTATCGATGAGCTGAACCCAGCTTCCTCGACCATTTCTAATCAAAGTCCAAACTATTTGGAGCTTAGAAATGAGCTTAAGAAGCTTGTATATTTCCATTTCTATGATCATTTCCGTTTCCAACATTTGGACATTGAAATTGGAATCGAAAATGGGAAATTGGATTCAAATGAGTTGTGACTTAATCCAATTAGATCTCAAATCATCTAATTAAAAAGAGCCAGTAAAATCCATCCTATTTCATCACTCGCTTGGAATGGAAGTGTCATGTTAGATGATCCATTATGATAGATTTAACACTGAGTATTCTCAATACTCATTCATCCTTCACATTTTTTTTGAAAACACGAAGGGGGAGCCCTCCCAAGCCGGGAGTCACCACACCAACTCTTTCATTAATAGCAAGAGGGTACATCAGTTGGATATCCAGAAGTTGTACAAAGCATTACAATGCACGAGCACATTCTCTTAGTAAAACCGATGTCCCTTGAATATGCTATCATTCCTGCCACTCAAATAGACCATAGGACGGCAAATGGCCTCGAGACATCGTCTGAGGACCCAAGACCCACCGATCGAATAGATCACCAGAAATGCTCCAAGCTGGATGCCTGGATCCAAGTCAGCCCCAACGACTCCCAGACCTGCACCGAAGAATATGTGCTCCGCATCCTCCAAACAACCCTCGCATCTGTCGCGGCTCAGATTTGCCACACCAAACAATCTCCCCCTCCTTACTTTGTCACACAGATTGTTTCTCCTTAGACACAATAGGAACACCATAACCCAAGTAGGAATCCTGGCCGCCCAAATCACTTTTATGTCCGCACAGAGGTCTTCATCATGCCCCACTCCTCCACCACGCAGCTTCCAGTATGCACTCTTTACAGAGAACCTTCCATCTGTTCATTCAAAATGGTCTGGCTCGCCAGACATCTCCCCAGGAGAGGGAACCTCCGACTGCGACCGCAAGAACTCATCCAGCCACTGATCCGACAGAACCGAAAGAAACATAGGGACCCACAACCCCGAGTCCGCCACCTCTGCCAACCGCGCCCCCCCTGTTCGCTGCTAAGGCCATCAACCTTGGGAAGCGGTGGCCCAACACCCCCTCCCCAGTCCAGTCATACAGCCAAAACCTGAAGAGCTGACCATTCCCCAACCTCGGCCGCAGGAAAGGCCTGAGCTCCGGAAGCACGGCACGGATCCCCATCCACAACGGAGACTCACCAGACTTCCTCCCAGCCACCAGTTCCCCAATGACCCCGTAGATCCTCCTCAGAAGCCTGGAGACCAACAATTCAGAAGATCCCCAAATCTGCACCACCCATTTGGCAAGCAAAGCTTTATTCATCATCTCCACATCCTGTACGCCAAGGCCCCCCTCAGCAACATGCCTAGCAAGATCCTCCCGCGCCACAAGATGCAAGCCCCTCCTCGTCTGCCTCCCATCCGACCAAAAGAAAGACCTCATCGAAGCCTCCACCTTCCTTCTAACCCCAACAGGCATCAAACGCGTCGAATAGAAAAAAACTAGAATGGCAGAGAGAACGTGCTTCAGCAGGGTAAGCTTCCCACCCTTGGACAAGGTAGTAGCCTTCCAACCTTCCAACCGCTCCTCCATTCTCCGAAGGACACATTCCAAGTCCGACCTCCTCAACCTACCGTCAACCAGAGGCAGCCCCATATATGAGATCGGCAATCGCCTCAGGGGGCACCCCGTCCACCAAGCGAGCCTGTCGCTTTCCTCGTCGTCCATCCACAGTGGAACCACCACCGACTTCTGCATGTTAATCTGCAAACCCAAGAGGCACCCAAACATATCGACCAGAGTAGCCGCATTGTGGTTCTGCTCCTCCGTCCCCCCCA
Source organism: Ottelia alismoides (assembly GCA_037367405.1). NCBI lineage: Eukaryota > Viridiplantae > Streptophyta > Magnoliopsida > Alismatales > Hydrocharitaceae > Ottelia > Ottelia alismoides. Next base: position 467,990 of record JAZKJV010003519.1, read on the forward strand.
GAAAGATTAGCGTGTCGTCCGCATACTGCAACACAGGTACTGAAATGTCCCCCAGCCGAAATCCCTCACACCACTCCTCCCCTACCGCACGCTGAAACAAAACCGCCAGACAGTCTGCCACCAATACGAAAAGCAGAGGAGCCAAAGAGCAGCCCTGTCGAACACCTCTCTGCAGCTGAAACCACCCACCCTCTGGCATGTTGTTGACCAAGACGGAGCACGAGCAAGTAGTGACGCATCTCTTGATCCAACGAATCCACTCTTCTGGGAACCCCCTCCTCTGCAGCGAGACCCACAAGAACTTCCAATTGACACAACAGTAGGCCTTGGTGTAGTTAATCTTCCAAACGGCCCCCTTCTTTCTGGACCTCTTCCACTCAAGATAAATTTCCGAAGCCATCACGATCCCATCCGCCATACAGCGCCCCGGAATGAAGGCTGATTGCGCAGGTAACACTACAGAGCTCAACACACCCTTAAGCATGCTCGCCAGCACCTTTGCGACAATGAGATAGATGCCGTTAGAAATAGAGATAGGCCTGAAATCCCCCATCCCCACGGGAGTCTCTTTCTTCGGCAGCAGAAATATCAAAGCCTTGTTAACTTTCTCAAAACCCATGTTGCCACTCCTGAACTCATCCAAAACCTCAAAGATGCCACCCTTCAGCAAATCCCAGAATTCCCGATAAAAGGATATAGGGAAGCCATCGGGACCAGGAGCCCCATCCACATTCAAGCTCCAAACAGCCCTGCGCATCTCCTCCTCCGAAAAAGCTGCCACCAACGAGTCAGCCTGGGGCTCGCTCAAAGATCCCACTCCCAGACCCGTCCACCCCCAGCCACAATCCTCCCGCACCTTACGCGAAGCCCTCACGAAGTACTCCCGCAAGGCACCCCCAATGTTCCTCTCACCCGCCACCCTCACCCCACCAACCTCCACCTCATGCAAAAAGTTCCTTCTCCTTCACCCAGATGCCATTGAATGAAAATAATGCGTGTTCGCATCACCTTCCCTCAGTCACTTCTGCCTCGATCGCTGCCGCCAATGAACCTCTTCGTTCCTGTCCTCCAGCAATGCCGCCTCCAAATACGCTACCCTCTCTTCCACCTCTTCAGGAGACAGCCCCTGCTCATCTTCCACCCCATCCAACCTGCTGATCCCCACCTCTGCCTCGGCCCTGACGGCCTTCCGCCTCCTAACGACCTCCCTCCCATACGACAACAGCACCCGTCGCAGCGAAGCCAACTTATCCGCAAACTGCGACACCGCAGAACCCACCACTTCACACCCCCTCCAATGATCAACCACCAGCTCCCGAAGCCCTCCTCCAACAACCAATTCTTCTCGAAACGAAAGGAGAACTGCCCCAGCCGCTCCTCCCCGGAGAACCAAAGAATGGGAGTGTGATCAGAAAGAGTCCTAGGGAGAGCCCAAGCCCTCGCCAGCGGGAAGGCGTCACCCGCCTCCACGGACATCAGGAACCTGTCAAGCCTGGATCTCGACCTCGCATTCCTCCAAGTGAATTTGCACCCAGCCGCATCAACAACAGATAAGTCCAAGGAGCTGATGCCTGCCTGAATTCATATGAACCAGAGTCTCTACCACCGGCCCCCCCAGGCATGTCGTCAGGAAACAACGTGACGTTCAAGTCCCCACCGATAATCCAAACTCCACCCCCAACCTCCGCAGCAACATCCGCCAAGTCCGCAGCCAGCGAGCCATCCTCCCGCCGACACGGGCCATAGGCATAGGTGACCCACATGTGAACTCCATCCGCCCTCCGCAGCAGCTTCACCGTCAAAGAGAACGCCGAGTAAGAAGTCCCCAACAAATCAAAGGAATCAGCCCGCAAACTAGATAAGAGTCCCCTAGAAGCTCCACGGCCCCCTTATCCGCCAACGAGAAAAGCTCTTTCCTGGCCACCTCCCTCCGCAACCGTTCATCAAGGAACTGCAACTTTGTCTCCTAAATCAAGAAGATATCCGCACCAGCTTCTCTCACCAGATTCCGTACGCCAAGCCTTTTATCGGGGCGGCCCAAGCCCCTCGCATTCATGGACAAAATCTTCATTTAGCAACCTGAAGCACCATCTCTTTGGGGGAATGACCCCCAAGCGCCTCACAAGATCCCTATCCAACGCAGCAAACCGGTTCTGAATCTGCAGTGGACTATCAGCACCCTGATGCAAAGACTCGGCAGGTGTCTCCGCCGCCAAGGAGTACCTCAGCGCATCCCTCTTCACCTTCCCCGACCTCTTCCGGGCGCCCCCCTCTCATAAGCCAAACAAAACGCCTCGGTCCCAGTCCTGCCCCCTCCTGGGCGAGTGCCCCCGGCTCACACCCGCCAACCGCACCACCAACGTCCATCGCAACTGGGCAAGAACGCACACCGATCACCCCCTCAGAGCCAGCGCCGCACCCTACGGCTGAGCCCACCTTCACCACCCCAGAAGCACCCGCCCTCACCTCCCTCTACAGCAGGGCGACCCCGCCCCCACACACACCGAGCACCCCCCCTTCCGAGCTCGTCAGACCCGGGGCGGGCGGAACCCCCTCCACCTCCAGAACACGCAGCTGCCCGAAGCCCAACCTCCCTCCAGAACTTTCCCCACCAACCACCTCCACCGCAGGTGCCGCACAACACCCTCCTTGTGGCCCGTCCGGAAACCCACCCGACGAAAGACCCGAACAAACCCCAACAAGAACCCCCAGCTCGCGAATCGGATCCGAAGCGGCAAGCTCGGCCCAATCACCCGACAAGGTTTCAGCCCCCAGAGACCGGATCTGCTTCGAGCCCGCCCCGGAAACCAATATCTCCACCCGAGGCAGAACAGATGAGGCCCCACCAGCACCCGAAGCAACGACACCATCGTCCGCTACACGCCAAGGGAGATGAAGAGATGGCATCTTTGAAGCACCCACCGCGGAAACAGCGCCGAACCGAATCCCCTCCTTCGGAAGCCGCGCCTTCCTCGGACACCAACCCCCTTCCGAAAGTTGCGCCTGCTACGGAACCCGAGGCAGCTCCACCTGCTGACACTCCGCCAGGGCACTCCCACCACCCAACTTCGCCTCCGCCACACGGACATCCCCTCGCCGAAAACCAGCAACCCTCTCAAGCGGCCAACCGCCTGCGGCCAACAACTCAACCTGCACACGCCGCCCTTCGAACTCCACCTCCCACCAGCCCAGCTGCTCTGCTCCAACCCGCCGCACCCGAAGAAGAACATCCAGCGATTGCCCGGGCTGACAGCCTGTACTTTCGACGTGCTCCACCACGACCACGCCCCGCAGCAACTCTGACACGCAATGCATCGTCCTTGCTCGCATAGGAAGGCCCCTAACCCTGATTCTCTCCACCTCTCCCGGAACCATGGCATCGTCCCCCACCTTTGGCCTACACCACTTCAACTGCAAAGAACCAACCTCCGAGCCACGCAGCAGGGCCCACACCTCAGATTCGCGAAGACCCCTCGCCATAGCCCGCCAAGGGGAGAGCTGAGCAAGATCGCCAGCGAATCTTGCCTTGGAAACGAGCCCCACATCCGAGGATGCCATGAATAGCGCCCCCACACCACCACCCTCACCGATAAGCAGGGACATGCTGGGATCACCCACCGGACAGTTCCTCCGAGAATGACCGAACCGCCTACACGAGAAGCATCGCATCGGCTACTGACACGCCCGCGCCCAGTGGTCGTAACCGCCACAACGATAACAGCCACGGCCGAAGGGGCTCACCAGCCCTTTTCGAGCTCGCCCAGCACGACTTCGTCTCCGCTGACGCTCAACGAGACGCCACCCATCATTAGATACGTTCGAAACACTCAAGGGACCTAAATCAGAAACAGCCCGATTCATAACCTTGCTCCTTCGTCTCTTAAGACTTGTGTCTTCCGCCTCCATGGTACAAGAAGAACTAACAGTTCTTGCTAAAGATGATAGCAAGTGCCAAGAAGCGTTGGAGCCTAGCTGATGCACAGCCGAAACCCGCACGCACCATGAAGAGCCTGGCGGAGGCAGGGAGAGCATTGGTGTATTGACGAGGATAGGGAGAGGTGCCGAGGGCTTAGGAACAGTGGTGCAGTGACGTGGGGCAGCAGTGGTGAAGCGAAGAGAGGTGAAGCGAAGAGAGGTGGGAGGGTTTAGGAGGCGAATCTGCGATGGGAGGTGGGTGGGTTTAGGAGGCGAAGCTGCGATGGGAGACGAATCTGCGATGGGAGGAGGCAGAAGGTGGCGAGGTTTCGGAAGGGGGCGAGGTGGCGAGGTGGCGAGGAGGCGAGGGTTCAGGAGGTAGCGTACTTTCTAAAAGCATATGTTAATATCTTGAATTCGTGTCTTATTTCATAAACAAGACAATCATGCATGAAATTCATTTTGACTCCAAAATATCTCACGATTGAGCTCTATCTCCCAGTTCATCAAATATGTGAAGGTTATGGGAAAAACCTTAAGCGCATCTTATGCTAATCTAGCGAGGCGTCAGTCTGCTCTTAGACAGGTGGCTCTGGAAGATAAGAAACGTATTGCGGAATGGCGTCAGAGATCTAGACACAAGTGGCTCGTGGAGGGGGATGCCAACACTGTGTTCTTTCACAGAATCGCCAGCGGGAGACGACGTTCTAATGCTTTGCGTTTGGTTATTGTGGATGATGTCCGGGTTGCGGGTGACAGCGAGATGGGCCGTCTGATTGCCGGCCATTTCCGTGCCTTCTCGTCGAGAACTCTCCTTCATCGGTGGAGGTGGCTGGGGCGGGGGGCGAAGATGCTCTCTCGGGAGCACGCCTCGAGCCTGGTTCTATCAGTCACTTTGGAGGAGGTGAAGGTCGTCGTCTGGTCGCTCAATGCGGATGGGGCGCCCGGCCCGGATGGGTTCCCTGTGTCCTTTTATAAGGATTTCTGGGACCTGCTCGCTGGGGAGACTCTCGAGGTAATCCAAGATATGTGTCTCCGCAACGCTGGCTTTGGCAAAGTTAATAGGGCGCTGGTCGTTCTCCTTCCTAAACATGGTGCGGCCGAGCGCATTGAGGATTTCCGGCCGATTGCTCTCTCCAACGGACTATATCTTATCGTGGCTAAGGTGTTTGTTATCCATCTTAGTAGGGTTCTTGAGCACTTTATCTCTCCCTTCCAATCGGCTTTTATCCCGGGCAGGCAAATCGGGGACTGCTTGGTTATGGCTTCTGAGATTGTTGCTGACTGGAAGAAGCGTGGCAAGAAGGCTATGCTTTGGAAGGTTGATTTTGCAAAGGCTTATGATACTCTGGACTGAAGCTTCATGTGGGAGGCTATGCATAGGCGGGGGTTCCCAGACGTCTGGATATCTTGGATGAAGCGTTGTCTTACCACGGCTTCCTTGGCGGTGCTGGTTAATGGCTGCCCGGAGGGAGGATTCTTCCAGCCTCAACGGGGGGTCAGGCAGGGGTGCCCCATGGATCCTCTTCTTTTTGTCATTGCGGCTGATGTGATGGCATGCTTGGTGGACCAGCTGCAGCGCAATGGCCTCTTCTCGGGATTCTCGAAGGATGATCTCAGTGTTCCTCTTATTCAGTATGCGGATGACATTATTTTCTTCATAGAGGGCGGCAAGGAGGAGACTGGTGCCGTCGCGACTGTGCTGGAACTGTTCGGCGAGCTTTCGGGTCTCATCCAAAACCGAGAGAAATCCATTTCGGTGCCTTTTGCGTTCTCTGAGGAGGAGGCGTGGTTGTGTTCTGAGGACGTGGGGGTGGGTTGCGGCAAGTTGCCAATTCGCTACCTTGGCATGCCACTGTCTTTCGGCAGCGGGCCAAGCTGGTGGACTGGGCTTCCGGTGGTCGAGAAGCTGGAGGGAAGGCTGGCGGGCTGGCGATCTACCATCCTTTCCAGGAGGGAGGTTGGTCCTCCTGAAAGCAGTTGTGGCAGCGATTCCGATCTTCTTCATGTCTTCGCGTATCTTACCGAAAGGGATTCGTTTACGTATTGAGGGGGTGATGAGGAGATTCCTCTGGCGCGGGAGCGGGCATACGGCCAGGGGCATGCACCTCGTTGACCAGGATACTGTTACCTTGCCAAAGGCGGATGGCGGATTGGGTGTTCGGCGTTTGGATGCGATGAATGAAGCCTAGATTTTGAAGTGGGTTTCCATATTATGGGGGAGCAGAGACGATCTCTGTTGTAATCTGATCCGACATATTTATGGCTGCTATAGCCCCTCAACGGTTGAGCGTCTTTCGGGGGTGTTGCCGTCCCCTTTCTGGAAGGGGATTCTATCAGTGCTCCCTCGTTTTCACGAGCTCTTCAGGCCTATTTTGGGCAACGGGCTCTCGTTCGCATTCTGGACGGAGGATTGGACTGGTGATGGGGCTCTCGCTATTCGTTTCCCGCCGCTCTTTGCATTGGCGGCGGACCGGGAGGCGAGGATTGCTGATTGTTGGTGCGATGGGAACTGAATGCCTTGTTTTTTGCGCAAACTTTTTAGATCAAAGGCTCGAGGATTTCCTGCACATGTGTGACTCTTTAGATTGCTGTGAGGGCCCCGGAGGGGGGCAGAGACCACTGGGTTTGGAGGGGATCTTCATTTTCGGTCAGGAAGGCATACGCGGCGATTCGCAGGCCTCCTCCCGCTCTCTCTGAGATCCTTACGGGGGATTGTACCTTGATATGGAGTCTTCGTCTTCCCGAGCGGATTGGATTCTTTCTGTGACTTTTCAGGCGCAAGCGTTTGATGACTCGGGACCGTTGCGCGAGGTTCTTTGGCTCTATTTCTGAATCCTGCTATCTGTGCGGGGTGGGCATCGAATCGGTGGACCATCTATTCTCCACTTGTTCTTGCACTACCGGATTGTGGGATGACCTTGGCCTTGGCTGGGTCTGCTCGAGGTCCTTCGACGAATTTTAGGGATCGCTACGATCGGCTCATCTGCGGCCGCGGTTGGAGTTGCTGGGCCCGCTGCCTTTGATGTGGTGTATTTGGCTGGCCAGGAATGCTCTAGTGTTCTCAGAACAAAGGTTCTATAGAGAGAATGTTTTTTTCTAGTCCAAGGCTTTTGTGGAGGACTGGTCTTTGTTGTGATTTTTTTTCCTTTGTACTCTTTTCTTTTTTTCATTAATTAATATTTTGGGGAGGGCACCTTAGCGTGCTACCCCCTCTTTTGGTCTTCAAAAAAAGAAGAAGATCGCATCATATGCGATCGGGAGCGACTAGTCATACTAGTAGCTCGAAGCAGCGAAATTTAAAAAAAATAAAAGGATGAAACCATATGTTTCGAGAACATTTCTCAAAATGTTTCATCAAGATCACAAACGAGTTAAAGGAATACATCTTGAAGCGTGGCTACGATCGCTAATGTCTATTGTACGAGATTCTCCTGCCTCAAGTCTGATCCGACGTAGATCGCATTTGTGGGCGGGATGAATCGCGTACTTCCCGCAATCCAAGTTGATGATCCGAGCAACGAATCTCTTGTTTTCGTCTTACGAAATCCGACGTCACCTTCACGCGCAAGGTGCACCGAAAAATACAGAGATCTACGAGTAGACGATCCGACAGCATAACAACATGGTGGATACGAGGATCTCTAAGTCAAGAATATGGATGGTCATATTATTGAGAAAGAGGGAGTGGGCGGCCATGAGAGAGAGTTGTTGTATATTGTATTGAATAAAAGGCTAGGGCTGCCTCTCCTTTTATACTAAATTGGATGTCCATGGATCTCAATCCATGTGCTCACAAATCCAATAGCTTCGATTGATTTGTATTTTCAATCAATGGCCGTGATTTTGTTGCATAAATTTGCAACAATAATTTATTGTCTTTAAAATAAATTAAATATATTGAAAATCAATCAATATAATTCAAGTCAAATCAAAGCAACAAATATGGAATTGGAAGGAGGGCAAACCTCCTTCCTAACATAGAGGAGACGACCACCAAGTTAAGAACACAATGGTGGTCGTCCACCCTCTTAGTTTGGAAGGTGGCTTCCTCATTCCATAATTGTGGGATCTCGTATCTCACAAAAATTCGACATGTGCAACAACTTTTTGTTGCAAAATTATTCACCAAATAATTCCAAATTATTTTGTAATAATTTCAATCATGCCATTGATAATTGTGAACCATATTCACACATCCAATATAAAATGTAAATTGTATTTACAATTAATTGTCCAATGTGAATCCAATTCCCATCAACAATTAATTCGTAAATATCAATTACATTTATCTCTCTAATATATTATAAATTACATTTATAATATTTATGATTAATATGGATAGTGATATCTGCATTATTCATATCCTTGATAATTAAATCATATTCAATTATCTTGGATGCACATTCTCATATGTCCAAATAATATGAATCACATTCATATTATTCACAATAATTAAATCACATTTAATTATTAAGTTTCCTCAATGCTCAGATATTTTATTAACAATGAAATTATTCTCGAACTCTTTCAAGAATAATGTGCTTTCTCTGTGGATACTTGAAGATAAGGACAGGGCGATTGTCTGTTCCATATATAGTGACTTGGATGTTGAGATCATATCTCAAATCCATATCAAGGGGACCTCTCAAAGATGTTTGATTGAATCAAAGCCGTAAATCTAATCTTCTCATTACATCTGCATCGTATTGAGATCAATGCCCAACATTTGGATTAAGATCACATTACTTCTCTGTTGAGAGGAGTCACTAAAATCCAAACATGATTCATCACTCCCTCGGAATGGAAGCGTCACGGTTATACAATCGTTTACGATCACATCACCCTCGAGTAGTCCTAATACCCGTACATCATATAGACTGGAAGACATAGAATAAACTCGAAGCCTTTATCTTATTTAGACTGTCTTCTTCGGGGTTTTATCATTAAGTTTCTCATTTGATCATTCGAAATTGATATCGATCATACACTTTCCAAAAACATATATCATACCTAAGTGTTGATCATATACATTCCAAAAGCATATATCAAACCTACAAATTCAGTCAAGCTTCCAAAGCGAGACGATCATACACGGAATTTGATCCCAATATCTCATAAGTTAGCTCATGTTCTCATGTTCAGTAATGAACATGTATGATCCCTTTAAGAGATCGTATTACTCATATGCCCTTATATGCACGCCAGCTCGTCGGTGTATATACCTTGACTCGGCCATAAACCTATCAGTCCGCCAAATGTACATACTCAAACATATAGTAACACATATGTCTCCGGTCAGAGGATGTGTGCCTATATCGTGACAGTATACGATATAGGTCTTAGTTATCTCGATCTCATTAAGTCAACTCTTTGACCTAACTTATCTAACACCTCCAAATCTCTATTCTTATGCAGAGGACCTGCATCAAGAGGCCGATTAGATATCAGCCTTAGAGAAGAATTGACATCTTCTTCTCAAGCTAGAGATCATCTCTTAATAATCACTTGATAGTGCTTGATGAGTCCTCAATCTAACTCTTTAGATATCATCTAGGCACCAGTTTCTATTATTCAACATTTGAATCAACAATTGCGTGATCATTAAGATATCCATGGTACATAACCCTAGTTGTACTAAGGGACCTATTATGCAAATTAGTTATTCTTCATTCCGGATCAGGGAATGATATTTGCAATGACATTTATTGCATAATGGCTCGTCGTTGGCTCGCATGTCCAACACTATGAACATGTATGATTCCTCTGAGAGATCATACTTCTCATATGTCTTTATATACACACCAACTCGTCAGTATATGGACCTTGGTTAGGTCACCAACCTATTGATATGTCAAATGTTCATACTTCGGCATATAGATGCATATTTCTCTTGGGTCAAAGGATGTGTGCATGATCGTGACAGTTACGATTCAGATCTTAGTTTATCTCAACCTCATCAAGTCAATTCTTTGACTTGATTATTCCAACACTTCTTAATCTTAATTCCTATACAGAGGACCTGCATCAAGAAGTCGGTTGGAAATCTGTCTTAAGAGAAATATTGTCATATCTTTCTCATACTGGAGATCTTTATTGAATATCGCATGTTTGAAGTCAATCGTGTCCTCCCAGCTGCATGGCATTCAATATGGCCATAGTACATAACCATAATTGTAAAAAAGAACCTTAATAGTAAAGTGCATTCACATTCATTCATTTCATTTCAGATGAACATGACAAAACAATAACTTTTATTGCATTAATGGGTCGTCAATGGCTTACAGGACCAACAGTCTCCTACTAGCCCTTAGAGACATTCATGTACAACTCTTAACCCCATATTCATTACATGTTGGTCGAAGATCTTTTGAGTCAACGGCTTGGTTAGCGGATCAGCAATGTTGTCGACAGAGGCAACCTTGGTGATCTTGATATTACCATGCTTCTGGATCTCTCGAATGATGTGATATTTCCTCTTCACGTGTTTGCTTCTTTGATGCCACTAGAGTTCCTTCGATGGCGCTATGACACCTGTGTTATCGCAAAGCAACGGGATGGGAGATTCTGACGAGGAAACTATGCCAAGTTTCATGATGAACTTGCGCAATCACACCACCTCTTTAACAGCATCCGATGCGACTATGTATTCTGCTTCAATTGTTGAATTAATCGGGGTGCACTGCTTCTTGCTTCCCCGACTTACAGCACCACCCTTCAACATGAATAAGAACGCTAAGGTTGACTTCCTATCATCAACATCTGATCAGAAGTATGAATTGGTGTACCATTAGAGCGTGTTTGGTAACTGGGTGGGGTTGGCTTGGGTTGGAGTAACCTCCTGTGAATAGTAGTTGTTTCGATGGGTAGGAGGGTTAAGATGAGAAATGTGATGTGATATCATATTGGTTTGTAATGGAATTCACACCTAGGAATACAGGGGGTAAACCAGGCTACCCCGGGATAATTTGGCAACCAAAGAGCCCTCAAACTTGGAGATCATTATCTCCATAAACCAAGACGTAGTCTTGAGTTCTTCTTAGGTACTTGAAGATACTTTTCATTGCAGTCCAATGTTTCTCTCCATAGCAGGATTAGTAATGGCTACTACTCCCACTCAATGGCAGATATGTGGTTTAGTACACATCATAGCATACATCAAGCTTCCCACAGCCGATGCGTAAGGGTATCCGACCATGGCTTTCTTTTCCTTAGCAGTTTGAGGATCCATCCCTTTAGATAGGTGAATACCATATCTTAAAGGAATGAAGCCTTTCTTGGAATTATCCATACTAAATCTTTCCAACATCTTTTTTGATGTATCCTTGTTGTGATAGGCCCAATACCTCTTTTCTTTGTTTCTGAACAGCTTAAGTCCAAGCTATAAGAGGCTTTTCTGAGATCTTTCATCTCAAAGATATTGGCAGCCAGATCTTAACACTAGTCATCATCCATGTATCATTCACAATTATCAGGATGTCATCTGTATAAAGTACAATGAACACGATGGTACTCCCACTAAGCTTCTTGTACACACATGGTTCATCCGGATTCTGCACGAAATCATAACTCTTTATGGTTTCATCGAATCAGATGTTACAATTACGAGAAGCTTGTTTGAGCCCATAGATGGATTTCTTTAGTATGCGCACTTTACTGTGGAATAGAATACTTCGTTGTTATTTTATAGAGCCAAAGGGTTCTCTTATATAGAAGAGAGAAATTGTAATGCATAAATTACATACTACTAACAAATAAATAATAAATAAATAAATAAATAAAGTGTGAAATAGTAACATAACATAAAAACTCTTCAACAATCCCCCTCAAGCTGGAGCATAGATGTCTATTAGGTTCAACTTGGAACATCTCTGAAAGGGTCCTCAAGCTAGAGCCTTGGTGAGCACGTCTGTTGTCTGCTAACTTGAGCTAACATGAGATGTATAAATAAGACCCTTCTGAATCGTGTTTCGAGCGTAGTGACAGTGTATCTCGATATGTTTGATTCCCTCATGGAAGGTTGGGTTGTTGGCAATGAACAGTACAACCTAATTGTCGCATTGGAGGTGCAGGAAGAGGCAACTCAATAGCTAGGTCAGTCAGAACGGATTTGACCCACATCATCTCATAGAATGTCGTGCTAGCGATATATCCCCGATATTTCGATTTTGCCAGACCCTGGATCTCGATATCCCATGGTATATCCAATTTACCCAGTGTCGGCGATATATTGTCGGTATATCGCCGATATAGCGGTATATCGGCGATATATCGCCGACACATGGAATATTCGTTTCTTAATTTACAAGGTTTTGGTCCCATTTCAGTTATAAAGAGCCATTTCGCCCTCTATTTCGGTCATCTCGATGGTGCAGGCTGCAGGTGATTGGCTTCCCTTCTTCCATAATTCCATTGCATTTTGAGGTATGATCCTCTCTTAATTGATGTATAAAAATACAAAATTAGTTAGGGCTTTTGTTCATGATGGTTATTTGATGCATAATCTTCTTTTTTTGTAAAATTTGGAATAAATCACTAGATCTTCCATTGCTTTTGTTCATGTAATTTGGGGCTTTTGATTTTTTTGAGTTATTAAGTTAGGTTATGGATGAATGAAGTTGGATCTTATGTTTTAGACATAGGAAACATGATTTCATGGTGATTTTTGTTATCAAAAGATGTGCAATTAATTAAATCTGAAAATTTAAAAATAGATCTACAATTTAATGAGATTTTTTGGTGAAGTAATTTGGGGCTATTGATTTTTTTTTGAGTTACTAAGTTAGGTTATGGATGAATGAAGTTGAATCTTATGTTTTAGACATAGGAAACATGATTTCATGGTGATTTTTGTTACCAAAAGATGTGCAATTAATTAAATCCAAAAATTTAAAAATAGATTTACAATTTAATGAGATTTTTTGGTGAAGTAATTTGGGGCTTTTGATTTTTGTTAAGTTATTAAGTTAGGTTATGGATGAATGAAGTTGGATCTTATGTTTTAGACATAGGAAACATGATTTCATACAGATAGCTACATGGACGATTTCATATCATCTGTACGTTCGATGAGTTGCATGGACATTGACAGCCCATACTGTGGAGGAACACCAAGTCCCCTAGGTGGATATGGATCCTCACAAGATGAAAGATCATTTGACGTCTTCCCTGAATATTTTCCTGCTTCTCCACTTGGACCTCCTCCTCCTCCTCAGGCATATACTCCTCCATCATATGGATATGGTTGCAACAGTAGGTATGGAGGATATAACAGCTACAGCGGTGAGAACTACCAAGGTAGCCAACTCAAGCAGAGCCAAGGCAGCTTCTTTGTGGTGACAGTTTTGGTTTCTTCCCTGAGTACTACGCTCCTCCTCCAGGTCCTCCTCCTCCGCAGAGATCTTCTCCTACTCCGTCGTCATCATCCCGAGGATCTCAAGCTAGTACTTCGCAGCCTCATCGTGCACCTCGTGATACCGGATCTAGCGATGCTTATCCTCGACTCGGGATACTCATTGAGATTGATGACCATCAATACATGCAGTACATGGATTATAAGGCCATGTACTCGTACATGACATGGGAAAATTATTGCGAGTTCATTGAGTCCACAATCCGCTATGAGGGCAGGGGGGCCGATTTAGATCCGCCGCGGAATTCTTAGTTTTAGGCCATCTCTTTTCCAATATTACATTGATTTGGATATTTTTCATTTATTTTTGTAAATAGATAAATCTTTATGCCAAACAAACATTGTCTCGTAATCATTATTGACATGTGTGATCTAACTAAGAGAGTAAGAATACATTTGTAAGCTACTTAGTGATCAAAGAACTTGGATGAACTCAATTTTCAATATATATAGTAGGTCAACAACTAACAATATCAGCGATATGTTCGATATGACCGATATGTGCAACATAAGGATCATAGTCCTCATAAATGATCCATATATGTTATCTAAGTGTATATTTGTAGTATTTCATGTTATAAGAACTTGAATGAAGTCCATTTCCAATATTAATAAGTCAAGAATCAACATTAACATCGATATGTTTGCTATGACCGATATGTGTGATATATGGTCTATAATTGACCGATATGTGTGATATAAGTGTGTATTTGTAGGTTATTTGTTGTTTTAATATCTTGGATAATCTTAATTTCTGAAAAATAACAAAAAAAATGACTTTTTTGAGTCATTTTCGACATTTCCACCGATATCGCCGATATATCCTCGATATATCCCGATATTTCCTTTTCCGGAGGGACCGAAACGATATTGATACGGCCTTCCCTGATCATCTATGTACTTCCATGTGTTATAGCTCTGTATTCTGATTCAGCACTTGATCTGGCGACAATTGTCTGCTTCTTGCTCTTCCATGGTACAAATGAATTCCCTACAAACACAGCAAAATCGGAAGTAGACTTCATATCCTTGGGACATCCTGCATAGTTTACATTTGCTAAGCTGTAACATCAAGAGATGTGCATCTGCAAAACAAAAAACCAGTATCAGGTGAGGTCTTCAGATACCTCAAAATCATATAGACTACATCCAAATGTATTTATCTTGGTTGCTCCATGAACTGACTCACTTTACTCACTAAAAAGGATATGTCTGGCCTGGTAATAGTTACATAGAGCAAATTCCCAACCAGCTCCATGTATCTCCTCTTATCGACTTCATCAGTGTCGTCATCATATAACATCATGCTCGGATCCATAGGAATAGTAGTTGGTTTGCGGTCTGTCATCCCTGTCTCTTAGAGAAGGTCAGTCACATACTTCCCCTGGGTCATCACAACACCTCGTTGGCTCTTGGCAAACTCCAGTCAAAGGAAATAGCGTAGACTGCCAAGGTCTTTTGTAATAAACTGGTGTACAAGAAAGGCTGACTGCTTGAATGCCATGTGCATTATCTCCTGTAATAACGATATCATCAATGTACACCAGTATAGCAATAGTTCCCTTCTGGGACCTTTGAACAAACAAGGAGTGACATACAGTTGATCTTATGAACCCCTTCTTTTCTATCACATCCGAGAGCTTTTGAAACCATGATCTCGGACTCTGCTTCAGACCATAGATTACCTTATGAAGTATAAACACCTTCTAACACTCCCCCTCAGCAGTGAACCACGGTGGTTGTTGCATGTAGACATTCTCTTGTAGATCACCATAGAGGAACGCATTTATCACATCAAGCCGATACAGTACAGCGGCCAATCCCGCGTGACTGCAACAGATAACGAAACCTTGAGTGTGGAGTGTCAGGCTTACGGGAGAGAAGGAGTCCTGATAGTCCACCCCATAAGTCTGGGTAAACCCACGAGCCACAACCATGCCTTGTAGCGATCGATGTTGTCATCTGCTCGATGCTTGACAGTGAACACCCACTTGCATCCTGCAACGGCCACATTTGCAGGAGTTGTAATAATGCTCTACATGCCAGAGACTGTAAAGCCGCCATCTCTGTTTCCATAACTAGACTCCATTGGCTCACCTTGAGAGCCTCCAGATATGTACGTGAGATTTCAATGGCAGACAATCCCACAACAATTTGTATGAACTCTGGTGAAAGTCGCTCCAAAGACAATTGACATGCAAGGGGATATCTGACAGAGAAACGTTTGCCTTTCCGCAAGGCAATAGACCAACCTAGATCACTCTCCAAAGGTGGTTTTGTCTCAACTAGAATATTTGCATGCTTATCATGTAGTTAACCATGTACATCATGCACACCAGTAATACCATCAGTTGAAATCAAGTTCTCAGAATTTACCTGAGGCATGTTGGATATTGGGGAAGACATTAGAGCATGGAGGATAGGCTGAGGTGTATGTGTGGGTGGAGGTGGAAGAACAACCGCATCCTCAGACTCAGAGAGACTCAACATGTCACATGTAAGAGAGTAATATAAGATGGACTCAAAGTAACGTCGACACTGACATAGTATTGTCCCTTTATAATATCAAAGTACTGATAACCCTTTTGGACGAGAGAGTATCTAACAAACATACATTTGACAGCTCGAGGAGCAAGCTTGTCACGACCAGGACGCAAGAGATGGACAAATGTCATACAACCAAATACATGTGGCGTGAGAGAGAAAAGGTCCTTCTCTAGAAGGGTGCCTTTCCCTCAACATAGTAGAGGGCATTTGATTTATAAGGTCACATGTCGTCACACAGCATCATCCCAGAATGAATGAGGAGCCTGACTCTGCATGAGAAGAGTCCTGGTGATATTCAAAAGACGACGGTGTTTGTGTTATGTAATCCCGTTCTGTTGAGAAGTATAGGGATAAGAAGTCCGATGGATAATCCCTCGAGCACTAAAAATGAGACAGTTGTGTAGTACAGAACTCAAGAGCATTACGAGAACGAATATAAATTATAAAAGCAAAGAAAATATTCTTTATTTCAACAATAAAGTTCTGAATCAAAGTACTAGCCTCGGACTTATGTTTTAACAGAAAGACCCAAGACAATCTTGAAAAATCATCAACACAAACTAAGTAGCACCAGTGTCCCTAAAGATCAGGTACACGACTAGGATCCCACATATCTAGATGGAATAACTCAAACAAACTCTAACTACGACCATGTCGACTTGAGAAGCTAGACCAATGATGCTTTCCAAGTTGACATGATTCACACTGGAAACTAGACTTAGTAGAGATGTCAGGAATGAGGTGACCAATCCTCTGCAACGGTAGGTGATCAAATCTGAAATGCCACGTATAGGGAGAAACTAACTCGGACAAAAGGAGACTGGGTCAACATGTAAAGTCATTCATGTTCACGACCACATCCAATCACCTTACCCGTGAGTATATCCTGAAAAACAAGGGAAGTAGGGTCAAATATAGCACGACAATGTAAATCCTTTGTAATTTGATTGATAGATGGCAAATTCATGGAGAAGGCATGTGCAAGAAGAATGTCATGCAAACTTATAGAGGGAATCAAATGAACATCCCATGTTCAATAATAGGGGAATGTGTCCCATCTGCAATCACCATTGATCTATCTTTCTGTGTTGGACTATATGTACCAAACTGCAAGCGATCTCCACACAAATGATGTGAAGCTCCAGAGTCCATTATCCATTCTAAATGATCTAGTCTAGAGCGACTAGTAAATGCATGAGTAATACATGAAGTATTAGTAGAGGCAGAAGCGGCAATATCTGGAGAACTGAAACTAGAGGGTCCGACGACTGGAGGCATGATCTCTCTCAGACGAGCAACAAAGTCATCATAACGATGGTCGCAAGATCAGGAGCAACTTGAGAATGCTCGACAGCACGGGCCAGTATTGGAAAGCGATGCTTGGAGTAGTACGTGTCCTCTGAGTGACTTGATCGATGACAGTATGAACATGGATGACGTAGGCGTGGATCACATCTGCCACGTGTGCCTCATCCTCTAAACGGAGAGGTGGTACCTTTTCCATGGGAAGCTGCCATAGTTGAAGATGTCTGAGAGAATGTGGTAGAGGGGATACTCAATCAGCTCAGCATGTGGTATGCTTCCTCCATAGGAGGTATAGTAGCGTAGGTAAGAAGCTTAGAGCGAGTCGAATTATATTCTGGGATACGAGCAACCAAAAGCACCCCGATCATGACAGAATCTCTATACGTCTTGTGCTAATCTGGTGAGGTCGTCAAGGGTGTGTAGCTATGGAGTCGCTCAAAAATACCCCTTAGAGATGTATACAAGGTGTGAAGAGAACAATCACCTTATTTGATCATGAAAATATTGTGTTGGAGTTGCAATATCTTCGACTCATTCCTCGCTTGAGAGTATGTTCCCGCGATGATATCCCGCATAGCCTTTGTTGTGGATTGACTCGGGATATCGTTGGCTTTCTCAACAGAGATAGTACCAGATAGCCACACCTTGGCATATGCATCATCTGTCTCCCATGAGGCATTGGTCTCAGTCTTGTCTGCAATCTCATCTTGCGTCAAAATGTGTTTCTTGTTGTATCTCTGCAGTAGATTCATGGACTGCATCGCCCACAACTCGTACTTTCTATCGTCCATATTGACAATAGGTACTAGACCTTTGAAGGCACTCGTAGTTGGCGTATCAACTCTGTCGTCTGGCATCGTGAACAATCACTGGGACCTTAGATAGATTTTAAGGTGCCTGAGCAAACATGAGAAGAGATGGTTGCAGGCTTAGACTCATACTACAACCACTTTTAGACAAAACGTGGCATGATTTTGACCTTAAAGTAGAGTAAATCAGACCTAAACCTCCGAAAACAGACCGAAAACTACGATCTCAAGATAAGATTTAGGGCTTGATGACGTCTCCGTCAAAACCGTCACCCACCGTCGCTCTGATGTCATTCATCGTGTCCGCCAAACACCTACCCTCCTTCCTGCAAACTCAACGAGACATCTTCCTCTAACCCCCTCGCCAGCCGAAACCTCCGAAACACGCGCGTCATCTCCCGATCTTACCCCATCCGCTCCTTGTTCCTGCTTACAACGGAAGCTCTGATGACCATTTCTCCCGCACACAAAGCACTTGACTGGGTCCTGGCACTTCACCGCTCAGTGACCCCTCCCCCTGCACTGCAAGCACCTCCCCCTGAGCCGCATTGCCTCCTCTCTTCTACAACTTCCATCACAATCACGCCCATCCAAGAGCGCCTTCCATGACCATCCACCTTCATCCACTCGCTGCGAGTTTCGCCCAGCATGGTTCCCCTATGTCGCCCAGAGTCAAAGATGATGTTCATGTAAAGCTAATTAATGCAACCTACATGCGGTTGCAAAAAGTTTTTGAATTAAATTACAAACCTAAACAAGTTTGGACTAAATGCCTAGCCCAACAAAACAACTAAAAATGACATGCAATGCGTATGCTCCTGGAATCAGAAAAGAAATAATTAAAAAATATTAATTAGAACTGGAATCTGGAACTTTAGTTACCTCGATTTAGCCAATTTACGTAAACAAATCAACTGATGTGGCTCAATAAAATGAAGGCAAGATTCTGGAAATAGCAGAGCATGTAGAAGGGAAAAATAAGGTCCGAACGGAAACAAAAAGACTTCGGTCTGCTACGATCACAATTTTCAAAACAGATTTCACCACAAACTCAGGGCTATTCAAAGTAATTAAAAGATTAACAGAGAATATGGCGATGTTATATGGATTTGGGACTCAACTATTCACCAAACCATCAGCAATAGAACAGCCCACCCCTTTTCAGAATCAACAAGACAGAAATATAGATGGAGAGGGCACTCGTACCACAACTGGCTAGGGGGGTTGGAGCCGCGCTTCAGACCTAGTCGGCGACAGTGTCGAATACGCGTACAACAGCAACAACGCGAAAGGGGGATCCAGGGACGGCAAGCGATGTGGGGGTGGCAGGCGATGGAGTTGGAGCAGAGTGGCGGCGTCGCAGGCAAGGGGAGGCATTGGTGGGAGACTATTGTGGTGCTGAGCGGAGCAACAGAGGTTGGGGAAGGAGGGGGAAGGGGGAAGGAGATGCGGGGAGTAAAGAAGTAGATGGCGGCGGTGTCCGTGCGGGTGGGGAGGTGGTGATGTTGCTGGGGAGAGGTGGAGGGTGTGGCGGCGTCGGGTAGAGAGGGGGAGGGTGGAGGCGTAGCGTGGGATGGGCTAGGATTTTGGGAAGAGAGATTGGCAGGAGAGGGGAAAAGGGGGAGAGAGAGAGAGAGATTAGTGGGGAAAGAAAAATAATATTCTCATTCATATCTCTACTCATGGGGGAGGGGCCTTTTATATAGGCTAAGTCCCACCACAAAAAACATAAAATTAAGACTCCAAAAAAACAAGAACAATTATGACTAGGCCCTTATATGATGGACCTCTTACATATTTTAATAAATTAAAAAAAATCAAACTCAACTATTTATCCTAAAAATTTGTCCGTTAATATAATTGAACGAAAATAAATAATTAAAAATCCGTAGGATTCCTTATGCTGCATTAGTAATAGTCGGAGGCAAGCGAGTGGATGATAATAGTGAGGGCAATTATCAATATTGTTCGAACTGTTTTCAACGATGTTGTTGTTGAAGACTCTGACAATGGTCTCGACATCATGAATGACCATGTTATCCATGGTGGATAACAGTCAGACAAGGGTAGGTGGACTCCCATAGAAACAATTATTGCATGCAACAATGTCTTTGTACAATGATTTTAGTGGCACTTCCATGAAGGTGGTTCATCCACTTGCGGTTGTTAAAAGTTGGTTGGTGTTGCATGGAGATGACGAAACTCAAGATCGTCTTTAGCTTGCACGATTTCTTCAATAACTTTGTGTTCATCTTGCATCGACATCATTATATCAGAATCTTCTAGCATAATGCAAAAAAAATCCCTTAATATATGGATATCAAAAAAAGTGAAACCTTTGATTCTCCTTTCAATCTTCTTCTTCTTAAAGTATTTTATAGACTTGTCAGATGTCAAAACCTCAACACGGTTAACATAATTTGGATTTGTAGACTCTAAAAATGGAGGCACGAAGGAAATAAATGGGATGAGAGGCATAGGAGCATATCGATATCATAAGGGAAGAGGCATAGCGCACAGAAATAAAGAAAAGCTTAAAAGGGGGGAAATTTTAAAAAGATTAGAGGCTAACCAAGATCTGTATAATTTAATGTCCTTTCAAATAGAACCTGTATCATCTAAGAGGCATGCCTCAACACTTAATAAAAATGGACGCATCCAAAAGATAAAGCCATTAAATTTACAAAAACAAATAAAGAACTATAAATACAAGAAGACGAAAAAACAAACTACTTAAATCAGGTTGCATCACCAAGTTAGTCTTAAGATGCTTGAACATACCCCACTCAGCATTACTAACTAAAATAGACCACGTGATGAAGGAATTGATTGCAATTTGTTGCAAGATGAAAGAATAATTTACTCTTCTGTGCACACTTGCCACATATTAAACGGACTGCATCACTCAAATTGATTTCTCAAAAGGTCTCGCATTAACCTACAACACTCTTTATTCAAAGCCGTTTCTTAAGTCATTTTAGGAATGACACTGTTCGCTATATTAAAACCAGAGAAAATATTACATGAATTTAGACCAAGACTCGACAAGCATGCCACAGCATGTGCCGCTAAATTTTCAATATAATGTCTCCTCTCAAAAAACAAACACGAGGGGGGGGGGGGGTGGGGGGGTAGATATCTTTTTCTCGATCAACGAGAATGAACCCCGAAATCCTTCCATAATTATTCAGCATTCTCGGGTTTCATCCAATCGATCAAAGCCCTCCTCCAGGCCTACACTCCAAGGCAGCGAAAGACTGGATGATCGAAGTCGTCATCCTTCTCAGCACATACAAGGCAAGAGACAGGAGCAAAAATGATAACTCATTTATGCATTGTCACGTAATTTTGATAATGACAACTTTAGAACTTAACTAGTGTATTTGCCCGCGCTCCGCAGCAGGGTTGGAGGAAATTTTGAAATAATTTCAAAATTATAAAAGTAATGGAGATATTAAAGTATAATTTAAATTAATGGAGATATTAAAGTATAATTTAAATTAATGGAATGCGTAAGGGAACATAATATTTTTGGAAGAAAGTAGTAATATTGAGAGATATCACTTCACATAAAATAATCATTAATGCTAACAGTTAATAACAATCATATATCACATAAACAATTGTTAATATATCATTCATGAAACATTAGAAAATTTATGTATTTTTCTAAGAAAAGACTAAATAAAATGGAGCTTAAAGCCGAAAGCTTAAAATAATTACCATTACATCTATGAAAAAGTATTCAAAATAATATAATTCTAACGACCATCGAGATAATTATAGACTTCAAAAAATCATTCGGTAATTCTGCATGTGAGAAAAATTAAACAAAGAGAGTTAGGAAAGAGTTTTTTCCAAAATAATATCTTTTATACAGCAATGTTGACCATGTATTTGCATTGAAAATTTGCATAGCAAGTTATCTTAAAATCATTGTAATTATAAAAACCCTCTATATTTAGCTAATTCTAAAAAATATACATAATCATACATATGTTTCATATTTTGTTATTTGCTTTTAAAAATTATATAGCTATGAAATAAGTGTTATTAATTTTTACACATTATTTTGATCACATCATAATTTTTTAAAATGTCATGAAATGAGTATTTGAAATTTATTTTAATAAAAACATACTTTATTTTAATTATAGTCTAGTACTCTTTGAATTAAACTTCCATTTCCTCGATTACATGTATGTGATATAGACATGACAATGACAGCAAGTACATATGCACAATATTATAGTAGGAACATGTGTTATGTACGAGAAAGGAAGCTTTTATGTAAATGTCCCAAAATAGAGCCGATAATAAAATCAATTTACTTACAAAATCAATAGATGATAAATCAACAACGCATCAAAGTTCATGCAAACGATATGATTGTACACCAATTAGCAATAATTGATAAGGCAAGAGAAAGGGAAATCCAGTTTAAAAGAAGATTGGCAAGGAAGATATAGGAGAGTACCTTAAGTAGGGTCTGACTAACGTGTTGTTATAATAAACAAATGTAGTAAACCTAACATCACTAATTAATGGTGAATTTCTTGCATTTTTCGAATCTCATTGATTCCATCTTGTGAGAAGGTTTGGTGAATGCTAAAATTGATATCTCGATGAATGCTAAGAGCTATCTGAATCCATGATAGAAGCTGGGGATATACTTTTTTAAATCTATCTCATTAATTTTATTAGATAAGAATGTACGATAATTATAGGATGCAAATAAATTTCTATCCATTAGAAGATAAAGGATTTAATTGATTTTTTAGCGTAAGGAGATATTTCATCTTTGTTAGAACTAATATCTAAAATAACAAATATGGACTTTGCATCTAAGAATAGCTATATCAGTTATGGACTCACTATCGTATATATTTTATAGATATTTTAAATTTCTACGTATATATTTTTATATAACTTTGATATTTGTGAATATATTATTATCTCTTTCCATTTACTATTTTGATAAATAAATCTCGTTATAGTATTTGTAATATATAATAGATTTGTAAGTTTCTTTCATAATATTCAATATAATAATGTTTGTGAAATAAATAAATCTAATATATTTTTCAATTGTAAACATTATCCATACGTATGTATATTAATTACACATTAAGTGGGTGTTATAATATGTTCCGATCCATGTATGTTATTAAGAATATGTTAGTTTTGATATCCATATTCATATTTAAAGAGGATAAGGTTATTGTTAGATCTATTTTCATATATACATCTAACCATTTACATTCCTAAACAATGTAACTGTCACTAAAATAAAATTTAATTGTATGGAGTAAATATTTTGAATATTCATTACTATATCTTTCAATGTTACATTCATAAAAATGAATATAGTTCAGTGTAACATTATTTTTTGTTTAGTATGCAATAAATTTAATATTGATTGCTAAAGGTTCATATGATGATAATTATTAGCTGACTTTCTTGTTAAAAGTTGTAAGTAATCATTGCTAATTTGCAACATCTATAAGAAAATATAACAAACAAACATTGCAATATGATTAAATGCCAGCATAAGTGTGAATAAATATTAAATTATCTACTGTCATATATCAATTTTAGTGTAATGTTGAGTTTCAAAAAAAATTTTAGTGTAATGTTTGTGTGAACTTCCTGATTCCAAAAAGTTGCTATTTTTCTGACGTGTGAAAAAAGAATATAAAAAGTGTTTTACCTTTGTTATAGTTAAAGTAATTTGACAGATTTCATGTCCACAAGGAGGATTATAACAACTGTGTCTAAAACAACCATGACCAAAACAGAATTTATATGCAATTGGGAAATCTAATAATTAAAATTTAAAATATGCCGACTATCAACAAAACATAACTATACTCGTGATTGTCATATATCAATTTTGGTGCAATGTTTGCGTGAATTTCCTAATTCCAAAAAGTATCTGTTTTTTTTTGACGTATGAAAAAGAATATAATATTTTTTTTACCTTCGTTATAGTTATAGTAATTTGAAAGATTTTATGTCCACAATAGGAGGATTATAACAACTATGTCCAAAACAACCACGATCAAAACAAAATTTATATGCAATTGGGAAATCTAATAATTAAAATTTGTCGACTATCAACAAAAACATAACTATACACGTGTTTGTATCATTAAAAACGAAAATGACTTTAATCAATCAAGATTATCCTCCTATGATATAATATAGCATATAGTAAGAAACACACTATAATAAATTAAGGGATTTTTACCCCGTGAATTCTATAAACTTTGTAAATTACATTCTCGATCTTTGAAACAACGTAACTCCCCACCCCCCACCCCGTAAACTCGTTTATTCTTACCCCTTGAACCCTACAGTTAATCTATTTAAAATTCGTGGTGGTTCTTGGAGTAATTTACGAGGTCGATGTGGTAATTACGTTGTACAAAAGGTCGCAGAGGTTATTTAAAGAGTTTCTAAGATTCATGGGTAAAAATCCGATAAATTAAACATACAAAAACAACATGGTGTATAAGTTTCGTATTAAGGAAATAAAAATCGCAATGGCTGAGTTGATTTTTCTAAATGAAAGCTGAGGACAGAATTGAAATATTTTCAATTAAAAAATGAGGATAAGATTGTCATACACCTAGAGAGATAACGTGTCAGGGGAATCGTGAGTTGGGAGGAGAGTGCGAAAGGATACCGAGAGTGCGCGGAAAGGGAGGCATCTGGGTTTGACACGTGTAGCAATGAGGTGAATTTAACTATTCCGCGCAAGGGAAGAAATGGGAAAGAGCCGGGATGCAAAATTAGAGCATCGCGTGTCAACAGTTGTGGAAGAAGTCCGATTTTAGTAAGGTATAAGATTTTGGCCAATCCATTGATCTGATCTAGTATTTCTTAACACATAATCGCAATCTTTCTAAAAGCCAGCAAAATATACAGATCAAATGTGTGCTTTCACTTTTTTACACTTCTTTGAAGGATTGGTGCTAGTAAGCTCCATTGCAAGTTTGCAACCTAAGGCACTTTGATAACAACACAAGCTGTCTCCTCCTATATTATATGCTATATAATTCCTTTTCATGTCTTGTTGACCTGGATTTTTGAAATATGTGTCCTCCCATCCAACCGCCTGATGATAATAGCCCATGAGACATATATAATAATAAATCGTAAAGGTTTTTTTCTCATATTCACAAGCCCATCCACCCACTGTTGTAAAAGTCGGCCGATTAGGCCGACTAGTCGAGTCGGGGGTAGCCGACTCGACTAGGCCTAGTCGGCCATTAGTTGGTCAACCCGACTAATCGGGTCGACTTTTACATAGAGTTTTTTTATTTTATTTTTTTATTTTTTGCTTTTTTCTAAAGCAAACTTATTCTGTTATGCTTAATGTTATATTTAAAGTCAATTACTTCATTTGTTTCATTATGATAGTATAGAAAGTGTACAAATATTCTTTCAAAAAAAGAAAAATGTACAAATCTATGCAAAAATATAAGAATGTATGTATGAAAAATGATTTATATATTTAAAATAATTAAAAAAATCAAAACTGATTAATGACCGACTAAATCCGATTAGTCGTCCGACTGCCGAGTAATCGTTAGTCAGTGACCCTGCAGACCGGGTACCGACTACCGATTTCTGCAACCTTGCATCCACCAATTCACCTTATTCGTCCACCCAAAAATGTACACTTGCCTCAATTATTTCATTATCCTCCCAATAATTATTCACCTGGATCTTCATCCATAAGGTAGAGTACTAGAAACAAGCGCCCTAAAGGCCCATTAAAAGAAGAAATGGCAAATGGTTTGTCTCATTCCCTGTTCATTCTCTCTGAGCATGTATTCTTATTCAATTTTCTCGTCATTGTTAAGCGTTCTATTTTCATGTGGTACTTCCTTTTACTTCATCTTCTATGCAATTCCCCGCTGAACAACTACTTCCTGAATTATCCCTCTTTTCTACCAATGCCAAAAATGATGACATGAAGGTTCATTCCAAGTTGACAAAAACAAATAGAAAAAAAAGGCTAAAAAAGTTAGTTAAAAATGTAGCCCATCACGAACATAGTGTTGATTGTGAGTTCCATAATTAGCTCATTTTTTCCAAGGTGCCATATTTCCAACAACATTACAAATGTGTAGGGACTAGCATATGTGCTACGGAGAGGCGAGACCCTAGACCCTAGCATGGCCACATGCCAGGCATTTTGCTTTAGGTGACTCCTATGCACCAAGCACTCACTTGAAACTGCAGGCTGCTCATTGTTCATTCCACAATCTAAAACTTGCCAAACATATATGTAAATGCATTTACAAAGACGTTTTTTAATATTCTTCCTTTATTACAAGATTCTAACTCGTGCATGTTCATGTAGCAACAAAAAAAACTTGTATGTTGTTAAATGAAGACAGTAGATGAAGTTTCTCACATTTTGTATTTAGTTATTGGTGCTCAGACTTTTTCTTTCATATAGTTTCCCAAGTATAGGATTAAATATGTATGATATGCATATAGCACTTTGCTTCTTTCATGCAAGCACTTAGTGGCATGCCTGTTTTGATCTGTGGCACTTTGGATCACCTCTTGGCTTTAATACACTACCATATTTGAAAAATTAACATTTTTTCTAGAAGCATGTTGCATTTAAAAGTTGGAAGCCCGTGAAATTAGCATGAGGCGTGCTTGTTTTGGAGGTGGGGAATAAGGAAATTTCATTTTATGTAAAAAAAACTGTTAGTAAAGCTGTATGGCACTTACAATGAGGGAAAGAATTTGAACTTGAGGGTTTTTGTTACCCAAACGCTTCTTGAGTACCTTCATTGCATCCTTTGTTTGCCTGTACATATAAAGTGGCAGCTTCAATAGGTTAGCAGAAAGAATGCAATAGTCTAACCCCAAGACAAAGGAAAAAAATCCCGTAAGCCTGAGAACACAGGGGCTAACCTCTACAACTCAGGACTTGCTGGTAAAAGATTGGAAAATTGCAGATTATTAGACTATAGAATGAATTGTTGTTAATAGCAGTTATATTGAGACATGGATTGTGTTATAACGAAGATGGACCAAAATTATGCATGGTCTTCTGCCAGAATGTTTGTGGACAAGTTTTTACATGATGAATATGTCCATCCTCGGAATACAGTTTTCTAATTGTTCTCTTAAACAGTATATGACTGTTAAAGTGGGAGATCATCACACCTGGGGACTTTTAATGAAACAAAGAACTGGCTTATTACTTGATAAATAAATATCCCCGAATTTCAAGTTGGAATGTTCTCGGAAAAGTCAGATATTATTGCATTGCATCATCTTCAGCATATGACTGACCAATCGTCGTAAAGTGTCTGAAAAAACTTATCATTAATGCATCCACTTGCTGCAAATGCTGCCCTGAGAAGTTGAATGCAGCCGGGGAAACTACATCTTCTACCATCACGTGCAACACGTGACTGGCTTATAATAATTCAACGGTTTATTCCTGATACATTCTCTTCTACCATCACGTGCAACACGTGACTAGCTTATAATAGTTCGACGGTTTATTCCTGATACATTCTAAATTCTAAAACAAGCAACAGACATTGACGCAAGCAAGTATTGTTATACATTAGATCAAAACCTGTGCCAACCAATCGAACACAACAAACTTCCAATATGCTCAAAATGGCAACTCTTGCCAGGAAACAGCAACCTGCAACATAAGCAAGATCTGAGGCATCAAGAGCAAAACCATACCCAGGATCCGTATTAAGTATGTCACAGAGCTCAATGTTCACCGCCCAGTCCGGTCCAATCAACAGCTCGCTCGTGGCTCTTTCCGCACAAGCTGCTGCAGGGCCGGCAGCGCTGCTGCCCATCCTTCCACTCAACATAATCACCGATCACACCAACCTGCATCACCAAAAATAGAATCGTATTCAGCAAAAAACAAATGCGATCACACGTAAAAATCAAATGTCAAATATCAAAATCACAAACATCAGACTAAAACCCTAATTCGACCTCGCCCTATCTTCAACACCAAAAAGATCGCAACTTTCACACGCGAGCGAAGGCGAACAACCGCGAGGACACGCGATCGAGCTCGGGAATAAGCTAAATCGGATCAAAACGACGAGTCAAAAGGGTCTTCTGGGAGAAGCAAATTGGGAGTGCGGACCGGAGAAATATGTGGGAATCTGTCTACCTGGGTGTGGTTGTATCGATCGAGTCAAAGAGGATTCTAGGGAGAGATTGGAGCGCTCAGATGACGAGAGTGGTCGCTTTCGATCGACCGCCTTCCACCGATGTTCTCATTCGTGACGAACTCAACGTATACACGAGAGAGAGAGAGAGCGTGTTTTTCTAGACCACGAGTCCGAGATTAAATTGCTTACTTGCTTCGTAACGAACGAAAATGGACTGAAATATTTGCTAATATTTTGGCTTTGTTATGATGGAACGATGGATCAAGAAGGAATTATGGTTGAGACATGAGAGTAAAGAGAGCATCATGTAAATGACTCGAATATATTATCCGCCGCCAAGGTGGCTTGTATAACGATTGCTCTTTTGAATTCATGTGCGTGTTATGTGAGACGCAGTGTCATTATAACTAGATGCACACCCGTGCTTTGCACGGGCAAGTGATCATTGGAAGAACATTATGAATATAGACATAAATATAACATAGAATATTTATATGCTATAATCTTGAAAACATGGCTTGGACGGGTATGTAGGTAAAAAATAAAAACTTAAAATTTTTTACAATATGTATTGCAAAAAGTATATAATAGATATTTATGAAAAATCTAAAAAATAATAAGTAAATTCATTTATAAAGGGTCATTTGTATGAGGAAATCCATAAATGCACATTATCAAATATGTGATTGCAATATATTCATTACCCATGTTATATAGGATACATACCATATGTGATTAAGTGATGTGTTCACAAAAAATGGACAATAAACTTTAACTTCTTGATGTTGAAGCAGTTCACGTAGCTTTACAGTTGTTCTAAGGAATTAGATACTTATATAAATGTAGGGCAAGCTCCTACAAATTCACTACATCCTGTGCACATATTATAAGTCTTTATCGAGTGTGACATCATATCTATGAATTTTAACTTTGGAAATAAAATATTATGATTAGGTATGTACCATATGTACCGCATCGTATCCAACTTTGCTTTCTCATAGAAAGTGATTACACAAATAACTATTTGTATATTCTCATAATAAAAGAAAGCATACATGCCTATGATATAAACAAAGCACAGATGGGAATGCATAGATATTGTTACCATATTGTATAAGAAGTCGAGTCACTACAATAAAATTTGTTTATAGTGACATTTTTTTAATATACATAAAAAAATTATCCTTTGTTAAATACATAAAAATGATATTATTCATTGCAAATTATATCTTATACTTGGAACCAGCAAGGAATATCATATCTTCTGTAATATTTTTAACGACAGTTTATAGAAATGCTTGTCTCTTGCTATTTTTTTCAAAATTTAAATTACTTATCGCTAATGATATAACAACAAATATACCATTTGTTGCTAATTTAAGGTATAAAAAATAGTTCTCACAATACATATTATTATGATTATATAGCTAATAGATGATATAGTGATGATTTTAAAAAAAAAACATCACTGTATACCCATTTTGTTGTATTGAGTTCTTTGATCCAATATTGTAATTGGAAGAAAACTTAATACATTGGAATGAGTCCCCTTTAGCTTTCATATTGATAGATCAAGTTAGGACAAAGTAATTTGAAACTAATCTCCTTGTAGGAGTGCAGCTGAAATAATTGGTAACATCAAAAAAATGCTTAAGTAATTAGTAACATCAAAAAAGTACTATGAAATGAAAACTCAAGTATAAAAAACACATTCATTTTTAGAAGTTCTTTTATCTTCTCTCCATTTCCATCAGCAAAAAGGGTTTGGTTCTTTATAGATCAATATATAATCACTGAAATATTAGTTAACCACATATCCAAATCACCTTTAATTCACCTTAATTAACATCTCTTGCTTTCTCAATTTCAATGGAGGCCCTTCAAGACGGACCATCAAGACATACCTAAAGATCAAGACCTTATCTAACATTAACATACTACAACATATCAGCCTATGAAACTTATTAGTTTATATGAGAGCTTGGTGCTTGGTTTCAAGAAAAAGACCAGCTTATTAAGTGGGTCCTCGGAGTGGTAGGGAGGGGGTGCTGGAGGAGAAGCAGGCCATGGGTGCGTTGGCGTCGGAGTTGCCGCGGTCCTTGGGTCCATGAGGTACCTGATTCGTACTTGAATTTTTTTTCCCTTCCTTATTTTCTAAAATTGAAACTCTGATGATGCCACAGTCAGTTAGTACACACGAGTATTGAGACCAAATTGTACCTCTGAATGTATGGTACTAAGGACATCTATAACCTCTAATGACTGTTGGAGATTGTCCCACTCAAGTTGCTTGGATGGGTCAACCTCGGATGGTCTTGCATTTGGATGATTAAGCTTCGTGTGTTTATGCAAATCATGGTAGTTTCCCATGTACTTGCATTTTTTCACTTCACAACAACGCACTTTCAGGTTCAGAAGTTCTCGAACTTCATTCACAACAATCCACCCTATCATAGAGCCTCTGCACAGAGGACAAGCTGGCTGACTATTGCGATCCAATGAAGTCAATTGCAAGTGACTTGGTGTATTTGCAACAGCTATAGAAGATTTTGCAGAAGATGGCATGTCATATGCAGCTCTGAAACGACCAAGACAATTTGAAATTTGTTGGCAAATGCAGATTCCCGGCATCCACAAAATCAGGACTCTCTAATGAATCACCTGATGCCATAGCAAGTTGCCTGCACTAAACTACCGTGTATGGAAAGATTTTCACCTGCACTAACAAACATGAGAATCTCAACTTGCACTCGAGTTGTGGCAATGACTTTCAGAACTATTGCAATGTACTGCAAAGGTTGAAGAAACTACTGGCATGAAGAGAATCAAGAATGGCTAACTTGCAGGTTTCTCAAATAAGTAAAAGACAAATGAATGCACATAAGTATCAATTGATAAAAAAACATGGGGACATTTTCAGAAAACTTAAATGGAATGATTATCCAAATACGAATCTACAAGTAAAATATTAGATGGCCATGTGCTACCAGAACTATATAGGTTAATCATGGTCAATCAGATATACATGTTAAGTTCATTTACAAAAAAATGTAATAAAATACAGTCAAATGGATGACAGCATAGCTCCATTTGCAGAAAAGACAATCCACCCCCAAGTTAATAGCATAGTTCTGCATTTATTATAACTGTGTCCTATTACAGCCTGTTTTACATCGTTTGATCTTTAGAGAAAAAGCTTCAGAAAGAGGGAATGTGAAAATTTGATATTCATATGAGCTTATATTTATTTATAGTGTTCTGCGGAAAATTTGGGCCATGGCTAAGATTACTAAGGAATGACTACGCTATGCAAATATGTGTCGGATTTCAGAATGAGGCAGTCTCCCACTTGTTTAGATACTCCCAAAGTAAAGAAATGACATGCCTTACACTTTTTAAATGTTAAATGGTTAACCCCATTGCTTTGGATGACTACAGATCATCAATATGATTCCCGCATATTAAAACCGACAGCTCATTGCATATAATAGGTTTAACTAACCTACAGGATGTTATGATGTTCTAACTGATGATGATTTTTCTGGCTTAAAGAAACATGTTGCCTGAGGATTCTGACATAGAATTTGAAGAAGACTCTTTCACTAATACAATATGGAGATGCATGACCTACAATACCTGGAACTGGTGTGTAAGCAACTTAGTGGGTTTAAGCTATGCTCTATCTTATCTTATATTCACAAGGTCGAGCAGAACATGACGAGCATGGCGGGTCATGGCATCAAGTGGCCACCAGAGCCACGAAATTGGACAGGGGTAGGGTCCGATGCAAGTGGGAGATCACCTGGACCTTGCCAAGTAAATGGAAGATGCATTCAAAAATGGGGAGGTTTAGGTTCTTATTGGGGTTTAGATTCGAGGGAAGGATGGAACTCTAATGAAGGAGGACGAGAAGCCCCCGGTGGCGACCATGTCGCCCCCTTCGAAGGCGAAGCCTCCGACGCGCGCGGCAGAGGCGGTCCCATCCGCCTCCCTGGAGATGGAGAGGATGCCGGAGTGGAGGTCCGCGGCGGCGCCGTCCCTAAGGACGGGAACGGCGTCGGGGTCATCGGTGGAGACGGCTCCGACGGGGCGGAGGAGGAGGCGGCGGTTGGGGAGGGATGAGCGGCGGCGGCAGGGGAGGAGCGGGGAGGTGGACGCCTTCTAGGGCATCGCCAGAGGGGGTGGAGAGGGGGGACTCGAGAGAGGGTGGGGATTGTGTTGGGAAATATTTTTGGAAAAGAGGGCAAAAACGGAAAGAAAGCTGGTGGCGAGAAGGGCAAAACCGTGATTTTTCGGTAAAAATTAATGTTTTGACGGCCTTTAATATATATATATATATATATATATATATATATATATATATATATATATATAATGGATGAGATGTGTATGGTAAGAATGGTTTTATGTGTGAAGCACAGACGACGTTATATCGAGAAGGAGGCGGGTGACGGCACGTGTCATCGTTGGTATGTTTGCAGCTTTCACTGTAAACAGAGGCAATGACAATAACTAAGAATCCTCAAGTTAATACAAAAATCACACAAAGAAGCAAAAACACGAAGCTTAACAAAAAGAATATTTAGAATAAAGTTGTTAACCATGTGTATATACATACAAACTAACTAATAAAATAAGATGAAAATTCTATTTATGATCTCTAACCTCGTAAGCATTAATAGTCTTGACGGGTCGAAAAGAAAATTAAGTCAAAAGCACTAAAATTAGTGTAACACTAGTGTGTGTTCTTGTACGATATTCTCTCACTCGTACGAATTTCATATCTACTCATAAGTACATGAAATTGCCTTCCCTTTGTAAATAAAAACAAACTCGACGGATGAAATTACCTTAAAAATATCAACCTATAGATATGAGAAACAATCTCAACCCTAATTCAGCCTATGCCGACACTATGATGCATGTATCTTCACATACAAGTATATATAAACATATACTCGCCTTTAAAGCAAAGAACATTCGAATTGTTGTAAATTGTGCAATTATATATAATATAGAGTTTATCTTATTACATTTTTCCTCTTTTATTTCCAACTCCTGTTGGTTTTGTAAGTATAGTTATAATCTCAGTAGCTATTGGCAAGAACCCAAAAAAGTCTAAGCAGGAAAACACAAAAATAGATACAAGTTTTTGTACATAGATTCTGATTTTATATGCAATTAGTCCTAAATCATGATGCGGCTTATTTGCGCTCTTTTGCAACACGTTTCGCTACAGTACTTACCGCTCTTAAAAAATAGATTAATGTGTATTTTATGTGTAATTATAACGAAATATATTGTGTTTGTAGTGTAATAAGAAAGCAGAATTTAAAAATAGTAAACTCTTGTATAATTAACTACTGAAGAATGATTGAACTTACGAATTAGTACCTTATGAAAGTTGTGGATAAGTGATACTTACAAACTTTCTGGTATACATTTTTTAAGATAAAAACCGTTTGTTGTTTTTATTTTTATTTTTCTTTGGTTCCTTGTTTCTTGAGTTTTCTCCACTCGTCTTGTGGCGAGCCTTCCCCTCGATTAGTGTGTCAGATGGCATACTTTAGTTGGGCACACATTTGCCATAATGACTCGTTGTTGACTTTGATCAACCGAGTCTTCCCTCGATCCAACTCCTATATGGCATGCTTCCATTAGCCGAGTGCACCATTGTTCTTCCTTCTTGCTCAATTTGTCCATCCAATGGACATGAACTCCATGACCCTCTTTTCATGGCATGTTTGCTGGTATGCGCCATCATTTTCTTCTGAAGCGACTCATGCTGCACCCGAAGGTATTCTCACAATCGTTTAAAGCTCACATCTCGTGATTCGCCCTAATCCCCTCATTGTTGTATAAGAACTCATTTATTCGGTTATTCTTACACCGCCATTGCTAACGCATACTCATGTTCCATTGTTGAGAATAGGGTAACATAGCGACAACGAACATATGGGAGGCCTTTGTGTGATCTGATGGCCCTCTTCCACCATTATAGGAGTCATCCCAATTGTTGTTGTGCTTCTTAACCTTTTGTTTGTCATTGAATGTCATAATTATAGTTTAAGCAACCTCCTCCCATAAGCGAGCAACATCTCATTAGTCGTATCCCGATCACCAGGAAAGTTCTGATTCATGCTAAAAGATGAAAATATAACTCATTTTCTCAGTAAGCAATTTGCATTTAGGTGTTTATATTGCATCATAAGCATTCATGCATGTGTAAATAAGAAGCGTAAATTATTATTCACATTATACGTGAAAAGGAGTTGAAAATCTTATATATATACACATGTATATAAGCTAATCTTTGCATGTTATTTATACATTCATACTTACTCCAAAATAATTAAAATAAACCCCATTATGCAGATAGCACTAATATTAACAAAAAAAGCTAAAAACTGACATGTATAGATGTGTAATAAACTCAAACCATAGTTTGAATGATTGAATCAAGAACGCGTGAAGTCAAATATCTATCTCATACAGTCTCCTATGAACGAATGCTCACTTTTGAATTAATATACATATAATTGTACACAATCTATGATCGAATTCAAAAGAATCAAAGTTTATATGTGAAACTTGAGTTTTGGAGCCTTATTATATATTGTACGTATCCACTAACTTTGTTCCATTATTTTACGTTCATAAATAAATGTTTTAAATTTATATGTTTTCCGCTCACTTTCATTATTTTGCGTTTTTATAAAATGCAATAATAATAAAATCTAAGAAAATATAAAAATAACGGAAAATAGTATGTTGTGACTATTGATGTATCAGTGATTCATTGATGTTTTTGTCGCATTTTATCTTAAAACCCTTAACAATTACATGTAAATATGCATTAGCATTCACTTTTTTTATCAAAAAATAACATTGGTAAATAAAAGCTCACTTTTATGCATTAAAAAGACGTAAAAAGAATGAAATCAGAAAAAGAAAAGAAAGAAAATAAGGTAGACTATATATATGTATATATTATACATTATGACTCGGTAAATAAGAATATAGTTGCCAGCTATATTTATGTAACATAACCTCATGCGATCAAGTCGGCATGAATTGGTTGACAAATAATAAAGTATGGGGAGATAAGGCCGAAAATAAAAAATAACTAACCATGTACATAAATCATTAATTGCATCTATTTATTGTATATATAATCTTCCCATAGTTGTATGTGACACATGTGTACATATTTCTCACCAAACCATTCACATATTTTATATAAAAAAGAGAAAATGGGTCTGCTCCTCGGGAGGAGTGACGAGTCCGAAAACGCCGGGTTAAAAATGTGTTTTGAATGTTCGAGTGTGAAAATAATTAAAGTCTTTCGTTGTAGGCGGCGATCGGAAACAGTCAAGAAATAACCACAATTTTTAATCAAATTTAATCTAGTGGTTTTTATATTTATTTTACTTGGGCAAGTCCCAAGGTCGATCACAAGGAGGCAAAGGAACAACCTAGAGTTGTGTCTATCAAATTTTGAGTTCGGTTTTCAAGGCGGTCTTTTTTTGGAATTTTTCAATGCAATAGAGGGTGCAATATGCAAATCCGGCCTACTTTATGGACTAAAATGTGAATTACGTTCAAATGATGTCCGAAAAATACGAAACTTGGTCGAGATGTAAAATATGATGAAATAAGTGCACTGTAATTTTTTTGGAATTTTTGGATGCAATATGAATTTTTTTATAGATTTTTAAATGCAAACAGAATGATTTTCAATATTTAATTATAGTAAATATTAAACCTACTTATTTTCAAGAAATAAAATTATCTAAGATCTATCACTAGGTGATGGATCTCAGAAAAATCCTAAACCTCAAAAATATGGGGTCTAATACCTATTAAAAATTAAACAATGAAATATGCAAAATGATTTTTACAGAGCAAATTATGCATGCAAATGCAAAGATTTTTGGGCACAATGTCAATCAAAATAATCTCTACAATATGTGATTTTTCGGGATTTTTTTAGAGCAACGGTAAATAAATGGCAATTTTAAGAACATAAAGTGGGCAGAAAATGCAATTTTCCACAAAATAATTAATGATTAATTAACCACTTATCACAAAAATATCTACAACATGTCCAAATGTAGAGAATTATATGAGGAACACGGTGCTAATTTTAAATAAATAAAATAATGTAGAGATGAGGTTTAAAACTGAGGGTGATTACAGGGGTATGGATGCAATAATAATAAAATAAAATGCATAGAAGGGGCCTAAGAATAATTACCAAGGACTGATGGGGGAATATGTGCAAATTCTCCAAGGGGCACGTGCAGAGCACGTGCCCTTGGACTGGAGTGCAATATGGAGGATGGCCACAGATCTTTCTGTAATTAACCCAGCGATAACACGTGACCCTGGGGTGGCTTGCTAATTTGGAGCACTTCAGGGGCTTGGGCGCAATTTGACCTAGCGGGTCACGCGCAGAGCACGTGATCCCTGGGATGACGGGTGATGACGTTCCCCACGCACGCGCCTCGCGCGTGCTGGGGCCTCGGGCTTAGCGCCCGGTGGCGAGTGGCGTGGAGGCGGTGGTTAGTCGGCCGAGGCGAGGCGATGGTGTCGGGGCGGGGCTCTGCGATGGACCTTTGGCGGCGGAGTGGCTGGTTTAGCGTCGGAGTCATCAGGCGAGGAGCGGAGTCGCGGTGGAGATGAAGCTCGCGGCGATGGCGATGGCGGGGCGGAGGCGTTGGAGACGAAGGTTGGGGAAGATGCTGACACCTCCAGGAGCAGAAGTCGAGGTTGGCGGTGGAGGATCTCCGGGAGTGCCTTTGTCAAAGAAGACGAAGATGCTCACGGCGAAGAAGGTCGGGGAAGACCGGCTGAGTCGTGGATGTCGTCGATGAAGCTCGAAGCGGAGAAGTACGGCGGAGATGTCGTCGATGACTGGAGTCGATGAAGACGGCGGAGAAGAGGGTGAACTCGGTGAAGTTGCTGCAGGTGGTCGTAATCGTGGGGGATGTCGGAGAAGCTTGCAGGTGTAGATGATGCTCGATGGCGCAAGGCGGAGTCGAAGGCGTAGGCGATGAAGCGGACGTAGCTGGAGATGAAGAAGATAGTCGGTGGAGTAATCGTCGTAGGCTCGACGCGGCAGCGGAGCTCGGCAGTTCGCGACAGAGGGGCGCGTCTGCAGCGACCACCAGAGGTAGCCGGACCTCGCTGATGACGGAGGGTGGGCTGTCACCACCGCCCTCTCGAAGCTTCAATCGACAGATGTCAGGGAAGAGGGGCGGTGACGCTCTTTAAATAGGGACGAGGGTGAGGGGTCGGCGATGGGGTTGTTGCGAGGAAGGGGGTGATAGGTGGCGGCGAGGCGGCGGGAGTTGCGAGGTTTGCGGGAGCGGCGGTTGCGGAGGAGAGGGTCAACGGCGGAGAGACCTGGGGGTTGTTGCGAGGAAGGGGGTGGCGCCTGGGAAGAAGGCTGAGGGCCGTCCGATCGGCCGTGATCGGGCGGCCAGATGATTGCCACGTGGCGAGAGGGTGAGAGAGGCGCGGCACGTGCGGAGCACGTGCATGGGAGGCACGTGCGACGCACGTGCGTCCTCTTTATTATTATTATTTATTTTTTTATTTTTTTATTTAGAAAAACGATATAATAATGCGAAAAATAACTGACACGTGGCGGCCTCTGGGGCTGCCACGTGTCAGCTCCAGAAAAATCCGAAAATAAAATATTTCTAAAATCGATAAAAAATAGCAAATGACCTCGGATCGAAAAAGTTCCTTCACGAAAAATGCTTGTCTCGACGAGATCTACAACTTTCATGAAGACATTAAAGCCAAATTCGGTCAAATGTAAAAAATGAATTTTTGGGGTATCCCATGTGCATAAAATACCTTGATTTTTGGTTTTCTAATTTTTTTTGTCATTTTTAAACAAGATAAAAATCCGGAAAAGTACGGAAACTCAAAGATAAATAAAAGACCTATTAATCTATTTTTTTTGGATTTTTATTAATTAATAAAATATATACATAAAATAAAGGTCAGAAAACCGCGAAAATATACTATATACAAAAGAGGCCCAAAACCCAACTTTCACATACGAGCTCCGATTCACTTGAACTTGGTCTTGTTTTGAAGGTAATTGAATGCGCATTAGTTCAAAAGTGAGTAGGATCAAATCGGACACTGGATGGGGAAGATATGTGGCTTTTAGTCCGAAAATCCTAAAACTAGGGTTTGGGTTTTTGGTCCACTTAACAGGGTTAGTGACTTTTTTTGTATTTTTTTATTTATTCTTGTTAGTGATGTGTACACAGTGGAGGTGGTTTTGGGTTATGCGGTGTTAGCATGAAGGAGTTAAAAATATGGGAAGTTAGGCTATTTACAGGTCATTTTTGGCTTGGATTTTTGGCTTCTTATTGTATGCAGAAATTAATGCTAAAATGCAATTCTTATGAAATCATGCCTGAATGCTAATTATACGAAATAAATGCAGAAATGCAGTTGATTTTGAGGGACTTGAGCTTAATTAATGAGACTTAGAGTGATGAATCCGAGATTCATCATCCCCCTATACTTAAACCATGCTCGTCCCTGAGCATCAAAAAGAAATGCCATGAAGTGAAATGAAACTGGGTTCCACACCAAGACCATGAGCTGAAGGTGAAAGTGAAACTAACTCGACCTTTGGATTAATAATGTGTCGGAACTTCTGTGAGACTTAGAATTTTAAAATCAACAGCCCTCAAGTTCTACATATCATTGTCACAGTTTTGGCTCAGAAGTCATCTTAGATCAATCCTCTTCCCAAAGTATACCCTATGAACATTGAATAACCGACTCATGTGTGTGAAGGGTTTTAGCTCTTCCCATCCAGAATGCCGGACTACCATGCTCCTCTCCTCTCCAGTAACTCGTCCTCGGGGAGTCAGGTATTTCCTTCTAAGGTCTGTCGTGTTGTGTTCACAATCGAATGAGGGAGAAGATAGAAGAAAGAGAAAAGAACTGGAAGGTGGCCAGTGTAGTCACCTCTCCTTGTGAAGATGGCCAGTGTAGCCAAGTCTCCACCAAGATCTGCAGGTTTCTGAAGCTTGGACCTTTTTGGTCGGATTTTTATTTGGTAGAATGCTTCTATGTATTTGGAATTTTTGGTGGTTCTGCTTGGATCTTGTTGTGCCCCTACGGATATAGAATCTTTTTGTTCCGTACATTTTTTGGGGTCTTAGAAAAAATTGTGCCCAGTCGTCCATCCCTTTTCCGAAGCTTTATTTCAACCCGTACTCCGGTCTTTAGATTTCCACGCTACCAGAAAAGAGACTCACACAGTCTTCCAACATCCCGTCTGGGTTGAGCTAAGTGCATAGTGCGAGAGTGCGAATTAATTCCCTATTCCAGAGTGGTACCCAAAATGAAGAGACCAGGTTAGACACTAAGAGTCAAACGTTGTACATTGTCATGTGGAACTTAAGGAATTAAGTCAAAAAGACCTGAAGCTCTTAAAATCCTATTTCTCGGTGAAGTTCCTTTGAAAATTAGGTGGGTTAAGGTCAAGTCCAGACCACTCTCGGTTTCAGCTCATAACTCGGTTCAGAACCCAATGACTTTTCACAGATGCAAATGCATGCGGTGTTGGATGAAGTGCAGCAGGACACTCACTAAGACAGAAGCCCAGCACTACTGCGATAAGAACTAAAAGGCGAGTGAAGCAGAGGCGAGATCAGACCTACGGAGCAGTGTGTGAAATGCAGACACATTTTTTTTGAGGGATTTTTTATTTTTGACTTTTCTCTTCTTTTTTTTGACATTTTATGCAAGGGATTCCTTTTATGCAAAAATGAAATAAGAAGCCTTCTTTTTTTTTAGTACCCACCCCGTAAATACATATAGACTTACGCGAAAGTACGAGATATGGGTAAAATATATACAAAGTATATATACAGACCCCCCTATACTTAGCGAGTGTTGTGTCCTCAGAGCACAAGAAGCGTAAAGAAGACATAGCTCGGGCTAAGCGTAAGGGAGTGAAAAAATAAAAAGAAAAATGAAGCGGTCTGGATATGTGAATAAAGAGAGTATATACAGGTGGATGTTGGTTCCTCCTATACTTAGGCTCTGGACAGCCTACGTATGGAAGAAGGGTGGAAATGGAGCGATTAGGAGTCAGGAGAAGAATGATATATACAGATGGCATCGGTCCCCCCCTATACTTAGGTCTTGGCCTAAGTAAAGGAAGAAGCTGTACAAGGAGGCCGATGTGGTCGGGAGGGAGGGTGGGAATGATCAGATAGATTTTCAATGTCCTCGCTCTGCGTGAAATAGATGCCCTCGACTTGAACTGTCTGTTCTTTGGGTGATTCAATACACGGCTTCAGCATTTGTCCATTTACTGAGAACGGTTGTGCATTATCTTTGAGTTCGGCAATATCTACGCTTCCATTGGTATGCACATCGATGACAATGTAGGGACCCGTCCATTTTGATTTTAGTTTCCCATGAAAAATCTTCAACCGAGCATTAAACAACCACACTTTCTGTCCAGGGACAAAGGTCTTCTCTCGAATGCGTCTATCATGCCATCTCTTGACCTTGTCCTTATAAATCACACTGTTGTCATATGCCCGATTTTGGATTTCAATTAGCTCATTCAGATTTAAGTCTCGACATAGTTTCCCAAGGTGACAACTCCAATTCAACTTTTTGATCGCCCATTCAGATTTGTGAATCAATTCTGCAGGAAGATGACATGGCTTGCCATAGATCATCCTAAAAGGTGAAGTACCGAGTGGAGTCTTATAGGCTGTCCTATAGGCCCATAGAACTTGGTCCAACAGTGTCGACCAATTCTTCCTATCGGGACGAACCAACTTCTGGAGAATGCTCTTCACCTCTCTATTAGAAACCTCTGCCATGCCATTAGATTGTGGATGATACAGGTTGGCTATTCTATGCTCAAATTTGTACTCCTTAGCCAAAGATCTCATCTCCCTGTTCATGAAGTGGCTACCTCCATCAGAAATCAATACATTTGGTATCCCGGACCTTGCAATGATGTTATCTTTGATAAACTTACAGACGACTTTGCTATCTGCGGTTCGGGTTCGAATAGCCTCTACCCATCTTGATAAATAATCCACCG
The DNA here is from genome assembly GCA_037367405.1 of Ottelia alismoides. Classification (NCBI taxonomy): domain Eukaryota; kingdom Viridiplantae; phylum Streptophyta; class Magnoliopsida; order Alismatales; family Hydrocharitaceae; genus Ottelia; species Ottelia alismoides. The sequence goes on from JAZKJV010003519.1 coordinate 509,276, forward strand.
CTAACAAGATGTACTCAAATCCATTGCTGTTGGGAAAGGGACCCATAAAATCAATCCCCCATGCATCGAAAACATCACAGAAAATCATTGGTTGCATGGGCATTTCATCTCTATATCCCATAGTCCCTCCCATTCTTTGACAAATCGGGCATGGCCGTACAAATTCATTGGCATCCTGAAACAAGGTCCGCCAGTAAAATCCACATTGGAGTACCTTGTGCGCGGTTCTCTTTCCCGAATGGTGTCCTCCAGCCTCGAGAGAATGACAGCGTGTGAGGATACTCTGATATTCCTCCTGAGGAATACATCTTCTCCAGACACAATTCGGTCCTTCATAGAAAAGGAAAGGATCGTCCTAATGGTATTTTCTCGAATCTGACTTTAATCGATCAATCATTTTTTTGGTCCAACCATAGGGAACCTTCTTGGAGACAAGATAGTTCACTATGTCGGAATACCATGGGGTTGAATCAATGACGCAAACCGATTCGTCTGGAAAAGTCTCCTTGATTGGTCCGATATCAGGATGATCGTTTTGCTCGATTCGGGAAAGGTGATCAGCAACAACATTCTTTCTTCCAGGTTTATCCTTGATCTCTAAATTAAACTCCTGGATTAACAAGATCCATCTCAAAAGTCGTGCCTTAGCATCCTTCTTATCCATGAGATATCTAATTGCTGTGTGATTTGTGAAAATTGTCACCTTGGAGCCCAATATGTATGATCTGAATTTTTCCAGGGCCCAAACAACCGCGAGCATTTCCTTTTCAGTCACTGTATAGTTTCTCTGTGCAGGGTCCGACACTTTGCTCGCGTAGTGAATCGCATAAAGAATTCCATCTCTTCTTTGTCCGAGTACCGCTCCGACAGCAAAATCCGATGCATCAGTCATGATCTCGAAGGGAAGAGACCAGTCGGGAGCTTGTAATATCGGCGATTCACATATTTTCTTTTTCAGGAGCTCGAAGGCCTCTAGACATCTGTGATTCACAATGAACTCGTTATCTTTTCCTAAGAGCTCTGTCAGTGGGCGGGCGATCTTTGAGAAGTCTGGAATAAATCGTCGATAGAATCCAACATGCCCTAAGAATGACCTCACTGACTTGACGTTGGTTGGTGGCTCAAGTTTCTTGATCACATCCACCTTGGCAGGGTCCACCTCCATTTCCTTTTTGGAGATGACGTGCCCCAACACGATACCCTCAGTCACCATGAAGTGACTCTTCTCCCAGGAGAGTACCAAATTGACCTCCCTGCATCTCTGAAAGACTCGGTCCAAGTGTGCTAAGCATGTATCAAATGAATCACCATGAACCGAGAAGTCGTCCATGAAGACTTCCAGGAAATCACCAACCATTTCGGCAAATACGGCAATCATGCACCGCTGAATTGTGCCTGGAGCATTGCAAAGTCCGAATGGCATGCGCTTGAATGCGTAAGTACCGAAGGGACATGTGAACGTGGTCTTTTCCTGATCCTCGGGAGCGATAGCTACTTGATTGTAGCCGGAGTACCCATCAAGAAAACAGAAGAATGCTTTCCCTGCAAGTCTCTCTAATATTTGATCAATGAATGGCAGTGGGAAGTAGTCTTTCTTGGTCGCAGCATTCAGGCGCCGGTAATCGACACAGACGCGCCACGACGTGGGTACTCGGGTCGCGATCTCTACCCCCTCCTCATTGGTAACCATCTGGATTCCCGACTTCTTCGGGACGACATGAAGGGGGGCTACCCACTTGGAGTCAGAAATGGGGTAAATAAATCCTGCTTTGCACCATTTCTCTATTTCTTTCTTCACTACTTCCCGAAGATTGGGGTTTAATCTTCTCTGAAATTCACGGGAAGGCCTTGCATTATCCTCAACATAAATTTGGTGCGAGCAGAGAGCAGGGTTTATTCCTACGAGATCCGACACAGTCCAACCTATGGCTTTTCGATTTCGCTCAAGGACTTCGAGTAGTCTGGATTCTTGGTCCATGGTTAATGATGAGCTAATGATCACAGGGAATTTTTCTTTGGGTCCATTGAGGAATGCATACTTCAGCGTGGGAGGTAGTGGCTTCAGCTCTGGCAATTCTGAATCGTCGATCAAGTCTGGCTGAATGACTTTTGCTTCTGGCTCAGTATCGGTTGGCGGTGAATCACTGTGTGAGATGTTGGCTACCAATTCCGAAGAAGAGTGAGTCGGATCGCTAGAGTAGAATGGTAATTCGGCCAGAGCCGCGTCCGATTCGTCATTGTTATTTATGGATTGTCCTGAAGGTGATGGGACTGACAAATCCGAGAGGATTTCTGTATCATCAAGGGTGTAATAATCTGGGGGTCTAGAAATCTCAGAGACTGCATTGTGTATTATTTCTTCTTCCGAGGATGTGCCTTCTATCTGTATGTCTGGCAGTTGGTCCCATGGCCTAGTGGTTCTGAGGATATTGCATTCTGATGTTTTGGCATCTTCAGTTGTGGATTCGGAGTCTGGCCTTTGCCACTTTGTTTGTTTCATCTCCAAGTCCACTTCTCCGCCTGGAGAACGGAATTTCATTATGCCAGTTCCGTAGTCGAATACAACCTTAGCAGTTCTTAAGAATGATCTTCCGAGGATGATTTGCGATTCCTTCCAATGGTTCGGGGTCTCCATATCCATGACAGTGAAGTCCACTTTGTATTCTGTACCCTCGATAACGATGATGACATTCTTCACTTCTCCCTTAGGTCTTTTAGTCGATTTATCAGCACATTGGAGTAACGATGATGATTTCTTTAGAGGGCCCAACTCCAATCGATAATATAAGGCTAAGGGTAGAAGATTTATAGAAGATCCATTGTCACGAAGTGTGCGTGTGAATGCTATGCCGTCAATACGACTCTCCACATAATGGGCACCCAGGTCCCTTTTCTTTCTTGGCAGATGCTGGTTTTTGACACATTTGGTGGTGGCAACTGTCAAGATATGAGTCTCCACAAATTGACTTGTTCTCTTGGTACGAGTCCTGGTAGGGGTGCATTTTTCCTTCAAGTATTTCTGAAAGGCTGGATTACCGGCCACGTACTGATCAAAGGGTACCTTGACTGTGATGTTTTGTTGGCAGATTTTTTCCATGACTGGGTCATCTTTGATGTTTTTCTTTTGTTTTCCTCTCTTTAGGGCATGGGGGAAAGGAATGGAAGCATTTAAGACATGAGATAGAGGGCCAGAATCATAAAAAAGAGCATCTTTATTCAACTTGGAGTTTTTATTACAATAATAATCAAAATTAGGTTGCTGAAAAGGTGACAAAGGTATTTTTGCAGCAACTAGAGGTTCAAGGTCCTCTTCAGACTCCATAGATGCTTTCCCTTTATCTACTGCTGGGATCTTCGGGCGTCCATCATCTTCCTCCTCGGAAACATCCTCCGGTTGATCTTCCGAGTCTTCATGGTCCGATTCCCTTGCCCGGTCAGGTACGACCACGGTCCTTCCGCTCCTGAGTGACATGGCATTGATTTTGTCAAACGAAAGGATCTCATGTTCAGATGTGGAAAAGTCTAAATAGTATACCTGGTTATTGTGTTGAGATGAGTGGAATTTGTTCAAGCTATTGGGGTTAGCTTGAACTTGGGTGGGAATGGTTGTGGCTGGAGCTGTCTGCTCATCCTTCCAACGGGACAAGCGGTTGACATCAACCCGTAGATCTTGCAGCTCATTTCGGAAGTGGCGAAACTCTTCAAATATTTGTCTCTGGATGTCGATCGGTTCTTCTGGAGGTTTGGATGACTGAGTTGATTGTCTGAGGGCTTGAGATTGCTGATGGTATTGCTGAGGTTGGTTCTGGCGATTGTAGGGTTGCTGCTGCTTCGGCTGCTGGAACGATGTAGTGTGCTGTGGAGGAAATGCGGCATTATAGAAGGTGGGTGGACGATGATAAGTCTGACGGTCCCCCATATTACCCTGTCGGGTAGTGTCCTGGGTGTACCAGATGCCATTCACTTCAAATGTCAGAGGCAGGGCTTCCTTAACTGTCTCAGTCGGTGGGGACGGCTGTTGGGAAAAGTGGGCATAAGATTGATCCTGAGCCCATGTTTGCTGTTGCTCTGTTCTTGGCTGCTCCTGGACATGATGCACATGATAGATCGGGACCGTAGGTGCACTAGGCATACCCATCTTGGACACCTTCTCAGTGAGCTCCTCCATCTGCTTTGGGAATTGGGAAATCCTACTGTCGATATCGTTCATTCTCTTGTCCACTATTGTCAATTTATCAAAAATAAAGTGCATGTTTGGAATTAAGTCCTCAGCTATTTCTGCAACCGTCTGCTTCCCGCCTTTGGCTTGAAGTGTGTTCAAGGAATCAGTGTATGCTCTACTGGCAAATTGAGACCGGCTTGTTTCTGCCATCTGCTCCAGTATTTTCCAGACAGTCTCAGCTCCACGTGATGTGTAATTCCCTCCGCAGGCAGCACTAACTAACCCTTGAGTCTCGTGGTTGAGGCCAGAGTAGAGTGATTGGACTAGGATGTTGTTGTCCAGATCATGGCAGGGACATTTTTGTAGCAGGTCCTTAAACCTATCCCATGCCTCACAGAGTGGTTCACTGGGCATCTGAGAGAAACTAGTGATGCGGGTCCTCATTTGATTGGTCCGGCTCAAGGGGTAGAATTTCTCCAGAAAGAGGTTTTTGAACCTCTCATAAGTCGTCACAGTCACCCCCAAGTTTTTCACCCAGTAGTCTGCTTTCCCTTTCAAGGCGAAAGGTAGTGCAGTGAGACGAATGTAGTCTTGGCTGACTTGTGGGTGCCTCAGATTAGAACATATCAGCTCCAGGTCCCTCAAGAATTCATATGGCTCCTCAGTCATATTACCATGGAATTGAGATAATTGACTAACAAAATGTGGCTTTAGTTCATAGTGTATCTCTGGCTGTGGTGGCTGCAAATAGTTCCACACTCTGTACTGTCTAGGGTTGTATGTGGCTTCCATTGGCACTTCTCCCCCAGCATTCATTTGTTCGAGCTGCTCCCTCAGTAACTGCTGTTGCTGCTCAGATGCAGCCAGTCTTGCGAGAATCATATTCATTGGATCTTCATTATGTTCATCTTCAGGGTCTTTCTTGGAAGACATCTTGGGTGGCATCTCCTTTTCTTCACCTTCAGAATATAAAGGGTTTGAGTTAATCAATTGGAAAGAATTGATGTAGCAGTTATCCTTAATCTTTTCTGGTGAGAAAGAGACAGTGTGAGTCTGTCCTCCTTCTAGGAAGAAGAAGGAATCGTAGGAATAGGGTTCTTGGGAAGGGTTTCCCGGAGGCCAAGCAGGTCCAGAGTAAGAGTCTCTCTGGGCTTTTGAGACTGGAGAGTTTGTGGTAGAGGAAGAAGGGAGCGTAGAATCCGAACAAGAATTACCACAATCGTCCATTCTCGAGGTCACAAGAGGTTTGCGGTTTATGATGTAGGCACAAATGTGCAGTATTCGTTGATGTCTTACTTTCTACGCACAAACCAAACACAATACAAGGGTTGTTTCACCAACTCAACTCAAAGTGAAGACCGTAAGAGTCCGACCAATTATCTTGTTAGTTTTAATTGGTGAGAATTCAAGTCTTGCAAGCCGTTTAAACGAGCTGTTAGGTTTGGAGCTGGGCTCTATCTTAGTGTGCGTTTCTCTCCTCGCTGCAACATAAAATCAAACAATGTCGGGGTTGCTCTCCCGCAGAAATTCTTGATTTTATGGGTTTTTGAGATCGGCTATATTTAGCAGTCCCAATTTTAATGAGGCAATCACTGAAGAATTTAGATGAACACAAATACACGTCTACCGTCCAGTCCTAATTTCCTTTAGATTTATGTGATAAAACAAGAGAGAGGAATTCGAGAAAAAGCCTATGCACGCAGAAAACTATGATGAATGCTCAGTTAGAAGACTTACAGTGAATACTCGCAATCTCCATTTGGGATGCTAGACAAAATTGAAAAATTTATCTATATGAAATGCAAGCCGATGAAAAACCGCACCTAAGCAGAAAGTTCTATTAGCGGGGAAGAATTGAGTTAAATTTGGCTAAGTTGAACGATCTAATGTGCGTCTCAGTTAAAGTGCAGTGTGGCTTAAGATCCTACGAGCACGATCAAAAATAAAAATGCTCTAAGAGCTATATGTGCAGGTCTATCCTAATCGCCACTCAAGTCGGGTCCCACCCTCTCCGGAGAGTGAAACAGGCCACGACACACCACAAATAAAGTTCAAGGTCTTTTTACACACGCGAGAGTCCAAACGGACACCGCTATAAATGAGCAGAAATTAAAAGTGCAGAAATTAAAAACCTAGACTCTACTCTCTCTCACGACTCGATTCGATCTTAATTTAATTGCGGTTTCTTCGGGTGTCGGTGAAGATGCGTCGGTTCCTTGAAAAACCGCTCCACGTGCGCCGGGTACCTCGCAAGGAAAATAAGAGAGAGAATGTAAGAGAGTGACTCAAGAAATAATAAAATAAGAAAATAAATGCTGAAAAGAAAAGAAAAGAAAAAAAATTATGGGATTTACAATGAAACAATTCGGGGGTCAGACTACCCGAATTCGGAAAATCGAACAAAAATTTTCAAAACACAAAACTAAGCCGTTTGCCTCCCCGGCAACGGCGCCATCTGACGAGTCCTAAAACGCCAGGTTAAAAATGTGTTTTGAATGTTCGAGTGTGAAAACAATTAAAGTCGTTCGTTGTTGGCGGCGATCGGAAACAGTCAAGAAATAACCATAATTTTTAATCAAATTTAATCAAGTGGTTTTTATGTTTATTTTACTTGGGCAAGTCCCAAGGTTGATCACAAGGAGGAAAAGGAACAACCTAGAGTTGTGTCTATCAAATTTTGAGTTCGGTTTTCAAGGCAGTCTTTTTTTGGAATTTTCAATGCAATAGAGGGTGCAATATGCAAATCCGGCCTACTTTATGGACTAAAATGTGAATTACATTCAAATGATGTCCGAAAAATACGAAACTTGGTCGAGATGTAAAATATGATGAAATAAGTGCACTATAATTTTTTTGGAATTTTTGGATGCAATATGAATTTTTTTATAGATTTTTAAATGCAAACAGAATGATTTTCAATATTTAATTATAGTAAATATTAAACCTACTTATTTTCAAGAAATAAAATTATCTAAGATCTATCACTAGGTGATGGATCTCAGAAAAATCCTAAAACTCAAAAATGTGGGGTCTAATACCTATTAAAAATTAAACAATGAAATATGCAAAATTATTTTAAAGAGCAAATTATGCATGCAAATGCAAAGATTTTTGGGCACAATGTCAATCAAAATAATCTCTACAATATGTGATTTTTCGGGATTTTTTAGAGCAACGGTAAATAAATGGCAATTTTAAGAACACAAAGTGGGAAAAATATGCTATTTTCCACAAAATAATTAATGATTAATTAACCACTTATCACAAAAATGTCTACAACATGTCCAAATGTAGAGAATTATATGAGGAACACAGTGCTAATTTTAAATAAATAAAATAATGTAGAGATGAGGTTTAAAACTGTGGGTGATTGCAGGGGTATGGATGCAATAATAATAAAATAAAATGCATAGAAGGGGCCTAATAATTACCAAGGACTGATGGGGGAATATGTGCAAATTCTCCAAGGGGCACGTGCAGAGCATGTGCCCTTGGACTGGAGTGCAATATGGAGGACGGCCACGGATCTTTCTGTAATTAACCCAGCGAGTCACGTGCTATGCACGTGACCCTGGGGTGGCTTGCTAATTTGGAGCACTTCAGGGGCTTGGGCGCAATTTGACCCAGCGGGTCACGTACAGAGCACGTGATCCCTGGGATGACGGGTGATGACGTTCCCCACGCACGCGCCTCGCGCGTGCTGGGGGCTCGGGCTTAGCGCCCGGCGGCGAGTGGCGTGGAGGCGGTGGTTAGTCGGCCGAGGCGAGGCGAAGGTGTCGGGGCGGGGCTCTGCGATGGACCTTTGGCGGCGGAGTGGCTGGTTTAGCGTCGGAGTGGTCAGGCGAGGAGCGGAGTCGCGGTGGAGATGATTGCCACGTGGCGAGAGGGTGAGAGAGGCGCGGCACGTGCGGAGCACGTGCCTGGGAGGCACGTGCGACGCACGTGCGCCCTCTTTATTATTATTTTTTATTTTTTTATTTTTTTATTTAGAAAAACGATATAATAATGTGAAAAATAACTGACACGTGGCGGCCTCTGGGGCTGCCACGTGTCAGCTCCAGAAAAATCCGAAAATAAAAGATTTCTAAAATCGATAAAAAATAGCAAATGACCTCGGATCGAAAAAGTTCCTTCACAAAAAATGCTCGTCTCAACGAGATCTACAACTTTCATGAAGACATTAAAGCCAAATTCGGTCAAATGTAAAAAGTGAATTTTTGGGGTATCCCATGTGCATAAAATACCTTGATTTTTGGTTTTCTAATTTTTTTTGTCATTTTTAAACAAGATAAAAATCCGGAAAAGTACGGAAACTCAAAGATAAATAAAAGACCTATTAATCTATTTTTTTGGATTTTTATTAATTAAGAAAATATATACATATAATAAAGGTCAGAAAACCGCGAAAATATACTATATACAAAAGAGGCCCAAAACCCAACTTTCACATACGAGCTCCGATTCACTTGAACTTGGTCTTGTTTTGAAGGTAATTGAATGTGCATTAGTTCAAAAGTGAGTAGGATCAAATCAGACACTGGATGGGGAAGATATGTGGCTTTTAGTCCGAAAATCCTAAAACTAGGGTTTGGGTTTTTGGTCCACTTAACAGGGTTAGTGACTTTTTTTTGTATTTTTTATTTATTCTTGTTAGTGATGTGTACACAGTGGAGGTGGTTTTGGGTTATGCGGTGTTAGCATGAAGGAGTTAAAAATATGGGAAGTTAGGCTATTTACAGGTCATTTTTGGCTTGGATTTTTGGCTTCTTATTGTATGCAGAAATTAATGCTAAAATGCAATTCTTATGAAATCATGCCTGAATGCTAATTATGCGAAATAAATGCAGAAATGCAGTTGATTTTGAGGGACTTGAGCTTAATTAATGAGACTTAGAGTGATGAATCCGAGATTCATCAAGGAGCCAACGGGCTACTCCCACCTCATTTTCCCTCATTTGTTTTGAAAAAACAAATATATACTTTCATCACTATATCCTCTTAATTTTCATTCAAATTTCATCAGAAACAGAGACTCCTTTTCTCTCCATCCAGAACAGGTCGATTACAACAATTCTAAGACCGTTAAAATTACATGTTCGGGATGGAGGGCGGATGAATCTATGATTCATCACTCAAAAAAGATTAATTAATCTCAAATCCCTAAAATTCTCTGGCATTTTATCACCTATATTGCATTATTAACATTCATGCATGTATAAATAATAACTGCATTTTATCATCAAATAAGAAGCCAAGAAATCTAAGCACAATTGACTTGTAAAATAAGATAACTTCTCTGATTTTTAACTAATTCATACTAAATCCAAAACACCTGAAACCACCTCCATTGTGTACATATCAATAACAATAATAAAAAATACAAAAAACACTAACATAAATAAGTGGCTCACAAACTGAAACCCTAATTTCAGAAATTCCAGACTAAAATAATCTCCTTCATACATTGTCCGTTTTGATCATATTCACTTTTGAACCGATGTACGTTCAATTACCTTCAAAACAAGTTCAAGTAAAAACGGGGTTCATATGTGAAAGTGGTTTGAGCCTTTTTGTACATTGTGTATTTTACCCGAGTTGAGCCTATCAATTTATGTACATAATTTACTCTTTTTATTTTATTCCTTTTTTATTTATTTTCTTTGACAAAATCTTTATTAAAATACACAATAATCCAAATCTGAAATAATACCAAAATCAAAGAAATTGACAGAATCTGAGTCTTCACTGACAATCTGTACAACAAGCCTCCTTTATTTTATTCCTTTATTTTTCTAAATATTAAAAATTTAAAAAATTAGATTAATATGTAAATATTTACCTTTTATTTATTGTATTTTTTCACTTTTTATCTTATTTAAAAATAACAAAAAATTACAAAATCCAAAAATCAAAGTATTCTATGTACATAGAGTACCCCCAAAAATACAACTTTGTGCAAATGACCTATTTTGGTTTTGCTCTCTTCATGAAAGTTGTAGTCTCGTCGAGATGAGTAACTTTCATGAAGAAAAAATTTTCGATCCAAGGTCATTAGTTGTTTCTTTTTAATTTTTATTTCCTTTTATTATCCAAGTTAACCGCTTGACTTTACAGCTCTTGGTTTTTCGACTCATCGCCAAAGAACTGGGCATAGATATGATATGATATTCAGTCATGGATCGCTTCTTGCTCGTCTTTCTAGAGTTTAATCGGTTATTCATAAATCTTTTAAGATCGGACACATATTCCATGGCCTTGATTAATGAAAGTTCTAAGATTAAACTTTTGTAAAATGCTTCCATTTCGGAATTGTCTTTTTTTTGAATTTTTTGGGTTTTTTATTTTTTTAGTGTTTTCGGTATAATGATCAGTGGTCAACGGCGGTTTTAACTCCAGCTGTATAGGAGATGTTGGTGCCTGATGAATCTACATTTCATCACCTTTATTCTATCATTTTGGCCTCAAAACCCCCATCAAATGCATGTAAATAGCATCAAATTGTACATAATAGCATTCATCATTCATTGTATTAATTATACATTAAATACTGTGCTTAATGCCAAAATTATAGAATAAAGAGAAGAAAAGAAAAAGGAATAAAATATTGAAGATATTTTATGACCCAAACCCCGAGACCAAGGTCAGTATGGAATTGGTCGACAAGGAATAAAGTAGGGGGAGATAAGGGCCAGTATACAATAAATACCTCATTCATTCATTCATTTATTTATGTATTTTTGACACCTATTTTGTACATAATTATTTATTCATCAAATAAAGAAACTTTGTTCATGAAAGTTGTAGATAATAATGTAAATAAAAATACAAAATTGAGTTTGTGTAAAAATAATACTCAGTGTTCATTTTATACACAAAATAAAAAGCCAAAATATCAACTTCACAGACCCATATCTTGCAAATAAAAACTCCAAACCACCCAAACTCACTTTGATTGTATATAGCTTTCCAAGAACTATTTAATAAAATTAGTTTCATAATTTTTGGAGTCCATATGCAAAAATTAGGTTTTTGGCCCTCATTGTGCAGCCTGCCTGATTAAAATATTCCATTTATTCATTATTCATTATTGTAGAAAATTTATATTTTTAGAATTTTACAAATAATGTATAGAATACATGTACATATTAAAATTAAAAGAAAACTAAAAAGAATTTCTAAAATAAAATAAGTTTATGTAATACATAGGTAAAATACCTATGTTAAGAATGTACATAAATAAAAGGGGATTTTATTATTTTATTCTTTTATTCATTTATACTTTTATAATAATGTCTATATTATATATAACTTATTAAAAATACAAATCCAAAATAAAAACAAATAAAATTCATTAAATAAATAAAATGTATATAATATATAGGTAAAATACCTATAAGTATACTTACATATGCATATACCTATTTATTTAAAAATGTAAATAAACTCCTAAAAATTAAATAAAAATACCTTTATACTCACAAAAATAAATTATAAATTTATAAAATAAGCCAATAAAATAATAAAAGAAAATAAACAAACTAAAAATAAAATACACAAAAATACATGTAAATACATACATATACACATTATTAAATTAAAACTATAATAAAACACTTCGAAAAATTCAATAAAAATCACAAATAAATACTACATAAAAAATACACATTTTTTATGTTTTAAGAAAATTCTAATAAAATCATTTACTATGGTAAATAAATCAATTTAGACTTAAATTTCCTGTTTTGTCTTTTAGCGGCTGACGTGGACCAATGGGGCGCCGGCCTTCGTTGACCCCCTGGTCAACTGTCCCATCCCAGCTCTGGCGTCTCTGAACCATCTTTTCCCCGATTTTCATCCCTTTTTTACGGCCATCCCGTCCATCGATCGAGCTCGCTTCCTTCACAAGAATTGCTCTCTGATCATCCATGATACCCGCCAATAACTTGGATCAACTAGATACTCATTGGATCATGCAATAATCGCCGGTCAATAAGGCACGTTGCCAATGTCTATAAATAAAAAGCTCCGCCCCTTTCGCAAATTTGGCCAATTTTAATCCAACCTAAAGCCTTGATTTCGTTCCTGGAATGTTCCTCGTGACAGGGGGAGTGCTCCAGTGCCTCGAATCGGCCGGAGGAAGGAGAATTTTGTCGCGGCGGAGCTCCGGCGTCCGCCCTGCTCCCTGGTGGCCCCCAGGTATAAGAGCTGTCCTTTTTATGCATTTTAGTTAGTTTTTAATGTTAGTTTTTAATTCCAGTAGTTAATTTAGTCCTTAGTTGATCGGCTTAGCGTAAAATCAAAAACATTCGAAGTTCGCCGGAGCTCCGCTCCGGCGACTTCTTTACTGTGAACCCGACCGTGTCCGACCGCCTTGTGCACCCCATTTCATACCCCATCGTTTTCTCCATCGATCGCACCCATTTGCTCAACCCAGGACCCCTGGTCTTGGCGAATCGGGGCTCCACCTCCGCCGTACACCGGAGCCCCTCCGCCTCGCTCCATTTCACTGCGAAGCTTCAAAACCCCGGGTTGAGGAGGTAGCCCTCGCTCCCCCGGTTCTTCCTATGCATGTACAACGAGGAATGGAGCCCATCTGGGTTTGCATCGAACCAGGAAGAGGTTCCTGGAGGTCCTGTGCTTCATCGACCTCGTCCGAACGACTCGGACCTCCAGGAGCCATGAGAGAACCATCAGACGACGCGGAAGCCTCCCAGCTACGTCCAGAGCTCTTCAGATGCGAGGGAGGTGCCCGGAGGAGCCCAGCTACTCGATCGAAGCTCGTCGGGGGCGAGCTTCTTCCCTGTTCTTCCAGCCGGCGAGCTTCTTCCCTGTTCTTCCAGACACCTCCAGCGCCGTCAAATCAGGAGGCGAGGCCCAGATTGAAAGACAGCCGTCCGATGAAGACATGTGCCAACCGTCAGATCCGCGAGGAGCTTCTAATCCGAACCCTTCATCAACGAACCGGTATCCGTCATCAGATGGGCGACACGTGGATAAATGGCGCACCCAGCGCCGCAGGATGAAGCGCCTTAGGGGGTAAACTTCAAACACCTCCCCCCGCCTTTTTGTATTTAGAGTTTAATACCAAAAATAATTAGTTACGTTGTAAATAAACTGTATAAATTGCAGAAGGACCCCTGACGTTTTTATATTTGCGTATTAGTCCCTCCGCGCCTCACGTGCAACACCCACGTGAGGCACGTGAAATTTGCACTTAAACCCCACCGGGTTTTAGAAATTGTAGAATGGCCCAGAAAATAAAAATAAATGTTTATTTATGTTGTAATTTTTGCATGGATGCCCCTGGTAAATATTTTAATTGCAAAAATGCCCCTGCCAGGCCATTTATTTTTGTGTGCTTTGTCCATTTATTTTGTGCCTCATATTAATTCAAAAAATCTTGTAAAAATGGATATAAGCTCCTGTTAGTGTACCCTTTCACGCTATAATTTTAGATTTTCATTTTGTTGTATTTTTGCATTTATTAAAAATAAAAAACATGCACTTTCTTTACTGTCTAACTTATAAAATTCCAAAAAAATATTAAAAGACCTCGAAAAATTCTAAAAAAAATCCCTAGTATGTATTCTGACCTATTTTAGTATCAATCTAAAAATCAAAATCTCAAAAGGAAAACCTTAAAATTTAAAAATACATAAAAACTTCAAAAAAGCATATAAAATTAAAGAAAAATCAGAAAAATGTAAACTTAGTTCCTATTTCTTCTATATTTTATTATCTGTATCTGAAAAATAGAGTGGAAAAATTTTGTGGCTGTTGGGTATTTTTGATTCCTATTTTACTTACAGCCAGTACCTAGTTCACTGTTTTCCCTCATTTCAGCATTTAAAAACACCAAAAACAATTTGAAAAATATCCAAAAATCACTAAAAAAAGTAAAAAATTATGAAAATACCAAAAAGACTTTGTCTCTGAATTTTTGATTATTTTTGAGTATTTTTATAAATATTATACCACCCCTTTATATATATATATCCCCCTATTCTAAAGAAAATAAAAAATATAAAAAAGAGTATATATCTATGTATACATCTATATATATATTTATTAATATACAAAATCCTAAAATTAAACAAAAAAAAGAAAAAAATCTTTATTATTTGTAATGTATGTATTATAAGTTATATACTCACCCTCTACGGGTATACATATATTTATATATTTATATTCTATAATATATATATATATATACATATTCCCTAATTACACTATTAAAAAAATAATAATAAAATAAAATAAAAAAATATAAAATTCAGAAACCCACAAAAATAGGCTTCACACATGGATGACTCTGTGATAGATGCACATTGTAGGTTTATGCATTTTTGTATTGCTCTCTGTGGTTCGACCTCTACATGCTTGTTCCCTATACATTTTATGGTAGAGTAATAAAAATTAATTCACATTTTTGGACTTAATTCCTTCATTCTTTTATTGTGGGTTAGTTGCTGATCAACCCATGTTTGGTGAGTGGTCGCCTCAGCGACACTTGATACATATATTATTACGACCCTCGCTGAATGCCTGGTTATCAGTGCCTTAGTATTTTTTCTGTCCTCGAGATCATCTCCACTTGAATATACATCAATATCAAGTTTAGCGCATTCTATTTTTTTCCGCTTCCAAGGCTTTTCTGAATTCACTCCTCAATTCTTTCACATTTCTTTTGATTTGCGAGTATTCATCCTCCAGTGCTTGCTTGGGAAGATTAATGGACTGGTTGGAATGATTCTGCTGAGAGGTTGAGGTTCCATACTCAGCATGCCTAGACATAGGCACACATCTTCTGAGTTGAGTATGGGTCTCTTGCTACGATAGTTCGAGCCTCAAAATCGGGTATCCACAGATAGTGGGAAGGTGGAGTTGGATCATGAATCCATTTCTCTGTGCATGGGGGCTCATTGAGTGCAAAACAAGAGGGCATGTAAGATTCGAGCCCGTCATGGTCAATATAAGGTGTAGGCCTCTCTATTTGGTCATCAGAAGGAAGTCTTTGGTTCAAAGGTGTATAGGTGTAATCTTGGCCCATGCAGGTCAGCCGATCATCATTCTCAACAGTTGTTTGCTTAAGGTATATGTCATAATGACTAGCAAAATTTTGGGTAGAGGGTGTGCTAGACCGGTATGGAAGGGTATCGGGTGGGTAAGAACGTGTAGAAAGTGAGAAGTGTGAAGAAGTGACGAGGTCAGATGAGGTGGTGAAGTCGATCGAAGTTTCGACTTCAGGGTTCATATATGAGGTGGATCGGGAGTACATGATGGAATGGAAAAAGAAGATGATGATGATCCAAACAGGGAACGAAACGGACACAAGATAAAACAACAAAACAAACTCGTTAATTCGCCTACTCGACACTTGTGAAGGCACACCAGGGTTCGGTCACTTATCTTTTCAATTTTAATTTAATGATCAAACAATCTTGAAAATTAAGCGGAGGTGTTAGGTGTCCAAATATTTCACAAAAACTGTCCTGAGTTCATACAACTAGTTGCATCTACTCTCAACCAGTATATGAATAAGTACATACCGTAAAAATACGACTACCCGTTACTTGAGGATGGTGCCTTATATTGTGTCCTCTAAACCACCCACTCTGCTAAGGGAAGTCAAACCGTAAAACAACTACCCAAAACCCTCACTTAAAAGTAACCAATTGTTTCTAAAAACAGTAGTCTGAATGAAAATTTTCGGTTTTTGGATATGTCCTAGAGGTAGGTCTTGTCCTTATAAACAATGAGCGGGTTATTCTCCACCAGACAAAGGGGTAATTTTATGTCAATTTTATTTATAGGTGCCTTGATTAGCACTCCTGGTTTTAGATTAAGGTTGTCACTAAGGTTTTAGACGAGCACAAAAATTCACGCCTAACGAGCAGTCCCAATTCCTTTAATTCTCAAGTTGCAAAAACTGAGGAGAAAGAATTGAAAAACCAATGCAAGCGTAAATCAATGATGCATGCTTAAGAAGAAGACTTACAGTTTCCTCGTGTTCTTCATACAGGATGCAATGCAAGGAATATTTTAAAATTTACACTAAATAACATGCACAGATGAAATCTCCCTAAGCAGATAATTCTATTAGCGGGAAAGAATTGATTAAAAATTTGGCTAAGTTGAACGATCTACCAGTGCGTATATTTAGTGAAAGTGTGGCCTAAGAACTACAAGCACAATCAAGAATAATCAAGCAAGCGTATATATGCCTAATTCCTACGCAGCTCAAGTCAAGTCCCAACCACGCAGAAGGGGTTGAAATAGACCCAACACACCACAAAAAAGTCCAGTCTGAATTATTAAAAATTAACAGGATTCGGAGAGAGGGACCCTGTGAATAATGCAAATAAAACCATTCTAAGCTCTCTCTCACAAAATAAAAATCGAGTCTTCTTCATCTTCTTCGCAGATCCTTGAATTTTATCCAATAATTGCTCCGAGTTATTTATCTGCGAAGAGAAAAATCGTGGTTAGTATATGTAGAGAGAGAAGTGCAAATTAAATGTAGATAATAAAATGCAAAAGAAAAGAAAAAAATGACACAAAAATTAATTTGCAAAAAAATATAGAAAATAACTTAAAACCCTAAAAATACATTGTTCCTAGGCAACGATGCCATTTGATGAGCTTGAATTTCACCTCTTTAATTATAAAGAATCGTAGTATAGGAGGCGAAAATGATTCGTCAAAAACCACAATCTTTGAATGTTGTGGAGAATTTATACTTGGCAAGTCTATCGAGGTCGAACACAGGGAACAATGATTTTTAGTTGCGTGGCTTTAAATTAGTTTAAATAATTAATTAAATGCTCACTTAATTTCTGCGTCGGAAGATAAAGAGAAAATGAAATGCAATGCAAGGAAATAAACAGAGAAAAAAGAGTGCATGATCTATGATTTTATATGATTTAAATCCTCTATGAAATTTATTAGTTAATCCTTGAATCCTATCATAGGTCGAAAGAGATTCAGAAGATAATTTATCTAATCAAATTCAAGCTGCAAGGAAGATATTGAAATTCCATGTAATTCGCTCCTCAAAATCAATCTTTAATCAGATAAATTATTAGGGAGTTTAAATAAATTCTTCCTCAATGTAGCCCTGCAATGATAAAATCAATCAATAATAATTACTAAGATTTATTCAAATTAAACATTCTCAATTGAGTCCCTGCAGAAAGATCATTAATTTTCTCAATTTCAAGTAGCACAAATAAGTCAATTCTTAGCCTACAAAGATTAGAATAGGTTCTCAAATAATGAATCTCATTATGTAGTCTCATATCTGTCCACAAACTATGCAAAATGATAGAGCATGAAAATAGCTTCAAAATGACATATTATGCGTAAAAATCAGAGTTCATATGAGAAAGATATGCTCAAATGAAGTTGTAGGGGCTAAACTGTAATAAAAATAAATTTTTTCTTCTCAAAATGGTCCCTGAAGGGACTTATCTATAATTCTCCAAAAGTGGAGGGGCCTTCTTGTAAAATACCCCAGGTGGGGGGTATTTCTATAAATTTCCAGAGGTGCGAGCGTGCGGGCACAATTACCCCCGCGTCACGTGATTCTTACATGGATTCTAAAGGCAAGGGCTTCTTCGCATTACTCTAGGACTGTAGGGGGCAAAGTGATGTTTCACCCCAACCTGCACGTGTTTCACACGTGCCGAGGGAAGGTGGCGAGTGAAGTTGAGGCTCGGAGCTCACGAAGCACCACGTGGCAGATGCTCGTGCTTCGGGAGCCCAAAGCTGAGGTGTGGCCGCTTGTGGAGGTTCGGGATGCTCGGTCAGAGCCTAGTGGACCCGAGCCTCAAGGCACGGGTCGAGGCTCTGGTGGGGATACGTGGTCGTTCACATATCATTGGATCCCCAGATTCAACTGTTGATGGTGGTCGAGGCGAGAGGGATTCGAGGGCGGCAGCGGAGGGCCAAGGCACGACGAAGTGCGGGGAGCTTCGGTGGTGGTGCGTCGCCCAAGGAGGAGATGCCAGAGTCGGTGAAGGTGGCTGACACGGTGGCTGCAACTGAGTCGGAGTGCGAGGGGCTTGTGTAATGTGGTTGTGTCGATGACAAAAAAAACATGTTCAGGCTACGTCGGAGGGCGGTGGCGTGGTGCTCGAGGAGGAGGCGAAGCGGAGGTGGGAGTTCAGATGGTGACGTTGGGCAGCGGTGAAGTTGCTCCTCAGCCGACACACAGTCGAGGGTCGTAGTGCTAGCGCGTTGTGGCGAAGCAAATAAGGCGTACGAGCGAGGTGGAGGTTGCAGTGGCGAAGTCGATAGAAGCGTGAGGTGGAGAGATGCTCCAGGAGGTGGAGGAAGCATTAGCGAGGCTCTGTGGATGTGGAGGTCGAAGCAGGGCTAAGAGAGAGAAAGGAGGATGATGGGTCACCTGGAAGATGGAGAGCGCAAAAGCTCTATCTCCGATAATCGCCTCAGTGCTTGGCGGAAGCACGAGGCCCAACCCATCGTCTCACAACTTATCATTAGCAGAGGAAGGAGATCCCTCTAGATCACGCTTTCGGGGGATCATCACCGAAGGCTTAGACCTCTGTCACAGATCGCATCCCTCAACTCCCTCTCTCTCTCTTCGATGTTCGATGATGGCGGATGGGGAGTGGAGGTGATGGAGGTGTGGTTATATAGGAGGAGGAAGGGGGAGCGTTACAATGACGGGAAGGCAGTAACGACTGAGAGGGAAGAGGCGCAACAACCACCGCGGAGGCGTGAGGTGGGCGGTGGCCGTCATAGGAGAGGGAGGAGGGTGGCAGGCGCAAGGCTACTCGAGCTCGTGCGGCGCACGTACGCACTGAGGGAGATGGTGGCACGTGCGTGGCACACGCGGGCAGAAAGAGGGGAGTTGGCACGGGGTCGCGTGCTGAGCACATGATAAGACAGGGGAAGAGGAGAGAGAAAGTGGGGTGCCACGTGTCACCCAAAAATTTCAAAATTTAAAAGGGAAAGAAAAATAGAAAAGAAATAAAAGAAGACATTGGATCGAAAATTTTCCTTCACAAAAGTAGTTCGTCTCGACGAAATCCACAACTTTCATTAAGGATCAGGAGCAAAAGAGGTCAACTGTACGAAGTGGTATTTTTGGTGGTTCTCCATGTGTATAGAAGACCACCTTTTCGGGGTTTTGTGGTTTTTAGTGAGTTTAAAAGAAGATAAAAAAATATAGAAAAAATATGATAAAATAAAAGACACTTAATTACACATTAATCTATTTTTTTGGATTTTTAATAAGGAAATAAAATAGAAGTAGGAAATCAACGAATTTTGTACAGACGCACAGAGGTCACTCGGACACAGTTGGTTTCTTTGATTTCAGTCTTAATATAGATTTGGAATTTTATGCCGCTTGATAGATCTTTCATCGAAGACAAAAAATGAAAAAAGAAATAAAATAAAATGGGTTAATTATATACCTAAAAACCCAGGGTAAAAATCGTAAAAAGATAAAATGCGCAAAAGAGGCCCAAAATCCAACTTTCACTTATGAGCTCTGAATTTTATGAAATTGATCTTGTGTTGAAGGTATTTGAAAATGGAGCACTTTGAATGTGATTATATCAAAATTGGATACTGTATGGGGAAGATGTGCGTGTTTTAGTCCGTCTAATGTGAAATTAGGTTTTGGGTTTATTTGTCACTTATTTGAGTTAGCATTTTTTTGTATTTTTTTATTCTAATTAGTAATATTTACAAAATGGAAGTGGTTTTAGGTTAATTGGAGTTAGGATGAATTAATTACAAATAGGGAAAGTTAGTTGTTTTTAGTTTAATTTATACTTGGATTGTGGTTTCTTATTTTTTGCAATTGTGCACGATGAAATGCGAATATTATTAACACATGTATGAATGCTAATGATGCTATATTTGATTATTAAATGCATGTGAATTTTGGGGATCAGAGCCTAATTGACCAATTTTAGCATGTTGAGTCTGAGATTCATTAGGGCCCGACTTGAGTGGCTCGTACATTAGACTTGCACATGGCTACTAAAGCTTCTGGGATTTATTTGTCTATGCTCGTAGAACTTAGGAACACACCGCACATTATTTGAGACGCACTCTCTCTAATTAAACTTAGTCAAAAATTTTAACTCATTTCTTCCCAGTTAATAGAACTTTTTGTTAGGTGTGCTTTTGTCGACTTACATCTCATAATGTTCAATTCTTGTATTGCATCCCACATGAAGATTGTGAAGAATCACTGTAAGTCTTCTGAGTGAGCATTCATGATTGTTTTCTGTATGCATCGACTTTTCTCGAATTTTTCTCCCTCTTGTTTTGCCACTTAAGATCTAAAGGAAATTGGGTATGGACGGTAGACATGTATTTCTGCTCACTTAATTCTTTAGTGATCACCTGAATTAAAATTGAGACTGCTAAACAAAACCGATTTAAATTAACCCATAAATTTGAGAATTTTTGTGAGTGAATAACTCCATCCTTGGATTCATTTATTGTTCTGAGTGAGTGAAGGACGAACACTAGGATAGAGCCAAGATTCTGAATCTTCATTCAGAATACTGATTTTAAAAATGACTAGCTACTTCTCAGTGAGGGAACTACGATCTCCCTTAGCAGAGTGTGTGGTTAAAGGGCAAAGCGATTAACACTGTCCTTAAGTAATATGGGTAGTTGTTTTAGGGTTTGTACTTACACCCATACTGGTTGAAAGTGGATGCAACTAGCCATACAAATTCAGGCCAGTCTTTAGGAAAGTTTCCGACACTTAACATCTCGCTTAAAATATTCAAGACTCATTGCTCACCAATTAAAATTGACAAGATAATTGGTTGGACTATTACGGCCTCCACTGTATGTGATGGTGAACCTGGGGTTTGTATTGTGTTTGCCTTGGTGTGCGTGAATCGAGTTTGAAGTATCAAAAACTGCACGCTTGTGCCATTACTCTCCCTTCTTGATTTATAAAAATTAGGGTTTCAGATCAGGGTTTCTCTTGTGAGTATCCAGTGCACTCGCTGGTTTTCAAATACGATCCGTTCCGTCATCCATCTCTTTTGAAAATGTCAGGACATTGGTCTTCATACCCACCAGATTATTCCGTCTTGATCAGACGTCGATCATTTAAATCCTCTTCTTCCATGCATCCTTCAACATTCGCATGAGACTCTCTCCCTCGGATGAATCAGTCCACTCTATGAATTTTAATCCATTTTACTCAGATTATCCAACCAAATTCAACACTTCTCCCCCCTTTATACACACGATCAACAAATCATTCATTTCGTGCGCACTTATCATAACAGGGCAATCATGTACCACCTAGGTAAGGCAACGCCAATATAGGTTCCTTCCGACAAAACTATAGGTTGTATGCCCGACTTGTAGTTTTACTCCCATTCATTCTTAACGTAAGACACCATCCTTTTCAGGATCCAACTCAAAACACATCAATTCCCATGATGTAATTCCTCCGTTAAGCCTTAGATTTGCATAGGCTGACCCATCTTATTCCGGATTTCTTGCCAGAACTCATGAACCATTTGAAGAGCAATCTACTATTGAGACAAACGACTGGCAGAGACACCAACCCCAATCGACTTCATTTTCTCATCACAAATTTGTTGGGATAGGTCAACATTTCACAAATCCACATCTTAACTTGACCTTTGGAAATAAAATGGTGACTCGACCAAATCGGATGGAGCGGCCCACACCTGATGATCATCCACACTGGATTGACCATAATGATCAAATCCTATTTACCAATATGTATACCACTCCTTCGGACAACCTGCAAATACATAGGATTGGATTGATGATATCGACACGCATGAACCCTTTATGTAGACACACGATCGTGGAAATGAACTCTACTCAACCCAACATTGCATGCCTGACTCACGGTATGCCGAGTATGAGACCTACAGATTCCCGCAGAATCCTCATGTAGAGCGGACTCCAACCACGATTGGTCATGCAAAGTTTTTAGAGGATGGCTATTTAAGACAGAGATATGATAAGAATTTCCGCCTAGCTCATGGATAAAAATGGAATATGAAATGATTGAATCTCAAGTTGAAAATCCAGAGAATACTCAGAAACCCACAAACTCTGTACACCCTAGACAACTCTGACAGTGACACCCCTACATATTACTCCCTCAGGAATGACTCCGACTCAGCACATCGAAGCCCCTCCTCAGCTGTGGAAAGCACTACATCCACACCACACCAAAAAGACCAAAAACTCAAAAATACCAAAAAAAAAAGAAAAAAACCATAAAAATTGAAAGTAGAGAGGATTTGAAGAATTTGGATCATGCTAGGAGGGAAGAACTGGATAAGAGATTGATTTTTGAGCTTCCCTTAATGTAGGTCATTGAACACTTCCCCGACCTTGAATGATTTGTAATGAGTAAATTGATGCCAAAAAAGTCGGGCAAGAAGAGAACAAAGATTGAAAGACATATTGTCCATGGCCACCTCCTTGGTGATGAGGAGAAAGACCAAGAGCCGTAGAATGAAGCGGTTGCCTAGGGTTGACTATGAAATCAAAGACACCACATTTACCCATGACTGAATCAATGATGACTCACCAATCAGTATCCTCCCGACCTCCGTATTTGCCAAGCTCAAACTTGGACCAAACAAGAAATCAAGAGAGATCGTTCAGCTGGCTGATCGATCTGTAAAATGGTCGAGAGGATCTATTTCAGTCATCACTACATTCCAAGGTGCTTCGCTCAAGGTAAACTTCATGATCATTGATATTGAGCATCAAGGAGAGTTCATCCAGTCTCCAATTAAATCTCAAAAAGTCATTCTTACCTTGGCTAAGGCAACTATAACAAATTTCATCGCATTGGGAGCACTTCAAAACACAATCTTTGAGGAAACATGACATTCTAAGGTGACCCACAAGCCGTCAACAATCGTAACTGTCAAGCGGTAGAAGAGCCATACCCTGCTATTACACCTGAGATAATGAATGTTGAGCCGACCGTTGGATCAAAAATTTCTCCCTTCCTCCCGTTTCTACTACTTGCACCTCCACCACTACCATAACAGATCCTACGGAGGAGCACTTGATGCAAGAATTTTACCATCTAAATGATTATTCATTTGATTTTAACGATAACATACAATCAAGGGCTAACCTTGAGTCGGACAAGACCTCCTCTGACCACTTTGATCAATTCGATCTGACACGGGAACTTACCAATGCCCAACCAACTGAGAACACATGTGCGGGACGTCCGCTGACCAGGGAGGAATATTAAAATGATTATTCATCTCATGATGAATTGATGGTCAGCACCCGGCCACTAGGACGTGCACCTTCACAGACAATAAGGACTAACTTGACCAATCTTGTTAAACTAGTTGATCCTTCATCGAGTTGGTTATCGGGCGAGAAGAAGAAAAGTACTGATTCCTCGAGACGTTCTCCCGAGCACCTCAAGCCGTGTCAGTCTCCTCCTCTTCTTGTTGCTTCAGGTTCTAGAAAACCGACTAAGACTGTCGCTTTCGACAAATCGGAAAAGGAATCTCCTGAGGATTCCTCGTCAGATCCGGACAAGGTGGTTGTCATGAGTGAGCAGTTCGTTGATTCTGAAGCCCTATCTGAGCAAGCAGTCAAATATCAACCCCCGTTGGATGAGTCCTGCTTCTCACTACTTTTCCTCCAGAGCCGACTCTCCTTGTCTCATTTGATATACCAGAATAATCTCTTATGACCAGACTGAGACTGGTGTTTCAGAGTATTCATCATCCGAGGACGAATTGCTTGACCATAAGACTGAACACATTCTAAGAAAACAACTTAAGAACAAGAATACTTGGAGTGCCTCCACCTTCCAGTACTATTACAAGGATAACTCCGACAATGGATGGGAATCATCTGCTTCATTTGCTTCATCTTCTTCCCATCAATATGCCTTCCAATATTATTCTTTGAGGATAAATCTGACAATGATTGGGAATCATCAGCTACATCTTCTTCCCATCATTATGACCTCCCACCACAAGCTCACAAAAAGATCTGTCAAAAACCTCCTTAATCATCGGCATCCTCCCCCTGATCCATCGGTTCCCTTGTATATCTTCTTCCTCTACTTAGGCCAAGACCTAAGTATAGGGGGGAACCAACGCCCTCTGTAGATACTCTCTTCATCCACTCCTTCTCTCTGCTACCTCATTTCATTCTTTTTTTGTACTTAGATTGTCCACAACCTAAGTATAGGGGGGCAAGCCGACTTCTATTTTTCTTTTTCTTTTTCACTATCTTACTCTTGGTAAGAGCTATGTCTTCTCTGCACTTCTTTTTCTCTAAGGACATATCACTCAATGAGTATAGGGGGTGTATATACTTTATATATATTTTACCCATAGCTCGTATTTTCGCGTATGTCTATATTCTATTTACGGGGTGGGTAACTTACTTAAAGAGAGAGAGAGAGTTTTGAAACTAACATCATCTGTGTCAAACCAAAGTTTTGAAAATTGGATTCTTATTCATTTTTGCATTGAAAAAAACATTCTGCACACTTGCATTTCACTCAGAATTTCATTCATCCATGCATTCATTAGTTGGATGTATCCCTAACACTTACACTCTCACACAAGATGTGGAGTTCAAGGACGCTTGGTTCACGAGGTTTTAAGATTCAGAGTTAACCAACCTCAGTAATTATGGTATATGACTTAATTATTCACACTTTCCTAGTTTGAAAGATGTGTGTGCTATATTGCATACATAGTCTCTACCTTAAAGAATATGATCAACACCTCACTTGCATGACTGCAGTTATGATGAGATGAGTTGGGATTTCACTTGAGGAACTGGGATGGGGGATTTGAGTTTGGACATGATTTTATGATGCTTGAGGATGGGATAAAATCGATGAAGTCTTCATGAAACCTGAGAGTCAGCACATTCAACCTGTGTGAGAACAAAGTTCTTGTACTAATCTCTTAATATAAAGCCTATGTGCCAAGGTGTGATGAAACTTAATTGTTGATCAATATGCGCCAACTTGGTAAAAAGCAGTGGAGCTAGCCAACCATCAATGACATAAATTTTGAGAGAAGTTCTCTCATTCAAATACAAAGAAATTCTCTCTCATTACAAATACAAACACAAAGAGTTTCCACCAAAGGCGAGCACTCCCAACCATTTCAAAGTGTCCACTTGGACCAAAGCTATTAGGACCAGGAGTTGGACTATCACCCAAAAAGGGCTCTACATCGTATAGTGATACAAGTCTGCGTGTCGAAGGTACGACCCAAAAAGGACTAACTTACTCAAAAGAGACACACCCCAGTGTACTTCCAGGAAAACAAGTGCAGACGCTTCGAGCTCTCTTGATGAACATGAAGGATATGGAGAAATCCTCAAGCGCATCACGGAAGCGTGAGCGTTGTATCGGATACGACGGAGAACGACAAGTCGTACTAGTTGTTCGATGCATCGGAATTTTAAAATTTTTTCATGCGATGAAACCACATGATCCAAGAACGATTCTTGGATCGTTTCATCTATAATCACAACAAGTATAATGCAATACTTCTAGAAGCGTGGTTGATCGAGTCTCTAAGAGAAGAGACCTCCTGTCTCAAGTCCGATCGTCGGAGAGATTGCTTGCGAGCGCGGGGATGAACCGCGTAGTCCTCGCAATCCAAGAAGTTGATCCAAGCACGGTTGCTCCTGATCTCGTCACACGAAATCGAACGTCTCCTTCGTGAGTGAAGCACTCCAAGTAGACGGAGGACCGTAGAGCGTCGAAGCGGCAGCGCAGTGGCGTGGGCGTCGACGATCCTCTCCACTAGGGTATGGTGGACGGCCACCAAGAAGAGAGGGAGAGAGGGTTGTCGTGTATGGAGAAAGAGAGAGAGAAGTGTGCTACAATAGCATGTAAAGAGAGAGCATTGTATGCCTCTCTATTTATAGGGTTTTGGGATCCATGGATCTCAATCCATGGGACATATAAAATCAATGGATGAGATTGATTTATGTCAATCCAATGGTCAAGATTGTTGTTGGTAAAAGCCAACAACTTGTGATTTAATTTTGATTAAATATATCAAATATATATTAATACCAAATTAAATCAATCAAATAAGGAGTGAAAATACAAAGGAGATCTTCCTCCCCATAAAGGAGAGTGGACGGCCACCAATTCCACAAGGGAATTGGGTGACGCCCCCTCCTTTCCTAATGGGGAGGGCAATCTCATGGATTCCCATGAGATTGCACATCTCCTTGATTTTCTCTCTACTTTTTTTCAACAACTATTTGTTGGGATTTTTATTCACCAAAATAATTCTCAATTAATTTTGGGAATATTGCAATCTTGACATTGGAAAATTGTGAATCATATTCACAACCCAAAACAAAATGTAATTTATATTTTCAATTAATTAGACAATGTGTATCCAATACACATTAATAATTAATCTATAAATATAAATTATAATTAGCTCTCTCTAACACATTATAAATCACATTTATAATATGTTATGAATAATTGGATATTACTATCCACATTATTCTTATCCATAATAACTAAATCACATTTAATTATATTGGATAATTCCTCATACATCATGATAATTAAATCACATTTAATTATCAACTTCTCATTGCTTAGATCTTATGGAATTGTTCTTAAACCATTTAAGAACAATGCTATTTCTCCTCAGATACTTGGAGATAATGACATGGCGATTGTATTGTTCCACGTATAGTGACTTGGATATTGAGATCACATCTCAAATCCAGATCCCATGGACCTCTCATAGATGCTTGATTAAATTAAGACCGTAAACCTAATCTTCTCATTGCATCTGAATCTCATTCAGATCAATGTCCAGTGTATGGACTAATATTAGGTCACTTCTCTAATGAGAGGAGTCACTAAAATCCAGACCTGTTTCATCACTCCCTCAGAATGGAAGCGTCATGGTTATACAATCGTTTATGATCAAATCACCCTTCAGGTATTCCCAATACCTGTACATCATGCATACTGGAAGACTCATGATCATCCCGAAGATATAGATCACTTTTGCACTGTCATCTTCATGGTCTGATCACTAAGTTTCTCATTCTTGGTCCTTGGGATATGGTACAGATCATATGCTTTCACAAAGCATATATCTTATCTTCAAATTTATATCATGCTTCTAAAGCATGATGACCATGCATGGAATTTGGTCAATCCCAATACCTCATGAGTGAGATCATGTCTCCTGGTTCACAAGTGAACCTGTATGATACCTTTGAGAGATCGTATTACTCATATGCCCTTACATGCACACCAGCTCGCCGGTGTATAGACCTTGGTTAGGTCATCAACCTATTGGTCTGCCAAATGTACATACTCAGACATATAGCAATACATCTGTCTCTGGTCAGAGGATGTTTGCCTGTGATGTGACAGTATTCATCATTAGTCTTTGGTTATCTCGATCTCGTTAAGTCAACTCATTGACTCAACTAATCTGATACCTCCGAATCAATATTCCCATGCAGAGGACCTGCATCAAGAGGTCGATCAGATATCAGTCCAATGAGATAGGATTGCCATCTCCCACTCAGACTGGAGATCACTACTTGTCAATCATTGATGATGCTTGATGAGTCCTCTATCTAACTCCTTAGATATTCATCCAAGCATCAACCTCTATGATTCAATTAATGAATCAACAGCTGTATGATTATCAAGTTGGCCATGGTACATAACCCTTATTTTACAGAGGGACCTTATAGTGCATTCATTCATTCAATATCAGAAAGGGAGTGAAACATAATCAATATATTTTATTGATAAATCATTAATTACAATAACATTTATTGTTGGAATGGTTCGCCTCGGGCTCACATTGCTAACAATCTCCCACTAGCCCTCAGAACCATTCTGGAACAATCCTTAAACCCATACTCATTACATGCTGGTCGAAAACCTTCTGTGTTAGAGGTTTGGTAAGAGGATCAGCAACGTTGTCGGCAGAGGCCACCTTGGTGATGATGATGTCACCACGCTTTTGAATCTCCCGAATGATGTGGTATTTCCTTTCTGCGTGCTTGCTCTTCTGATGCCATCTGGGTTCCTTCGCCTGGGCAATGGCTCCCGTGTTATCACATAGTAGCGAGATGGGAGTATCAGAGGAAACTACGCCAAGCTCCTGTACGAACTTGCGTAACCACACCGCCTCCTTTGCAGCATCCGATGCACCAATGTATTCAGCTTCTGTTGTTGAATCTGCTGTAGTGTCCTACTTCTTGCTTCTCCAGCTCACAGCACCACCATTCAACAGGAACACAAACCCCGATGTCGACTTTCGATCATCAATATCCGATTGGAAGTCAGAATCTGTATATCCCAAGACTTGGAGATCACCATCTCCGTAGACCAAGATGTAATCTTGCGTCCGTCTTAGATATTTGAATATGTTCTTTACTGCATTCCAGTGTTGTTCTCCATAGCAGGATTGGTAACGACTTACCACTCCCACTGCATTGCAGATATCTGGCCTAGTGCACATCATGGCATACATTAAGCTTCCTACAACTGATGCATAAGGGCATCCAACCATGGCTTTCTTTTCCTCAACAGTTTGAGGAGCCATTCCTTTAGACAGGTGGATACCATGCCTTAAGGACAGGAATCCTTTCTTGGAACTATCCATACGGAATCGTTCAAGAATTTTCTTAATGTATCCATGTTGTGGCAATCCCAATATCCTCTTCTCTCGGTTTCTGAACAACTTCAGACCCAAGATGTAAGAGGCTTCTCCATGATCTTTCATCTTAAAGGTATGGGACAACCAAATCTTCACACTGGTCATCATCCCTATATCATTCCTAATGATAAGGATGTCACCTACATAAAAGCACGATGAACACAATGACGCTCCCACTAAGCTTCTTGTACACACAAGGTTCATCAGGATTCTGCACAAAATCATAACTTTTTATGGTTTCGTCAAATCTGATGTTCCAGCTACGAGAAGCTTGCTTGAGCCCATAGATGGATTTCTTCAGCTTGCATACTTTGCCATCCTCAGTCATGAAGCCCTGGGGCTGCTCCATGTAGATATCCTCCTCGAGGTATCCATTGAGGAAAGCCGTCTTGACGTCCATCTGCCAGATGTCGTAGTCAATATATGCAACTATAGCCAGCGATGCCCTGATGGATTTAAGCATAGCCACAGGAGAGAATGTCTCATCGTAGTCGATGCCTTCTCTCTGTGTGTAGCCCTTGGCTACGAGCCGTGCCTTGAAAGTCACTACTTTCCCATCAGGTCCCCTCTTTCTCTTGAAGATCCATTTACACCCAATGGGTTTTACCCCTTTAGGTGGATCCTCTAGGGTCCATATACCATTCTTATGCATGGAGTCAATTTCTGACTTCATTGCTAGCATCCATCTATCCATGTCATGATCCGCGAGTGCTTCATCAAATGAAGTAGGATCATTTTCAGTTTCACTTGACACATGGAATCCATACCTTTCAAGTGGTGCAACCACCCTCGAACTCCTTCGAAGAGGTATGGGTGTATCATCTTTATTCAGTTCTTCAGTTTCTGGTTCAGGAAGCTCATAATCCTCTGGAGATTCAATGAGTTCCTTTACTTCATATTTATCTTGACCCTTAAGGAAATCATTCTCCAGAAATTTCACATCTCTAGAAATAAAAACCTTTTGAGTCTCAGGGTCATAGAGTTGGTATCCAATACCATCTCTAACATACCCTATGAAGTAACACTCACGAGAGCGAGATTCTAGCTTACTTGCGTCCACGTTCTTCACATGAACCAAGCAACCCCAAACCCTCAAGTGATTAACACTAGGTTTGGTTCTATACCAGAGCTCATGAGGAGTCTTAGGTACAGATTTGCTAGGAATCTTATTCAGGATATATATTGCAGTCTCTACTGCATATCCCCAGAAACTAAGTGGTAAATGTGCTTTGCTCATTATTGAACAAACCATATCCATGATGGTTCTGTTGCGTCTTTCAGCAACACCATTAAGTTGGGGGGTTCCAGGAGGAGTGAGATTGGAAATAATTCCATTCTCTTTAAGGTATTCCTTAAATTCATCTGAGAGGTACTCGCCACCTCGATCAGATCAAATTCATTTAATCTTCCTATCGGTTTGGTTCTCAACCAAAACCTTGAACTCTTTGAACTTTTCAAAGGTTTCAGACTTATGACGTAGTAGGAAGATAAACCCGTATCGCGAATGGTCATCAATAAAAGTCAAATAATATCGATATCCATTTCGAGTCACGGTACTGAAGAGACCGCATACATCAGTATGTATTAGGTCAATAATGCCTTCGCATCTTGTAACCTTGTTACGGAAAGGCATCCTGGTCATTTTTCCTTGAATGCAATTCTTGCAAGTAGGCAAAGGTTGAACCTGTAGAAAATCTAAAGGACCATCCTTAATTAATCTATTGATCTTATCAACAGACAAATGACCAAGCCTTTGATGCCAAATCTCATTCGAAAGATTTTCATCCTCCCTGGATCTTTTAGGGTTTTTATTAGTGCTTGTAACATTCATAACACATTTATCAATGCACAATTCATAGAGTCCTCCAGAAATCAAAATACCATCTGCAATATATTTATCATAATGGTTTATGACTAATTTATTACAGAACATGAACGAATATCCACTTATAACTAGCTTAGATACGGATATTAAATTCCTTCTGACTTCAGGTACATAAAGACACTATTTAAGTACTAGGACTCTACCACTAGATAATGATAGCCGACAAGTCCCGAGGGCGACTGCTGCAACTCTTGCATCAGATCCCATCTGGATGACTATCTCCCCTTCTTCAAGTTTTCTAGTTTCCTGAAACAAATGCAACAAATTGCATACATGAGCAGAAGCACCAGAATCAACAATCCAACTTCCTTCTCGTCCGATGAGAAAGCTGGTTTCAATGATAAAAGTAGATTTCATACCTGCTGGGGCTTTACCTTTGTTGACCGACTTCAGGTAATCTGGGCAATTACGCCTCCAGTGCCCTGGCTTTTTGCAGTGGTGACAGACGTCGGTTTTCTTTGATGCCATTAGAGTGGATGCATTTGTAGATGAGCCAACACTTTGTCCCTTCATCTTTCTCTTCTGGGTCGGGCCCTTCTGAGAACCTTGCTTCCGACCGCACTTCCCTCTGACCTGTGCAACCATTGCAGTTCCAACGGGACCATCTTTCTTCATTATGTCTTCTGCAGACTTTAATGCAGCTAGAAGCCCAGCATTTGTCAATTCTAACTTATTCATGTGGAATGACACCACAAAGTTATTGAAAGATTTGGGTAATGACAGTAGAATGAAATCAGATTGCATGTCTGCATCCATCGTTGCCCCCAGAGTCTCCAGCTCCGATAAGTACCCAAACATTTTGAGTACATGTTCACTGACCGAAGTCCCTTCCTGCATCTTGCAGCGAACCAGTTCTTTCATAACATTGTACCGCTGAGTACGGTTAATGTCACCAAACATATCCTTTAGATTCTGCATGATTTCCTGGCAAGTACTCATCTCCACATGTTGTTTCTGAAGAACATTGGAGAGAGAACCCAAGATGTAGCATCTAGCCAAGACATGATCTTCATCATACTTGTCATTATATGCTTTGTCTTCCTTAGATTTAGGGTTTTCAAGCTTGTCTTCTGAGAGCACATAGCTGATGCGCTCCGCCGAGAGTACAAGCTCCAAATTACGGATCCAATCCGAGTAATTTGGTCCGGTCAATTGGTTGACTTCCAGAAGCCTGCTCAGTGGGTTCATGGACTTCATTTTCTGAAATTGAGAATGCACTATATTAGAACATATAATCATTTATTCAATTTTATGATATTTGATTAAGGCATTTTAAATCAAATTACTCTTGCATTATCAACTTTGAAAGTTCATTCCCTTAATCACTTTCAAAGTAAGAGATATCCTTACCTCTATATCTCAAGCAAGAACTGGGATCTCCTCTTTATTTGTTACATCCCAATAATATGAGAAACTGCAACTCCAATAAAGAGAAGCGGGAACACATTCCGCCTTACAAGTCCAACTTGCATTTCCCAATTCGATCTTTAATGCCCGGGCCCACCACCCATAAGGTGATGTTGACCCGTCATTAATTGAACCAACCGTCAACATGATTAGAACTCGCTATGCGCAATCCAATATCACCCCAATAATACGAGGATCCGATATTGGGGTCACTACGCATGCAGCGTTACTCTTTCGATCCAGATGCGCTTGTATATAGGAGCTGTCACTTCGTACAGGCGTCTCCTATATACAATCCCTGGCGACGGAAACCCTTCTCCTTGACGGGAGACCATGGATGTCACTTATGTGATCCTCCACCTCTTATTCAAATTTAATTAATTATTATGAATCACATTCATATAATTAATTCTTCCAAGGGAATTATTAACTCTAATCATATTAGAGTATTTTAATTGGACATAATTAACTTAATCATTTTAAATTAATTATCAATCTAATTCAATCAATCAAACATGATTGTTATGCTTGAATATATATGGTATTATTCTCAAAGTACGTATTAATTCGTATTTTAATAATTAGAAAAATACAACTTAATCCCTCGGACATTATCCCGGCCCTACCCGCTGTCATGGCCAGTGCAGGCGAGAGTGGGACGGACCACATACGTTGCAACCAGCTACCCCAGCGATCTCCGACTAGTCACCATATCCGCCTCGGGAAAGGATGATGCTAAATTGATTAATTTGTACTTGAGATGATCATCGGTTATTCAACCGAAATTATACCATATAGTAATCAAAACAATTTTGATTATAAGGAAATTTGCTAGACAAATTCCCAATTCTATTCAAGCAAGGAGTTTGATGATTGTGTTTCTAATTATGATTTAGATCAAATCTAATCAATTAATTGGTTGGGGCCAAGTCAATTAAGGAAATAATCATCTTCTAATATTTCTCAAATATTTTCCATAATTATTTCTTGAAATTGACAATTAATTTCATTAATTGACAATCACATGGTTCTTGATTAGGACTGTAATTTCAGTAGTGACCCCTACTTACTAAAATTATCATATCTCAATCATATTAAATCCAAATTAGACAAAATCAACTTTCATGGATTGCTAATTTGATTTAGGACAGAACCCAAGTGATGTTTCATGCATTTCGAGACAAGTCTAAACCGTAATTAATATTTTAATCACGTTCAGATCTACAGTTTCCGCAACAGTGCATACATGTTCATTAAAACAACCATATCTCGAGCATACGAAATCCGATTTACGCAAACTCAGATCCTATGGTTTCCTTATTTAATGGGGAAAAAAATTCAAGTATTAAATTCGTGTTTAAACAATTTAAGCAGTACCGAATTTATTTACTAAACAGATCTGCGAAATCGAATGCGATGAAAACTTTTGCGACCTTAACGAACCCAAGTCGTCCTCGGTTAGCAAATCATATTCGAAACCATCGACCTAAGGCTCTGATACCACTTGAAGGATATGGAGAAATCCTCAAGCGCATCACGAAAGCATGAGCGTCGTATCGGATACGACGGAGAACGACTAGTCGTACTAGTTGTTCGGTGCAGCAGAATTCAAAATTTTTTTCAAGCGATGAAACCACATGATCCAAGAACGATTCTCAGATCATTTCATCTATAACCACAACAAGTATAATGCAATACCTCTTGAAGCGTGGTTGATCGAGTCTTTAAGAGAAGAGACCTCCTGTCTCAAGTCCGATCGTCGGAGAGATTGCTTGCGAGCGTGGGGATGAACCGCGTAGCCCTCACAATCTAAGAAGTTGATCCAAGCATGGTTGCTCCTGATCTCGTCGCACGAGATCGAACGTCTCTTTCATGAGTGAAGCACTCCAAGTAGACGGAGAACCGCAGAGCGTCGAAGCGGCAACGCGGTAGCGTGGGCATCGACGATCCTCTCCACTAGGGTATGGTGGACGACCACCAAGAAGAGAGGGAGAGAGGGCTGTCGTGTATGGAGAAAGAGAGAGAGAAGTGTGCTACAATAGCATGTAAAGAGAGAGCATGGTATGCCTCTCTATTTATAGAGTTTTGGGATCCATGGATCTCAATCCATGGGACATATAAAATCAATGGATGAGATTGATTTATGTCAATCCAATGGTCAAGATTGTTGTTGGTAAAAGCCAACAACTTGTGATTTAATTTTGATTACATATATCAAATATATATTAATACCAAACTAAATCAATCAAATAAGGAGTGAAAATAGAAAGGAGATCTTCCTCCCCATAAAGGAGAGTGGACGGCCACCAATTCCACAAGGGAATTGGGTGCCGCCCCCTCCTTTCCTAATGGGGAGGGCAATCTCATGGATTCCCATGAGATTGCACATCTCCTTGATTTTCTCTCTACTTATTTCCAACAACTATTTGTTGGGATTTTTATTCACCAAAATAATTCTCAATTAATTTTGGGAATATTGCAATCTTGACATTGGAAAATTGTGAATCATATTCACAACCCAAAACAAAATGTAATTTATATTTTCAATTTATTAGACAATGTGTATCCAATAGACATTAATAACTAATCTATAAATATAAATTATAATTAGCTCTCTCTAACACATTATAAATCACATTTATAATATATTATGAATAATTGGATATTACTATCCACATTATTCTTATCCATAATAACTAAATCACATTTAATTATATTGGATAATTCCTCATACATCATGATAATTAAATCACATTTAATTATCAACTTCTCATTGCTTAGATCTTATGGAATTGTTCTTAAACCATTTAAGAACAATGCTATTTCTCCTCAGATACTTGGAGATAAGAACATGGCGATTGTATTGTTCCACGTATAGTGACTTGGATATTGAGATCACATCTCAAATCTAGATCCCATGGACCTCTCATGGATGCTTGATTAAATCAAGACCGTAAACCTAATCTTCTCATTGCATCTGAATCTCATTCAGATCAATGTCCAGTGTATGGACTAAGATTATGTCACTTCTCTAATGAGAGGAGTCACTAAAATCCAGACCTGTTTCATCACTCCCTCAGAATGGAAGCGTCATGGTTATACAATCGTTTATGATCAAATCACCCTTCAGGTATTCCCAATACCTGTACATCCTGCATACTGGAAGACTCATGATCATCCCGAAGATATAGATCACTTTTGCACTGTCATCTTCATGGTCTGATAACTAAGTTTCTCATTCTTGGTCCTTGGGATATGGTACAGATCATTTGCTTTCACAAAGCATATATCTTACCTTCAAATTTATATCATGCTTCTAAAGCATGATGACCATGCATAGAATTTGGTCAATCCCAATACCTCATGAGTGAGCTCATGTCTCCCGGTTCACAAGTGAACCTGTATGATCCCTTTGAGAGATCGTATTACTCATATGCCCTTACATGCACACCAGCTCGCCGGTGTATAGACCTTGGTTAGGTCATCAACCTATTGGTCTGCCAAATGTACATACTCAGACATATAGCAATACATCTGTCTCTGGTCAGAGGATGTTTGCCTGTGATGTGACATTATTCATCATAGGTCTTTGGTTATCTCGATCTCGTTAAGTCAACTCATTGACTCAACAAATCTGATACCTCCGAATCAATATTCCCATGCAGAGGACCTGCATCAAGAGGTCGATCAGATATCAGTCTAATGAGATAGGATTGCCATCTCCCACTCAGACTAGAGACCACTACTTGTCAATCATTGATGATGCTTGATGAGTCCTCTATCTAACTCCTTCAATATTCATCCAAGCATCAGCCTCTATGATTCAATTAATGAATCAACAGCTGTATGATTATCAGGTTGGCCATGGTACATAACCCTTATTGTACAGAGGGATCTTATAGTGCATTCATTCATTCAATATCAGAAAGGGAGTGAAACATAATCAATAACTTTTATTGATAAATCATTAATTACAATAATATTTATTGTAGGAATGGTTCGTCTCGGGCTCACATTGCTAACATGACACACCGATCAACAACCTAAAACACATGCGTTGAGTTAATAAGGAACTCGAGTGTATCCTTATTCCAATGAAAGGGAGAGAAGAAATTACACAATCATACACCCTCCATCAACTATCCTTCCATCTGCACTTTTAAGACTGACAACTAAAGAAATAGTGGAATGTTTGCAAGAACTAATTTATTCCCTATGTGTTGAGGATTGGTCTTTAGGAGAGTCTCTTGCACTGGAACCTTGGGTGACATTTTGAATCTACTCTTATAACTGCAGTCCACACTAAAATGTCGCACCGCTACTATATATGTAAACAAAGAGAGTCTCAGAGCTAGAGAAGTTGGATACCATTTAACTAATGCTTGGTTCAACTTAAAATTTTGGGATCACTAAAACCAAGAGTTCTTCGACGGATCAAGTCTTGTATTTCACATGCAGAGTCAGGGGTTCATCCGATTAAACCATTTATTCTCTATATACCTGGGGAAGAGCGTGGTTTAAGTATAGGGGGTTGATGAATCTATGACTCATCACTCTAAAAGAGATTAATTAAGCTCAGATCTCCAAAATTCATTGGCATTTCATCACCTATATTTCACTATTATATTCATGCATGTATAAATAATAAATGTATTTTATCATAAAATAAGAAGCCAAGAAATCTAAGCACAATTGACATGTAAAATAAGCTAACTTCCATGATTTTGAACTAATTCATGTTAACTCCAAAACACTAGAAACCACTTTCATTGTGTACATATCACTCATAATAATAAAAGAAAAATACAAAAAACCACTAACATAAATAAGTGGCTTGGAAACTGAAACTCTAATTTCAGAAATTCCAGACTAAAATGTTGATATCTCTTTCATACAATGTTCGATTTGATCCTTGACGAATCTCGTATTCATCATGTTAAAATTGATCAATTAGGCTATGTTCCCCATAATTCATCTGCATTTAATCATTAATATAACATCATTAGCATTCATACATGTGTAAATAATATTTGCATTTCATCATGCATACTTGCATTAAAAATCCCAAGTGTAAATTGGCCCAAAAAAGCAACTAACTTCCACAATTTTTAATTAATTCACCCTAACTCCGATTGATCCCTAATCATCCATTGTATATATATTACTAACAATATTAAATAAAAAATACAAAAATGAACTAACTCAAATAAGTATCAAATAATCTCGAAGTCTATTTTTACATCCGATGGACTAAAACATGCATATCTCCCTCATACAATGTCTGATTTTGGTCTAATACCTTCAAAACAAGACCAATTCCATAAAATTCGGAGCTCATATATGAAAGTTGGATTTTGGGCCTCTTTTGCGTATTTTAACTTTTTGCTATTTTTGACCCGAGTTTTTTTGTACATAATTAACCCTTTTAAATTTATTTATTTTTCATTTGTGTTCTTTGATGAAGGTTTTATTAAGCGTTACAAAAATTCAACTCTAGATCAAGACTGAAATCAAAGAAACTAACAAGTCTAAGTGTACACTGTGAGTCTGTACAAAAGTCTCGTATTTCATACTCCTATTTTATTTTCCTATTTTCTTATTTATTAAAAATCCAAAAAATAGATTAATGTGTAATTAATTTTGTTGTATTTTATTGTATTTTTTCTATAATTTTTATCATCTTTTAAAACCACCAAAAGATTATAAAATACCCCAAAAATCGGTTTTCTATACACATGGAGAACCCCCAAAAATACCACTTGTATAGATGACCTCTGTTGCTCTTGGTTCCTTCATGAAAGATGTCGATCTCGTCGAGACGAACAACTTTCATGAAAGGAAATTTTTTGATCTGAGGTCTCCTTCTATTTATTTTTCATTTCTTCTTTTTATTTTGATTTTTTGGGTGACACGTGGCAGCCCCTCAACGTGCCACGTGGCACCCGTTTCTCTCTCCTGTCGCTGCCCCCAGTCACGTGCTTGACACATGACTTACTCCCTCTCTCTTCTCTTCTCTCTCTGGTCACGTACCAAGCACGTAACCATCTTCTTCCCCCTTCCCAGCAATGTCTCCCACCTGCATGTAACTCCCTCCACCGCCCTGTCCGTTACGGCCATCTCCGTGTAACGGGCGCTGCCCACCTCCACACCTTCCAGCCGTTCGACTACTCCTCTTGTAACGTGCATCGACCCGCCCCGTATAAAAACCCGCCATCGTCGGC
Organism: Ottelia alismoides; assembly: GCA_037367405.1. NCBI lineage: Eukaryota > Viridiplantae > Streptophyta > Magnoliopsida > Alismatales > Hydrocharitaceae > Ottelia > Ottelia alismoides. The sequence continues at coordinate 547,685 of JAZKJV010003519.1, forward strand.
CATCTCACTTATCGACGATCACCAATAGCAGAGGAAGACCCCTCGTTGGTGACAATCCGGTCATTTTCCTCCAGCGGCGAGATCCAAGGCTTCGTTGGCCTCGTCGCAACAGTTCGTCCACCGAGCAGTCGCTCTGCTCCGGCTCCCCTCCCACTCCACAGTCTGTCGTCGAGCTCCATTCCATGTATTCAACCCTTCTATGCCTTCATTTCCTCCGCCTTCCCGCAATCAACCCTCCACCCTCGCCTCTCCAATTATCCAGCATCGCATTCTCCTCGATTCCACCTCCGACCTCGCTAAGGTCGGATCTCTAGCTCCCCGCCCTCACCTCCGCGCAAAGCTCCGCCCCCGTTCCTCCTTTTCCATTGTTCTGACCCTGTAGGTCCACTGCCACCGCCTCGTGCTCCACAACGTGGGCTCCGCCCTCCGTCGGCCACGCCCTTGCTCCGACCTCACCGCCGCCTCGTGCGGCCTCCACTTCAGTCACATCTCGCCCTCCCGTTGCTCGACCGTGTATCGGCCGAGCCCGAGCACCTCCTCCACCCACGCCCGTACCCCGCCGTACGCGTAGCGCCCTCGCTCCACCCGACCTCGCCCGCCTCGACGGGGCTCCGAATCCCCTTCGCACAGAGCCACACGTGCCACCCTACCGCTCTGTCGTGCTCTCTCCAGCCCTCGCATCGTGTGTCGGTCGAGGGTTCGAGCCACTCTCCGCCCAACGAGCGACGCTGCTTGCTATGCCTCCAATGGCCATTAGATCTGGCCCAAGCCTTGATCCAACGGTTTTCGTCTTGCCACGCATCCCCAGCAGAGCCTCGACCGCATCCTCGAGGCTCGGACATTCCGGACCGCCTCCTGCCGCCACATCAAGGCTCAGACATCTGAGCCTTCGCCTCGGTCCGCTCCTCGAGGTTCGGACCCTCGAACATATGTCGAGTCTCCTTTCACCGCCATATAGGCTCGACCATCCGAGCCTCAGCCTCGAGCATCCCAACCGCAGGCCCGAGTCCTGAGCCTCGCTGCTCATGTGCACGACACGTGCTGCGAGGGCTAATTGCACCCACACCCTCGGTAGTTCCTAAATTTGCAATCTAGTTCCCCATCAGCCAAGGCACATCCTTTACGTGTGCTACAATGGAGAAATTGCACCACAACCCATGAAACATTTCTTATTTGCAGATAAGTCCCTCCATGACCTCTTTGAAGAAAATTTTTTATTTTATTCACATTTTAGTCCCTAGATCTTCATTTTAGCATAACTTTCTCGTTCGGACTCCGATTTTAACGCATAATATGTCATTTTTAAGCTTATTTTGTGCTTTGTCATCTCACATATCTTGTGGACAGATCAGGAAATATTTAATGATGATGATTATTTGAGGAGCGATTTAATCTATGCAGGCTAATAATTGACATAATTGTGCTCATTTCAGAGAAGAATAATGATCTGTTTTGCAGGGATTTTAGTGATGATTTTAATTCCTCCTGGATTATTGTGAATCACTTGTTGACCACTTAATTTATGCATGGGACTCAATTAAGGAATTTTTTCTGATTTCTTCTCTCTGATTGAATTTACCCCTTGATAATTAATCTTTGCAGGGATGTTATAGAGGAGGATTTAATTCTCGAAATTTGATGTAATAAAACTTCTCTTGAGGATTAAAGTGGAGAAAATTTGGAGATCAAATCATTGTGTAATTTCATTAATTGCAGGATTAATCTTATATCTAATTACTCTTGCCTTCATCGAGAATTGATTTGATACATCTTCCTGAATTCGATCTCATGACCTGCGATTTCATTTTGAGGATATTGATCAATATTTTTGGATTGAAAATTATAATCTCAGATCTCACGCTCCATCATCCGCTCTAATTTTTTTTAGCATTGCATCTCATTTGCTTCAACATATTTTCTCTTTATTTTATGATATAGAAATTGAGGGAACAATTATTTAATTATTTAATTTAATTTAAAACCTCACAACTAAAAAAATGTTCCCTGTGTTCGACCTTGGTACACTTACTAAGTTAAAAATACTCCACAACATTTAAAAATTGTGGTTTTTGCTGAATCATTTTTCACCTCCTATACTACAATTATCTATAATTAAAGAGGTGAATTTTGCGATCATCAAATGGCGTCGTTGTCAGGGAACGACGAATTTTTAGGGTTTTAAATTATTTTTTGTAATTAATTTTTGTGAAATTAATTTTTATGTCATTTTTTTCTTTTGCATTTTATTTTCTACATTTTATTTTACACTTCTCTCTCACTTTTGATATTAATCGAAATTTCTCTCTTCGCAGATTGTTCGGAGTGAATTTTTTGGATATTTTAAGGATCTATGAAGAAGAAGACTGTATTTTAATTTTGTGAGAGAGAGCTTATATATTTTATTTCTGTATTATTCACATGGTCCCTCTCTCTGAACCCTTGTAATAATTCAGGGCTGGACTTCTTTGTGTGTCAGGTCTGTTTCATTTCCTTATGTATGGTTGGGATCCAACTTGAGTGGCGCAGGAATTAGGCACATATACGCTTGCTTGTTTATCATTGATTGTGCTCGTAATTTTTAGGCAACATTTTTTCACTAATTAAACTCACTTTAGATCGTTCAACATTAGCCAAATGAAATCAATTCTTCCCGCTAACAGAATTATCTGCCTAGGTCGATTTCATCTATGCATATCATTTAGTGTAATTTCAATTCGCATCCCGCATGAAGAATGCGAGGAGTCACTGTAAGTCTTCTTCTTAGGCATGCATCATTGATTTACTCTTGCATTGGCTTTTTTTATTCTCCCTCCTCACTTTTACAACTTAGGAATTAAAGGAATTGGGACTGCTCGTTAGGCGTGAATTTCTGTGCTCATCTAAAACTTCAGTGATAACCTTAATTTAAAACTGAGACTGCTAATCAAGGTGACTGTAAATAAAACTAACATAAAATTTACCCTTATGTATGGTGGAGAGAAATCCACTCATTATATGTAAGGATCAGATCGCACATTTAGGGTAGAGCCAAAAACCGAAAATTTTCACTCAGACGACTGTTTTTAAAAACAATTAGCTACTTTTTAAAGACTGTTTTATCATTAAATTAAAATTGAAAAGATAAGCGGCCGAGCCCTAACGTGCCTTCACCAATATTCAGTGGGTAAATTGACGAGTTTTGAATTGCATTTGCTTTGTGTGGGTCTTCTGTACATTTGTACGCTTCGTGAAATTTCCTTTGTACAATGGATTCTTCTGGAGTTCTTCGTTTGGACTCTGCAAACAAATCCCCGAGCTCCTCAAGTAACTCATCTCCTCGATTTAGAGATGACTCTCTTCTCAAAACCCCATGGTATGGAGACAATCCTTTTCTCCAAACCATGGTTCACTCCACACCTATAGGGATTAGTCAACCCCAGGCTAACCCTCTCTCTTACTCCCTTCCCACCAAAGAAACTTTCATCTTTGGCAGAACCCATAAACCTTCCAAGCACGATCCTAACTCATATTTGTTTGCATATGAAGGTGAAGAAGAAGACAAGATGCCTCCAAAGAAGGAAGATAATGACAATGACCCTATTCATGCACTTTTGGCTAGAATTACTGATGCCGAACAACACAATGAACTCCTTAGAGCACAAATGACAGAAATGCAATGCGGTGAGGCTGCTATAGAAGATACGTACCTCCCTGAATTAGATGAAGACTATAATTGGTTGAGGCTGGTACCCCTCGACGATGCGAAAGAACAAAAACCGCATTTCCTCGCATTATTGCTTAAGTTCATAGGGAATAATCATGAAGAACCATACATATTCCTCCGTGACTTTGAGCTAGTCTGTGCCAACCTATGCCACCCTAGGGTTAGTCAAGACTACATAAGGTTGAGACATGTCCCCTTCGCCTTGACTGATAAGACGTCTTACTGGCTAAAGAACTTATGGGAAGTGGTTATGACATGGGTCACCTTCAAGACATTGTTCTTAAAAAAATTCTACCAAGTGAGTAGAATTAATCAGATGAGGATCAAGCTCACAAGCTTCACCCAACACCCGAGCGAGCCATTCCATGAAACCTGGGAAAGATTCACAGATCTAATCCAGAAACTTACAGTATACATGATAAGCAAAATGATGCAGGTCCAAAGTCTTGTCAGTGGACTTAACCCTGAAACCCAAGGGTTAATGAGTGCATCCTGTGGAGGAAGCTACATGGGATGCCATGAGGACACCGTCTACAAGGTGTTTGAGAGACTGATGAATCTGCGATTCGTCATCTTTATTCATTTATTTTATCTTAAAATCCCTTATAAAACACATGCATATAACGCTAACCCCATATTCTTACTAACTTGCATCTGTGTGTAAATATTGTACATTTCTTACTAATTTTAACCTAAAATAAATAAATAAAAAAATAAAGGAAAAATAAAGAAAAGAAAATAAAAAAGAGGAGACTGTATACAGGCTGACCCGAACCCTGAGAGAAGGTCAAGACTTGACCTGATCGACCAGGAATAAAGTAGGGGGAGATAGGGTCCTCAATTAGAAAATCCGAAAAAAGTGCTTTGTGTATATCTGTATAAAACTAACACTAATTTATTTGTGCCTTAATTGACCTCAAATCAAATAACTTTCAAAACCAAAGTTGTAAAAAATGTGTTCTAATTAATAAAAATAATTGCACAATTAAATCATGTACAGAATAAAAGTAGCCACACTTGAAAAAAGCCACTAAGCACTTATTGAAAGACCAATTCCGGCTCCATATGAGCTCAAATTGAATCAATCTCACTTCCATTGAATTCGAAATTAAATTATCTTTAATGGTTGTATTTTCATAATTTTTAGAGTTACGGTTGAAAAATCGATTTTCTGGGGTGGTTTGTGCAATTTTCCCATGTATTTTGTGCATATTGTATTTGTATATATTTGTAAATTATTCCCACTAATTATTTAAAATAAAAAAAAATTAAATTAAGATTTTCAAAATAAAAAGGCTAATTTCCTCATTTACCCTTGTATATAATGTCGTATATGTATATAGTATATGTATACAGTTGCTATTTTTAATTAACCTCCATAAAAAAATAAAAAATAATATTTTTTAATTCAAATAAATAAAGTGACAAAAATTCCAAAAAAATAGTTAATTTTATAAATAATTTTATCTCTATTTTATTTTATCTCATTTCATCTCTCTTATCTCTTCCACCAAAAAATCAAAAATTCATTTCAATTTTCATCTCTCTTATCTCTTTATCCAAAAAATTCAAAAATTCAAATTTCGTTCCATCTTTTCTATTTATATGGCTCCTTCTCCCTCATTTCAACTTGATCAATCTTTAGAGAGAGGAGCCGGATCTCCGAGAAAAATTTCGTCGAGAAAGTTGCCTAGTCTCCAAGTCATCCGGTGACAGAGTCGGCCTTGTTGAGGCGATCACGGTCCTTTTCTGCTCCTAAGGTGAGATCCATATTTTTCTTATTTTTATCTAGGTTAATCGTAGTTTATTTCTTGCATTTTTTATCTCATTGTCATTTTTTTTATTTATCTAGATCTTAAAATCCGCCACGATTTATTCCGCCACTGACTCGATTTTTCATCTCACTTTCTCGATCTCCACGCGTTCTATTTCTATCGTCCACGATCTCTCAACTCCGGCCGCGACGATGGTCGGAGATCGGATTCGATTCTTCCATTTTTCTACAGATCCCCGCTCATTTTCCGATTTGTAAATAAATAAAAAAAAACCATTTATTTCTTTTATCTCTAACGTTTGTTTTGTAGGATCATTAATAAAAAAACAAAAAAATAAATAAAAAAATAAAAAATCCTATATCCTGTTTATTTTATTCCTATTTTCGGATTTTAAAAAAATAAAAAAATTTCTTTCTTTTTATTATTGTTCACATTACAATAATAAATTACAAAAAAATAAGAGCAGCACCAGCGCCGCCCAGTGGCGCCCCCAGCGCCGCCGATCGTCCGCCCGCGCTGGGCAACCTCCATGCGGCAGTGCAGCCGTGACCCCAGCACCTCCGCGATGGCGACCACCCGCGGCACCACCTTCCTCTCTCCAGCACGCGGCCCCCGACCGCATCTCCACACCGCGCCACCCGCGGAACCTCCCAGGCGACCCGCCCATCGCCTCACCGTCTCGACCTCCACCGTAACCCGCACCGCCGCACCTCCTAGCGCGTGCCCGCACGGCCGCATCTCCACGCCGCCCCAGTGCCGCGACCCCCCATTTCGTCGCTGTTGTCCTCCACGTCCACCCGCCCGACTGCCTGCCATCTCTCTCGTCTCGCGCCGCCTCCGTCGCTCTAGCGCCGCGTGCGCGTGCGTGGGGAGAAGGGGCTACGACCCATCGCCCCCTTGGTCTCTGGCCTCCTTTGTGCGTGAAATCGAAGATAGAAGAAGAAACCCTAGGTAGGGTTAAAAAAATATTATTTGGAAACTTTGCATCTTCAGCCCCAGAATTTCCCGGAATTACAAAGAAGTCCCTGCCAGAGCTTCAAGCACTTGACACGCACATGATATAGTGGTAAAATTGCGCAATCTCCCCTGTGCTTTATTTTTATTATTTATTTGATACAAAAACAAAACTTATTTACATTTTGATCCCTGGACTGCAGAACAAAAACTTGCGTGCTCTATTTGAATGAAATAAATGTTATTTGTGATCTAAAAATCTTGCAAAAATTATGCTATGCTCATGATGTGATTATCTTCATAGCATAAAATTTTCATTGCATTTTGATTTCATTTTTTATTATTAAAAAATCAAAAACATGTCATTTTTTCCTTTTTGAAATTCCAAAATTCATCAAAATTCAAATATTATTCCAAAAATTCCAAAAAGTTTGGGTAGTTTGATTTCATTGTCTTTTGATTTTTGACCAATTTTCACGCATTAATTATTTATAAACCCCAAAAAATTGAAAAACATCAAAAATCTTATAAAAATCACAGAAAATTCTACAAAAATCCAAAAATAGTGATTTCAGTTCCTGTTTGTAGATAATTGTTTCTAGTTTTTCTTAAAAATATTTTCCAGGAGTTTTGAGCACTTAAAATATTTTTAAGTTGCAAATTACTTGAGGGTGTGCATAATTTCGTATTTTCTCACTGTTTGATTATTAGAAAAAATACAAAAACATCTAAAAATTCCACAAAAATTCCCAAAAATATTTTAAAATTTTTAAAACCCAAAAACATTTTCTTTAGATTTTTCTGAGCATTTTTGATTAATTGCAAAATTACAAAAAGAGTTGGTGTGCGTATTTTTGATCTTGTGAATAGTACTTCATGTTATTTTTGAAAATAAAAAATTGCAAAAATCAAAATCACTAAAAAATTGAAAATAAGAAAATATACAAAAAATTTTAGAAATAAAAAATTAAAAATTAAAAAGATAAAAAAATTCACAATAACCAAGGATAGTTGTCCTTTGAGATTCTTATTTTCTCTTAATTAATTATTGATTAATTGAATAACCCTCGGGATTTGTAGCCTCCCTGAGTTCGATCCTGTCTGATATACAGGTTAATAAGTAGCAAAAAGTAAAATAAACAAAAATATTTTTTGTTTGTCACGGGATTTTGGGGATAACAACAACAACGACCAAATTACCATTAAAATTTTCCAACCCTCAAGATTTCGTGCACAACAGAGACTTGCTGAATCCAGCCATGCACAGAGCACCAACTGGGGTTACATAGCCAGCTCTAAAAAGATGGTGAATAATCTGACGATCGATCAGAGCGCTGATATGGGAATAAAAGCTGACAAACTAGCAATGGTAGATCAGATTTATAAGAAGGTGGATGAACTCCATAAATCATCTGATATGGAGAAATTGGCTAAATTGCCTAAACAAATGGAGGAACTGGCTAACAAGGTATCCAAGATGCAGATACTTCCCCTAACTTCATCCCTTGCCCCCATTCACCAAATTCACTATATTCAAGGGAAAGGGTTAGGGCAACAGAGCCATTGGGGGGGATATCAAGTCTTTTCCCATCAAACTGAAGAAACCTCCATTCAAATCATTTACGAGGAACCTCCACAATCATGGAGATAAACATAGTCTGGTATAACCTCGATCCTGTCAACCGACCATATCCAAACACTACTCCAAATCCTCGTACACCACAAGCTCGTCCCATCATCAGTACCGTACAGGTTATCAGAACCCGCAACCGCATCAACAACAATATCAATGCCAAGGCCAGCAGAGCAATTCAGACAGTATCAACAGCCTCAGGCCAAGCAGGGCCAGGGGTCCTCCTCTTTTTCTCTCTCTCTCCAGAACTCCAACAAGTGCCGGGCGGCTTCATGATATGAGAGTCAACATAAATTGACTCTCTCGATGGAGAGACGAGGTAAATGCACCCCAAACCGTGATTCCAGCTCAAGTCCAGAATAATCCAAATAGCCTAGGACATAATCATGTATTAATCTCTGAATATTCCTTACCTGAATACGAGATCTTTTCACATGATGAAACTTATCATATTTCTCTTAAGAGCGAAAGGATCGTATCCATGCTTGATCGAGCGAAAGAACACTGTGACATAGCCCAGTGTCCACAAATTCACACAATCCTAGGGGAATTGAGGAGGAGAGGTATGAGGAGGAGAAAGAAGAAGACCTACCCACACCACCCGTCGTACACTACACCATAAGAAGACCTACCCACACCACCCATCATACACTACACCATTGAAGACCATGAAGAGTCAGAATCTGAGTCTGACGAAGAAGCGCCATCAAGACATCCGTAATAGTTGACCACCAATTTCCCTGTTTTTAAACTAGTCAGTCCGAGTCCTGTACATAAGTTTCATTCCCCATTCAATAAAAGTGATGTTTTTGATCACAATGATTCCATTCCTTTCCCACGTTCTCTTACTATAGGAAAGAAGAAAAATTCAAAAACCAAAAAAATGATGAAGACATGGCCTGCATTTGTAGAGAAAACATCAAGGTCACTTTGTCCCTGGACGAGATTATCGAAAGAGACTCAACTTTTAGGAAATACCTTAAGGTGAGATGCACACCGACAAGGGCCAACAAAAAGAACCCTAGACAAACAAAGAAGCTCATACTCTCTATTGCTACATCTCGCCTGATAAAATGAGCTACCAAGGAAGAAAAGAGACATGGGTGCTCACTTTATCACTAGCTAAATCAATGAAATCTAGTTTGCCCGAACATTGTTAGACAATGGCTCCTCCATCAATCTCATGCCCACTACTCTATTTGAGCATCTAAATCTAGGTCCTCTTAAGCAGTCTAGAGCCGTACTTCAATTTGCAGATACATCAACTAAGAGACCTAAGGGGGAGATTCGAAATGTTGTCATCAACATAGAGGGACAAAATTACCCAGTAGATTTCACAATACTTGACATGGATGTCCCTAGAAATTGGAAAGACTCCCAAATGATATTAGCGCGGTCCTTCCTTAGGACCGCAAGAGCTATATTCGATTACACATATGGGAGAATCCAGTTTGGAAAAGTTGAACTTAAAATGGAGCAAACTAGGTTTCAAAGACCTAACATTGAGTCAAGCACCGAGTCTGAAAAATCAGAGCCTGAGGTAGAAAATACGGAAGCAACTGTTGGGCCCTTGAGAGAGAACCCAACCACAATGATAGAATCACTCTCATCTGGAGAGAACATTATTGAGGATTTAGTCCGCCAGCTCATCCATGCATCTACCTATACTCCTGGAGACTCATAGGTCCCTGTTGACCTGTCAGTCCATTCTCCTTATGGACAATCCCGGAGTAAGGTACAAAGATCGAACGCAACGCTTTCCACACCTAATTCCATCTTTAGCAATGCGATCCCCAAAACAATTAAGATGGTAGAAGATATTGATACACAGCAAACATCCACATCACAACTAGAATCAACAATGAGAGCGCCACATTCTGTAAACAATACAAACTTACCCGATCTCAAACCATTGCCCCTACTCTTAAGTATGCCTTGCTTGCAGGAAATAAGGGACAGTTTTCGGTCATCATCAGTTCACATATAACTGAAGAGTAGGAGATCTGCCTGCTTAAAGTTTTAGAGAAAATTACAAGGCGATAGGTTGGAGATTGTTTGATCTTCCAGGGATTAACCCCGCCCTTTGTTCACACCATATTTACCTTCAATATAATACTAAACCCTCCCGTGAATGCCAATGTAGGTTGAATCCAAATTTACGGGAAGCGGTTAAGAATGAGATTGAAAAATGGTGTAAGGCTGGTTTCATATATCCCATCTCACACTCCAAGTGGGTGTCGCCTTTTCATGTCGTCCCGAAAAAGTCGGGACTTCAGATTATCACCAATGAGGAGGGAGAGGAGATCACGACTCGGGTACCCACATCGTGGCGTGTCTGTGTGGATTACATCATGAATGTCGCAACGAAGAAGGACCATTTTCCGTTGCCTTTTATTGATCAAATCTTGGATAGATTGGTAGGGAGAGAATACTTCTGTTTCTTAGACGGGTACTCGGGCTACAATCAGGTAGCCACCGCCCTTGAGGACCAGGAAAAGACTACTTTTACATGTCCTTTCGACACTTACACATTCAAGTGCATCAACCTTTGGGTTTTGCAATGCCCCCGACACTTTTCAGCGGTGCATGATTGTAGTTTTTATCGAAATGGTTGGAGATTTCCTGGAAGTCTTCATGGATGACTTCTCGGTTCATGGTGATTCATTTGATAATTGCCTAGCGCACTTGGATCGAGTCCTCCAAAAGTGTAGGGAAGTAAATCTGGTGCTCTCTTGGGAAAAAAAGCCATTTCATGGTAAAAGAGGGCATTGTATTGGGGCTAGTCATCTCCAAGAAGGCAATGGAGGTTGACCCTGCCAAGGTAGATGTGATCAAGAAACTTGAGCCACCTGCCAATGTGAAATAAGTGCGGTCTTTTGTGGGGCATTTCGTATTTTATAGGAGATTTATTAAGGATTTTTCAAAAAAATGCTCAACCGCTGACTAACCTCTTAGGGAAAGACACCGAGTTCATTGTAGATCATAAGTGTCTCGAAGCCTTCGAGCTTCTCAAAAAGATGATCATTGAGACTCCTGTCCTACAAGCCCCCTACTGGTCTCTTTCCTTCGAGATCATGACCGACGCTTCAGACTTCACAGTAAGGGCAATGTTAGGACAAAGAAAAGATGGAATCTCGTATGCTATTTACTACGCAAGCAAAGTTTTGGACCCAACTCAGAAAAATTACACTATGACCAAAAAGGAAATGCTTGCGGTAGTGTTTGCCTTGGAAAAATTTCGATTTATACTTCTAGGATCTAAGTTGACAGTTTACACAGATCATTTTGCCATTCGATACTTATGACGAAAAAAGATGCTAGAGCGTGACTCCTCAGATGGATACTCTTACTTCAGGAATTTGATTTGGAGACTAAAGATAAACCTGGAGTTATGAATGTCGTGCCTGATCATTTATCACGGATCGAACATAACAGAATGCCGTAGTCTGAATCCATCCGTGAAGCCTTCCCAGACGAGTCAATTTCTACTATTGACTCTCTCCCATGGCATGCCGACATGGTGAACTATCTTGTCTCCAAGAAAGTTCCTTAGGGTTGGCCCAAGAACAGAATCGATCGACTCAAGTCAGAAGCCAAACATTACCATTGGGAGGATCCGTTCCTTTTCTTTGAAGGATCGGATTGTATATGGAGGAGATGTATTCCTCAAGAGGAATACCACGATGTCCTCAATCTCTGTCATACCTTGGAGGCAGGAGGACATCACTCGAGGAAGAGGACCACTGAGAAGATACTACAATGTGGATTTTACTGGCCGACCTTGTTTAAGGATGCCTACAATTTTGTCAGGTCGTGCCCGGTCTGTTAGAGAATGGGAGGAACCATTGGTCCCAAAGACACCATGCCTATGCAACCAGTAATCATTTGTGATGTATTCGATGCATGGGGCATTGACTTTATGGGCCCATTCCCTAATAATCAAGGATTTGAATACATTCTTCTCGTGGCAGATTATTTATCTAGGTGGGTGGAGGCTATCCCTACTCGAATGATAGATAGCAAGACTGTATGCAAGTTTATGAAAGATCATACTATTTAGAGGTTTGGAATTCCTAAGGTATTAATATATGATGGAGGTAGACACTTTGTCAATCAGGAGGTGAAGAAGTTGACTAAGGAATACGACATCGAGCATCGTGTCGCTTGTCCTTACCATCCATAATCCAATGGAATGGTTGAGGTGTCAAACATGAAGGTCAAAGGAATTTTACAGAAGCTAGTCCATCCTGATCGAAAGAACTGGTCCTAACTCCTGGACCAGGTTCTATGAGTTTACCGGATAGCTTAAAAAACCCCATTGGGCACCTCCCCATTTCGAATGGTATATGGAAAGCCTTGTCATTTTCCTGCAGAAATCGTGCATAAATCAGAATAGGCAATCAAAAAGATAAATTGGAACTATCACCGAGGAAAGAAGAATAGAGAGATGGATTTGAATGAACTATCCAAAATCCAAAAAATCATGCCTACGAAAACAACACCATTTACAACGACAAAGTGAAGAAATGGCACGGCAAGAACAACCGAACAAAGACCTTTGTCCTAGGGAAGAAAGCATAATTATTTAATGCAAGATTGAAAATTTTCCAGGGTAAATTGAAATCGAAATGGACGGGACCCTTCATAGTAAGAGAGGTGCACAATAACAGAAGTGTTGAGATCTCAGAGACCGTGAACAACACACACAGTTCTATAGTCAACGGTCAGATGCTTAAACACTTTGTCGAATCCAACGAGCATGTAGTGCAAGTAGAATAGATCTCCTTCACTCTGGGTGTTGTACTGACGAAAGATTCATACTGCCCGGATTAACCACCTCTTCAATTCCATCGCTCTTCTGTATATCCATCAACCTATTCATCTACTCGGTTTTCCACCTGTGATTATCCGATCATACTTAGGCTGACCTAAGCCTAAGTATAGAGGAACCAGTATCAATGTGTATACATTACATCTATTCTTGTCCGTTCATCCTCGACTGCCTCATTTCATGCTTATCTGTTATGTAGTCCCTCAAAAGTCTAAGTATAGGGGGCATGTCGACTTCTATTATTCTTGACTCAACTATAGTTAGTACGAGCTATGTCTACATTTCACTTTGTGCCAAGAGGACATAGCACACGCTAAGTATAGGGGGGGTGTTTGTATATATTCTACTTTATCCATAGCTCGTGCTTTAATTATTTTCATCTAACATCAGGGATGTGTATAATTAGTATATATTATACTAAATTCTTTCTGTAAATAATACCCGGTTTTCAAAAAATAAAAAAAACAAAAAAAACAACAAAAAAATCATTCATGGTCTTGCATTTCATTAAGCATTTCATGCATCCATTCATTCCTTGGTTGATATATTCCTGACACATCCAAATTTCATTCAAGGCTTGAGGATTTGTAGACACTTGATTTATGTGATCTTGAGAATCTAAGTTAACATACCTTAGTCATTAGGGTTTTAAACTTAATAATCCACACTTCCCTAGTTTAAAAGATTTGAGCGCCATATTGCACTCTTTCATCTCTACCCTCTAAAGAATATGATCAACACTTCACTTTCACAACATCATGATTGATGAGATGAGTTGAGTTATCACTTGAGGAACTAGAACTGGAGATTTGAGTCTAGACCTGATCTAATGATGCTCGAGGATGGGATAAAGTTAATGAAGGCCTCATGAAACCTGAGTATCAACAAAACCTTAGCCAATATGTGAACAAGTTCATATGCTATCTCTTTGATATTTACCTATGTACCAGGGGTGTGATGGAACTAATTTAATTGTTGATCAATCTGAGCCAACTTTTGATAAAAGCAGTGGAGCTAGTCCAAAAGAAAAGAAATGCTCAAAGAAAAACTCTATCCTCCAAAGGTCAAATTACAAATGAGCTTCCACCAATGGCGAGCGCTCCCAACCCTTTTCAAAGTGTCCACTTGGACCAAACACTAATTAGGACCAAGGAGTCAGGCTAGCACCAAAAAAGAGTTCTGCATCGTAAGCGATACAAGTCTGGGTGTCTGATGAATCCGCGATTCATCATCGCAATATCTTGATCTTAGCAAAATCTCCGAGTAAAATCTCAAATAAATGTCCATAAAATCCATAAATTAACAAAATGACTCTTGTAAATAAAACATACTAATTATTGTATATTAGATTGTACAAAATAAATTACACATAAAAAGCCGTAAAAATAAAGGAGTTTTCACCTGTAAATAGCCCAAAACTTCATGTATTTTTAATAATTTCATTTCAACTCCTTTTTGGCTAATTCTTTCTCTAACTTGTTTCTAAAAATGTATGTAAAAATACAAAAATACAAAACAAATTTCACCTCAAATAAATGCTCCTAGATCCCAAAGAGAAAAAGCCGTAAAGTCCAACTTCCAAGCCAAATTCCCGCTCCGTCTGAACTCCAACTTCACCAAACTCACTTTTAAACTTCAAGTTAGAAAATTATCTATCCAACGGAAGTGGTTTCATTAAAATCAGAGCTCATTTGCAAAAGTTGTGTTTTGGGACTTAGATGTACATTGTATACCATGTATATATTCATTCTTTCTTTAATTTTTATTGTATCTTTCTTAATTACTAAAAATACAAAAAAATCAAACTTGTGTTGTATTTTAATTATCCTATTTTATTGTATTTTTTCATTGTAGATATCTCTTAAAAAGGAAAAAAAATTACATATTAGAAAAGTAAAAAAGTATATGTACATGTTGTTTGTCTTCCCTTGTAAATTCTCCACTATATATTTTTTATTCTATTGTAATTAAAGTAGCCAACTTTATTTTATTCATTTATTTATTTTATTTTACATTCTCTACAATAACCACCAATTCAACTCCATTACTCCACCATATTTTCTAACTTCTAATTCAACTCCACCATTTTATTAACCTCCATCCCACTCCATCTTAATTCTAACTTCCATTTTTCTTCTTCTTTATATACATGCCATTTTCCTCAATTTTGCTTTTGATCCATCTTTATGTGAGGAGAGCCTAGTTCCCTGAGTTGAATCGGTGACAGCGACGCAACCGCGGTCGAGCGACGACAGCCCTCTCTCCGGTGAGATCCGTTGGCTTTTCGTCCAACATCGCAACCACATCCATGCGTTGCTCGAGCTCATCGCGCGCCGGCGATTCGAGTGAAGACCGTGCTCTCGTGAGCACATCATAGGTGACCGTCTTCCTTTGTAGGTATTTTTTTTATTTCATGATCGTTGTTAATTTATCAAAATTTTTTATTCACCATATCATCACCATCACCACAATAGTTTTTTTTTCTTTTCATATCATCACCACCATCAAGTTGTCTCCTTCCCATTTTGTATATATTTTTGTTTCCTATTTTTTAAAAAAAATTAAAAAAATTTAATTAAAATCCAAAACAAAAAAAGGTACAGCAGCTTTTAAAAAAAATCAGTAAAAAAAATTAAAAAAAAACAAAAAAACCAACGACAGCGGTGGGGAGAACCCACCGCTGCCCGCCACCCACTAGCGGCCCCGCCGCCCGAACTGCGGCCGCAGCCCTCCAGGCCACAGCCGCCGGCGGCTCCCTCGCCGCGCCTCCGCCGCGCCAGCTACGTGGCCACCTCCTTCGCGGAGGAGCTTCTTCCACAGCCAGCTCCACCAACTGCCCCGACCAACCCCTGCGCCTCTCCGCGCTCCTCGCCGCCCGCGCATGGGCCTCCACGCCGTCCTCGCCGCCATTCATATAGAAAAAGGAGAGAGCTTGGAACGTGGAGTTGGTGACAGCGACGAAGCGTCTTCCTCAAGCGACGACCTCCTTCAGGCGAGATCCGCGGAGCTCCGCTCCGCGTCACGAGTTCCCCATCGAGCTCGCGTAGCCTCTTCGATTTTATTTCGCCAATCGGATCGAGGCGATGACAGGAGTCCGGTGTAGCTGCACTGCCCATACGGCGAAGATCAGGTAAGTATTCCTCCTCATTTCTCTCGTTATTTTTTCTTTATCTAATATTGTGTCATTCGTTGTGTCACCATCATTTTTTTTATATCACTCAACCAACACATCCTTCATATGTTTATATTTATCAAACACCATCTTCATCACATTTTTTTCCCACCTTCATTTCATTTTCTGTTTAACAAAAAATTAAAAAAAATTTAAAAAATTTAAACAAAAAAACCCTTTTTATTACAACAGAAAAAAAAGGAAATAAAAAAAATTAAAAAAGAAACAGCCGAAGGGAGCAGCAGCGGCACCGCAACCGCCCCCTCCATTCTTTCCACCGCCGCCAGCCGGTGGCCTCGCAGCCGGCGCCGCCACTAGCCCCGCAACCCTCCGCCGCTCGCGCGGGGGCCGCTGCTAGCTCGCAGCGCCGCCGCCCCCAATCGCTGCTAGCTCGCGGCGCCGCCGCCCCCAACCGCGCCTCGGCTGCGACCCCCAGGTGCACCACCGCCGTTCCCGCGTGCGGGCGCGGCGCCGCTTGATCTCAACGCCCGACGCCGACCTCCCACCGACGTTCCCTCAGCCCGCCACAGTCCTCGCCGTCCCGCGTGTGGGTGGCGCCGCCACCGACCACCTCACTTTGGGTCCTTCTCCCATCCCATCGTGTGCCCAGGAAGGAAGAAGGTCCAATCCCCTTTCAATTTTTTATCGTAACATTTGCATATTTTTCCAGCAGTGTATTCGTAATTACTTTTTCGTCCTTGTGCTTGTTTTATATTATCAATCCTATTTTGTGTTTTGCAAGTATACCCCTGTGTTTGACTTTAAATATGGACATCTTTTGAGCATCATTTTATTCAGTGAAAAATAGCATTGTGTGGAGCAACTTATTCTCTGTCATCTGAGTATTTATTTTTATTTTTGTGAGATATTGTTAATTAATTAAAACTGTTCAACTGAAATATTGCATATTTTACCCAAATTGAGCTCTTAAATTTATATCTCACACACCGTTGCCTTAAAAATTCCACAAAAATTATATATGATGCCTTGATATGTGATAAACGTACTATCCAAATTTCATCTAAATTGGAGTTGTCTTGTGCCTGAAATAAATTGTAGAGTGTTTTTAGTAATTGATTTTTAATTAAATCCACGTATATCCTTTTTGTGAAATTTCAACTCTACTGGATTGCTCATCTAAATATCTTTCTGAGATAATTCGCACTCTTATTAATTTGACAATGTGGATTTATTAGAAATTATTTACTCACTGTCACCCTCTTTTCACTAAAAAATCCATAAAAAATTCATAACTTGTCAAAACATTCCAAAAATATTACTGTAGCTTCCTTGCATCATGTTTTCATTTCAGTAATATTTCCATATTTGTTGCTTACTGTTTGTGTGATAAATTGCAAAAATACCCATAAAAGTGTGCATTTTTCATTATTGCATTTTAAACCTAAAAAATACAAAAAAATGTGTTTTGTTTCCCCACTGGATTAGGACTTTAGGAAAAATATAATTTGGCTGAATTGGATTAATTTGACATTAAAATTAATTTGGCCTTGTTGTATGCTTTCTTAGCGTCTTAATTCACTTGCATTCACCTTTCACCTTTTGTTTTTGCATTAAAAAATCTAAAAAATACCGCATCGGAAATCTAGACCTACGTTTTTAAATTAAACCCAAGTTGTTCCTTTGCCTCCTTGAGTTCGACCCCAGACTTGCCCGGGATATAAATTAAGCCGAGACACTCTTCACGGAGATCTTCTCTCGGTTCTGACCGACTCTCTAAGTACGCGTATTACAACGTGACCAAATTAAATATCGTATTTAGCGACTCGTGAGATGGCGCCGTTGCCGGGGAGTGAAACAGCTTAGGGATTAATTTAAAATTTTGGATTTAGATTTTCTCTACTCGGGTAGTCTGACCCCCGAGCCACTTGTATTCATTCCATTTTTTTGCAATTATTTCTCTTTATATTTTTGTATATATCTTGTTGTTTATCTCTCTAACATAAATCTTATTTTCCTTGCGAGGGCCCGGTGGACTTGGAGTGCATCGGAGGTCGACGGACGTGACGCGTGCCGACTGCTGAAGAGCGAGGAAAGCAATTTATTTTTGAGAGAAATTTTGTAAATTGTTGTAATTATTTATCTTGCTCATTTATAGCGGCTCTTGTTTGAGAGCTCGCGCGTGTAAAAAGACTTGGACATTATTTGTGGTGTGTCGAGCCTGTTTCACTCTCCGGCGAGGGTGGGGCTCGACTTGAGTGGCGAACTTAAGGATTAGGCACACGGGTAGTTTAGGAAAATAAGATTTATGTTAGAGAGATAAACAACAAGATATATACAAAAATATAAAGAGAAATAATTGCAAAAAATGGAATGAATACAAGTGGCTCGGGGGTCAGACTACCCGAGTAGAAAAAATCTAAATCCAAAATTTTAAATTAATCCCTAAGCTGTTTCACTCCCCGGCAACGGCGCCATCTGACGGGTCGCTGAATACGATAATTAATTTGGTCACGTTGTAATACGTGTACTTAGCGATTCGGTCAGAACCGAGAGAAGATGTCCGTGAAGAGTGTCTCGACTTAATTTATATCCCAGGCAAGTCCGGGGTCGAACTCAGGGAGGCATAGGAACAACTTGGGTCTAATTCAAAAACTTTGGATTTAGATTTTCTCTACTCGGGTAGTCTGACCCCCGAGCCACTTGTATTCATTCCATTTTTTTTGCAATTATTTCTCTTTATATTTTTGTATATATCTTGTTGTTTATCTCTCTAACATAAATCTTATTTTCCTTGCGAGGGCCCCGGTGGACTTGGAGTGCATCGGAGGTCGACGGACGTGACGCGTGCCGACTGCTGAAGAGCAAGGAATAGCAATTTATTTTTGAGAGAAATTTTGTAAATTGTTGTAATTATTTATCTTGCTCATTTATAGCGGCTCTTGTTTGAGAGCTCGCGCGTGTAAAAAGACTTGGACATTATTTGTGGTGTGTCGAGCCTGTTTCACTCTCCGGCGAGGATGGGGTTCGACTTGAGTGGCGAACTTAAGGATTAGGCACACGGTAGTTTAGAATCAAATTTGTTTGTGCCCATCGTAAATTAGGCCACACATATCTTAGAAGATTCACTTATCTGATAAGATTCAAATGAGACGCACATAAACACGTACTACTTAGCTTCAAATTCAATCAATTCTTCCCCGCTAATAGTATACTGTTTAGGTGCTGTTTTCTCGATCTGCATGCATTTAGTGTAATATTTATAAATTCTGTTCTGCATAACGCATGAAGAGTGCTGGGATTCACTGTAAGTATACCTCCTTCTGAGCATGCATCATAGTTTCTCGTTTGCATTCTGATTTCCGATTCCCCTCTTGTTTTACAACTTAAGGTCAAAAGGAAATTGGGACTGAACGGTAGACGTGCTTGTGTGTTCACATAAATTTCAAGTGATAACCTAACTCTAAAATTGGACTGAATTGAGCAGGTCGATCTAATTAATTAGAATAAAAAGAACCCATGTTCTCGGGTGCATAAAGCCCTCATTGTTTGTTTTACTTGCAAGTGAGAGAGAGACGACCCTAGGATAGAGCCAAGCCTGGATTTCTTACTTACTACTGGTTCTTTCTTTTTAGGCGATTAGCTACTTTTCAGTGAGGAATACGGGTAGCCGGTGAACGGTCTGGACTTCCTTAGCAGAGTGGGAGGTTTAGAGGACGCATTAGTCCTCAAGGAACGGGTAGCTGTATTTATACGGTCCGTACTTACTCCTATACTGGCTGAAAGTAGGTCAAACTAGTCGTAAGAACCGGGCCAGTCTGTAGGAAAATACGGGCACCTAACAGCTCGTTAATCTTTCTAAGATTGTATTCTCACCAACTAAAATTGATCAGATAATTCGGCCGAACTCTTACGACCATCACGTATTGAGTTGGTGAAATTGAGGGTTTGAATTGCGTTTGTATTGTGTGAGTTCACTCCGCACATTTACGTGCACCGTAGAACTAGCACCTCATTGAATATCGTGTTCTAATCGGTTCTTTTGACATCGAAGATGACTGATTGGGGGGGATATTTATTCGGACTTTGCGAATCTCTCGTTGAACCCTTCCAAAAGCACGTCTTCAAAGGTCCAAGCGCAACTTGGACCAACCTGGACTCATGACCCTCTTGAGCCCAGGATCACTCACTCTCGGGATGGTTACGCTCAAACCATTCCATTTCTCTCTTCCCACCTCACCGAGGAAGACCATCGCCTCGGTGAGAATATCTTGATTCATAAATCCTCTTCTAATCCAGAACACCTTGCTGATTCATGACATAAAGAAGATTCAAGTAAAATTCCAAAGAAGAAAGAAGAGGAAGAAGAGAACCATGAAGACCCGATGAAAATGATACTAGCCCGATTAGCTGCATCTGAGCATCAACAAGCATTACTGAGAGCTCAGTTAGGACAGTTAAATGTTGGGGTCCAACTACCAATGGATGCGGCATATAACCCCGGACAATATCAAATTCATAACTACTTGAGTCCGGCCGAACCCACTGTTGACTTTGAATTGAAGCCGCATTTTCTGAACTTGCTGCCACATTTTGATGGGAATGCTTCTGAGGAGCCATATGCATTCCTAAGGGACTTTGAGCTCATCTGTGCTAACCTCAAACATAATAATATTAGCCAGGATTATATTAGGCTCAAAGCCCTTCCATTTGCCTTCTGTGGAAAAACCGATTACTGGGTGAAGAATCTTGGAATCATCATCACCACTTATGCCCAGTTCAAGGACCTATTCCTAAAGAAGTTCTACCCTTTGAGTAGAACTAACATGATGAGGATGCGAATTACGAGTTTTTCCCAGTTACCCCATGAAGCCTTCTGTGATGCTTGGGAAAGATTCAAGGACATCCTGCAAAAGTGTCCTTGTCATGGATTAGATGACAACATCTTGGTCCAATCCTTCTTCACTGGTCTCAACCCTGAGATGCAGGGTTTAGTAAGCGCTGCCTGTGGAGGCAGCTATACATCACGAGGAGCGGATACCGTCTGGAGGGTATTCGAGCAGATGGCTGAAACTAGCCGCTCACAGATGGCCAGCAGGGCCTATACACCATCCCCCAGTTCACTCTCATCTGGAGGGGGAAAATCAGTTGTAGTCGATCTCTCTCAGGACGTGATCCCTAGCATAGGACTCCTTGCTGACAAGCTTACTGTAGTCGAGAGGATCGACAGGAGGATTGATGAGTTAGACTGGAGCGTCTCCAAACTTCCAAAACAGATGGAGGAGTTGTCTGAGAAGGTATCTAAGATAAGGATACCCGCCATGACTGCACCCTCTGCTCCCGTATACCGAGTTCACCATGTTCAGGAGCAGTTGGTGTCAGGGCAACCCCAGCCGTGGGAGCAGGACCAATCCTACACCCACTCTTTCCAGCAGCCACCTCCAGTAGCAGAGACAGTCCAAGAGGAGCCTCCACCAGTTTGGGAGGTGAATGGGATATGGTATACTCAGGACCCTGCCAGGCAGGGAAGTACGGGAGACCGACAGACCTATCAGCGTCCCCCGACCTTTCACAATACCGCATTCACCTCTGCACCACCTCCGTCACAGTAGAGCCCTGGATTCCATCCACCCCAGCAGCAGAGGCAGCAGTACCAACAGTATGGCCGACAGGGCCATTACCAGACGGGCCAGCAGGGCCCGCAACCCCAGCAGCAGCAGCAGAGGCAGTACACTGGCCAGCAGGGCCAGTCTTCCCGTTCTTCTTCCCAGTCTTATCCACTTCCTTCATCGTCTAGTCCCGTTGATATTCAGCAACAGATACTCGATGAGCTACGTTCCTACAGGAACGAGGTTCAGGACTTACGGGTGGATGTCAACCGCCTGTCCAGATGGCGAGACGAGCAGACTGCACCATCTACCTCGATCCCATCCCAAGTTCAGGCTAACCCAAATAGCCTGAACCGTTCTAGTTCTCAGCAACACTTTGGTCAGGTATACTATTCAGCATCTCCTAAATCTGAACATGAGATTCTTTCGTGTGACGAGGCTAACCACATGTCACTCAGGAGCGGAAGGACCGTGGTCGTACCTGACCGGGCGAGGGACACGAGGAGGGGCATCTCTGGAGCTCTAACTGAGGAGTCTTCAGAGGACGAGGAGGAGAGGCATCATATTTCAGAGCCCCATCAACACCATTCGAGGATTTCCACTCAGGGAGCCGAGAGGAGGAGGAGAGCACGTATGCAGCATCGTCAGCATGGATATTCTTATGAGTCTACAGAGGACCTTGCATCTCCGGTTGTGGCGGATACCACTCCAGTTTCTATTCCACAACCTGTAGTAGATAGTTTAGATTTTAAGTCCATGTTGCATCAAAAAGATTCTTGTATGAAAAACTCTGTTTCCGTTAATGCAAAGAATGATCTTTCAGTTCATGATTCAGACTCTTCATCCTCTGTTTCCCTAGCTTCAATCCCTTTCCCCCGTGCTCTTACGACAGGAAAGCGCATCAAGAAGATTCAGAAAGATGACCCTGATATGGCACGATTTTGTAAAGAAAACATCACAGTTAAGGTACCATTTGATGAATATGTGGCTAACCATCCTGCATTCCAAAAATACCTTAAGGTGAGATGCACACCTAGAAGGGTTAGCAGGAAGAAAGATAACCGAAATATAAAGACACATGTCTTATCAGTAGCCACAACCTATTGTCTCAAGAATCATACTTTGCCAAAGAAAAAGAGAGACATGGGTGCTCACTATGTGGAGAGTCGTATTGACGACATTGCGTTTGCACGCACACTCTTAGATAACGGTTCTTCGATCAACTTACTTCCCTTAGTCTTATATCAAAAATTGGAGTTGGGACCACTTTGCAAATCTAGAGCTTTACTCCAATTCGCAGATCGTTCAGTGAAGAGACCTAAGGGAGAAGTGAAGAATATCGTTATCTCGATTGAGGGGCAGAACTATCAGGTGGACTTCACAGTCTTGGACATGGAGACCCCCAATCATTGGAGAGAATCTCAGATCATTCTCGGGCGACCCTTCCTTAGGACCGCAGGCGTGACTTTCGATTATGGTACGGGAATGATGAAGTTCCGTTCTCCAGGCGGAGAGGTGAACCTTGAGATGAAGCAAACCAAGTGTCAGCGACCTGATTCAGAGAGTAGTACAGAGTACTCATCTTCAGAGGCAGATTGCAGTATGATTAGCACAGTTGGGATTTGGGGACAGATTCCTTCAGGACAGAGCGAGACCCTTTCATCTGGAGAGGATATAGTGCATGATGCAGTTTGCCAGGTGTTATCTGATCTGCTAGAGATGCATCAACCTATTCTCATGATGACTTAGAAATCCATCCGGATCTGTCAGTTCCATCCTCTTCGGAACAATCATGGGACATAGATGACGAGTCAGACGTGGCTTTTGCCGATTGTTTGGATACTTTTGACGATCCGACTCCCGATACTTCTGATTTGGCGGCGAGTACTACTCAGATTAGCCCACCTTCATGCAGCACGGAACCAGATTCAGATTCAGTTCAGCCAGATCTTCTTGATGATACCACATTGCCAGAACTGAAAACACTACCTCCTATACTCAAGTATGCCTTTCTTGCGGGACCCAAAGAGAGATATCCTGTCATCATTAGCTCAGACTTGACTTTAGAGCATGAGTCTAGGTTGTTAGAAGTCTTAGAGAGGAACCGCAAAGCAATAGGCTGGACAGTGTCGGATCTCGTGGGCATCAACCCCGCTCTCTGCTCGCACCACATTTTTACTGAGGATAATGTGAGACCTTCCCGTGAATTCCAGAGGAGACTTAACCCCAATCTACGGGAAGTGGTGAAGAAAGAAATTGAGAAATGGTGCAAAGCAGGATTTATATACCCTATTTCTGACTCCAAGTGGGTGGCCCCGCTTCATGTTGTCCCGAAGAAATCGGGAATTCAGATGGTCACCAACGAGGAGGGGGTAGAGATCGCGACACGAGTACCCACGTCGTGGCGCGTCTGTGTTGACTACAGACGCCTGAATGCCGCGACCAAGAAAGATCACTTTTCCCTTGCCTTTTATTGATCAGATCTTGGAGAGACTTGCAGGGAAAGAGTTCTTCTGTTTTCTTGATGGGTACTCAGGCTACAACCAGGTGGCCATAGCCCCTGAGGACCACATTCACATGTCCATTCGGTACTTATGCTTTCAGGCGCATGCCATTCAGGCTCTGCAATACCCCGGGCACATTTCAGCGGTGCATGATAGCCATATTTGCCGAGATGGTGGGAGATTTCCTGGAAGTGTTCATGGATGACTTCTCGCTCCATGGTGATTCTTTTGATACATGTTTAGCGCACTTGGACTGAGTCCTCACGAGGTGTAGAGAGGTGAATCTGGTACTCTCCTGGGAGAAGAGTCACTTTATGGTGACGGAGGGTATCGTGTTGGGGCATGTCATCTCCAAAAGGGGAATGGAGGTTGACCCTGCCAAGGTGGAGGTGATCAAGAAACTCGATCCACCTACCAACGTAAAGTCAGTGCGATCATTCTTAGGGCATGTTGGATTCTATAGGAGATTCATTCAAGATTTTTCAAAGATCGCCCGCCCACTGACTGAGCTCTTAGGGAAAGACACAGAGTTCGTTGTAGATCACAGGTGTCTGGAGGCCTTTGAGCTCTTGAAAAGGAAGATTTGTGCCTCGCCTATCTTACAAGCTCCTGACCGGTCTCTCCCCTTTGAGATCATGACTGACGCTTCAGATTTCGCTATAGGAGCTGTGTTAGGAGTAGGACAACGGCGAGAAGGGATTCCGTTTGCGATTCACTATGCGAGCAAAGTATTAGATCCTACACAGAAAAATTATACAGTGACTGAAAAGAAAATGTTCGCAGTAGTATGGGCCCTCGAGAAGTTCAGATCATATATTTTGGGCTCTAAAGTGACAATTTATACTGATCACACAGCTATTCGATATTTAATGGAAAAGAAGGACGCGTAGGCGCGTCTTCTTAGGTGGATTTTACTCCTCCAGGAATTTGATTTAGAGATAAAAGATAAACCTGGAGTGAAGAATGTTGTGGCTGATCACCTTTCTCGGATTGAACTTAAGGATTCTCCTGATCATGAGCGGATTAGAGAGACCTTTCCAGATGAGTCAATTTGTGTTATTGACTCACTCCTGTGGTATGCCAACATGGTGAATTATCTTGTCTCCAAGCAGGTTCCCCATGGTTGGACTAGGAGCAGCATTGATCGACTGAAGTCGGATTCGAGGAGATACCACTGGGACGATCCTTTCCATTTCTTCGAAGGACCGGATTGTGTTTGGAGAAGGTGTATTCCTCAGGAGGAATACCATAGTGTCCTCACATATTGTCATTCACTTGAGGCTGGAGGACACCATTCGGGAAAGAGAACCGCTCACAAAGTACTTCAATGTGGATTATATTGGCAGACCTTGTTTAGAGATGCCATTGATTTTGTACGGTCGTGCCCAATCTGTCAAAGGATGGGAGGGACAGTTGGACAGAGAGATGAGATGCCCATGCAATCGATGATTATTTGTGATGTTTTTGACACATGGGGCATATATTTTATGGGTCCCTTTCCCAACAGCTAAGGACATGAGTACATATTGTTGGCGGTTGATTATTTATCCAGGTGGGTGGAGGCTATCCCAACCCGAACCGCAGACAGCAAGACTGTCTGTAAGTTTGTAAGAGACCATATTATTGCTAGGTTCGGGGTGCCAAAAGTTTTGATATCTGATGGGGGTAGCCACTTTGTGAACCGAGACATGAGATCTTTAGCTAAGGACTATGGATTTGATCATAGAGTTACTAGTCCTTACCACCCACAGTCCAACGGCATGGCAGAGGTTTCGAACAGAGAGGTGAAGAGTATTTTGCAGAAATTGGTTCGTCCCAATAGGAAGAACTGGTCTCAGCTCTTGGATCAAGTTCTGTGGGCCTATAGGACAGACTACAAGACACCATTGGGTACTTCACCATTTAGAATGATCTATGGCAAGCCATGCCATTTACCCGCAGAATTGATTCATAAATCCGAATGGGCAATTAAGAAGATTAATTGGAGTTGTCACCTAGGGAAACTTTGTCGAGACTTGAACTTGAACGAGCTTGTGGAAATCCGAAACAGGGCATATGACAACAGTTTGATTTATAAGGACAAAGTAAAGAGATGGCATGATCATCACATTAGGTGCAAAGACTTTGTCCCTGGGCAAAAGGTATGGTTGTTCAATGCCAGGTTGAAGATGTTCCATGGGAAGCTCAAATCTAAATGGACGGGTCCCTTTGTGGTTAAGAAAGTGCACGAGAATGGAAGTGTAGAGATAGCTGATCTCACAGATGGTGCACAATCTCATGTGGTGAATGGACAACTGTTGAAGCATTTTGTTGATTCGAAAGAGCAGTTAGTCCAAGTCGAGGTCATCAACTTCATACAGAGTGAGCACAGAGCAGATACATCTTATTACTCTTCATGAAGATGCAGCATCAAGATTCAACATCTAAGAAGATTCAATCACTCTTGTACATATTCTCCCTTCTTTGTATATTCTCGAGATCACATCGGTTCTCACACTTACTCTTGTCCTATACTTAGGCTGACCAAAGCCTAAGTATAGGGGGGACCGATGCCCGCCATGTGTATTTACTCATCATTTCTCCTCTTGACCTCGTCCGCCCCATTTTTGTTCTTCTTCTACACTTAGGCTGACCAGAGCCTAAGTATAGGGGGGAGGATCGACTTCTATACTTTTTTATTATTTTAGCTTTCCTACGCTTAGTACGAGCTATGTCTTTTTGTCACCTAGTGCCATGAGGACATAGCACAAGCTAAGTATAGGGGGGCGTGTATATATTACATATATACTTTACTCAAACCTCTTACTTTCACGTATTTTTGTATATACTATACAATAATTATGGGATGGGTTAAAAAAAACACAACAACAAAAAAACTCTTTCCTAAAAAAAACTCTTTTTCCTTATTTGCTAAAAAAACTCTTTCCTAAAAAAACTCGTTTTCCTTATTTAAAAACAAAAACAAAAACAAAAAAAAACTTTTTCCTAAAAAAAACTCCTTTTCCTTGTTTTTCAAAAAAAGCTCTTGAAAAGAAAAAAAAGCAAAACTTTTAACAAAAAAAAAACTTCTTTACCTTTGTTTGTCAAAAAAAAAGTCTAAAACTTAAAAAAATCAATCATTCATAAAAAAAACAACTAAAAACTAAAACTAACTAATAAGTTGGTTTAATCCCTGACACAATTCACTTTCACACAAGACTAGTGATGATCAAGAACACTTGGTTTATGAGGTCTTGAGATTTTGAGTTAACCAGCCTTAGTCATTAGGGTCTTTGACTTAATTATTCACATATCCCTAGTTTGAAATATTTGTGTGCTATATTGCATGCTTAGTCTCTACCTTAAAGAATATGATCGACACCTCACATACACGACTGCAGTTATGATGAGATGAGTTGAAATTTCACTTGAGGAACTGGGATGAGGGATTTGAGTTTGGACTTGATTTAATGATGCTCGAGGATGGGATAAAATCAATGAAGGCTTCATGAAACCTGAGTGTCAGCACATTTAGCCAATATGAGAACATGGATCTTGTACTATCTCTTGACATTTACCTATGTGCCAGGGTGTGATAAAATAAAAAAATGTTGATCAGTGTGCGCCAACTCTTGGTAAAAGCAGTGGAGCTAGCCAAAAATACTACAAAGCAATGAAATGCCAAAGAAAAGCTCTCATTCCACAAAGTCAATTATCAAAAGAGCTTCCACCAAAGGCGATCGCTCCCAACCATTTCAAAGTGTCCACTTGGACCACCGCTATTAGGACAAGGAGTCGGGCTTGCACCAAAAAAGGGCTCTGCATCGTAAATGCTACAAGTTTGGGTGTAGAAGGTACGATAGGTACTCAAAAAAGGCACACCCCGGTGTACTCCCAGGAAAACAAGTGCAGACGGCTCCAACTTCTCTTGACGGACGCACTGATCAACACCAAAAAAATGTGTTGCGTAATAAGGCACTTGAGAGGATCCTTGTTCCAATGAGAGGGAGAGAAGAAATGACACAATCCTATGCCTTCCATCAACTGACCTTCCATCTAAACTTTTAAGTCTGACAACTAAAGAGACGGTGGATTGGATGCAAGAAATGGTTTATTCCCTAGTGTTGAGGATCGGGTTCTTAGGAGAGTCCCTTAGACTGGAACCTTGGGTGACGTTGCGACTCTACTCTTATAACTGCAGTCCACACTTAAAGTCATATCCCTTATATATACGTATACAAAGAGAGTCCGATGATTAGGGGAATTGGGTACCTTTTGACTAGAGCTTGGTTCAGCTTAGAATTTTAGGATCTCTAAAACCGAGAGTTCTTGAACGGATCAAGTCTTGTATTCACATGCACAGTCAGGGGTTAACCCAACTTATTCATTCTTTATTTGCTCGAGGACTAGCAAAGTTTAAGTATAGGGGGGATATCTTAGATACTCAAAAGAGACACACCCCGGTGTACTCCCGTAAAAACAAGTGCAGACGACTCTGAATTATCTTGACGGACACATTGATCAACAACAAAAATATCTAAGTGTTGAGTAATAAGGTACTTGAGTGGCCCCTTATTCCAATGCGAGGGAGAGAAAATTAGACACAATCCTATATCCTCCATCATCTGTCCATTCATCTACATTTAAAGTCTGACAAACTAATGAGACGGTTGACTGAAGCAAGAATAGACTTATTCCCTAGTGTTGAGGATTAGGTCTAGAGGAGAGTCTCCTAGACTGTAACTTTAGGTGATATCTCGACTCGACTCTCATGAATGCAATACACTAAAAGTCATATCCATATATTTTACGTACAAACAGAGAGTCTGATAAATAGAGAAGTTGGATTCCTTTTGATTAAAGCACGGTTGAGCCCAGAATTTTAGGATCACTCAAATTAAGGGTCTTCAATGAATTGAGACTCGAAAATTCACATGCACAGTCAGGGATTTATCCAACTAAGTCATTCATTCATTGATGCTCGGAGACGAGCATGGTTTAAGTATAGGGGTACGATGAGTCTCGTATTCATCAAGTTAAAATTGGTCAATTACACTATGTTTCCCATAATTCATTTGCATTTAATCATTAATATAACATCATTAGCATTCATACATGTGTAAATAATATTTGTACATGCATACTTGCATTAAAAATTCGAAGTGTAAATTGGCCCAAAAAAGAAGCTAACTGTCATCGTTTTTATTAATTCATCCTAACTCTGATTGACCCCAAACTACCTTTATTGTGTAGATATTACTAACAAGATTAAATAAAAAATACAAAAAAGTACTACTCAAATAAGTGTTAAATAATCCTAAAGTCTATTTTCACATCTGATAGACTAAAATGTGCATATCTCTCTCATACAATGTCCGATTTTGGTCTACTGACTTTTAAAGTACTCCATTTTCAAATACATTCAAAACAAGATCAATTTCATAAAATTTGGAGCTCATATGTGAAAGTTGGATTTTGGGCCTCTTTTGCGCATTTTAACTTTTTACTATTTTTGACCTAAGTTTTTATGTACATAATTAACCATTTAAATTTGTTTCCTTTTCATTTGTGTTCTTTGAAGAAAGTATTATTAAGCATTATAAAAATCCAAATCTATATCAAGACTGAAATCAAAGAAACAGACATAGTCTAAGTGTTCGTTGTGAGTCTTTATAAAAGTCTCGTATTCCATACTCCTATTTCATTTTCCTATTTTCTTACTTATTAAAAATACAAAAAAATAGATTAGTGTGTAATTAATTTTCTTATATTTTATCATATTTTTCAATAATTTTTTTCATTGTTTAAGACCACCAAAAAATTATAAAATCCTAGAAAAAACTGTTTTCTATACATGGAGAACCACCAAAAATACTACTTTGTACAGATGACTCTGTTGCTCTTGGTTCCTTCATGAAAGTTGTAGATCTCGTCGAGGCGAACAACTTTCATGAAGGAAATTTTTCGATCCGAGGCCTCCTTCTATTTCTTTTTTATTTTTCTTCTTCTTTTTATTTTGAACATTTTTTGGGTGACACGTGGCAACCTCTCGGCATGCCATGTGGCACCCCGTTTCTCTCTCCTGCTGCTACCCCCAGTCACGTGCTTGGCACGTGACTCACTTCCTCTCTCTTATATTCTCTCTCTGGTCACGTGCCAAGCACGTGACCATCTTCTTCCCCCTTCCCAACAATGTCTCCCACATACATGTAACTCCATCCACCGCCCCGGCCATTACGACCACCTTCGAGTAACAGCCGCCTCCCACCTCCACGCCTTCCAGCCGTTCGACTACTCCTCTCGTAACATTCATCGACCCACCCCCTATAAAAACCTGCCATCGCCAACCATCTCACTTATCCTCTGATCACAAGTAACAGAGGAATACCCCTCGGTGGTGACAGCCTGACCATTTTCCTCCAGCTGTGAGATCCGAGGCTTCGTTGGCCTAGTCGCAACAACTCGTTAAACAAACAGCTGCTCCGCTCCGGCTCACGCCCTCTATGGTCTGCCGTCGAGCTCCATTCTAGGTATTCAACCTTTTACACCTTCATTTTCGCCGTCATCCCGCGATCAACCCTCTGCCCTCGCCTCTCCCATTATACAACATCGCATTCTCCTCGATTCCACCTCCGACCTCGCTAACGTCGGAGCTCTATCTCCTTGCCCTCACCTCTGCGTGAAGCTCCACCCCCGTTCCTCCTTTTCCATTGTTCTAACCCTGCAAGTCCACTACCACTGCCTCGCTCTCCACGGTGCGAGCTCCGCCCTCCGTCAGCCACGCCCTTGCTCCAACCTCGCCCGCGTAGCCTCCGCTTCAGTCATAGCTCGCCCTCCCGTTGTTCGGCCATGTGTCGCTCGATACCGAGCACCTCCTCCACCTACGCCCGCACCCCGCCGTGCACGCAGCACCCTTGCTCCGCCCGACCTCATCCTCCTCAACAGGGCTCCGACTCCCCTTCGTGCGGATCCACGCGCACCACCCTACTGCTCCACTATGCTCGCTCCAGCCCTCGCGTTGTGTGTCGACTGAGGGTTCGAGCCGTGCTCTACCCGACGAGTATCGCCGCCCGTTACGCCTCCAGTGGTCATTGGATTAGGCCCAAGCCTTGATCCAACGGGTGCCGTCTCTCCATGCATCCCCGGCCGAGCCTCGGCCCTAGCCTCGAGGCTCGGGTATTCTAGACCGCCTCCTACCACCACGTCAAGGCTTAGACATCCGAGCCTTTGCCTCGATCCGCTCCTCGAGGTTCGAACCCTCATACCTACACCAAGCCTCCTTTCATCACCACATAGGCTCGGCCATTCGAACTTCAACCTCGGGCATCCCAGCCGCAGGCCGAGTCCCGAGCCTCGCTGCTAACGTGCACGACACGTGCTGCGAGGGCTAGTTGCGCCCACACCCACGGTAGTTCCAAAATTTGCAATCAAGTCTCGAATCAGCTAAGGCACGTTTTTTGTGCATGCTATAGTGGAGAAATTGCACCACATCCCAGGAAACTTTTCATATTTGCAGATAAGTCCCTCTAGGGACCCCTTTGAGGGAAAAACTTTTATTTTATTCACATTTTAGTCCTTAGATCTTCATTTTAGCATAACTTTCTTGTTCGGACTCCGATTTTAACACATAATATGCCATTTTGAAGCTTATTTTGTGCTCTATAATCTCATATATCTTGTGGACAGATCATGAAATATTTACTGATGATGATTATTTGAGGAGTGATTCGATCTATGCAGGATAATAATTGACATAATTGTGCTCATTTCAGAGAAAAATAATGATCTATTTTGTAGGGATTTTAGTGACGATTGTAATTCCTCTCATATTATTGTGAATCACTTGTTGACGACTTAATTTATGCAGGGGACTCAATTAAGGAATTTTCTTTGATTTCTTCTCTCTGATTGAATTTACCCCTTGATAATTAATCTTTGCAGGGATGTTATAGAGGAGGATTTATTTCTCGAAATAAGATGTAATTAAACGTCTCTTGAGGATTAAAGTGGAGAAAATTTGGAGATCAAATCATTGTGTGATTTCACTAATTGCAGGATTAATCTTATATCAAATTATTCTTTCCTGCATCAGGAATTGATTTGATACATTTTCCTGAAATCGATCTCATTTAATCTGCAATTTCATTTCGAGGATATTGATCAATATTTTTGGGTTGAAAATTATAATCTTAGATCTCATACTCCATCATCTGCTCTAACTTTCTTAGCATTGCATCTCATTTGCATCAACATATTTTCTCTTTATTTTCATATACAGAAATTGAGCGAACAATTATTTAATTATTTGATTTTATTTAAAATCTCTCAACTAAAAAACCGTTCCCCGTGTTTGACCTTGGTACAATTACCAAGTTAAAAATACTCCACAACATTCAAAGATTGTGGTTTTTGCTGAATTGTTTTTCACCTCCTATACTACAATTATCTATAATTAAAGAGGCGAATTTTGCGATCATCAATCCTGCCCACTTTTGAACTGATGTACGTTCATTTACCTTCAAAACAAGACCACGATCAAGTGAAACATAGTTCATATGTAAAAGTTTGGTTTTGGGCCTCTTTTGTACATTGTGTATTTTACCCGAGTTAGGCCTATTAATTTATATACACAATTGACTCCTTTTATTTTATTTCCTTTTCATTTATTTTCTTTGATAAAAGTTTTATTAAAATGCGCAAAAATCCAAATCTGAAATAAAACCAAAATAAAAAATTTATAGAATCTAAGTCTTCACTGACAGTCTGTACAACAAGCCCCTTTAATTCTATTCCTTTATTTCCTTAAATATTAAAAATTCAAAAAATTAGATTAATGTATAAATATTACCTTTTATTTTATCATATTTTATCACTTTTTATCTTATTTAAAAATAATAAAAAATTACAAAACCCAAAAATCAAGGTATTTTATGTACATAGAGTACCCCCAAAAATATTACTTTATGCAAATGACCTATTTTGGTTTTGATCTCTTCATGAAAGTTGCAGATCTTGTCGAGAGAGCAACTTCTGTGAAGAAAAATTTTTGATCCAAGGTTGTTTGCTATTTCTTTTCGATTTTTCTTTTCTTTTATTTTTCGAATTTTCTGGGAGTGACACGTGACAGCTCCTATAGCCGTCGCCTGTCACCCATTTTTGATTTATTTATATTTCAATTTATTATATTTAAAAAAATTAATTAAAAAAAACTTTGCCATGTGGTGCCCATCTGGCCATCCGATCTCGGCCGATTGGATGGCCACTATGCTTCATCATCTCCCCCAATTTCATCATCGCCTCCCTCGATCTCCACCTTCCTTCTCCGACTCCGTGCCAACTTCCCAATCAAATCCATCACCTCTGGTCGAATCCCCTATGATCTCCTTCCCGATCTCGTGCTGCTCCATCACCGATTCCCTTCTCGATTTGAACCTTTGACGGAATCAATCATCTCTGCATCATCTTCCCCGATCCTCATCCGATATTCTCATCCACCCACTTTCCATCATCGGTCGCCTCGCCTCCTCTATAAGACCCAAGCTTCTCCACCTGATGCTCTTCATCCGTTGATAGAACACAAAAGTAGAGGAGGATGATGGTGACTGCCCGACCCTCCTTCCTCGGTGAGGTTCGATGGGTATACCCACCGTTGCAGTGCCCGCCATATCTACCAAGGCGAGCTTCTCTTCTGGCTCCGGCTTCGAGCCATCAAGCCCCACTCTGCCCCGCACTATTCATCGCCTCCGACAACTAGCAAGGGCTTCACCACTCGCCTTCGCACCTCCAACCGCCGTCGAGCCTTCTCTATGGCCCTCCAGCCGTACTCATGTAGAGGACTCCACCGCCTTCGACTCCAGGACCACTAGTGCACGGTGGGTGATGAACCTCGAATTACCCTATGTTAAATGTGGTGTATTATTGTATTCAGACAATCGGGATCGATCAAATATTAACCACACGAATTGATAAATCAACGAATTAATTAATGTGTGGTTTTATGTATGTTTAACTTGAGCAAGCCCCAGGGTCGACTCAAGGGGGCAAAGGGACAATCTAGGATCTATTTAGGTGACTTAAAACACGATTTTCCAAATAGGATTTTTTTATATTTTTTATGCAATATAAATTGAAATGCAAATATGCAGTTGAAGTAGGCCATTAAGAAAATAAGTAACTTAGCCAAATTAAATTTTAATACGAATTAAATTCAATTTAGATAAATTGTTTTTTTCCTAGAAACCAAATCTAATTATGAATGCAAAATGTATTTTTTTGAGTCTTTTGGATTTACAATGCAACAATGAAAAATGCACACTTTTAATGGGTTTTTATGTAGTTTTTCACACAACAGAATGCAAAAATTATGAAATTTTTATTGGAAGTGAAACATGATGAAATGAAGCTACAATAATATTTTTGGATTTTTTGAGATTATAAGATTTTTTACGAATTTTAATAGAAACAGAGCGACATTGAGTATTTAATTACTAATTAATCCACGAAATAAATTTATCCAGAGAATAATTTATCTCAGAAATATATTTTAATAGGCAATCCAAGAGATTTGAAATTTTGCAAAAATAATATTTGCGGATTTAATTAAAAATCATTTACTAATATCACTCAAGAATTTATTCTAGACACAAGACATCTCCATTTGTAATGAAATTTGGATATAAATTAAAGCACATCTGGACGCATCATTTCTGATTTTTGCATAATCTTTGGAGCAAAGTTAGTTAAATATGAATTTAAGACCATAAATTGGATAAAGTAAGTAATTTTCACCAAAATAATTTTAATTAATTACCCAGTGCTCATTAAATTGTAATTAAATAGCCAAAAGGTACAGAATTAGATGCACAAGTACATGTTATTTTTTTATTAAAATAAAGATGCAAGATTGATGTCCAAATTAAAACTTCAATATAAAGGCATTCTTGTAAATCAGAAAAGAAATAAAATAATAAAAAATAGCGCTAATGGTGCTTATATAATTACCAGAACCTGCAGGGGTTTGTTTGCATTGTTTGAAATGGGGCACGTGAGGTGCACGTGACTTCCAATTGCAGGGGCGTGACTGTATATTCCCCAACGTACACGTGTAGGGCACGTGCTAGCTGCTGCTCGGGAGAGCTTCGGGTTCAACCTCCAGATGGCATTGGTCCCTTGCTCTGGAACCTACCCAAAGCTGTTGTGAGGGAGTGGGCTTCTGGTGCGATTAGGGCAGTGTGGGCCTCGGCAGACACACGACCGAGGAGGCGATTACGAGGGCGGAGGAGGCTCTGCACCTTGTGTTGGCTATGCGCGAGGCAGAGAAGATGGCTCTTCTTCCTCCTTTGACTGCTGCTACTACTTGGGGTCACCGATGCCACAAGTCGAATCTTAAGGATCGGATGGAATGGGGATGAAGTGTTGCCTGAGCCTTGATGATTGCATGAATACTTCACATGCAAATAGAGAGACAGAGCACAGAGCAACTACGGTGGTGGTTGAACGGTTCGAGTAAGGAAGATGGTGGTCTGGTGGAGTTCAACCCTATGCGTGGTCATGCACAGTGCACTATTGCGGAGTGGAGAGGTTCTTTGATGCACAAAAAGGCATAGGCCATGTGTAATTCCTCATGTGCATGGAAGAAGGTGGAGAATATGGCGTTGAGGCTGAGGATCGGTGGGTAAAATTCTGCGAAGGGGTGTGTGAAGGTTGATGCTAACGGAGTGCGTGTGGTGATGAAGATGGGTCGGAGGCAAAAGGAAGAGAAAGAGAAAAAGGAAGAGGAAGATGGAGGAGGAGAAGAGGGTTTGATTACATGGTGTGGTTGCTTCACTGGAGGAAGGCGGCATGAGGCGGCTCGTGGGCTCGAAGGTGGTGCGAGGTCGCTCCGGCATGACTGAGGTATGGGATGCGATGATGCCGACGAACCTGGTCGACAAATGATGTGGGGGTGCGCTGGAGCTTTGGAGTCAATTTTGCCTGGAGAGTGGGAGCTTGGAGGAGCTCCATGATCTTCGCTTCGAGCGGCGTGGCGATGTAGCCTCGAAATTTGGCAGTGGGCCGGGCACTGTACTGCTACAAGGAACATATTTGTTCCTTGGATTTCGCCGAGATAGCTAGGCCCGTCATCACCGTCGAGCTCTGGGTGTGATGTTACCAAACCTAGAACGAAGCTAGGTACTAGTCTCTCGTGTTGGCGAATGGATTGCGATGGGGGCGAACGAAGGGGTTTTAAGGTTGGTTGGAGAGGAAGGCTGAGATGGTTGGGTCATGCGGAGATGGTTGTTGTTGGGTTGGCAGAGGAGTGGGAAGAAAGGCATGGGACGCGGGGGCGGTTGCTGGGGGAGAGCCGCCCTGTCGTAAGATGTGAGGGCGGTTGTAGCAGGTGAGATAGGCGGAGCGAGGGGTCGAGTTGCGGGGCTGGGCGGTTGTAGCCCCACCGTGAAGGGGGGAGTGGCGAGCGTGAGACCCGACATTAGAGGCAAAGAGAGAAGAGAGAACACATGAGAAAGAAAGAGGTAGGCCACGTGGCACGCCCTAGGGCTACCACGTGGCGATGAAATCAAATTTAAATTAAAATTAAATAAACTAAATAATAATATACATAAATAAATAATATAAGATAAGTAAAATTAATAAAATAACATTAAGAAAATAAAATGGGGTGACACGTGGTGGCTCCAGGAGCTGCTACGTATCACTCCTAGAAAATTCAAAAAATAAATGTAAATAAAAATAAAAAACAAATAACAAAATATGTTAAATCAAAAAGTGGTCAACACAAAAATTGCTCCTCTCGATGAGATCTACAATGTTAGTGTTTGACCCACAACCAAAAGAAGTCATCTGTACAAAAAATATTTTTGGCGGTATCTTAAAGGTATAAAATACCGCATTTTGGTCTTTTAAATATTTTTTGAGCATTTTAAATAAGATAAAAATCAAAATAAAATTAGAGAAAATATTAAAGAAATATTATAACTTGATCTAATTTTGTTGGATTTTTAATAAATAAGAAAATACAATGATAAAATAAAGGTGTAGTTTGGTCAATGTGTACAATATATAATAGGGGCCCAAAACCCAAGTTTCACATACGAACTCCGATTATTTTTAATTTGGTCTTGTTTTGAAGGTAATTGAGCGTAAATTAATTCAAAAGTGAGGAGGGGTCCCTAGGAGACTGTACTAGAGAGATATTTACGTTTTAGGGTTTTTACTCTCAAACTAGGGTTATGGTTTTATTGGTCAATTTTACAAGTTAGTATTTTTTTTGATAATTTTCCTTTATTAGTGTTAGTATATGTACAATATAGAGTTAATTTTATTCAATTTTGAGTTAGGAAAAAATTGGTAAAAAAAGAAAAGTATGGTGAATATACATGTGATATTTACAAGTGAATTTGCTTCTTATTTAATAAAAAAATGCATGCTAAAATGCAGACATTAATTCTAAATGCATGAATGAGAATAATGCAAAATAAATAGAGAAATTCAGCTAATTACTCGAGAACAAAGCTCTATTTTCAACTTTTAGAGTGATGAATCACATATTCATCAACTCCCTATATTTAAACCTTGCTCGCTCCCGAGCAACTAAAATGAAATGCAAGAAGTGAAATGATTTTGGGTTCCATACCATGGTCATGAACAAAAGGTGAAAATGAAGCTCGACTCGACCTTTGGATTAATAATGTGGCGGAACCTTATTGGGAATTGAATATAAGACCTAATAGCCTTTAAGTTCCACAAGTCTCTATTCAGGTCCCCTCAACAGTCAGGTCAGAACAAATCCTCATATGCAAATTATGATGACTGTGAATCTTACTTGTACTGTGTAAGCGAAATATAGCTCTCCACTTCAGAAATAATAAAGAATCCACCTTCTCTAACAAGGTAACTCTAATTCTCCGGTCTAGCAACTCTTTCCTCGAGGAGCAGGGTATTCCCTTCTATGTTCAAGTACAACCGGCTCAAGAAGAGGGAGTAGAGAAGAGAATGGATTGTGACCAGTTTAGTCACATATCCGTGGAGCTCGACCAATGTAGACAAGTATCCAGTTGTAAGCTTCTTGGTATGAGACTTTGAATCATATGCCTTGCTTGTTTGACTATACAAATATACACACTTCAGCAGGCAATTTATTTTCAATCAGGCATGTCCCCTTTTTGGAGATCTTTTTTTGACATATATACAAGGTGCAACATGTACATAAGGAGTTTTTCTTCTCGAGCCAGAAGACTATTCCTCTTTTGAAGCTTTATTGCAACCCACAACATCCTGTCGTTAGACGTCAACGCTACTAGACTAGGTTGAGATGCACTACCCTCCCTAGAGGAGGACGGATGTTTCCACCCGTGTGCTACTCCAAGCCACAGGATTCTACCTCCTCACCACGTCATCAATGAAGAGCTATTCTCTGTTAAAAGAATCGTGCGCGTGTATGAAATATTCTACTTAGACCAATCAAGATGACATGTGAACATAGTCTTGTGGACTCAAAGAATTAAGTTTCTTGACCTTAAAAATCTTAAATCCAGTTCCTATAAGGTTCCTCTGAAATTAGGTAGATTAAGGTCAAATAAAATCCATCCTCGACTTCTATTCATATCTTGTTCAGAACCCAATAACTTTTCACTTTGCATATGCAAGATATGCAAATGAAATGCATATGAAATGCAATGTATATGAATTTTTTTATGAGTGCAAGGATGACATGCAGAGTAATAAGAAGACCCCTTTTTCTCAAAGTTTTTTTTTATTTTTTTAATTTTCTGGTATACCTCCTATTTTACAACAAAAGTATTATTTACAGGAATTTTACAAATTTATACATGTTTTATTATTATAAAAATTTTACAGCTTGTATCCAATATACATATTGTACAAGAATACATGTATTTTACAAAAAGTTTTTTTTCAAGTTTACCCACCCCATAGTTATTGCATAATATATACAAAAATAAGCAAAAGTACGAGCTATGGGTAAAATATATATGTAATATATACACACACCCCTATACATAGCATGTGCTATGTCCTCAGAGCACAAGAAGTGAGGAAAAGACATAGCTCGTGCTATGTGTAGGAGAGTTAAAATAACAAAAATAAAGAAGTCGATCCACCCCCTATGCTTAGTCTTTGGTCAACCTAAATTTAGAAGAAGAGCAAAAATGGGGTGGACCGAGGTCAAGAGGATAAATGGATGAGTATATACACATGGCATGCATCGGTCCCTCTTATACTTAGGCTCTAATCAACCCAAATCCAGACCTGAGTAAGTGTGAGAACTGATGAGATCTAGAGAATATACATAGAGAAAATGACTGTACAAGCAAGAGCAGGGATTCCCCCTATACTTAGGCTCTGAATCACCTATGTATGGAGTTGGTATCTACATAAGAAGGAACCAAAGCTCTAAAAGAATAAATCAGTTATACAAGAGCAAGTGAATCTTCTAAGCTAATGAATCTTGATGTTGCATCTTCATGAAGAGTAATATGATGTATCTTCTTTGCGCTCACTCTGCATGAAGTTTGATGACCTTGACTTGGATTAACTTCTCCTTAGAATCTACAAAGTGCTTCAACAATTGTCCATTCACCACATGGGATTGTGCCCCCATTTGTGAGATCAGCTATCTCTACACTTCTATTCATGTGCACTTTCTTAACAACATAGGGACACATCCACTTAGATTTGAGCTTCCCACACATGTCCTCTCAAGAAGAAATGAATGATCCTTCAGTTCGCTGATCGATCCATCAAGCGACCTCGAGGTCTTTTGGAAGACGTTGTGATAAAGGTGCGGGACATGCAGTTCCCAGTTGATTTTATAGTCCTTGATATGGACTCACTTGCACCCTTACTCCAGACTCCTATCATCTTGGGCCGGCCATTCCTGTGCACTTCAAAAGCCGTGGTTGACTATGGGTCTGGCAAGATCACCTTCAGCTCGGTCAACAAAAGACTTACTATAGACATGATCAACGAGCCCAAACTCGTAACTGATAAGGGTCATGCAGTACCATCTGAAGCACTGTGAATTCATTGAAGAGATCAGAAACACACCACTCTCTTTGAACGATCCATGGACATAGGAAATCCTCTCTCTAGAGGAGGACCTGGACAGTACAGTCGATACAAGCTCCGAGGATAGTTGGGAGATCGAATCTAATTTACCGATGTAACTTTTCGATTCCAATAACTCACTCCCGCCTGAACACAATAATTTCATTACAGATCTGTTTGACACATTGTCAGAATTTCAACATGGCACTGAGGTCAGCAACCCTGCAAAAGTTCAGGCAGAGCATCCTCCTACCAGCACAGTATCCGAAGTGACCGAGAAGTGGGCCAGATCAGAACCTAAACTAAAGCCACTTCCAGCAGACCTGAAGTATGCTTTCCTTGTGTGTGTGTAGAAAACATGTATCTGGCCATCATCAATAGTAGGCTGACCCCGGATCAAGAGTCTTGACTCCTCAAGGTTCTAGAGAAAAACACAAGGCACATGGTTGGCATGTTTCGGATCTTCATGGGATAAATCCAGTGTTGTGCTCACACCACATTTACTTGGAAGAAGATGCCAAGCCATCCCGTGAGTTTCAAAGAAGATTGAATCCAAATATGAGGGACACCATCATGAAAGAATCACGAAATGGTGTAACACATGCTTCATTTATCCCATTTTCGATTCAAAATGGGTGAGCCCCTTGCACGTAGTTCCAAAGAAATACAAGCTCATTGTGGTTACAAATGATAGAGAAGAGGAGATATGTACTCCGGTACCGACATCCTGGCATGTATGTGTTGACTACCGCCATTTGAATGCAGCAACTAAGAAGGACCACTTCCCTTTGCCATTCATTGATTAAGTATTAGAAAGATTGACTGGCAAGGAGTTCTTCTGCTTTCTAGATGGGTATTCCAGGTACAACCAAGTGGCAATCACCCCTAAAGATCAAGAGAAATTGACCTTCACTTACCCGTTCGACACCTATGCTTTCAGGAGAAGGCCCTTTGGATTGTGCAATGCACCAACGACATTCCAGATATGCATGCTTGCAGTTTTCACTGAGATGGTAGGCAGTTTTCTCGAGGTGTTTGTGGACAACTTCTCCATCTATGGTGATAGCTTCGATTCTTGTCTTTGAGTACTTGGACATAGTACTTTAGAAATACCGTAAAGTCAATCTTGTATTATCATGGGAAAAGAGCCATTTCATGGTCACAGAAGGGATTGTGCTGGGTCACGTCATTTCCAAACATGGCATGAAAGTCGACCCCGCAAAGGTGGATGTAGTTGCCAATCTCGATCCACCTCAGAAAATTAAGAATGTGAGGTCATTCTTGGGGCATGTGGGATTCTACAAAAGATTCATCTGTGATTTCAGCCGCATTGCCCGACCTCTTACAGAGTTACTATGCAAGAAGACTGAATTCAATGTTGATCATCCTTTTCTCCTTTCATTCAATCAGCTGAAGGAGCTAATCACTCAAGCTCCAGTCCTACAACGACTAGATCGATCTCTTCCTTTTGAGATCATAACGGATGCGCTAGATTTTGCAGTTGGGTTGTTCTGGGACAAAGGAAAGACAAGGCACCCAATGCCATTCATTATGCCATGAAAACATTAGATGAAGCTCAAAGAAACTACACATTGACAACCCTCAAGAAGTTCAGATCCTATTTGCTCGGATCGAAAGTCACGATTTACACCGACCACTCTGCTATCAGATACCTATATCAAAAGAAGGATGCCAAGCCCGGACTGATCAGATGGATCCTTCTCCTCCAGGAGTTCGATTTAGAAATCAAAGACAGGCCTGGGGTTTAGAACGTGGTAGCAAACCACCTCTACAGAATAGAGAAGCAAGGGCCTCCACTGAGCAGTGCACCCATCAATACACCTTTCCTGACGAGTCAATTTTGGTCGTGGATTCGCTCCCTTGGTATGCCGATATTGTGAACTACCTTGTATCCGGTGTAGTTCCACAAGATTGGATGAAAATCAAGAAGGACAAGTTCTTGTCTACTATCCATTTCTACCAATGTGAAGACCCACTTCTATTTAGGGAAGGAGCATATTACATTTGGCACAGGTGCATTCCCCATGCGGAGCAACATAGTGTCCTCGAGCATTGTTACTCGCTCAAATATGGTGGACACCATTCTGGAGATCGAACGATAGCAAAGATACTGCGGTGTGGCCTCTAGTGGCCCACACTATTTAAGGATGTAGCAACATTTGTCAAGATATGCACTGACTGTCAAAGACTGAAAGGAACCTTTACATCCAAAGATTCCATGCCCCTGAAGATCACCCAGATTGCTGATGTATTCGATGCTTAGGGGATTGATTTCATGGGACCTTTCCCAAATAATTAGGGATATGAGCACATCCTTCTTGTAGTTGATTATGTGAGTCTATGTATGGAAGCTATCCCTGCTCAAACCGCATACAACCGTACAGTGTGCCATTTTCTGAAAGAAAATATCATCTCGCGGTTCAGGATTCCAAGATACTTATATCATACGGGGGTAGTCACTTCATTAACATAGAGGTCAAGAAGCTAAAGAAGGTGTACGACATCGAGTACCGTGTCATCTCCTTACCATCCTCAGACCAATGGTATGGCAGAATTATCTAACAGAGAAATCAAGATGATACTTCAAAAACTTGTCAAGCCGAACATGAAAAATTGGTCCCAGCTTTTGGACCCAGTCCTTTGGGCATATCGAATCGCTTACAAGTCTCCGTTGGGCTTGTCACCCTATCGCCTTGTATAAGCCATGCTATCTGTCATTGAAAGTAATTCATAAATCATTATGGACGGTTAACATTTGCAATTAGACTCACAATAAGGTGATCAGAAGAGGAAAGAAGATCTGAACATGCTCATGGAATTTCGAGACTATCATATGATAACACATTGATGTACAAGGAAAAGGTGAAACGCTGGCATGGCCAGCACATCAAACGAAACACCTTTGAGATTGGATAGTAAGTGTGGCTATTCGATGCAAAGTTGAAGACATTCCCGATCAACTTTGAAAAGCAAATGGACATGGCCGATTCAAGCTCGAGAAGTGTGTGACAATGGCAGCATTACGATATTAGAATTGTCTCCTAACGCACAACCATTTGTCATCAACGGTCAACTACTGAAGCCCTACCTCGAACATGACACTTTCTTGGCCGTTGTCGACTCTATCCAAGTACTGTGCTCTGACGATACATCCACAACACTATCAACATCAAAAGATTCAACTAAAAAACTTTTCCTTTAAGCTCTTATCTTTTCTTCTTTTCTTCTTTTTGTTTTGAACTTTTGTTTTCTATTAAAAAAATGCTTATGTGTATCACTTCTTTTTTGTCAGTCTTCTGTACTTAGGACGTACTTTGTCCTAAGTATAGGGAGTGTGCACCCCGATTTATTTCATTCTTTGATCCTCTCACATGTCTCCCTCTTCTTGTTTATACTCAGGGATATCCTACCCTATGTAGACGGGGAGACAATCTGAGTACGATCGGTTCATTCACACACTTGACCCTCTCTGCTTTGTATACAATCTGCTATTTTTAGGATTATTTGATCCTAATTATAGGGGGTACGGTTGACTTCTCATTCATTCATCCCTTCATTTGTTATTTCCAGGCTTTTTTATACTCAGTCCGAGTTACGTCTTTTCTTTTTCTCTTTGATTTATGAGGACATAACTCAAGATAAGTATAGGTGGGTCATATATATAACGTATATACTTTAGCCTTAACTTGTACTTTCGTATTTTAAATAATAATTATGGCTAAAACTACTGTTAGTTTCATTAAAATCTCCTAATAAAGATGCTTATATATTCTCAAACTCTTTTTGTACATACTAATTAATAAATCAGGCAAAAATGATTTGCAAAATGTTTGAAAAATAGTTTGAAAATCTTTTTGAAAAATCTTTTTAAAACTATTTGGAAAACATTTTGTTAAATATTTTCAACCTTTGTAAAGTATTTTGTTTGCAAACTCTATTTTCTTTGGGTGATATAAAAATGTTTATAAAATTATTTGCAAATGGTTTGGAAAATGATTGCAAAAATATTTTGAAAAACCTATATATACTGTTTGGAAAACCTTTGCAAAATGACTTTCAAATGTGTGAAAATATTTGTAAAAATTATTTGTAAAAATTATTTTGGACTATTGTCTTCAAAATTGTTTCAAAAGTCATTTTCAAATAAGTTTGAGGAATACGTCATACTAAAATTCTTATTAATTGTATATATATTTCTATAAAAATGACCACTTACCTTTTATAAAATTTTAAAAACCTAACTCTTGTAAATAAAAGATGCATCCCCATATAAATATGTGTACCTAGTTTTTATCCAAAATCATTTGTTTTCAAAAATCATAGTACATTTGCAAAACCTAAAATCCAAAAACATCTGCAAAATATTTTTGGAAAATACCAAAAATGCATACTCATCATCTTTTAAAAAATCCATAAAAAGTTCAAAACTTTGATAAGTGCATCATTTCTTTGCATTGTACACAACATTCGCATAGTATTCACATTCTTTCAGATTGAGCTTGATGATTGAACTAGTCCAAATAAAGTCGAAGATTGGAGCTTGATTGGACCTTACTGTACCTAACTTCACTGGAACCTTATGGGGATTTGGTTTAAGGTACTTTAGGTCCATTGGGACTTAAT
Source organism: Ottelia alismoides (assembly GCA_037367405.1). Lineage (NCBI taxonomy): Eukaryota > Viridiplantae > Streptophyta > Magnoliopsida > Alismatales > Hydrocharitaceae > Ottelia > Ottelia alismoides. The sequence goes on from JAZKJV010003519.1 coordinate 592,512, forward strand.
TCTTTGAGACTTAGGGTTGGATTCAAGTCACCCTCAACTGGCTAACTAGAACTTTTCGAGACGCACACATGACTCTTGTCAGCTGTGTCCTAGCTTGGACAATTGCACCTTTCACTTGGCTCAACTCAGTTGGAGTGGTGAGGGGAATGTATTTTCCGATTTGAGATGCACACGAGTGGAAACATTCATCCTCTTCTAGGGAGGGAAGAGCACCCAACCCGATCCAGTAGCCATGAGGTCTAAAGACAGGAGAGTGTGGGTTGCAATAATGCTTCAAAAGAGGAATAGTCTTCTGGCTCAAGAGGAAAAACAACATATGTAAATGCTGTTGTATATAGTATTTCAAAAAAATCCAAAAAAGTGGACATGCCTGATTTAAAATAAAATGCCTACCGGAGTATGTATATATGTTGCATGGTCAATAAGCAAGCTTAAGCATCAAAGTTATACCATGTGAGCCTGTAGCTGGATGTCTTGACTACATTGGTCATACATCCCAGGATAGGTAGGTACATTGGCTATCGTCCATTCTTCTCTTCACCCACTCCTCTTGAGTCGGATGCCACTTGAACATAGAAGGGAATACCCCGCTCCTCAAGGAAAGAGTTGCTGGATTGGGGAATCATTGGGTTGTCATTATGGAGAAGTCAGTTCTTTTATCATTTTAGTTGGGGAGAGCCACTATCACTTACACCATACAAGTCAGCTTCATAGTCATAAGGGTTTGCGTATGATGTAGGCTAGTTCTGACCTGGCTATTGAGGTGGTTTGAACCGAGTTCTATGACTTTCGAGGGTTGTGTTTTAAATTTGGTTCCTGACAAGGTTCCACACACATTCTCACATCAAGGTCTAACCTGAGCTCCAAACTTTGATTATGTGAAGACAAGATTAATAATTAAAATCAATTCTATCTATTCTTTCAATTTCTGTTCTTCTTTATTCTTTTTGTGTACTTATTACATAAGTGTTTGCTAGGGACTAGCAAAGGCAAGTATAGGGGGGTGATGAATCTCCATTTCATCACTTTTATTCTAACATTTTGGTCTTAAAAACCCTATCTAATGCATGTAAATAGCATTAATTTGTACAAAATATCATTCATCATTTATTGCATTTATTGTGTAAATAATATTGTTTTTAATGCCAAAATAATAGAATAAAGAGAAGAAAAGAAAAAGAATAAAATATCAAAGATATTTTATGACCCTAAACCCCGAGACCAAGTCAAGAATTGAGTTGATCGACAAGTAAAAAGTAGGAGGAGATAAGGGCCAAAAATACAATAAAAACCCATTTATTTTATTCATTCAATAAAGCATTTTTAACACCTATTTTATTCTTTATTATTTATACCTCAAATAAAGAAACTTTGAACATTAAAATTGTGGACAATAATGTAAAGAAAAGTATAAATTTGTGTTTGTACAAAAATAATACACATCGTACTTTTTATGTACAAAATTAAAAGCCAAAATCTCAACTTCATAGGCCCATATCTTCCAAATAAAAGCTCAGAATGTATCAAAATCACTCTAATTTTATATAACTTTTAATAAGCTATTTAATGGAGGTGGTTTCATATTTTTCAGAGTTAAGATGTTAAAGTTAGGTTTTGGACCCTAATTATACACTATACCCTACTAAAATATTCAACTTATTTATTCTTTATTATTTTTACAATTTTATATTTGGGATTTTTACCCGATAGACCCTATAAACTTTGCCAATAACCTCCACGACCCTTGAAACAACTAATTCCTCCCTCGACCCCGCAAACTTGCCAACTTTTACCCCATGAACCCTCCGGGTAATATGTTTGAAACCCACGGGGGTTCTTGGGGTAATTTACAGGTCGATGGGTAATTACGCTGTGCAAAAGGTCGTAGAGGTAATTTAAAAAGTTGAGAGGGTCTACCGAGTAAAAATGCCTTTATATTTTTATAATTGTGTGGAAATTTTTTTACAACATATTTACATATTGAAATTAGAATAAAATCACCTAGAAAACATAAAATAAAATAAGTCTATTTCAATATATAGACAAAATACCTATATACAAATAAAAGGAGAATTCATTTTTTATTCTTTATTTTTTATATAAGAAAATAAATATCATTTATATCTTATTAAAAATATAATTCTGCAATAAAACCATAAAAAACATTAAATAAAATAAAATACAAAATACATAAATAAATATATAATACATATACTTACATATTATACATACCTATTTATTTTAGTACACAAATATATCATAAAAATATAAGAAAAATATATTTATGCACTTAAAAATAAGTTGTAAATATATAAAATACGAGAATAAAATAATAAAATGAAATATATAAAATAAAAATAAAATTAGCTAAAATATAGATGAATATACCTATAAATATACACTAAAATATTAACTTATAATAAATAACACCAAAAAATAAGTAAAAATTATATTACAATACCACATTAAAAAATAAATATTTTTTATTTTATAAGCAACATTTAATAAAATCATTTATTACATTTAATTAATAAATTCCTAATAAAGCATCCTGTTTTGTCTTCTAGCGTCTGAGCTGGTCCAATCAGAGCCGTTCGTCTGTTGACCCTAGGTCAACTCCCCATCCGGGCGTCTGAGTTGACATGCCTGTCGAATCCCGTGTTTTCATCCTTAATTCTCGCTTGATCCATCGATCAATCGCACTCGATTTCTTTACAAGAAATCATCATTGATTATCCATCATACACGCCGAGCATTTAGATGCCTTGTACATAGAACCAATTCGTTGCATTTGGCCAGTCAATAAGGGTGTGTCCTCACATTTATAAATAACTAACTCCTCCCTCTATTTCAAATTTGGTCATTTTCTAAACCCTAAAACCCCTCAACTCTGGCCTAGCATGTATCCTTTTGACAAGAGGAGTCTCCTGGAGCTTGGCGGCGGTTGGAGGGCGAAGGAGGTGCATCCACGACCACCTCACCGGCAGCCTTGTTCCCTGACGTTGAACCCAGGTAAGAGCTGCACTTTTTTTATGATTTATAGGTAGGTGTAGCTTGTAAGATAATTTTTATGCGTTTTATTTCACTAATTAGTTAGTAGAGTAGGTTAATTTAATCTGGTGACCCTTGCCGGAGCTCCACTCCGGCCACCTTCTGTTTCGCCGTAAAGCACCGTACTCGATCCCCCTAATCATTTCACTCTCTCCCCCTAACGCTGCTTTACACCCCACACACCTCATCTCACCCAAATCCTACACGGATCTGGAGATCCGGATCTCCTCCTCTTTCGCTCACCGGAGATCCGCCATCAGACCCATCCACACGTCTATTTCCCCCATTTACTGGACAAGGCTCTTTGCTCTCAGCCTCGTGTCTTTTCAGTATAGGTCAGGAGAGCAACGGAGCCCTCCTGGGCTCAAATTGACTTGACCCGAAGGTTCCCAGGTCCCCAATCTTCCTCAAGCCTGCTAGGCCTCTTCTTGGCATCCTGAACCTTCTAGCAACCGTCAACGGCTGCGGACAACCTCATCGATCTTGTAGAACCACAAAAGATCGGAGAAGAACATCGGTGAAGGAAGTAATCGACGCTCGAAGCTCGGGGAAGACGAGTTCTTCCTTGTTCTTCGAGCGATGTAGTAGCCATCCAATGGAGGCACCACTCCACTTCTAGTCGTGGTCGTCCGTCATCGCCACGCTCCAGCCGTCTGATGAAGCCCCATATGAAATCAAGATTGCAGATCGGCGAAGGGGTATCGTCTGTTCAAGTTACGCCACATGGATAAGTGAGAGGTGCTCAATCGTCTGATGGCGCGTTAATAGGAAGTAAATTGCTATATCTCCCTCGATTTTTTGTATTTACCATTTCATCCTGTCAATAAAATATGAAGTTTAAAATAAATGGAAATTCTGTAAAAGGACCCCTGTACTTCTTTTAATTGCATTTGGGTCCAGTCCATCTCATCTCACATGTCGTCTCACGTGAGTTGGGCAAATTGCAGGGACACCTCTACGATTTTGTGTATTTATTTTTAATACCTTAAATTTAATATAAGTGTAAATCTTTGGGAAAAATTAAGCTTAAGTCCCTGTACTTTATTTTATTTGCAATTATGACCCTGCTAGTTATGTAATTTTGGTGCTTCATTTTCATTATTAAAAATAGCATCCTAGCTCCTAAAATTGTGAAAAAATAGGGTTAGATGTATGGTAGCATGTACTTTCCCGTGATGAATTTACTTTGCATTTTGGTCATTTTAATCATTTATTAAAAATCAATAGGAGTTTATTTTCGTTCTATCTAGCTTAGATAATACCAAAAAAATATAAAAACATCTGGAAAGATTCCAAAAAAATAACATATTATCTATTTTAGTATATTTTAACTCTAAACAAAAAATCACTAAAAATGAAAAAAAGAAAAAGTCTAAAAATTGAAAAACCCTTAAAACCTTCATAAAAATTTATAAAATCGCTTAAAACCAAAAATATGTTTTTTCTATTTTATAATTTCCTTTATATAATTGTTTTGATTTGAGTAATTTTGAACTTTATTTGATATTTTTAATATTCAAATCAATTTTAGCTATTTATTAAATCCCTGATTTGGGATATTTTTTATTTTGAAAATCCATACAAATTAGCAAAAATTCCAGAAAAATTACAAAAACATTAAAAATATTTATAAAATCCAAAAGCAATTTTTATATTATATTTTATTTTTCTTTACTAGCATTTATAAATATATTACTCTCTCTCTATATCCTTATAATCCCTTTTATATATTAGAAGAGAAAGAAATATAAAAGGAAATATAAAAATATAAAACCAAAAACAAAAAAAATAAAAAATTATGAAAACAAAATTCCATAAAAATATAAACATTAAAAACCTACAAAAAGATATATGCATATACATGATAAACTACATGGTTGTAAATAAACTCTTTGTTCATAAATAACCATAGGCTACCCATTTTGCTCTGTGGTTCGACCTCTACGTGCTTACTTGCTATGCATCTTGTAGTAGAGAATAATAAATTTTAACTCGCTTGTGCTACTCATTGTCATTATTTGTTATGTGGATTATCTGCTGACTAATTGGGATTTCGTGAGTGGTCGCCACAGTTACCGTGTCTCCGCCTTGTATGAGACCTATTTAGACCCTCGTAAAACCTCGATTATCAGATGGCACCGTTGCCGGGGAGCAATGAGCATAGTCTAGTTTTGTCCTTTATTTTTGTATAGTCATTTATTCTTATTCATTGATTTATTGATGTGTTATTTTGTATATAATCATTCAACTAATTCTTTGTATACAACTCTTTTTGATTTCATTTGATTATCTGTGCTAATACACCTTTCTTTGTGACTTTGTTGCGAGGGCTCACCATGCGAGGACAACTTTTTAAGAGGCCGATGCAACCAAGCTTGGAGGAGGCTGGTCTTCACTACGTGACTAGTTAGAGAGGCTACAAAGGAAGCAAGGAGGGGGGAATTAGAATAGAATTAGATTAAGTTTTATTTATGTATTTATTGGTGAGAGAAAGAGATAATTTAAATATTTAATAATTAAGGACTCAAACTCCACACTCCGCAATGAGGTCTAGTGCCTGGGTGTCTATTCATCTGGGCCCTCGTCACAGTTTCCGTACTTTCTCACCTTCTTTTATTTTGTTTTCCATTGTTTTGAGTTTTCCACCTTATTTTATTTTGTTTTGTGTGCATGGAGCCCCTAGACATAGGTTGGTTGACTCGGTAATTAGGTCCAAATCCTAATAAGAATGCATGTTCCTATAGTCTTTTACGTTTGGATCTAGTCAAATTAATAAATGTTAGTAATTTGGACTTGGAACCGCGTGCCGAGAGAGGTCGCATACAATGCTTGTAGGACCCGTTGTAGCAGGCATCGATCGGCATCGAAGACCAGACTTTGGTCTCATTTCTGAATAACTAATAATTGGTTCTTCACGATTAATAGCAACTACTATTTAAGGCGATTTTATCGATTGCACTCCGCCATGTATATATGTTTAAAAGTTCTGTTTTGCGTACCACATGGAGAGAGCTGGGAAGCGCTGTAAGTCCTCTAACTCAGCATGCATCATTAGATTCAATGGTGAGATTTCCATCATTGAATCTACTTGCACGACTTTTTCACTATCTTTCTCTGATTTTGAGCACCTAGGACTTAAATGAAAATCTACAAAAATGATAGGCGCTTGTATGAAAGCAGATCCAAAAAAGTGAAAACCCAAAAATTAGAACAAGGGGCTTGCTAAATAAACTTTGACCTTAATTAAAATCCGTAATGGTCTTTCATTGTCTTGGGTTCATAAAGCCCTCATTTCAGGTACCTTTGGAGGGGACTAAAACTCCTCCCATGAGCGAGGCACGCCCGCTAAGGATTAAAGCCCTAAACCCATTCTGTAAGTATCTTGTGTATCGTATGGATTTCCGAAGTAATGGTGCTTATATCGTACATGACCGAGTAGGGCCTTGTCAACGATGGTGTTCTTGCCTTTATGTAGAGCATCAACATGGTCTGAAGTACTGAGCTTAGGCCACACCTTCACAGAGGTATCTATCTCATCGGTTTGCATCCGAGTAGGTTCTTGCATGCTCACGGGTGATTCCGTTGCGAGCGAGGACCGAAGTAGCGATTTTGCCTATCGGCTTCCTCTCTCTATTTCTTCGGCTGAGTTGGGATCCAAGAAGGGTTACAAGGAACTCAAAAAGTGTAGACTACATGTTACAAAGGAGGAGGACAAGTACGTGATACTTTTATGGCTATACTCTCTCTCCTCTAGGGTTGGTATGCTAAGGACTTGTTACAAGATATGTGTAAAATAACAACTCTAAAAATGAAAAGATAATAAATAGCCGAACCTTCACGGCTTCACATGGCGTGAGTTGGTGAACCTGATTTTGTATTGTGTTTGTATGGAACTAGATTAAGGTTCAAAGAGTAAAGTCCCGCGCAATTGCGCCAATTTTGTCATATGTGTCTTCCTTTTGACCCCTGCTCAGTTCGAGCCTTTCTATTATTTTACATACCTTTTATTCCTCGTTGACCACTATATCCTTCCTCATGCATCAATCTCTCTCTTGCTTCACGATGTCCATCCATGGATGGTTCAGTCGAGACCCCGCTGATGCCTACATCGATTTAATAGACTCGATTTTGTCAATCATTCGAGGCGATTCCTGAGAACCCGGTCCGGACTTTGTGGGCCAATCTCTAGACTCCTCATCTTCTTTCTTCCCAATAAACCGAGACCACCTTTGTCCCACCTTCGTCATTGTGAATGAGTGTCGATTACATCCACATCTTTTTTCATTCACAACACTCTAGGATTGACCCTAATTCCATATTCATCTTGGCAGCTAGGATTCAATTGCAAGTGGTCTGATTATGAACTTTTCGAATTGCAGATAGAAGCTAGCCCTAGTCTTGGATCTGAACACAGAATTCATCTCTTCGGACCTGGATCCCGAAATGGATCCTCAAGGAAAGGGCAAGGGTCATCAACCACCATCCAACTTGAGCAAGGACAGATGCCTGACCACAATCAGGTGAACGCTCAGTTGTTGGCATCTATCCAGCCCATTCAACAGTAGATGACAGAGCATGCCCTAGCACAAACTGTCTTCCAGGACATGCTGACTGATGTCATGAATAGACAAGCAGGAGGAGGAGACAGACCAGCAGGAGGAGGACGTGGATCCCGTGAGGATCCCGAAGAGGAAGATCCAGAACAAGGAAGGTCGAAACCCACGCTGAAAGAGACATATAACCCTGGAGACAATCAGATGACCAAGTGGATCCTCATTCCACCAGTACATGCTCACTTTGAGCTGAAGCCTCAGTTCCTTACTCTTCTCCCATCATTTCACGGGAATACTAGTGAAGAACCCTACATTCACCTACAAAAGTTTTCATGCATCTGTCGTACTACTCACTACCCCAATGTTCCTTTGGATGTAGTGAAGATGATGGTGTTGCCCTTCAGTCTACAAGACAAGGCCCTATACTGGGTCAATCATCTGGGAAAGGTTGTGACAACATGGGAGGAACTGAAGTTCGCCTTCCTGCACAAATTTTATCCTCTCGGTTGGCTCAACCATATGCGAGCCAGAATCATCAACTTCTCCCAAGGTGCTCTCGAGACCATTCATGAAGCCTGCGAGAGATTAACAGATCTACAAGAGAAATGCCCCCATCATGATACTTCGAGCATCAGCTTGGTACAACACTTCTTCGGGGGGCTGAATGTAGAAAGCCAAAGACTAGTTGCGCAACACGTGGGGGATCACATTTCAACAAGGATGAAGTTGTAGTCTGGCAAAATTTTAAGGAAATGGCCGAAGGAGAGGCCACCATCTCTTCATCCAAAACCTATTAGAAGCAACCAGATCCTCCAGAAGCAAATCCATATGGCAGCATCTCGCGAGGCGGAGAGAGATGAGAGATCCAGCCTCAGCATCATCGGAGACTCAAAGGTTGATATTGTTGAGAAGCAATCAGAGGACCTCAAAAAACTCACCGTGATCAAGAAGAGGATGCAACACTTAGATAAGCTGGACCAGATCACCAAGCAGTTGGAGCTGTTGGTGGGCACATCAATTCAGTCCAGTCGGTGACACCATCCACAGAGACTCTAGCTAAGAAGAAGGATGAGCCATCACCGCCACAACAACCTCAGCCGAACCAACAACCACCGACAGTCCAGCACATGTAGTACGTGCAGGCGTCCGATCAGGGCCCGTCGCAGCAGTAGATGGTAGTCTATCAACAAGATTTCCTTCTATCGTCCGATCCAACCTTCCCACCACCACCCTTGATTCAATAAGTCAATGGTGTTTGGACCAATGATGCACAGCTGGCCCGTCCTATCGGACATCCGCAGGGCCAGCAACAAGCAAACATGGCCTATCACCAACCACATGGTGGTCACTTTGGGTAGTCCTCTCAACCCCCACCTCAATACCACCAACCTCCGTAGTGCCACAATCAATGGAGTCAAATCAATAATACCAACAACTGCAATACCGCCGACCACATCCATACCAGCAGTATGCAGCTGCATCACCTCCATAGTATCATCACTACTCTCCTCCCTCCTACCATCAGTACCAGCTTCCTCCACCTCCTTAGCACCACCAACAGTCGCAACCTCAACTCCCAAACACTAAGCAACACCATGGTATGCATGGTGAACCTTCTGAGGCGAATCCTGTGAACCCTACCTTTCATTGCTAGGCCCAACTCGTCAAAGGCCTAGCAGATATGATGAAAAAGCTCGACGACCTGACTGCCACAAAAACATCAATTCCGGCACAGGTAGAAGCTAACCCCAATAGCTTCAAAAGAAAAGAGCAGGTAGAATGTGATGTCCACGCTACACTCGTAGAGCCAGATAGTTGTAATATTGCTTTATCTAATGATGCCACTCTCAGGAGCGGTAGGACTTTGCTTCCATCTGCCACAAGTCATGGAGAAAATAAAGCTTTGATAAATGAATCGTCATCTTCTACATCAGCCACACCGGATACAGGGACGAGTGAGGAAGAAGAAGGAGGAAACATGCCAGTTGCCACTCACCACCATCTCCACCAGTAAAAAGAACACAAAAATCAGAAAAAACAAAAATACCAAAAAGATGATCGCCATCGAAGTGAAGCCGCGCTAGCCACGGAGGAGCATGCAGTAGCCACCAATCTAATGCCAGCCAACGGAGCATAGACCATACCTTTTGCTTGTCCACCATCATTTCAGTAGCCAGCATGTACACCTTTTTTTGATCCAGGTGTACATAGAATATTGTGGACAAGTATTTTGATATAAATAAGAACTCTGTTTCTGATTTCAGTCCTGTAAATATTCCTTTTTCTGAAGCAATAAGAAATTCCACAAAAATAACAAAAAGAAAAAGTGCATTATCTAACCCTGTAGTTGTGGACATTATTAATAATTTGATTGTTGAGATTCCATTAATGAAGGCCATGGAATACATGCCAGCTGTGAAGAAAGGTTTGAAAGAGGCTTGTACAAACAAGCATCGATCAACACGAAATAACAAACATCGATAGGTTGAGAAGCATGCTCTTACCATGGCCATAGTTGCAGCCATCCGCAACCTTCCACAGAAGAAACAAGACGGAGGAGCACCTTTGATTCATCGTGTGATTTTCGATCGTCTTCGAGCGAACATTGCATGACAATGGTTCTTCCATCAACCTCCTGCCCTCGTCATTATTGTAAGAATTTGGGCTAGGTCCTCTCAAGCAGACACGAATGATCCTTCAGTTCGCTGATCGATCCATCAAGCGACCTCGAGGTCTTTTGGAAGACGTTGTGGTAAAGGTACGGGACATGCAGTTCCCAGTTGATTTTGTAGTCCTTGATATGGACTTACTCATACCTTACTCCAGACTCCTATCATCCTGGTGATAACTAGGAAAATAGAGCGGTCGTATTGATCCACAAGGCGAATCAACAGTCGGTGTATTGACCGCTTCAAAAATCCCTAATTGATTAACAATGAACCCACAATATATGAATCAAGTAATGAAAATAGATGTGGAGTCAAATTTATTATTAACTCTACATAAAAAGGTGTATAGGTGTAAGTATGTAGAGGTCGAACACAGGGAGCAAGGCAGGATAGATCAAGCAAAGTGTATGTGTGTGATGTGATTGATTGTCTACAAAAATGCAATTGTTTTTGTGGGTTTTTAATTTTTAAAAGGTAGATAAGATATTTATAAAAATAGGTAAAAACAGTCAAAAATTAGGAAATAAAATATTTTTGGTCTTTTTATAATTTTTTATTGTTTTTGTGATTTTTGTGGATTTTTCTAAATGTTTTTGGTATCTTTTAAAAGACAAAATAAAAGAAAACAGTGAATAAAGGTGCTGGCCGAAATTAAAACGGGAATGAAAAATAGCAAACAGTAGAAAAATTTTCCCAAATTAATTTTAAAATAAAGACAATAAAATAGGGAAGCTACAGGACCTGAGTTTATATTTTTTGGATTTTTCTTTGAGTTTTTAGATTTTTATGAAGTTTTTGGGTATTTTATAATTTTTGAGGTTTTGGTTTTGAAATTTTTAGTGATTTTTAGACTGACACTAAAATATACTAAAATAGACCTTAGATAATTTTTTTTGGAATTTTTCAAGGTGTTTTGATATTTTTTGGTATTTTCTAATGCAAACAGTAGCTAAAATGCATGTTTTCGATTTTTAATAAATATTAAAATGCAATAAAAATGAAATGCAAAAATATGGCGTGACTAAGCAAGCTAACATGAGCTTAAAATGATTTTTGTGGAATTTTTGTATTTAGAAATGCATGCAATAATTAAAAGAAACAAAAAGAAAAAACACACAGGCCAGGGGTGTTAATGTAATTATCAGAAAAGTCAGGGGTTTAAGCGTAAATTTCCACAAAATATTATAACTAGAATAGAAAGTTACAGCACTAATTGAAAATAAACAAAGCCGCAAGGGTGTCGGTGTAAAAAGCCCAAGGTACACGTGACATGCACGCGCACCTGGCAGGGGTACCAACGTAATTTACAAAAAACTTCAGGGCTATGTTGCAAAATTTCCAAAAGTTTTATACTGCAATTAGAATTCTTGGGACTAAAACTAAATACGACAAAAGCCCAGGGTTCCCTTGCAAAATTGCCAAGGGCACGTGCGTAGCGCACGTGACCTAGTGGGGACCTAAGTGTAATAACACAGAACTTCAGGGGGCGTAATGCAATTTCTACAAAATAAATAAAAGGTAGATGAAAGTTTGCATCTTTAATATAAAATACAAAAACTGGTAGGGGAGAAAACGCAAAATACCCTAGCACGGGCGCTGGCGGACGGTGGGATGTCTCCCACTTAACCACGTGTCGCGATCTGATCGACTGACAACGGTTGGGCTTGGACGCTCCCGATTAGATCCTGCGATGGAGATTGATGGCTGAGGTGCTTGAAGATCCGACAGCCGCTGCTATGTTGGGCGAACACCGAGGATCCAACGGCTCGGAGGGGCATTGGACGAACACGCGAAGAACCCGTGCCCGGTGAGTTTGAATCGCCGCGCACGGCCTCCTCCGATGCCTTCTTTTGCCGCTAGGAAGCCTAAGAGAACGCCGGTTATACCCTGAATCGTCTGGAAGGCGCAAAATGGACCGAGCGTCGCTGAAGCTCTTCCACAGCGAGGAGGAAGCTGCTGTGCTCCAGGTGCGCCGGCGAGTTCCCCAAAAATACTCCAGACGCGTGAAGTATCCCAGTACATGCACAAAAAGTCAATAGGATCGCAGGCAAAATGCTGCAACCCTCCAGTGGCAAAGAGGTGGATGGTGGGCGGAGGATAACGAAAATGGGGGCTCGCCGAAGCAAGCTCCGGCGAGGGAGGTGCAAGTGGTGATTGGTCGGGCTGGAATCAAAATGGAAGGGTGGAGTTGATGCTACAGCTACTGCTTGGGATAAAAATGCAAGAAAAAGCAAATAAAAACACCAAACTCGAACCAAAATGGTGAGTGGGTACCTTGACGGCCAAGTGGCCGGAGATGGCTTGGAACACGGCTCTTCGAGCCTCGCCGGACCTCAACGAGGGTGTAGGACTCTCCCCTGTCACCGGAGCTCCCCTTCTACACGCTCCCTGGAGGTCTGAAGCTCTCTAAGACCGGTTCAAAAATCGAATGAAGTTGGCTGAGGTATTTTGAAGGATGGTGGAGCGTGCCCAAAGATCGAGGGTCAACGGGAAGAGCAGTGATGATCTCTCCGAAAAAATCATTGGGCGAGTAGGAGGGATGATACAGGAATAATATTGCAGAAGGGGTCGACACCAAAAGATGAAAGGAGCGGCCTCGATAAATCTGCAAAGACGGGTCAAAAACGAGGACTGACAGAGTCTACAGGACCTAGGGCCAGAGAGTTGACCCGCCGGTCAACTCTCCAGGCCCCCTGGTTGGTCCACGTGGACCGACCAGGAAAATCTTGGAAAAAATACTTTGTAAAATTATTAAAAAATAGAAAATGAATGAATTGATTTTTAAGTATTAAATAAAAAATGTTTATTATTTTATAAGGTATTTTATTATGATTTTAATTATTTTTATGAGGTATAATTTTATAAGTTCCCTTTTATACACTTTATAGGTATATTACCTATATATTGTATTAATTTTTTTATTTTGTGATTTTAATTTATTTATTTTAATTTATTAAATTATAAATTTGTAAAGTATTTTTATATAATTAAAAAATATTTTTATTTTATTTTTTATGTGTTTTGTATATTTAATAAAATATAAGTATAGTTTATATAGGTATAAATACAGGTATGTTACCTATGTATTATATATGTACATGTATTTTATTTTATGTTTCTTTTATGTTTTTATTCTGATTTTAATGTACAAATATATTATAAAGAATATTTACAAAAAAATATAAAAATACAAAAATAATGAATAAATAATAAATTCAATATTTTAATCTGTATAAGTTTACAATAAAGGTCCGAAACTCAACTTTCAAACCGTAGCTCCGCCAAATGTGAAACCACTGCCATTAAAAAGCTTATTTTAAATTATTTAAATTAAAGGTGAGTTTGATGTATTTGGAGCCTTAATTTGTGAGATACGGGTCTGGGAAGTTGGGATTCTGGATTTTTATTCAGACCATAACTTTTTATCTGTACATTATTTTTGAGTGAAATCAATTTTGTATTTTTATTTGTTTAATTATCTACAACTTTCATGTACAAAGTTTCTTTATTTGAGCTATAAAAACTGGAACTAAAAATAGGTCCCAAAATGAATAAAGAATGAGTTAAAAAGAATGGGTATCTGGCCCTTATCTCCCCCTACTTTATTCCTTGTCGACCTATTCATCAAGATGCCTAGGTATCGGGGTTTCGGGTCATAAAATATTTACAATATTTTATTCTTTTTCTTTTCTTTTATTTATTCTATAATTTTGACTTTAAATACAGTATTTTATACACTATTTACATGCACATGCATGAATGCAAAGATGCTCTAATTAAGGGTATTTACACGCATTTACTAGGGTTTTTGAGGCCAAAATGATAGAATAAAGATGATGAAATGTGGATTCATCATCCCCCTATACTTTACCTTTGCTAGTCCCTAGCAAACACTTATTCAATAAGTGCAGAAAGAAAAATAAAGAAAAGAAAAAGAAGAAATGTGGATTAAATTTTAATTATCAAACTTGTCTTCACAAAATCAAAGTTTGGAGCTTAAGTCGGACCTTTGGAATTTTAGTGCGGGCAGAATCTTAATGAGAACTGAATTTGAAATTCAACAGCCTCTGAGAATCCCAAAACTCTATCCAAGTCTCCTCAATAGCCAGGTCAGAAATATCTCAACTCATACGCAAACCCTTACGACTATGAATCTGACTCGTATAGTGTAAGTGATGGTGGCTCTCCCCAACTAGAATGACAAAGAGACTGACTTCTCCAGTATGATAACCCAATGATTCCCCAATCCAATAACTCCATCCTCGAGGAGCGGGGTATTCCCTTCTAAGTTCAAGTGGCAACCAGCTCAAGAGGAGGGGGTGAAGAGAAGAATGGACGGTATCCAGTGTAGCTACCTATCATAGGATGCAAGACCGGTGTAGTCAAGTCATCCAGCTGCAGGCTCACATATTTGACTTTGGAACTCAAGCTTGCTTATTGACTTTACAACATTTGTACATACTTTGCAAGCATTTTATTTTTGTACATGCCTAAACGTTTTTTTTGAATACTATATACAACAGCATTTACATAAGGAGTTTTTCCTCTTGAGCCAGTAGACTATCCCTCTTTTGAAGCTTTATTGCAACCCACACTCTCCTGTCTTTAGACTTCCTCATCACTGGACAGGTTGGGGTGCACTTCCCTCCCTAGAGGAGGACAAGTGTTTCCACTTGTGTGCATCTCATACCGGCAAATCCAATCCCCTCACCACTCCAACTGAGTCGAGCCATGTGAAAGGTGCATGTGTCCAAGTTAGGTCATTATCAACAAGAGTCGTGCGTGTGCTCCGAAATACTCTACTTAGGAAGTCAAGAATCCATTAAACCAAGTCTCGTGATCCTCAAAGAATTAAGTCAACTAGACCTAAAGTACCTCAAACCCAGTTCCTATAAGGTTCCTGTTATTAGGTAGATTTTAAGGTCCAACTGTGCTCTAATCTCCGGATTTTATTTAGACTTGTTCAACTATCAAACTCAATCCGAAAAATGCTCATGCTATGCAAATGCTATGCAGAATGCAGAAAATATTTTTGTGATGCAATTTTCAAGAGTTTTGAATTTTTTATGGATTTTTGAAAAGATGATGCATATGCATTTTTTGTATTTTTCAAAGGGATTTTTCAAATGTTTTTTGATTTTAATTTTACAAATGTTTTTGGGATTTTTGAAAACAAAAGGTTTTTGGATAAAAACTAGGTGAAAAATACGTACACGGGGTGCTTCTTATATATACAAGAAGTGGATTTTAAGAATTTACAAGGGTAAGTGATCAATTTTATACATATATAGATATATAATGGATTTTAGTGTGATGTATATATTCCTCAAACTTATTTGAAAATCATTTTACAAACAATTTCTGAAAACTATAGTCCAAAATAATTTTTACAAACATTTTACACACATGTACACACATTTGAAAATCATTTTGCAAAGGTTTTCAAACAGTATAGATAGATTTTTCAAAATATTTTTGCAACCATTTTTCAAACCGTTTGCAAATCATTTTTCAAATATTTTTTTATTTCACACAAAGAAACAAAATTTTACAAACCACACATTTTTACAAAGGTTGAAAACATGTAACAAAACGTTTTCCAAATAGTTTTCAAAAGATTTTCACAAAGATTTTCAAACTATTTTTCAAACATTTTGCAAAAAACATTTTCACCTGATTTATTAATCAGTAAATACAAAAAGAATTTGAGGAATAATAACATCTTTTTATTAACGAATTCTAAAGAATTATTAGTCATATTTATTAAGAAAATACGGAAGTACGAGTTATGGCTAAAGTATATACGTAGTATATACGACCCCCCTATACTTAGCTTGAGCTATGTCCTCATAGATCGGAGAGAAAAGAGAAGACATAACTCGTACTAAGTATAGACAAGTCTAAATAATGAATAAATAAATGAACCAATGAGAAGTTGACCGTCCCCCTATACTTAGGATCAAATAATCCTAAGTATAGCAGACTGTACACAACGCAGGGAGGGTCAAGGGTGGGAATGAACAGATCGTACTCAGATTGTCTCCCCCTATACTTAGGGTAAGATATCCCTAAGTATAGACAAGAAGAAGAGACAATGGAGAGGATCGAAAAGAATAGAACAAACTCGGGATGCACACCCCCATACTTAGGAAAAAGTACGTCCTAAGTATAGAAACTGACAACAAGGGGCGACACCTTTTTGATACAAAAAGAAGATATAGAAGGAAAAGAAGAAAAGCAGAAAAGAAGAAAAGAGATGAAAACGGAAACAAGATCAGAGGATGTACGCACCACTCCCCCTATACTTAGGGTAAAAGAAGCCCTAAGTATAGGCAACAACAGGAGTAATGAAATGGAATGATGAATGAACACTCGGCTCGTCCACCCCCCTATACTTAGGACAAAGTACGTCCTAAGCAAGGCAAACATGAGAATGGGTGAGCGAGCAATACAGAAGATAGACAGAGATACACGAGAGAGAATATACAATAGAGATGGATGTACAAATGATCAAGAAGGTCGAAAGCAAACCTTCCTGCGAGACCGCTGAGGGATAGATCTAGTGTGGTACAAGTCGACATCGGGGTCCATAGTGGATGGAAGCCGTTCAGGGTCGACACGTTGAAGGCCCTCAGTGGAATCAAATCAAAAAGGCACGAACCGGTCAATGGAAGCAGTATGGATAGGTTCGCCCTTGGTGGTCCTATGGTGTGAAGGCGCAGACGGACGAGTGGAAGAAGTGTGGTCAGGTCTGGCCTTGGAAGTCTCGCCGATGTCAAAGTGAAATGGGACAAACTCATCATCCTCGGAAGAAGTGTAATCGGAGTCGTCCTGTGAGGTCTCGTCCATGTCAAAATCAAAAGGAACGAAATCATCAGTGGAAGTAGTTGAACTCAGATCGTCCTCAAGAGTCTCACCCGGATCATCTTTTTCATCAAGAGGCCAGAAATTTTTAATATTCGCATCATAACCGACCTCAATCATCATTACTTTTGAGTGACCAAGAACAGACTTATCAGTGGAAGTAGTCAAACCAGGTCCGTCCTGTCTAGTCTTGGTATCTGCCCCCCGATCAATATGATCAATCACGTAAATTCCTTGGATTTCATCAACACATCGCCACACACCAGAAGGAGGAACTGCGAGGTCTATGCTTTCCGAGTTCCTCCCCTTTTAAGGGATTCCTCGAGTCTCGTCAGGTTTCGCTAAGCAGACATCTCTAATATTATCAGATCGGTCACAGGCCTCAGAGTCAGCTAGAATCGGTGAAGGTGCATCAGGTGCTGGTCTCTGGTCAACTGTGGGTACGGTGATCGATGCTTCACTTTCGTCAACAAGACGGAAGTGAATCTCTCCTGATCCATAGTCAATAACGACCCTCGCAGAGGCGAGGAATGGTCGTCCCAAGATGATTGGAGATGGCTCCCCTGTGGAGGTCTCCATGGGAAACACGAAAAAATCAACATGGTAGCTCGTGCCCAGAATCGAAATGATGATGTTTTCAAGGATACCCTTCGGCCTCTTGATAGATCCATCAGCAAACTGAACGATCATCTTGGTTTTCTTTAGAGGCCCTAAGTGAAGAGACTGTACCAGCGAGAAGGGTAATATGCTAATAGATGCACCGCCGTCCAGGAGAGTGCGATCACAAGTATAGTCAGAGATGGTGCAAGTGATGAAAGGGGTAGTTGTGTTCTTCTTTCTAGGAATGGGATGATGTGTGATGGCGTGGGCAGTGTCCATGGTCAAAATGTGATGCTCAGATCTACTCCTCTGCTTTCTCTTCTTGGGAAGAGGAGCAGATAAATCAGTCATGGCCTGTTGAAGTGGGGCACGGATGATGTCATGAATAGTGGCCACCACTTCCGGTTCAGATAGCATTTTGAGTTTTTGGACCTCCTCCATACAAGGGAGGAAGTCGGAATCAGCATCTACACGAGGCATGCCAAGAGCAGTCTGCACAGCGGCATCCTCGGGGTTAGAGGTGGGACAGTGTGTGAGAGGTTGTGTGGGTGAATGATCTGGCAGATGAACACTCTTCTCACGGTCTGAATCAACCAAAGGTCTCCCGAACTCTTTTAGGATTTTTAAAATTTTCCCATTTTTTGTATTTTAGGCGATTGCAAGCTCCCATGATCACCCACAAGTAAATCTGTACCATCGACAAAAGGAGCATTAATCTGGTTTTTCCTCAAGATAGCAAGATTATCATTCATCAAATCAATGCGCTTGGTCATTCAGTTCAAGATATCACTTACAGAGATCGAGGGAGGTGACTCCAACAGGTCAGACTCGGGTGGATGTGAAGGTGGCGGTAGATAATATACAGGTGGAGGTGGAGGTGGGTAGAAATCCGAGTCCTGATACTGTTGCTGAGGTGGGTATGTACAAAAATCAGAAAAAGTAGGAGGAGGGTCCTCCTGATAAAAGGGAGGTGGACCGACTGGAGTGAACGAGGGATCCACAAAGTCCGGATAAAATGCTTTCCTGGGGTCCATCTCGAAAACAAAAGGAAATGATTCGGGGGAGCATGACGGTCAAGTCAAGAGAAGTGAGAAAAAGGCGCAAATGCGTAGGGATGATCTAGGACACACACAAAACAATCACAAACAAAAATAAAAATAAATCAAACCCTCAATTCACCTACTCAACTCGATGGAGACCGCAAAGAGCGGTCTTTTTATCTTGTCTGTTTTAGAGTTAGGTGAGAAGTCAAAGATTGCACACACACTTAGGGGCCTAATGGGATTTGGGCACTAACCTTAGTGTGTGCGCGAGCAAATAAAATGAAGACAATGAAGGGATTACTCGCCCCAAGACAATATTTTTCTTTTTGATCGATTTTAGGGTCGAGTAATGTTAGCAGTCCCAATTTTATTTGTTATCTCTTTTTTTTTGGATTTTTAGTGAGAAATGCACAAACCTAACGAGGAGTCAATTTTACTTAGCACCTAGGTTGGCAAAATCAGAGGTAGAGAGACAGAAAAGCAATGCAAGCGGCAAAACGATGATGTATGCTAAAGCGTAAATGCTCACCTTGCCTCCAGCACTCTACATGCAAAGATGCTCAGCAGAATTGAAACCTATCTATATGAAAATGCAAGCTGATGAAATCACCCTAAGTTTCAGAAATTTCTATTATCGTGAAGAACCACAAGTTGGTCACCGATCCTCAATCTAAGAGTCCGGTCTAGGCTCACCCCTCCTCCTCTCGACAAATCGAGTTCAGGAGCAGCGCTTGGTAGGGTGGGCTCACGGCACATAGGCTCGAAGATGATGAGGCGACTGTTTAAAGTTTGACTAAGTCCAAACGAGACTATAGGCACCGGAAAATATATTAGGTGTTTGGCCTTAATCTATCGCAAGCAATCCTAAAACTAGGGGCTCATTCACACAAAATAAATAAAATAGAAAATTGGAAAACAAAGGCAAAAAATTCGATGAAAAACCGTAAAAACCGCGGTGAGCCCCCAGGTGTACAAACACTTGGAAATTTGGCTCAAGAGTCCAGAGTTCGGGGGTACCTGTATTATTACAAATATAGAGTCTCTCTCTCACTACAAATTACGAAAATAAATGCTACACAAAAAATGCTCAAAAGTATGACTGTCTTCTCAAGTCCTCCCTGCCTCCTTTGATGCTAGGTAAGAAATCTCCTGCCGCCTTCACGTGGGTGCACCGACGCCTAGAGTGGAGCGCCTCCCTCAATCCGCGGTTCCTCGCATAAAGTCCAACAAGGAAGAGTGATTAGACGAGTCAAACAATGATATCAAATAAATGAGCAAATAAAGAAGGCAAAAACATAGACAAGTATCACAATCACAAACAAAAAATGATCTACACGCTGTTACTCTCCGACAACGGCGCTATTTGATAACAAGGAAAATAGAGCGGTCGTATTGATCCACAAGGAGAATCAACAGTCGGTGTATTGACCGCTTCAAAAATCCCTAATTGATCAACAATGAACCCACAATATATGAATCAAGTAATGAAAATAGATGTGGAGTCAAATTTATTATTAACTCTACATAAAAAGGTGTATAGGTGTAAGTATGTAGAGGTCGAACACAGGGAGCAAGGCAGGATAGATCAAGCAAAGTGTATGTGTGTGATGTGATTGATTGTCTACAAAAATGCAAATATTTTTGTGGGTTTTTAATTTTTAATATTTTTTTAATTTTTAATTTTGTATTTTGATTTTTAATTTTCTGAGTTTTATAATTTCTTTTTATATTTTATATTTTTTCTTTTTCAATAACTAGAATATAGACAAAGTAAGAAAAAGGTAGACAAGATATTTATAAAAATAGGCAAAAATAGTTAAAAATTAGGAAATAAACTATTTTTGGTCTTTTTATAAATTTTTACTGTTTTTGTGATTTTTGTGGATTTTTCTAAATGTTTTTGGTATTTTTTAAAAGCCAAAATAAAAGAAAACAGTGAATAAAGGTGCTGGCCGAAATTAAAATGGAATGAAAAATTGCAAATAATAGCAAATTTTTCCCAAATTAATTTTAGAAAAAAGACAATAAAATAGGGAACCTACAGGACCTGAGTTTATATTTTTTGATTTTTTTTTATGATTTTTTAGATTTTTATGAAGTTTTTGGGTATTTTCTAATTTTTAAGGTTTTGGTTTTGGAATTTTTAGTGATTTTTGGACTGACACTAAAATATACTAAATAAAACCTTAGATAATTTTTTTTGGAATTTTTAAAGGTGTTTTGATATTTTTTTGGTATTTTCTGAAGCAAACAATAACTAAAATGCATGTTTATGATTTTTAATAAATATTAAAATGCAATAGAAATGAAATGCAAAAATATGCCTGACTAAGCAAGTTAACAGGAGCTTAAAATGATTTTTGTATATATTTTGGTATTTTATAAATGCATGCAATAATGAAAAGAAACAAAAAGAAAAAACACACATGCCAAAGGGTGTTAATGTAATTATCTGAAAAGTCAGGGGCCTAAGTGTAAATTTCCATAAAATATTATAGCTGGAATAGAAAGTTACAGCACTAATTGAAAATAAACAAAGCCGTAAGGGTGTCGGTGTAAAAAGCCCAAGGTACACGTGACATGCATGTGCACCTGGCAGGGGCACCAACGTAATTTACAAAAAAACTTCGGGGCTATGTTGCAAAATTTCCAAAAGTTTTATACTGCAATTAGAATTCTTAGTACTAGAAATAAATACAACAAAAGCCCAAGGTTCCCTTGCAAAATTGCCAGGGGCACGTGCGTAGCGCACGCGACCTGGCGGGGACCTAAGTGTAATAACACAGAACTTTAGGGGGCATAATGCAATTTCTACAAAATAAATAAAAGGCAGATGAAAGTTTGCGTCTTTAATATAAAATACAAAAACTGGCAGGGGAGAAAACGCAAAATACCCCCGCATGGGCGCTGGCGGACGGTGGGATGTCTCCCACTTAACCACGTGTCGTGATCTGATCGGCTGATAACGGTTGGGCTTGGATGCTCCCGATTAGATCCTGCGATGGAGATTGACGACTGAGGTGCTTGAAGATCCGACGACCGCTGCTATGCTGGGCGAACACCGGGGATCCAACGGCTCGGAGGGGCGTTGGACAAACACGCGAAGAACCCGTGCCCGGCGAGTTTGAATCACCACGCACGGCCTCCTCCGATGCCTTCTTTCGCCGCTAGGAAGCCTAGGAGAACACCGGTTATGCCATGAATCGTCTGGAAGCTGCAAAATGGACCGAGCGGCGCTGAAGCTCTTCCACGGCGAGGAGGAAGCTGCCGTGCTCCAGGTGCGCCGACGAGTTCCCCAAAAATGCTCTAGACGTGTGAAGTATCCCAGTACATGCACAAAAAGTCAATAGGATCGCGGGCAAAATGCTGCGACCCTCCAGTGGCGAAGAGGTGGACGGTGGGCGGAGGATAACAAAAATGGGGGCTCGCCGGAGCTGGAATCGAAATGGAAGGGTGGAGATGATGCTACAACTATTGCTAGGGATAAAAATGCAAGAAAAAGCAAATAAAAACACAAAACTCGAACCAAAATGGTGAGTGGGTACCTCGACGGCCAAGTGGCCGGAGATGGCTTGGAACACGGCTCTTCGAGCCTCGCCGCACCTCAATGGGGGTGTGGGACTCTCCCCTGTCATCGGAGCTCCCCTTCTACACGCTCCCCGGAGGTATGAAGCTCTCCAAGACTGGTTCAAAAATCGAATGAAGTTGGCTGGGGTGTTTTGAAGGATGGTGGAGCGTGCCCAAAGATCGAGGGTCAACGGGAAGAGCAGTGATGATCTCCCCGAAAAAATCATTGGGCGAGTAGGAGGGATGATAAAGGAATACTATTGCAGAAGGGGTCGACACCAAAAGATGAAAGGACCGGCCTCGATAAATCCGCAAAGGCGGGTCAAAAACGAGGACTGACAGAGTCTACACGACCTAGGGCCAGAGAGTCGACCTGCCGGTCAACTCTCCAGGCCCCCTAGTTGGTCCACTTGGACCAACCAGGAAAATCCTGGAAAAAATACTTTGTAAAATTTTTTAAAAATAGAAAATGAATGAATTGATTTTTAAGTATTAAATAAAAACCGTTTATTATTTTATAAGGTATTTTATTATGATTTTTAATTATTTTTATGAGGTATAATTTTATAAGTTCCCTTTTATACACTTTATAGGTATATTACCTATATATTATATTAATTTATTTTTATTTTGTGTTTTTAATTTATTTATCAATTTATAAATTTGTAAAGTATTTTTATATACTTAAAAAATATTTTTATTTTATTTTTTGATGTGTCTTGTATATTTAATAATATATAAGTATAGTTTATATAGGTATAAATATAGGTATGATACCTATGTATTATATATGTACATGTATTTTATTTTGTGTTTCTTTTATGTTTTTATTCTGATTTTAATGTACAAATATATTATAAAGAATATTTACAAAAATATAAAAATACAAAAATAATAAATAAATAATAAATTGAATATTTTAATCTGTACAAGTATACAATAGAGGTCCAGAACTCAACTTTCAAACTGTAGCTCCGCCAAAAGCAAAACCACCACCATTAAAAAGCTTATTTTAAATTATTTACAATTAAAGGTGATTTGATGTATTTGGAGTTTTTATTTGTGAGATGCGGGTCTGGGAAGTTTGGATTCTGGATTTTTATTCAGACCATAACTTTTTATCTGTACATTATTTTTGAGTGAAATCAATTTTGTATTTTTATTTGTTTAATTATCTACAACTTTCATGTACAAAGTTTCTTTATTTGAGCTATAAAAAGTGGAACTAAAAATAGGTCCCAAAATGAATAAAGAATGAGTTAAAAAGAATGGGTATCTGGCCCTTATCTCCCCCTACTTTATTCCTTGTCGACCTATTCATCAAGATACCTAGGTCTCGGGGTTTTGGGTCATAAAATATTTACAATATTTTATTCTTTTTCTTTTCTTTTATTTATTCCATAATTTTGGCTTTAAATACAGTATTTTATACACTATTTACATGCACATTCATGAATGCTAAGATGCTCTAATTAAGGGTATTTACACGCATTTACTAGGGTTTTTTAGGCCAAAATGATAGAATAAAGATGATGAAATGTGGATTCATCACATGGGCTGACCATTCCTGTGCACTTCAGAAGCTGTGGGTGACTATGGGTCCGGTAAGATCACCTTCAGCTCGGGCAACATCAGACTTACTATAGACATGATCAACCAGCCCAAACTCGTAACTGATAAGGATTGTACAACACCATCTGAAGCATATTATGAATTCACTAAAGAGATCTGAGACACACCACTCTCTTCGAACGATCTATGGACATAGGAAATCCTCTCTCTAGAGGTGGACTTGGAAATTACAGTCGACACAAGCTCCGAGGACAGTTGGGAGACCGAATCCAATTTGCTGATGCAACTTTTTGATTTCAATAACTCACTCTAACTCGAACATAATAATTTCATTATAGATCCGTTCGACATATTGTCAGAATCTCAAAAGGCACTGAGGTCAACAACCCTGTAAAAGTTTAGGTAGAGCATCCTTCAACCAGCACAGTATCCGAAGTGACCGAGAAGTTGGACAGATCAGAACTTGAATTAAAGCCACTTCCAACAAACATGAACTATGCTTTCCTTGTGGGTTCATAAAACATGTATCCGGTCATCATCATCAACAAGCTGACCCTAGAACAAGAGTCTCGACTCCTCGAGGTTCGAGAGAAAAACCGAAAGGCACTTGGTTGGCATGTTTTAGATCTCCGCGGGGTAAATCCAACGTTGTGCTCACACCACATTTACATGGAAGAAGATGCCAAGTCGTCCTATGAGTTTCAAAGAAGATTGAATTCGAATTTGAGGGACATTGTTGTGAAAGCAATCACGAAATGGTGTGACGCAGGCTTCATTTATCCTATCTCCGATTTAAAATGGGTGAGCCCCTTGCACGTAGTTCCAAAGAAATCCGGGCTCATTGTGGTTATAAATGATAGGGGAGAGGAGATATCTTCGTCTACCGACATCCTAGTGTTTATGTGTTGACTACCACCATTTGAACACAACAACTAAGAAGGACCACTTCCTCTTTCTTTTCATTGATCAAGTATTAGAAAGACTGGCTGGCAAGGAGTTCTTCTGCTTTTTGGATGGGTATTACGGGTACAACCAAGTGGCAACCACCCCTAAGATCAAGAGAAAACGACCTTCACTTGCCCATTATGATTTTAGGAGAATGCCTTTGGACTGTGCAACGCACCAGCGACATTCTAGAGATGCATGCTTGCAGTTTTTGCCAAGACGGTAGATAGTTTTCTCGAGGTGTGTATGGATGACTTCTTCGTCTATGGTGTCAACTTCGATTCTTGTCTTGAGCACCCGGACAGAGTACTTCAGAAATGTCGTGAAGTCAATCTTGTATTATCATGAGAAAAGAGCCACTTCATGATCACAGAAGGGATTGTGCTGGGTCACGTCGTTTCCAAACGAGGCATGGATGTCAACATGGTAAAGGTGAATGTAATTGCCCATCTTGAGCCACCTCAGACTATTAAGAATGTGAGGTCACTCCTGGGGTATGTGGGATTCTACAGAAGATTCATCCGTGATTTCAGCTGCATTGCCCGACCTCTTATAGAGTTACTATGTAAGGAGACTGAGTTCAATGTTGATCAACATGTTCTCCTTTCATTCGATCAGCTGAAGGAGCTAATTACTCAAACTCCAGTCCTACAACCGCCAGATTGGTCTCTTCCTTTTGAGATTATGACGGACGCGTTAGATTTTGCAGTTGGGGCTGTTCTAGGACAAAAGAAAGACAAGGAGCCCTATGCCTTTCATTATTCCAGCAAAACATTAAATGAAGCTCAAAGAAACTACATTGTGACAGAGAAAGAATTGCTAGTTGTGGTATTCACCCTCAAAAAGTTGAGATCCTATTTGCTCGGATCGAAAGTCATGATTTACATTGACCACTCTGCTATCAGATACCTACAACAGAAGAAGGATGCCAAGCCCAGACTGATCAGATGGATCCTTCTCCTCCAGGAATTCGATTTGGAAATCAAGGACACACCTGGGGTTTAGAACGTGGTAGCAGACCACCTCTCCAGAATAGAGCAACAAGGACCTCCACTGAGCAGTGCACCCATCATAGATACCTTTCTTGACGAGTCGATTTTGGCCGTGGATTCGCTCCCTTGGTATGCCGATATTGTGAACTACCTCGTATCCTGTGTAGTTCCACAAGATTGGAGGAAAATCAAGAAGGACGAGTTCTTGTCTACTATCCATTTCTACCAACGGGAAGACCTACTTCTATTCAGGGAAGGAGCATATTGCATTTGGCGCAGGTGCATTCCCCAGGCGGAACAACATAGTGTCCTCGAGCATTGTCACTCGCTCGAATCTGGCAGACACCATTATGAAGATCAAACGGCAACAAAGATTATGCAGTGTGGCCTCTGGTGGCCCACACATTTTAAGGTT
Organism: Ottelia alismoides; assembly: GCA_037367405.1. NCBI lineage: Eukaryota > Viridiplantae > Streptophyta > Magnoliopsida > Alismatales > Hydrocharitaceae > Ottelia > Ottelia alismoides. The sequence goes on from JAZKJV010003519.1 coordinate 618,783, forward strand.
GCAGCAACATTTTTCAAGAGATGCACTGACTGTCAACGACTGAAAGGAATCCTTACAGCCAAATATTCCATGCCTTTGAAGATCATCCAGATTGCTGATGCATTTGATGCTTGGGGGATCGATTTCAAGGGACCTTTCCCAAATAGTTAGGGATACGAGCACATCCTTCTTGCCGTTGATTATGTGAGTCGATGGGTGGAAGCTATCCCCGCCCGAGCTGCATACAATCGATAGGTGGAAGCTATCCCTGCTCGAGCCGCATACAGTCGTACAGTGTGCCGTTTTCTAGAAAGAAAATATCATCGCGCGGTTCTAGATTCTAAAGTGGCTATATCATACGAGGGTAGTCACTTAATTAATAGAGAGGTAACGAAGCTAACGAAGGTGTACGACATCGAGCACTATGTCGCATCTCCTTACCATCCTCAGACCAATGGTAGGCATAATTATCTAACAAAGAAATCAAGATGATACTTCATAAACTTGTCAAGGCGAACATGAAAAATTGGTCACAACTTTTAGACAGTCCTTTGGGTATATCGAACCGCTTACAAGTCTCCGTTGGGCATGTCACCCTATCGCCTTGTATATGGAAAGCCATGCCATCTACCAGTGGAGTTAATTCATAAATCATTATGGAGAGTTAACATTTGTAATTTAGACTCACAACAAGGTGGTCAGAAGAGGAAAGAAGATCTGAACAGGCTCCTGGAATTTCGGGACTATGCATATGATAACATATTGATGGACAAGGAGTAGGTAAAACACTGGCATGACCGGCACATCAGACGAAAGACCTTCAAGACTGGACAGAAAGTGTGGTTATTCGATGCAAAGTTAAAGCTCTTCCCAGACAAATTGAACAAGTCTCCGTTGGGCATGTCACCCTATCGCCTTGTATATGGAAAGCCATGCCATCTACCAATGGAGTTAATTCATAAATCATTATGGAGAGTTAACATTTGTAATTTAGACTCACAACAAGGTGGTCAGAAGAGGAAAGAAGATCTGAATAGGCTCCTGGAATTTCGGGACTATGCATATGATAACATATTGATGGACAAGGAGTAGGTAAAACACTGGCATGACCGGCACATCAGACGAAAGACCTTCAAGACTGGACAGAAAGTGTGGTTATTCGATGCAAAGTTGAAGCTCTTCCCAGACAAATTGAAAAGCAAATGGACAAAGTCGTTTCAAGTTCGAGAAGTGCATGATAATGGCAGCATTGCGATATTAGAATTGTCTCCTGACGCACACCAATTTGTCATCAACGGTCAACTACTGAAGCCCTACCTCGAGCATGGCACTTTCTTGGCCGTTGTCGACTCTATCCAAGTACTGTGCTCCGACGATACATCCACAACACTATCAGCATCAAAAGATTCAGATAATGCAACTCAAAAAGTTTTCCTTTAAGCTCTTATCTTTTCTTGTTTTCTTCTTTTTGTTTTCAACTTTCATTTTTTTATTAAAAAATGCTTATGTATATCACCCCTTTTTTGTCAGTCTTCTCTACTTAGGATGTACTTTGCCCTAAGTATAAGGGGCTGTGCACTCCGATTTATTTCATTCTTTGATCCTCTCCCCTGTCTCCTCTTCTATTCTATACTCAGGGATATCCTACCCTAAGTATAGGGGGAGATAGTCTGAGTACGATCGATTCATTTCCACCTTGACCCTCCTTGCTTTGTGTACAATATGCTATACTCATGATTATTTGATCATAAGTATAAGGGGTATGGTCGACTTCACATTCATTCATTCCTTCATTTGTTATTTCTAGGATTTTCTATACTCAGTCCGAGTTATGTCTTTTATTTTTCTATTCGATCTATGAGGACATAGCTCAAGCTAAGTATAGGGGGATCGTATATACAGCACACATACTTTAGCCATAACTCATACTTTCGTATTTTAAATAATAATTATGGATAAAACTACTCTTAAATTCATTAAAATCTCCTAATAAAAAGATGCTTATATCTCCTCAAACTCTTTTTTGTACATACCGATTAATAAATCAGGTGAAAATGATTTGTGAAATGTTTGAAAAATAGTTTGATTTTTTTTGAAAAATCTTTTTAAAATTGTTTGGAAAACATTTTGTGAAATATTTCCAACTTTTGTAAAATATTTTTTCGCAAAAATTATTTTCTTTTGGTGAAATAAAAATGTTTGAAAAATTATTTGCATATGGTTTGGAAAATGGTTGCAAAAATATTTTGAAAATCTATATACTCTGTTTGGAAAACCTTTGCAAATTGATTTTTAAATGTGTGCAAATTTTTGTAAAAATTATTTGTAAAAATTATTTTGGACTATTGTCTTCAAAATTGTTTGAAAAATCATTTTCAAATAAGTTTGAGGGATGCATATATCACACTAAAATTCTTATTAGTTGTATATATATTTCTATAATAATGACTACTTACCCTTTGTAAATTCTTAAAAACCTAACTCTTGTAAATAAAAGATGAATTCCCGTGTAAATATGTGTACCTAGTTTTTATCCAAAATCTTTTCTTTTCAAAAATCATAAAAACATTTGCAAAACCTAAAATCCAAAAACATTTGTAAAATCTTTTTTGGGAAATACCAAAAATGCATACGCATCATCTTTTAAAAAATCCATAAAATGACCTTTGAAAATTCCATCATTTCTTCGCAATGTACACAACATTTGCATAACATTCACATTCTTTCTGATTGAGCTTGATGATTAAACTAGTCCAAATAAAGTCGAAGATTGGAGCTTGATTGGACCTTACTGCACGTAACTTCACTGGAACCTTATGGGAAGTAGGCTTAAGGTACTTCAGGTCCATTGGGACTTAATTCTTTGAGACTTAGGTCTAGGTTCAAGTCACCTCAACTGGCTAACTAGAACTTTACGAGATGCACACATGATTCAGCTGTGACCTAACTTGGACAATTGCACCTTTCACTTGCCTCAACTCAGCACACAAGTGAAAAAATTCATCCTCGTCTAGGGAGGGAAGTGCTCCCCAACCCGATCCAGTAGCCATGAGGTCTAAAGACAAGAGAGTGTGGGTTGCAATAATGCATCAAAAGATGGATAGTATTCTGGCTCAATAGGAAAAACTCCTTATGTAAATACTATTGTATATAGTATTTCAAAAAAAACTCCAAAAAAGTGAACAGATCTGATTGAAAATAAAATGCCTGTCGGAGTATTTATGTATGCTGCATAGTCAATAAGCAAGCTTGAGCATCAAAGCTATACCATGTGAGCCTGCAGCTGTATGACTTGACTACATTGGTCATGCATTCCAAGATAGGTATCTACACTGGCTACTGTTCATTCTTCTCTTCACCTCCTCCTCTTGAGTCAGATGCCACTTGAACTTAGAAGGGAATACCCCACTCCTCGAGGAAAGAGTTGCTAGATTGGGGAATCATTGGGTTGTCATTCTGGAGAAGTCAGTTCTTTTGTCATTTCAGTTGGGGAGAGCCGCTATCATTTACATCGTACAAGTCAGCTTCATAATCATAAGGGTTTGCGTATGATGTAAGCTAGTTCTGACCTGGTTATTGAGGTGGTTTGGACCGAGTTCTGTGATCTCGAGGGCTGTTGTGTTTTAAATTTGGTTCCCGAACAGGTTCCACACACATTCTCATATCAAGGTCTAACTTGAGCTCCAAACTTTGATTTTGCGAAGACAAGTTTAATAATTAAAATCAATTCTATCGATTCTTTCTTTTAATTTCTTCTTTATTCTTTATGTGTACTTATTTCATAAGTGTTTGCTATGGACTAGCAAAAGTATGGGGGGGGGGTGATGAATCTCCATTTCATCACCTTTATTCTACCATTTTGGCCTTAAAAATCCTAGCTAATGCATGCAAATAACATTAATTTGTACACAATATCATTCATCATTTATTGCTTTATTGTGTAAATAATATTATTTTTAATGATAAAATTATAGAATAAAGAGAAGAAAAGAAAAAAAATAAAATATCAAAGATATTTTATGACCCTAAACCCCGAGACCAAATCAAGATTGAGTTGGTCGACAAGGAATAAAGTAGGGGGAGATAAGGGCCAAAAATACAATAAAAAACCCATTTATTTTATTCATTCAATAAAGAATTTTCGACACCTATTTTATTCTTTATTATTTATATCTCAAATAAAGAAACTCTGAACATGAAAATTGTGGATAATAATGTAAATAAAAATACAAAATTGGGTTTATACAAAAATAATACATAGTGTACTTTTATACACAAAATAAAAAGCCAAATATCAACTTCACAAGCCCATATCTTCCAAATAAAAACTCAAAAGTTATTGATAACAGGCCTGATCACTAGGGTATGAGGTACAAAAATAGGGTCGTTGTGACCCAAGCAATCAGACCATGTATATCAAGAAATATCAGACCACTAAACACGTAAAATCAATCAAGCACAAAAGAGAGCGGTCTCGCTATGAGATTAACCTGGTATAGCACCCAGGGTCGAACACAAGGAGCACGGGTTGGCCAGAGGCCTACGAAGTAGTAAAAAGAAAATAAAATAAAAGAAAAGTATTTTTTTAGTGGTTTTTAATAATTTTTATATTTTTTTGGATTTTTTAAAAAGTGGAGAAAATAAAAGAAAGCAAATAATAGCACACTTTAGCTAATTATTAAAAGCACCAAAAATCAAGCAAAAATTCAAGAAAAATTGTTTTTATGTTTTTTAGGTTTTTTAGTGTTTTTGGTGAATTTTTGGGATTTTTATAAGGTGTATTTTATTTTCTAAAAATCAAACAGTGCTAAAAAGACAAGGTACTGTCCAGCCAGGCCCAAAACCCAAAAATAAAATATTTAAGGATCTCGGAGGGACCTGGAGGTAATTTTCCTGTATGCTAGATAAAAAGAGGAAAATTAGGGCACCAAAATTATTGTTTTTGAGTTTTTAAATTATTTACTATAATTTTTATGAGTTTTTAGGTGTTTTTAGATTTTTAGGGTTTTTACTCAATGAAAAATAGCCAAAATTGGCTAGAAAATCAAGAAACACACAAAGAACAGTAACTAATTTTTTTAGAATTTTTGGGGGTGTTTTTATATTTTTTTTGGATTTTTAATTCTAAACAGTAGCTAAAATAGATGTTTTTGAATTTTTAAAAATAACAAATAAAATAAAAAATGTCCTAAAAAATTCTCAAAAATTCTACAACATGGCAGGAGCCATGTGTCAAATTTTCATTGAATTTGGAGGTGATTTGATATTTTATTCAAAAATCAAAAGGGGGCACTGTGCACAGGGACTTAAGTGCAAATACCCGAAGTTCTGGGGGTCCAGGTGCAATTTTCCCAGCAAGTCACGCGCGTGGCACGTGCCTGGGGCACTCAGGGACCTTTTTGTAAAGAAACTAGGGCCCGGGGACTATTTGGTAACACGTACCAAAAGTCCAGGGACCCCAGATGCAATTTACCCTACAATACACGCACATGTGCGATTAAAACATTCACAGGGGTAGATATGCAATTCCTAAAAAGTTTTCATTCATTAACAAAGCACCCAGAACTACAGGACTAATATTGCAAATACACCAGATATACACGTGACGACGCACGTGGCTCACACATACAGGGGCATAAATGCAAATACTAAAAAGCACGAGGTCCAATGTGCAATTATCCAAACGTAAATAAAAAGCATAAAATATTTACAGGACTGAAATGTAAAGCACAAACTACGAGGGGGCCTAAGGTAAATTACCCCTTTATTACGTCGACGACTGGATGAGCGCCACGTAGCTGATCTAACGGTCTCGAACGGCTGGCGCTTCTCTTCGTCCGCACGTGAGCTTGATCGACGGCTCAGAGGGGGCCACGTGGATGATCGAACGGCCTGGGGTGCTGGTGGTTCTCTCCTCTGCTCTAACGGTCCAGATCGCCCCTCTGGATGATCGGGCGGTGGCTGCTCCTTCGTGGATGGACGATCAAGATGAAACCTGGAGCTAGCGGGCGATCGGACGGTGGTGGAGGATACTGGAAGAACACTCAGCCGGCGAGCTTCGCCGGCCTCGTGCGCGTGCTGTGGGCCTCCTCAGCTGCCTCTGAAGATTGGAGAAGATCGGCGATGTCTTCCCGCAGCTGGTGGTGGCCTCCGATGGCCCAGCCGAGCCCTGGAGGGGCTCCGGCGAGGTCGACGGAGGGGAGCTCCTGACCTGGATGTGAGGGGGCCTCAGATGGCCTCCTCTTGACCTGCAAAATAGCTCAAGAGCTTCGCGGGTCGAGGGCAAAGTGCCTCGACCCGATGAAGCGGCGTGAAGGTGAACTGTGGGTCGGGGCGAGCGAGCTCCGGCGAGCGGAGGACGGTGGAGCTCGAACCCCAGCTCCTGTGCGAGCTGGGTTGAACGAAGGGGCGGAGAAGGTGCGTGAAGGGATGGCGAAGGTGACTGGGTGTTCCGATGATCGAAAAGATACACGATATGGCCGGAATCAACGGAATACGTCGGAGCTACGAATTGGGGGAAACTAGAAATTACGCTAAATGGGAAGGCTAGAAGGTTACCTGGGTGGAGTGGAAGACTATGCTGGAGCTAAGGTAGCTCCTGGTCGTCGCCTCGAAGGATGTCAAGGCCTGAGGCTCGAGCTCCTGCACGGGGCGGAGCACGGCGGCGCAAAGTCGCCGGATCAGTGGTCCGGCCACCCCCTCCTCACTGCTACAAGGGCAATCGCGAGCTGTCACCTCAGGGATCGCTCTGGAGGTCACGGGACGAAGGGTGGATAGCCAAAGATGGATGAAAATGGGGGCGGAGCTCAGGCTATATACGGCTAGGGGTCCGGAAAGATGGTGATCGGGCGAGCTCAGGAGCGCGCGGATCCCGAGGGAGCGGCTCCGGCGAGGATGCCGGATGCGAGTGGAATGATCTGGACCCGGGATTTGGGGGGTTGGCGATCGGGTCATCTGTGGAAAAATGGGAGAAAACGGGTCGGGCACAGAGGACCCGGCTCTGGTGGTCCTGGGGGGGGGGAGTTGACCGGGGTCAACAATCCCCCGTGGACCAATCAGAGCCCGCCTAGCTTTGAATTTATATTTGATTTTTTTGGGCCATAAAATGACCGAATTTTCAAAAACTTAAAACATGAAATATTTTTAATTTATTTTTTTTCTATTTTTTGTGATTTTTAATTAATTTTTGGAAATAAAAATAAGGTATTTACATAGTATAGCTATACATAGGTATATATACAATATAGGGTTTTTGATTTTGATTTTTAATTAGTTATTTTTATACATTTTTATTCCTATTTTATATTTTATTTATTTATAGAATAAAATGAGGAATAAAAGGCTATTTTTATTTTATTTTTATTATTTATATACATAGAGGAAGTAATTAGTTATGTACAATTATGTACATGGCACATGTACAAGATATTTTTGTATTTTTAATTTTGTTATTTTTATTTGATTTTTGTTTTAATTCTTTTTATTTATTTTTTTTACAATATATAGCATAGAGTACTTACAAAAAGTTTAGAAAATAATTTTATTTATTTATAAGGTTAAATAAATAAGGAAGGTGTTCTATGTACATGGTGAAGGGGTATTTTTGAATTTTTGATTTTTAAATTTTTATTTTGTTTTTAATAGCTTCTAAATATATACACAATATATACAAGCATATTTTTGGGTGAGGAAAATATAATTTTATTTATTTACATAAATATTTACACATGAGCCCCTATCTCCCTCTACTTTGGCTTTTATGCGGTCAGGCCCATGCTGAGCCCTCCCTTGGGTTAGGTTGCTCAATATTTATTCTAAATATTTCCCTCTTTTTCTTTTTCATCTTTATTCTTTTATTTTTGCACAAAAACATGCTAATTATAGGTATTTACAAACATGCATGCTTTTGCTAATTATTCCTATTTACAAGTATCTACATGCATTTGCATAGGTTTTTGTAGCTAAAATATAAGAATAAAGAGTGATGAATGGGTATTCATCACCCCCCTATACTATACTTTGCTAGTCCCTTAGCAAACACTTATTTGAAAAAGAAGTGAAAAAGAAAGAAAGAAAAAGAAAAAGAGAATGTACATGGATCAAGGTTGATTATTAAACTTGCCTTCATTAAATTGAGGTATGGAGCTCAATCAGATCTTTGGATTATTAATGTGCCGGAACCTTATTTAGACTTAAGCTTAAAACCTAACAGCCTCCAAGTTCCACCAATCTATAACCAAGACTCCTCAATGCTCCAGATCAGAACAAGTCATCAATCACAAACCCTGAAGACCATGAATCTTTTCTTGTCCTGTGAAAGTGAGGTCTAAGCTCTCCACCTCAGAAATGGCAACTTGACAACCCTCCCCAACAAGGTAACTCTATGACCTCAATCTGGCCACTCTTTCCTCGAGGAGCGGGGTATTCCCTTCTAAGTTCAAGTACAACCGGCTCAAGAAGAGGGGGAAGAAGAGAATGGGTCAAGGCCAGTGTAGCCAAGTACCCTTGGGAGCTTGACCAGTGTAGCCAAGTCTCCCAGCTGCAAGCTACAACAGGTGGATCATGAAACCAAGCTTTGCTTATTGCACTTATATACATACTCCGGTGGGATTATCATTTTCTCTCAGACCCACCACTTTTTTGGAGTTCTTTCTTTTTGCACATTTTTTTTTCGAGTGCATCTATACAACATATACATGTGCAGCACATATACAAGGAGTTTTTCCTCTTGAGCCAGTAGACTATCCCTCTTTTGAAGCTTTATTGCAACCCACAACTCCCGTCGTTAGACCTCATGGCAACCAGACCAAGTTGAGACGCACTTCCTTCACTATAAGAAGAAGAGAGGTTCCGCCTAGAAGTACTACCCTCATATGCTACCCCAAGCCAAGGGAAGACTGCCTCCTCACCACCTCATCCGTAGAGAGCTCGGTGCATAGTGCGGTTGTCCAAGTAAAGCCATAATCTATATGAGTCATGTGTTGTTGTTAAGTGCTCTACTTAGGCTCATTGAGATGACATGTGATCATAGCCTAGTGGACTCAAAGAATTAAGTCACCATGGACCTGAAAAGCCTTAAAACCTAAGCCCTATAAGGTTCCTCTTAGAATTAGGTGGAAGATCTTAATCAAGCTCCATTTCTCAATTTGATTCCAGGCTAGTTTAAATGTCAACTATCATCCAAGAAAAACTATATACATATGTACAAAAAGATGCTTATTTACACAATATTTTACAATCATGCAAAATTTTTGAAAAATGTTTTGAAATCATGAATGATGATGCATGAAGTGCAAGTTTTGCAAAAAGATATTTACACACATTTACACGAGATTTTTGCAAACTTTTGATTTTTCAAAACATTTTGGAAAAATTTTGTACTATATACATAATTTTGATACAAAAATATTTACACAAGCTTTACACACAAGAGATTTTTGAAATCATTTTTACAAAAATAATTTGTACACTAGCTATGTATGTGCAAATAAAAGAGGATTATGTACATGAAAAATTTTTAAATTTTTGTGGTTTTTAGCCATTTTTATTTATTAACACACTCACACAAAGTACGAGTTATGGCTAAAGTATATATGAAATATATACACACCCCCCTATACTTAGCTCGAATGATGTCCTCAGAGTCAAGAGCGATGAAGAAGACATAACTCGTGCTAATGTATAGGGAAGTGAAAAGGAAGGCTATACAAAAGGAGAATGAAAAGTGAAGAGGATCTCGGGTCTTCCCCCTATACTTAGGATCAAGTAATCCTAAGTATAGCAGGCTGTACACGAAGGGAAAACCGAGTGGAGAATGTACAGGGTCTACCCCCCCTATACTTAGGGTGAAATACCCCTAAGTATAGGCAGCAAGAACAGGGGTAGACAGAACAAAAGAAATACCCGAAATGTCTCACATCCCCCCTATACTTAGGGTAAAGTGCACCCTAAGTATAGCATAATCACAAGATGGGGAAAGGGATGTGGGACTAAGGAATGTGGTGATATGGACATCTGGATCTATATACAGCGGGAGATCAGTGAAACTCAGGCGTGAGATGCATTAGATGTGAGTCAAAGACCACATCTCACGCAAAATGAATAGGGGCAATATCAACGACCCGCGGCTCATGATCTAGAAATGGTTTGAGCCGCTGGCCGTTCACTCGGAAGGTACTCTCAGAAGACAACTCAGATATGTCGATGCTACCGTTGTCGTGTACCTTCCGAACCAGATAAGGTCCTTTCCATTTGCTCTGTAGCTTCCCTGGAAATAATCTAAGCCTCACATCAAACAGCCATACTCTCTGTCCAATCTCAAAATGTTTGTGGCTGATATGAGAATCATGCCACTCCTTGACTTTCTCCTTATAATGTAGGCTGCTTGAGAAAGCTGCATCTCTAAGCTCCTCCAGGGCAGCTAGCTCTGCCCTCCTCTGGTCTCCTATACCATCTGAATCCATAAGTATGTCTGTAACTGCCCAAAGTGACTTGTGCCTCAGCTCAACAGGAAGATGGCATGGCTTGCCATACACGAGGCGAAAGGGAGATGTGCCCAAAGGTGTCTTGAAAGACGTCCTATATGCCCACAGGACCGAGTCCAATAGCTGTGACCAATCCTTTCGGTCAGGGTGGACGACTTTCTGCAGAATAGTCTTGATCTCCCTATTCGACACTTCGGCTAGACCATTCGTCTGTGGATGGTATGGTGTAGCAACACGATGATCTATGCCGAACTCGCTAGCAAGTGCCTTCACCTGGTCGTTGATGAAGTGAGATCCCCCATCAGAAATAAGAACTCGTGGAACCCCAAACCGCGTGATGATATGCTTCCTCAAAAATCTGCAAACTGTCCTCGCATCAGCGGCTCGGGCGGGGATAGCCTCCACCCAACGACTCACATAATCAACGGCCAACAGAATGTACTCAAATCCCTGACTCTTAGGGAATGGACCCATGAAATCGATGCCCCATGCGTCAAAAACCTCACAAAAGTGAATGGGTTGCATCGGCATCATATCACGCTGTCCACAAGTGCCCATCCTCTGACAGTCAGTACACCTCTTCACGAACTCATCTGAGTCCTTGAAGAGGGTAGGCCACCACAAGCCGGATTGGAGCACTTTCTGTGCCGTTCTCCTCCCAGAATGATGTCCTCCTGCCTCAAGCTTGTGGCAGTAGGTGAGGACGCTATGGTGTTCCTCCTGAGGAATACACCGACGCCAGACGCTATCCCCTCCTTCGTGGTAAAGGATGGGATCCTCCCAATGGTAAGACTTGGCCTTCGCTAGGAAGGTCTCAAGCCTCTGCCTGGGCCAATCTTGTGGGACTTTCCCAGCAACGAGAAAGTTCACAATATCGGCGTACCACGGAAGTGAGGCGATAGCAAGGATCGCCTCATCTGGGAAGGTATCTCTAATAGGATCAATCTGCTCAGAATCCTCAGGCTGCTCTAATCGGGAGAGATGGTCCGCCACCACATTCTTGACTCCAGGCTTATCCTTAATCTCAATGTCGAACTCCTGGAGTAGAAGGATCCATCTAGTCAGTCTGGCCTTGGCATCCTTCTTTGCCATGAGGTACCTGATGGCGGTATGATCTGTAAACAAAGTCACTCTAGATCCGATGATATATGATCTAAACTTATCCAGGGCCAAACACTACGGCTAGCATCTCCTTCTCTGTGACTGTGTAATTCCGCTGGGCGGAATCCAAAGTGCGGCTAGCATAGTGTATAGCAAATGGCACTCCATCCCTCCTCTGTCCCAGCACTGCCCCTACAGCAAAATCGGAGGCGTCCGTCATGATCTCGAATGGGAGAGACCAATCAGGCGGCTGGAGAACAGGAGCCTCAATCACGCACTGCTGGAGAGTAGCAAACGACGAAAGACACTTGTCATCGACAAGGAACTCGGTGTCTTTCGTCAGGAGGTCGGTCAACGGTCGGGCAATCCTGCTGAAATCCTGAATGAATCTCCTATAAAATCCAACGTGCCCCAGAAATGACCGTAGCTGCCTCAAATTGGACGGCGGTGCGAGTTTTCTAATGACATCAACCTTGGCCGGATCAACCTCCATGCCCCTGTTGGAGATGATGTGGCCAAGCACCGTCCCTTGAGTCACCATGAAGTGACTCTTCTCCCAAGATAGCACCAAGTGATACTCAATACATCGCTGGAGTACTCGATCTAGGCAGTCAAGACAAGAATCAAATCCGTCGCCGTAGATCGAGAAATCGTCCATGAAGACCTCTAAGCACTCCCCTACCATGTCCGAGAAGATCGACAGCATGCACCTCTGAAAAGTCGCAGGGGCATTGCATAGCCCAAATGGCATGCGTCGAAAAGCATATGTGCCGAAGGGACAGGTAAAGGTGGTCTTCTCCTGATCCTCAGGAGCGATGGCCACTTGGTTGTAGCCCGAGTACCCATCCAGGAAGCAATAATGGCTCTTCCCTGCCAGTCTCTCAATGATCTGGTCAATAAAAGGCAGGGGGAAATGGTCCTTCTTGGTGGCTTGGTTGAGTCTCCTGTAGTCAACACAAACCCTCCAAGAGGTGGGTACTCGTGTAGCAATCTCCTCTCCCGACTCACTGATCACAGTCGTGATGCCCGTCTTCTTGGGCACCACATGCAAGGGGCTGACCCACTTGGAGTCGGAAATGGGATAAATAAAACCTGCTCCCCACCATTTTGATATTTCCTTCATCACAACCTCTCTCAAGTTGGGGTTCAGACGCCGCTGGAACTCACGCGACGGCTTCGCCCCCTCCTCGAGATAGATATGGTGGGAGCACACTGATGGACTAATCCCATGGAGATCTGCTACGCTCCATCCGATCGCCTTGCGGTTCTTTTCAAGAACCCCCATCAAACGGGATTCTTGCTCTCCAGTCAACTCGGCGGAGATGATGACTGGGTACATCTCTGGATCGCCCGCAAGGAATCGATACTTCAGCGAAGTAGGGAGCGGCTTTAGCTCTGGAGTGCTGGGTGCCGGCAAATCTGGCTGTGGAAGAAACTGAGTGAACGCTGCAAGGTCGGCCAAATCTGCCTGGGAAAGTGAAAGCATACTCTCGCAAACTGGATCGGGAGAAGGCTGCTCTACTGCACTGTCTCTGCTCTGCTCTGCATCTACCTCCTCCTCATCAATAGGCTCAGATGGACTCAGGTCTGGCATCTGATCATAGCAATCGGCCCAATCAGACTCTGAATCCGAGGGATCTGTATCAGTACCACCGGAAAACAAGGTGGCCTCAGCACCACCATCACCAAACATCGTGCTGCGATCGAGGACCGGCTCTGCTGCCTCAATGGTATCCTGAACCAGGTCTGTGCTCTCCAGACTCTCCTCTGCTATCGTCTCTGCATCAGCCATGTCTGAAAGTGAGAGGGTGGTCTGTGTCTCATGGTCTGCCCAAGCTGCCTCATCATCTGTGATCACAAAATCACAGTCCTGGTGGATGTCTGGCTCTGCGTCTGTCAGTTGCTCTGAATCGGTACTCGCATCTGAGCGGGATCTGAATCTGGCTCTATAGTCCTCGACCGTCTCTATTTGTATACTCTCGCCCTGGACGCGAAAGTACACCTTCCCGCTATCATGATCAGTCACCGCCTTGGCTGTGGCCAAGAACGGACGACCAAGGATGATGGGGGTATCGGTCACTGACTCAGGGATCTCCATGTCCAACACTACGAAGTCCACGGGGAATTGCAGGCCCTGAATAGTGACGATAACGTCTCGTAATAACCCCTTCGGCCTCTTGACAGATCGATCAGCGAACTGAAGGACTGTCCTGCTCTGTCGAAGAGTGCCCAACTCAAAGCGGTCGAGAAGGGCTGCCGGAAGAAGGTTAATCGACGATCCGCTATCTAGAAGAGTACGGTCGAACCACTGCTCACTGATCTGGCATCTGACATACGGGGCCCCTGCATCTGGCCTCTTGGCTGGCAGTCGGTTCTGGATCGCAAAGCACGTGGCTTTGGTCAGCACATGTATCTCTGAAGTGTGGTTCCTCCTCCTCCTCCTAACTGTAGTCCTCTCTCTCAAAGATCGCTGGAGAAGGGGGATGTGCTGCAAAGCCTCCTGGAGGGTCAGCTGAATGTGGAATCGGTCAATCATGCTCTGGCTGAACTCCTCAAGCTCTCTCTTTTTGGGATTTTCTGTTTTCTTCCCCTTCCCCATCTGAAGGGCTCTAGGGAAGGGGATCACTGGGTCCTTCTCAGATGAAGGACTAGGAAAAGGTCTATGCGGTTCTAGGACCGGATCCACACATACATCATGCACCACAGTGGGACCAGAAGAAAGTAAACCTTTTCCTTTATTCACAACAGAGTTCCGAGATACATGAACACGAGGAAAAACATCATCTCTCTCTCTACAAACACCGGTGGCCTCAGTACCACCACGGGCTGGCTGCTCTGCTGCTGCTGAAGGTAGACGTCGTGCGGCATCAGTACCGCTGGCTGGCTCGGCTGAATGGGTGGCCTCCGTACCACCTCCTAGATCTGGTGAAGCGGCGGCCTCAGTACCGCCGGTGGGATCAGCATCCTTGGTGGCCTCAGTACCACCGTCATCATCTGGAGCGGCCTCAGTACCGCTCTCCTCCTCCTCCTGTGGCGCCTCGGGATGAAGCTCAGCTGAGGCGCCGCCGCCTGCTGGGGTCCTACCGCTCCTAAGTGTGACAAAATCAGCATCAAATAGATCCGAAGAAGTATCATCAAATGGGTCACTAGGAGTGGCTAACTCAGTATGTACTACCTGCTCAGATTTCCTCTTGAGGCTGTTCGGATTGGGCTCTATCTGTGCTGGTATGGCGGCCTTCCCTCTCACCAGGTCCCGCATCTCCTGGCGGAACTCGTCCATCTCCCGTCGGAATGTAGCCTGCTGGTCCGTGAGGAGGCGGGCGATGTCATCCAAGGCGGGGCTCTCATGGGAGCCCGACGGGTGGCCTCTCTGTGGGTGAGGCTGCTGGAACTGCTGTGGATAAGAGGGGTAGGATGGAGGGTGCTGCTGGTATCCCTGGTGAGCCTGCTGCTCACGTCTCCAAGACTGTCCCTGCTGCTGATAAGGACGAGGACCGTAGGATGACTGCTGCTGATACGCTGGGGGCTGCTGCTGCGGCTGGTGCTGGTCTCTCTGATGGGAGTACTGCCCTCCCTGTCCTGACGGCTGCTGCTGGGGCTGGGCACCACCACTCCCCCACCTGAATCCGGGATGGTCTCATCGGATCCCAGGCTGGGGGCGGTCGTACCAAATCCCGTTGACATCCATCAACGGCTCGGCATCAAAGGGGGCTGGCGGGAGTACTGCTAGAGGCTGGTCCGGCTGGTAGACCACCATCTGCATCTCTGGAGATGGTGGAGACTGGTAGGTGGGCTGCGGCTGCTGGTACGGCTCCGCCTGTACAAAGTGAACCTGTCTAGGCTGCACTGGGGTGCCGGAGCGCTGGGACGAGCTGCTGCTGCTGCCGGTGTCGCCTCGCGACTGAAGACGGGGCTGAGAAGCCGTCTGTGCCTCCTGGAGACACATGAGTTGTGTCGTCATGTCGCTCAAGACCTGTACCATCTGCTCCATCTGCGTGATACTCTGGCACTGCTTCTTCTCTATCAGTTCCATGCGGTCCAGCTTCTCGCTGATAATACCCATGTCCGCAGCTGATGACTCTAACTGTGCTGCTTTGGCTGCGGACGCACTGGATGGACCTGCATCTACCCGTGCTATCCTCTGGTACTGCACGGGTCCTGGCTGATGTGGCTGGGTCTTCTGAGTATAGAGCCGGGTCTGAGACATCACCATATAATTCTCTGCCATCTCCTCAAAAATGGCCCAGACCTGGTCGTGGTCCTTGGCGAAGTAGGACCCGCCACAAGAAGCATTCACCAGGCCCTGTAGCTCTGGTGACAACCCGCTGAAAAAGCTCTGAACGAGGTTCGGCTTCGTGATGTCGTGGTGCGGGCATCGGTCCAGGAGCTCTCGAAACCTCTCCCAAGCCTCGTGGAACTGCTCGTTGGGGAACATGGAGAAGTTGCTGATCAGGGCCCTCGCTGCATTCGTCCGCCCGAGTGGATAGTACTTGTTCAAGTACTCGGTGCGGAGCTGCTCCCAAGTGTAGACAAATCTCCCCAAATGTTTCAGCCAGGTGGCTGCTCTGTCTGCCAGTGAAAAGGGGAAGGCGATCATCCTGATCGTGTCCTGGTCCACATGTCTGTCGTGGACAGTGCTGCATATCATCAAAAACTCCTGGAGGTGGAGGTGGGGCTCCTCTGTAGCAAGTCCATGGAACCGAGGAAGCATCTGCAAGGTGTTCGGGGGGAACTTGAAGTCCCCCACGATAGCTGGAACCACCACCCAATGGTGCATCAGTGTAGATCCGGGGTTGTGCAACTCCCGCATCGGTCTCGGTGGTCCTGCTCCTCCTGCGGCTGCTGCCGCTGCGGCGGCGGCCGCGGCTGCTGCTGCTGCTGCTCGTGCCTGTGCATCTGCATCCGGGATCTCCTCGGGCTCGCTCTGCTGATCTCGCTCTGCTCGGAGCCTCTCCAACTCTCTCCTCATCTCTATCATGAATGCTCCCTGATCGCGGAGCTGCTGCTGGACTGCATCGAGTGATGCGATCAGGGTGGAGTTGATCGCTCCCTGGTCTAGTACAATGTGCTCTGGTCAACGGGAGTGATCATCAGAACTGCCTGCTCCGGCCATATCGACGTCTGCAAAATCAAACGAGCCCAGCTCAGGTGCTGTCAAATGTATCAATCTCTCCTCGGGCTCGTGTCTCTCAGGAAGGTCAGAAAGGGGGTCGAGGGGGAACAGGGTGGAGTCATACTCGGGCTCGGAGAGCGGGTCTGAGCTCTCGCGAGCCAACCTAGATGATGAGCTAGACGCGCCCGAAAGCGGTGCAACCAGAGGCTGCCTAAGAGATCGTCTACCCATCATCTTGATCTGGCGAGTAGGGCAGATGAGATCTGGAAAAATTATGATCTAAAAACAAACCCCCGGTTCACCAACGCAACGCGAGCTGAAGACCGTGAAAGTTCGGTCAAATTATCTTGTCAATTTTATTTTGGTGAACACTCAAGATATCAGAGCGCTTACGTGACCTGTTAGGATATCCGCTGCTAACCCAACCGACTGGCCCGCACGGGAGAGTCGGTAATCAGTCAGGTGTAGCAACGGGGGGCTCTACCTAGTGTGCGGGTCACTCTCTCGCGCATACAAACCAAGCAATGAGGGGGTTGCTCTCCCCAAGACAGAATTTTTAGGGTGAGCGAGTTTTAAGGTCAATAATCTTAGCAGTCCCAATTTTATGATTTCACTTTTTAGGTATTTTTCAAAGCAAACAAATCGCCTAACGAATTTTTCGATTCTCCTGATTATTAAGTCAAAAACAGGGGGGAGAAGTCGAAAAAGCCGATGCACGAGAAATCAATGATGCATGCAAAGTCAGAAATGCGTACCTTGCTCCAGCTCTCTACATGCAATATGATCCGCGCATAAAATAAAAGACAGAAATTAAACTAACCTAAATGATGCAGCGGGAAGCCGAGTCCTAGACGAGCAACTTCTAGCGAAGAACCGTCTAACCGGTCACCGACCTCCAAGCCAAAGAGTCCGGTCTTGGCCCGTCCCTCCCCTGCCCGACAAATCGGGGGTAGGAGTAAGCGCTTTACAGGACGGGCTACGGCACGTAGGCTACGGAGGCTAGCGAGTCGGTTATTTTTATTATTTATTTTAAGTAGGTCCAATTACGGTCTATAGGAACAGATATGTCATTAAGGTGTGTGGATCCTACTTAATTACGTCACAATCACCAGAAAGTCCTAAATCTAGGGGCTCGAGCAAAAACCGCGAAAAACCGGAAAAGACAGTAAGAAAGAAAGAAAAATAAAACCGCGAAGAAAGCCGCGAAAAACCGAAGGTCCTAATGGGTCCCCCGAGCACACCGGTGCTCGGCGAAACAGACCCGCTACGATCACAAGTCCAAAAGTGTCCAAGTCCTGTCCCTGTATTATTACAATAATAATAAATGAAATAAAGTCCTAAGCTATCCTCACCCACTCAACTCTCCCTCTCGCTCTCTCCTGCGGCTTCGTAGAGAAAGAAGCCGCCTCCAAGTTCCTCGACTGCTCAGGCTCCTCGAATGTCGCCTCCGCGGTCCTCGGGCCCTCGCAAGACAGAGAAAAGAGTGGTCAGACCAGTAAAAATAATCAAATGAAAAGAAAAAGAAATGAAAATACAAGTCAGGGTATATATGCAAAAATGAAAAGTAAAATAAACACACAATATAAAACAAAAATAAAAATAAAAGAAAATCGAAATAAAACAAAGTAAAACAAAAAGAAACTAGATACAAAAACCGCGAAAAGCCGCGGACTCCGAAGAGCCGCGAAAAAAACCGCGAAAACAAAAACGAAAATAAAGACAAAAATACTACTAAGCCGTGCTCCCCGGCAACGGCGCCATTCTGATAACAGGCCTGATCACTAGGGTATGAGGTACAAAAATAGGGACGTTGTGACCAAAGCAATCAGACCATGTATATCAAGAAATATCAGACCACTAAACACGTAAAATCAATCAAGCACAAAAGAGAGCGGTCTCGCTATGAGATTAACCTGGTATAGCACCCAGGGTCGAACACAAGGAGCACGGGTTGGCCAGAGGCCTACGAAGTAGTAAAAAGAAAATAAAATAAAAGAAAAGTATTTTTTTAGTGGTTTTTAATAATTTTTATATTTTTTTGGATTTTTTAAAAAGTGGAGAAAATAAAAGAAAGCAAATAAAAGCACACTTTAGCTAATTATTAAAAGCACCAAAAATCAAGCAAAAATTCAAGAAAAATTGTTTTTATGTTTTTTTTAGTGTTTTTGGTGAATTTTTGGGATTTTTATAAGGTGTATTTTATTTTCTAAAAATCAAACAGTGCTAAAAAGACAAGGTACTGTCCAGCCAGGCCCAAAACCCAAAAATAAAATATTTAAGGATCTCAGAGGGACCTGGAGGTAATTTTCCTGTATGCTAGATAAAAAGAGGAAAATTAGGGCACCAAAATTATTGTTTTTGGGTTTTTAAATTATTTACTATAATTTTTATGAGTTTTTAGGTGTTTTTAGATTTTTAGGGTTTTTACTCAATGAAAAATAGCCAAAATTGGCTAGAAAATCAAGAAACACACAAAGAACAGTAACTAATTTTTTTAGAATTTTTGGGGGTGTTTTTATATTTTTTTGGGATTTTTAATTCTAAACAGTAGCTAAAATAGATGTTTTTGAATTTTTAAAAATAACAAATAAAATAAAAAATGTCCTCAAAAATTCTCAAAAATTCTACAACATGGCAAGAGCCATGTGTCAAATTTTCATCGAATTTGGAGGTGATTTGATATTTTATTCAAAAATCAAAAGGGGGCACTGTGCACAGGGACTTAAGTGCAAATACCCGAAGTTCTGGGGGTCCAGGTGCAATTTTCCCAGCAAGTCACGTGCGTGGCACGTGCCTGGGGCACTCAGGGACCTTTTTGTAAAGAAACTAGGGCCCGGGGACTATTTGGTAACACGTACCAAAAGTCCAGGGACCCCAGATGCAATTTACCCTACAATACACGCACATGTGCGATTAAAACATTCACAGGGGTAGATATGCAATTCCTAAAAAGTTTTCATTCATTAACAAAGCACCCAGAACTACAGGACTAATATTGCAAATACACCAGATATACACGTGACGACGCACGTGGCTCACACATACAGGGGCATAAATGCAAATACTAAAAAGCACGAGGTCCAATGTGCAATTATCCAAACGTAAATAAAAAGCATAAAATATTTACAGGACTGAAATGTAAAGCACAAACTACGAGGGAGCCTAAGGTAAATTACCCCTTTATTACGTCGACGGCTGGATGAGCGCCACGTAGCTGATCTAACGGTCTCGAACGGCTGGCGCTTCTCTTCGTCCGCACGTGAGCCTGATCGATGGCTCAGAGGGGGCCACGTGGATGATCGAACGGCCTGGGGTGCTGGTGGTTCTCTCCTCTGCTCTAACGGTCCAGATCGCCCCTCTGGATGATCGGGCGGTGGCTGCTCCTTCGTGGATGGACGATCAAGATGAAACCTGGAGCTAGCGGGCGATCGGACGGTGGTGGAGGATACTGGAAGAACACTCAGCCGGCGAGCTTTGCCGGCCTCGTGCGCGTGCTGTGGGCCTCCTCAGCTGCCTCTGAAGATTGGAGAAGATCGGCGATGTCTTCCCGCAGCTGGTGGTGGCCTCTGATGGCCCAGCCGAGCCCTGGAGGGGCTCCGGCGAGGTCGACGGAGGGGAGCTCCTGACCTGGATGTGAGGGGGCCTCAGATGGCCTCCTCTTGACCTGCAAAATAGCTCAAGAGCTTCGCGGGTCGAGGGCAAAGTGTCTCGACCCGATGAAGCGGCGTGAAGGTGAACTGTGGGTCGGGGCGAGCGAGCTCCGACGAGCGGAGGACGGTGGAGCTCGAACCCCAGCTCCTGTGCGAGCTGGGTTGAACGAAGGGGCGGAGAAGGTGCGTGAAGGGATGGCGAAGGTGACTGGGTGTTCCGATGATCGAAAAGATACACGATATGGCCGGAATCAACGGAATACGTCGGAGCTACGAATTGGGGGAAACTAGAAATTACGCTAAATGGGAAGGCTAGAAGGTTACCTGGGTGGAGTGGAAGACTGTGCTGGAGCTAAGGTAGCTCCTGGTCGTCGCCTCGAAGGATGTCAAGGCCTGAGGCTCGAGCTCCTGCACGGGGCGGAGCACGGCGGCGCAAAGTCGCCGGATCAGTGGTCCGGCCACCCCCTCCTCACTGCTACAAGGGCAATCGCGAGCTGTCACCTCAGGGATCGCTCTGGAGGTCACGGGACGAAGGGTGGATAGCCAAAGATGGATGAAAATGGGGGCGGAGCTCAGGCTATATACGGCTAGGGGTCCGGAAAGATGGTGATCGGGCGAGCTCAGGAGCGCGCGGATCCCGAGGGAGCGGCTCCGGCGAGGATGCCGGATGCGAGTGGAATGATCCGGACCCGGGATTTGGGGGGTTGGCCATCGGGTCATCTGTGGAAAAATGGGAGAAAACGGGTCGGGCACAGAGGACCCGGCTCTGGTGGTCCTGGGGGGGGGGGAGTTGACCGGGGTCAACAATCCCCCGTGGACCAATCAGAGCCCGCCAAGCTTTGAATTTTTATTTGATTTTTTTGGGCCATAAAATGACCGAATTTTCAAAAACTTAAAACATGAAATATTTTTAATTTATTTTTTTTCTATTTTTTGTGATTTTTAATTAATTTTTGGAAATAAAAATAAGGTATTTACATAGTATAGCTATACATAGGTATATATACAATATAGGGTTTTTGATTTTGATTTTTAATTAGTTATTTTTATACATTTTTATTCCTATTTTATATTTTATTTATTTATAGAATAAAATGAGGAATAAAAGGCTATTTTTATTTTATTTTTATTATTTATATACATAGAGGAAGTAATTAGTTATGTACAATTATGTACATGGCACATGTACAAGATATTTTTGTATTTTTAATTTTGTTATTTTTATTTGATTTTTGTTTTAATTCTTTTTATTCATTTTTTTTACAATATATAGCATAGAGTACTTACAAAAAGTTTAGAAAATAATTTTATTTATTTATAAGGATAAATAAATAAGGAAGGTGTTCTATGTACATGGTGAAGGGGTATTTTTGAATTTTTGATTTTTAAATTTTTATTTTGTTTTTAATAGCTTCTAAATATATACACAATATATACAAGCATATTTTTGGGTGAGGAAAATATAATTTTATTTATTTACATAAATATTTACACATGAGCCCCTATCTCCCTCTACTTTGGCTTTTATGCGGTCAGGCCCATGCTGAGCCCTCCCTTGGGTTAGGTTGCTCAATATTTATTCTAAATATTTCCCTCTTTTTCTTTTTCATCTTTATTCTTTTATTTTTGCACAAAAATATGCTAATTATAGGTATTTACAAACATGCATGCTTTTGCTAATTATTCCTATTTACAAGTATCTACATGCATTTTCATAGGTTTTTGTAGCTAAAATATAAGAATAAAGAGTGATGAATGGGTATTCATCAGTTATCAAAATCACTCTAATTGCATATAACTTTTAATAAGCTATTTAATGGAGGTGGTTTCATATTTTTTAGAGTTAAGATGTAAAAGTTAGGTTTTGGACCCTCATTATACACTATACACTATTAAAACATTCAATTTATTTATTCTTTATTATTTTTACAATTTTATATTTTTATTATTGTGTGAATTTTATAACATATGTATATATTTAAATTAGAATAAAATCACAAAGAAAATATAAAATAAAATAAGTCTATATCAATATATAGACAAAATACCTATAATAATACCTGTATACAAATAAAAGGAGAATTCATTTTTCATTCTTTATTCTTTATATAATCTTGTAAATATCATTTATATCTTATTAAAAATATAAATCTAAAATAAAACCATAAAACAAACAGTAAAATAAAATAAAATACAAGAATACATAGGTAAATATACAATACATATACCTACATATTATACACACCTATTTATTTTAGTATACAAATATATCATAAAAATACAAAAAAATATATTTATGTACCTAAAAATAAGTTGTAAATATATGAAATATGAAAATAAAATAATAAATTAAAATAGACAAAATAAAAATAAAAATAATAAAAATATAGATGAATATACATATAGATATACACTCAAAAATTAACTTATAATACATAACACCAAAAAATAAATAAAAATTATATTAAAATATTACATTAAATAATAAACATTTTTTATTATAAAAGCAAAAATTAATAAAATCATTTATTAAATTTAATTAATAAATTTCTAATAAAGCATCCTGTTTTGTCTTCTAGCGTCTGAGATGGTCCAATAAGAGTTGTTCGTCTGTTGACCCTTGGTCAACTCCCCCTCCAGGCGTCTGAGTTGATGCACCTATCGAATCCCGCATTTTCGTCATTAATTCCCGCTTGATCCATCAATCAACTGCACTTGATTTCCTAACAAGAAATTATCATTGATCATCCATGATACACATCGAGCACTTAGATCCCTGTACATAGAACCAATTCGTTGCATTTGACTGACCGATAAGGGTGTGTCCTCACGTTTATAAATAAATACCTCCTCCCTCCATTCCAAATTTAGTCATTTCCTAAACCCTAGAATCCCTCAACTCTGGTCTAGCGTGTATCTTTATGACTGGAGGAGTCTCTTGGAGCTTGGCGGCTGTTGGAGGGCGAAGAAGGTGCACCCACGACCATCTCACCAGCGTCCCTACTCCCTGATGTTGAACCTAGGTAAGAACTACATTTTTTATGATTTATAGGTAGTTGTAGCTTGTATGACCATTTTTTAGCGTTTTATTTCACTAATTAGTTAGTAGAGTAGGTTAGTTTAATCTGATGACCCTCACCGGAGCTCCGATCCGACCACCTTCTATTTCACCGTAAACCATCGTACTTGATCCCCCTAATCATTTCACTCCCTCCCCCTAATGCTGCTTCACACCCCACACACCTCATCTCACCCAGATCCTGCACGGATCTGGAGATTCGGATCTCCTCCTCCTCGCTCACTGGAGATTCGCCATCAGACCCATCCACACGTCTATTTCCCCCCTTTACTGGCCGAGGCACTTTTCCCTTGGCCTCGTGTGTTTTCAGTACAGGTTAGGAGCGTAATGGAGCCCTCCTAGGCTCAACTCGACTTGACCCGAAGGTTCCCAGGTCGCCAATCTTCCTCGAGCCCGCTAGGCCTCTTCTTGGAATCCTAGACCTTCTAGCAACCATCAGCATCTACGGACGACCTCACCTATCGTGTAGAACCACAGAAGATTGGAGAAGAACACCAGTGGAGGAAGCAATCGACGCTCGAAGCTCGGCGAAGATGAGTTCTTCCCTGTTCTTCGAGCGAAGCAGCAACCGTCCGATGGAGGCGCCACTCCAGTTCTAATCCTGACCGTCTATAATCGTCATGCTCCAGCCGTCTGATGAAGCCCCAGATGAAATCAAGACCGCAGATCGATGAAGGGGTATCGCACGTCCAGGTTGCGCCACGTGGAAAAGTGAGAGGTGCTCAATCGTTCGATGGTGCGCTAAAAGGGGGTAAATTGCTATATCTCCCATGAGTTTTTGTATTTATCATTTTGTCCTGTAAATAAAATATGAAGTTTAAAATAAAATGGAAATTTCTAAAAGGATCCATGTACTTTTTTAATTTCATTTGGGTCCAGTTCATCTCAGCTTACGTGTCGTCCCACGTGAGCTGGGCAAATTGCAGGGACACCCATGCGACTTTGTGTATTTATTTTTAGTACCATAAAATTTAATATAAGTGTATATTTTTGGAAAAATGCACCTGAGCCCCTGGACTTTATTTCATTTGCAATTATGCCCCTGCTAGTTTATGTAATTTTGGTGCTTGAGTTTCATTTATTAAAAATAGCATCCTAGCTCTTAAAATTGTGTAAAAATAGGGTTAGATGCCTGGTAGCATGTAATTTCATGCCATGAATTTACTTTACAGTTTTTAGCATTTTAACATTTATTAAAAATCAAAGGGCTTATTTTTATACTGTGTAACTTAGAAAATACCAAAAAGTTATTAAAACATCTAGAAAATTTCCAAAAAATGATGTATTGTCTATTTTACTATATTTCAACTCCAAACCAAAAATCACTAAAAATGGAAAAAGGAAAGGTCTAAAAATTAAAAAACTCTTAAAACCTTCATAAAAATTTATAAAATCTCTTATAAATTCAAAAATATTTTTTTCTAATTTATAATTTCCTTTATGTAGTTGTTTATGCATAAAATTGATTTGAGTAATTTTGGACTTTATTTGATATTTTTAATATTCAAATAAATTTTGGGTATTTTTAAATCATTGATTTGGGATATTTTTTACTTTAAAAATCCATAAAAATTAACATTCCAGAAAATTATAAAAACATTAAAGATATTTATAAAAACCAAAAACAATTTTTATCTTATATTTTATTTATATTTACTAGAATTTTTAAATATATTACTATATATATCCTTATTAATCCTTTTTATATATTAGAAGAAAAAGAAATATAAAAAGAAATAAAAATATAAAACCAAAAACAATAAAATAAATAAAAATTATAAAAATAAAAATCCATAAAAATATAAAAATAAAAAACCCACAAATATATATATATATATATATGTATGTATATATATACATGATAAATGACATGGTTGTAAATAAACTCTTTGTTCACAAATAACCATAGGCTACCCATTTTGCTCTATGTGGATCGACCTCTACGTGCTTACGTGTTATGCATCTTGTAGTAGAGAAAAATAAATTTTACTCATGATGAGCGCCCGATCGATTAGGGTTAAGTATCAAGAACCAAACAAGGTCATTGCGACCCCGACCAATCAAACAGGTTCAACAAGAAGAAATAAACCACTCAAAAAAATATATCCAAAACAATCAACACATGTGTAAGCAATTTGCTATTTTATTTACCTGGTATAGCAACCAGGGTTGAACACAAGAAGCACAAAAAACCTACGAAGTAGTCAAATCTCAAAAATGAAATAAAAGATTTTTTAAGTGGTTTTAAGTTTGCATATTTTAAATTTTTAATAAGGAAACAAAATCAACAACAATAAGAAAAAGGCACACAACAATCTTTTTGGATTTTTTTGTAAGGCTAAAAATGCTCAGAAAATTAAGATAAAAATATTTTTGGAAATTTGAGTTTTTCAAAATGTTTTTGGTAATTTTATGGGATTTTTTTTTGTGGTTTTCTAAAAATCAAACAAGGCACAAAAATGCAAACATTTCACAACCAAGAATAAATTGCAAGTTAAAAATGTATAAAATCCCTAAAGTCCTGGATAATAATTTTATGGCAAAATACAAATACAAACCTACAAAAGGAACTGAAAATGAAATTTTTGAAATTTTTGTGATTTTATATGATTTTTCTGAGTTTTTAGATGTTTTGTAATTTTTAGGGTTTTTATAAAGGTTTTTCAAATAAAATAAAACTGTAAATAAAACACGCAAAAGGGTAACTACAATAATTTTTATAGAATTTTTAAAGTATTTTTCAAATTTTTATGATTTTTCTAAGCTAAACAAGGGTGTTTTTAAAGGTTTTTGAATGTTTAAAATTATAAAATGCAATCAAATAAACTCAAGAAAATCGTAGTAAATATTACAAGCCAACATGAGTTAGTTATAATTTTTATGTGATTTTTCGAATTAATATGCTATTTATTAGGTCCAATCAAAGACAAGCAATTAATCACAGTTTACAGGGACCTCGTTGCAAATACTTCAAGTTTATGGGCTAAATGATAATACATTACAAAACCTCAGGGCTCAATCTGCAAAAATCCCAATCAAGCAAACACGACACACGTGATCCAGACTGATAGGGGTATCGTTGCAAATAGTAAAAACATGCCATTCAATTCATAATAGTGGAAAAGCACAGGGCATAAAGCGCAAATAACCCAAAAGTCACGTGGACATACACGTTCCACAAACTGAGAGGGACTAAAATGCAAATAAAAAACACAGGGTCCAAACTGTAAAATTTCTTAACTACAATATTTATTTAGTGGACTAAAGTGAAATATAAAAACATGCAGGATAAAAGGGAAATATACCCTTGCAGGCGCGTGCGGGGCACATGGGGACGCATGGCTGGCTCCTACGAAGGCGAATGCTGACGGTGGGGATCTGCTCTGCTATGGATCTGATGGCTTAGGCGCGTGGAGCAGGTGTACAGGTCTGATGGCTTCTGACCCGATCAGACGACGCAGGGAATGCCGGCCTTGATTGCCGTTAATCGTGCATATGGCGTCTCTGAAAACGGGGAATGATGGACGGTTGGGATGGAATCTGGACGAAGTGGTCCAGATCTGACGGTGGCTGAAGATGGTGGAAGAACTCCGCTCGAGGAACTTCAACTGGCCATGGAGGAAGATCGACGGACCCCCTGACGTCGTTGAGAGGTCCAATCCAACCGTGAAGCTCCTCCGAGTGAAGTGGTGGGCTCCGATGGGGTGACGAACACTGGAATGCGCAGATCGGTGGTGCTCCTCCTGGAGCTGCACTACCTGAGCAGTCGATGAGCCTAAATGCTTCTCCTACGCGCGTGGATACCTGCAAAGGATGTAATGCTCAAAGGCAAAACTCCAGCGGTCGTTTATTGCATATGGGGATAAGGGAAGCGAAAGGGGGATGAACTTTGGGTCTTCGACGAATGTGAGGGAAGGTGCCCGAGCCTAATCTTGCTCCAGGATGATCAGGTTGCGTGGGACGATGGGAGGCGAAACGAGTCGTCAATATGAACAGGGAAATGAGTGGAACGAGGCTCCAACCTGTTGGTCGGAGTAAGGGAATCAATGGCGGAGCTAAATAGATGAATCGAATCAAAAGGATAAAAGCAGAAGATGCAAGTGTTACCTGAATCTATCAATAAGCTTAGAAGCTCCAGGTGAAGGTGGATGTCGGGGTAATGGCCTCAACCATGCTACGGCGGGCGGAGAGGCTGCTCGCGGCAGAACTGAAGGAGTCTAGGGAAGAAAGGGGGTGCGGGGGACGAGCTGATTGATTGTGGAGGTGGATGAGAGCATTTATAGGGTTCCCAAGGGTCTGAAAAGATCGCAAGATGGAGCATAACCCTAGGGGATCCGGATGATCCTAGGAATCCACAAAGATCATGGATGTCCGAGGAATATCGGGTCCAAAAATCGAGGAGAGAGGTGGTTGGAGTCGGGCAGGGAAATAGAAAGAAAAAGGTCCGGCGAGCCAGAGTCGGATTTGACTCGGCTGGAAGGGAGGGTTGACTGAGGTCAACAATCCCAGGTGGACCAATCTGAGAGCAGGAATATACAAAATAATTGGAAATTAAATAAAAATAACAAATGCATTTAAAATAAAAAGTGTATAAAATAAAAAATATTTATTATTTTTCAAAGTATTTTCTATGGTTTTTAATTATTTTTATGAAAAATAAATTAGTCTATATACAATATATAGTATTATATACATGTATAATATACCTATGTATCATATATAGGTTTTTTTATTTTATTATTTTTACACAAATACCCTTATTTTATATTTTATTTATTTACAAAATATTTTTAAGAATATAAAATATTTTTTATTTTATTTTTACAAAATATTTAAGGGTACATAGTAATTAGTGATGTAATATATACATGTTCATTTTGTACAAGTAATTGAAGATTATATTTTTATTTTATTTTTTCCGATTTTTATTTTATTTTTATCTTATTTCTAAGATTATATAGAAAGGTATAAAAATAATAATTTTAGTTTATTTTTTCAAAAATATGTAAATAATATGCACAAGTATAGGCCATATATAAAACACATAATTGACCCTATCTCTTTCTACTTATTCTATTTTGCTATCAGGTCAAGGATTGACATTCTCTTGGGATTTGGGTCACTCTGTGTTTATTCTAAATACATCATTCTTTTTCTCTTCCTTCATTCTTTTATTTAGCCAAAAACATGCTAATTATGTAATATTAACAAAGGCATGCAAATTGCTTAGTTATTATATTTATATGTATTTACATGAAGTTTTGCCAAGAAAAAGAGCTAAAATCAAAGAATAAAGAGTGAGAATCATGGATTCATCAACTCACTTGTGCTATTCAGTGATGTTATTTATTGTGTGGGTTATATGCTGAGCAATTGGGATTCCATGAGTGGTTGCCACAACGACTGTGTCTTCGCCTTATGTGAGACCCATTTAGGCCCTTGTAAAACCTCTATTATCACATGCCCCAACACGATACCCTCTGTCGCCATAAAGTAACTCTTTTCCCAGGAGAGTACCAGATTCACCTCCCTACACCGCCCGAGGACTCAGTCCAAGTGCGTTAAGCATGTATCAAAGGAATCACCATGCACCGAGAAGTCATCCATGAACACTTCCAGGAAATCTCCCACCATCTCAACAAATACAGCGATCATGCACCACTGAAAAGTGCTTGGAGCGTTGCAGAGCCCAAATGGCATGCGCTTGAACACATAAGTACCGAATGGACATCTGAAGGTGGTTCTTTCCTTGTCCTCAGGGGCTATAGCTACTTGGTTGTAGCCTGAGTAACCATTAAAAAAAATAGAAGAATGCTTTCCCCCGAATCTCTCCAAGATCTGATCGATGAATGGAAAGGGAAAGTGGTCTTTCTTATTCACGTCATTCAAGTGCCTGTAGTCAACACAAACGCATCACGATGTGGGTGCTCGTATCGAAATCTCTACCCCCTCCTCATTGGTGACCATCTGAATTCCTACTTCTTCGGGACAATACGAAGCGGGGCCACCCACTTGGAGTCAGAAATAGGGTATATAAACCATGCTTTGCACCATTTCTCAATCTCATTCTTCACAACTTCCAGTAGATTTGGGTTAAGTCTCCTCTGGAACTCACAGGAAGGTCTCACATTATCCTCAGTAAAAATGTGGTGCGGGTAGAGAGCGGGGTTGATCCCCATGAGATCTGACACTGTCCAACCTATTGCTTTGTGGTTCCTTTTTATGACCTCTAACAACCTAGACTTTTGTTCTAAAGTCAAGTCCGAGATAATGATAACAATTTATCTCTCTTTGGATCCCACAAGAAAGGCGTACTTCAGTGTAGGAGGTAGTGATTTCAATTCTGGCAATTTAGTATCATCAAGCAAATATGGTTGAACTGAATCTGAATCTGGTTGCGTGTTGCATGAAGGTTGGATCAACTGTGTAGTAATCGCCACCAACTCAGAAGTATTAGGAGTCAGATCGCCAAAGAAACATGATAATTCAGCCAAAGTCGCGTTCGACTCATCATCTATGTCTAATGATAGTTCCGAAGGGGATGGAGCTGACAGATCCTGATGGATCTTTTTATCATCATTGGAATAGGTAGATGCATCTCTCACAAGATCAGGCAACACCTAGCAAACTACATCATGCACTATGTCCTTTCTAGATGAAAGGGTCTCGCTATGTCATGAAGGAACCCGTTTCCGAATCCAATGCTGCTAATCATTCTGCAATCTGCCTCTAAAGATGAGTACTATGTACTACTCTCTGAATTGGGTCGCTGCCATTTTGTCTGCTTCATCTCAAGGTTCACCTCTCCACATGGAGAACGGAACTTCATCGTTCCCATACCATGGTCAAAAGTTTTGCCTAGGGTCCTAAGGAAGGACCACCTAAGAATGATTAGCGGTCTCCATGTCTAAGACTATGAAGTCAACCTGATAGTACTACCCCTCAATCGAGATAACGACGTTCTTCACTTCTCCCTTAGGTCTCTTCATTGAACGATATGCAAATTGGAGTAAAGCTCTGGATCTGTGAGGCGGTCTTAACTCCAAATTTCGATATAATGCTAATGGAAGTAAGTTGATTGGAGAGTTGTTATCTAAGAGAGTGCGTGCAAACGCAATGTCGTCAATACGATTCTCCATGTAGTGAGCACCCATGTCTCTCTTTTTCCTTCGTAGTTACCGATTCTTGAGACAATAGGTTGTGGCAACTGACAAGACATGAGTCGTCACATATTGGTTCAATTTCTTCTTGCTAACACTAGTAGGTGTGCATCTCACCTTAAGGTATTTCTGGAATGCAAGATGATTAGCCACATCCTCATCAAATGGACATTAACTGTGATATTCTCTTTATAAAATCGTGCCATCTCGGGGTCATCTTTCTGAATCTTTTGAATGCACTTTCATTCCATAAGGGCACGTGGGAAGCAATTGAAGCAAGGGAAATAGAAGATGAAGAATCTGAATCATGAACTAAAAGATCATTCTTTGAATTAACAGAAACAGAGTTCTTCATACATAAAATTTTTTGATGCAATATGGGAACAAAATCAAAACTATCTACTATAGATTGTAGAAAAGAAGCTGTAGTGGTATCTGCCATAATAGGAGGTGCAAGGTCCTCCATAGAATCCAAGATATCTCCATGTTGTTGATGCTGCAATCATACTCTCCTTCTCTTCTCGGCTCCCTGAGAAAAGATCCTCAGATGGTGCTGATGGGGCCCCTGAATGTGATGCATCTCCTCCTCGTCCTCTCAAGACTCCTAAGGTAGAGCTCCAGAGAGGCCCCTCCTCGTGTCCCTCGCCCGGTCAGGTACAATCATGGTCCTTCCGCTCCTGAGTGACATATGGTTAGCCTCGTCACACAAAAGAATCTCCTGTTCAGATCTTAGAGATGTTGAATAGTATACCTGGCCAAGGTGCTGCTAAGAACCAGAACGGTTCAAGCTATTGGGATTAGCCTGAACTTGGGCTAGGATCGAGGTAGAGGGTGCAGACTGCTCGTCTCTCCATCTAGATAGGCGGTTGACATCCACCCGTAAGTCGTAAATTTCATTCTGGTAGGAATGAAGTGTGTCGAGTGTCTGTTGAAACTGGGAGTCCATGGGACCAGACGAAGAAGGAAGTAGAAAAGACTGAGAATAAGAACGGGAAGACCGACCTTGCTGGTCGAGGTACTGCCTCTGCTGCTAGTGGTGGTGGTGCAGGGGTGGCTGAAACTGTGGGCCCTACTGGCCCGCTTGGTCTGGACCTGTCGGCCATATTGTTGGTACTGTTGTCGCTGCTGCTGCTGGGGTGGCTGGAATCGAGGGATCTAATGTGAAGAAGGTGGTGCAGAGGTGAATGTGGTGTTGTGAAATGTCGGGGGACACTGGTGAGCCTATCGGTCCCCTACCTCCCTACCTGGCAGGGTCATGAGTATACCATACTCCATTCACCTCCCAAACCAGTGGAGGCTCCTCCTGAACTGTCTCTGTGGATGGGGGCTGCTGCTGGGCCGAATGGGTATACGATTGATCCAGATCCCATGGCTAGGGTTTCCCTGACACCAACTGCTCCTGAACAAGGTGAACTCGGTATACGGGTGTAGCTGGTGCAGTCACGGCAGGTATCTTTATCTTAGATACCTTCTCAGTCAACTCCTCCATCTGTCTTGGAATCTTGGAGACGCTCCTATATAACTCATCAATCCTTCTGTCAATCCTCTCGACTATTGTGAGCTTCTCCGCAAGGAGTCCTATGCTAGGGATCACGTCCTAAGAGAGATCGATTACAACTGACCTTTCCCCTCCATATGAGAGTGAATTGGGGGACTGTGCATACGCCATACTGGCATTCTATGAGTGTCTAGTCTCATCCATCTACTCGAATACTCTCTAGACGATATCCGCTCCACGTGACGTATAGATGCCTCCACAGGTAGCACTCACTAAACCCTGCATCTCAGCGTTGAGACCGGTGAAATAACGATTGGACCAAGATGTTGTCATCTAGACCATGACAAGGACATTTTTATAGCATATCCTTATACATCTCCCAAGCATCACAGAAGGCTTCATGGGGTATCTGGGAAAAGCTAGGGATATGTGTCCTCATCATGTTAGTCCTACTCAGGGGGTAGAACTTCCTTAGAAAATGGTCCTTGAATTGGGCATATGTACCGACTGTAATTCCAAGATTCTTCACCCATTAGTCATCTTTGCCACCCAAGGCAAGTGGCAAGGTTGTGAGCCTAATATAATCCTGGATAACATTAGGATGTCTAAGGTTAGCACAGACGAGTTCGAAGTCATTTAAGAATGTGTATGGCTCCTCATAAGCATTCCCATCAAAGTACGACAACAAGTTCAGAAACTGCAGCTTCACCTCAAAAAATCAACTTCATGTTCGATCAGATTCAAATAATTCCGAATTTTGTACTATCTCGAATTGTACGCCGCATCCATTGGTGGTTCAACCCCAACATTGAGATGTTCTAACTGAGCTCGGAGTAAGGAGTGTTGTTGCTCAGATGCAGCTAATCTGGCTAGTATCATTCTCACCAGGTCCTCATGGTGTTCTTCTTCCTCTTCTTTCTTTCTGGGAGGAATTTTACTTGAATCTTCTATGGGAACTAGATCAACAATGTGGTCTTAATTATAAGAGGGATATAGAATAAAGATATTCTCACCGAGGCAAAGATCTTCCTCAGTGCAGTGGGAGGAGAGAAAGAGAATGGTTTATGAGTGACATCCCGAGAGTGAGTGATCCTGAACTCAAGAGGGTCATGAGTCCAGGTTGGATTAGGTTGTGAATGGACCTTTGAAGATGTACTTCTTGGAGGGTTCAATGAGAGATTTGCGAAGTCCGAATAAATATCCCCCTAATTAGTCATCTTCAATGTTAAAAGAACCATTCAGAACACAATATTCAATGAGACGCTAGTTCTACGGTGAACTTGAATGTGCAGAGAATACTCACACAATACAAACGCAATGCAAACTCCAAATTCACCAACTCAACACAAATGAAGATCGCAAGAGTTCGGTCTTTTATCTTTTCAATTTTATTTGGTGATTAATGCAAACTTTGAAAGAGTTAACAAGCTGTTAAGCGCATGTATTTCTCTAAAGACTAGCCTGACTCTTATGACAGCTGCACCTACTTTCAGCTAGTATGGATGTAAGTACGGAACATAAAACAGTTACCCGTTACTCGAGGACTGAGCCTTACACAGTGTCCTTTAAACCATCCACTCTGCTAAGGAAATCTGGACCGTTTACCAGCTACTTGTATTTTCTCATTGAGAAGTAGCTAATCATTTTTGTAGAATCAATAGTCAATATGAAAATCCTGGCTTGGCTCTATCCCAGTGTTCGTCTCTCTGACTTGCAAATAAATTGAAACGGTGAGGGATTTATGCACCCATAAAACAAGGTTCTTTTTGTTCCTATTCTTGTTTAATCAATTTGCTTAATTCAATCCCAATTTTAGAGTTAGGTTATCACTAGAAAATTAATCTGAGCACAACAAAGCACGTCTACCATTCAGTCCTAGTTTCCTTTTTAATCCTAAGTTATAAAACAATGGAGGAATCAGAAATCAAAATGCAAACGTGAAACGATGATGCATGCTCAAAAGAAGGTATACTTACAGCGACTCCCCGCATTCTCCACGTGTTATACAAAAATGATTTTTAAAATTTACACTAAATGCATGGAGATTGAGAAAACTGCACCTAAATAATATACTATTAGTGGGAAAGAATTGAGTTTAATTTGGCTAAGTAGTACATGTCTTTGTGTGTCTCATTATGAATCTTAAAAGGTGGTTAATCCTCTGAGATGTGTGGTCTAAACTTCGAAGGGTGCATACAAGTTTAAAATTACACTACCATGTGCCTATCCTAATTTCGCCACTCAAGTCGAGCCCCACCTTCACTGGAGAGTGAAACAGGTTTCGACACACACAAGAGAAAGTCCAAGTCCGGGTACACACGCGAGACCCCAAACGAAGTCCGCTGGAAATGTACAATTATTACAAAAACTTACAGGAAATAAAACCTAGACTATACACTCTCTCACGACTCGACTCGATCTTAATTTTAATGTGTTCCTTCAGTCGACTTATCACACCCGAGTTGCTCGACCACCTTAGTGGCCGATCCGTCGTATCCCTCGCACAAAAAAATAAATAAGATGATGGTAAGATAGATAGACTAAATAAAATAAAGCAAACAAAATAAATAAACAAAAAATGCAGAAAAAATAAACAGAGAAATATACACAAGAGAAACCGAGAGTCATACTATCCGGGGGTGGAAAACCAAAATCTAATTTTGTAAACTGATCCAAAGCCATTTGCTTCCTCGGCAATGGCGCCATCTGATTAACCTCGAATTACCCTATGTTAAATGTGTCGTGTTGTTGTAATCAGGAAATCGGGATAGATAAAAAATTAACTACACGAATTGATAAATCAATGAGATAATAAATATGCAGTTTTATGTATTTTTAACCTGGGCAAGCCTCATGGTCGACTCAAGGAGGCAAAGGAACAATGTAGGATCTATTTAGGTCACTTAAAACACGGTTTTCCAAACAAGATTTTTTTTATTTTTTATGTAATATAACTACAAATGCAAATATGTACTTGAATTAAGCTATTAAGAAAAACAACAACTTAGCCAAATAAAATTTTAATGTGAAATTAATCCAATTTATCTAAATTATATTTTTCCTAGAAACCTAATCCAATTACAAATGCAAAATGTATTTTTTTTGGAATTTTTGGATTTAAAATGCAACAATGAAAGATGAACAGTTTTCATGGGGTTTTTTCAGTTTTTCACACAAAAATAATGCAAAAATTATGAAATTTTACTGGAAGTAAAACATGATAAAATGAAGCTACAGTAATATTTTTGGAATTTTTCGAGATTACAATAGAATTTTATGAATTTTTTAATGGAAATAGAGTGAGTGTGAGTATTTAATTCCTAATTAATCCATGAAATCAATTTCTCCAAAGAACGATTTATCTCAAAATGATATTTTAATAAGAAATCCAGGAGATTTGAAATTTCGCAAAAATAAATTTTATGGATTTAATTAAAATCATTTACTGAAATCACTCAAGAATTTATTCTAGGCACAAGGATCTCCATTTGTATTTAAATTTGGATATAACTTAAAGCACATTAACGCATCACTTCTGATTTTTGCACAATCTTTGAAGTAAGCATTAATTAAATATGAATTTAAGACCATAAATTGGGTGAACTAAGCAATTTCTCACCAAAACAATTTTAATTAATTACCCAAGGCTCACAAAATTCTAATTAAATAGCCAAAAGGTACATGATTAGATGCACAAGAACATGCTATTTTTTATTAAAATAAAGATGCAAAACTGAGGTCCAAATCAAAACTTCAATACAGAGGTGTCCTTGAAAATCAGAAAATAAATAAAAAATAAAAAATAGCGCTAAGCATGCTTCTTTAATTACCAAAGCCCGCGAGGGTTTGCTTGTAATATTTGCGATGGGGCGTACGAGGTGCGCGTGACTTCCATCTGCTGGGGCGTGATCATAAGTTCCCCAACATACGCGTACAAGGCACGTGCTAGTTTTGGCTCGGGAGAGCTTCAGGTTCAACCTCCAGATGGTGCTGGTCCCTGCTCTGGACCCACCCAATGCTATGGCGAGGGAGTGGGCTTCAGGTGCGATTAGGGCGGCGAGGGCCTCGATCGACACATGACCGAGGAGGCGATTACAAGGGTGAAGGAGGCTCTGCATCTTGTGTTGGCTATGCGCGAGACGAAGAAGATGGGTCTTCTTCCTCCTTCTACTGCTACTATTGCTTGGGGTCACCGATGCCACAAGTTGGCGCTTGAGGATCAATTGGCAGAGCGTCTGCGATGGTGGTTGAACGGTTCGAGTGGGGAAGATGGTGGTCTGGTGGAGTTTGGCCCTACGTGTTTTTGTCGTGCGTGGTTCTCTATTGTGCAAGGAAGAAGGTGGAGAAGCTTGGCGTCGAGGCTGAGGATCAGTGGGTAGAGGTCTGCGAAGGGGCATGTGAAAGTGATGTGAACAGAGTGCGTACGATGATGATGGGTCCGAGGCAAAAGGAAGAGAAAGAGAGAAGGCGAAAGATAACAAGGAAGAGGAAGAAGGAGGAGAAAAAGAGAAGAGAGTTTGATCACATGGTGTGGTTGCTTCGCTAGACGAAGGTGGCACGAGCCAGCTCGCGGCTCAGAGGTGGTGCGAGGCCTCTTATGCAAGACTGAGAGATGGGATGCGATGATGTTGATGAACCCGGTCGACACATGACACGGGGGTGCACTAGAGCTTTGGAATCGATTTCGTCTGGAGAGTGGAAGCTTAGAGGAGATTCACAATCTTCGCTTCGAGCAGCGCGGCGATGGAGTCGCGAAATTGGGCAATGGGCTGGGCACCGTACTGCTACAAGGAACATATTCATTTCTTGGATCTCATCGAGATATCTAGGCTCGTCATCGCCGTCGAGCTCTGGGTGTGCTGTCACCAAACCTCGAGCAAAGCTAGGCACTAGTCTCTCATGTTGGTAGATGGATCGTGATGGGGGCGACCGGACATGTTTTAAGGTTAGCTGCAGAGGAAGGCCGAGATGGTCGGGTCATGCGGAGATTGTTGCAGTTGGGTTGGCGCAGGAGTGGGAAGAGAGGCGTGGGACGCGGGAGCGATTGCTGGGGGAGAGCTTCATCACCGTAAGATGCGGGGGCAGTTGCAACATGTGAGATAGACAGAGAGGGGCTGAGTCGCAGGGCCGGGCGGTTGCAGCCTCACGCGATGGGAAGAGTGGTAGGCGTGGGACCCGACTGTCGGGAGAGAGAAGAGAGAACACATGAGCGGGAAAGAGGTGGGCCATGTGGCATGCCCCAGGGCTGCCACGTGGCGACAAAATTAAATTGAAAATTAAAATTAAAATTAAAATTAAATAAAATAAATAATAATACAAATATATAAATAAATATTATATATAATTAATTAAATAAAATAAAATTAATAAAATAAAATGGGGTGACACGTGGTGGCTCCAGGAGCTGCCACGTGTCACTCACAGAAAACTAAAAAATAAATGTGATGAAAAATAAAAAAGAAATAACAAATAAGGTTAAATCAAAAAAGTGGTCAACACAAAAGTTGCACATCTCGACGAGATCTACAACTTTTGTGAAGGATCCAAAACCAAAAGAAGTCACCTGTATAAAAGGTATTTTTGGTGGTATCTTAAAGGTATAAAATACCACATTTTGGTCTTTTACAGATTTTTTTGGCATTTTTAAATAAGATAAATATTAAAAAAATAGAGAAAATATGAAAGAAATATTTACAACTCGATCTATTTTTTTGGATTTTAATAATTAAGAAAATACAAAGATAAAATAAAGGTCTAGTTTGGTCAATGTGTACAATATACAGTAGGGGCTCTAAATCAAAGTTTCACATACGAACTCCGATTCTTTTGAATTTGGTGTTGTTTTTAAGGTAATTGAGTGTACATTAATTAAAAAGTGAACAGGAGTCCATAGGAAACTGTATGAGAGAGATATTCATGTTTTAAGGTTCTTAGTCTCTAACTAGGGTTATTAGTCAATTTTTCAAGTTAGTATTTTTTGGGATTTTTCCTTTATAAGTGTTAGTAATATGTATATTGTAGAGTTGATTTTATTCAATTTTGAGTTAGGAAAAATATATAAAAATAAGTAAAGTGTGGTGAATATACACGTGATATTTACAAGTGAATATAGCTTCTTATTTAATGCAAAAATGCATGCTAAAATGCAGACATTAATTCTAAAGCGTGAATGATAATAATGCAAAATAAATGGAGAAATGCAACTAACTACTCAGGAACAAAGCTCTATTTTCAACTTTTAGAGTGATGAATCACAGATTCATCAGTGGGGCACCCGTCGACGACCACCCTCCAGCCCGACCTCGCCACCGCACCTTGCCTACACTAGGGCCTCAAAGTGCATGCTGCTCCTCCATCAGCCACCCGTGAGCCACTAGGCATGAGTCTCGAGGCCCTCCCACGTGCCACGCACATGCGGGAGGGAATGATTTGCAAAAGGGGCCCTCTACTTCCGCCTTTTTTCCAAAGAAGCCCAACCACCAAGGGGCATGTGCCATGTACGTGCCTCCCCTGGATATTTTGCAACCCCCCAACAGGGCCGATAATCACTTCTAGGTCCCTCTTCAGCAGTTTTATTTTATTTTATTTCGTAATTTTGCAAACAAGACCATGTCTTTCATCTGTATTTTAAACCATATTTTTTGCATTGTTTCATTGTTCAAAAATAACACTTTTGTTTGATGACTAATTCTTTAAATTGTGG
This sequence comes from Ottelia alismoides, assembly GCA_037367405.1. Lineage (NCBI taxonomy): Eukaryota > Viridiplantae > Streptophyta > Magnoliopsida > Alismatales > Hydrocharitaceae > Ottelia > Ottelia alismoides. The sequence continues at coordinate 657,550 of JAZKJV010003519.1, forward strand.
CATGCTTGTTATATTTTTATTGTCTGTGGTTAATTTATAATAATTGATCTTGTGGAAATTTGCATATCTTACCCATTCCGTGCTTAAAAATTCACATATATTTAACCATTGCTCAGAAGCTACAAAAAAATCACGGATAATAAATTTAGTTGTGTTTCACATTGTGGTAAAAAAGAATTGTATTTGCATACATCATTTGCTCTATAAAAATCATTTTGTGTATTTTAATATTTAATTTTTGATAGGTGTTAAATCTCACATTTTAAGGGTTTAGGATTTTTCTAAGATAGACCATCTAGTGATATATCTTGGATAATTTTATTCCCTATTAATAAGTAGGTTTAATATTTATTATAATTGATTATTGAGATTCACCTTATGTGCATTCATTAATTCTTCAAATATACATATTGCATCAGAAAATTCCAAAAAATACAGTGCATTCTTGCATCCTTTTTAACATCTTGGCCAGGTTTATGATTTTTGGACATCGTTTAATTGCGAACAATTTTAAATTTGCATTTAAAAATTGCATTAAAAATTCTGAAAAGATCTGCATCAAAAATCGTGCATGAACTTTGATAGACATTAACCTAGATTGTTCCTTTGCCTCCTCGAGTTCGACCCTGGGGCTTTCCCTGGCTAAATAAATATAAAATCACTCGAATTAAAATTGGTTAATTAATTAAGTGGTTATATTTCTTGATTGATTCTGATTACCTACCTATAACGAAGGATATTTTTAAAAGCATAAAAATGACATCTTAACGAGGGTAGTTGGCTATTCATTTAGGGCATAGGAGTCTATGTTTCTGGAGAAATTTGTATGACATATTAGGGGATATAGTGATGAAAGTATATATTTTAATTTTCAAAAAAAATAGAAAATAGGGGAAATGGGGCAATAGCTGCTCGTTGGCTACTCCCAGGGAGAATCCCCATTTTCCCCATATAAAAATATGCATAAAAATACAAAAATAAATTAAAAATTCCAACATGTATATATGCCAAGTAATAAGAACTCCAAATTGTCAAATTCCCAAATTCTGAACCTCATAAGTTCTCCATACAAACTTTAACTTCACTATACTCAACTTTAAAATTCAAGATATAAAATTATGTAAATAACGAAGCTAGTTCATCCGTGATGGAATCTGTTTGCAAAATTTCAATTTTTTGACTTAAAGACATCTGGGTTTTTGGGTTTCTTAATTTATTTTGTACATGTTATTTAAAGTAGAACCAGTTTAGCAATTTAGTTATCATCTTGATATATAGTTTATTTATGAAAATTTACAAAATTAAATTTCTAATTAGTATTTTAAACAAATTAAAAACACATACAAATAATTAAAAATGAATTGCATAGTACATGCATGTATTTATTAACTATAAAGATTATTTATTAAAATCAACAAAAAATCACTAAGTTTTATGTATTATTATCTAAATTTATAAAATATAAAATGGTACTCTTTATTAAAAAAAATAAGCCTTATTCATGTAGCATATTATACTTTTATTTATTGGTATTATATTTATATAACGTTAACAGTATATATATATATAATATCATTATTTAGATAATTTAATAATATATATTTTTCATTTGTGCTATTGTTTAAAATAACCTTATTTATTATTTACTACTAAATTCCCAATGTTTTCAACTCTTGGAATTTTGTGGCGTTTACACGTGTAAACATCACACCCTTCTTCCTCGAGAACATTTCAGCGCTTCATGTCATGCATTACATAAATATCCCACCTTCTCATATTTTTCTAGCCTTTTATTTGCACTCCAATCCACTCCATTCCATTCCCAGATTAACCTACCCTAAATTTCATTAGCCATTCAAACTATCCTAACAACCCTTCTCCTTGCCTATTTAAGGAGCTCAAATCCTTCATTAAAAAACAACTCTCTTAACATCAGTTCATCCCCAACTAAATTTGCACCCAATTCCAGAGCTCAGAGCCTTTATTCACGGTGGTGATAGTGCTGTGAAGACCTCCGAGCATTGACATGGGTGGAGGAGGAGGTTCCAAGGCTTCATCTACACCTTGAATCGTAACAACTTATGTTGTGTTCAAATCCATGTACTTGTTGATTTGTTGAGCCACAACCTAGAGATCATATATCTCCAAATCCACATGCAACATCCTTCACTTTTCGTTTTTAAATCGTTCATTGACCTCTTAGGTACCAATTTGGTTTGAATCTTTGTCTGGATTCCAATCCAGATGTAGTTTCCAGTTATTTAACTTGTTTCCAGTTCATTTATTTGATTGTTTTAGTTCATCACTCTAGATTCACGTATGTTCTATAACACATCTATTCACCCCACTTAGTTTGTCTTATATCTGGTCCCTTTACCCAATTAAACGTCATGTGTGAAAAAGAAGTAAGCTTATAGATCTGATACCATATCAACTCATTTAAATCCATTCTGAATTCTCATCTGACCTGAAGTGAAATTCAACTATTTATTTCAAGTCATTGCCTATAACATCCTGCTTCGATTTGTTTGCTCATAATGTTATAACACTGGAACTATTCAAAGGGAATCAAGTCCATTTCGATTTGCAGGATGCCATATATAACTGGAGCTTTCAAGAACAGAGGAGATAATAAGAATTCACAATTTTAGATCCTGACGAGCAGCTCCATAATCATGACTATTGAGAATATGTCTCCGAACACCTTGCTCACGTCCATATGAGTCCAACTATCTACAAAATAATGAAGGACTAGGGCATCTGCATCTGAACCACCTGGAGTATCCCTCATTCAAGAAGTTGGACATCCCCATCGTTCAGAATCAAGAATGGCAACAACCCGCAGCTCTTTAGAAGATTCATCCCATACCTTTCCTTATCTCTTTTATGTATGAGATTTTGATTGAAAGTTGTAAATTGAATTTGATTCTAATTCGTGTCTAGCAACTTTAGCTATTGGAGCATCTTGGAGGAACCCAAGTGAAACCCAACTCTTATCCATCTTACGCAACAACAAACCACCTCCCCCTGGATGACAATCATGCGCAAGAAAGGAAGAGACACCACGATATGCACCCCCTCAACCACCATCGCCTGCAAAAGAGGGAAGAACACGAAACAACATCCTTTTCCTTCTAGGTGCACAACATGATGACATGTGTCCCATATCAGCGGGCAGAATTGCATTGCAGTTTTCTAATCTCCACTGTCTCGAAGAGGTGGAGAAATTGCTTCATAAGCCATCATCTTTCCAAAATTCCAACATGCCTCCAGAAGCTTCAGAAGTTGCAGGTCAATCCCTACATAGCGACCAGATTTCAAAGACTCCACTCTCTTTTCTCTCTTTCCACAACTTACTTATTTTTTCTTTCATTTGTACCCATGTAATGTTTGGACATTTGGACATAATTTCCTGGTAGTTTATCTTTGATTTTATAGGGTAATTACGTAACTAACCTAGTGAGGTGTTGTCACAATTTTCGAAGTTTTCATCGTCGATTGATTTTATTTCGATTTTCTGCAGTTTGCAATCTTTTTGTGTTTTTTTGTGTATTTCTTTAAGCATGATACTCAGTTTTCATTCTCGACTCTACCTATATTGTACCATTTACCTTTATTATATCATCTATACATATTCCATCTATATACTATATAGTAAATTGAATTACGATATATATTATTCTATATTATTCTATTTAGAAAATTAAGACAAAAATAAAATTATTTTCCTCCGAACCTTAACAACCATATAGAATAGTATACTACAATATACTCCACCTACTATGTTGTATCATTATTTTCCAAATTAATAGTTTTTGAAAGACAACTAGAAATTTTAAAATCAGAAATAAAATAAATTTTGCAAAATTTAAAATCAAATAAAAATAAATAAAAACAAAAAACACAAAAGAAGTTGCAAAGAAGAAAACTGACCACAAAACTGATCTTCAACCCAAGTATACTTTTCCCTCCTTGTGTTTGACCCACGGACACTTACATCATTAATATAAGTGAAGAGAGATATAGTTTTAGTGCTCTAAGTCTTCAGGTACTGACCCTCGGTAATTGGGAGATGCAAGCAATTGCCTTCAGCTATAACAGTCGTTTTGGTGTGATCCTCTTTACAGTCCTCTTTGGTTCTGATATAACTCGACAACCCATATGGATGGTTTATTGATTGGGGGTGTAGAAGCGTACACTGGGCGACTGAGAGACTCACTCTGTGTGCTTGTGTAACATAATTATTTGGCTACTTAACTTTAAAATTGAAAAGTTTAATGATCGAACTCTTACGATCATCACCACATGAAGTTGGTGAATTGGGGGTTGCTACTGTGTTTATTTGTGGCATGTGTTACTTTGCATTTGACAAGCATTCATTCTGTCTTTTGTATTGATATCATGCTCGTATCATGTATCTTTTGTCATCGAAGATGGTGGTCTGTACACTCAGAATTTGCGAGCAATCGTTCCTCCATCGCGATATGTATGTCTTCGCGGACTCGAGATGACCCTCTTCCTAGGTCGGCCTCACCTAGTCACGAGGTGGGTCAGACCCAGACTGCCTCGTTACCCAATCCTTTAGTCAAGGAAGACCCTTACCTCATCCACTTCTCTTTCTCCTACACATATTCACTTAGTGCTTACAAGGCTTTTCCCTTCCAGAGCAATGGAGAGACACCATGGTAGCAAGAGGGAAGGGACCAATGGAGGATAGATCGGCTGACGAGAGACAAGATACATGACCATATATCATAGTATAGATTATAGATACTCTCCAGCATATGAGTACACAACTTCAGGAGCAGTTTAGAGTCCAATCAAAACTTCGAGCTGAGATTGCAGCGTTGAGAAACAGAGGAGATAACCCACCACCTGCATATGTTCCCATAATCACAATATGTGATGAGTATAACCCTAGAGCGAGTATGATACAACATTGGATTCGTTTGTCGCCGAATAAGGTTCCTTATGGTCTCATACCATCATTCATATGGGAATACTACTGAGGAGTCATTCGCCTTTTATAGTTGTTCGATATGATATGTGGGACGACTAGCTACCGAACATTATGCATGATGCTTTACACTTTAAATCCCTCTGCTTCGCCTTAACAGATAAGGTGTTTTACTGACTGAACCATTCGAAGAGGGAAATATCTACTTTGGACAATCCTATGTCCACATTCATGTGTAAATATTTTCCTCTTGGATGTATTAATGCGATAAGGAGCCACATTTCAAATTTCACTCAACACTCCCATGAGTCTTTCTATGAAGCATGGGAGTGCTTCAAAGACATGATAGAAAAGTACCCCCACCATGAGATTCCAAAGAAGGTGTTATTTCGAAATTTATTCAGGGGATTACTTGCTGATATCTAGGTATTGGTTGGCACTAGTTTGGCAATAGTTACTTGAATAAGGATGCAGAGTTGGTTTGGACCATCTATGAAGAAATGATCAAGAATTATAGAGTTATTGATCTCACTCGAGTATATAAGAAGCCTCCACATGCATCACATCAGCGAGATCATCAGAAGCTATCGAATATAACTGAGATCGATTCACGATCTGTCGATATGGGATAGAGTTGTGAGAAACCTACTGCAATCGATGTGATTCAGAAGAAGATTCAAGAGTTGCATAAGTTACAGGAGTTGGAGAACCTTACATCATTACCTGATCAGATGAATGATTTGGCGAAAAGGTGCATGAGATTCAAAAGTGAGGAAGCAACCACCTACACCTCAGTCGACACATAGAACTTTACCCTCTCCACCCACCCATCGGGTACACTTTGTATAGAGCGAGACATGTTCTTCTGCTGAGATTACACATATCACTTGGCCTATGGATTTGTCCACAACCAATGGGAGTTGTGTCACTATTCCTATTGCATATGATGTAAATATTCTTCATACTTTTGAGATCAATGGGATTTGGTATGCTGCAGAGCATCTTCTAGATGCTGCAATAGATCCACTAGCAGCATGGTCATCCACACTACCAACTCTTAGGACAGTTTGTGCAGCACCAGTCTCGTCATTATTTTCAATAGAGACCAGTATATTCTAGCCAGTCTCTAGCTCATTATTATCAGCACAACTAGCAACAATCACATTCTACTCCTCAACAACCTTCACAACATTATACATCTCAACCTGCATACACTTCTTTTAGGCAGGAGAGATCAGAGAGTCATGGACAAGCAACTAAGCATGAGTTGTCAACATAGTGCTTGGCCTCGGACCATATTATGGACATGTTAAGTATGCTCCAGGTAGCCCACAATAATGAGATGGAGCGAATTAACCATCACCGTGATGAGCTAACTACGCCCAAGACTGCCCTTCTAGCACAACCACAAATGAACCCAAACAACCAATTCAAGTGTCACAACATGGATCAGGTAGATAACGCTAATGGTAAGTTATCCTTTCTTGAATTTTTAGCTAACTACATTCATCTCATGAGTGGTAGACAGACACAGTACCATGTCTAGATTAGGAGGGGCCTATACACGATGAGGAGCAACAATCTATTCACGAGGAGTTACATTTTGATGCTGAGGAGGATCATCATGATGATGCAAGATATGGGGGCTATGTTGAAACACTAGACATGGGCATAGGCGATTCCAATGTTGATTCTATGCCAACCCATGCAGAAACACCCAAATAACTTTCTTATCTCGTATATGAGAGTTTTATAGATAATTAGGTTACTCTCAATGTATATGCTGATTCCAGCGAATTGAATAAATATAAGAACCTTGTATTTCCTAATGATGTTCCTTTTCATGGTGTTTTATTTGGTAAAATAAAGAAAAACTCCAAAAAGAATGTTGTGATTCCAAAAACATAAAAATTGCTTAAAGATCACATATTTTGGAAGATATTGCTCCATGATGCCTTGGATCATTTTCCTACACTTAAACAATATTTGAATAACAAATGTACTACACATAGGAAAAAGAAGTCGTGTATTGAAAAGGTACCTCAAGTGCAATTCAGAACAAGCTACCCATAAACAAGAGAGATTGATCACACTCTCTTAGAAAATAGTTCCTCCATTAATTTTTTACCATCTTTACTCGATAAACTTAAGTTAGGTCCTCTTTACGAATCATGTGCGGTCCTTTATTTTGCTGACCGATCAATAAAGAGACCAAGGAGAGTTTTGAGGAACATTGACGAAGCCATGCAGGGTCTGCAAGTGGACTTCACTATCCTGAATGTAGACTACCCCACACAGTTACGTCTTACCCTGATCATTCTCAGGAGACCTTTCTTGTAGAACGTGAAGGCTCTCATTGATTATGATACTGGAAAGGTATATTTTCACACCAAGGGTAAGAAGGTACACATTGAGAGGATAGGAGAATTATTCATTTACAACATCACGTCTACACACAGTTTATATGTCACGAGTTCTTTAGCCAGTTGCGATTACATGGATGAGGTTCATTGCGATGACGTCGAGAGTTATCATATTAAGACATGTGATATCCTAATAGAGGATGGGTTAGACACTACAATTGGCAGTGCTTCTGAGGGTACTTTGTACACTAAAAATGGAGGCCGATCAGATGGAGAAGAATATTGATGAGGTTATGGTAGCTATTTTAGAGAGTTTACGTGATTCCTCTACTTCATATGATCTAGAGTTAGGTCACCACTTATCTGAGATTTTTGGTTCTTGACCTTTTGAGGGTGAGCACATAAAAAGTCAGATGATTTCATTCATACTTCTTAGACTTCTTCTGTAGTTCCACTTTAGAGCACATTGAGATGGTGGATAATAATATTGCAGATACAGACATCACCAGCACAGTTTCCGATTCAGCGCCAAATGAGCCAGCAAAGCTAGATTCTACTTTACCTCGACTGAAGATAATGCCTCTAATTATGGAGTATGCTTTCCTTGTGGGTCCACACCAAAAGTTTCTGGTCATTATTAGTTCATCTTTGACTGAAGAGTAAGAATGTCATTTGATGGAGATTCTCGAAAGAAACTGCAAGGCCATAAGTTGGACTATATTCGATCTTTGCAGAATAAATCCTGCTTTGTGTTCTCGTCATATTTATCTTGATCATGACAACAAACCATCTATAGAATTTCAACGTAGACTGAACCTCATTTTACGAGATGTTGTCAAGAGAGAGATAATGAAATGGTGTGACAGAAGGTTTATTTACCACATCTCCAACTTTGAATGGGTCAACTCACCACATGTTGTGCCAAAGAAGACATGAATTCAGATGATTAAAAATGAGAGTGGAGAGGAGAATTCCAAAATAGAGTGACCACGTCATGGCGTGCTTATGTTGTTTATAGACGACCGAATGCTTCAAAGAAGGACCACTTTCCTTTGCCTTTTTATAGACCATGCCATAAAGAGGTTGGTCAGGAAAGAGTATTTCTACTTCTAGGGTGGTTACTATGTATACAACCAGGTCACCAGTGCTCTTGAAGACTTGGAGAAGGCTACCTTTACATGTCCTATTGTCACGTATGCCTTTAGACAGATGTGCTTGGTTTGAGCAATGCCCCCACTACTTTCCAAAGTGCATGCTTGCCATTTTTTGAGACATCGTAGGTAACTTTCTTGAGATCTTTATGGATGATTTTTCAGTCTATGGTAAATTAGTTGGCGATTGTTTAGCGCACCTAGACCAGGTGCTTCGGAAATATTGTGAGGTGAATATTATTCTATCTTGGAAAAAGAGAAATTTTATTTTTACAAATGGGATTGTGTTGGGGCATGTCAACTCCAAGCGAGGCATGGAGGTTGACCCTGCCAAGGTAGGTGTCCTAAAGCATCTTTATCTGCCGACCAACGTTAAGCACCTGCGGTCTTTTCTAGGGCATGTCAGTTTTACCGACGGTTCATACAGGACTGCTCCAAGATTGCCCGGCTGCTGACTAAGTTATTAGGCAAATACATCGAGTTTTAGATAGATGATAAGTGACTTGATGCCTTTCTCACATTAAAAAATGACTATCAGTGCTCTTATCCTACAACCACCTGATTGGTCTCTTCCCTTCTAGACCAGGACAGATGCTTCATACTTTGCAGTTGCGGATATATTAAGAAAAAGGAGGAATTGGACTTCTAGTAGCTATTCACTATGCCAGTCGGACTTTAGACGATGCATATATGAACTACACAATGATAAATAAAGAGACGATGGCAAAGGTTTTTGCATTAGATAAGTTTATATATATCTTCTTGGTTCCAAAATCACAATTTTCACAAATCATTCGGCTATCAGATGCTTGATGGAAAATAAGGATGCCAAAGCACACCTTCTTTGATAGATTCTCTTACTCTAGGAATTCGATTTGGATATTAAGGATAAATATGGAGTAAAGAATGTGGTAGCTGATCATCTCTCATGTTTACAATTAGAGCAGTCTCCAGATGAGTACTCGTTATATATTGCAGAGAGATTCACATACGAGAGAATATTTGCAGTGATAGAGCTTCCGGTGTGATGATATAGTGAACTTTCTGGTCACAAAGAAGAGTACATATGGTTGGCTGAATGACTTAGTAGACATGCTTGTTTCCGAGGCACGATACTACCAATGGAGGATTCGATCCTTTTCGTAAGGGACCAAATTGTGTTTATGTGTGGTGTATTCCTTAGGAGGAATACAATAGTGTCCTCACCTCGTGTCATTATCTAGAGGACGGAGGACATCCTTCTAGGAAGAGGACAATATATAAGGTACATGACGAATATGTGATTTCATCACTCTAGTTATCTGAAAATAGAGCTTTGTTCTGGAAATTGGGTTCATTCACATGTTTATACCACAAAATTAACTTTTATGCACTTATAAATAATTTGCATAAATTAACATTTCATATTTCATTCACATTCATCTATTCATTTTCACTTAACTTCAAACATTTTTAATTAATTCATGCTAACTTCAGTTGACAAGAAACTAACTTCATTTGTGTACATGTCACTAACATTAATAAAAAAATCCCTAAAAATACCAACTTGTACATATTCAAAATAATCATAAACCCTAATTTCAGGACAAAAGGTCGTAAAAGTTGACATCTCTTACATATAGTGTCCAATTTTACTCTACTCAGTTTTGAAACCTAGGTTTTTCCTTTCCTTCCTTGAGTTCAACCATGGGGCTTGCCCAGGCTAAATAAACATAAAACACTTGAATTAAAATTAATTAATTAATTAAGTTGTTATACTCTTGATTGATTCCGATTACCCGCCAATAACGAATGGCATTTTTAAAAGCATAAAAATGACAACTTAATGAGGGTAATTATCTATTAAACAAGGTCATAGGAGTCTTTGTTTCTAGCGAAATTTGAATGACATATTAGGGGGATATAGCGACGATAGTATATATTTTGCTTTTCCAAAAAAATAAAAAATATGGTGAAATGGGGCGAGAGTTGCCCGTTGGCTACTCCCAGGGAGCATACCCATTTTTCCCATATAAAAATATGTATAAAAATACAAAAATAAACTAAAAATTCCAACATGTATATACAACAAGTATAAGAACCCCAAATTGTCAAAATCGCAACTTCTGAACTTCATAAGTTCTCCCTATAAACTTCAATTTCACTCTACTCACCTTTAAAGTTCAAGATATAAAATTCTATAAATAATGAATGCAGTTCATCTATGATGGAGTCCGTTTGCAAAATATTCAGTTTTATGACCTAAAGACAATTGGGTTTCTGGGTTTCTTATTTTAGTTCGTACATGTTCTTTAAATTACAACTGGTTTAGCAATTTAGTTATCATCTTGGTATGTAGTTTATTTATGAAAGTTTACAAAATTAAATTTCTTATTAGTATTTTAAACAAATTTAAAAACACATACAAATATTTAAAAATGAATTGCATTGAACATGCATGTATTTATTAACTATGTAGATTAATTATTAAAATCAACAAAAAAATCACTCAAGTCTTATCTATTATTATCTAAATTTATAAAATATAAAAAATGGTACTCTATATTAAAATAAAAACATAAGCCTTATTCATATATCATATTATACATGTATTTATTTTTATTTTATTATATAACGTAACACATAACACTATTTATATATGCATAATATATCATAATCTAGATAATTTAATTATCTATATTTTTTCATTTGTGCTATTGTTTAAAATAACCATATTTATTGTTTGTTATCGAATTCCCAATCTTTTCAACTCTTGGAATTTTGTGGTGCTGACATGTGTCAGCATCACAACCTTCTTCCTTGAGAACATTTCATCCCTTCGTGTCATGTATTACATAAATATCATACCTTCTCATAATTTTCTAGCCTTTGATTTGCAACAAGCCTTCAATCCACTCCATTCAATTCCCATATTAGCCTACCCTAATTTTCGTTATCCATTCAAACTATCCTAACAACCCTTCTCCTTGCCTATTAAAGGAGCTCAAGTCCTCCATTAAACAACAACTCTCTCAACTTCAGTTCATCCCCAATTAAATCTGCACCAATTCTCGAGCTCAGAGCCTTCATTCACGGTGGTGACAATGCTGTGAAGACCTCCGAGCAACGAGTGGCGAAGGAGGAGGTTCCAAGGCTCCATCTATGCCTTGAATCGTAACAGCTTTTGTTGTGTTCAACTCCACGTACTTGTTGATTTGTTGAGCCACAACTGGAGATCATATATCACCAAATCCACATGCAACATCCTTCATTTTTTTAAATTGTTCATCAACCTCTTAGGTACCAATTTGCTTTGAATCTATGTCCGTTACCAATCCATATGTAGTTTCCAGTTCTTTAACTTGTTTCCAGTTCATTTATTTGATTTTTTTAGTTCATCAATTTGGATTCACGTTTGTTCTATAACACTTCTATTCATCCCACTTAGTTTGCCTTATATCTGGTCCCTTTTCCCAATCTAACATCATGTGTGAATTAGAAGTACGGTTGTAGATCTGATACCAGATCAACCCACTTCAAACCATTCTGAATTCTCATCTGACCTGAAGCGAAATTCAACTATTTATTTCATAGCATTGCCTATAACAGCCAGCTTCGGTTTGTTTGCTCATAATGTTATAACATTGGAACGATTCAAAGGAATCAAGTCCATTTCTATTTACAAGATGACATATATAACTGGAGCTTTCAAGAACAGAGGAGATAACAAGAATTCCCAATTTTAGATACTGACAAGTAGTTCCATAATCGCGATTATTGAGAATCTATCTCCGAACACCTTGCTCACATCCATATGAGTCCAACTATCTATGAAATAACGAAGGACTGGGGCATCTGCATCTGAACCACCTGGAGTATCCCTCATTCAAGAAGTTGGACATCCCCATTGTTCAGAATCAAGAATGGAAACAACCCGCAACTCTTTAGAAGATTCATCCCATACCTTTCCTTATCTCTTTTATGTATGAGGTTTTGATTCAAAGTCGTAAATTGAATTTGATTCTAATTCATGTCCAGCACCTTTAGCTATTGGAGCATCTTGGAGGAACCCAAGTGAAACCCAGCTCTTATCCATCTTACGCAGCAGCAAACCAACTTCCCCTCGAAGCCAATCATGTGCAAGAACGGAAGAGGTACCACGATATGTTCCTCCTCAACCACCATCACCTGCAAAAGAGGGAGAACACGCAACATCATTGTTTTCCTTCTAGGTGGACAATTATGATGATGTGAGTCCCAAGTCAGTGGGCAGAGTTGCATAACAGTTTTCTAACCTCCACTGTCTCGAAGAGGTGGAGAAATTGCATCATAAGCCATCATCTTTCCAAAATTCCAACATGCCTCCAGAAGCTTCAGAAGTTGCAGATCAACCCCTACATAGCGACCAGATTTCAAAGACCGCTCTGTTTGCTCACTTTCCACACCTTTTATTTATTTTTTCTTTCATTTGTACCCATGTAATGTTTGGACCTTTGGACATTATTTCCTGGCAGTTTATCTTTGGTATTTATAGGGTAGTTATGCAGCTACCCTAGTGAGGTGTTGTCACAATTTTCGAGGTTATCCTCATCGATTGACTTTGTTTCGATTTTCTACAGTTTGCAATCTTTTTATGTTTTTTGTGTATTTCTTTGAGCACGTTGCTCAGTTTTCGTTCTTGACTCTACCTATATTGTACCATTTACCTATATTATATCACATATATATATATATATATTCCATCTATATCCTATATAGTAAATCGATTTACTATCTATATTATTCTATTTAGAAAATTAAATAAAAATCAAATTATTTTTCTCCAAACCTTAACAACCATATAGAATAGTATATTGCATATACTCCACCTACTATGTAGTATCATTGTTTTCCAAATTAATAGTTTTTGAAGGCCAACTAAAAATTTTAAAATCAAAAATAAAATAAATTTTTCAAAATTTAAAACCAAATAAAAATCAATAAAAATAAAAAAACACAAAAAAAGTTACAAGAAGAAAACTAACCACAAAATCGATCTTTAATCCCATGTATACTTTTCCCTCCTTGTGTTCGACCCGAGGACACTTACAAGATTAATATCAGTGAATAGAGATATAGTTTTCTCATATTCATCTATTATCACACTTACATAGTTTCTCTCTTATTTTTTTGATCACGCTCTCTTCGCGGGTGCTACACTCGACGAACTTCTTAAGAGTCGCGAATGGAGGCATTATCAAAATGACGTCGTTGATGGGGAGGCGTTATTTATAATTAGGATTTGATTTTTTTGTGTTTTTGTCTTCTTTCTTGTTTCGATTGGTTTCCATTTTGGTTTTATGGCTTTATCAATTTTTGATTCCACAATTTGAATTTTCGAGTTTCTTTAGATTTTTTGTATGCTGACAAGTGGTGTAGGGCATGCAGGATCAGCAGGCTTCCTAGGAAGTCGATTCAGTTGAGAATGCAGAGATAAGCTATTTTTCTGCGAGTCGGTTGAAAAGGAGCAGTGGGGGTTAACTTGAGAGTCATTTCTCATTAGCGTTTTTTTTGTTTTCTTGGAGAGAGAGAGAGTTTAGGGCACTTGCATGTCTTTCTGTTTTGTAGAAGAAGGTGTTAAGGACATCCTGCCTTGTTCTCAGAGTTTAGACTCTTTTCTTTGGGTATCTATTTTTCCATCCGATGCTATGGGACCCTCACCGTGATTTCCGATTTTCTCTATCACTTTTTCTTTGTTTCTCGTGATTTTGTGGAGCATTGGGGTGCATGCTCATTTGATTAGATGATTAATGTAGAACCTACTACCCTAATTCACACTAAGGTGTAACTTCATACGATTTGAAAAATCAATCAATCCTTGTGGTAGAACTATCTGCTTAGGGTTATGATTTTCATAGCTTTTTGCATGCATTAGAATCTGGTTTAAAATTCTGCATGGATCACTTGCATTTAGAGTGTTGGAGCCAGGTATGATCTCTATCCTTGCATGTATCATGTTTACTCACCGCATTATGTGATTCCCCACCGGTGCGACACATTTTTCGCTGAAAATGAAACCAAAATCCTGTTAGTTTTGTTGAAAATGCAAAAAGTGAACATCAAAAAATAAAAAATATTTTTCATTTGAAACTTCAATCAGAAATAAAAAATAATTGGACTTGATTTCTTTGGGAGATCAATCCCCTTATTATCACATGTACACTATGAACTTGAGAGGGTGAGGACGTACATTCTAAGGATTAGAGCTCAAAACACTGGACTTATGCTTTAAGTCTTAAGGTACTGACCCTCAGTATTTGGGAGCTGCAAGCAATTGCCTTCGTCTATAGCTAATCATTTTGGTGTGCTCCTCTTTACATTCCTCTTTGGTTCTGATATAAACCGGCATCCGGATAGATGGTCTACTGATTGGGGGTGTAGAGGCGTATACTGGGTGACCGAGAAAATCACTTTGTGTGCATGTATAACATAATTATTTGATCACTTAACTTTAAAATTGAAAAGTTTAACGATCGAACTCTTACGATCATTACAGTGTGAAGTTGGTGAATTGGGATTTGCTATTGTGTTTGTTTATGGTGTGTGTTACTTTGCATATGACATGCGTTCGTTCTGTCTTTTGGATTGATATCGTGCTCATATCCTGTATCTTTTGGCATCGAAGATGACATATCGATGGTCTGTAAACTCAAACTTTGCGAGCAATCGTTCCTCCATCGCGATATGTATGTCTTCGCAGACTCGAGATGACCCTCTTCCTGGGTTGGCCTCACCTAGTCACGAGGTGGGTCAGACCTAGACTGCCTCATAACCCAACCCTTTAGTTAAGGAAGACCCTTACCTCGACACTTATCTTTCTCCTACACATTTTCATTAAGTACTTACGAGGCTTTTCCCTTCTAGAGTAATGGAGAGACACCATGGTAGCAAGAGGGAAAGGACCATTGAGGATAGATCGACTGATGAGAGACAAGATACATGACTAGATGTCATTGTAGGGATTATAGATACTCTCCAGCATATGAGCACACAACTTCAGGATCAGTTCAGAGTCCAATGAAAACTTCGAGCTATGATTGCGACATTGAGAGACAGAGGAGGAAACCCACCACTTGTAGATGTTCCCATAATCACAATATGTGATGAGTATAACCCTAGAGCGAGTATGATACAACATTGGATTCGTTTATCTCCGAATCAGGTTCCTTATGGTCTCATACCGTCATTCATATGGGAATACTACCGAGGAGTCATTTGCCTTTTTATAGTAGTTCGAGATGAAATGTGGGACGACTAGCTACCTGAAAATTATGCATGATGCTTCACATCTTAAAGCCCCCTCCCCCCCTCGCCTTAGCGGATAAGGCATTTTACTGGTTGAACCATATGGGGAGGTAAATCTCTACTTGGGCCAATCCCAGGTCCTCATTCATGCGTAAATATTTTCCTCTTGCACGTATTAATGCGATAAGGAGCCAAATCTCAAATTTCACTCAACACTCCCATGAGTCTTTCCATGAAGCATGGGAACGCTTCAAAGACATGATAGAAAAGTGCCCCCATCAAGAGATTCCAAAGAAAGTACTAATTCGGATTTTTTTTCAGGGGATTACATGCTGATATCTAGGGATTGGTTGGCATCGAGTTTGACATTAGTTACTTGAATAAGGATGCAAAGTCGGTTTGGACCATCTATGAAGGGATGACCTAGCATTATAGAGTTGTTGATCCCACTCGAGTATATAAAAAGCCTCCACATCCATCACATCGGTGAGATCATCAGAAGCTGGCAAATATAACTGAGATCGATTCAAGATCTGTAGATATGGATAGATTTGTGAGAAACTTACCGCAATCAATGTGATTTGGAAGCAGATTCAAGAGTTGCATAAGTTACGAGAGTTGAAGAAGCATGCATCATTACCTGATTAAATGAATGATTTGGTGAAAAAGGTGGTTGAGATTTAAATGTTGAGGCAGTAATCACCTACACCTCAGTCGAAACAGATCTTTACCCTCTCCACCCACCCATTGGGTACACTTTGTACTATACAGAGCGAGACATGGTCTTCTATTGAGATTACACATATCACTTAGCTTGAGGATTTGTCCACAACCAATGAGAGTCATGTCACTATTCTTATTGCAGATGATGTAAATAATCCTCATACTCTTGAGATCAATGGGATTTGGTATGCTCCAGTTCCTTACCAGTCACCACCACACATCATACTGCAGAGCATCTACCAGACACTGCAACAGATCCACTAGCAGCTTGGTCATCCATACTTCTAGCTCCGAGGACAGTTTGTGCAACACCAGTCTTATCATTATTTCCATCAGAGACCAGTATATTCTAGCCAGTCTCTAGCTCATTATTATCAGCACCACTAGCAACAATCATATTCTATTCCTCAACGACTTTCACAACATTATACATCTCATCCAGGGTACACTTCTTTTAGGCAGGAGATATCAGAGAGCCATGGCAGTCTACTAAGCCTGAGTTGTCAGCATAGTCCTTGTCCCTGAACCATATTATGGACATGTTATGCATGCTCCAGGTAGCCCACTGATGAAACCGTGTTTCATGCTTTTAATTCATTGAAATTAACCCCCTATCTTAGACTAGGTGTCAATAAAACCAGACAAAGTCTTGTAATTATCAGAGTCATTGAATAAATTAAAAACACAAAAAATGGCATAATTAAAATCCGTGGTGTTTTAGCCTTAAAATACCCTCAAAAATATTTTCTTCCCTAATTACCTCATCTTCGTTTTTGGTCAACATGAAACTTGTAGATGTCATCGAAATCTACAACTTTCATGTTTTGAGTTTTTCCAAATTCGGCCATCTACTCCCTCATAATTCACTTTCTATTTTTGAATAAACTGATTGGGCCATGTGGCGCCATCTGGTTGCACCACGCGACCCGTTCCTCTGCATGCCATGCATCCTCTGCTGCCCAGCGTCCGATCATCTTCTGGAGCTTAGATCTCCACCACACCTTCCCGCAGCTATTCCTAGTCGTCCGATCAAGCTCCAGATGCCATCGCCACCGTCTGCTAGCGCCTCTTCCTTAGCTAGCCATGTGTCACATCCTCCTCCGCCCTATCTTCTCCATCTCAACTGCCCAAACCACTTCAAACCTCAACCCTCTGATCACCTTCCAGATGTGATCTGGGCCGCCCACCAGCACCGTGCTCTTAGCACGCCACGTGGTGTGTCCAATCACCCTTCGATCGTGTAGCCCTAGATCTAATTCCAGCCGTCCCGTAACGCCTAATTCTCAGCCGTTGGATCGCTAGATCCTACGGCAGAGACCTCATCGTCTACCTCGCGTTGCCCTCTCTCCCACGTTCTCAATCTCGCACAACCACCTCGTCCTTCCCATTTTCTCCACCATCTCTGTCAACCTTCTCTCTCACTAACTGCCCCACGACCTTCCCCACGCATCCCTCATCTTCGCAAGTCGTCACGTATCCCACGAGTCCCCCTCCACTCATTCCATATCTCCCCCGCAAATCACACCCATCACCATTGAAACCGCCAACGCTAATCTTCAAATAACCCTCCTCCAGCCACTGCCACGGTTGTCCACCTTTACGTTGGGGTGTTACCCGGACCCTCTCCTCCTCCCCGTGACAGGGGGAACAGATCGAGGAGCAACGACGGTGTTCACCCCCGGTGTTGACCCCTGGCTGATGTCAGCCAGGCATGCAGTGCTCAACTACCGCCAAGCTGCTCCAAGTCACCGATGGGGACCAGCGATGACCAGAGCTCCGCTCAGGAGCTCAATCACAGGCTCTCCCTTGCGCCATTGCCCAGGTAAGTACCCTTCGATCTTCTCTGCATTTTTCTTTCTTTTCTCATCATTATTTAGGACATCATACGCACGTTCTCCTTCCATTATCCATCTCGTTAGCTTCATCCACATCTCCACCTTTCACGTGCTACCTTCTGATCCCCCTCTTCTTCCTCCACACCCCAGATCGCCTCCGACCCAAATTCTTCGAGCTCGCCGGAGAAGATCGATCGGCCACCGCCTTCTTCATCCCCCTCACGGCCGATCATATCACGCACCTCACTTCCATCCTTTGCACGAAGCTTCGGCTATCAAACTGACCATGCAGGTGCTCGAGGGCTCAATGGCCGGAGGCTTCGTCGGAACCCTCTTGATGAGAGCTGTTTCCATCACCGGAGCATCGAAGGACTTCGCTAAGCATCGCTGCAGCTCACCCGAATCTCCAGCTTCCTTGACGATCAATCAGAAGGTTTTGGGGAGCTCTGTAGAGTCCTAGCAAGTGAGGCGGAGCTCTAGTGGGTACGCCGGCGACCTGAACCCGCCGAGGTTGCAGCAGAGGATGGAGGAGCAGGCACCGTTGGATGCTCCTCCCTGGAGTTCATCCAATAGTGCAGAACTAGCCACGTATGCAACAGAGAAGGATACAACCACCATTGGATTCTCAAGATCCAACGGTCCATGGACGCCACGTGTCATCGCCGGGGTCTCTCCGAGCCTCTGCTCCAGATCGATAGGCTTGGATACCCCGAGCCTGTACCGAGCCTCCCCAGCGCTTCGAGCTCCTCCGAGCCTACATCGAACCAAAGCCTGATCTTGAGCCTAGCCGAAGCTGTCCCAAGCCTCCGCCGAGCCTGAAGCATCTACCGAGCCTAGAGTGCACGTGCCAATCAAGTGCTTTCTGGGTAAATTTCAGAGAGGCCCACCAGATTCTTCAAAATTGCAGATAGGTCCTGAGACCACGTGCTACCTACGCGCGCATGGGGTATTTTGCAACTGACCCCTCTGTGGGTTTGAATAATTGCATAAATACCCCCGCGCATGTGGGAAAATTAAGGGAAGGTCCTGCACCTTATTTTATTTGCACTTTAGTCCCTCCTAGGGACATGTTTGCTATTTATCTTTCATGTTTTCTTCATTTATGCATATATCTTCTTTTATGCATATATTGAGCATCGTACCTCTATTTCAGTCGATTTCAATTTCATTTCAAAGCTTGCTTGATGAACTTTTTAATGGCATAGTCCTTTCTTGTTTTGCACACTGTGATTTTGATGTATTATTGTAATAGCCAAGTGTCTATTATTGCTTATGCTTATGCCTTGCTTAATTTATCCATCAAGTTTGTTACTTGAATTAAACTCGAAATTAACTATGTTTTAAATTGCCCATCATTTTATTCTGATCTAGGGCATATATGCATTGCATTTCATTGCATCTATTTGCATGATAAAAACCAATTAAAAAATGCATAGTTTCATTTTTTTCGCATTTATTGACCTACTATTTATTGATCCAAGACTTATCTAAATGAATTTAAGTCCAAATATCATGAGTGAGGCTCGTGTCCCTGAGTTCGACCTTGGTTACTTACCAAGTAAAATATAAATACAACCATTTGATTTTATTGACATATTAAATTAGATGGTTTTTGACGGACCGAATCCAGCCCGATTGCAATAAACGCTGAGTGTTAATTCCACGCTTTTAAAAGGTTGGATTTACGGCCCGTCAGATGGCGTCATTACTGGGGACACAGCTCATCTTTTGTTTTATTTGAATTTTTATTTATTTTATTAAGTGTTTCATTTATGTAGGTCAATTTGTTCATTTGTCTTGCATTATAAAAATTTTTCTTTTTGATTGATATCTAACCTTTGCTTTTGTGACATGGCCCTTGATGTTCAAGGAGGCGAGGAGCAGGTGCTTCCCACTGCGAGGAGCCGCAAAGGCATTCTTGGAGCAAGTCGAAAAGAAAGAAAAAAAATGTTATTTTGCATATTATTTCATCTCATATAATAATCGTCTTTACAACAGCCTTCGATCGAAGACTCGCGCTTGTAGATGAACGATTATGTGGTTGCGTGGGGATCGTCCCCACTTGAGTGTCGACCTAGGACCAAGCACGCGGCTCTTCGAGCTTCTTTCACCTTATTATTTTACGTTTGCTCGTAGGTAGGACACACTTCTAATATAGATGCACATAGCATCGCTTCACTTAGCCAAATTTAAAAGATATTTTTCCCCGCTAATAGAAGCATGTTAGGTACGGTTTTCTATCGACTTGCATACATATTATTTTGGTTTTCAAAACAGTCCAAATTTTCACGTATTTTTGTTAAGGCACTGCATGTTTTCTCGCTTAGCCTAAATCATGGTTTTTATCAATTACATGGTTTTTCTCGATTTCCCCTCCTAACTTGATCACCTAGGTTAATGGAAAATGGGAATGAGTGGTAGATGATGATTGCTTGGTTTATGTGCTCACCTTAATTCAATGATAACCTTAAGCAAAATAATTAGGACTGTTAATTGCAAGACAACTTAAAATAGAGTAAAATTTTGTTTTGGGAGAGCAACACCCTCGTTTACGCAATTGGTTCTACTTGACATTATCTTTTGCGTAAAATAGAATTTTTTAATCACCAATAAAACAGACAAGATAATAAACCAACACCTGTTGGTTTCATGTGTGAGTTAGTGAATTAAAGGGTTTTTTGCATGTTTGATTGAGCCTTGTTTGCTCCGACATCCTCCCATGAGCCTTAGATACTCCATTGATCTCCAAAGATTCATCCACTCACTTGTATATCCATCCATCTTCTTCGTTCACCTCGAGTCTCTCCTCGCATCAAATCTCAATCTTTATACTTAGGCTACTCTCAGCCTAAGTATAGGGGGGACCCGAGTCCCCGTGATTTTCTCTACTCATCTTTCCTTGCCTCAATACTTAGGTTATTTCTAACCTAAGTATAGGGGGGGGTCCCTCCCTAGTTACCGTATATTTTCCTATATTTAAATGGACCTATGGACTTGTATCATCTAGTGCTATGAGGTCATAGCAAAGTTTAAGTATAGGGGGTATACCGTATATACAGTATGTGTACTTTAGCTAAATCTGGAAATTTTGAAAAATTTAAAATTTTTTGGGCTAAAGTAAAATCCTTTGAACTAAGTGGACAAATTTATTTTCAAGGCTTTCTATATTAAGTTACACTATTTTTATAGAAAAATATTTTCGAAAATAATTTGAAAATTGAGTTTCTCTTGTTTTTCTGAAAATGTTTTGAAAAACTTTATTTGTGTGACTTGGTATTGAAAGTTCTTTTCAAGGGAAGTTGATTCTAACCGGTGTTCTAACCTCTATTAAAATTCCATAAAAATGAGAAAAATTAAAAAATCCTTTAAGAGTCATGAGTGACTACTAAGCCCAAATAAGTAGCCGCGTTCAGTGAGGGTTCTCCCTTAGCAGAGTAGGTGGTTTAGAGGACATCACGCAAGGCTCCGTCCTCAAGCAACGGGCTCCGGCCTGTACTTACACCTATACTGGCTGAACGCTGATGCATCTACTCATTTGAGTTTAGGCAGTCATGTTGTCTTTTAAAGTCTTTAAAAAAAAGTTTTTGAATGAAGGAGTTGGATTAAATCCTCTAAACCCACTCTTCCACCCATGATCTGAAATGTTCAAGAAAGCTTGGTTTATGAGGTCTTGAGATTTTAGGTGAACCAGACTTAGCCATCAGGGTCTTAGACTTAATCATCCACATTCCCCTAGATTTCTAGATTTGCGTGCTATATTGCATGCTTAGTCTCCGACCTTAAGAATATGATCAGCACATCACATGTACGACTATGGTTTCGATGAGATGAGTTGACTCTTCACTTGAGGGAATGGGCTGGGGGATTTGAGTCTGGACTTGATCTAATGATGCTCGAGGATGGGATAAAATCTTTGAAAAACCTGAGTGTCAGCAACTTTAGCCAGTATGAGAACTTGGTTCTTATACTAATCTCTTGACATTGACCTAAGTGCCACGGTGTGAAATAAATAAAAATGTTGATCAGTGTGCGCCAACTCTTGGTAAAAGCAATGGAGCTAGCCAAAAATACTACAAAGCAATAAAATGACAAAGAAAAGCTCTCACTCCATACAAAGTCAAATATCAAAGAGCTTCCACCAAAGGCGAGTGCTCCCAACCATTTCAAAGTGTCCACTTGGACCACCACTATTAGGATCAGGAGTCGGGCTCGCACCAAAAAAAGGGCTCTGCATCGTAAATGCTACAAGTCTGGGTGTAGAAGGTATGATAGGTACTCAAAAAAGACACACCCCGGTGTATTCCCAGGAAGACAAGTGCGGACAGCTCCAACTTATCTTGACGGACGCACTGATCAACACCAAAAAAATGTGTTGCGTAATAAGGCACTAGAGAGAATCCTTGTTCCAATGAGAGGAAGAGAAGAAATGACACAATCCTATACCCTCCATCACTGGCCTTCCATCTACACTTTCAAGTCTAACAACTAAAGAGATGGTGGACTGGGTGCTTGATTTGATTTATTCCTTAGTGTTTAAGATTGGGTCCTTAAGAGAATTTCTTGGACCAAGAACTTCGGTGACGTTTTGACTCTACTCTCGTGAACGCAGTCAACACTAAATGTCATACCCTTAGTCTATACGTACATCAGAGAGAGTCTGGATAGCTAGAGGAATTGGGTACCTCTTGATTAAGGCTGAGTTGAGCTCTAAGATTTTGGATCTCTAAATTTGAGAAGACTTGAACAGATCGGATCCAGTATGAACATGCACAAGGGGGTTAATCCAGTTCATTCATTTTCTTGATGCTCGGGAACGAGTATAGTTTAAGTATAGGGGGTTGATGAAACCGTGTTTCATGCTTTTAATTCACTGAAATTAACCCCTATCTTAGACTAGGTGTCAATAAAAACCAGATAAAGTCTTGTAATTATCAGAGTCATTGAATAAATTAAAAACACAAAAAATGGCATAATTAAAATCCGTGGTGTTTTTAGCCTTAAAAATAGCCTCAAAAATATTTTCTGCCCTTAAATGACCTCATCTCTATTTTTGAACAACACAAAACTTGTATATCTCATCGAAATCTACAACTTTCATGTTTTGAGTTTTTCCAAATTCGACCATCTACTCCCTCATAATTCACTTCCTATTTTTGAATAGACTGATTGGGCCACGTGGCGCCATCTGGTTGCGCCACGCGGCCCGTTCCTCTGCATGCCATGCATCCTCTGCCGCCCACCGTTTGATCATCTTCTGGAGGTTAGATCTCCACCACACCTTCCTGCAGCTATTCCTAGACGTCCGATCAAGCTCCAATTACCATCACCACCGTCTGCTAGTGCCTCTTCCTTAGCTAGCCACGTGTCACATCCTCCTCCGCCCGATCTTCTCCATCTCAACCGCCCAAACCACTTCAAACCTCAACCCTCCGATCACCTTCCAGATGTGATCTGGGCCACCCTCCAGCACCGTGCTCTTAGCACGCCACGTGGCGTGTCCAATCACCCTTCGATCGCATAGCCCTAGATCTAATCCCAGCCGTCTCGTAACGCCTAATTCTCAGCCGTTGGATCGCTAGATCCAACGGTAGAGACATCATCTTCTACCTCACGATGCCCTCTCTCCCATGTTCTCAATCTCGCACAACCACCTCACCCTTCCCATTTTCTCCACCATCTCCGTCAACCTTCTCTCTCACTAACCGCCCCACGACCTTCCCCACGCATCCCTTATCTTCGCGGGTCGTCACGTATCCCACGAGTCCCCTCCACTCACTCTATATCTCCCCCGCAAATCACACCCACCACCATTGAAACCGCCAACGCCAATCTTCAGATAACCCTCCTCCAGCCACTGTCACGATTGTCCACCTTTACGTTGAAGGATATGGTATAATCCTCAAGCGCATCACGGAAGCGTGAGCGTCGTATTGAATACGACGAGGAGCGACTAGTCGCACTAGTTGCTCGATGCAGCAGAATTTAAAAAAAAATTTCTTGCGACGAAACCACGTGATCCAAGAACACTTCTCAAATCGTTTCATCTAAACCACAAATAAGTAATAGGATTACCTCTTGAAGCGTGGTTGCGATCGAGTCTCTAAATGAAGAGACCTCCTGTCTCAAGTCCGATCCGACGGAGGAGACGCTTGAGAGCGCGGGGATGAACCACGTGCTTCTCGTAATCCATGTTGATGATCCAAGCGGCGGATCTCCTGATCTCGACACACAAGATCCGACGTCTTCTTCACGAGCGAGGCGCACCGAAGGAGACGGAGATCCACGAGTAGACAATCGGGCAGCATAACGATGACACTGCGGCGATGGAGAACCTCTCTAGGGCATCCATGGTGGACGGCCATGAGAGGGAGAGAGAGAGAGTAGGCGTGTAGAGAGAAAGAGAGAGAGATATGTGCTTCTCAAGCATTATGTGTAAAGAGAGAGCATGGTATGCCTCTCTATTTATAGGGTTTTGGGATCCATGGATCTCAATACATGGGACATATAAAATCAATGGATGAGATTGGTTTATGTCAATCCAATGGTCAAGATTGTTGTTGGTAAAAGCCAACAACTTGTAATTTAATTTAGATTAAAATATATTTGACAAAATCAAATACAAATCAATCCTAAATTAAACCAATAAATAAGGAGAGAATATACATGGAGATTACATCTCCATGTACATTCCATGTGGACGGCCACCCATTCCAATTAGGAATTGGGTGCCGCCCACCCTTTCCATATGGAGGGCAATCTCATGGAAATCCATGAGATTGCATGCCTCCTTGATATTCTCCATTATTTATTTCCAACAACTTTTATTGGGATTTTATTCATCAAAAATAATTTACAATTATATTTGAGAATATTGCAATCTTGACATTGGAAAATTGTGAATCACATTCACAACCCAAAACAACATATAATTTATATTATCAATTAATTAGACAATGTGTATCCAATACACATTAATAATTAATCAACAAATATAAATTATAATTAGCTCTCTCTAATACATTATAAATCACATTTATAATATATTATGAATAATTATATATTACTTTCCACATTATTCTTATCCATAATAATTAAATCTCATTTAATTATATTGGATAACTCATTCTCATGTGCTCAAATAATATGAATCACATTCACATTATTTACATCTTTGATAATCAAATCACATTTAATTATCTAAGATAACTCTCCTTATAATATGAATCAAATTCATATTATTCATGATAATTAAATCAAATTTAATTATACATTTTCTCAATGCTCGGATATATATAAATATATCAACAATAGAATTATCCATGAACTCTTTCAAGGATAATGCGCTTTCTCCGCGAATACTTGGAGATAAGGACATGTCGATTGTATTGTTCCACGTATAGTGACATGGATATTGAGATCATATCTCAAATCCAGATCGCGGGCCTCCCATAGATGCTTGATTAAATCAAGATCGCAAATCTAATCTTCTCATTGCATCTGAATCACATTCAGATCAATGTCCATCATTTGGACTAAGATCAGATTACTTCTCTACTGAGAGGAGTCACTAAAATCCAGACTCGTTTCATCACTCCCTAGGAATGGAAGTGTCATGGTTATACAATAGTTTATGATCACATCACCCTCAGGTATTCCCAATACCTGTACATCTTGCATACTGGAAGACTCGGAATAAACCCGAAGTATTAGATCAACTTTATACTGTCTACTTCAGGGTTTTATCAGTAAGTTTCTCATTTTGATCATTGGGAGTTGGTATCGATCATATACTTCCCAAAAGCATATATCATACCTAGGTCTTGATCATATACTTTCCAAAAGTATATATCAAACCTACAAATTCAATCAAGCTTCCAAAGCGAGACGACCATGCACACAGATTTGATTCTTCCCAATATCTCATGAGTGAGCTCATGTCTTTCGGTTCAGTAGTGAACCTGTATGATCCCTTTGAGAGATCGCATTACTCATATGCCCTTATATGCACACCAGCGCGCCGGTGTATAGACCTTGATTAGGTCATCAACCTATTGGTCTGCCAAATGTATATACTCAGACATATAATAACACATCTGTCTCCGGTCAGAGGATGCGTGCCTATATCATGACAGCATACGATATAGGACTTTGGTTATCTCGATCTCGTTAAGTCAACTCTTTGACCTAACTAATCTGACACCTCCGAATCTCTATTCCTATGCAGAGGACCTGCATCAAGAGGTCGGTCAGATATCAGCCTAACTGAGAAAGGATTGCCATTCCCTACTCAGGCTGGAGATCATCTCTTAATGATCATTTGACGGTTCTTGATGAGTCCTCAATCTAACTCATTAGATATTCATCTAAGCACCAGCCTCTATGATTCAATAATTGAATCAACAGCTGTATGATCATTAAGATGGCCATGGTACATAACCCTAATTATACTAAGGGACCTATTATGAAAATTATGTATTCTTCATTTCAGATTAGGGAATGATATTTGCAGTAACATTTCTTGCATAATGGCTCGTCGTGGGCTCGCATGTCCAACAATCTCCCACTAGCTCAAAGAGACATTAATGGGCTAATCATTTAAACCCACCCTCATGTGACTATCATAGGCTATTTAAAAATAGCTAGGTAAGCTGATCAGTCACTCTGTTCCCAAAAGACTATGCCAAGTCCTTTTACGGCACTTGCATATCCCCTAGTAACAGTGCTTGCATCCAATGCGAATGTTGCATCTTATGCAACCAATACTCAATTATGTCGGTTATAGTGTCCTTGACACTACATCTTATCAATTATCATAACCAGTATCCCATAATCCTTATTAGAATACCTTCATTCCTGGAGATCTCTATCTCCTAAGGTATCTACAGTTAAGACCCTTATAGATCACTATCTACAAGGTTTTAAACTTTTGAAGATAAGACTTTGAGATCACTATCTCTAAGTTTCATCATATTTGAAGATATTGTTATTATTATTACTGCAATCAAGTGTTTTATCTCCACAGTAGGATTAGTAACAGTTTAACTCCCACTGCATGGTAGACATCTGATTCTTGTACACATCTAGCATACATTCAGCTTCTCATAACTGATGCACAAGTGCAAGTAGTTCTAGCATTCACTTCCTCAACTCTTTGAGGTGCTATCCCTTTAGACATGTCACTACCACATTTTAAGGAAAGGAAGCTTTTCTTGGAATTTTCCGGAAAATGGAATAAGTCCAAGGTGTACTACTAATGTGATGGTCCTAATACCCTCTTCTCTTTGCTTCTGAACGACTTCAGAACTAAGATCTAAGAGGTATCCTTGAGATCATATCTCAAGGTATGGAACAACCAAATTATGAAACACCTATTATTATCCTTATATCATTCCATATGATTAGAATAATATCTACATTCAGCACGATGAACACAATGGCACTCCCACTATGCTTCACATGGTTCATCAAGATTTTATCTGAAATCATAACATTTATAATTTCATCAAATCTTATGTTCCAACTACAGGAAGCTTATTTGAGTCCAAAGATGGAGTTCTTTAGCTTGCACACCTTGCTTTCCTCAACTGTGAAGCCCTGGGGCTACTTCATATGAATATCCTCAGAGAGGTATTCATAGAGGAATGCAATCTTGACTCACATCATGAAGATGTCATAGTCAAGTTGTGTAGCTATAGTTAGCAATATTCTGATAGGTTAAAGCAAGGTCAATGGAGAGCAAGTCTCATCGCAAGCGATGTCTTCTCTTCGGTGTGTAGCTCATGGCTACGAACCGTTCTTTGAAGGTCTCTACCTTCTCATCAGGTTCCCTCTTTCTCTTGAAGATCCATTTACACCGTAATGGGTCTTACCCATATAGGTGGATCCTCGAGGATCCATATACAATGCTTGTATATGATGGCTACATTAGACTTTTATTGCTAACATCCATCTTTCCATGTCATGATCCTCGGGAGCTTCATCACATGAAGTCCGATCATTGTCAGATTCAACTGACACATGGAATCCATCCTCAAACTTATTTGAAGAGGTATTAATGTTTCATCTTTAATTGTCTTTTTAGTTTCCGATTTCAGGAGCCTCATTATCTTCTCAAAATTTAAATGAGTTCCTTTACTTCATTTTCATCTTGATTCTCAAGAGAGTCATCCTTTAAGAATCACATTCTCAGAGATGAGATCCTTTAAGAATCTCAAGGTCATAAAGTAGGTATCCAATACCATCCTTTATTTTCCTAATGAAGTAGCACTCTCTAGTGCTAGATTCCATCTTAATCACATGGAACCTTATTAAGGATATATATAATGTAGTCTCTACCACATATATATATATACCTGGAAACTAAGAGATAATTATGCTAAGATTAATCATTGATTAAATCATGTCACACATGATCAATTATCTCCCTACAACTCCATTGAGTTAAGGTTCATTAGGAGGATTGAGATAGGAATGATATTCACATCTCCATAAGGTATTCCTTGAATTCATCTAATAGGTACAAGGTACCTTGGTTAGATCAAATTCATTTCATCTTCCTTCAAACTTTGGTTCTAAACCAAAATTGTGAAATCTTTGAACATTTCAAAGTTTTCTAAGTGAAGAGAAGAAATTTCATATCATACATAATCATCAATAGATATCACATATCCATGATGTTTACTATGATATAGATGATTCACATACATCAATATGTATGAGATCATGAATACCTTGACATCTTACATCTTTCCCAAAAGAAAGGTGCATTGGACATATTTTACTTTGAATACAATATTCATAAGTATGCAAGTTTTGAAATTTTAGACATTCTAAAGTTTCATCTCTTACTTGTCCATTGATCTCATTAATAGACATATGTCCAAAACATGATGCTAGATCATTGTCAAATGATTGATGAATACCCATTCATCACTCTTTATTCTTTTATTTTAGCTACAAAACCTTTGCCAAACACATTATATCATTGTAAATATCACTAATTATAAAAAGCATGCATTGTGTAAAAGTTAATAATTAGCATGTTTTTGTGCATAAATAAAAGAATAAAGAGATAAAAGAAAAAGAGGGAGATATTTAGAATAAATATTGAGCGACCTAATCCCAAGGGAGGGCTCAGCATGGGCCTGACCGCATAAAAACCAAAGTAGAGGGAGATAAGGAGGCTCATGTGTGTAAATATGTATGTAATTAAATAAAAATATTTTCCTCTAAAAACAAAAATAAAAATGGGTTGTATTTATTTGTAAATATTTGTATATATTTGTAAACACAAAATCAAAATAAAAATAGAAAAATAAAAAGAAAATAAAAATGCCTTCACACTTGTATGTTCACCATGTACATAGACTCACTTATATATTTATTTTCTCCTTATAAATAAATAAATAAAATCCAATAAAAATTGTATATACTATATGTCTCATGGTGTAAATAAATAAAATAAAAATCATAAAAACAAAAATAAAATAAAAAGAAATAAAAATAAAACCAACTCCCAACATTGTATATATACCATATATGTATATAAATAAACCTATTTATTTACTCCTTGTAAATAATTAATAAAAATAAAATAAAAATACCTTTCTATTCCTAATTTTATTCTATAAATAAATAAAATATAAAATTGGAATAAAAATGTACAAAAATAAATAATTAAAAATCAAAATTCAAAATTCAATATTGTATATATACCTATATATAATACTATATTGTATATACCTTATTTTTATTTCAAAAAAATAAATAAAAATCACAAAAAATAGTTTAAAATAAAATAAATATTTTTCATGTTTTGAGTTTTTCTTAATTCGGCCATTATTATTTTATTTTCAATTTCTAAATTATTCTGACGTGGCCGCTTTCCATTGGTCCACGGGGGATGTTGACCCCCCGGTCAACTCCCCCCCTGGACCACAGACCCGCGGATCCAGTGCCCCGACCCGATTTCTCCAAATTATCGCCACTTGGTCCGAGCTCCAAATCCGTAAATCCCGGGTCATAATCCATCTGTGTTCATCCCTGATCCACGCCCGAGAGGGGTTTTGGGGATCCGCGCTCCGATCTAGTCACCCGACTCCCATCTTCTCGGACCCCTAGCCACTTAAATGCTCAGCTCCGCCGCACGATTCCACCATCTTTGGCTCCACATTCTCCACCCTAGGACCTCCATTGCTCTCGCCTGAGTGACAGCAAGCTGAGGGTAGTGTCGCAGCGAGGAGGAAGTGCTCCGACCATCGATCCGGCGATCTAGCGCCGCCGTGCGCCGCCCCTTGCGTGGTGCTCGAGCCTCGGGCATAGACGGCCCTAGAGGCAAGGACCCATAGCTTCAGCAGCTCAAGCACAGTCGACCTCAACCATCCGGTGAGCTTGAATCTCCCTAGTTTTAGCTAATTTTTGTTTACCCCAATTTCACCCATCGCCGACGACCGTCGATTCCGACCATCTCCGACCCCCTTTCAATCATCGGACGACACCATCGCCTTCGCCTCACTCCTCCGCACATTCTTCGCCCCTTCATCCAACCCAGTTCGCACAGGAACTAGGATTCGAGCTCCTTCGCCATCGCATCGCCGGAGCTCCTCCATTCCGACGCATCGACCATCCCCATCGCCTCTAACCGGGTCGAGGCACTTTGCCCTCGACCCAGGAGTGATTCTGTGTAGCTTTGCAGGTTAGAGGAGGTCCATCTGAGGTCCTCCACATTCAGCACAGGAGCTTGAGCTCTGCCGCCGTCGCTGGAGCTCTTCGGAGCATCCCAGCACCCTCGGAGGAGTTCTTCAGACGCGGTAGGCTACAACGAGTCTTTTCCGATCATCAGCAGCTCCTGCGGAGGCCCAGCGCGTTCACAGTCATCCGACGAAGCTCGCTGGTGAGGAGTTCTTCCAGGAACCTCCTCCGCCGTTCGTTCGACCCCGGAGTGCCAGATTTGATCTAGGTCGTTCACTTATACGAAGAGGCGCCACGCACCAGCACCGTCCGATCGCTACGTGGCGCCATCTCCACCGTCCGTTGCAAAGGAGAGGCGCCCTCGACTCCAGCCGTCTGATCAGCCACGTGGCGCCACCCCAGTCCATCTGCGAATAAAGGGTAATTTACCCTTAGGCCCTTAGTCTTTTAGTCTTTAATATTCAGTCCTGTAAATATTTTATCAAGTTTATTTTAGTTTGGTAAATTGCATAGAGGACCTGGTACCTTTTAGTTTTTGCATTTCTACCCCTGTACGTTGTGGGACACATGCTTCGACACGTGATTTCTTGGTGAAATTGCATGTATGGGCCTGTAGTTTATTGTTGTTCATGAATGAAAATATCTTTTTAGTATTTGCACATATACCCCTGTGAATGTTTTATTTCCACATGTGCCGAATTTCTTGGGTTAATTGCAAATAGTGCCCTGGGTTTTTAGCACCTGTTGCTAAAAAGCCCTCGGAACTATTTTATTTACATTTAGGTCCCTGAGTGCCCAGTGCACGTGCTTCGCGCGTGCAAACCTAGTCTTTTTGCACCTGGACCCCCTACATTTCTAGTTTTGTTACATTTAGGCCCCAGAGCATATTTTTATGAAAAATAGGTCCCTGTGATTGTGGGCTTGTATTTGTTGTAAATAAAATATCAAATATCATCCAAATTACGTGAAAATTTGACACATGGTTCCTGCCACTGTGTAGAAATTTCACTAATTTTTGGGAAATTTTTGGAGCCCTTTTTCTGTTTTTAAAAATTCAAAAAACCCCCTTTTCTGTCTGTCCAGATGTAAAAATCACAAAAAAATATTAAAACCATCTCAAAAATTCTAAAAAATTCATATTTTGTTGATTTTGCTGTGCTTGATTTTCTGACCAATTTTGGTCATTTTTGGATTTATAAAAATTATAAAAATTGAAAAACTTTGAAAATCTCATAAAAATTCTAATATTTAATGAAAACTCCAAAAATAACAAACTCAGTCTCTGATTTTTCTTTTTTGTTAAAAATATATTTTACATGAAAAATACCTTCAGGTTCTGTTGAGACCATTTGATAGTTTATTTGGGTCTTAAGAGCTTGGCTGGACAGTGTTCTTGCTTTTCTTCCTTCTTTCATTTTTATAAAATTCCCTAAAAATCAGAAAAATACCAAAAATTCACCAAAAACATAAAAAATGCAAAAACTCTAAAAATATCTTTGTTTGAATTTTTAGATTAATTTTGAGTGTTTAAATAATTAGTCAAAGTTGCTTGTTTCCTTGTTTTCTTATTTTCTTTATTATTTAAAAAAATCCAAAAAAAATATAAAAATATTATAAATCCACCAAAAATCTTTTGCTTTTATTTATTTTTATTTTTGACTACTTCGTGGGCCACAAGGCCATCACGTGCTTCCTGAGTTCGACCCTGGGTGCTATACCAGGTTAATATCATAACGAGACCGCTACCTTGATTTTTATCGTGTTTTGATTTTTATTTGGTGGTCTGATCTTTTTCTTGTTGAGCTCTGAGTCCCGTGCGACTGAGGTCGCAACAGCCTTAGTTATTCCTTTACCTTAGTTGTTCGGGCGGCTCATCAGAATGGCGCCGTTGCTATGGAGCACGATTTAGTAGTCAGTTTTGATTTTCTTTTTATTTTGTTTTCTTTTTCGCGGCTTTCCGCAGCTATTTCTGAGTCCGCGGCTTTTCACGACTTTTTATTTTTTTTATTTTCATTTTATTTTATTTTCTTTTCTTCTCTTTTATTTTTTGCCTTTGTTTGTTTATTTTCATTTTCATTTTTGCATATATACTCTGTTTTCTTTATTTTTTTATCTGTTTCATTTTCTATCTGGTTTGACACTTGGCTATTTTCTTGCGAGGGCCCGAGGACCGAGGCGGTAACTTTTGAGGAGCCAGTGCAACCGCGGTGATCGGAGGCAGCTCCCTTCCGCACGGAGCCGTAGGAGAGAGCAAGGAGGCAGCCGCGTGCGGCTTTTAGATTAGTGTAGCTTAGATTTTTATTTCAGCAACATTTGAATTATTGTAATAATACAGGGACAGCAGGACTACCTCTTGGACTTAGACACTCTCGGGGTCTGTTTCGCCGAGCACCGATGTGCTCGGGGGACCCTGCGGTTTTTACGCGGCTTTTTCGTGATTTTTGTTTTCTTTATTGCCTTTTCCGGTTTCTCGCGGATTTTCGAGCCCCTAGCCGTAGGACTTTCTGCTTGATTGTGATGCAACTAGTAGGATCCAAACACCCTAATATATCTGCCTGCACTTATAGATCGGTAATTGGACCTATAATAAAAAGATTAATAAAATAGCCGATCACTACCTTCGAGCCTACGTGCCGCAACCCACCTTGCCAAGCGCTGCTCCTAAACCCGATTTCTCGGGAGGAGGAGGGGTGGACCGAGACCGGACTCTTTGGAT
Organism: Ottelia alismoides; assembly: GCA_037367405.1. Lineage (NCBI taxonomy): Eukaryota > Viridiplantae > Streptophyta > Magnoliopsida > Alismatales > Hydrocharitaceae > Ottelia > Ottelia alismoides. The sequence continues at coordinate 691,248 of JAZKJV010003519.1, forward strand.
TGGAGGCTGTGGTCGACTAGCTATTCTTTTGAGTAGCACTGCTATTTAGGGACTCGGTTTTCCACCTGCACCATTTAGGTAGTTTATTTTCTGTCTTTAAATTCTGCGCGGATCATTTTGCATGTAGACTGCTGGAGTCAGGTACGCTTCTCTTACTCTGCATGCATCATTGATTTCATCGCGCAACGGCTTTTTCGACTTCTCCCCCCTGATTTTTGGACTTAATAACCAGGAGAACCAAAAAATTTGTTAGGCGATTTTGCTTTTTATTGAAAAATACCTAAAAAGAGAAATCATAAAATTGGGACTGCTAACACTATCGACCCTAAAAGACGCTCACCGAAAAATTTGTCTTGGGGAGAGCAACCACCTCATTATCTGGTTTGCTTGCGCGAGAGAGTGACCCGCACACTAGGATAGAGCCCTTCGATATTTTCTCGACTGATTATCGGCTCTTTCTGTACGGGACAGTCGGTTGAGAAAATATCGGGTTACCCAACAGGTCACGCTAATCGCTCTGCTATCCTTACTGATCACCAAATAAAATTGCCAAGATAATTGACCGAGCCTTTACGATCTTCAGCTCGCGTTGCGTTGGTGAATCGGGGGTTTGCTTGTGATCATAGTTGTTACCAGATCTCATCCGCCCAACTCGCCAGATCAAGATGATGGGCAGAAGGTCTCTTAGGCAGCCTCTGGCTGCACTGCTTCCCAGCACTTCTGCCCGCTCATCTAGGTTGGTTCGTGAGAGCCGAGACCCGCTCTCTGGACCCGAGTTCGACTCCACCCTGTTCCCCCTCGACCCCCCTTCTTTCAGTTTTGAGATACCAGTGCCAAAGGAGAGACAGACAGATGATTTATCGGCACCTGAGTTTGGATGCTTTGATTTTGCAGAGACTATGGCCAGCAGTAGTGATGACCGCACCAGAGGTCCCCAGCTTGAGCAGACATTCATTATGGACCAGGGTGCAATCAACTCCACCCTGATCGCCTCCCTCGAGATAGTACACCATCAGTTGAGGGATCAGGGAGCATTTATGATTGAGATGAGGCGTGAGATGGAGCAGTTGAGAGCAGACCGAGAGCAGCGCAGAGAGGGCCCGAGGATACCCGATGAGGCCGCGGCAGCCGCCGCAGCAACCGCAGCAGATCCACCGAGACCGATGCGGGAGTTACACAACCCCGGATCGATACTGATGCATCAATGGGTCGTACTTCCAGCCATCGTGGGGGACTTCAAGTTCCCCCCAAACACTTTGAAGCTCCTCCCTCGGTTCCATGGGCTCACCACAGAGGAGCCCCATCTCCACCTTCAGGAGTTTCTGATGATCTGCAGCACAGTCCACGACCGTCAGGTGGACCAGGATACCATACGGATGATTGCCTTCCCCTTCTCCTTAGCAGACAGAGCAGCCACCTGGCTGAAGCATCTGGGGAAGTTCGTCTACACCTGGGAGCAGCTCCGTACCGAGTACTTGCACAGGTACTATCCACTCGGGCGGACGAACGCCGCTAGAGCTATGATCAGTAACTTCTCCATGCTCCCCAACGAGCAGTTCCATGAGGCATGGGAGAGGTTCCGTGAGCTGACCGATAGATGCCCGTACAATGACATTTCGATGCCGAACCTTGTTCAGAGCTTCTTCAGCGGGCTGACACCAGAGCTTCAGGGCTTGGTAAACGCTTCTTGTGGCGGATCCTATTTCGCCAAGGATCACGATCAGGTCTGGGCCATCTACGAGGAGATGGCCGAGAACTACATTGTGATGTCCCATACCAGATTGTACACACAGGGACGCCAGCTGCCACAGACCGTGCAGTACCAGAGGATAGCACGGGTCGATGCCGGTCCATCCAGTTCGTCAGCGGCAGCAGCACAGGCAGAGAGTTCAGCCACATACATGGGGATTATCAACGAGAAGCTGGACCGGATGGAGATTATTGAGAAGAAGCAGTGCCAGGGCATCACGCAGATGGAGCAGATGGCACAGACTCTGAGTGACCTGAAGACACAGCTCATGTGTCTCCAGGAGGCACAGACGGCTTCACAGCCTCGTCTTCAGGCACGAGGCGATCCGAGTAGCAACAGCAGCTCATCCCAGCACTCCAGCTTCCACCAGCAGCCTAGACAGGTCCATCTTGTACAGGCGGAGCCGTACCAGCAGCCGCAGCTCACCTACCAGGCACCACCATCCACTGACACACAGATGGTGGTATACCAGTCGGATCAGCCTCTGGCAGTGCTCCCGTCCCCCAGTACGATTCAGAGCCGTTGATGGATGTCAACGGGATTTGGTACGACCGCCCCCATCCCGGTATCCGACGAGACCATCCCGGATTCCGTTGGACGGCCGGAGGTGCCCAGCCCCAGCAGCAGCCGTCAGGACAGGGTGGCCAGTACAGCCATCAGAGGGATCACCAGCAGCAGCAACAGCCCCTAGCATACACTCAGAAGCAGCCACAGCAGTCACAGCAGTGTGGTCCTCGTCCCTATCAGCAGGGACAATCTTGGAGGCGTGATCAGCCTCATCAGCCGCAGCATCATCCACAGTCTTACCCCTCTCACCCACAGCAGCAGCATCAACCTCACTTCCAGAGAGGCTACCTGTCAGGTTCTCATGGGCCATCCTATGAGAACTCCGCCTTGGATGACATAGCCTGCCTTCTCACAGATCAGCAAGCTACATTCCGACGGGAGATGGATGAGTTCCGCCAGGAGATGCGGGACATAGTGAGAGGGAAGGCCGTCATCCCTGCCCAGATAGAGCCGAATCCCAACAACCTCAAGAGGAAATCTGAGCAGGTAGTTTGTACTGAGTATGCCACTCCTAGTGATACATTTGGAGATATGTCTGCTTATTTGTTTGATACTGATTTTGTCACACTTAGGAGCGGTAGGATGCCAGCAGGCGGTGACTCGTCTGAGCGACACCCCGAGGATACTTCCAGAGCACCAGACGAGGAGGAGAGCGGTACTGAGGCCGCTAGAGACGATGACGGTGGTACTGATGCCACCACGGATGCTGATCCACCCGACGGTACTGAGGCCTCCGTTTCACCAGTTGGAGGAGGTGGTACTGAGGCCACCCATGTTGCTGAGCCGGAGCGCGGTACTGAGGCCGCGAGTCTTCCAATCGAGGGTGGTGCTGATGCCACCGTGTCTTCTGAGAATCCTGTAGTTTTTTCTTCTGAACCTGTATCTCAGAACACTTCTGGAAATAAAAGAAAGGGTTTGTTTTCTTCTGGTCCCACTGTGGTGCTTGGTGTATGTGTGGATCCTGCCGTCGAGCATCTCAGACCCGTTCCTAGTCCTTCATCTGAGAAGGACCCTGTGATCCCCTTTCCTAGAGCCCTTCAGATGGGGAAGGGGAAGAAAAATGAAAATCCAAAAAAGAGGCAGCAGGAAGAGTTCAGCCAGCAGATGATAGACCGTTTTCACATACAGCTGACTCTTCAGGAGGCTTTGCAGCACATCCCTCTACTCCAGCGTTCACATAGAGACAAGACTACAGTTAGGAGGAAGAGGAGGAACCACCATTCTAAGATTCATGTGCTGACGAGAGCTACTTGTTTCGCGATCCAGAACCGTCTGCCGGCCAAGAGGCCAGACTCAGGAGCCCCATATGTCAGATGCCACATCAGAGAGCAGAGGTTCGGCCGTACTCTATTAGACAGCGGATCGTCGATCAACCTACTTTCGGCAGCCCTTCTCGACCGCTTCGAGTTGGGTACTCTTTGACAGAGCAGGACAGTCCTTCAATTTGCTGATCGATCTGTCAAGAGGCCGAAGGGGTTGCTGAGGGACGTTGTCGTCACGATTCAGGGCCTGCAATTCCCCGTGGACTTCGTAGTGTTGGACATGGAGATCCCTGAGTCGGTGACCGATACCCCCATCATTCTCGGTCGCCCTTTCTTGGCCACAGCCAAGGCAGTGACCGACCATGATAGCGGGAAGGTATACTTTCGTGTCGAGGGCGAAAGTGTACAAATAGAGACGGTCGAAGACAACAGAGCCAGAGACAGAGCATGCTCAGAGACTACTTCCGATACAGATCAGATGGCAGATGTCGGGCCAGACATCCACCAGGACTGTGACTTTGTGATCACAGATGACGAGGCAGTATGGGCAGACCCAGATGCACAGGCCATCCTCTCGCCTTCAGAGACAACTGATGCAGAGACACCAGCAGAGGAGAGCTTGGAGAGCACATTCCTGGTCCAGGATACATTTGAGGCAGCAGAGCTGGTTCTCGACCGCGATACTGATTTGTTTTGTGATGACGGTGGTACTGAGGCCACCGTTGATGATACAGATCCCTCAGAGTCAGATTTTGACTGGGTAGATTTTGATAATTACATACCAGATCTGACTTCCACTGAGCCTGCAGCTAGGGAGGAGGTAGATGTCGAGCAGAGCAGAGACAGTCCATCAGGGAAGCCTTCTCCAGATTCAGTGAGTGACAGAGAGTTTTAGTTCTCCCATGCGGATTTGGCAGCCTTCACGTAGAGTTTTCAAAGGCCAGATCCACCAGCACCCAGTTGTTCAGAGCTGAAGCCACTTCCTGCGTCGCTGAAGTATATGTTCCTTGCGGGTGAGCATGAGATGTACCCAGTCATTATCTCCGCCGATTTGACTGGAGAGCAGGAATCCCGTTTGATGGGGGTTCTTGACAAGAACCGCAAGGCGATAGGATGGAGCGTAGCAGATCTCTAGGGGATAAGTCCGGCCCTGTGCTCCCACCATAACTATCTCGAGGATGAGGCGAAGCCGTCGCGTGAGTTCCAGCGACGGCTGAACCCAAATCTGAGAGAGGTTGTCATGAAGGAGATATCGAAATGGTGGAGCATCGATTTTATCTACCCCATCTCCGACTCCAAGTGGGTCAGCCCTTCGCATGTGGTGCCCAAGAAGAGTGGCATCACTACAGTAGTCAGCGAGTCTGGAGAGGAGATTGCTACACGAGTACCCATTTCTTGGCGAGTCTGCGTGGATTACAGACGACTCAACTAGGCCACCAAGAAGGATCATTTCCCCCTACCTTTTATAGATCAAATCATTGAGAGACTGGCAGGGAAGAGCCACTATTGTTTTCTGGATGGGTACACGGGCTACAACCAGGTGGCCATCGCTTCCGAGGACCAGGACAAGACTACCTTTACCTGTCCCTTCGGCACATACGCCTTCCGACGCATGCCATTTGGGCTATGAAATGCCCCTGCGACCTTTCAGAGATGCATGATGTCGATCTTTTCGGACATGGTAGGGGAGTGCTTGGAGATCTTCATGGATGATTTCTCGGTCTACGGCGATGGATTCGATGTATAGAGGTTCACCTTGTGCTATCTTGGGAGAAGAGTCACTTCATGGTGACTCAAGGGACAGTGCTTGGCCATATCATCTCCGGCATGGGCATGGAGGTTGATCCGGCCAAGGTAGATGTCATTAGAAAACTCGCATCACCGTCCAATTTACGGCAGTTACGATCTTTCCTTGGGCACGTCGGTTTCTACCGACGATTCATTCATGATTTCAGTAGGATTGCCCGGCCATTGACTGACTTGCTGACGAAAGACACTGAGTTCCTTGTCGATGACAAGTGTCTTTCGTCCTTCGAGACTCTCAAGCGATGTGTTGTTGAGGCTCCTGTTCTCCAGCCGCCCGATTGGTCTCTCCCATTCGAGATCATGACGGATGCCTCCGATTTTGCCGTGGGGGTCGTGTTGGGACAGAGGAGGGATGGAGTTCCATTTGCTATCCACTACGCTAGCCGCACATTGTATTCCGCGCAGCGGAACTACACAGCCACAGAGAAGGAGATGCTAGCCGTAGTCTTCACCCTAGATAAGTTCAGATCATACATTATTGGATCTAGAGTGACCTTGTATACTGATCATACCGCCATCAGGTACCTCATGGCAAAGAAGGATGCCAAGGCCAGACTGACTAGATGAATCCTTCTACTCCAGGAGTTCGACATAGAGATTAAGGATAAGCCTGGAGTCAAGAATGTGGTGGCGGATCATCTCTCCCGATTAGAGCATCTTGAGGATTCTGAGCAGACCCTATTTGTGAGACCTTCCCAGATGAGGCGATCCTTGCTATCGCCTCTCTCCCGTGGTACGCCGATATTGTGAACTTTCTTGTTGCTAAGAAAGTCCCACAAGATTGGCCCAGGCAGAGGCTTGAGACCTTCCTCGTGAAGGCCAAGTCCTACCACTGGGTGGATCCCATCCTTTACCACAAAGGAGGGGATAGCGCCTGGTGTAGGTGCATTCCTCAGGAGGAGCACCATAGCGTCCTCACTTACTGCCACAAGCTTGAGGCAGGAGGACATCACTCTGGGAGGAGAACGACACAGAAAGTGCTCCAATCCGGCCTATGGTGGCCTACCCTCTTCAAGGACTCTGATGAGTTCGTGAAGAGGTGTACTGACTGTTAGAGGATGGGCACTTGTGGACAGCGTGATATGATGCCGATGCAGCCCATTCAATTCTGTGAGGTTTTTGATGCATGGGGCATCGATTTCATGGGTCCATTCCCTAAGAGTCAGGGATTTGAGTACATTCTGTTGGCTGTTGATTATGTTAGTCGTTGGGTTGAGGCCATCCCCGCCCGAACCGTTGATGCCAGGACTGTTTGCAGATTTTTGAGGAGGCATATCATTACACGGTTCGGGGTACCTCGAGTGTTGATATCGGATGGGGGGTCTCATTTCATCAACGATCAGGTGAAGGCCCTTGCTAGCGAGTTCGGCATAGACCATCGAGTTGCCACTCCATACCATCCACAAACGAATGGTCTAGCCGAGGTGTCGAACAGGGAGATCAAGACTATATTGCAGAAAGTCGTCCGCCCTGACCGAAAGGATTGGTCACAGCTTTTGGACTCAGTCTTGTGGGCATATAGGATGTCTTTCAAGACACCTTTGGGCACATCTCCCTTTCGCCTCGTTTATGGCAAGCCGTGCCATTTACCTGTTGAGTTGAGACACAGGTCACTTTGGGCAGTTACATATATTCTTTTGGATCCAGATAGTGTAGGAGACCAGAGGAGGGCATAGTTAGCAGCCCTGGAGGAGCTTCGTGATACCGCCTTCTCAAACAGCCTACAGTACAAGGAGAGAGTGAAGGAGTGGCATGATTCTCATATCAGCCACAAGCATTTTGAGCCTGGACAGAGAGTATGGCTGTTTGATGCTAGGCTTTGTCTATTTCCAGGGAAGCTACAGAGCAAATGGAAGGGACCTTATCTTGTGAGAAAGGTACACGACAATGGGAGTATCGATATATCTAAGTTGTCTTCTGAGAGTACCTTTCGAGTGAACGGCCAGCGGCTCAAGCCATTTTTAGATCATGAGCCGCAGGTCGTTGATGTTGCCCCTATTCACTTTGCGTGAGATGTGGTCTCTTGACTCACATCTATTGCTTCTCACGCCTGATTATCACTGTTCTCCCGACCTGTATAGATCCAGATGTCCATACCATTCCATTCTTTAGTCCACATCCCTTTCCTCATCTTTTGATTATGTTATACTTAGGATGTACTTTACCCTAAGTATAGGGGGGATGTAGGACTCTCAGGTATTTCTTTTGATTCATTTTACCCATGTTTTTGCTGCCTATACTTAGGGATATTTTACCCTAAGTATAGGGGGGGTAGACCCTGTACATTCTCCACTCGGTTTTCCCTTCGTGTACAACCTACTATACTTAGGATTATTTGATCCTAAGTATAGGGGGAAAAACCGAGACCCTCTTGATTTTCTATTCATTCATTCGTCTTTGTATATAGCCTTCCTTTTCACTTCCCTATACTAAGCACGAGTTATGTTTTCTTCATCGCTCTTGACTCTGAGGACATCGTTCGAGCTAAGTATAGGGGGGTGTGTATATATTTCATATATACTTGAGCCAAAACTCGTACTTTGTGTGAGTGTGTAAATAAATAAAAATGGCTAAAAACCCAAAATTCACAAAAATAAAAAATTTTCCCTGTAAATAATCATTCTTTTATTGCACATACATAGCTATTGTACAAATTATTTTGTAAAAATGTTTTCAAAAACTTTTTGTAAAGTTTGTGTAAATATGTGTATATCAAAATTATGTATATAGTACAAAATTTTTCCAAAATGTTTTGAAAATCAAAAGTTTGCAAAAATCTTGTGTAAATTCGTGTAAATATTTTGCAAAACTTGCATTCATGCACACATCCATGATTTCAAAACATTTTTCAAAAATTTTGCATTTGTGTAAATATTGTGTAAATAGCATCTTTGTATATACTTGTATAGTTTTTCCTGGATTATAGTTGACATTTAAACTAGTCTAGAACTAAATTGAGAAATGGAGCTTGATTAAGATCTTAATCCACCTAATCATAAGAGGAACCTTATTGGGCTTAGGGTTAAGGCTTTTCAGGTCCATGGTGACTTAATTCTTTGAGTCCACTAGGCTATGATCACATGTCATCTCAATGAGCCTAAGTAGAGCACTTAACAACACACACATGACTCATATAGAAAATGGCTTTACTTGGACCCGCACTTAGCACCGAGCTCTCTACGGATGAGGTGGTGAGGAGGCAGTCTTCCTTGACTTGGGGTAGCATATGAGGGTAGTACTTCTAGGAAGAACCTCTCTTCTTCTTTTAGTGAAGGAAGTGCATCTCAACTTGGTCTGGTTGCCATGAGGTCTAACGACAGGAGTTGTGGGTTGCAATAATGCTTCAAACGAGGGATAGTCTACTGGCTCAAGAGGAAAAACTCCTTGTATATATGCTGCACATGTATATGTTGTATAGATGCACTTGAAAAAAATGCAAAAAGAAAATAACTCCAAAAAAGTGGTGGGTCTGATAGAAAATGATAATCCCACCGGAGTATGTATATAGTGCAATAAGCAAAGCTTGAGATTCATGTCCCACCTTAGGTAGCTTGCAGCAGGGAGACTTAGCTACACTGGTTGAGCTCCCAAGGATACATGGCTACACTGGCCATTGTCCATTCTCTTCTTCCCCCTCTTCTTGAGCCGGTTGTACTTGAACTTAGAAGGGAATACCCCGCTCCTCGAGGAAAGAGTGGCCAGACTAGGGTCATAGAGTTACCTTGTTGGGGGAGGGTTGTCAAGTTGCCACTTCTGAGGTGGAGAGCTTATATATCACTTACACAGTACAAGGAAAGATTCATAACTTCAGGGTTTGTGTATGTAGACTTGTTCTGATCTGGATTATTGAGGAGTCTTGATTATAGATTAGTGGATCTTAGAGGCTGTTGAGTTTTAAACCTAAGTCTAAACAAGGTTCCGACACATCAATAATCCAAAGATCTGATCGAGCTCCATAATTCAATTTAGTGAAGGCAAGTTTAATTATCGGCATTAATCCATGTATATTCTCCTCTTTTTCTTTTTCTTTCTCTTTTTCCCTTCTTTTTCAAATAAGTGTTTGCTAAGGGACTAGCAAAGTTAAGTATAGGGGGGTGATGAATACCCATTCATCACTCTTTATTCTTTTATTTTAGCTACAAAACCTTTGCCAAACACATGTATATCCTTGTAAATTATCACTAATTATCAAAAAGCATGCATTGTGTAAAAGTTAATAATTAGCATATTTTTGTGCATAAATAAAAGAATAAAGAGATAAAAGAAAAAGAGCGAGATAATTAGAATAAATATTGAGCGACCTAATCCCAAGGGAGGGCTCAACATAGGCCTGACCGCATAAAAACCAAAGTAGAGGGAGATAAGGAGGCTCATGTGTGTAAATATATCTGTAATTAAATAAAAAAATTTTCCTCTAAAAACAAAAATAAAAATGGGTTGTATTTATTTGTAAATATTTGTATATATTTGTAAATACAAAATCAAAATAAAAATAGAAAAATAAAAAGAAAATAAAAATGCCTTCACACTTGTATGTTCACCATGTACATATACTCACTTATATATTTATTTTCTCCTTATAAATAAATAAATAAAATCCAATAAAAATTATATATACTCTATATCTCATGGTGTAAATAAATAAAATAAAAATCATAAAAACAAAAATAAAATAAAAAGAAATAAAAATAAAACCAACTCCCAACATTGTATATATACCATATATGTATATAAATAAACCTATTTATTTACTCCGTGTAAATAATTAATAAAAATAAAATAAAAATAAATTTTTATTCCTAATTTTATTCTATAAATAAAAAAAATAAAATTGGAATAAAAATGTACAAAAATAAATAATTAAAAATCAAAATTAAAATTTCAATATTGTATATATACCTATATATAATACTATATTGTATATACCTTATTTTTATTTCAAAAAATTAAATAAAAATCACAAAAAAAATAGTTTAAAATAAAATAAATATTTTTCATGTTTTGAGTTTTTCTTAATTCGGCCATTTAATATTTTATTTTCAATTTCTAAATCATTCTGACGTGGCCGCTTTCCATTGGTCCACGATGTTGACCCCCCGGTCAACTCCCCCTGACCACAGACCCACGGATCCAGTGCCCCGACCCGATTTCTCCAAATTATCGCCACTTGATCCGAGCTCCAAATCCGTAAATCTCGGGTCATAATCCATCTGTGTTCATCCTTGATCCACGCCCGAGCAGGGTTTTGGGGATCCGCGCTCCGATCGAGTCACCTGACTCCCATCTTCTCGGACCCCTAGCCACTTAAATGCTCAGCTCCGCCGCATGATTCCACCATCTTTGGCTCTGCATTCTCCACCCCAGGACTTCCATTGCTCTCGCCTGAGTGACAGCAAGCTGAGGTTAGTGTCGCAGCGAGGAGGGAGTGCTCAGACCATCGATCCGGCGACCTAGTGCTGTCGTGCGCCGCCCCTTGCGTGGTGCTCGAGCCTCGGGCATCGACGACCCTCGAGGCAAGGACCCAGAGCTTCAGCAGCTCAAGCACAATCGACCTCGACCATCCGGTGAGCTTGAATCTCCCTAGTTTTAGCTAATTTTTGTTTACCCCCAATTTCACCCATCACCGACGACCGTCGATTCCGACCATCTCCGACCCCCTTTCGATCATCGAACGACACCATCGCCTTCACCTCACTCCTATGCACATTCTTCTCCCCTTCATCCAACCCAATTCGTACAGGAACTGGGATTCGAGCTCCTTCGCCGTCGCATCACCGGAGCTCCTCCATTCCGACGCACCGACCATCCCCATCGCCTCTAACCGGGTCGAGGCACTTTGCCCTCGACCCAGGAGTGCTTCTGTGTAGCTTTGCATGTTAGAGGAGGACCATCCGAGGTCCTCCACGTTCAGCACAGGAGCTTGAGCTCCGCCGCCGTTGTTGGAGCTCTTCGGAGCATCCCAGCGCCATCAGAGGAGTTCTTCAGACGCGGGAGGCTACGACGAGTCTTTTCCGATCATCAGCAGCTCTTGCGGAGGCCCAACACGTTCACAGTCATCCGGCGAAGCTCGCCGGCAAGGAGTTCTTCCAGGAACCTCCTCCGTCGTTCGTTCGACCCCGGAGTGCTAGATTTGATCTGGGTCGTTCACTTATACGAAGAGGCGCCACGCACCAGCACCGTCCGATCGCTACGTGGCGCCATCTCCACCGTTCGTTGCAGAGGAGAGGTGCCCTCGACTCCAGCCGTCTGATCAGCCACGTGGCGCCACCCCAGTCCATCTGCGAATAAAGGGTAATTTACCCTTAGGCCCTTAGTCTTTTTGTCTTTAATATTCAGTCCTGTAAATATTTTATCAAGTTTATTTTAGTTTGGTAAATTGCATAGAGGACCTAGTACCTTTTAGTTTTTGCATTTCTACCCCTGTACGTTATGGGACACGTGCTTCGACACGTGATTTCTTGGTAAAATTGCATGTATGGGCTTATAGTTTATTGTTGTTCATGAATGAAAATATCTTTTTAGTATTTACACATATACCCCTGTGAATGTTTTATTTCCACATGTGCCGAATTTCTTGGGTTAATTGCAAATAGTGCCTTGGGTTTTTAGCACCTGTTGCTAAAAAGTCGTCGGAACTATTTTATTTACAATTTAGGTCCCTGAGTGCCCAGTTCACGTGCTTCGCGCGTGCAAACCTGGTCTTTTTGTACCTGGACCCCCTACATTTCTAGTTTTATTACATTTAGGCCCCCAGAGCATATTTTTATGACAAATAGGTCCCTGTGATTGTGGACTTGTATTTGTTGTAAATAAAATATCAAATATCATCCAAATTACGTGAAATTTTGATACGCGACTCCTGCCACTGTGTAGAATTTTCACTAATTTTTGGGAAATTGTTGGAGCCCTTTTTCTATTTTTAAAATTCAAAAACACCCCTTTTTCTGTCTGTCCAGATGTAAAAATCATAAAAAAATATTAAAACCATCTTAAAAATTCTAAAAAATTCATATTTTGTTGATTTTGCTGTGCTTGATTTTCTGACCAATTTTTGTCATTTTTGGATTTATAAAAATTATAAAAAATTGAAAACATTGAAAATCTCATAAAAATTCTAATAATTAATTGAAAACTCCAAAAATAACAAACTCAGTCTCTGATTTTTCCTTTTTGTCTATATTTTACATGAAAAATACCTCCAGGCTTTGTTAAGACCATTTGATATTTTATTTGGGTCTTAAGAGCTTGGCTGGACAATGTTCTTGCTTTTCTTCCTTCTTTCATTTTTATAAAATTCCCTAAAAATCAGAAAAATACCAAAAATTCACCAAAACATAAAAAATACAAAAACTCTAAAAATATTTATTTTGAATTTTAGATTAATTTTGAGTGTTTAAATAATTAGTCAAAGTTGCTTGTTTCCTTATTTTCTTATTTTCTTTATTATTTAAAAAAATCCAAAAAAATAAAAATATTAAAAATCCACAAAAAATCCTTTGCTTTTATTTGTTTTTATTTTTGACCACTTCGTAGGCTGCGAGGCCATCACGTACTTCCTGAGTTCGACCCTGGGTGCTATACTAGGTTAATATCATAACGAGACCGCTACCTTGATTTTTATCGTGTTTTGATTTTTATTTGGTGGTCTGATCTTTTTCTTGTTGAGCTCTGAGTCCCGTGCGACTGAGGTCGCAACGACCTTAGTTATTCCTTTGCCTTAGTCGTTCGGCGGCTCATCAATGATCTTTATCCTCCTATTTGATCTTTAAAGGTTTAATTTTCAGTATTAGAAATCTTAATGAACCATTCATTATTTTCTAATTTAGTGGAGTCCATTAGATGTTAGATTACTATCTGAAATATCTCCATCATAACTCTCTATGATAGGTTTATTCCAGATTCATGTTTATTTCCAACATTTAGAAATGAACTGAGTGTATTCTAATATCCAGGTCATAGAGACATTCTCTAAGATTAAGGGCTCCCACTGAAAATATGAAGTCTATTGATCCAATGGAAATTATTGCAACAATTGCATCACTTCCAACATGGATGACCATTAAACCTTAAGATCAAATTTCTAATATTCTAATATAGATGCAACCAATTGCAAGTGTCATTAGAAGATTGAGTTACAATTATTAGACTTTATCTTATCAAATAAGCAAGTCAATATCAATGATTATATGTAGATTAATCTGATGTACTACCTGATTCCTTCTCTAAGGATTCTAGATAGATTTGATAGTCATACTATCAACACATCAACTTATTGCAATATTTGGCATTCATCCAACTCTTTGGATGTCATATGGAAGTCACAGAAGTACAGTCAACTCTTTGACTATACTTCTTACTTGGATCCAACCCATGCTTCCACTGTGCTCCCTTTATCTATAAGCAACCATTGCTCAAGAGAAAGGATCTCTTATGTTAAAATCAAAAATTTCAACATAAGAGTATTTCAACATTTATACATGCTTCATTCAATTCATACAATATGAATATTATGAAGCTTCATGAATGATTAAAGTATAGATAGTAGAATGATGACACTCACAGTATCTACATCCGTTTAAACTCTTAAAACTTATGTTCAGGTAGGTACTCAAACAATTTGAATACATCATCTCCTATAGAGCCACCATTCTGCATAATGCAGAGAACCATTTCATTCATGATTATATGTCGAGAGCACATATGTATGCCAGAGCATCTTCTTAGATTTTATAAGGATTATTTGATAATTACGATCATTATCGACATGTCACTTCAAAAGTACATTCGATGAGATCAAGACTTATAGAGACATACAAACCCTAGGGTTTTAGTCCTATTGTCTTATTTAATCATTATTCCTCATTATTATGAGGAAACTTGCACATTGCAACCGCATACATTATGTGTCCAATTGCAAGTACAATATCTGGATCATAGGTCCAATCCATGATATTCTACTGGTTATTCTTGAGTGTAACATTGAGTGTGATTAAAGAAGGATTATCTGAAATAAGAAATTTGCATAAACATATATAAATATATAATTTACTTTGATTTAGGAATTTTTATATCAAAGTTGTCTTGCCATGTCAACAATGAAAGTTCATTCCCTCAATCACTTTCAATGTAAGAGATATACCTTACCATTATATCTCAAGCAAGATCTGGGATCTCCTTCCTTATCTTTGTTACATCCCAATAATATGAGAACCTGTAACTCGGATAAAAAGAAGTAGGAACACATTCCGCCTTGCAAGTCCAACTTGCATCTCCCAATTCGGTCTTTAACACCCGGGCCCACCACCCCTAAGGTGATGTTGACCCGTCATTAATTGAACCAACCGTCAACAGGAATACAACTCGCTATGCGTAATCCAACATCGCCTCAATAATATGAGGATCCGATATTGGGGTCACTACGCATACGTCCTTACTCTTTCGAGAAGTGACGAGCCCGATCCAAATGGATCATATGCAGGAGCTGTCACTTCGGACATGTGTCTCCTACTTATAATATCTGGCGATGGAATCCTTCGCCTTGACGGGAGACCATGGATGTCACTTATATGATCCTCCATATCATATTCAAATTCTAGTTAATCATTATGAATCATATTCATACGATTAATTCTTCCAAGGGAAATAATAACTCTATTCATAATAGAGTGTTCTTAATTGGATATAATTAACTTAATCAATTAAATTAATTTTCAATCCAATTCAATCAACAAACTTGATTTTACTTGAATATATGGTATTATCTTAAAATACGTATTAATTCGAATTTTAATAATTAGAAAAATACATCATGATCTCTCAGGCATCATTCGTTCCCTACCCGCTGCCATGGCCAGTACCAGCGGGAGTGGGACAGACCGCATACGTTGCAACCCGCTACCCCAGCGATCCCCGACTAGACACCATATCCGCCTCGGGAAAAAATATTGTCGAGTCAATCACTTTGTACTTGAGATGATCATCGATTCTTCAACCGAAATTATACCATATAGTAATAATCAAAACATTTTTGATTATAAGGAAATTTGCTAGACAAATTCTCAATCCTATTCAAGCAAGGAGTTTGATGATTGTGTTTCCAATTTTGATCTAGATCAAATCTAATCAATTATTGGTTGAGGTCAAGTCAATTAAGGAAATAATCATCATCCAATATTTCTCAAATATTTTCTATAATTATTTCATGAAATTAATAATTAATTTCACTAATTGACAATCACATTGTTCTTGATTAGGAAAGTAATTTCAGCAGTGACCCCCTACTTACTAAAATTAGCATATCTCAATCAATTTAAATCCAAATTAAGCAAAATAAGTTTCCAAAGTTTGCTAACTTGATTTACAACAGAACCTATGTGATTTTCACGCATTTCGAGGCGTCTCTAAACAGTAATTAACTCCTTAATTACGTTAAGATTCGCAGTTCCCGTAACAGTGAATACATATTCATTAAAACGACCATATCTCGAGCAAACGGAATCCAAATTACGTAAACTCAGATCCTATGGTTTCCTTATTTAATGGGAAACAAAAATCAAGTTTTATTTTCATGTTTAAACAATTTAAACAGGGCCGAAAATAATTACTAAACAGAGATGTGAAAATGAAATGCGATAAAACTTTCGCAACCCTAACGAACCCAAGTCGCCTTCGATTTTATGGATCTTATCCAAAACCTTCAACCTAATCTCTGATACCACTTGAAGGATATGGCATAATCCTCAAGCGCATCAAGGAAGCGTGAGCGTCGTATCGAATACGACGAGGAGCGACTAGTCACTCTAGTTGCTCGATGCAGCGGAATTTAAAAAAAATTCTTGTGACGAAACCACATGATTTAAGAATACTTCTCGAATCGTTTCGTCTAAACCACAAACAAGTAATAGGATTACCTCTTGAAGCGTGGTTGTGATCGAGTCTCTAAACAAAGAGACCTCCTATCTCATGTCTGATCCGACGGAGGAGACGCTTGCGAGCGCGGGGATGAACTGCGTGCTTCTCGCAATCCATGTTGATGATCCAAGCGACGGATCTCCTGATCTTGACACACGAGATCCGACGTCTTCTTCACGAGCGAGGCGTAGCGAAGGAGACGGAGATCCACGAGAAGACGATCGTGCAGCATAACGATGACGCTGTGGCGATGGAGAACCTCTCTAGGGCATCCATGGTAGACGGCCATGAGAGGGAGAGAGAGAGAGAGAGTAGGCGTGTAGAGAGAAAGAGAGAGAGAGATGTGCTTCTCAAGCATTATGTGTAAAGAGAGAGCATGGTATGCCTCTCTATTTATAGGGTTTTGGGATCCATGGATCTCAATCCATGGGACATATAAAATCAATGGATGAGATTGATTTATGTCAATCCAATGGTTAAGATTGTTGTTGGTAAAAGCCAACAACTTGTAATTTTATTTAGATTAAAATATATTTGACAAAATCAAATACAAATCAATCCTAAATTAGACCAATAAATAAAGAGAGAATATACATGGAGATTACATCTCCATGTACATTCCATGTGGACGGCCACCCATTACAACTAGGAATTGGGTGCCGCCCACCCTTTCCATATGGAGGGCAATCTCATGGAAATCCATGAGATTGCATGCCTCCTTAATATTCTCCATTATTTATTTCCAACAACTTTTGTTGGGATTTTATTCATCAAAAATAATTCACAATTATATTTGAGAATATTGCAATCATCACATTGGAAAATTGTGAATCACATTCACAACCCAAAACAACATATAATTTATATTATCAATTGATTAGACAATGTGTATCCAATACACATTAATAATTAATCAATAAATATAAATTATAATTAGCTCTCTCTAATACATTATAAATCACATTTATAATATATTATGAATAATTGGATATTACTATCCACATTATTCTTATCCATAATAATTAAATCTCATTTAATTATATTGGATAACTCATTTTCATGTGCTCAAATAATATGGATCACATTCACATTATTTACATCTTTGATAATCAAATCACATTTAATTATCTAAGATAACTCTCCTTATAATATGAATCAAATTCATATTATTCATGATAATTAAATCACATTTAATTATCCATTTTCTCAATGCTCGGATACATATATCAACAATAGAATTATCCATGAACTCTTTCAAGGATAATGCGCTTTCTCCACGAACACTTGGAGATAAGGACAGGGCGATTGTATTGTTCCACGTATAGTGACATGGATATTGAGATCATATCTCAAATCCAGATCGCGGGCCTCCCATAGATGCTTGATTAAATCAAGACCGCAAATCTAATCTTCTCATTGCATCTGAATCACATTCAGATCAATGTCCATCATTTGGACTAAGATCAGATTACTTCTCTACTGATAGGAGTCACTAAAATCCAGTCCCGTTTCATCACTCCCTTGGAATGAAAGCGTCATGGTTATACAATCATTTATGATCACATCACCCTCAGGTATTCCCAATACCTGTACATCCTGCATACTGGAAGACTCAGAATAAACCCGAAGTATTAGATCAACTTTCCAAAAGCATATATGGAAGCGTCATGGTTATACAATCATTTATGATCACATCACCCTCAGGTATTCCCAATACCTGTACATCCTGCATACTGGAAGACTCAGAATAAACCCGGAGTATTAGATCAACTTACCTGTACATCCTGTCTACTTCAGGGTTTTATCAGTAAGGTTCTCATTTTGATCATTGGGAGTTGGTATCGATCATATACTTCCCAAAAGCATATATGATACCTAGGTCTTGATCATATACTTTCCAAAAGTATATATCAAACCTACAAATTCAGTCAAGCTTCCAAAGCGAGACGACCGTGCGCACGGAATCCGATTCTTCCCAATATCTCATGAGTGAGCTCATGTCTTCCGGTTTAGTAGTGAACCTGCATGATCCCTTTGAGAGATCGTATTACTCATATGCCCTTATATGCACACCAGCGCGCCGGTGTATAGACCTTGATTAGGTCATCAACCTATTGGTCTGCCAAATGTACATACTCAGACATATAGTAACACATCTGTCTCCGGTCAGAGGATGCGTGCCTATATCATGACAGCATACGATATAGGACTTTGGTTATCTCGATCTCGTTAAGTCAACTCTTTGACCTAACTAATATGACACCTCCGAATCTCTATTCTTATGCAGAGGACCTGCAACAAGAGGCCGGTCAGATATCAGCCTAACTGAGAAAGGATTGCCATCTCCTACTCAGGCTGGAGATCATCTCTTAATGATCATTTGACGGTGCTTGATGAGTCCTCAATCTAACTCATTAGATATTCATCTAAGCACCCGCCTCTATGATTCAATAATTGAATCAACAGCTGTATGATCATTAAGATGGCCATGGTGCATAACCCTAATTGTACTAAGGGACCTATTATGCAAATTACGTATTCTTCATTTCAGATTAGGGAATGATATTTGCAATAACATTTATTGCATAATGGCTCGTCGTGGGCTCGCATGTCCAACATACGTTGGGGTGCTACCCGGGCCCTCTCCTCCTCCCCGTGATAGGGGGGACATATCGAGGAGCAACGACGGTGTTCACCCCCGGTGTTGACCCCTGGCTGATGTCAGCCAGGCATGCGGTGCTCAACCACCGCCAAGCTGCTCCAAATCGCCGATGGGGATTAGCGATGACTGGAGCTCCGCTCAGGAGCTCAATCACAGGCTCTCCCTTCCGCCATTTCCCAGGTAAGTACCCTTCGATCTTCCTTGCATTTTTCTTTCTTTTCTCATCATTATTTAGGACATCATACGCATGTTCTCCTTCCATTATCCATCTCGATAGTCTCACCACATCTCCACCTTTCACGCGCTACCTTTCGATCCCCTCTTCTTCCTCCACACCCCAGATCACCTCCGACCCAACTTCTCCGAGCTCGTCGGAGAAGATCGACCAGCCACCACCTTCTTCATCCCCCTCACGGCCGATCATATCACGCACCTCACTTCCACCCTTCGCACGAAGCTTCGGCTATCGAACTGACCATGCAGGTGCTCGAGGGCTCAATGGCCGGAGTCTTCACCGGAACCCTCTTGATGAGAGACGTTTCCATCACCGGAGTATCGAAGGTCTTTGCCACGCATCGCTGCAGCTCGCCCGAACCTCCAGCTTCCTCGACGATCAATCAGACGGTTTTGGAGAGCTCTGTAGAGTCCTAGCAAGTGAGGCGGAGCTCCAGTGGGTACGTCGGCGACCTGAACCTGCCGCCAGTTGCAGCAGAGGATGGAGGAGCAGGTACCATTGGATGCTCCTCCCCGGAGTTCATCCAACGGTGCAGAACTAGCCACGTGTGCAACAGAGAAGGATACAGCCACCGTTGGATTCTCAAGATCCAACGGTCCATGGATGTCCACGTATCATCGCCAAGGTCTTTCCGAGCCTCTGCTCCAGATCGATAGGCTTGGATACCCCGAGCCTGTACTGAGCCTCCCCAGCGCTTCGAGCTCCTCCGAGCCTACATCGAACCAAAGCCTGATCCCGAGCCTAGCCGAAGCTGTCCTAAGCCTCCGCTGAGCCTGAAGCGTCTACCGAGCTTAGAGTGCATGTGCCAATCACGTACTTTTTGGGTAAATTTCAGAGAGGCCCGCCAGATTCTTCAAAATTGCAGATAGGTCCTAAGACCACGTGCTACCCACGCGCGTATGGGGTATTTTGCAACCAACCCCCTGCGGGTTTAAATAATTGCATAAATACCCCTGCGCATGTGGGAAAATTAAGGGAAGGTCATGTGCCTTATTTTATTTACACTTTAGTCCCTCTTAGGGACCTGTTTGCTATTTATCTTTCATGTTTTCTTGCATTTATGCCCCTGTCTTCTTTTATGCATATCTTGAGCACCGTACCTCTGTTTCAGTTTATTTTAGTTTCATTTCAAAGCTTGCTTGATGAACTTTTTAATGGCATATTCCTTTCTTGTTTTGGACGTTGTGATTTTGATGTATTATTGTAATAGCCAAGTGTATATTATTGATTATGCTTATGCCTTGCTTAATTTATCCGTTAAGTTTGTTACTTGAATCAAACCTGAAATTAACTCTGTTTTAAATTGCTCATCATTTTATTCTGATCTAGGGCATATTTGCATTGTATTTCATTACATCTATTTGCATGATAAAAACCAATTAAAAAATGCATAGTTTCATTTTTTCGCATTTATTGACCTACTATTTATTGATCCAACACTTAGCTAAATGAATTTAAGTCCAAATATCACGAGAGAGGCTCGTGTCCCTGAGTTCGACCTTGGTTACTTACTAAGTAAAATATAAATAGAACCATTTGATTTTATTGACATATTAAATTAGATGGTTTTTGACGGACCGAATCCACCCGACTGCAATGACCGCTGAGTGTTAATTCCACGCTTTTAAAGGGCTGGATTTATGGCCCGTCACCCACAAGAATGATATGGAGTGAATTAACCATCGCCTTTTTGTGGTAGCTATGCCCAAGAATACCCTTCTAGCACAACAACTGATGATCCCAAACAACCAATTCAAGTGTCGCGACACGGATCAGGCAGACAACGCTAAGGGTAAGGTATCTTTTCTTGATTTTTTAGCTAACTACATTTGTCTCAGGAGTGGTAGACAGACACAGTACCATGTCTAGATGAGGAGGGGCCTATACACGATGAGGAGCGACAACCCATTCGCGAGGAGTAACATTCTGATGCTGAGGAGGACCACCATGATGCTGACAGAGATGGGAGCTGTGCTGAGACACTAGACATGGACGTAGGTGATTCCGATGTTGAATCTATGCCAACCCATACAGAAACATCCAAAGAACTTTCTTCTTTCATATTTGAGAGTTTTATAATAATTAGATTACTCTCAATGTACATGTTGATTACATCGAATTGAAAAATTATGAGAACCTTGTATTTCTTAATGTTGTTCCTTTTCATGATGCTTTATTTGGTAAAGGAAAGAAAAGTTTCAAAAAGAATGTTGGGACTCCAGAAACATAAAAATTGTTTAAAGATCACATATTTTGGAAGATATTACTCCATGATGCCATAGATCATTTTCCTACACTTAAATAATATTTGAATAACAAATGTACGACACATAGGAAAAAGAAGTCGTGTATTGAAAAGCTACCTCATGTGCAATTCAGAACAAACTACCCAAAAACAAGCGAGATTCATGTACCCACCCCGTCAGATGTGAGATTTCAGATGTAACACTCGATCACACTCTCTTAGAAATGGTTCCTCCATTAATTTGTTACCATCTTCGTTACTCGATAAACTTAAGTTAGGTCCTCTTTACAAATCATGTGCAGTCCTTCAGTTTGTTGACCGATCAATAAAGAGACTAAGGGGAGTTTTGAGGAACATTGTAATCATGCAGGGTCTGCAATTCCTAGTGGACTTCACTATCCTGGACATAGACTACCCTACACAGTTACATATTACCCCGATAATTCTCAGGAGGCCTTTCTTGTAGTCCGCGAGTGCGAAGGCTCTCTTTGATTATGATACTGGAAAGGTATATTTTCACACCTAGGTTGAGAAGGTGCACATTGAGATGACACGGGAATCATTCATTTACAGCGTCACGTCTACACACAATTCGTATGTTATGAGTTCTTTAGCCAGTTGCGATTACATGGATGAGGTTCGTTGTGATGACCTTGATGAAGGATATTGAGAATCCTCAAGCGCATCACGGAAGCGTGACGATCGCATCGAATACGATCGGGGCGACTAGTCGTACTAGTCGCAAGGTGCA
Source organism: Ottelia alismoides (assembly GCA_037367405.1). Lineage (NCBI taxonomy): Eukaryota > Viridiplantae > Streptophyta > Magnoliopsida > Alismatales > Hydrocharitaceae > Ottelia > Ottelia alismoides. The sequence continues at coordinate 713,437 of JAZKJV010003519.1, forward strand.
GCGGAATTTAAAAAAAATTAAATCAAATGATGAAACCACATGATCACGAGAACACTTCTCGGATCGTTTCATCAATCCACAAAGTATAAGGAATACCTTTGAAGTGTGGTTGTGATCGCGAGATCCCAAACAAGAGATCCTCCTGTCTCAAGTCCGATCCACGAAGAACGCACTTGCGGGCACGATGATGAGTCGCGTCCCTCCTGCAATCCTCGATGAAGATCCAAGCAATAGATCCCCTGATTTCGTCAAGCGAAATCCGTCATCTTCCTCTACAGCAAGTAGCCACGAAGAAGAAGGAGATCCTCGAGTCGTCGAAGGCGAAGGCGAGAACTTCTCTCCTTTCTCAACAATGGTGGTCGGCCACCCTATGGAGAGAGAGAGCATGAGAATGAGAGGGAGAGAGAGAGAAGTAGAGTAGGCGTCTACTTGGTGTGCCTTCAAGGGCTAAGGCTACCCTCTTTATATATTAGTTTGGGATCCAATGGATCTCAATCCATGGCTCTCATGGATCCAACGGTCATTGTAATCCAAGAGCCATCCAACGGCTATGATTGTTGTTGGTTAAAAACCAACAACATTAATTTATATTAAATTAAATATGTGTTGAATTATTATCAACAAAATTTAATTAACATAAATTAATTTATCAAGAGATAATAAGTCAACAAATAAGAGGAGACAACAACCCCTCCTAAAATCAAGGAGGCGTCACCTATGACTAAGTCATAGGTGACGCCACCTATGATTATAGGTGGTTTTGTCTCCTTTTATTTATATTATTATTTCTTAATTGTTTGCAATAATTATTATTGCAATAATATCCACCAAATTAATTCCAAATTAATTTGTGAATATTTCAATCATGCCATTGAAAAATATGTGAATCATCTTCACATCCCAAACTAATTTGTAAATTACATTTCCAATTAATTAACTAATGTGGATCCAATCCACATTAATAATTAACAAATGTTATTTACAATATTTCTCTCTCTTGATATATTATAAATCTCATTTATAATATACGCAGATATTCTGGATATCACTATCCATGATCTGCTTATCCTTGATAATTAAATCCCATTTAATTATCTTGGACAATCATTCTCTTAACATGAATCTTATTCATATTGTTCTTGATAATTAAATCTCATTTAATCATCAATACCTTCTTGATTGGATACTAAATTCATCACAGGAATTATTCTTGAATTCCTTCAAGAATAATGTGCCTTCTCCGCAGATACTTGGAGATAAGGACAGGGCGATTGTATTGTTCCATGTATAGTGACTTAGATGTTGAGATCTCATCTCAAATCCAGATCTAACGGACCTCTCATATATGCTTGATTAAATCAAGACCGTATACTTAATCTTCTCATTGCATCTGAATCACATTCAGATCAATGTCCAACATTTGGACTAAGATCAAGTTACTTCTCTACTGAGAGGAGTCACTAAAATCCAGACCTGTTTCCTCACTCCCTCGGACTGGAAGCGTCATGGTTATACAATCGTTTATGATCACATCACCCTCAGGTATTCCCGATACCTGCACATCCTGCATACTGGAAGACCAATGATCAACCTGAAGATGAAGATCTATTTTATACTGTCTTCTTCAGGGTTTGATCACCAAGTTTCTCAATCTTGGTCATTGGGATTTGGTATCGATCATATGCTTTCCCAAAGCATATATCATACTTTCAAATTCTTGTCGTGCTTCCAAAGCACGACGACCATGCATGGAATTTGATCGGTCCCAATACCTCATGAGTGAGCTCATGTCTTCCGGTTCACAAGTGAACCTGTATGATCCCTTTGAGAGATCGTATTACTCATATGCCCTTATATGCACACCAGCTCGCCGGTATATAGACCTTGATTAGGTCATCAACCTAATGGTCTGCCAAATGTACATACTTAGACATATAGTAACACATCTGTCTCTAGTCAGAGGATGTGTGCCTATGTTGTGACAGTGTTCAACATAGGACTTAGGTTATCTCGATCTCGCTAAGTCAACCCATTGACTTAACTAATCTGACACCTCCGAATCACTATTCCCATGCAGAGGACCTGCATCGAGAGGTCGGTCAGATATCAGCCTATGCGAGAAAAGGGTTGCCATCTCCTACTCAGGCTGGAGATCATCTCTTAATAATCATTTGACGGTGTTTGATGAGTCCTCTATCTAACCCATTAGATATTCATCCAAACACCAGCCTCTATGATTCATTTAATGAATCAACAGCTATATGATTATTAAGACGGCCATGATACATAACCCTAATCGTACAGAGGGACCTTATAGTGCATTCATTCACTTAATTTCAGAAAGGGAGTGAACAATCAATAACTTTTATTGATAAAACATAATTATTACAATAACACTTATTGTAAGAATGGTTCGCCTCGGGCTCACATGGCTAACAATCTCCCACTAGCCCTCAGAACCATTCAGGAACAGCCCTTAAACCCATACTCATTACATGCTGGTCAAAAAACTTCTGCGTCAGAGGTTTGGTAAGAGGATCAACAACGTTGTCGGCAGAGGCCACCTTTGTGATGATGATATCACCACGATTTTGAATCTCCCGAATGATGTGGTATTTCCTTTCCACGTGCTTTCTCTTTTGATGCCATCTGGGTTCCTTTTCCTGGGCAATGGCTCCCGTGTTATCACAGAGTAGCGGGATGGGAGTATCAGAGGAAACTACGCCAAGCTCCTGGACGAACTTGCGTAACCACACCGCCTCTTTTGCAGCATCCGATGCGGCAATGTATTCGGCTTCTATTGTTGAATCTGTCGTAGTGTCCTGCTTCTTGCTTCTCCAGCTCACAGCACCACCGTTCAACAGGAATACAAACCCTGATGTCGACTTTCGATCATCAATATCTGACTGGAAGTCTGAATCTGTATATCCCAAGACTTGGAGATCACCATCTCCATAGACCAAGATGTAATCTTGCATCCGTCTTAGATATTTAAATGTGTTCTTTACTGCATTCCAGTGTTGCTCTCCATAGCAGGATTGGTAACGACTTACCACTCCCACTGCATGGCAGATGTCTGGCCTAGTGCACATCATGGCATACATTAAGCTTCCTACAGCTGATGCATAGGGGCATCCAGCCATGGCCTTCTTTTCCTCAACACTTTGAGGAGCCATCCCTTTAGACAGATGAATACCATATCTTAAGGGGAGGAATCCTTTCTTGGAACTATCCATGCGGAATCGTTCAAGAATCTTCTTAATGTATCCATGTTGTGACAATCCCAACATCCTCTTTTCTCGGTTTCTGAACAACTTCAGGCCTAAGATGTAAGAGGCTTCTCCAAGATCTTTCATCTCGAAGGTATGAGATAGCCAAATCTTCACACTGGTCATCATTCCTGTATCATTCCCAATGATAAGGATTATCAATCTACGTAAAGCACGATGAACACAATGGCGCTCCCACTAAGCTTCTTGTACACACAAGGTTCATCAGGATTTTGCACAAAATCATAACTCTTTATGGTTTCGTCAAATCTGATGTTCCAGTTCCGAGAAGCTTGTTGAGCCCATAGATGGATTTCTCAGCTTGCATACTTTACCGTCCTCAGCTATGAAGCCCTGGGGCTGCTCCATATAGATATCCTCCTCGAGGTATCCATTGAGGAAAGCTGTCTTGACGTCCATCTGCCAGATGTCATAGTCAAGAGATGCAGCTATAGCTAGCAGTGTCCTGATGGACTTAAGCATAGCCACAGGAGAGAATGTCTCATCGTAGTTGATTCCTTCTCTCTGTGTGTAGCCCTTGGCTACGATCCGTGCCTTGAAAGTCTCTACTTTCCCATCAGGTCCCCTCTTTCTCTGAAGATCCATTTGCAACCAATGGGTTTCACCCCCTTAGGTGGATCCTCTAGGGTCCATACACCATTCTTATGCATGGAGTCAATCTCTGACTTCATTTCTAGCATCCATCTGTCCATGTCCATGATCCGCAAGTGCTTCATCAAATGAAGTAGGATCATTGTCAATCTCACTTGACACATGGAATCCATACCTTTCAGGTGGTGCAACCACCCTCGAAATCCTTCGAAGGGTATGGGTGTTACATCTTCATTTATCTCTTTAGTTTCTGGTTCAGGAATTTCAGAATCTTCAAGGGATTCGATGAATTCCTCTACTTCATTTTTATCTTGACCTTTAAGGAAATCATCCTCCAGAAATCTCACATCTCTAGATACAAAAACCTTTTGGGTCTCAGGGTCATAAAGCTGATATCCAATACCATCTTTAACATACCCAATGAAATAGCACTCACAAGTGCGAGATTCTAGCTTACTTGCATCCACATTCTTTGCATGAACCAAGCAACCCCAAACCCTCAAGTGTCTAACACTAGGTTTGGTTCCATACCATAGCTCATGAGGAGTCTTAGGCACAGATTTACTAGGAATCTTGTTCAGGATATATATTGCAGTCTCTACTGCATATCCCCAGAAACTAAGAGGTAAACGTGCTTTGCTCATCATTGAACGGACCATGTCCATGATGGTCCTGTTGCGTCTTTCAGCAACACCATTAAGTTGGGGAGTTCCAGGGGGAGTGAGATTGGAGACAATTCCATTCTCTTTAAGGTATCCCTTGAATTCATCTGAGAGGTACTCGCCACCTTGGTCAGATCGAATCCGTTTAATCTTCCTATCGGTTTGGTTCTCAACCAAAGCCTTAAACTCTTTGAACTTTTCAAAGGTCTCATATTTATGACGTAGTAGGAAGATAAACCCGTATCGCGAATGGTCATCAATAAACGTCAAATAATATCGATATCCATTCCGAGTCGCGGTATTGAAGGGACCACATACATCAGTATGTATTAGGTCAAGAGTACCTTCGCATCTCGTAACCTTGTTACGGAAGGGCATTCTGGTCATTTTACCTCGAATGCAATGTTCACAGGTAGGTAAATATTGAACCTGTAGAAAATCTAAGGGTCCATCCTTAATCGATCTATTGATCCTATCAACAGATAAATGACCAAGCCTTTGATGCCAAATCATATTCGAATGATTTCCATTCTCCTGGATCTTTTAGATTTTATTAGTGGTAGTGACATTCATGACACATTCATCAATGCACAATTCATAGAGTCCACTAGAAGTCAAAACACCATCCGCAATAAATTTATCATATTTATTAATGACTAACTTATTACAGATAGGAAGGAATATCCATGTCTAACAAGCTTAGATACATATATCAAATTCCTCCTGACTTCAGGTACATAAAGACACTCTTTAAGTACTAAGACTCGACCACTAGATAATGATAGTCGGCAGGTTCCAATGACGACTGCTGCAACACTTGCATCAGATCCCATCTGGATGACTATCTCCCCTTGCTCCAGATTCCTAGTTTCCTGAAATAAATGCAACGAATTGCATACATGAACAGAAGCACCAGAATCTACAACCCAACTTCCTTCTCGTCCAACGAGAAAGCTAGTTTCAATGATGAAAGTAGATTTCATACCTGCTGGGCTTTACCTTTGTCAGCAGACTTCAGGTATTCTGTGCAGTTCGCCGCCAGTGCCCCGACTTCTTGCAGTGGTGACAGACATCGGTCTTCTTCGATGTCATTAACGTGGAAGCACTAGAAGATGAACCAGCTCCTTGATTCTTCTTCTTTCTCTTCTGGGCCGGGCCCTTCCGAGAACCTTGCTTCCGACCGCGCTTTCCTTTCACTTGTGCAACCATTGCACTAGCAGAGGGGCCGTCCTTCTTCATCACGTCTTCTGCAGACTTTAATGCAGCTAACAACCCATCATTAGTGAAATCAACTTTGCTCATGTGATATGACACGACAAAGTTGTTGAAAGACTTAGGGAGTGACAGGAGAATGAAATCAGCTTGCATATCAGAATCCATGTAAGCCTCCAGGGTTTCCAATTCGGAGAGGTACCCAAACACTTTGAGCACATGCTCTCTAACAGAGGTCCCTTCCTGCATCTTGCAGCGAATAAGCTCTTTCATCACATGGTAACGCTGTGTGCGGTTTACATCACCGAACATTTCCTTCAGATTCAACATGATATCTTGGCAGTGGTTCATTTCCACATGTTGCTTCTGAAGCACATTGGATAATGAGCCAAGGATATAAACATCTTGCGAAGTTATGATCTTCATCATATTTCTCGTTAAAAGATTTATCTTCCGCAGTCAGAGGGTCTGCTATCTTGTCTTTGCTCAGCACATAAGAGGTGCGCTCCGCAGATAGGATAAGATCCAAATTTCGGATCCAATCCGAATAATTTGGTCCGGTCAACTGATTGACCTCCAGAAGCCTGCTCAGAGGGTTCATGGGCTTCAATTTCTGAAATTAAGAATGCACTATATTAGAATATATAAATAATTATATATCCAATTTTAAAACATTTGATTAAGGCATTTTAAATCAAATTTATCATGCTATGTCTACTATGAAAGATTATTCCCTAATCGTCTTTCAAAGTAAGAGATATACTTACCCTATATCTCAAGCAAGATCTGGGATCTCCTCTCTATCTTTATCACATCCCAATAATATGAGAACATGTGACTCAAATAAAGAGAAGCAGGAAATACATTCCGCCTTACAAGTCCAACTTGCATTTCCCAATTCGGTCTTAACACCCGGGCCCACCACCCCTAAGATGATGTTGACCCGTTGCTAATTGAACCAACCGTCAACCAGGCTTAAAACTCGCTATACGCAATCCAATACCGTCCCAATAATATGAGGACTCGATATTGGGGTCACTACGTATACGGCCTTACTCTTTCGAGAAGCAAGAACCGATCCAAATAATTATATATAGGATCTGTCACTTCGGACAAGGCGTCTCCTATATACAAACTTTTGGCGACGAAATTCTTTGCCTTGACGGGAGACCATGGATGTCACTTATGTGATCCTCCACCTCTTATTCAAATTGAAATAATTAATTATCGTGAATCATATTCACATAATTAATTCTTCCAAGGGAAATACACATCTACTCATAATAGAGTGTTTCATAGGATATAATTAATTTTAATCACATTAATCAATCATTAATCCTATTATCAATCAACAAACTTTGAATTCTTTGCTTGAATAGTAGGTATAATCTCAAAGTACGTATTATTTCGAATTTTAATAATTAGAAATACACTTTGATTTCTCCGGCATTATCCAATCCCTACCCGCTGTCATGGCCAGTACCGACGAGAGTGGGACGGACCACATACGTTGCAACCCGCTACCCCAGCGATCTCCGACTAGACACCATATCCACCTCAGGAAAGGATAATGCCCAGATAGATCATCATGTACTTTGAGATGCTCATCGGTCTTTCAACCGAAATTATACTTATAATATACATCAAAACCTCTTTTGATTATATTATAAGGAGATTTGCTAAACAAATCTCCAATCCTATTCAAGCAAGAGGTTTTGCATGTAAAAGTTGTCCTACAACTATTGTAGGATGACCTAGGGTTTTGCATGAAAACAATGTTTGTTGATGATTTCAAAGTTAACCAATGATCAAGATCAACTATCTTATCATTATGGTTTAGTGGGATGTCATTCAAGGAATTGATTATCATCTTAAATATTCCACAAATATTTATCAATAATCAATTCAGAAAATTAACAATTAATTTTCATCAATATTTATTTGAATGACTATCACAAGGTTCATGATCAAAAAATGTCAATTTCCAGCAGTGACCCCTTATCACTAAAATTAAACTTATCTTGATCAATTTAAATCCAAAATTCGCAAAATTAGTGCCCTAAGATTGCCAACTTGATTTATAATAGAACCTATGTGATATTTCATGCATTTCGAGGCGTAACAAAATCGTAATAAAAAATTAATCACGTTATGTTCTGCAGTTCCCGCAACTGTGAATACATGCATATTCAAAAGGCCATATCTTGAGCAAATTAAATCCAAATTTAGTAAACTCAAGTCCTATGGTTTCCTTGTTTAATGGGGAACAAAATCCAATTGAATATTTCGTGTTTAAACAATTTAAACAGTGCCGAAAAATCAATTAGACAGAGTTGCGAAAATTCAAATGCGCCAAAACTTTTTTCGCGACCATTCTAAACCCAAGTCGTCTATGGTTCATGGATCATATCCAAAACCTTTTTCGACCTAAGGCTCTGATACCACTTGAAGGATATTGAGAATCTTCAAGCACATCACGGAAGCAGTGACGATCGCATCGAATACGATCGGGGTGACTAGTCGTACTAGTCGCAAGGTGCAGCGGATTTAAAAAAAAATTAAATCAAATGATGAAACCACATGATCACGAGAACACTTCTCGGATTGTTTCATCAATCCACAAAGTATAAGGAATACCTTTGAAGCGTGGTTGTGATCGTGAGATCCCAAAACAAGAGATCCTCCTGTCTCAAGTCCGATCCACGAAGAACGCACTTGCGGGCACGATGATGAGTCGCGTCCCTCCTGCAATCCTCGATGAAGATCCAAGCAATAGATCCCCTGATTTCGTCAAGCGAAATCCGTCGTCTTCCTCTACAGCAAGTAGCCACGAAGAAGAAGGAGATCCTCGAGTCGTCGAAGGCGAAGGCGAGAACTTCTCTCCTTTCTCAACAATGGTGGTCGGCCACCCTATGGAGAGAGAGAGAGCACGAGAATGAGAGGGAGAGAGAGAGAGAGAAGTAGAGTAGGCGTCTACTTGGTGTGCCTTCAAGGGCTAAGGCTACCCTCTTTATATATTAGTTTGGGATCCAATGGATCTCAATCCATAGCTCTCATGGATCCAACGGTCATTGTAATCCAAGAGCCATCCAACGGCTATGATTGTTGTTGGTTAAAAACCAACAACATTAATTTATATTAAATTAAATATGTGTTGAATTATTATCAACAAAATTTAATTAACATAAATTAATTTATCAAGAGATAATAAGTCAACAAATAAGAGGAGACAACAACCCCTCCTAAAATCAAGGAGGCGTCACCTATGACTAAGTCATAGGTGACGCCACCTATGATTATAGGTGGTTTTGTCTCCTTTTATTTATATTATTATTTCTTAATTATTTGCAATAATTATTATTGCAATAATATCCACCAAATTAATTCCAAATTAATTTGTGAATATTTCAATCATGCGATTGAAAAATATGTGAATCATATTCACATCCCAAACTAATTTGTAAATTACATTTCCAATTAATTAACTAATGTGGATCCAATCCACATTAATAATTAACAAATGTTATTTACAATATTTCTCTCTCTTGATATATTATAAATCTCATTTATAATATACGCAGATATTCTGGATATCACTATCCACGATCTGCTTATCCTTGATAATTAAATCCCATTTAATTATCTTACAATCATTCTCTTAACATGACTTATTCATATTGTTCTTGATAATTAAATCTCATTTAATCATCAATACCTTCTTGCTTGGATACTAAATTCATCACAGGAATTATTCTTGAATTCCTTCAAGAATAATGTGCCTTCTCCGCAGATACTTGGAGATAAGGGCAGGGCGATTGTATTGTTCCATGTATAGTGACTTAGATGTTGAGATCTCATCTCAAATCCAGATCTAACGGACCTCTCATAGATGCTTGATTAAATCAAGACCGTATACTTAATCTTCTCATTGCATCTGAATCACATTCAGATCAATGTCCAACATTTGGACTAAGATCAAGTTACTTCTCTACTGAGAGGAGTCACTAAAATCCAGACCTGTTTCATCACTCCCTCAGACTGGAAGCGTCATGGTTATACAATCGTTTATGATCACATCACCCTCAGGTATTCCCAATACCTGCACATCCTGCATACTGGAAGACCAATGATCAACCTGAAGATGAAGATCTATTTTATACTGTCTTCTTCAGGGTTTGATCACCAAGTTTCTCAATCTTGGTCATTGGGATTTGGTATCGATCATATGCTTTCCCAAAGCATATATCATACCTTCAAATTCTTGTCATGCTTCCAAAGCACGATGACCATGCATGGAATTTGATCGGTCCCAATACCTCATGAGTGAGCTCATGTCTTCCAGTTCACAAGTGAACCAGTATGATCCCTTTGAGAGATCGTATTACTCATATGCCCTTATATGCACACCAGCTCGTCGGTATATAGACCTTGATTAGGTCATCAACCTAATGGTCTGCCAAATGTACATACTTAGACATATAGTAACACATCTGTCTCTAGTCAGAGGATGTGTGCCTATGCTGTGACAGTGTTCAACATAGGACTTAGGTTATCTCGATCTCGCTAAGTCAACCCATTGACTTAACTAATCTGACACCTCCGAATCACTATTCCCATGCAGAGGACCTGCATCGAGAGGTCGGTCAGATATCAACCTATGCGAGAAAAGGATTGCCATCTCCTACTCAGGCTGGAGATCATCTCTTAATAATCATTTGACGGTGTTTGATGAGTCCTCTATCTAACCCATTAGATATTCATCCAAACACCAGCCTCTATGATTCATTTAATGAATCAACAGCTATATGATTATTAAGACGGCCATGATACATAACCCTAATCGTACAGAGGGACCTTATAGTGCATTCATTCACTTAATTTCAGAAAGGGAGTGAACAATCAATAACTTTTATTGATAAAACATAATTATTACAATAACACTTATTGTAAGAATGGTTCGCCTCGGGCTCACATGGCTTACACTTGAGAGGTATCATACTAAGACATGTTATATCCTAGTAGAGGATGGGTTAGAATCTACAATTGGCAATGCTTCTGAGGGCAATTTGTACACTAGAATGGTGGTCGATCAGATGAAGCAGAATTGATGAGGTTATTGTAGCTATTTTAGAGAGTTTACTTGATTCCTCTACTTCAAATGATCTAGAATTAGGCCACCAATTATCTCAGTTCTTTAGTTCTATACCTTTTGAGGGAGAGCACATAACAAAGTTGGATGATTTCATTTCATACTTACTAGACATCTTTTGTAGTTCAACTTAAAGCACATTGAGATGGTGGATAACCATATTGCAGATACAGACATCACCAGCATAGTTTCCGATCCAGCGCCAAATGAACCAGCAAAGCTAGATTCTACTTTACCCCAACGGAAGATAATGCCTCTAATTATGGAATGTGCTTTCCTTGTGGGTCCACACCAAAAGTTTCCGATCATTATCATTTCATCATTGACTGTAGAGTAAGAATATCATTTGATGGAGATTCTTTAAAGAAACCACAAGGCCATTAGTTGGACTATATTCGATCTCCGCAGGATAAATCTTGCTCTATGTTTTCATCATATCTATCTTGACCATGACAACAAACCATCTATAGAGTTTCAACATAGATTGAACCTCATTTTACGATATGTTGTCAAGAAAAAGATAAGGAAATGGTGTGACGGAAGGTTTATTTACCACATCTCCAACTCTGAATGGGTCATGTTGTCCCAAAGAAGACTTGAATTCAGATGGTTAAAAATGAGAGCGGAGAGGAGATTCCAAAGAGAGTGACCACGCCATGGCGTGTTTATGTTGTTTACAGACGACTGAATGCTATGATAAAGAAGGACCACTTTCCTTTGCCTTTTATAGACCATGCCATAGAGAGGTTGGTAGGGAAAGAGTATTTCTACTTCTCGGTTGGTTACTATGTATACAACTTGGTCACCAGTGCCGTTGAAGACTTGGAGAAGGCTACCTTTACATGTCCTTTTGGTATGTATGCCTTTAGATGGATGCCCTCCGTTTGTTCGATTCCCCCACTACTTTCCAAATGTGCATGCTTGTCATTTTTGAGACATTGTAGGTAACTTTCCTAAGGTCTTTATGGATGATCTATCGGTCTATGGTGAGTTAGCTGGCGATTGTTTGGCACAGCTAGACCTGGTACTTCGGAAATGTTGTGAGGTGAATCTCATTTTGTCGTGGAAAAAGAGAAAGTTTATGGTTACAAATGGGATTGTGTTGTCATCTCCAAGCGAGGCATGGAGGTTGACCCTGCCAAGGTGGGTGTCATCAACCATCTCTATCTACCGACCAACGTTAAGCAACTACGGTCTTTTCTAGGGCATGCCAATTTTTACCGACGGTTCATACATGAATGCTCCAAGATTGCCCCGCTGCTAACTATGTTATTAGGCAAATACATTGAGTTTTTGATAGATAAGAATTGTATTGATGCCTTTCTCACATTAAAAGATGACTATCAGTGCTCTTATCCTACAGCCGTCTGATTGATCTCTTCCCTTCTAGATCAGTACAAATTCTTTAGACTTTGTGGTTGGGGTCGTATTAAGACAAAAGAGGAATGGAATTCTTGTAGCTATTCACTATGCCAGTCCGACTTTAGACTATGCATATATGAACTACACAATGACAAAGAAAGAGATTATGGCAGTGATTTTTGCATTAGATAAGTTTAGATATATCTTCTTGGGTCCAAGATCACAGCTTTCACAAATCATTTGGCTATCAGACACTTGATGGAAAAGAAGGATGCCAAAGCACACCTTCTTCAATGGATCTCTTACTCTTGGAGTTGGATTTGGATATTAATGATAAATTTGGAATAAAGAATGTAGTAGCAGATCATCTCTCATGTTTACAATTAGAGCAGTCTCCAGATGAGTACTCGTCGTATATTGCAGAGAGATTCACATATGAGAGCATATTTGCAGTGACATAGCTTCCTTGTTATGGTGATATAGTGAACTTTTTGGTCACAAAGAAGAGTCCATATGGTTGGCCTAATGAGTGAGTAGACAGGCTTGTTTTCGAGGCACGATACTACCATTGGGAGGATTCGGTCCTTTTTCGTGAGGGACGAGATTGTGTTTACATGTGGTGTATTCCTTAGGAGGAATACAATAGTATCCTCACCTCGTGTCATTATCTAGAGGCAGGAGGACATCCCTCCAGGAAGAGGACAACATATAAGGTACATGATGAATATGTGATTCATCACTCCAATTATCTAAAAATAGAGCTTCGTTTAAGAAATTAGGTTCATTCACATGTTTATATCATAAAATTAACTTTCATGCATTCATAAATAATTTGCATAAATTAGCATTTCATATTGCATTCACATTCATCTCTACATTTCACTTAACTTCAAGCATTTTTAATTAATTCATGCTAACTTCAATTGACATGAAACTAACTTCATTGTGTACATATCACTAACTTTAATAAAAAAATCCTAAAAAATACTAACTTGTATGTATTCAAAATAAACATAAACCCTACTTTCAGAACAAAAATTGTAAAAGTTGACATCTCTCACATACAATGTCCAATTTTACTCTACTTAGTTTTAAATTAATGCACATTAAATTATCTATAAATAAATACAAAATTAAAAGAAATTGATGTTCATTTGTGGAAATTGAGTTTTTAGAGCTAATTGTGCATTGTACATATTCAGTGAATTTTGACTTATTATTTCATGTACATATTTGATCCATTTTGATTTATTTCTTTTTCGATTCTTTATTTTTTCCATGTTTTAATTAATTATAGAAAAATCAAAATCCAAAGAAATTAGAGTAAATAATAAAAAATACCAACTTTGCCTTGAGCTTATCGACCTAATCCATTTTAGTAAATTATACTTCCTTAATTTATCCTAACATCAACTAAACACGCAAAAATCCAAAAAAGGATATTTGAGTCCATCACATCATTCTACATCCTGTTTGATTTTTGCATGCATTATTCATCCACAGAAAATCAAATAAAATTTACAAAACTTAAAAAATAATACTCTATATTTATAAAATATTACAAAATTTATTCATATCTTGCACGGTTGGCTTTGTTTGCATTAGAGTCCATCATGTACATTGTAGAGTGCATTAAGGGTTAAATTTTCATGTTAGGCATTTTTGCATTAGAGACCACTTGTTATTTTAATGTAATTATTTATGCATTAACAACATGGGTCAAAGTCGTGCACATGTGTCAGGATCTGAGTGGTCCACCTCCAAGACCTCGTCAAACCCACCAAGTCTTGGTTAACACCTTTTGTCTCCTAGCACCATCCTTTTCAACCGTTGGATTCAACTCAGATCCAACACCCGAAACGTCTCCCCTCTTTACCCTTGCTCCAGCATGTGCCTGACACATGACGCCATGTCTGTCGTTGGATAACAATTGATCCGACGATAATTAGGAGTCGTTCCTAACCTCCCAATCATCGCCTTCCGCTATTTTACACCACCTGACGCCTCCTATCTCAGATAACCAGTAGCTCCAGCCCCTCTATCACTTCCAACCACCTGAGAAACCAATCTAACTATCTCGATCATCTCCAACCCTAACTGACCCAACCTTATTATCCCCTATGAATCCTTCTCGCCCAAGCTAAACCCCTCCTCCACGAATATGACCACTTTATCCCCTCGCCTAAACACCATCACCAACTATAAAATCAAACTATATGAGGACCAAATCTCTCAGACTCTTACATATTTCAAATCCATCTTCAACTGCTCATAAATTATCCATTGTACTATCACAAATCAAGAGAGAAAGAGAGTCGAGAAGCTAGCCGGTGCAATGACCATCATCTCAAGCGAAGGCCCTCCCCGCTGATGCGGTCCAAGGAGGAATCCCCCTGCTGTTGATCCTCTTCTAGGGTCGTGGAGCCTCTTGTCCTTCATCGTACATTGAAGTGACAATAAAGAGAGTGCAATCGCTCCTCCAACCCTAGGTGTTGCATCCACCTCAACCCTTAGTCTAACTCAACACCCAGTTTACCTTCTTCTCCTTCTTCATCTCTCTAATTTTCATCCCATTTTCCTTCATCATATTCGATTCTTCGTCATCTAGTTCCTCACTCATCTTGTACCCAAATTGAATCCTCGAACCACCGTCGGAGAACTGCTCCTCCTCAATCACCATGTTACAGGAGCACCCATCCCTATCTTCCTCTGAGCGGTAATACTTGCCAAGCACTCGAAGTTTGAGTTACTCCTCACGTATAGGAGCACGATCACTGGCAGTATCTTCATTAGCGTCCTGCGGCTGTGTCGCCAATCACTAGAGTAAAGAACCTCTCCTTCCAAGAATATCAAAGAAGAAGGGTTAATCACATTCACCTACAGTTGTCATCGATCCTCGATCTAGATCTCATCAAGACCGTCAAAGCATGCCTAAAATCTTGCCACCCTATCTCCTCCATCAAATCAAAACCATTGATTCGATCTCACATGAACCTACAACTTCGGGTGGGTTCTCGCGCTAGGAGGAAGAGCCACGTAGCGGTTGGGACATGAGGCATCACTTGAACCTCAGCTCCCCATTCATCCCGCTCATTGGTCGAGGACTTTTACTGCCAAACCCCCATCGCCTCAAAATTTGCCAAGAAGGCCTAGTCTTGTGCATGACGCACGTGACTTTGGGTAAATGATGCTTGTGCCCCCGTACATAGGAAATTTACACAAAAGGCCCAAGCGATTCTGGAAATTTCTCATAGCACCCCGCAATGTTATATTGCAAACCTTTTTTTATTTTATTTACTTATATGCCCCTTTGACTTGTTTAAATCATATCTTGCGCGTTTGTGGCATGATTTATACAAACTCGGTGTCGATTTAAAGCTTGAATAATTCTCTTTCACATAGAACACTTAGTTACTTATCTGGAGATATTATTTTACATGAATAAAATGAGGATTTATTTGTTAATATTGAGCACACATATTTTTATGTAATTGATTTGTACTGCTCAATTAATTGTGAAAATCACGAACTAGATTTGGGGATTAATTTAATATTGATTGAACTGATTGGTTGGCTCTTAGATTGTTTGGCTTGTCTTATTGTACTTGCATCTTTTGCATTGCATTTTATTCATCATTTAAAACATACAAAAATATTTCACTTTATTTGTTTATCTGTTATTCCACGTAACATGTCATTATTTCTCTGCATTAAAACTAGTTTTAAATTCAAGCATCACATTTCTTTAAATAATTAATTACTTATCTTGTACTAAAAAACCATAAAATTTGAAAAACACAAAAGCCCTGGAAAAATTATTCTTTTTGAAAACCTAAGTCTCTGGATTATTCGAAGATTAATTTTGAATCCTCATATTACCTCATTGAGTTCAACCTAGGGACTTATCTAAGTAAAGTAAATAATCTAACTACATCGAGAATTAATTATCTGTATTATTTCTTGGTGTGATCATTTTTTAGGGATCTCAAATTACCCAAATACAAAAATTAAAATGATGACTTAAATAGGGTGTCTTCAGGAGCTATCAAAATGGTGTCTTTGTCGAGGACGTATACGATTAGGGTTAATTTCATGTGGAGCACTCGGTGGACTCGGAGTGGCTTTCTTAAAGGCCGAAGAAACTCGGAGCAACCAGAGATGGGTGATTCATTGGATCGAGCCTGCTGAGGAGGCGCGAAGATTTTTTCTTTTATTTGGAGAGCGAGAGTGATTTTATTTTTGTAATTATTTTGTAGTTATTCCAACTATTCCCATTTGGGTTCTCGTGCTTGTACCCGAACATTAGACACTCATCCATCAAGCTCGTATTATTTGTGGTGGTTGACATAGATTTAGGACTACATATCAGCTAATAGAGTTACTAGGATTTATTTTACGCTCGTAAATCTAGGCCCATACTTCACATAAATTAGATGCGTTATTGGATTTTGCTTAGTCAAATTATTTTTTTCCCATCACTCGCTAATAGAAATTCTTGTTTCAAGTACGGTTTCCCATGCATGCATTAGAAATATCAGATTATGGAAATTTCAATTATGTCTCGCATCCCCATGAAGATTGCGAGGAAGCATTATTGGTATTTTCTGAACTTGCATTCATCATCGTGTTTCTCGCTGCATGGCTTTTCTAATTCTCTTTCGATTTTTCACTCATCTAAAAATTAAAGGAAATTGGAATCCTCATGTAGACGTTTATAAATCTTCACGCAAATTCAAGTGATAATCAAATTAAAACAAGGGGAATACTAAATGAGGTGTCTGAAAATAATTGGAATAAAATTGCATATCATTGATTGTGGAAGAGCAATCCCATCCTTGTGCATAGGTACATACCTCCAGACTATGAGTGGGTGAGGACATAGCCGTAAGGCTTGAGCCCAAATCCTGGGCCTACACCCTAAGTCTCTATATCTGACTCTTGAGGTTTGGGAGCTGCAAGCACTTGCCTCCGACCATAGTCGATGTTTTGGGTGTGCCCGTCTACTATCTCCTTTAGGAGTGTGATATAACCCGGTAGCCGGGCATATCATTCCTTTGATTGAGGGGTAGTAGAACTACATATGGGCATTTGGGCGACACACATGAGTGTAACAGATAAGCAGATTGTTTTATCACCAATTTAAAATTTAAAAGATAATCAGTCGGACTTTTGCATTCTTCACCGTGTCAAGTTGGTGAACTTGGGGTTTGCAGTGTGTATTGTCTTGTGTGCATTCAAAGTTCATTGCACTTTCAAACACATATCGAGGTTTGTGAATCATTCTCCATCATCCTTTATAAAGATGTTGAAATACTGGCATTCATAACCATACTCCATGGGTCGAGCTTACAAGGATGTATCCTGACTATCTTCGTTCTCATTTCAGAAGAAAACTTTATTTTAAGCAGTTATTCCATAGCCATCATTCTCTCCACCCTTACACATCTCACCCTCACACCCTACTTCCTCTTTGGTTGGGTATTTGATTTATGAATTGCTCGCATAATCAAATGAACATTATGGGCATATTGGAGCAAGTAAATTCGAGGATGGATATGAATGTAACCGAATTTGAAAGAGAAACATAATTCCTGATTACGATTGACAAGTCATTGTTTGAACCATCCTCTGCTCGTGATGACTCTCTTCCTGCTTGCGAACACTTTTCCTTTGATCATACATTTGAGATTTAGACTCAAGGAAATAAGACTCATGTCCAGACCATAACTACTGATAGTGACTATTACTCGGCTCAAGATTGCATACCAGAGTCACGTCATAATGAGTATGGTTATTGATCCTCAAGTCATGAGATTATTGCAGATGGCATTGCTTGAATTAATCAAATAGCTGATACATTGACTGAACAACTTTATAGTGCCATCCAGATGGTAAAAGAAATGATGAACAACCAAGGAGAAGTGAGGACCGCACAAAGAGAACCCAAGACACATCATGTGCAAAATTTTCAGACATAGATACCGCGTGCACCTGATACTATTAACCAGTTCATTAACTACCCTATTGACTCTAATAAAAATACCAACAAATCAAAAAAGTCAAAAAAATAAAAATAGAAAACATTGAAATTGAAGCATTGTGTAAAATCCCGATCTAAGAGCTTCCATAATTAAGGCCATAGAGTATGTGCACGATGTTCAGAGAATTGTGAAGAATTGATTATCACCTAAGAAGACAGGCAAGAAAAGATCTAGAATTAAATTTCATTTAATCACTATAGCCAATTCAATGGTGATGACCATGAAAAGTAAAAGTTGCATAGTCAAGCGGTTGACTAGGGTTAACTGTGAAATTGAGAAGGCCGAATTTACCCATGTTCAGATAGATGACAACTCCACCCTGAACATACTTCCGAAGTCCGTGTTTGACTGACTTGAACTCGGACTGCTCAGAAAGACTAGAGTTATCGTTCAATTTCCTGATCGATCCAAAAAAAGATTGAGAGGAATTGTTTCAGTCATCATGAACTTCCAAGGTGTCAAACATAGAGTAGACTTCATTGTCTGGACATTGAGCACCGACGAGAGTTGTCTGAGTCTCCCATTTTGGGGGAAACTGTTCTTAGCCTATGCTAGAGAGACTATCGATTGCGAGACCCAGGACGTAAAATTTTCGAACCAGGACCATAATGATCAAACTCTCGAGAACACACCTAACCTTGAGACATCGAACAAGAAACTGACAACCATGACCAATAGGATACCACAGAGTCTGACAATTCACATGATCAGATCTCTCCCCCAGAATCACAAACTAAAGACACAACTCAAGGAGAGGCACCTAAGGATCCTACTATCGAGGCTACCAATGTTGCTACCAAGGTGAATGAACTTGACTTAGACACATCCAAGTCATTGAACTCATACATAGTTATTTCAGATTTCCTTGATCAATATAGTGATCTGACACCTGAATAGAGAAAGCCTAAACCAACTCAGAGCCCTATCATATACCCAAAATGTGTGATGACCTTACAATAGATATATGATGAATATGGTGATTCATCTTATGAAGAACCAATGGCCATGACCTTATAGACTCAGTTTAGAAGGAGCACATCTTCTAGTCTGGTTGCTAGAAGAGGGAAGAAGCACTCTTTTCTTCCTCCTCTCCTTGCTTCGGGTTCTAGAAACCTGACTAAGTACATAACTATAGACATGAATTATTCCGATGATTCCTCCATAGGATATTGTACACGGACCGGGATGATCATATACGACCAAACGGATGCATCTTTACAAGAATATTTATCATCTGAGGTCGAGTTGGTTGACCATGTGAATGAGCTGGCACATTGAAAAATTAGTCGAAGAGCCTCCACCGAACGCTATTAGTCTTCTGAGAATGACTCCAATGATGATTGGGAATATTCTCTGTCACATTCTTCATATGCATATCCCCTCATTCCACATGCCCGCAAGAGGGTTTGCTGGAAACCTCCTTGAACATATGTACATTCTCTTTCGATCCCATCAGTTCCCTATGTACTTCTTCTATACTTAGGCAAAAGACTAAGTACGGGGAATCGATGTCTGACATGTGTATACTCACCAACTCCACCTCTTGCCGTCAACCACCTCACTTTTGTTCTCTTTTATACTTAGGCTGACCAAGTGTCTAAGTATAGGGGGCGATCGACTTCTACCTCTCTTCCTTCTTCTCTTGCGTCCTTCTATACTTAACATATGCTAAGTATGGGTGGGCGAGTTGCATTAGTCTGCATACTCCGTATTGCATTGTACTATATGGCATTATATTTTACGTATGTATTACACTAACTCAATATGGGGTATGGGTAACTTTTGTAAAACTTGTAAAAATTTGTAAAAATATGTACAATACTTGTAAATATGTATAATATGTGTATAACAATATCAAATAAAAGAAAAAAAGGAAAAAGAGGGAAATTTTATTACAAAATTAAAAAAATGCATCGTATGCATCTCCATTTCATTCAGTATAACATGCATTTGCATTGGTGAAAAGTTATTGGGTTCTAAACCAAACTGTTAGCAAAAAATGAGAGCGGTCTAGACTTGACCTTAATGCACATAACTTATAAAGGAACTTCACCGAAAAATAAAGATTTTAGAAGCTTCAGGTCTTAGACTCTATTCTCTGAGTTCTGCGTGATGGTGTTTAGACTTCAACTCTTAATTTCTAACATGGACGCCTCATTCTGAGTACGACTCTTGAATAGGGAGTTAATCTGTACTCCAGCACTATGCACTTAGCTCAACTCAGATAGGGTGTTGGAAGACTGTGTGGGCCTCTTTTTTGGTAGCGTGAACATCTAAAGGCTGGAGTATGGGTTGAAATAAAGTTTTAGATGAGGAATGAACTGCTAGCATAATTTTTCTAAGACCTCAAAACATGGGCAAAAAAAGATTCTATATCCGTCGAGACACAAAAAGATCAATGCAACGTAACCCAAAATCACACCAATAGAAGACAACTACCAAAAATATAATTGATCGCAATGGTCCGAGCTTCAGATGCCATGCGTATCTTGGCGGAGACTTGGTTACACTGGACAAGCTCCATGGGAAATGTGACTACACCAGTCACACTTCAGCTCTTTTCTCATCTCTTCTACACTTCTTCCTCCATATTCGTTGTGAACTATCATGTACCTGAAATTAGAAGGAAAAACCTTACTCCTCGAGGATGAGTTGCTCGATGAGAGGTATGTGTGGTAGTCCGGCATTTCGAACGGGAAGAGCTAACACCCTTCACACACATGAGACGGTTGTTCAATATTCTTGGAGGATGCTTTAGGAGGAGGATTGATCTAAGAATACTTCTGAGCTAAACCTGTTGTTGGTCGATAGAAGAAGGGTTTCTAACGCCTGATCTTGGAGGCCTACGGTGTCCAACAAGTCAGATCTGACAATCATTGTATCAACCGCTCTCATCGTACTCGTAACATCAACAATCAAACAAACAAACAATCAACCAACAATGTATGATATTTCTATGCAAATGTGTGAGTTAAATTTTATTTTTATTTTAACTCTACAAAATATATGTGTATGGAGTATAAGTATGTAGAGTGTCGAACCATAGAGAGCAACAGGGATAGGGTGATTATTGTTGATTAAAGAAAATAAACAACAATTATTTTTTTGTACTTTTTTAGCTTTTTAATTTTTGGGGATTTCTAATTATATTTAATTTCTATAGATTTTTATGTTTTATATATTTTTAATATTAAATTAAATATTAATTTTTATTTTCTTTTTAAATTTGCAATTTTTAATATCCTTTTGTTTTCTAACATATAATATGTATATTTATACATAAATATATCTATATATACCAATAATATGTATATTATAAATACTATATCTTGAATATATAATAAATAAGTATAAAATTATAGGAAATATATACATGAATGATCATTTTTATTTTTTAGGGTTTAAATATATATTAACTATTTATAATTACTAAAAGAAATAATAATATGAATATAAGTAATACATGATATATATAACCTATATAGGGCCTTTTATTTTAAATATAATTATATATAATCAAAATTTATAAAATAATTTTTTTTGTTTTCTAGTTTTTCTTTATTTTTTTGATTTTTTATATATTTTTTGCTAATTTTTTAGGTATTTTAATTTCCTAAATTATACAAAATAGTGACAATAATAAATAGGTTGAATTGCTTTGGGTTTTAAAAATTGATAATAAGTCAAAAAATCCCCAAAACTGTTTTTAAAATATACTATATAGTATAAATAAAATTATACAATAGAAAACTTTTTTTAAAATTTTAGAGATTTTTTACTGATTTTTATAAATTTTTTAGGGATTTTAATTTTTAGTGTTTTTTCTTTTTTTATTTTTGATCTGGAGTTAAAATATATAATAATATATAGTATGTAATTTTTTGGAATTTTTAAAGTTAGTTTTATATTTTTTATTTCTATATGCAAACATGGTATAAATAGATCCTAATCTATTTTTAATAAATGAAAAAATGCGGTAAATGTCTAAAATTAAAATAGAGCAGGCATTAGCATCCAATAATGCTTCAACAATAATTTTTTCAGAATTACTGATGCACGAGAGGTATTTAATAAAAATAGAAAGCAAATAAATACTTACAAGCATAAAAAGGGATTATTTACAATAAAAATAAAAGTTTGAGGTGTTTTTTGCAAAATGCCCCAAAACAATACACTTATTAACAAAATTTAAAGACTAAAAAAATAACAAAAGTCAAGAGGGCTTCCCTTGCAATTTGCCTGCCTCACGTGGATTGCCACGCGATGTGACCTGTCGCGGACCTATTTGCAATAAATAAAAGTTCCAAGGGGTCCTTGCAATATTTCCACAAATATTTAAACTTCAATTAATATCCACAGGACTACTTATTAAATACAAAAAGGGTGGAGGGGCTCGATGAAAATTTCTCTTTTAAGTGGCTCGATCATGCGCTCCTCCTTGCGCCACATCACTCGATCGTATGGCGGATGGGGGACAATGCTTCGATTTAATTCTACGGCTCATATTATATCTGGGTTGCCTCTCTCATCCAACGGTTGGAAGGACATCTGGAAGAACGAGGAAGAAGGTGGTATTCCTCAAATTTTGATCTTTGATTTCTTCATTCTCCGGCCTCCTTTTTCCCTTCCAATAGGCGCAACCTGGAGGTCTTCCGCGTCAGCAGGGTGCTCCAAATGAGTCCAGAACCCATCGGAAGGGGCATGGAGTGTCGGGTTGCCTGGAGATCTGAATTGAGCTTTGAGAGGTCTCCACGTGTTTCCTCTAGTGCTTCCTCATGCACAAAAGGACAAGTGAATCGAGGGCTATCTACTCGTAACATTATTAAAGCTGCTACATACATGGAGTGGATGGACAACGGAGCTCTGACGAAGGTGGTAGAGGTGGAGCTTGGGGGCTCATATTCATGCAAAATCCGAGGTGGAAATAAGGGGGGGAATAGAGAAGATGAGGGGGATAGAAGATGGGGTGAGAATGTGTCGAATCGCATGCAGAGTTATAGGGAATTCGAGTTGGAGCCTCAACCTTCAACAAACTAAGATTCCTAAATTAATTTGTTCCACTGGATGATTAAAGAAATTAAAAGGTACACTGAGCTACAGAATTAAAAGGCGACAAAATAAACCTAGTTCCTGCAGCTCATACCTGCAGAGCAGGGAGCAGATGAAGCTCATCGGAGATGGTCTGTCTAGCTTGGATCTCCTTCCTCCTCTACATTTTCCATGGTGACAAGGCTGGGGATTCAAGCTGTCACCGAGAATCAACGCCAAGTATCACCCTTTGGGTTACAGTAGAGAGAGAGGGTGGGAGGGATCAAAAGAAAGGGGGCTCAGAGGGCTTGCTTGTAAACAGACGAAGGAGGTGACTTCGATGGCAGTTGGCATGTGATGGAGATGGAGTTGGTGGATGGTAGGGTGATGGTGAGGTAGAAGGAGTATGGGGGAGAGGTTTAGTGGAGGAACCAATGGCTCTCAAGCCTTGGATCACTTCCAAAAAATGAAGAAAGTCGGAGTCACAAAACTCTAACATAGAATGGAGGCGGAGATCGTGCAGTTGATCGGGGGTTCAATTCACAAGGCGCTCTGGCTGGTCCACAGGGGCCAACCATAAAAAATGGAGGGTATTATTCCCTAATTAATTTGTTTAAAAATATTATATGAGTTTATTAATTTTTAGGCAAAATATGAAATATTTTTATTTTCTGTAGTATTTTATTATGATTTGTTTATTTTTACAAGCTAATTTATTAGGTATTCATGTTTACATGTATATACATAGGTAAATATGCATGCGTTTTGGGTATTTTTATTTTTATATTGTATTTAATATATTATTATTATTATATTTACATGTTTAAATATTTATAATTTATTTAATTACATATTTACATATTTTTATTATATTTTTCTGATTTTATTTATTTACTTAAATAAATAAGTATATGTATTATAAAGGTATGGTTTACATATATATTTTATACATTATTTATTTTAATGATAATGGTTTTATTTTATTTTTATAAAGAATAAATATATTGAATAATATATACAAGTATATAATACACCAGGGACCTGAAAGCCAACTTTTGCATCTCAACTTAAATTACACGAAACTACTTTCATTAAGTAGATAATTTAATTTTATGAACAATAAAGGAGAGTTTGATCAATTTTGATTAAGTATGGAGAAGATAACGGTCTGGAAAGTTTTCTTTATGGCCTTTTATTCTGTGTGTCTCGGGTGTACAATGTACTAATTTTGTATGAAATAAATTTTATATTTTTCTTTGCATTTTTATGTTCAACTTTCATGTTCAAAGTTTAATTATTTGAGGTGTATATAGTAGAGCATAAAATAGGTCCCAAAAGCCTATATATTGAGTAAAATGAATTAGGGTTTTATGAGTGTACTATGTACATTTAGCCACCCTATCTCCCGTTACTTTATTCCTTGTCGACCAAGTCATCAAAATGATTGGGTCCCGAGGTCAAGGGTCACTCAATGTCGTTGATACTTTATTCTTTTTCTTTTATTTCCTCTATTCTTTTATTTTGAAATTAAGTACATATATTTATATTGTATTTATATGCCAGTTATTGAGTGTTGTTTTATATAAATTAATGCTATATACATGCATTTAGATAGGGATTTAAGATCGAAATGAAAGAACATGATGTGTAGAACTTGGAGATCGTTGATTTTAAAACCCAAATTCTCATAGGAGATCCACCAAATTTATAATCCAGAGGTCGTGTCGAGCTCCATTTTCACCTTTTGTTCATGATCTTGGCGTAGAACCTAATCTCATATCACCGCTTCATTTTTAGTTGCTCGGGGACGAGCAAGTTTTAAGTGTATGGGGTTAATTAATATGCGACTCATCACTTTAATTAGCTGAAAATAGAGCTTCGTCCTGATAAATTAGGTTCATTCACATATTTATATCACAAATTAACTTTCATTTACTTATAACTAATTTGCATAAATTAGCATTTCATTTTGCATTCACATTCATATGTACATTTTCACTTAACTTCAAGCATTTTTAACTAATTCATACTAACTCCAATTGACACGAAACTAACTTCAGTGTGTACATATCACTAACCTTAATCAAAGAAAAATCCTAAAAGAATCTAACTTGTACACATTTGAAATAAACCCAAGTCCTAATTTTGGGACAAAAGGCCGTAAAAGTTGATATCTCTCATATAGAATGTTCATATTCACTCTACCTCTTTTGACTTAATGTAGACTAAACTATCTACAAATCAAGAACAATAAAGAACTGGGGTTTTGGGACCTAACTGTGCTTTGTACATATTCATTGAATTTTGATTTACTATTTCATGTACATATTTGTCCCATTTTGATTTATTTCTTTTTCATTTATTTATTTCATTCCATGTTTTAACTAATTAGATAAAAAATCAAAATCCAACGGGACTATAAAAATAATAAAAAAGGCATGTTCTGACTTGAGCTTATTGACCTAATACACCTGCATAAATTTCACTTCTCTAATTTATTCTGACATTAACTTAATACACAAAAATCCAAAAAATGATATTTGAGTCCATCACATCGTTCCACATCATATTTGATTTTTGCATGCATTATTCATCCATGTAAATCAAATAAAAATTACAAAACTTAAAAGTGATATCTTATATTTATAAAATATCATAAAAAATATTCATATCTTGCACAACGGGTTTCGTTTGCATTAGAGCCCTTCATGTACATTGTAGAGTGTATTTATGGTTACATTTATCATGTTAGGGTTTTTGCAGTATAGACCATTTGTTATGTTTAATGTAATTATTTCAGCATTAACAACATGGGTCAAAGCCGTGCATGTGTATCATGATCTGATTGGTCCACCTCCAAGCCCTGGTTCAACCCACCAAGTCTTGGTCAATACCTTTTGTCTCCTAACACCATCCTTTTCAGTTGTTGGATCCAACTCAGATCCAACACCTAAAACGTCTCCCCTCTTTCCCCTTTCTTTGACATGTACCTAACATTTGATGACGTACCCGAGGTTGGATCACAATCGATCTGATGGCAACTGGGTGTCGTCCCTAACCTTTCGATTGTCTCCCTCTGCTACCTTACTCAGCCCGACTCCATCCTATCCCCGATCACTAGCCGCTTCTGTCCCTCTATCGCTTCCAACCACCTGAGAAACCAACCTAACTATCTCGATCATCTCAAACCCTAAAGAACCCAACCTTCTTATTCCCTTCGAATCCTCCTCGCTTGAACTAAACTAAACCCCCCTCCTCCACGAATCCAACCACTCTATCCTCTCGCCTAAACACCATCGCGACTTCGAAACCCAACTGCATGAGGACCAAATCTCCCTGACTCTCTCATATTAAAAATACATCTTCGACCACTCTCAAATTATCTATCGTACTATCAGATCAAGAGAGAGAGTCGAGAAGCAAGCCGGTGACATCTGCCATCATCTCAAGCGAAGATCCTCCCTGCTTGTGAGATCCGAGGAGGATTTCCCCCCTAGTCAGTGATCCTCTTTTAGGACAAAGGAGCATTGTGCCCTTTGTTGAGAACTTAAGCGGCAATTAGGAGAGAGCAATCGATCCTCCAACCCTAGGCGTTACATTCATCTCTACCCTCTGGCTACCTCAACATCCCATTCACCTTCTTCTCCTTCTTCATCTCCATGTTCTTCATCCCCATTTACCTCTTATTTGATTCTTCGTAATCTAGTTCCTCCCTCATCTTGCCCCCAAGTTGAAACCCCATACCACCGTCAGAGTACTGCTCCTCCTCCATTACCACATTATAGGAGACTCATCCATATCTTCCTTTGAGTACCAAACCAACCATGCACTTGAAGATAGAGTTACTCCTCACGTACATGAGCACGATCGCCGACAGGAGCTTCTACGGTGCCCTACGGTTGTGTTGACCATCGATCACTAGAGAAAAGAACCTCTCCTTCTAGGAAGATCAAAGAAGAAGGGGGAAGCACACCGACCTACAGTTGTCGTTGATCCCCACTCCAGTTCTCATCAAGATCGTAGAAAGTGGGCCTAAAATCATGTCGCCCGATCTCTACCGTCAAATCAGAACCATTGATTCGATCCTGTCCAAACATACAACTTCGGGTGGGTTCTGGAGCGAGGAGGAAGAGCCACATAGTGGTTGGGACATGAGCCACTACCCATACCTCAACTCCCTATGTGTTCCACACGTGGCTTGGTGGAGTTTTGCCATCGAACCCCCTTGCTCCTCAGAATTTGCCAAGAAGGCCCAGTCACGCCTGCGACATCCTTTACCTTGAGTAAATTACGCCCACGTCCTGTACTTCCGTATGATCATGCACAAGTCACCGTACGAAGGTAATTTGCACAAAAGGCCCAAACGATTGTGGAAATTGCCCACAAGACCCCAAAAGGGTATATTTGCAAACCTTCTATTTATTTTATTTGCATATACGCCCTTGTGACTCATTTAAATCAGATATAGCACGTATCTGGTCAGATTTCTTCAAACTTGGTGTCGATTTAAACTTGAATCATTCTCTTTCACATAGAACACTTAGTCACTCATCTGGAGACATTATTTGACATGAATAAATTAAGGAGTTTCTTTGTTAACATTGAGCACATATATTTTTCTGTGATTGAATTGTACTGCTCAATTAATTGTGAAAATTAGGGAACCTGATTTTGGGGATTAATTTAATATTGATTGAACTATTGGTTGGCTCCTGGATTGTTTGGTTTGTCTTTTTATACCTGCATCTTTTGCATTGCATTTTATTCATCATTTAAAACACACAAAAAGATTGTATTTTATTTGTTTATTTATTATTACACAAAGCATAACATTATTTCTCTGCACTAAATTTATTTATAACATTCATGCATCATATTTCTTTAATTAATTAATTACATCTCTTATATTAAAAACCCCATAAAATATGAAAAATAAAAAAGCTCTTGAAAAATATTCTTCTTATGAAAACCTATGTTTTTGGATTATTTAGGGATTAATTCTAAATCCTCGTAATACCTCCCTGAGTTCATCCTTGGAACTTATCCAAGTAAAATAATTAATTTGACAGCATAGAGATTTAATTATATATATATATTAATTCTTGGTGCGATCAATTTTGACAGATCCCGAATTACCCGACTACAACAATTAAAATGATAAATTAAATAGGGTGATTCCGGAAGCTGTTAGTTCTCCATAGTTGTTTTTGGTGGCCAACTATGACGAGAGATGCATTCACATTTGTGAAGAGTTGTCCAGTTTGTCAGAATGGAGGAGGGACAATTAATACAATGGATGAAATGTTGTAGAGACCAGTAATCATTTGTGAGATTTTTGGTGCATAAAGCATAGATTTAATGGGCATGTTTCCTTCTAGCATCGACTTTGAGTATATACTTCTAAATGTAGACTATGTTAGCAGATGGGTGGAGGCTATATCTGCACGAACCATCGGTAGAAAGACAGTTTGCAAGTTCCTTGGGACAAAAATCATTTCATGGTTTGGAATTCCATGAATACTCATATCTGATGGGGGGTAGCCATTTTATCAACAAAGATGTAAAGAAGCCAGTGAAGGATTATGTTGTAGATCAAATAGTAGCTTCTCCATACCATCCAGAAATGAATGGAAAGGCTTAAGTTTCAAATATGGAGGTGATATCCATACTTCAGAAGTTGGTATGACCTGATAGGGAGAATTGGTCACAACATCTAAAATAAGTCATTTGGGCATACCGTACTGCATATAAGACCACCCCAGGTACTTCTCCATTCAGGCTTATTTATGAAAAACATGTCATTTGCCAGAAGAGATCATGCATATATCAGAATGGGCGATCAAAGAGCTATCACTTTATTAGCAGAAAGCTGGAACCAAGAGGAAGATTGATTTGAATGAGCTAGTTGAGATTCAAAGCCAAGCTTATGAGAACACTCTCATTTGTAAGGAAAAATGTGAAAAGGTGGCATGATAGATACATTGGCCACAAGACCTTTGTTCCTGGCTGATAAATCACATATTCATCTACATTTTTTCATATTATTAACTCTTTTTCTTAAGCAAATCACTAAGATTCATTAACAGTTAGGTTCAATTAATTTATTATGTGATGTAAATAATTAACTTTAATTGTACAATATTATTTAGCATGGTATCGTGCTATTGTTTTATGTGTTTCTATATTACTAAAAATCAAATAAAAATTAGGATAAAATTGTATATAATTAATATAACATAAAATATAATTTAAAAAACAAAAAAACAAATATAGAAAAGAAATTAAAAGAAAAATATCTCTATTGTTTCAATTACTTGTGTAATTTTTCTCTATGTACAGATGACTCCCTCTCTCTTTGACTTCTCACTGAAAGTTGCATATCTCCTCGATATCTACAACTTTCATGTTCACCACCTTTTCTAAATCGACTCCTAACAATTTTATTTTTATTCATCTCTAATTTTCTCATTTCTCTTAATTGTGATTGGGCCACGTGGCACATCCACATCCGACCATGCATCCTAGCCTTGGCCCGGTGCCCCCTCTTCCTACATATTGTTTGATCATTTTATCAGGCGACCTGGGTTCATTCGTGCCCATCCATCGGATGCATTCCATATAGTGCATCTTGGTTGTCCAGATCTACACATTCAGCTGTCATCTGATCAATTCTCATCATAATGATATGAGCCTTCAATATGTGCTCAAATGTGAATAGACTGATCAAAGGATCAAACGGTCTAAAGATTGTCTTCAACCTCCCTTCATCAAGGGATGCGAAGGTGGAAACCGCCCAACTTATGTATTTTCTCTGTCAACCGTCAACCTTCTTCTCCACCAACTACTACTTCCACCATCTTCCCCTAACGCTCATCTTTCAAGCTAATGTGTAAACCAACTCTAAACCTAATTCCTTCGCAAGTTAGTGGTGGTTGAAACCACCACCTTGGATTCAACCACCAGCAAACCCATCTTCAGAAAAACCTTTCTTCCACCTCTGATAATGGTATCTGCTAGTTAGTGTGTGAACTCTCAGTCGCCTTCTCCCTTTCTATGATAGAGAAAGGTTATGAAGACGAGCAAAGAAGGAGCTCAATATTAGCAAGATCCATGAGATTCATCTCCTATCGCATTAGTTCTCCAGCCATTGCTTGAGCTTCAAGGTCCGCTACCCTTGTTAAGCAAAGATCCTCAGAGGAATCCAAGCTTCGAGTAGGCTAAGATTCATCATCCTATCTCTATCTTCGTCCAGGTAAGATTCTAATTTCATATTCCTTGTGTTTCGCCATTTTTGTTTACTCGAACTCACTCAATCAATCTTTCATCCTAATACTCGTAGACCATTGCCTCTCATCAAATAATCATGCATAATTTTCTCTAAGAGTTATCTGCTTCTCCACTTGTGTGTTCATCTGGACTCATTTTCTTGTTCAGCACAAACGAGAATCCACTCAGGACTCGATCCTTCACCATTCACCAAGTCCCCATTCCACCCCATTTATACACGTACAGATTCACAAAGATACTTGTGGTTTGGCCCTTAACATTTGCAGGTGAATGATTGGAACTTTCTTAAGATTCCATTCAAACAAAATTTTTTCGATGAAGTGGCTTTGATGTATCCACTACCATTTTTGTCCTTGTTTCGAACATTCAACATCTTTGCAAGGAGTGGACAAGCATTCCCCAACCTTCATGATTTGCAGGACAACATGGCGGAGGAGTAGCAGGGTCACCGAAGCACAGGCATTGCTCTGTCGTGTGAGGAGGAGCTATATAAGAAAGGAGACCCCTTCAACAAGTAGATTCTGTTGGATTTCCCTTAATTGGACGAGATCGTACCATAGTCCACATGCTGCGTCTTCCCCGAGCCTATACCTGCAGCAGCGGTTCTTGCCTGAGGTTTGGGTCAATTAAACCCAACTTCTAGGCGCCAACCGTTGACACCTGGACCGAGCCAAACATATGACTCATTGTGTCACACGTTGTGCGTACTTGATCGTAGATTAATTGCAGGCATTCCCTCACAATTTCTTAAAATAGTAGATAAGTCCCCGCAATTTTGGTAAAATTGCATATTAACCCCTACGAATTCTTGTTATTACTTTTTAGTCCTTTTTGGACGGATTTATAATAATAATAATAAGGTTTTCTTACAGTTATGTCCCTACCTTGAGTTGACAATATCTTGAGAACCATGACTCTATTTTTAATAAAATCGGTGTTGTTGGAAAGCTCTTTTCATTCTCTTTAATTCATGCATCAAAATCATAGAGTTTATCTATCATTTACACATTTAATTTGAGAGAAACAACCTTACATATTCAGTGTGCATATTGAATCAATCCAAGTTATTCTCTGATTAAATTGGTTCTGATGACACTAGGTTTTCATTAATTAATAAAATAAACTCATAAGTACTATGTTACATGATTAGGAGTATCTTCGTGTGATTTGTCTTTTTTGTTCATTGCATAATTGTTTATCACAATTAAATAAATAAAATTTAAAAAATGGTTTGAAATATCGCATTCAATTTGTGTGTACTTGCTTTGTTCTTAGCTCTTAGCTAAGGACCTAAAAATCATTGAAATAATTAATTAACATTAAATTAAGTTAAATAATTGCTTGTGTTGCTTATGTCCTTGTGTTCGATGCTGGACTTCCCATGTTATAAATTAAAAACCGAGTCCTCTTCTTGGAGAGATTAGACTTGGTTCTGTTGATTGCCAATAGGCTCGTGCTACAACGAGTGCATGCTATATTTACCGATTTGCCATTCATCATATGGCGCCGTTGTCGGGGATGCGACACATAATTTGATTTTATTTAGTGTTGATTATATATTTTTGTGATTTTTAGTGTGCCTTAGTTAAGTCATTTTTTTGTTGTTTGTCAATTATTTTCTTGTTTTTATCTTTGTAATTTTTAGCTATTTTGGCTGGTAAAATTATTCTGAGATTATTGTTTGACATTTTTATTGTTTTGTGGTAGGGATCGTGGATCCGACTACACCCGAAGGACCGCGAATGCGAGGAGCTTGGAGTTTCACTTGGAGAGATCGCAGATCATTTTCCTCATAGTGGATCTCGATTGAGATATTACACATTAAAAAAATGTCCTTTATTTTTTTGTAAGGTTGTGTTGAGAGTGATTCTCAACTTAAGCGGTGACTTAGGTTCATGCACTACACCAAATAGACAGATCTTATGTCATTGATTGCTTGATCTACTTCGCAACTTAGGAAATACAGCTAAATCTCATAAGGTTCACAATTGCAAAAATCTTAGGATATTCATGAGACGCACGTAAACGTCATTCTTTCTAACCAAATTTAATCGGATTCCTCATCGCTAATAGAATTATTGTTTTGGTGCAGATTTTCTCGACTTGCATCATATAGTGTATCATTTACAAATTCAGGTTTGCATCCATAAGGAGAGTGCTGGGAATCACTGTTAGTATTCCTAACGACTGCATGCATCATTGATTTACAATTGCATTCAGTTTTTTGCTTTCTCCCTTGGTTCTGTCAACATAATGATACAGGAAAAGGGACTATACGTTAGGCAATGGTCGTAGTCACATAAATCAAAGTGATAACCAATTCTAAAATTGGGATTGAATTGATGCAAGTTGACCTTAATACATTGGAATAAAATCAACCTTGTATGACATGCAATAAACCCTCATTGTTTGCGTATACTTATCCCTAGACAGAGTGGGCGAGGACGGATCACTAATGATAGAGCCCAAAACCCTGGACTTCCACCCTAAGTCTCCATGTCTGACTCTTATATATTTTGGGAGCTGCAAGTGGTTGCCTCCGACCTTAGAAATACATTTTGATTGTTTGCGGCTATAAGTTCCTTTTGGGGCAGTGATATTGAACCTGGCAGCCCAGGAAGATCACTCCATTGATTGAGGGCTTATAGGACTTCAACTGGGAGAAGTAGGAGACTACATGGGAGCTTGTATGAGATTGTATTGAAATCACCAATCTAAAATTGCCAAGATAATAAATAAGCCGAACTCTTACGACTCTCACTTGTTGAGTTGGTGAATCTATTCAAAGGCGGTTTTTTGCATTGTATTGTGTGAGTTCATTTCACATATTTACGTGCACCGTAGTTACTCGGTTTCTTTCTTGAATCGAGTGTGCTCAATTTTCGTACTCTCTTTGAAATTGAAGATGGATAATTGACTGGAATTTTGTTCGAACTTCGTGAACCTTTCGCTGAACCGTCCAAATATCACATCTTCCATGGTCCAGTCATCTCTTTCCCTTCCGGACTCAAAATAACTCTTGTTTTGATCTGATGTATCACGATTTATGCTTAGGGAGTGGTTACACCCCAACCAATCCCTTTCTTTCCCCTCTTCTCACTGAGGAAGACCAATGCCTTGGTGAGATCGATGTGATTTCCATGTCTTAATCATGATACCACTCCAATCCTTTTGTTGATGAAGGTTTAGAAGATTCTTTCATGATGCCTCCTAAGAGACAAAACATAGAGGAGGAAGAGTGAGAGGACGCTATGCATGCAGTACTGGCTAGGCTAGCGGAATATGAGCAGGATGCAACACTTATGAGAGCGCAGATTGGCCAATTGAATCTGGGTAGAGATGCACCTAAGGATGCGACATACAACCCTGGACAATACCAAATGACCAATTGGGTTGAGTCTAGTTGAGTACGAAGTAGATACGAGTTGAAGCTACAGTTTTTGAGTTTTTTCCTCATTTTCACAGGTATGCACACAAGGAGCCATATGCATTCCTTAGGGACTTTGAGTTGGTATGTACTAACCTTAGTCATCCAAGGATTAGCCAAGACTACATTAGACTCAAAGCCCTTCCTTTTTCCTCAAAAGATAAGGTTGACTACTGGATGAAGAACCTAGGGGTAGTTGTAACTACCTTTATGCAGTTCAAGGACCTCTTTTGAAGAAGTTCTACCCATTGAGTAGAACTAACTTGATGCACTCACGCATCACGAGTTTCTTCCAACTTCCTAATGAAGCATTATGTGATACATGGGAGAGATTCAAAGACATTTTACAGAAGTGTCCTTATCACAGCTTAGAGCCTACCGTCCTGTTTCAATCAGTTTATTGTGATCTTTACCTTAAGGTGCAGGGTTTAGTTAGTGTTGCTTGTGGAGTGATGAATCTCCCTTTCATCACCTTTATTCTATCATTTTGGCCTTAAAAACCCTAGTAAATGTGTATAAATACCCTTAATTCATGCATTTTAACATTCATGCATTGGTGTGTAAATAGTGTATGAAATGTTGTTTTTAATGCCAAAAATATACAATAAAGAAAAAAAGAAAAAGAAAAAATATCGAAGACATTTAATGACTCTAAATCCCGAGACTAGGCATCTCGATGACTAGGTCGACAAGGAATAAAGAAGGGGGACATAAGGGTCCAAAATACAATAAAAATTCCTTTTATTTATCCATTCTCTATTCATTTTTAGGACCTATTTTATTTTCCACCTTTTATAATTCAAATAAAGAAACTTTGTACATGAAAGTTGTAGATACTAAAATATAAAAAATATAAAATTGAGTTTACACAAAAATAATATACAGTGTACAAAATGCATACTAAATAAGGTTCAAAAATCCCAACTTCCCATACCCATATCTCTAAAATAAAAACTCAAAATATATTAAAATCACTTTAATTGTATATAATTTTTAATAAGCTATTTAATGAAGGTGATTTCATATTTTTTGGAGTTATGGTGTGAAAGTTGGGCATTGGACCCCTATTGTATAGTTTACCCGATTAAAATATTCATTTTATTCATTATTTTTTTAATTTTATATTTTTATAATTTTGCAAATATTATTTATAATTTATGTACACATTGAAACATGAATAAAAACATAAAGAACATTAAAATAAAATAGGTATATAAAATACATAGATGAATTACCTATATCTATACATATACAATTACTACATATAATTAATTAGGAGTATATATTATATCAGAAAAATATAATAAAAATATATTTAAGTATATAAAAATAAGTTATAAATTTATAAAATAATAAATTAAATTAGTAAAATCATAAATACAAAATAAAAATAAAAGACCTCAATACATAGATGAATATACTTATATATAGTCCCTAAAAAGTTAATTGTAATTACAAAGCTCTAAAAAATAAACAAAAATCATAATAAAATAATTTAGAAAATAATAAATATTTTTTATTTTATAACCTAAAATTAATTAAAAATCATTTATTATTTAATATCGATTTTTCAAACAATTTTTAGGAGGGTTTTTCCTAGAGGGTTGATCGCGGGTCAACTATCTGACTTGTCTGCAACTCTTGTCAGAACCTCGTTTTTGCCGCGATTCACGATTTTTTGGATCCTGCTCCTTTCATCCTCTCGCATCGAAGTCTTCATGACTTTTGTTCCTCGATCATTGTAGATACACGCCCAGGTATTTCCTTGGGCTTTGGGTTGCTGCGCCGTCTGTTACACTTCTCTCTTCCGCGTCGCTCCACATCTGATATAAAATATCGCCTCCAACCTAAGTTAAAGATCCCTCTTCCACCATTTTGCCCTAGTTCTAAGATCTCCTACCCCTTCCTGGTGACAACAGGAGGACTTAGTGGCTTTCTTTGGGCCTTTGGTGTCGAATCAAGGCCAGTCCAGCTCGTCCACCGTCGCCACAGGAGCTCGTTCCGGGTGTGCCTCCGGTGAGCTTAGCTCCACCTTCTTCCTATTCTATTGCTTAGAGTAGTTATTAGGATTAGTTTTCTCTTTTAGTTTTTCTTTTAATCATGCATTCGAGCTGTAGAATCTGCCATCGAAGTTTGCCAGACCTGAGTCCCCGCAAGCTTCCCCCACCGTGCTCCGTCGTTGACTGACTCACCAGACCACCCCCACAGTTTTCACCTATGTTTCTTTTCATCCAAGGCCTCTCCATTCCCGCTGATCCATCGTGGATCGGGAGATCACTCCCTCCTCCTCCGTCGCTCGCTAGAGGGAGCTCATTTGATCCGCCTTCGACCCATTTCACACCCAAAAGCCCTAGAACATCCATTGTTCGTTGTTGGTGCTAACCCTACAGGTTCCATGAGCTTAGCCCTGTATGAGGGTGTTTTTTTGTCAAAACGTATACCTCCCAGGTCTGCCTTCGCCGCCAGCCACTACCGGAGCCCTTCCGGGCATTTTGAACCTTCCAGCCGCCGCGGAGAGACTTTGGAAGCTTTTTGGATCCCCAACGGTGAGGAAGAAGCTGGGAGCGTGTGGATTTTGAAGGTTCAAGATCACCTAGGACATGTTCTTTGCATGTTCTTCCTCAGCCCCCGCCTGCCATTCGATTAAGACCTTCCCCTTTAGGCGAGAAGCCATTGTTGGATAGGCTTGCCTCGCAGCCGCACGATCAAGGGCCAGGATCAAATCCTGGCCATTCACCTGCGAACTGGTATCGGAGCACGAGAGGGCGCCACGTGTCAAGTGAGCGACTTTCATCCGTTCGATCTGCGACATTTGCTAGGTATTTTACGTATTTAGCCCATCGTTTTTGTACTTTACCATTTAATACTTAAACTTTCCTCTGCCTTGTATTTATTTTTGTAAGTTTTGCAACCATGCCCTCATACTTTTGGTAATTGCATCCGGGTCCTCGGCCATGTCAACTCACGTGCCATGTTCGCGAGAGGTGTAGGTATTTTGCAACTGAACCCTCACGGGTTTGGTTATTTAAAGTTTGATCAAAATTTTTGAATATTCAGTTATATCTTTGTGGTAAAATTATAATATGGCCCCTGAACTTTCTCTTATTTACATATATGCCTTTGTTAGTAGTGTAGTTTCCTTTTGTTGTCTCTATTTATTTTAAATAGCTGCATTATTCAAAAAATCCACAAAAATAGACTTAAGATCTTTATTACATATAGATTCATGCCCTGTTTTTAGTTACAATTTTAAGACTTTTTAATATTTATAAAAAAATCAATTTTATTTTATCCTTATTGGTAATAGAAATACATAAAAATTATAAAAAACATCTTGAAAATTTTGAAAAATATATATTTTATGTATTTATGTGTTTTAACCCTCAGATAAAAAATCAAAAAATATAAAAGAAAATAAAAAATAGAAAAATCCTAAAAACCTTTAGGAAAATTTATAAAATTCCTAAAAATACCAAAAATCGTGTTTTCTTGCTTTGAATTTCCTATATACTATTATTATCACTTTAAAATTATTTAGAGAAATTTTGATTCTGTTTGCTATTTTTCTTCTCCATTTTAATTTCGGGTATTTAATCTAAACCCTGATTTAGATTTTTTAAAATATATATATATATATATAAATTATCAAAAATTCTTAAAAATCACAAAAACAGTAAAAACTTATCTACCCAAAAATATTCTATTTTTTATTTTGATTATTTTTGTTAACTTTTATATCTACCCTAGCTTATATTGTGTACATACCCTTATATAGTTATATTGTATATTTTAAGAGAAAAAGAAAATTATATAAATATAAAAAAGAAAATATAAAAAAAGAAAATTAATAATAAAAATACAAAAACATAAAAATCAAAAATAAAATAAAATAACTAAAAATAAAAAACCCACAAAAATTACAACTTGGCTAAGTAGTTGAGTGATAATTTGTGTTTTGATTTCTATCTCGCCTGCTCTATTCCTTTGCTTCTTGTATTTGACACATGCTTGATTGCCATTATACATTCTTAGCAGGGTATAATAAATTTTAACTCTTGCTCTTATTATCTAAGTGGGTTAATTGTTGAAACAACGAGAGTGTTGGAGTAGTCGCCTCAACTACAGTGAGCCCGATTTGTCAGGACATTATTTAGCGACTCTCATCTTATCATTTTTCAAATGGCGCCATTGCCGAGGGGCATCGACTTCTAGAGTAGATTTTATCTCTTTTACTTGCTTAGCCATTTTTCATTATCTGTCTTTATTTGATTATTAATTTTGCACTGTCTGACATCTTTTCTTTTATCTTCTTGCAAGGGATCGCAGACCAAGGAGGATCGCCTAAGTGATCCTGCACATCCGTGGGACGAGGAGCTGGCTATTCTGACTAGCCGGCATGGGAGAGTAGGAGGCTCTTGAGAGAGAGAGAGGATATCTTAAGATTTTTATTTTTCTTTGTGAGAGAGAGAGAGATTCATTTTGACTATTAGATTGTAATAATACAAGTACCTAGGACTTTGGACTCTCAGGTCCAATTTCCAAGTGTTCGTTCACTTGGGGGCTCACTGCGTCTTCTGAGTTTTCTATTGCTTTCTTTTTCTTTGTTTCCTGCAGTTTTGTGCTTTTCACCTTATTTTCATATATTTTGTGTAATGAGCCCTTAGTTTTTAGGCTTGTTTGATCATGTAGTCGAAGGACAAACACCTAACTATCTTGCATGCATCTATAGTCTTTGCATTTGGACTTAGAATTAATTAATACCTAGTCTTGAAACCGTGTACTGAAAGATCAGAATTTTATCCTTTTTATTATGTTGAATTAACGATTTCGTTGCAACTGGATAAATTCGAGTCAGTCAAAAACCACTTAAATAATATATCAAATAATCAAAGCGGTTGATTTTTATTTTACTTGGGCAAGCCCAAGGTCGAACTCAGGGACTTGAGCCTCTTAAGTGTGAATCTAGGCTCTTATTACTTAAACTGAGCGTTAAGTTAGAAATCCATAGGTCAATAAATGCACATGAAGACACGATGCAGACAATGCAAACATAATTTTTATTTTATTTTTTTGACATGCAACAAAATGCAAAGTTACAATGAAGAAAATATGCCCTAATTAGGTAAAATCATTGAGCAATTAATAAGTAAGCAATTTCAGAATATATTTACGAAGCAACATGCATTAACAAGTTACATAATAGCATAAAGATCATTGAGCAAGTGACACTATGTAATTAAAATTAATCAACATAATCCAAAGTATCAAAATAGAAAGATAGCCATGCCATTAGAAAGATCATAAAACAAGCTGCGAAACACAATTGAAATCAACTCAAATGGGGCTCGAATGCTCAATATATTCACAAAAGAAAATAGGGGCATAAACATAAGAAAATATGAAAATAAATACCAAACAGGTCCCTGGGAGGACCTAAAAGTAAATAACAAAAGTCGTGAGTCCTTCACTGTAAATTACCCACATGCGAGGGGGTATAATTGCAACTATTAAAAGCCGCAAGGGGTCGGGTGCAATTTGCCCCAAGCACGCGTGGGGCACGTGATGGCAGGTCCTATCTGCAATTATGAAACGTTGCGGAGTCCTCTCTGCAAATTACCCCGACTTCACGTGGGGGGGAGGGGGGGCTCGACGGAGGCTCGGGTGGTCGGTGGAGGCTCGGAGATGGCTCGGGCACTGGTATAGTCTCAGAGCGAGGCTCGGGAGCTTCGGATGGGGCTCGGGTGCTCCAAGCCTGGCGGATTGGTGTTGCCTCCCAACGTTGACACGTGGTGGGATGTAAATCGTCCGATCATTGGGATTGAACGATAACTGCTCCAGCTTGGTGGAGTCGACGTGGCCTCGGGTGAACTGTTCGATGTTGAAGATCGGACGGTTTCTGCTCTATAGATCCATCCTTCCTCCACCGCTAGGGTTGGCGGTGATATTGGGGCTCCGACGAGATACCTGGAGCTCCTCCTCCATCTCTCGTGCTCTCTGGAGGACTTTGGCTGCTCTTGGGCCTTTAGAGATCATCTTCGAAGCATGGCGAAGCAGCTGAGTGATCTGGAGAGGGGTGATTGCCCCTCTTCACCGAAGGCGGAGCTCACAAAATGGTCTCCGATGAAGCTCCGACTATTGAGATGGCTAGTACCTGCAAAGTTAGCGCTATAGCCGAAGCGACAGTGAACGAGGCGATGTGGATAGAATGGTAGGCCTTGCGGGGTGAAGAAGACGGCGGCCTGGGGTTCTTCTCAGGTGAGCTAGAAGAAGAGATGGGTTGAAGTGGTGGGAGGTGATGGAGGAATGAAAGGATGAGTGGAAGTCACGGCGAAGATGGTGAATGTGTGATGAAGCGGAGGTGATGATTAATGAATGGTGAAAATGACTGGAGTGGCCTAATTAATTAAGAGAAAAACAAGAAAAGAGAACAAAGAAGATCAAAGAAGCTTACTTGGGCTATGGCAGAGGAAGAAGCCTGGGCTTGAGGTCCTTAGTGGACCTTGGGTTGTCGCTAAACTTGACCATCAGAGAAGAGCAGCTCATCGGTGTTGTAAAGCCGAGGTCCTGGCCTATAGTGACCAGGTGTCTCACCGGGGCTTGGATCGTCTTCACATCCTCGACCTGCCCTCCCCCTATCACGGGGAGGCGAAGAGGGGCTAGACCTAATCCCACGTACAAGTGGATGGCAAAGAATGGTGGCGGTGAGGGGTTATTTGAAAGGAAAAACAGGAAGCTCCGATGAGGGTCATCGTGGGTTGAGTGGAAGATATGGAGCGAGAGGGAAGGTTACGTAGCAATCCATGAAGTTCGCGAGGGTGAAGGAAGATCGGTCTAGGAATGGGCGTGATCAGAGAGTGGAGAGGGTGGCTGAGGAGAAGGGAGAAATAGAAAGGGGGTGATGAGTGTGCGAGGTGGAGACGTGGAAGAGAGATGGAACTGGAGGAGGAAGATGGGTCTCTGACCGTTGGATCTCGTGATCCAGTGGTTGAGACGTAGGCACGTTCAAGCGGTCTCGATCGCATCGATGGGGGCTTGATCGAGGGGCGCAGAGATCACCACGTGTCATGACAGGAGGAAGGCGGAAGCTAATGGCTGAGATGAAGTCAGGGCATAGGATCGAATGGCTAGAAACACTACGGAGGGCGATGGCTAAGATTAGGCCTTTTAGAGGAGATCGAGTGGCTACGGGGATGACACGTGGCAAGCTGGAAGAATGGCGCTAACGAACGACTAAGATGAGATCTGAAGGTACATCGAATGGTGGAGATTGGTTGTGGGAAGAACGGTTGAAATGGAAGGAGGAGAAGGTGATCAAACGGCGGTGGGTGCAGGGTGTGTGGCGCGCAAGGAGACGGGTCACGTGGCACAACCAGAAAGCGTCACGTGGCCCAATCAGGTTATTCATATAGAAAATATGAAAAATGAGGAAGAATAAGGCCGAATTTGAAAAAACTAAAAACCTGAAAGTTGTAGGTCTCAATGAGATCTACAAGTTTCATGTCGACCAAAAATGGAGATGAGGTCAAACAAAGGGAGAAATATTTTTGTGAGCATTTTTAAGGGTATAAAAACACTACAATTTTAGTTTTGTTATTTTTTTGTATTTTTAATTATTCTAAGACTCAGACATATACAACATTTTATCTGGTTTTTTTATGACACTAGGCTAAGCTAGGGGGTTAATATCTGCAAGTTATGATGATGAAATCGAGTTTCATCACCCCCTATACTTAAACTATGCTCGTCCCTAAGCATATCAAAAATGAATGAGCTGGATTAACCCCCTTGTACATGCGCGTACAGGATCTGATTCATTCAAGAACTCCTAATTTTGGAGATCCGAAATATCAGATCTCAGCATAGCCTTAATCAAGAGGTATCCAATTTCCCTAGTTCTCCAAACTCTCTCTTGTATACATATAAGCTAAGGATATGATATTAAGTGTTGACCACGATCATGAGAGTAGAGTCGCAATGTCACCCAAGGTCCCGGTCCAAGAAATTCTCCTAAGGACCCAATCCTCAACTCTACGAAATGAATCAAATATTGCATCCAATCCACCATCTCTTTAGTTGTCAGTCTTAAAAGTGTAGGTGGCAGGCCAGTTGATTGAGGGTTTAGGATTGTGTCATTTCTTCTCTCCCTCTTATTGGAACAAGGAATCTCTCGAGTGCCTTATTACTCAACGCATATTTTTGGTGTTGATCAGTGCAACCGTCAAGAGAAGTTGGAGTAGTCTGCACTTGTTTTCCTGGGAGTACACCGGGTTGTGCCTTTTTTGAGTGCCTATCGTACCTTCTACACCCAAACTTGTAGCATTTACGATGCAGAGTCCTTTTTTGGTGCAAGCCCGACTCCTAGTCCTAATAGCGGTGGTCCAAGTGGACACTTTGAAATGGTTGGGAGCGCTCGCCTTTGGTGGAAGCTCTGTTGATAATTGACTTTGTGGAATGAGAGCTTTTATTTCAACATCGATATTTCTTTGCTTTATTTTTGGCTAGCTCCACTGCTTTTACCAAGAGTTGGCGCACACTGATCAACATTTTTTTCTTTTATTCACACCCTGGCACTTAGGTAGATGTCAAGAGATTAGTACAAGAACCAAGTTCTCATACTGGCTAAAATTCTGACACTCAGGTTTCATGAATCCTTCAATGATTTTATCCCATCCTCGAGCATCATTAAATCGAGTCCAGACTTGAATTCCTCATCCCAGTCCCTTAAGTGAAGTTTCAACTCATCTCATCGTGACCGCAGTCGTGCATGTGAAGTGTTGATCATGTTCTTAAGGCCGGAGACTAAGCATGCAATATAGCACGCAAATCTAGCTAACTAGAGAAATGTGGATATTTAAGTCGAAGACCCTGATGACCAAGGCTAGTTAACCTAAAGACTCAAGACTTCTTAAACCTAGTGTACTTGATCATTACTGACCATGTCTGGAGTGAAAATATAGGGGATTTAATACAACCCCTTCATCATTTTTTTGATTTTTTTGATTTTTTTTGAAATGTTTTGAAGACCTTAAAAGGCCTACTGACTGCCTAAACTCAAAGAGTAGTTGCATTTACTTTCAGCCAGTATATGTGTAAGTACATGATGTAGAACGGAACCCGTTGCTTGAAGACGGGGCCATATGTGATGTCCTCTAAACCACCTACTCTGCTAAGGGAGACCCTTACTGAAAAGCAACTACTTAATTGAGTTTAGTAATCAATTTGACTTTTAAAGGATTTTTTGGTTTTTCTCATTTTTATGGATTTTTTAATATAATTAGAACACAAGTTAAACTCACTTTCTTGTGAAATCAAGTTTTGAAAATATTTTCCAAACTATGCCACATATATATAAATTTTTATAAACATTTTTCAAATGATTTTTTAAAACAAGTAAAACCCATTTTTCAAATCATTTTCAAAATATATTCCTCAAAAATATTGTAAAATAATATTGAAAATTTTCCAAAGCATTGAAAGCATTTTGTCCACTTAGTTCATAAGAATATGCTTTAGCCCAAAAAAGTTTAAAATTTTTCAAAATTTTTCAAAATATAGCTAAAGTACATATATTGTATATACGGTACACCCCCTATACTTAAACTTTGCTATGTCCTCATAGCACTAGATGATACAAAGCCAAAGCTCCATTTAAGTATAAAAGAATATACAGGAACTGAGACACCCCCTATACTTAGGTTAGAAATAATCTAAGTATCAAGGAAAGGAAAGATGAGTAAGAAAATCATGGGGACTCATGCCCCCCCTATACTTAGGCCGAGAGTAGCCTAAGTAAAGAGATGGATAGATGAAGTTCGGGAGACCTGAGGGGAACGAAGAAGTTATGATGGATGTACATGTGAGCGAGTGAATCTTCGGAGATGAATGGAGCACCTAAGGTCTAGGGGTGGGTGTCTGAGCAATCAAGGCTCAATCAAGCATGCAATACCCTTTTTAATTCACCAACTCACACGTGAAACCAACAAGTGTTGGTTGATTATCTTATCATTTTTATTGGTGATTAAAACATTATAATTTACGCAAGGATCAAGAAAAATGTCAAATAGAACCATCCTACGTAAACAAGGGTGTTGCTCTCCCAAAACATGATTTTACTCCATTTTAGGTCAACTTGCATTTAATAGTCCCAATTATTTGCTTAAGGTTATCATTGTTTAAATGTGAACACAAATTAATCAATCAATCGTCTACCACTCATTCCCAATTTCCATTAGTCCTAGGTGATTAAGACAAGAAGGGAGCTCGAGAAAAAGCCAATGCAGTCGATTAGATCATGATCTATGCTAAGAGAAAACTCGCACTTCCTTGAGCAAAATTTCATGAAAACCAGACTGAATTAAAAACCGACAGTCGAATGTTTGCAAGTTGATGAGAAACCACGCCTAACATGCTTCTATTAGCGGGGAAGAACATCTTTTAATTTTGGTTAGGTGAAGCGATGTCTACGTGCGTCTTGAATTACATGTGTGTCCTACC
This sequence comes from Ottelia alismoides, assembly GCA_037367405.1. Classification (NCBI taxonomy): domain Eukaryota; kingdom Viridiplantae; phylum Streptophyta; class Magnoliopsida; order Alismatales; family Hydrocharitaceae; genus Ottelia; species Ottelia alismoides. Next base: position 757,980 of record JAZKJV010003519.1, read on the forward strand.
TACGATCAAACACATAGAATAAAGAAAATGTGACTAAAGCTCGGAGAGCCGCATGCCTGATCCTAGGTCGACACTCAAGTGGGGCGATCCCCACAAAACCACGGGTATCTTCGTTCATTTACACATGCGAGTCTTCGAACGAAGACCGCTGTAAAGATGATTATTACATGAAAAATAAAAATGCAAGAAACGCACATTTTTTCTCTTCGATTTTCCTCCAAAGTTTGCTTCTGTGGCTTCTTGCAGCGAGAAACACCTATTCTTTGTTTCCATGTTCCCAAGGGCCCAGCCAGAAAAACAAGCGTTAGATATCAATCAAAGAAATTTTAATAATGTAAACAACATGATCTATGAGTTAGAAATTAACACTCAATTAAATATTAAAAATCTAAATAAACAAAAGATGAGTTGTGTCCCCGACAATGACACCATTTCAAAGATCCAAATTTTACCCTTTTTATTATGTCGAATTAATGATTTCGTTGCAGTCAGATAAATTCGAGTCAGTCAAAAACCGCTTAAATAATATATCAAATAAAACAAAGCGGTTGATTTTTATTTTACTTGGGCAAGCCCAAGATCGAACGCAAGGACACGAGCCTCTTAAGTGTGAATCTAAACTCTTATTACTTAAATTGAGCGTTAAATTAGAAATCCATAGGTCAATAAATGCATATGAAGACACGATGCAGACAATGCAAACATAATTTTTATTTGATTTTTTTAACATGCAACAAAATGCAAAGTAACAATGAAGCAAATATTCCCTAATTAAGTAAAATCATTGAGCAATCAATAAGTAAGCAATTTTAGAATATATTTACGAAGCAATCTGCATTAACAAGTTACATAATAGCATAAAGATCATTGAGCAAGTGACACTATGTAATTAAAATTAATGTACTTAATCCAAAGTGTCAAAATAGAAAGATAGCTATGCCATTAGAAAGATCATAAAACAAGCTTTGAAATGCAATTAAAATCAACTCAAACGGAGCTCAGATGCTCAAGACATTCATAAAAAACCAGGGGCATAAACGCAAGAAAAAATGAAAATAAATAGCAAACAGGTCCCTGGAGGACGTAAAAGTCATTAACAAAAGTTGCGAGTCCTTCCCTGTAAATTACCCACATGTGTGGGGGTATAATTGCAAATATAAAAACTTGGAGGGGGTCGGGTGCAATTTACCCCAAGTGATCATGCGTATCACATGATGGCAGGACCTATTTACAATTATGAAAAGTTGTGGGGTCCTCTCTGCAAATTATCCTGACCTCACGTGCCCGAGCACGTGGGGGGGCAAGGCACGGCGGACGCACAGGATCAGCCGAGGCTCGGGTGGTCAGCGGAGGCTCGGGGATGGCTCGGGCACTGGTATAGACTCGGAGCGAGGCTCGGGAGCTTCGGATGGGGCTCGGGTGCTCCGAGCCTGGCGGTCTGGTGTTTCCTCTCAACGTTGACACGTAGTGGGTTGTAAACTGTCCTATCATTGGGATCAAACGGTAACTGCTCAAGCTTGGTGGAGTCGACCTGGACTTGGGTGAATCGTTCGATGTTGAATACTGGATGGTTTCTGCTACATAGATTCCCCCTTCCTCTGCTGTTGGGATTGGCGGCGATATTGGGGCTTCGGCGAGATGCCTGGAGCTCCGCCACCATCTCTCGTGCTCTCTGGAGGACTTTGGCTGCTCCTGCACATTTAGAGATCATCTTCGAAGCATGGCGAAGCATCTGAGCGATCGGAAGGGGTGATTGCCCCTCTACGCCAGAGGCGGAGCTCACAAAATGGTCTCCATCGAAGATCTGACTATTGAGATGTCTAGTACCTGCAAAGTTAGAGTTATAGCCGAAGGGACAGTGAACGAGGCGAGGTGGATGGAATGATATGCCTTGCGGGGCGAAGAAGACGACGGCCTGGGGTTCTTCTCTGGCGAGCTTGGAGAAGAGATGGGTCGAAGTGGCGAGAGGTGATGGAGGAATGAAAGTATGAGTGGAGGTCACAACGAAGATGGCGAATGTGTGATGAAGTGGAGGTGATGATTAATGGATGGTGAAAATGACTGGAGTGGCCTAATTAACTAAGAGAAAAGCAAGAAAAGAGAACAAAGAAGATCAAAGAAGCTTACATGGGCTATGGCGGAGGAAGAAGCCTGGGCTTGAGGTCCTAAGTGGACCTCGGGTCGTCGCTAAACTCTACCGGCAGATAATAGCAGCTCGTCGGCATTGTAAAGCTGAGGTCCTGGCCTACAATGGCCAGGGGTCTCACCGGGGCTTGGATCATCTTAGCATCCTCGATCCGGCCTCCCCCTGTCACAGGGAGGCGGAGAGGGGCTGGACCTATCCCACGTACAAGTGTACGGCAAAGAATGGCGGCGACGAGGGGTTATTTGAAGGGGAAAACAGGTGGTTCCAATGAGGGTCCTCGTGGGTTGAGTGGAAGATATGGAGCGAGAGGGAAGGTTACGTGGCGACCCACGAGGCCCGTGAGGGTGAAGGAAGATAGGTCTAGGAATGGGCGTGATCGGAGAGTGGAGAGGGTGGCTGAGGAGAAGGGGGAAATAGAAAGGGCGTGATGAGTGCGCGAGGTGGTGATCGTGGAAGAGAGATGGGACTGGAGGAGGACGGGTCTCTGATCGTTGGATCTCGTAATCCAACGATTGAGAAGTAGGCGCATTTGAGCGGTCTCGATCGCATCGATGGGGGCTTGATTGAGGGGCGCAGAGATCGCCACATGTCATGATGGGAGGAAGGTGGAAGCTAACAGTTGAGATGAAGTCAGGGCGTAGGATCGAATGGCTAGAAACACAGCAGAGGGAGATGGCTGAGATTAAGCCTTTTGTACGAGATCGGGTGGTACGAGGATGACACGTGGCAAGCGAGAAGAGAGGCGCTAACGAACGACCGAGATGAGAATTGAAGGCTTATCGAATGGTGGAGATTGGTTGCGGGAAGAACAATTGAGATGGAAGGTGGAGAAGGTGATCGAACGCGGTGGGTGCAGGGCGTGTGGCGCGCAAGGAGGCAGGTCACGTGGCGCAACCAGAAAGCGCCACATGGACCAATCAGGTTATTCAGATAGAAAAATGAAAAATGAGGGAGAAGAACGATGAATTTGAAAAAACTCAAAACATGAAAGTTGTAGATCTCGATGAGATCTACAAGTTTCATGTTGACCAAAAACGGAGAGTGATTAAACAAAGGGAGATATAATTTTCTGAGCGTTTTTAAGGGTATAAAAACACTACAATTTTAGTTTTTTTATTTTTTTGTATTTTTAATTTAGTCTAAGACTCATACATATACAACATTTTATCTTTTTATTGACACTAGTCTAAGCTAGGGGGTTAATATCTGCAAATTATGATGATGAAATCGAGTTTCATCACCCCCTATACTTAAACTAAACTCATCCCTAAGCATCTCAAAAAAGAATGAGATGGATTAACCCCCTTGTGCACGCGCGTACAGGATCTGATTCGTTCAAGAACTCCTTATTTTGGAGATCTGAAGTCTCATAGCTCAACATAGCCTTAATCAAGAGGTATCCAATTTCTCTAGTTCTCTAAACTCTCTCTTGTATATATATAAGCTAAGGATATGATATTAAATGTTGACCACGATCATGAGAGTAGAGTCGCAACGTCACCCAAGTTCCCGGTCCAAGAAATTATCCTAAGGACCCAATCCTCAACTCTAGGGAATGAATCAAATATTGAATCCAATCCACCATCTCTTTAGTTGTCAGTCTTAAAAGTGTAGGTGGCATGCCAGTTGATGGAGGGTTTAGGATTGTGTCATTTCTTCTCTCCTTCTCATTGGAACAAGGATTCTTTCGAGTGCCATATTACTCAGTGCATATTTTTGGTGTTGATCAGTGCATCCGTCAAGATAAGTTGGAGTCGTCTGCACTTGTTTTCCTAGGAGTACACTGGGGTTTGCCTTTTTTGAGTACCTATCGTACCTTCTACACCCAGACTTGTAGCATTTACGATGCAAAGCCCTTTTTGGTGCAAGCCCGACTCCTGGTCCTAATAGCGGTGGTCCAATGGACACTTAGAAATGGTTTGGAGCGCTCGCCTTTGGTGGAAGCTCCATTGATAACTGACTTTGTGGAATGAGAGCTTTTATTTCAACATTGATATTTCTTTGCTTTATTTTTGGCTAGCTCCACTACTTTTACAAAGAGTTGGCGCACATTGATCAACATTTTTTTCTTTTATTCACACCCTGGCACTTAGGTAGATGTCAAGAGATTAGTACAAGAACCAAGTTCTCATACTGGCTAAAAATGTTGATACTCGGGTTTCATGAAGCCTTCAATGATTTTATTCCATCCTCGAGCATCATGAAATTGCTTCGAGACTTGAATCCCTCATCACAGTCCCTTAAGCGATGTTTCAACTCATCTCATCGTGACCGCAGTCGTGCATGTGAAGTGCTGGCCATATTCTTAAGGCTGGAGACTAAGCATGCAATATAGCACTCAAATCTTGCTAACTAGGGAAATGTGGATATTTAGGTCGAAGACCTTGATGGTCAAGGCTGGTTAACCTAAAGTCAAGACTTCTTAAACCAGGTATTCTTGATCATTACTGACCCTGTGTGGAAGTGAAAATGTAGGGGATTTAATATAACCCCTTCATCAGTTTTTGATTTTTTTTATTTTATTTTGAAATTTTTATGAAGAACTTAAAAGGACTACTGACTGACTAAACTCAAATGAGTAGTTGCATCTGCTTTCAGCTAGTATAGGTGTAAGTACAGGTCGTAGAACAGAATCGGTTGCTTGAGGATGGGGCCATAAGCGATGTCCTTTAAACCACCTACTCTCTAAGGGAGACCCTCGTTGAAAAGCGGCTACTTATTTAAGTTTAGTAATCAAATTGACTTTTAAATGATTTTTGGGTTTTTCTTATTTTTATGGATTTTTTATTAAAGTTAGAACATAAGTTAAACTCATTTTCCTGTGAAATCAAGTTTTGAAAATATTTTCCAAACTATGTCACACATATATATATATATATATTTACAAACATTTTTCAAACGATTTTTCAAAACAAGTAAAAACCATTTTTCAAATCATTTTCAAAATATTTTCCTCAAAATAATGTAACATAATATTGAAAGTTTTCCAAAGCTTTGAAAACATTTTGTCCACTTAGTTCATAAAAATATACTTTAGCCCAAAAAGTTTAAAATTTTCAAAATATAGCTAAAGTACATATATTGTATATATGGTACACCCCCCTATACTTAAACTTTGCTATGTCCTCATAACACTAGATGATACAAAGCCAAAGCTCCATTTAAGTATAAAAGAATATACATGAACTGAGGAGGACACCCCCTATACTTAGGTTAGAAATAACCTAAGTATCAAGGAAAGGAAAGATGAGTAAGAAAATCATGGGGACTCAGGCCCCCCTATACTTAGGCTGAGAGTATCCTAATTAAAGAGATGGATAGATGAAGCTGGGGAGACCTATGCCGTCCAACGAGCCTCGCCCCGCATGCTCGGTCACGTGCAGACAGGGGTATTTTAATTTGAAAGATCTGAATTTCAACCTTTTTATTATGTCGAATTAACGATTTCATTGCAGTCAGATAAATTCGAGTCAGTCAAAAATTGCTTAAATAATATATCAAATAAATCAAAGCGGTCGATTTTTATTTTACTTGGGCAAGCCCAAGGTCGAACATAGGGACCCGAGCCTCTTAAGTGTGAATCTAGACTCTTATTACTTAAATTGAGCGTTAAATTAGAAATCCATAGGTCAATAAATGCACATGAAGACACGACGCAGACAATGCAAACATAATTTTTATTTGATTTTTTTAACATGCAACAAATTGCAAAGTTATAATGAAGCAAATATGCCCTGATTAGGTAAACTCATTGACAAATTAATAAGTAAGCAATTTTAGAATATATTTACAAAGAAATCTGCATTAATAAGTTATATAATAGCATAAAGATCATTGAGCAAGTGACACTATGTAATTAAAATTAATGAACATAATCCAAAGTGTCAAAATAGAAAGATAGCTATGCCATTAGAAAGATCATAAAACAAGCTTCGAAGCATCATTGAAATCAGCTCAAACGGAGCTCGGATGCTCAAGATATTCACAAAAGAAACCTGGGGCATAAACGCAGGAAAACATGAAAATAAATAGCAAACAAGTCTTTGGGAGGACCTAAAAGTAAATATCAAAAGTCACGAGTCCTTCCCTATAAATTACCCACATGTGTGGGAATATAATTGCAATTATTAAAACCCGTAGGGGGTCTGGTGCAATTTACCATAGGAGCACAACGTAATGGCAGGACCTATCTGTAATTGTGAAAAGTTGCAGGGTCCTCTCTGCAAATTATCCCGACCTCACATGACTAAGCATGTGGGGGGGCGAGGCTCGGCGGAGGCTCGGGTGGTCGGCGGAGGCTCGGAGAAGGCTCTGGCACCAGTACAGACTCGGAGTGAGGCTCGAGAGCTTCGGATGGGGCTCAGGTGCTCCGAGCCTAGCGATCTGGTGCAGCCTCCCAGCGCCCACGTGGTGGGCTGTAAACCGTCCGATCGTTGGGATCGAAATGTAACTGCTCCAACTCGGTGGAGTTAACGTGGCCTCGGGCAAACTGTCCGATGTTGACGATCGGACAGTTTTTGCTCCATAGATTCCTCCTTCATCCGTCGTTGGGGTTTGCGGCAATATTGGGGCTCTGGCGAGACTCATGGAGTTTCTTCGCCATCTCTTGTGCTCACTGGAGGACTCTTGCTTCTTCTGGGTGTTTAGATATCATCTTCGAAGCATGGCAAAGTAGCTGAGAGATCTGGAGGGGGGTGATTGCCCATGTATGCCGGAGGCAGAGCTCACAAAATGGTCTCTGATGAAGCTCCAACTATTGAGATGGCTAGTACCTACAAAGTTAGCGCTATAGCTGAAGCGACAGTGACCGAAAAGAGGTGGATGGGATGGTAGGCCTTGCAGGGCGAAGAAGACGGTGGCCTGGGGTTCTTCTCCGGTGAGCTTGGAGAAGATATGGGTAAAAGTGATGGGAAGTGATGGAGCACGGCGATAATGGAGAATGTGTGATGAAGCGAAGGCAATGATTAATGGATGGTGAAAATGACTGGAGTGGCCTAATTAATTAAGAGAAAAGCAAGAAAAGAGAACAAAGAAGATCAAAGAAGCTTACCTGGGCTATAGCGGAGGAAGAAACCTGGGCTTGAGGTCCCAAGTGGACCTTGGGTCGTCGCTGAACTCGACTGGCAGAGAAGAGCAGCTCCTCGACGTTGTAAAGCCGAGGTCCTGGCCTACAATGGCCAGTGGTCTCACCGGGGCTTGGATCGTCTTCGCATTCTCAATCCAGCCTCCCCCTGTCACGGGGAGGAGGAGAGGGGATGGACCTAATCCCACGTACAAGTGGACGACGAAGAATGGCGGCGGTAAGGGGTTATTTGAAGGGGAAACAGGTGGTTCCGATGAGGGTCGTCGTGGGTTGAGTGGAAGATATGGAGCGAGAGGGAAGGTTACGTGGCGACCCACGAGGCCCGCGAGGGTGAAGGAAGATCGGTCTAGGAATGGGCGTGATCGGAGAGTGGAGAGGGTGGCTGAGGAGAAGGGGGAAATAGAAAGGGGGTGATGAGGGCGCGAGGTGGAGATCATGGAAGAGAGATAGGACCGGAGGAAGAAGATGGGTCTCTGACCATTGGATCTCGTGATCCAACGGCTTAGAAATAGGCGCGTTCGAGCGGTCATGATCGCATCGATGGGGGCTTGATCGAGGGGCACGGAGATCGCCATGTGTCATGATGGGAGGAAGGCAAAAGCTAATGGCTAAGATGAAGTCAGGGTGTAGGATCGAATGGCTAGAAATGCAACGGAGTACGATGGCTGAGATTGAGCTTTTTGGGGAAGATCAGGTGGCTACGGGTATTACACGTGGCAAGCTAGAAGAGAGGCGCTAACGAACGACCGAGATGAGAACTGAAGGCTCATCGAATGGTGGAGATTGGTTGCGGGAAGAACGGTTGAGATGGAAGGCGGAGAAGGTTATCGAATGGTGGTGGGTGCAGGGCGCGTGGCGCGCAAGGAGGCGGGTAACGTGGCTCAACCAGAAAGCACCACATGGCCCAATCAGGTTATTCAGATAGACAATATGAAAAATTAGGGAGAAGAATGCCAAATTTGAAAAAAAAACTCAAAACATAAAAGTTGTATATCTCGATGAGATCTACAAGTTTCATGTTGACCAAAAACGGAGATGAGGTCAAACAAAGGGAGAAATGTTTTTGTGAGCATTTTTAATGGTATTACAATTTTAGTTTTGTTATTTTTTGTATTTTTAATTTATTCTAAGACTCAGACATCTACAACATTTTATCTGGTTTTTATTGACACCAGTCTAAGCTAGGGGGTTAATATCTACAAATTATAATAATGAAATCTAGTTTCATCATGTGCCGAGAGAGGTCGTATACATTTCTTGCAGGACATGTTGTGGCGAGCATCGATCGGCATCGAAGATCGGACTTAGGTTTCATTATGAGTACTTAGCATTTGGTTCTTCACATATAGCAATTGCCTGCTTAGGACAATTTCCATGTGCATATCAGCATTAAGTGTAGGTTTATAAATTCTTGCTTTGCATATCGCATGGAGAGAGCTGGGGAGCGTTGTAAGTCTTCTAACTGAGCATCCATCATTTAGGCACTAAGGTGAGATTTCCATCTTATTGTCTCCTTGCATAGATTTTCTGACTATCTCCCTCTATTTTTGGATCAAATAGGAATCAATGAAAATATAAAAACGTTAGGCTCTTGTATTCAATCTACTCAAAGCAAGTGATAACACCAAAAAAATTAAAAAGGGACTTCTAAAAATACTTGACCTAAATAAAATTATTTAATTGGACTCATTACCTTGGGTCAGCAAAGCCCTCATTTGTTTTCAGGTTGCATAGGAAGGTCTCCTTTCCCAGTGAGAGAGCGGCCTCGTAAGGATTAGAGCCAAAACCCAGTCTGTGGCTGCCTTGGGTATCGCCTGGATTTCCGAAGTATTGGCGCTTCTATCGTATGTAGACAAGTAGGGGTTGGTCAATAATGATGTTCTCTATTGTGTAGAGCATCAACCTTGTCAGAAGTATTGAGCATTGGCCACGCCTTCACGGGGGTGTCTGTCTCATCGTCTTGCGTCCGAGTAGGTTCTCGCACGCTCACGGGTGATTCCGTTGCGAGCGAGATCCGAAGTAGTGGTTTCGCCTATCGGCTTCCTCCCTCTATTTCTTTGGATGAGTAGGTCTCCACGAAGGGTTACAAGGACCTTAAAAAATGCAGACTACATGTTACAAAGGAGGAGGACAAGTACGGGATTCTTTTCCGTCAGTACTCTCTCTCCAATAGGTGTCGCACTCTAAGGACTCGTTACAAGATAAATTGCATGAAATCAAATCTAAAACCGACAAAGATAATTGTCGAACCTTCACGGCTTCACGAGTCGAGTTGGTGAATCCATTATTTTAAGATTTGATTGATTAGTCTTTTCTAGGTCAAGATCAAAAACATCGTGCACTTGCACATTTTTGCTCTCCTCCCTAATTGACCCTTTCTCATTGTGATCCTTCTATTGTTTTACACTCTCTTTATTCCTTGTTTATCTCCATACTCTTCATCCATCATCTATCTCCTTTAACCCTCTCAAGATGTCATCACATGGATGGTTTAGTCGAGATCCCGCCGACACCCACATCGATTCTGTGTCACCAACATCTTCAATAAGGCGGGGTGATCTCCAAGAAGTTAGTTCAGATCTTGCGAACTTCTCCTTGGACTCACTGATTCTATCTTCCTTTAATACTTGCCTTTCCCCAATAAATCTATTGCTTGAGATGGACTCGCAACCCGAACTATCTCTTCCTCTCCAAATAAACCAGGATTACTCTTGTCCCAGAATTAACCCCTTGTGGATGGAGATCGATTTCAGTCAATATCCTTTGCTCCGTTCGCAACAATCTAGGATTGACCTTAATTCCAGATTCATCTCAATAGTTGTTGTTCAGAAAGAGATTGATCAGGGTTTACTCCATCATGTTGATTCTCACCCCGATCATGAGCCCGAAGTTCAAGCCAATTCTGAGATGGCTCCTACCAGAAGAGGAAAGGTTCCGTAGCCCCAACCAGCCGAGCCGGCAGATCAGGGGAATGGGAAATATAATACACAGAATGAGGTCAACAGCCAGCTGCTCGCTTCCATCCAGGCCATCCAACAGCAGGTGACCAATCAGGCCCTGGCCCAGACCGCATTTCAAGACATGCCGAATGACTTAAGGAGGAGGGTCGATGAGAGAGATGGAAGACAGGAGGGGGAACCAGAACAAGAGAATGAGCCCAATCAAGGAGGTGCGGGAGATGAATTTTTCGTGGGTGGACCCTGTTTCGAGAGATTTGAGGTAGGACCAATGCTGCCAAAGCTGACACTGAAGAAAACATACAACCTTGGGGTGGGATGCATCACTGAGTGGATCCAGATTCCACCAATCCATGCCCATTTTGAGCTGAACCCGCAGTTTCTATCTTTGCTTCCTACCTTTCATGGGAATACAATTGAGGAACCTTACATCCACCTCAAGAAAATTGGTCGCATCTGTGCCACCGTGCATTACCCCAATATCCCACTGGGGGTGATCAAGATGACTGCTTTTCCTTTCAGCCTTCAAGACAAGGCCCTATACTAGGTTGATCATCTGGGAAAAGTAGTGACGACCTGGGAGGAGTTTAAGTCAGCTCTCCTGCATAAATTTTACCCTCTCGAACGACTGAATCAGATGTTTGCCCGCATCTCTAGCTTTTGTCAGTAACCCCACGAGACAGTACACGAAGCGTGGGAGAGGTTCAAGGAGCTGCAAGAAAAGTGTCCCCACCATGAAATTCCCAAGACTAGTCTCGTGCAACACTTCTTTGGTGGGAAGACACTAGAAAGCCAAAGACTCATCGATGCCGCTTATGGAGGCTCGCATTTCAACAAGGATGAAGACGTTGTATGGAATATTTTTGAGGAGATGGCCGAAGGAGAGGACACTCAGTCCTCATCACATGCCTACATGAAGATACCCACCTCCTCAACAAGCCCATCAATATGGCTACCCATACCTAAGACAAGGATGAGAGCTCCAACCTCAGCATTATCGGGAGTTGTCTAAAGTAGATATCATTGAGAAGAGATCGCAGGACCTCAAAAAAATGTCAGTCATTGAGAAGAGAACCCAGGGATTGGAGAAGCTCGATTTGATCTCCAACAGCTAGAGCAGCTAGTCCATGCTCTGAATGCCAACACTTGCAACTCTGTGTCTGCCATTGCAGAGAACCCCGCTGAGAAGAAGGAACCATCACAGTTACAACCTCCTCAGCCGAGTCTCTCACAGTCTCAACCAGTCCAGCATGTGTACTAGGTTAGGGTCCCGGAGTAGCCCCCACAGTCCTAGAACCAGATGGTTGTCTATCAACCAGAGCTGCAGCCAATCTATCCGGAGCAGTTTCCTCCGCCTCCGCCACAGATTCAAGAGATTAATGGTGTATGGGGAAACAAACAGTAGCTAACCCGTCCTCAAGGGCATCCTCAGGGTCAGAACTCGGCCAACTGGCCACACCACCAGCAGCAGCAGGTAGGGAGAAACTTCCATCCCTACCAACCCCAAAACCAGCAGCCTCCACAATACGGGAACACATGGAGACAGGGGTATCAGCAGCAGCAGTCTGACTACCGTCATCAGGGCTTTCCTCCGCAGCAACTGGTTGCATCATATCAAAATACATATCCCTCCCAACAGTATTCACAGTATTCCTCTCGTCCTCCTCCTCACCACTTTTCACAGGGTTACCAACAACAACCTCCACCACTCTATCAGCACCAGAGGCCCCATATAGGAGATTCTTCTGAGGTTGCACCGGTGAACCCGGCCCTCGCTTGTTTGGAGTAGCTCGTCAAGAATATGGCTGAGATGACCCACAAGATAGATGACCTGACGGCTGCCAAAATCGTTATACCAGCCCAGGTCGAGGCTAATCCTAATAATTTCTAAGGCAAGGAACATGTAGTTTGCAGTGATCTGTCCAATTCATGTAGAAACAATTTGTGTATATTTAACGTTATTACTCTCAGGAGTGGTAGAGCACTACGGCCATCGATTGCAGTGAAGGGAAAGCACGTTGCATCTGACGGGGAGTTGTCAATCCAGCCAGCACGAGGGCCAAGTGGTATTTTTGGAGGAACACCATATGTAGAAAAATATCAAAAAATGAAGAAAATAAAAAAAGAAAAAAAGACAACAACAACCTCGGTGGAGACCAGCCAGCATTAGAGACGCATGCACGTGACACTGAACCAGATCCAGTCTTGAAGAATTTGACACTTGCAGTGAGTCCAAAGCCAGCAACATAAGTTGAGCCTGCAATTTTTGATCCATATATTGTAGATTATTCTATACCTTTTTGCCATCTACCAGTACACAATGATATGGACACAATTTTGAATGGCACTATTTTAGATTATGTAAATATTCCTTTTCCAGAAGCAATGAAAAAGCACAAAAAATGAAAATTTTGAAAAATGCTTTGTCTAATCCTGCCATTGTGGAAATTATCCAGAATTTGGTCTTGATTATGCCTTTAATGAAAGCTCTTGAGTACATGTCAGCTCTGAAGAAAGGACAGAAAGATGCATGTACAACAAGGCGCATGCCTCATCCTCACAATGCCATAAGCAAAGGTGGAAAATCTGAAAAGCATATTCTTACAATTAGGGATGATCACCAGGCCAGGTCGGGTTGGGCCCAACCCAGACAGCTCGAGCCCGATTCCTTTTTTCGGGCCAACAGGCCGGGCCTAAGCCCGGAAATTTCTGGATATGTGGCCCAAACCCGAGCCCGACCCGCAATTAAATGGACCAGGCCGGGCTCGGGCTTGCCCAGTACTGCATACATCACGATAATATGGTAGTATAAAGTTAAAGTTTTTGCATACTTCCAGTCACACCATATAGCCTTTTGGAGGTACTTATTCATCAAAATATATTGTAATAGAACCCATAAATGTTCTAGCAAACACCATCCAAAAGGACCTCTCCTCCCTCCCCAAGATGTTTCTAGATCCAAAGAAACCAACACTTTTACAAAGGCATCAGCAACAAGGCAAAGACATCCCATTCCTCAGACATACAAGGAACTAAATGAGCTAGCAAGACGCTCCAACATGTCATTAGTGCACAAGTATTTGAATCCATAAAATATACTACTGATAAAGTAGGTGTCGTCACCTTTACAAAATTTTTAACATCTTTCAAAAAGTCACCCATCGTACAAGACCCAAACCCTTTCACATCCAACAAATCCTACTGCAAAATTCCCACCTTACTCCCTTAAAAAGAAGAAGCCATAGAACGAGCAACATGAATCAAACCCACATAGTCATTTTGTTTTTCATCTTTATTAACAAGTATCTTTCCATCACAAATACTTGATAAACCTAACACTGGGAGGAACCCTTGCAACCCAAATAATATGCAGCCCGTAACGATGGAAAAATCATGAATCTAAGCTAGTTCCATGAGCAACATTCTCATTCCTAACCATACTACCGATTTTCGATGCAATACTAAGCGGTTCAAAACATCAAGAAGCTGCAAGTAATAAAATAATGATCTGAGAAAATCTGTTAAGAAAGATGGAGTCCACCAGCCCTCCAAGCCATCAATGGGACCAGGCCAATATTACTCCACAAAAGCAATCAAGATTGACAGCCAAGGTCCAAGGAAGCTGCCAAAAAGCATCTATAGGTCCAATGATCTTCATGATAGGCATATTTCATATGAAAAATAAAAACATACTTCCACCATTCCAGATAATATATTCCAACAGAAAGCTTCTTCACGTTCAGGTATGTCTTATACCAAAATAAAGAGACTCAAAATTCTCAGCGTTGAGAGGAAGTAGTTCATTGAGCATAGTGAATTCAGAAGAGTACAAGAACAAAATATTATCAGAAGAGTTCCCAAAAGAAACTGACAATCTATTTCTAGAGATGTATGATTCCTAAAAATTTTTTAACCAAGAAGTTTTGCATAAAGTTCCTTCCAATTATCATCAAGCCAACAGCTAAAACACTCTCAACTTCAGTTTAAGAATGTAATGAATTTAACACTCTCATGACAATAACACCATCTTTCTCCCAACAAGATGCCTTGCAAAATCCACCTGCAAAACCATAGATAATTGTAACTTGTAAGTCATGCTTATTTAAATTTTGAAAGACAGTGACAATGGATTTCTTACCTTTCGGTCCTTTCCAAATGCAGTCTCCAAGATGGAAGCAAATATTCAAGATAATTTTCAACTTACTCAATCATATTCGACAAACCTACAATTTTTAAAATACAAAATATTAAAATCATTGTTGTCATCATAAAAATGTACTAAGTAATTCTTACCCGATGAATTTTTATAGCCATCATCAACATCATCATCCTCGTCTTCATCGCCATCCAGTGCATCTACTACATCGTCACCTTCTTCGCGTATCCAATCCTCCGTGCAAATCAATGCTTCAACAGTGGCAGGATTAAGTCAGCTTCTGTAAGCATCGAGAACTCTGCCACCAATACTAAAAGTGCTTTTTGAAGCAACGGTAGATACTGGTATTGCAAGAATGTCTTGAGCTAGGTGTGAAAGAATTCAATATTTATTTGCATTTAGTTGCCACCATTTTAAAACATCGAATTGTGCATCATCCTCATTGTTTGTCGAATTATCTTCTAAATATAATTGCAACTCAGACTTTCCAGACTCCAAAGAACATATGACCTTTTTCTGTCTTAGGAATTTGCTTCTTGTGTCCTCCTTTCTTCTTCCATCCCATGAATCATGTTCTGTTGTACCTTAACTGGTGTTGTAGCCAAATTAGTTCCCTTGTATGCAACTGCATATTCATCAAACAATCTCTGGAATACGTCCTCCACTTGTGTCACATATTGAGTCACCTCTTCCACTGAATAAAGTTCATAATATGAGAAACGTAAAAACTCGAACTTGTTCCGTGGATCTAGAACTGTTGCGATGGCAAGAGGCAACATGGCATCCTTGTCCCTCCAATACTTGTCAAATTTTGTATACGTTTTCTCAGCCATGCTTCAAGTAGACATGTAGTCATTGTTCTTTAATGAAATCAATTGTTTCTCTATGTCAAATATCAAAGAGACGAACAAGTTTGCAGTTGAATATTTTTGACCAGAGAATATCTTCGTTGCAATATAAAAATCTCCAAAGTTCTCTGAATTACCTCTACCTTCTTCCATTCCATAGGTGAAGAAATATCAATCCCATGGAAATCACGTGCTTTCATCCAATTGAAGACTTTTTGATATCGTGACGTTGATTCAAGCATTAGATATGTAGAGTTCCACCATGTGCTAACATCCAGCCGTAAAGTTTTCGTCACCAAGATGCGCTCCTGTTGAGCATATTCAAGAAACTCTTGATGCCATCAAGTAGAATATTTGATGCACTTCACCATATTACGGATTTTGTTCATGATTTCCTTGATCACAACTAGACCATCCTGCATGTTTTGAGATTTAGTATGTGTGCCCAACACCGGACACGGAAAAACCCTCCACCAAGCAAGAGCGAGTTTGTTGACGAAAAATGGTCAACAATATTTCTTGTGACGACATCATTGGTGGATGCATTATCTGCAGTTAGAGTGCATAACTTCACTACGTTCCAATCATTCAAATGGCTAATCAACAAATCCGCAATATACTCTCCGGTATGTTGTGAGGCTAGTGCTGCAAAACTCAGAATTTTCTTTTTCATCCTCCATTGATCATTAATGAAATGAGTTGCCAATGACATGTATCCAAATTTTGGACCGATACCCATATGTCTGTTGTGATGCAAATTATGCATGCAGACTTTTTAAGGATGCTCATTAATTTTATCTTCTCGACATCATACATTTTCATACAATCTCTCTTCAATGTGAAACGTGAGAGGACCTTGTACTTGGGCTATAAACTCGTAACGAAATTACAAAATTTAGGATTTTCCACAATCCTGACTTTCACTCGAAATCACCCACTTCACAAATTCCTCGCGGCTAAATTCTTGATTAAATTTCTATCTACCAATTAGACTCCTTGCTCTGAGGTATGCACATTTAATAAGGTTTGTGATTGGAAGTCCCCATCCTTCTTGTAATACAAACACCTATTTTCTAGGTGGTGAATCAGATGACTGGTACCGCTTTTACTTTGGCAAGATAGCAATTTTCTACAATGATTGCATCGACCCATTTCCTTCCCATCTACAACACCAATCTTTATCAAATTCTTCCACTCCCAGGATTGAGATTGGCATGCACGTTTACTAGACCCTTTGATATCATCGTTCAGTAGTTCCTCCTCTTTCTCTTCTTCATGTCTAATCTCATCCTCCTCTGTAGTAGGAGTAACATCATCACCTTGATGCGTAGCCGACATTTCTGAAGGTTAACAATATCAAGTACATAACAATTTAGGTAATAAGTTCATAACACAGAAAGCCATGGGCCTATGGTCTAAGTAAGCAAGCCTTTATCGTTACAGAAATACATGTCATGTATCTTACCAAATTTTTGCAATATTAAACTTGCAATGGCCAGGAAACCATGCTATCAACGACTATCGAAGATGGATTTCTTATATTTTTTCACATAATGCTTAAATGACATCACATTCCTACAAAGATCATTTTACAGGTGGATATA
Source organism: Ottelia alismoides (assembly GCA_037367405.1). Lineage (NCBI taxonomy): Eukaryota > Viridiplantae > Streptophyta > Magnoliopsida > Alismatales > Hydrocharitaceae > Ottelia > Ottelia alismoides. The sequence continues at coordinate 774,774 of JAZKJV010003519.1, forward strand.
TCACCTGAGGATTTTAATCGGTAATCCAGTTGAATAAACAGACCACCAAATACTTGTATAAATACATTGTCTTCAACCATTGCTTCAATTCTGTTGTCCAAATCAAGATGGTCCAATACATAATGAATACATCCCATGGTTCACCAAAACGTGAGGGCTTCCAAACAAGTCCAACTATCAGATCTACGGATTTTTTTGTTGCAAAAAAAAACACATACCGTAAAAAAAACTAATAGTCTTAAACTTGGTATCCGGAATCCTAAAAAAAAATAAACAAGGCCCCTTGAACCTGATCGTGCGCTACAAAAACACCCAATTTCCAACTCCTCTTCAGGATTATTTCCGCACAATATAAACCCTAGAGATACGGTAAATGCGTGATCCCCAAAGGAAATATAACATTTACCGAAATATACCAAAATCGGTGAATCTCCTCTTCTGCGGGTGAAGGAATTCTGCAGGTGAAGGAATTCTGCTAGGGGAGAGGGCCAGCCGCCAGAGGCCACCGCACAGGCCGCAAGTCGCACAAGACATCGCACAGGCCGCTGCTTGCGGGGAGAGGGCCGGCCGCTAGAGGGGATTTGGGATTTTCTTGAGTGGGACTGGGAACTGGGAAGTGGGAACCACCGAATCGGGTCGAGTATGCTAGAAAGTAGAAACCCTAACTCAACAATCGGGCCAAGATAGGGTCGGGCCAATATGCGGGCCGGCCCACGGGCCTCGGGCTCGGTTCCATCGTTGCCCGAGCCCGTCCTGAAATTTAATTTGGTCCAAAAATTAAGCCCAAGCCCGTCCGGCTATTATTCAGGCTCGTGCCTGGGTTGGGATTTACCGGGACGGGCATTGGGCAGGGTCGGGTCGGCCCTACCCAATGCTCATCCCTACTTACAATGGCCACAGTCAATGCCATCAACAATCTCCAAGACAAGAAGCCATATAAGGGAGCACCTCTTGTTCATTGTCAGATGTTCAACCAGGAGTTCGAACGCACTTTACTGGATAGCATGTCTTCTTCCAACTTGATGCCAGCCTCACTGCTCACAGAATTTAGGCTAGGGCCGCTCAAACCTACAAAGATGATTTTGCAATTCGCAAACAAATCTGTCAAGCGGCCTAGAGGCATGTTGAAGGATGTGATCATCCCGGTTTAGGGGATGCAGTTCCCTACGGATGTTGTCGTACTAGATATGGACTTCTCCACACCTTTGCTCCTCACCCCAATAATTCTTGGACGACCGTTCCTGCGAACGACCAATGCAGTAACGAATTATGGCACTATGTGAGGAACGCTCCCGCGGATCTGAGATACCCGTTTACATATCACGCGTAGTATCATGTTTGCTAAAGATCGCATTACAATACTGAAAATTAGGGGGAAATTTTTTTTCATATTTACTTTATGAATGACATTCACAATTAACAAATAAGCCACAGAACTACAATATGTCATCAATCTGTTGCATAAATTTCCATAGCATTTAGCATGTAACAAATGAAATTGCATAATGTACATGCATCCCAATTGGTATCAGAAGAGAAAAAAAAGCATATATATAATATTCTGAACAAAACTATAACATACATACCTGATATGTTTTACTGCAGAAACTGACGTTCAACTCTCCCAATACCACGTTGCAGGTGTTTTTCCTGTGATCCATACAATAGGAAGAAGAGAACATCAACAAATGTTGAGTAAATCTTATTAATTAGAAATAATAGGAAATTTAGTGGCTCCAAAAGAAAGCAAGTAGGTGGTCTAACAATTAGATTTATCGATCTACTTGGAGAGAAGTTGGTTATCATGTTATTATGTAAAGGTGAAACCCTGGCTTACCCATCATACCTCAATTACCCATATTTCATATTTCATAAAAGTTATAGATAGAATTTTATATATAAATTATAAGATCCATACTTAAGCTATTGCCTTATTTTAAAATTATGCTTCATGCTTGATGGATCTATGTATTGAGGATGATGAGTCTCCTATTTTTATCTTTGTCCTTACCAAATTATATATATAACCGTATATAATTTTCATTCTTCCTTATCATATTTCAAGTTTCAACGATTTGTTAATTCTTGGTTCATTATAAGTTTATTATGATCGAAGTGATACAGGATCTCCTTCTAATTTTCATAAGTCATGTAGATAAATTTTAGTAAGTGTGGATGATGTGTCTCGTATTCTGATTCTTTCCTTATTAATTTTCTCAAGCTTAGTGGATAGTCGATGGTCTTGGTCTGGATAAGACCTCACACTATGACTCTAAGGTAGTAAGGAAGCCTTAGGGTTGGCCTGCCTCCGTAGGTATGCGGTGGAGTAAAATGCATCCTAACTAAGTTCCCAACACGTACACTAGCTATTTCAAACAATTGTGGCAGTAGCTCGTAGTCTGATAAGGATGATTTTCATAAACTGGTCTTTTTGCTTCGTCAGGAATTACTGGTGGAACAGTAATTAGCTCAATGGAAACTAAGCTCAACTACAACCAACTCAACTGTAACCATGTTCCCATGTAACCAACTTAACCGTAATTCATCTCAATTTTAGCCAAACTCTTTTGTGACCCAATCCAATCTCAAATGTAACTCCTCCAAATTCAACTGTAACTGATTCAGATGTAGCCATAGAGGATTCAGATGTATACATGGATGATTCGGATGTAGCATCGCCAAGTCTGCTGGTGAAAAGTAAACAAAACTCAAGCGGTGAGGTAGCCTACAAAAGGCTCTTCTGTCTCACCCTCTAATTGGAAGTGCGGTCCAATAGAGGGATAGGTCTATTCCAAAACTACGCCACTAAGACGGGTGAGAGACTCTCAGGAAAAGTCACTCTAAAAGAAAAACTAGCCCGACCGGTATGGGCTAACGAGCTCGAAAAACTAAAACCAAGGACCCTCCAGCCTAGGTACCCTAAAGAACAAGGGTCAGCAGAACTGATCTTTAAAAGAAAACCTGTGGATCCCAGAGAGGTGTAAAAACTGCGAGTGCTCGCGAAAAAAATCGGGAAAAAGACTGGGATCCTAGACCCGCGCACTAAGCGGTCGCTGCCCTAACTGGGTTCCTAATCTCCCGCCCAGTTGAGGGTCACCGCACCCTCGCACAGTCAGGCGTAAAGGTCACCATGACTGGCATTCATAATTATCAGTCATTGTTGAATCATCATCACTGACTTAATTTCTCATCCTTTCTCAATCTCTGTTGTGATTAACTTTACAGACCTGGACATCTTGTTGACAATCTTATTGAATAGTGATCCATAATTAGGGATTCATACCTAAATGATTGACCATAAAGATTTTCAGTCATTGATCATAGATTATCTCAAAATTTGACGGCTTGCTAATTGATCTAGAGTTTATAAATCACTTGTATGGAAGTACCCCAATGTTCTCCTTTTCCTATCATGAGATTAGAAGATAGTCTATTAGATCCGAATTTAAGTTTAGATCTTGGAATTTTGTTCAAGTCAATACAATTTTTCAACTCTTCTTCTTTAATTTATGAGATTTAGAGCTACTTATTAGATTTCGTAAAAAGAATTTAATATCATCCTTTATAACCCAAAGGCTAGTAAACTTCCAGAGTATGTTTTGTCCAACCACGACAATCTAATTCTATATCAAGAGCTAACAGATAATTAATCCTCGAAAATACAGTGCAATCAGTATAATACTAAGAACTAAGTTCAATGCCCTGGAGATTTTTATTTGTCATAGGAACAACTACCATTTTGATTATTGCAGGAATAAAGCAAGCCATATCCTCAACTTTGGACCAATCAGGCTATGGTTGAAGGATCTCATTCCATTACAGAAACATGTAACTCTACTGAAGGATGAGTCGTATTGTGCTCTAAAGCTATTTGTTAAAGAATCTTTTTCCATGATACCTCTGCATGTATCGATGCATCCATCACCACTATTGAATCACGATTGTTGATCATACATTGACTACTTCTAAGGCTAAATAGGTTGATGAGTTAGGTAATACCCTTTTGAGTCTCTTGACAGATTTTACCCAAATCCTTCGACGTTAGGGTCGTTAATAGTTTTCTGTAGCTATTTAAGATCAAGTATGCATGCTTAACTCATTTTAAATTAAATCTTCTATCTATTAATTAACTACTGAGCAACTTATTTTATCTTATAATATTTTACTTTAATGACAATACTTGTAATATCAAAACTTCTACCTCGGTAGTGTCAGCATGACCAAGATGAGATCATTAGTGTTGTCTAAATAAGATTCATGATCATAAAAATCGATAGTTATCTATAAAGAATATATCTTGACTGGAACTGTAATAAAGGTTTTACCTGTCATTGTAAAGGCACATATATATCAGCTACGAAAGTCTGATTTCTATTGTTTGATCACCCTTATAACATTCATTAACATTATGATGTCTTCTATGACCAATAAGCCATTTAGAGAAAACACAAAGTCTAATACCACACAAGAATGATCTCTTGATAACAATTCATTATGTGTTTTTTTAGAAGGGGCTAAAACGGACCAGATTCATTACAAGATTAAAATGGAAAGGTTCCAATTCTTTTAGAAAGGAACGGGTATATCTTTTATCAATTTTTGAATACCGTCTTTTAAAAATATTTTATACAGGGAATTGGTGGAACTGGGACCAGCTTGAAATGTCCATGGTACTCTACGATTTCTCAGTTCTATCACAATAATAGACACATAGTTCTGAATTGAATCTAAAAATGTGCATGAAAATCAATAAAAAGGGGTTTAGAATTTTACAAAAACATGGATTGCAGCAAGAGGAGGAGAAGATTGTACCTTTGATCCTATAAGTTTGTAGGAATTTTGTGGCTTTATCTAACATACAACAATAGCTAAAATACCTGATGGATAGCAAAAAAACCTGAATTAGCGACTCCAACATTGACTTTAATGAAAGTAAAGTGAAGAGAGATATGTACCATTGAATATCTCCACTTTGGAGATCCAAACTTGCTTGCACCACCCTTTTCTTGACAGGAGCTTCAGTTCATTCGGATCCGGATGTTATACACTAGAGAGATCACCTTCGGCTCCATCCACGATAAAATCAAGATAGAGACCATGTCTGATGCAAGACCGACAAAGGGGGCATCTGCAGCATGTACAAGGTTGATCGATCATTCCGAAGACTGTGACTTTTTGGCATAAATTCAAGATTCCAACCTCTTTATGGATGATAACGAGATCCATGAATTCCTCTGCCCCAAGGAGGGATTGGAGAATGCAGTTGAATTTCCCCTTATCGATCATGATGAGACTCTTGCTGATTCACTTGATGATATTCAGGTGGCAATGATGTGCCTTCAAGACCAAGAGCAAATTATCGAAGATTTCTGCAATGAAGAAGAAATCATTGAAGCCTTCCATGAAATGTTAAATGAAGAGACAGAACATAGTATGGTGGAGACTGAACATACGAAAGAACCACCCCCAACATTGATAGCCGAAGTCACTATTGAAGCAGCTCCCACTCCGCCTGAGCAGAAACAACTACCCTTCAACATGAAGTATGCCTTCCTTGCAGGTGAACCTAATATGTACCCAGTCATTATCAATGCTCATCTGACTGAAGACCAGGAATCTTGTCTGATGGAGGATCTTGAATCCGTGGGATCAATCCATCCTAGTGCTCGCATCGCATTTTCCTTGACAAGGACAACAGACCCTCCCACGAATTTCAGAGAAGGTTAAATTCGAATCTTAGGGAGGTTGTTATGAAAGAAATTTAAAAATGGTGTGATGTGGGATTCATATATCCCATCTCTGACAGTAAATGGGTGAGCCCTCTGCATGTAGTGCCAAAGAAGTAAAGGATCACTATCGTGAAGAATGACAAAGGAGAGGAGATCGCGACCAGAGTACCCACTTTGTTGCGAGTATGCATGGAATATAGAAGACTCAATCTCGCCACCAAGAAGGACCACTTTCCATTTCCCCTGCGAAGGAATACTTCTTCTTCTTCTTGGATGGCTACTCTGTATATAATCAAGTTGCTATAGCTCCTGAAGACCAAGAGAAGACCATTTTCACTTGTCCCTTTGGCACGTACACCTTCAGAAGGATGTCATTTGGGCTATGCAATGCCCCAACCACATTTCAGAGGTGTATGCTTGCAGTCTTCGTTGATATGGTGGGCAATTTTCATGAGGTCTTTATGGACGTTTTCTCGGTCTACGGGGACTCCTTTGATCAATGCCTTGACTATTTAGACCGAGTCTTACGGAGGTGCTGCGAAGTAAATATGGTGCTCTCGTGGGAGAAGAGCAACTTATTGGTGACTGAGGGAATTGTACGGGGTCAAGTTGTATCTAAACATGGCATGGAAGTTGACCCATCCAAGGTGGATGTGATTTCCAATCTAGAGCCACCTACAACCATTAAGCATGCCAGGTCATTATTGGGCCAACTGACGATTTATCAAATATTTCAGTAAATTGGTCAAACCGTTGACTGAGTTGCTGGGCAAGGAAAATGATTTCATTGTGGATGATCGTGTACTCTTTTCCATTAATCAATTGAAAGAACTTATCACTTAGACCATTGTCTTACAACCGTCAATTTGGACACAACCTTTTGAGATAATGATGGATGTGTCAGATTATGCCATCACTGTTGTGCTGGGATAGAGAAAAGACAATATACCATTTGTGATTCACTACGTTAGTCGAACGCTCGATGAAGCCCAAAGGAATTATACAGTCACTGAGAAGGAGCTGCTAGCGGTAATCTTCGCCTTGGAAAAATTCAGATCCCATCTCCTCAGATCCAAGGTTATCATTTACACAGATCATTCAGTCATACATTACTTACAGCAGAAGAAGGACGCCAAGCCACGTCTCATCCGGTGGATCCTTCTCCTCCAGGAATTTGATTTTGAAATTCGAGATAAACCTGGAGTTAAGAATGTGGTGGCCAACCACTAATCTAGACTTCCCGATCCTGAACCTCCTGAGCTGAACTTATGACCGCTCATAGAAACCTTTCCAGATGAGGCAATTTTGTCAGTCACCTCGCTCCCCTGGTATGCTGATATTGTAAATTATCTTTGTCCAAGAGAGCTCTACAAGATTGGTCGAAGCTGAAAGTAGACAAATTTTTGTCTAAAATCCATTTTTACCGATGGGAGGATCTATATCTCTTCCATGAGGGGGCAGATTACATCCTGAAGAGGTGTATTTCTCATGAGGAAGTTTCGAGTGTCCTCGCACTTTGTCATGACCAAGAATCTGGAGGACACCATTCAGGAAGATAAACGGCAACAAAGGTTCTTCAGAGTGGCCTTTGGTGGCCTACATTATTTAAGGATGTAGAAGATTACATCAAGTGTTGTAATGACTGCCGAAAGATGGGCAGTACCATAGGAATGAGAGACACGGTGCCTCTCAAGTTCATTCAGATATCAGACGTCTTCGCGCATGGGGCATCGACTTTATGGGCCCGTTTCCGAACAGTCAGGGATACGAATATATTCTGCTTGATGTCGACTATGTGAGTCGCTGGGTGGAGGCTATTCCCGCCCGAACCACCGACAATCTGATTGTATGTCGATTCTTAAGAGATCACATCATTGCACGGTCAGGATTCCAAAAATTCTCATATCATATGAGGATAGCCATTTCATAAACAGAGAGGTGAAGAAGTTAACTCAGGACTTCTGCATAGGACATCGTGCCGCATCACCATATCACCCACAGTCCAATGGCGTAGCTAAATGTTCAAACAGGGAGATAAAGACAATTCTAGAGAAGCTAGTGTGTCTGGATCGCAAGAAGTGGTCTCAGCTGCTTGATTTAGTTCTTTGGGATTATAGAACCGCGTACAAGTCACCACTGGGAATGTCTCCCTACTACCCCGTGCATGGAAAGCCATGTCATCTGCCTGTTGAGCTGATACATAAATCTTTATGGGCCATCAACATCTGCAATTTGGACTTTGAGAATGTAGGGAAAACTGAAAAGTGGATCTGAACAGATTGTTGGAATTTAGAGACTATGCATATGACAACAACCTGATGTGCAAGGAGAAGATTAAGAAGTGGCATGACAAGCATATCCGCTGCAAATCCTTCAAGTCGTGTCAGAAGGTGTGGTTGTTCGGTGCAAAATTAAAGATCTTTCCAGGCAAACTGGAAAGCAAATGGACTGGGTCGTTCAGAGTGAGGCAAGTGCGTGACAATGGGAGTGTAATGATATCTGGTTTGTCAGATGATGCATAACCAATTGTGGTCAATGGACAGCTTTTGAAGCCTTATCTTGAACATGACACATTCCTATCTGTCGTTGACTCCATTCAAGTGATTTATGATGAACTGAATACTTTTGAAACGACAGTCGAAGACAAAGCAAATCAAAATATTTTTGAATGACTTTTCTCATTGTCTTCTTTTCTTCTTTTCCTTCTTTCTTCTCTTATTCTACCAAAAAGGTGTCATCTCCTTCATCATTGCTACACTTAGGATGTACTATATCCTAAGTGTAGGGGGATGTGAACCCCGAGTTGTTCATATTCCTTCTTCAATCTCCATCTCTTTTCTTCTTTTCCTTTTCATTTTTCTTTTTCTACCGAAAAGGTGCCGCCTCTTGTTGTCAGTCTTCTATACTTCGGGCATACTTTGTCCTAAGTATAGGGGGTATGCAACCCGAGTTCTGTCATTTTTTATCCTCCCCATTATCTCCTCTTCTTGTGTATACTTAGGGATGTCTTACCCAAAGTATAGGGGGTGACAGTCTGAGTATGATTTGTTCATTCCTACCCTTGACCCTCCCTTCTTTGTGTATAGTCTGCTATACTTGGGATTATTTGAACCTAAGTATAGGGGGTATGGTCAACTTCTCATTCGTTCATTCGTTTGTTCATTCGTTATTCTTTAGACTTTCCTATACTCAGTACGGGTTATGTCTTCTCTTCTCTCTCTGATCTATGTGGACATAGCTCAAGCTAAGTATAAGGGGTTCGTATATACAGCGTATATACTTTAGCCATAACTTGTACTTTCGTATTTTTAAATATGGCTAAATATATTATTAAAATTTATTAAAATCACTTAATAAAAGAGGCATATTATTCCTCAAATTCTTTTTGTATATGCTGATTAATAAATCAGGTAAAATGTTTTTTTGCAAAATGTTTGAAAAATAGTTTGAAAATCTTTTTGAAAAATCTTTTGAAACTATTTGGAAAATATTTTGTTCAATATTTTCAACCTTTGTAAAAATTGTTTTGTTTGTAAAACTTCTTTTCTTTGTGTGAAATAAAACTGTTTGAAAAATAATTCGCAAATGGTTTGAAAAATGGTTGCAAAAATATTTTGAAAAAACTATCTATACTGTTTGAAAAACCTTTACAGATTTTCTTATTCAGGACTATAGTTTTCAAAAAAATGTTTGAAAAATCCTTTTTAAATAATTTTTAGGAATAGATACATCACCCTAAAATTCTTTATTAAACTGTATATAAATATCTATAAAAATAAGCACTTACCCCTTGTAAATTCTTAAAACTTAATTCTTGTAAATATAAGATACATCCCCGTGTAAATATTTGTAACTAGTTTTTAGCCAAAATCTTTTGTTTTCTAAAATCACAAAATCATTTGCAAAAACTAAAATATCAAAAATATTTGCAAAATCTTTTTGAAAAATACAAAAAAAATACATATGCATCATCCTTTCCAAAAAAATCCATAAAAAGTTCAAAATCCTTGAAAATTTCATCACAAAAATATTTTCTGCATAGCATTCGTATTTTTCGGATTGGTTTGATAATTTAACAAGTCTAACTAAAATCCAAAGGTTGGACCTTAAATCTACCAAATTAATAGGAACCTTATAGGTACTGAATTGAGGTACTTCAGGTCTAGTTAACTTAATTCTTTGAGGATCACGAGGCATGGTTCAATGGATTCTTGACTGCCTAAGTAGAGTATTTCAGAGCACACGCATGGCTCTTGTCGATAATGACCTAACTTGGATACCTGCACCTTTCGCATGGCTCAACTCAGTTGGAATGGTTAGGGGATTGGATTTTCTGGTATTAGATGCACACAAGTGGAAACATTTGTCCTCGTCTAGGGAGGGAAGTGCACCCCAACCCGATCCAGTATCCATGAGATCTAAAGACAGAAGAGTGTGGGCTGCAGTAATACTTCAAAAGAGGGATAGTCTTCTGGCTCAAGAGGGAAAACTCCTTATGTAAGTGTTGTTGTATATAGTATTTCAAAAAAAGGGCAAAAAGCAAAAAACTCCAAAAAAGTGGACATTCTTGATTGAAAATAAAATGCATGCCAGAGTATACATATTTGTATAGTCAATAAGCAAGCTTGAGCATCAAAGTCAAATCATGTGAGGCTGCAGCTGGATGACTTACTACGCTGGTCTTGCATCCTAGGATAGGTAGCTACACTGGCTACCGCCCATTCTTCCCTTGACCCCCTCCTCTTGAGCTGGTTGTTACTTGAACTTAGAAGAGAATACCTCGTGCCTCGAGGAAGGAGTTGTTGGATTGGGGAATCACTTGGTTGTCATGCTGGAGAAGTCATCCTCTTTATTAATTTAGTTAGGGGGAGCCACTATCACTTACATTGTACGAGTCAGATTCAAAGTCGTAAGGGTTTGCGTATGAGTTGAAATATTCTAAGCTGGCTATTGAGGAGACTTGAGCAAAGTTTTGAGATTCTTGAAGGCTGTTGGATTACAAATCTGATTCCCATTAAGGTTCCGCTAGCACTAAAATTCCAAGGGTCCGACTTAAGCTCCAAACTTTGATTGTGTGAAGACCAGTTTGATAATTAACTTCAATCCATTTTCTTTCTTTTTATTTTCTTTGTTTTTCTTTTTTGTAATTATTATATAAGTGTTTGCTAGGAACCAGTAAAGGCAAGTATAGGAGGGTGATCAATCTTCATTTCATCACCTTTATTCTATCATTTTGGCCTTAAAAACCCTCGTAAATACGTGTAAATACCCTTAATTCATGCATTTTAACATTCATGCATTGTTGTGTAAATAGTGTATAAAATGATATTTTTAATGCCAAAATTATAGAATAAAGAAAAGAAAAGAAAAAGAATAAAATATCGAAGATATTTTATGATCCTGAACCCCGAGACCTAGGCATCTCGATGACTAGGTCGACAAGGAATAAAGTAGGGGGAGATAAGGGTCCATAATACAACAAAAATTCCTTTTAGTTATCCATTCTTTATTCATTTTTAGGACCTATTTTATTTTTCACTTTTTATAATCAAATAAAGAAACTTTGTACATGAATATTGTAGATAATAAAATATAGAAAAATACAAAATTGAGTTTACACAAAAATAATATACAATGTACAAAATACAGTCTAAATAAAATTCCAAAATCCCAACTTCCTAAACCCATATCTCTCATATAAAAACTCAAAATATATCAAAATCACCTTTAATTTATATAATTTTTAATAAGCTATTTAATGAAGGTGATCTCATATTTTTTAGAGTTAAAATGTGAAAGTTAGGTTTTGGACCCCTATTGTATAGTTTACCCAATTAAAATATTCATTTTATTCATTATTCATTATTTTTATAATTTTATATTTTATAATTTTGCAAATATTATTTATAATATATGTACATATTAAAACAGGAATAAAAACTTAAAGAAAATATTAAAACAAAATAGATATATAAATTACATAGATGAATTACCTATATCTATACCTATACAATTAATACATATAATTAATTACACGTATATATCATATCAAAAAATATAATAAAAATATATTTAAGTATATAAAATAATTTATAAATTTGTAAAATAATAAATATGAATATACATATATATAGCCCCTAAAAAGTAAATTGTAATTACAAAGCAAAAAATAAAAAATCATAATAGAATAATTTAGTAATAATAAACATTTTTTTATTTTATAACCTAAAATTAATAAAATTGTTTATTATTTACTATCAATTTTTCAAACAATTTTTAGGAGGGTTTTTCCTGGTTGGTCCACGTGGACCAGCCAGGTTGCTCGGAGGGTTGACCGCGGGTCAACTATCTGACCCGCCTGCAACTCTTTTCAGAACCTCATCTTTGGCGCGATTCACAATTTTTTTGGAGCCCGCGCCTTTCATACTTTCGCGTCGAAGTCTTCATGACTTTTATTCCTCGATCATTGTAGATGCTTGCCTAGGTCTTTCCTTGGGCTTTGGGTCATTGCGCCGTCTGTTACGCCTCGCTCTTCCACGTCGCTCCACATCCGGTATAAAACATCGCCTCCGACCTAAGTTTGACTTTGATCCCTCTTCCGCCATTTTGCCCTAGTTCTAAGATCTCCTACCCCTTCGTGGTTACAGCAGGAGGACTTAGTGGGATTTCTTTGGGCCTTTGGTGTCGAATCGAGGCAGGTCCAGTTCATCCACCGTCACCGCCGGAGCTCGTTCATGGTGTGCCTCCGATGAGCTTAGCTCAACCTTCTTCATATTCTATTTCTTAGTGTAGTTATTAGGATTAGTTTTGTCTTTTAATTTGTCGTTTAATCACGCATCCTAGCAGTAGAATCTTCCATCAAAGTTCGTCAGACCTGAGTCCCGACGAGCTTCCCCCACCGTGCTCCGCCGTTGACCGACTCACCAGACCACCCCCACTTCTTTCCCCTTTGTTTCTTTTCATCCAAGGCATCTCCATTCGCCCTGATCCATCGTGGATCAGGAGATCACTTCCTCCTCCTCCTGCTCCGCTCGCTGGAGGGAGCTCATCCGATCCATCTTCGACTCATTTAACACTCAAAAGCCCCTGGAACGTCCACCGTTCGTTGTTGGTGTTAACCCTGCAGGTTCCAGGAGCTTAGGCCAGGTCCGAGGGGCATTTTTTGGTCAAAAGTATACCTCCCAGGTCTGCCTTCACCACCAGCCACTACGGGAGCCCTTCCGAGTATTTTGAACCATCCAACCACTGCGAAGAGTCCTTTGGAAGCTTTTTAGATCCCCGGCGGTGAGGGAGAAACTCGGAGTGTGTGGATTTTGAAGGTTCAAGCTCATCCAGAACCTGTTCTTCGCATGTTCTTCCTCAGCCCTCGCATGTCGTTCCATCAAGACCTTCCCCTCCGGGTGAGCAGCCACTGTTGGATCAGCTTGCCTCACAGCCGCACGATCAAGGGCTAGGATCTAATCCTGGCCATTCACTTACAAACTAGTATCGGAGCACGAGAGCGCGCCACGTATCAAGTGAGCGGCTTACAGCCGATCGATCTGCGCCATTTATTGGGTATTACGTATTTATCCCAGCATTTTTGTACTTTACCATTTCATCCTTAAACTTTCCTCTACCTTGTATTTATTTTTGTAAGTTTTGCAACCAGACCTACGGACTTTTGGTAATTGCATCCGGGTTCTCGACCACGTCACCTTACGTGCCATGTACGCGTGAGGTGCGGGTATTTTGCAATCGAACCATCGCGGGTTTGGTTATTTAAAGTTTGATCCAAATTTTTGAATAATCAGTTATATCTTTGTGGTAAAATTGCAATGTGGCCCCTGAACTTTCTGTTATTTACATGTATGCCCTTGTTAGTAGTGTTGTTTCCTTTTATTGTCTCTATTTATTTTAGATAGCTACGTTACTCAAAAAAACCACAAAAATAGACTTAAGCTCATGATTACGTATAGATTCATGCCCTATTTTTAATTTGCAATTTTAAGACTTTTTATATTTATAAAAAAATCAAAACGAGTTTATTTTATCCTTGTTGGAAGCTTTTTAATCTGAATTTTATATGTTGTTATTCTTATTTTAAAATTAATTTGGAGAAATTTTGATTTTGTTTGCTAATTTTCTTCTCCATTTTAATTTTGGGTATTTAATCTAAACCTTGATTTAGAGTTTTTTGTTTTAAAATATAAAAAAATTAGCAAAAATTCTTAAAAACCACAAAACAGTAAAAAATATCTAAAACCCAGAAATATTCTCTTTTTCTTATTTTCGATTATTTTTGTTAACTTTTATATCTACCATAGCTTATATTGTGTGCATACCCTTATATAGCTATATTGTATATTTTAAGAGAAAAAGAAAATTATAAAAATATAAAAATATAAAAAAGAAGGTATATAAAAAGAAAATTAAAAATAAAAATACAAAAACATGAAAATCAAAAATAAAATAAAAAATAAAAATAAAAAAACCCATAAAAATTACAACTTGGCTAAGTAGTTGAGTGATAATTTGTGCTTTGATTTCTATCTTGCCTGTTATATTCCTTTGCTTCTTGTGTTCGTCCCCTGCTTGCTTGCCATTATACTTTCTTAGTAGGGTATACTAAATTTTGACTCTTGCTTGCCATTATACTTTCTTAGTAGGGTATACTAAATTTTGACTCTTGTTCTTAATTGCCTAATTATCTGAGTGGGTTAATTGTTGAAACAACGAGAGGGTTGGAGTAGTCGTTGCAACGACAGTGAGCCTGACTTGTCAGGCCATTATTTAGCGCCTCCCATCTTATCATTTTTCATGGAGGCATCCGCACTTTACATAGTGCAGACACTATCTGGAAGGTGTTCGAGAGGATGGCTGAGATGAGCCTAGCACATACTGCTAGCAGAGCTTAGTTAGACACCCCCACACCACAATTACTTAGATGGGGAGCGAGGGCTACAATTGATCCTTCCGACATGGGCATCATGGCAGACAAACTTACAGTGGATGAAAGGATCGATAGAAGGATGGATGAGTTGGACAACAACTTATCCAAATTGTTGAAGCAGATGGAGGAGCTTTCTGAGAAGGTATCCAAGATTAGGATACCTATCATGACTGCATTTGCTGCTCTTGTGTATCATGTTTATCATATTTAGGAGAAACAGATGTCATGGCCATCACGACCGTAGATAGAGGACCAGTCTCTTGCCCATTCTTGTCAGCAACATCCACCTTCTACAGAGACAGACACTGAGGAGCCTTCCCATGTGTGGGAGGTAAATAATGTTAAAATGGATACGAATATGGATGTCAAAATATGTATCAAACGAATACGGTGACGGATCGGATACGGATAGGGATGTCGTTTTGATATCCGCAAACATCTGTATCTGTATCTGTATATCTGTTTTTATATATAAATATAGTCATAGATTTATTTTTAACCATTTATAACATAATTCTATACCTTATTTTACCATATTTGTATAATTTTTATGAAACAAACACATTCATTAAATTTATATCATGTGTTTTCCATCCAATTTCTATATATTTAAGTCGGTTCTATAGAGTATTTCTAGCATTCCTCGTATGCAATCAGTATCCATTTTACATCCATATTTGTTTTTAGGGATATGTTAAGATAATTTTAATATCCATCAATATCCGTATCTGCATCCGTATTCGTATTCAAAAATAGATACAGATACGATAATGCATATATCCACATCTGTATCTGTCTGTTTGCATCATCAACCATGACCATGCCAGGCAGGGGAGTTCCGGGGATTGTTTCTCTTACAAGCATCCCCCGACCTTTTACAACACATCATTTACTCCTACACATCTTAGAACACCACATAGCTCTAAAATTTATCCCTTACAAGCATACGAACCAACCACAACATCAGTATGTCCGTCAGCAAAGTCGGGCCAATATGGCCCACATGTTCAACATTCTACCCAATAGCAACAGTTCCATGGCCATCAAGGACAATCTTCACGTTCTTCTTATCCTTCTCTACAGCAGCAACGACCATCTTCAGGTCTCACAGATTTTCAGAAGAATGAGAAGTTGCATTCCTACAGTAACGAATTATAGGATTTAAGGGTTGACCTCAATCGTCTACCCCGTTAACATGGTGAGAGTACTACCCCTCTACATCTATTCCCATCCATGTTCAGGCTAATCCCAATTGCCCAAACAAGACCCAACAACAACATTCTTTTGATCAGGTATATTACTCAGATTCACATAAATCTGAGTCCGAGATCTTTTCATTTGATTGTGTCAATTATATATCTCTCAAGAGTGGACAGACCGTGGCCATACCTGATCGAGCAAGGGATATGGCAAGGACCGATTCCGTGGCTCATCCCGAGGAGTCTTCAGAAGATGACGAGATTAGGCATCTTCAACAGCATCTTCATCATGAGGCGGAGAGAAGAGAGAAAAAGATTCAGAGTATGAGAACATCACGACGGCACGAGGAAGATTCAAAGTCTGTGGAGGACTTTGCACTTTCGGTTGAGGAGAATGCACATTCAGCATGCACTCCCCAACCTGTAGTAGATGATATTATTTCAAATTCCAAATTTGATATAAAAGATTCAGTTGTGAAGAACTCAGTTTCTTGTAATAAAAATCATGTTTCTGATTATGATTCTGATTCTTCGCATTCCTCGTCTACTTGTTCTATCCCTTTCCCTCGTGCTCTTACGACAGGAAAGCACAACGTGAAAAAGATTCAAAAAGATGATCCTGAAATAACATGACTTTGCAAAGATAATGTTATGCTTAAGGTTCCATTTGATGAGTATGTGGCCAACAATCCTGCATTCCAGAAATATTTGAAGGTGAGATGTACACCTACCAGAGTTAGTAGGAAGGAACCAAATAGCTATGTAAAGACACATGTTTTATCAGTCGCCACTAATTTTTATCTCAAGAACCAATAGTTACCTGGAAAGAAGAGAGACTTGGGTGCACACTATGTGGTGAGTCATATAGATGGCATTGAGTTTGCAAGCACTCTCCTTGATAATAGTTTTTTTTATCAATCTTTTATCTTATGCCTTGTACGAGAAACTGAAGTTGGGTAACCTTCGTAAATCACGGGCCCTACTACAGTTTGCTGACAAATCAATGAAAAAGGCTATGGGAAAGTTCAAAACCGTTATTATTTCGATTGAGGGATAAGATTACAGAGTATACTTCACTGTCCTTGACATGGATATTCCCAATCATTGGAGAGAATCGTATATCATCCTTGGGCAGCCTTTCCTTAGGACCATTGGCCCTTCTTTTGATTAGCAGATGGGGATGATGAAGTTATGTTCTCTTAGTGGAGAAGTGGAACTACATATGAAGCAGAAGAAACAACAACGACCTTATTCAGAATCAAGCACGTATTTATTTTCATTATCTGAGGTAGATTGCAGACTTCTTAGCACAATTGGGGTATGGAAGTAGAACCTGACAGGACTGAGCGAGACCCTCTCATTTGGAGAGGATAGTGTACAGGATGTAGTTTGCGAGGGATTGCTCGGCTTCTTGAAAGACATATCATCTATCTATTCCTTTGATGATGTTGAGATCTCAGTAGATGTGTCGGTTCCTATCCTTACGAAACAATCAAAGGTAGTAGATCCAAATTCGGACGTAGATTTGGCCAAACTACCACATTTCTTTGGCGATCCGACTCCTTGTTCTGTTTAGTTGGTGGACAGCACTATCGATTCAGCATCACCTTCGTGCAGCATGGAACCAGATTCAACATCTGTTCAACCAGACTTGATTGATGATACAGCTTTGCCATAACTGAAGCCATTACCTCGTACACTAAAGTATTCTTTTCTTGCAGGACTTAAGAATAGATTTCATGTTATCATTAGTTTTAGGTTGACTGTCGAACCGGAATCTAGGTTGCTTGAAGCGTTAGAGAAGAACCACAAGGCGACAGGTTGGACTGTGTCGGATCTCATGGGTATAAACCCCACAGTCTGTTCACACTACATTTTTGTTGAGGATAATGCTAGACCTTCCCGTGAGTTTCAGAGAAGACTTAATCCAAATTTATAGGAAGTAGTTAAGAAAGAGATTAATAAGTGATGTGAAGCGGGCTCTATTTACCTGATCTCTGACTCCAAGTTGGTGGACCCCCTACATGTTGTCCCGAAGAAGTCGGAATTCAGATGGTCACTGGTGAGGAGTGAGTTGAGATTGCGACACGATTACTCACGTCATGGCATGTCTGTGTATATTACATACGTCTGAATGCTGCGACTAAGAAATATCACTTTCATCTGCCATTTATTGATTAGATTTTGGAGAAACTAGCAGGGAAGGAGTTCTTCTATTTTCTTGACGGGTACTCAGGTTACAATCAAGTAGCCATCGCCCCTGAAGACAAGGAAAAGAGTACTTTTACTTGTTCTTTCGGCACATACGCATTCAGGCGCATGCCTTTTGGGTTACGCAACCTCAGGTACTTTTCAGCAGTGCATGATTATCGTGTTTTCCGAAATGGAGGAGGATTTCCAGTAAGTCTTCATGGACGATTTCTCGGTCTATGGTGATTCATTTGATCCATTTTAGCGCACTTCGACCAAGTTCTGCAAAGGTGTAGGAGGTAAATCTGGTACTCTCCCAGGAGAAAAGTCATTTACGATTAAGGAGAGTATCGTGTCGGGTACGTCATCTAAAAAAGGGAATGGAGATTGACCCTACTAAGGTGAATGTGATAAATAAACTTTATTCACCAACCAACATCAAGTCAATGAGGTCATCCTTAAGGCATGTGAGATTTTATAGACGATCCATTCATGATTTTTCAAAATTGCCTGACCACTGACTGAGCTCCTTGGAAAAGACACCGAGTTCATTGTAAATCACAAGTGTCTAGAGGCCTTTGAGCTCCTTAAGAGAAATATTTGTGACTAGCCAATTCTACAGGCTCCTGAGTGGTCTCTTCCCTCTGAGATCATAACTGATGCTTTGGATTTTGCTATAGGAGCTGCATTGAGCTAGCGACGAGATCGGATCCCATTTGTGATTCACTAGGCGAGTAAAGTATTGGATTCAACATAGAAAAACTATGTAGTGATCGAAAAAGAAATACTCGTCGTAGTCTGGGCTTTAGAGAAGTTTAGGTCTTATATCTTGGGATCAAAGGTGACTATTTACGCGGATCATTACACCATTAGGTATCTCATGGAAAAGAAGGACACAGAGGCACATCTTCTTAGGTGGATTTTGTTACTCCAGGAATTTGATTTGGAAATTAAGGATAAACCTGGAGTTAAGAATGCAGTGGTTGATCATCTGTCTAGACTTGAGTTGAAGGATTCCCCTAACTTAGAGCCTATCTGAGGGATCTTTCCAGATGAGTCGATTTGTGTTGTTGATTCACTCCCTTGGTATGGCAACATGATTAACTATCTTGTCTTCAAGGAGGTTCCCCATGGTTGGACTAAAAGCAACATTGACTTATTGAAGTCGGATTCGAGGAGATACCAATGGGAGGATCAATTCCTTTTCTTCAAAGGACAGGATTGTGTCTGAAGGAGGTATATTCCATAGGAGGAATACCATAGTTTACTCATATATTATCATTCACTTGATGCTGGAGGACACCATCTAGGAAAAATAACCGCTCATAAGGTACATCAATGTGGGTTCTTTTGGCCGACCTTGTTTAGAGATCCCACGGATTTTATAAGGTCGTCCCCGTATGTCAAAGGATGGGAGAGATAGTTGGTTATAGAGATGAGATGCCCATGCAACCAGCAATTTTCTGTGATGCTTTTGATGCATGGGGTATAGATTTCGTGGGTCTCTGTCGCGACCCCAATTCCGGACCGTCGGATCCTCCCATAACCGGATCTGGTTACTCAGCAATAATTTATTCAGCAATCACAACTAACATTCAGAAATAGACTGTAAATAAAGTATATTCAGAAGAAAGTATTTCAACACTTTTCCATTCACAAAATAAAGTTCAGATGATACATTGTCCCACTATAACCATTTACATGTACATCAGCTTGAAAGGAAAATATACAAAAGATTATTAACTACCTTAAAGAGTAAAGCTACTGTAGTTGGCTGGATGTCTAGTATGTAAGCAGGATGTATTTTTTAAAGTCCTTGCGATGGCTCACCGATACCTGTTGGATTTTTGATGAATCTGTGATTCATCACTTCAAAAGTCAAAAATAGAGCCTTGTTCCCGAGAAAATAGGAGCATATTTCCTTTTATATGGCATAAATAGCACTCATGCATGCAGTCATAAATCATACATTTTAGCAGCTCATTTTGCATTTAAATAAGAAGCCAAAATCCCTTGTAAAATACCCAATCCCTAAAATAACCTCTTCTCTATAATATATACTCCTTAGTTGATAATATAGGGAAGAATGCCAAAAATCACCCTTGTAAAATAGCCAATGTAGCCTGAGAACCCTTGTACACTAAAATACACATAAAGCCCTCATACAAACTCCGAATTAGGTCTACTTACTCTTAGAATACTACATATTAAAAGACCTTCAAAATGAGACTAATTTCATTGAATTTGGAGCTCGTATGAGAAACTTGGGTTTTTGGGTCACTTTGTATACTACATATGTATATTTGTGTATCCTTATATTTATGTATCATATTTGACCTCATCTCCGTCTTTGGTCAACATGAAACTTGTAGATCTCCTCGAGATCTACAACTTTCATGTTTTGAGTTTTTCCAAATTCGGCTCCCTCTTCTCTCTACACGTATCTCTTACTCCAGCCACTCACAGCAGGCCACGTGGCGCCCTCTGGTTGCGCCACGCGGCCCGCCTCCCATCGCCTCATCCACCCGCGCCTTCAGCCGTTGGATCTCGCTTCAGATCCAACGGCCCAGGCCTTTCCACGTACCTGCCATCTCCCAGCCATCAGATCTGCCCCGCACTTCATCTTCACCATCCCTTAGCGTCGCGCCCACAGCTTGACACGTGGCGCGCTGTGCGCCCTTTGATTGCGCCCCAGATCTCTCATCTATGCCGCTCAACCCACTCGTTCTCCCCAGCCGATCGATCTTGCCCGTGATACAATCTCGACCGCTCGCCTCCGCCTGCCCATCCTCTCGACACGTGGTGCGATCACCGCTCTCCGATCACAACGCCTCAGATCTAATCCTACCCGACCAGATCCCCCTTGATCCCCACCGTTGGATCATAAGATCCAACGGTGGAGACCTCGTCTCCTACCTCCAGGCGCCCCTTTCCCTCACGTCCCTTGCCTTGCGGGAGGGGCGCCCCCTTCCTATTTTTGGACGCACGTCAGCCATCTCCTCCGACCGCTGACACCCCCACGACATCACCCACTCATCCCTCTCCCTCGCCAGCTCCCTCAAGCTCCACCACCTCCACCATGGTAGCCCTACGTCGTCCACCAACCTTGCTACTCCACCAGCCAACCCACCTCCTTCACCTTATAAATACGCCACCTCCGGCCAACGTCACCCCCATCCGCCACTCCAGAGAGGTTCCTCGAGCTCCAAGCAATCCATTGGTGACAGCAATTGGGTGTGTTGTCGAGCGAAGACAAGGATTCGACTCCGGCGAGATCCATGGCCGCCACCACCGTGCTGCAGCCTCCCACGAGCAGCTGCGCGAGCTCGGGACCCTACCGATCCCTCGAGCGAAGACCTGGAGCTCAAATCTGAGCTCCATTCCCCAGGTAACCCCCTCCATTCCTCCTCCGATTTTCCTCTTGATTTTCTTGCTTTTCTCCGATTTTATTCGACTCCACCGGCCACCTTCTTGCCTCCAAACCACCTCGACGAGCTTCGCATCGAAGCTCCCATCCTCGTTGTCCATCTGCACACTCCGACGACGCTTTGCGCACTATTCCGACCAACAGCTCCGCCATTTGGCCGGAGCTCATCCCCAGTGCACCTCCTTCACGCTGTAGGCCTCGCCGACCACACACACCTCTCCACGAGCACTTGCACGCCTCGGCTATCTATTCTAACCCCTTGCAGGTCCTCATTTCTTCACTGGCCGGAGCTTCACCGGAGCTCCCTTCGAGCTCCGTCGCCATCGAGCTTCAGCACATCTCCACAGCTCCTGAGCCCACCGGAGGCTTCGCCGTACGCTCCCACATCTTCTGAGCTACTCGAGAGCCTACGAAGAGCTTCATCGACACCTAGCGATCGAGGCGGAGCGGAGCCACCCACGCCGGAGCCCCGCCTCCTCCTCCGCATGTGGCGGAGGATCGTTGGAGACGACGTACAGCCACCGTTCGATCATCTTGATCGAACGGTCCGAAGCACGCCACGTCGCTCGATCACCGGACTCGCCTTCGACCGTAGGATCAGCATCAATCCGACGCCCTAGGACACGCCACGCGTCAGCACCGACAACCCTCGGATCCATCTTGATCCGAGGGCCTTCAGGCCGCCACGTCGACGAGTCCGAGCCTCGGCCTCCAAGCCTAGGCTCGGGCGACCCGAGGCTAATCCAAGCCGCAGTCCGAACCTCCTGAGAGCCCGAGCCTCGCTCCGAGCCGCCGCCGCCCTCTGAGCCTAGGCCGCCCACGTGAGGCGCACGTGCGGCCTGGGTAAATTGCACTAAGACCCCTGGAACTTTCCAAAATTGCAACGAGGTCCCTGTGAAGCAGACCCCACGTGAGGAGCACGTGCCCTGTGGAGAAATTGTACAAGAGTCCACCATATTATTGGTAATTGCATTTTAGTCCCTGTCAGCATATTTATTTATTGAAATTTTAATTTCCAGTATTGCATTTACACCCCTATGTTTGCACGCATCCCTAGAGTGCATTTTTCATCATTTTGAAATTCTAAAAATTGCATTTTGTTAGAAATTTTGTCCTCTGTCTATTGGTACACGTGTCTTATTTTTGTAAGCTCAATTGAATTATTAATGAATTAATTGGTGCATTGTTGACATATTTTGCCCAGTGATGCCTTTTGATTTTTAATTTATTCTCTGTGCCTTCAAAAATTATCAAAAATTCAAAGTAGCTTAAGGACATCATTTTTAACATTCATAAAAATTTCATAGCATTTGCACGCATATTGAGGCCTAAATAAATGATTAAGTGATTTTCTTAGATTAATTTTAATTAATTCATTTCACAGTGAAATTAAGTTCTGTCAATTTTCCTAGGTCCCTTATCATTAGAGCCACCTAGGATAATTTTAGTTCTTGAAAAAATTGTGGTTTGATATTTACTAAAAATTAAATACTGAAAATCATCCTGTCTGTTTATTTAATTCACAGTAAATTCATTTAGAGTCGAAAAATTCCAGAAAAATTAGTGTAGGTTATTTTCATCATAATTAACCATCTGGCCAATTTTCATTATTTTTGGACTTCATTTGATACATTAATTAAATTGCACATTAAATTGGCCTGCATTGTCTGCATACGTTCGCATAAAAATTAAAAAGACCAAAAAAATTATTACTCCTCGAAAATCAACACTTGGATCCTTGCTTAAATTCACCTAAGGAGACAGATGCCTCCCTAAGATCGACCTTGGACTTACCCCAAGTAAAAAAATTGCCGCTTAAAATTAACTTCACATTAATCGATAAGTGGTTTTTGATTAACCCCTCGTATCCAACTGCAACGAACGATTAAAAGTAATTTGGACATTAATCTGCCTGAATTAACATAGGGTGCGGGAGCGTCTGTCAAAATGGCGCCGTTGCCGGGGAGGCACGGCTTAGGTTAAATTTTAGCAAATTTTTGAGTGTTTGATTTTCATTCCCCGGGTAGTCTGACCCCCGGTTTTCTTGTAATTATTTTTCTCTCCTTTATTTTTGCATTATTTTATTTTTGTGTAACTCTCTGACCTCCATTTATTTTTTGTGCGAGGACCGCGAGGAGTCGGCGACTCTTTTGATTCCTGTCTTAGGAATCTGGACCGAGTCCTCAAAAGATGTTGTGAGGTCAATCTGGTGCTCTCCTGGGAGAAAAGTCACTTCATGGTGACGGAGGGCATAGTGTTGGGGCATGTCATCTCCAAGAGAGGAATGGAGGTTGACCCTACCAAGGTGGACGTGATCAGACGACTCCAGCCACCAACCAACGTAAGGCAGTTGCGGTCGTTCCTCGGGCATGTCGGATTTTATCGAAGATTTATCAAGGATTTTTCTAAGATTGCCCGACCGCTAACTGAGCTTTTAGGCAAAGACATGGAGTTTATTGTAGATCACAAATGTCTCGAGGCCTTTAAGCTTCTACAAGGAATGATCATGGACGCACCCATCTTACAAGCCCCAGATTGGTCTCTACCTTTTGAGATCATGACAGACGCCTCAGATTATGCTGTTGGGGTTGTATTGGGACAAAGAAGAGATGGCGTCCCGTTTGCAATTCACTACGCAAGCAAAGTGCTTGATTCTGCTTAGCGTAACTATACAGTTACAGAAAAAGAAATGCTTGCGGTAGTGTTTGCCTTGGACAAATTCAGATCCCACTTAATCGGATCCAAGGTAACGGTGTTCACAGACCATACGGCTCTACGATACTTGATGGAGAAGAAGGACGCAAAGGCGCGTCTTCTTCGGTGGATTCTACTTATCCAGGAGTTTGATTTGGATATCCGTGATAAACCTGGAAAGAAGAACGTAGTAGCCGATCATCTCTCTCGTCTCGAAGATCTTAATACTTCCGAGGTTTCACCGATTCGAGACTCCTTCCCTAACGAGTCTATTTTTGTTATCGACTCACTCCCATGGTACGCCAATATCGTGAACTATCTTGTCTCCAAGAAAGTTCCCGAGGATTGGCCAAAGAGCCAAATCGACCGACTAAAGTCGGACGCTAGACACTACCATTGGGAGGATCCAATCCTTTTCTTTGAAGGACCGGATTATGTCTGGAGACGTTGTATTCCTCAGGAGGAATACCAGAGTGTCCTTTCTTTATGCCATAGCTTAGAGGCAGGAGGACACCACTCCGAGAAGAGGACCGCATGGAAGGTACTTCAGTGTGGCTTCTACTGACCGACTCTGTTTCGCGATGCCACCGCCTTCGCGAAGTCGTGTCCAGTCTGCCAGAGAATGGGAGGAACCGTCGGTTCGAAGGATGAGATGCCAATGCAGCCGGTCATCATTTGTGATGTCTTTGACGCCTGGGGCATCGATTTCATGGGCCCATTTCCTGTCAGCCACGGGTTCGAATATATCCTCCTTGCGGTAGATTATCTATCCAGATGGGTGGAGGCTATCCCGACCCGAGCCGCAGACAGCAGGACTGTCTGTAAATTCATCAGAGAGAACATAATCTCTAGGTTCGGGATCCCCAAGATGATGATATCAAATGGGGGTAGCCATTTTGTGAATCGGGAGGTGAAGAAACTCCTAAAGGACTACGGCATCGAACACCGTGTCGCGAGTCCTTACCACCCACAAACCAATGGTATGGCTGAGGTGTCGAATAGGGAGGTGAAAACCATATTGCAAAAGCTTGTCCGCCCGGACAGGAAGGACTGGTCTCAGATCTTGGATCAAGTCCTCTGGGCGTATAGGACGGCTTACAAGACACCGTTAGGCACCTCCCCATTCCGAATGGTATTCGGAAAGCCGTGCCATTTGCCCGCAGAGTTAGTGCACAAATCAGAATGGGCAATAAAGAAGGTCAACTGGAACACACACCTGGGTCAGAAACATAGAGACATGGATCTGAATGAGCTTGTGGAGGTCAGAAACCGAGCATACGACAACAGTGTGGTGTACAAGGACAAGGTGAAGCGTTGGCACGATAGATATATCAGACGAAAGACCTTTATTCCTGGACAGAAGGTATGGTTGTTCAATGCCAGGCTGAAGACTTTCCAAGGCAAATTAAAGTCTAAGTGGACGGGACCATTCGTTGTCCGAACGGTGCATGATAGTGGATGTGTCGAGATCTCAGATCTCGCAGATGACGCACCGACATTCCTAGTAAATGGGCAGCTGTTGAAGCACTTCGTCGAATCCAATGAACAGTTAGTCCATGTGGAGGAGATTGTATTCATGCGCGAGACAGATACAGCAGATACATCTCGAACCGCGTATGAAACCTTGCAGCAATGAACTCCAGCCATTAGCAGCATCTTCAAAAGATTCAGACCGACTCATCTGTATATATATCATTCTTCCTGTATATCATATCCTTTATCCCCATGATTCTAGTAACCCATCCCCACATCATCGAACCATTATCTTGGACTATACTTAGTATGACCAGATCCTAAGTATAGGGGGGAGGGGTCACCCGAGTCGATTCACTGTACATTCTCCAGATCACATTGGTCCTCATACTCATTTCCTACCGATACTTAGGCTGACCTGAGCCTAAGTATAGGGGGGACCGATGCCCGCATTGTATACTCATCCATTTCTCATCTTTCCCTCGTCCGCCCCATTTCTGATCTTCTGCTACACATAGGCTGCTAGAGCCTAAGTATAGGGGGGCGAGAGGACTTCTATACTTTCTGTTCCTTTTGGCTCTCCTACGCTTAGCACGAGCTATGTCTTTTTCCACGCTCTTCGTGCTCTGAGGACATAGCACACGCTAAGTATAGGGGGGCGTGTATATATTACATATATACTTTACCCATAGCTCGTACTTTCGCGTATTTTTGTATATATTTTACAGGTGGGTAAAAATCGAAAAAAAAATGAATGAAAATGAAAAATATAAAAATAGGCTTCTTATTTACTCTTGCATATCATCTCTGCATATAAAAAGAGTCTTGCATTTTCATAGCATGACATCTCATCTCATCTGCATATCTTTGCATATGCAAAGTGAAAAGCTAGTGGGTTCTGGACCAAGTTATGAGTAGATATTGAGGAAGGACTTGATTTGACCTTAATCCACCTAATTTCAGAGGAACCTGATAGGAACTGGAGTTAAGATTTCTCAGGTCAAGTGACTTAATTCTTTGAGTCCGCATGTCTATATTCACGTGTCATCTTGATCAGTCTAAATAGAATATCTCGTGCATACGCAGGATTCTTTTAGATAATGACCTAACTTGGACAAGCACAATGCACGTAGCTCTTCATTGATGAGGTGGTGAGGAGGTAGAATCCTTTAGCTTGGAGTAGCACACGGGTGGAAACATCCGTCCTCCTCTAGGGAGGGAAGTGTGTCTCAACCTAGTCTAGTGGTGTTGACATCTAAGGACAGGATGCTGTGGGTTGCAATAATGCTTCAAAAGAGGGATAGTCTACTGACTCAAGAGGAAAAACTCCTGATGTACATGCTGCTCTTTTCGAAAAAAAATGTAAAAACTCCAAAAAAAATCAGACAGGTTCAAAAAAAATAAAATAAAATACCTGTCGGAGCCTGTATACTAGTAAAGAAATGCAGCTGGATGACCTGGCTACACTGGTCAGGCATTCCGGGATAGGTAGCTACACTGGCTACCGTCCATTCTCTTCTCTACCCCCTCCTCTTGAGTTGGTCGCACTTGAACTTAGAAGGGAATACCCCGCTCCTCGAGGAAAGAGTTACTGGACCGGGTTATTGAGTTACCTTGTTAGAGGAGGCTGGTTCCGAGCCATTTCTGATGTGGAGAGTTACAAATCACTTACACAGTACAAGTAAGAATCATAGTCATCAGAAATTGGCGTTTGAGGATTTGTTCTGACCTGACTATTGAGGCGTCTTGAATAGAAGACTTGTGGAACTTGAAGTCTGTAGGTCTTAAGTCCAGGTCCAAATAAGGTTCCGCCACACAATTAATCCAAAGGTCGAGTCAGGCTCCATTTTTCAACTTTTGTTCATGACCTTGGTTTGGAACCCAAAATCAATTCACTCTTGCATTTCATTTAGTTGCTCGGGGACGAGCAAGGTTTAAGTATAGGGGGTTGATGAATCTGTGATTCATCACTTCAAAAGTCAAAAATAGAGCCTTGTTCCCGAGAAAATAGGAGCATATTTCCTTTTATATGGCATAAATAGCACTCATGCATGCAGTCATAAATCATACATTTTAGCAGCTCATTTTGCATTTAAATAAGAAGCCAAAATCCCTTGTAAAATACCCAATCCCTAAAATAACCTCTTCTCTATAATATATACTCCTTAGTTGATAATATAGGGAAGAATGGCAAAAATCACCCTTGTAAAATAGCCAATGTAGCCTGAGAACCCTTGTACACTAAAATACACATAAAGCCCTCATACAAACTCCGAATTAGGTCTACTTACTCTTAGAATACTACATATTAAAAGACCTTCAAAATGAGACTAATTTCATTGAATTTGGAGCTCGTATGAGAAACTTGGGTTTTTGGGTCACTTTGTATACTACATATGTATATTTGTGTATCCTTGTATTTATGTATCATATTTGACCTCATCTCCGTCTTTGGTCAACATGAAACTTGTAGATCTCCTCGAGATATACAACTTTCATGTTTTGAGTTTTTCCAAATTCGGCTCCCTCTTCTCTCTACACGTATCTCTTACTCCAGCCACTCACAGCAGGCCACGTGGCGCCCTCTGGTTGCGCCACGCGGCCCGCCTCCCATCGCCTCATCCGCCCGCGCCTTCAGCCGTTGGATCTCGCTTCAGATCCAACGGCCCAGGCCTTTCCACGTACTTGCCATCTCCCAGCCTTCAGATCTGCCCCGCACTTCATCTTCACCATCCCTTAGCGCCGCGCCCACAGCTTGACACGTGGCGCGCTGTGCGCCCTTTGATTGCGCCCCGGATCTCTCATCTATGCCGCTCAACCCACTCGTTCTCCCCAGCCGATCGATCTTGCCCGTGATACAATCTCGACCGCTCGCCTCCGCCTGCCCATCCTCTCGACACGTGGTGCGATCACCGCTCTCCGATCACAACGCCTCAGATCTAATCCTACCCGACCAGATCCCCCTTGATCCCCACCGTTGGATCATAAGATCCAACGGTGGAGACCTCGTATCCTACCTCCAGGCGCCCCTTTCCCCCACGTCCCTTGCCTTGCGGGAGGGGCGCCCCCTTCCTATTTTTGGACGCACGTCAGCCATCTCCTCCGACCGCTGAAACCCCCACGACATCACCCACTCATCCCTCTCCCTCGCCAGCTCCCTCAAGCTCCACCACCTCCACCATGGTAGCCCCACGTCGTCCACCAACCTCGCTACTCCACCAGCCAACCCACCTCCTTCACCTTATAAATACGCCACCTCCGGCCAACGTCACCCCCATCCGCCACTCCAGAGAGGTTCCTCGAGCTCCAAGCAATCCATTGGTGACAGCAATTGGGTGTGTTGTCGAGCGAAGACAAGGATTCGACTCCGGCGAGATCCATGGCCGCCACCGCCGTGCTGCAGCCTCCCACGAGCAGCTGCGCGAGCTCGGGACCCTACCGATCCCTCGAGCGAAGACCTGGAGCTCAAATCTGAGCTCCATTCCCCAGGTAACCCCCTCCATTCCTCCTCCGATCTTCCTCTTGATTTTCTTGCTTTTCTCCGATTTTATTCGACTCCACCGGCCACCTTCTTGCCTCCAAACCACCTCGACGAGCTTCGCATCGAAGCTCCCATCCTCGTTGTCCATCTGCACACTCCGACAACGCTTTGCGCACTATTCCGACCAACAGCTCTGCCATTTGGCCGGAGCTCATCCCCAGTGCACCTCCTTCACGCTGTAGGCCTCGCCGACCACACACACCTCTCCACGAGCACTTGCACGCCTCGGCTATCTATTCTAACCCCTTGCAGGTCCTCATTTCTTCACTGGTCGGAGCTTCACCGGAGCTCCCTTCGAGCTCCGTCGCCATCGAGCTTCAGCACATCTCCACAGCTCCTGAGCCCACCGGAGGCTTCGCCGTACGCTCCCACATCTTCTGAGCTACTCGAGAGCCTACGAAGAGCTTCATCGACGCCTAGCGACCGAGGCGGAGCAGAGCCACCCACGCCGGAGCCCCGTCTCCTCCTCCGCAGGTGGCGGAGGATCGTTGGAGACGACGTACAGCCACCGTTCGATCATCTTGATCGAACGGTCCGAAGCACGCCACGTCGCTCGATCACCGGACTCGCCTTCGACCGTAGGATCAGCATCGATCCGACGCCCTAGGACACGCCACGCGTCAGCACTTACAACCCTCGGATCCATCTTGATCCGAGGGCCTTCAGGCCGCCACGTCGACGAGTCCGAGCCTCGGCCTCCAAGCCTAGGCTCGGGCGACCCGAGGCTAATCCAAGCCGCAGTCCGAACCTCCTGAGAGCCCGAGCCTCGCTCCGAGCCACCGCCGCCCTCCGAGCCTAGGCCGCCCACGTGAGGCGCACGTGCGGCCTGGGTAAATTGCACTAAGGCCCCTGGAACTTTCCAAAATTGCAACGAGGTCCCTGTGAAGCAGACCCCACGTGAGGAGCACGTGCCCTGTGGAGAAATTGTACAAGAGTCCACCATATTATTGGTAATTGCATTTTAGTCCCTATCAGCATATTTATTTATTGAAATTTTAATTTCCAGTATTGCATTTACACCCCTATGTTTGCACGCATCCCTAGAGTGCATTTTTCATCATTTTGAAATTCTAAAAATTGCATTTTGTTAGAAATTTTGTCCTCTGTCTATTGGTACACGTGTCTTATTTTTTGTAAGCTCAATTGAATTATTAATGAATTAATTGGTGCATTGTTGACATATTTTGCCCAGTGATGCCTTTTGATTTTTAATTTATTCTCTGTGCCTTCAAAAATTATCAAAAATTCACAGTAGCTTAAGGACATCATTTTTAACATACCATAAAAATTTCATAGCATTTGCACGCATATTGAGGCCTAAATAAATGATTAAGTGATTTTCTTAGATTAATTTTAATTAATTCATTTCACAGTGAAATTAAGTTCTGTCAATTTTCCTAGGTCCCTTATCATTAGAGCCACCTAGGATAATTTTAGTTCTTGAAAAAATTGTGGTTTGATATTTATTAAAAATTAAATAATGAAAATCATCCTGTCTGTTTATTTAATTCACAGTAAATTCATTTAGAGTCGAAAAATTCCAGAAAAATTAGTGTAGGTTATTTTCATCATAATTAACCACCTGGCCAATTTTCATTATTTTTGGACTTCATTTGATACATTAATTAAATTGCACATTAAATTGGCCTGCATTGTCTGCATACGTCCGCATAAAAATTAAAAAGACCAAAAAAATTATTACTCCTCGAAAATCAACACTTGGATCCTTGCTTAAATTCACCTAAGGAGGCAGATGCCTCCCTGAGATCGACCTTGGACTTACCCCAAGTAAAAAAATTGCCGCTTAAAATTAACTTCACATTAATCGATAAGTGGTTTTTGATTAACCCCTCGTATCCAACTGCAACGAACGATTAAAAGTAATTTGGACATTAATCTGCCTGAATTAACATAGGGTGCGGGAGCGTCTGTCAGTTTTCCATAAATCATAGGATAAAAATTAGCGAATGCTAAGTAATGAAGAAGAGAAAAGCAAACAAATTGTGTAATTTTTCAAAACTTGATATCACAAAAAGTTTCATTCATTCTCATTAATTTAAGTCCTATTCCACGTCAGGGATTAGTCCAGGGAATTACCTCACCACTATAAGGACTCCGAAGCTGTGGACACTTCGGGATTGGAGATTGCATTGATCTTGGTAAGCTTATGCCTCCGCACGTCGCCTCAACCAATCCTCCAATACTACCCTGACAATTTTCTTTTATTTTATTAAACAGGGTCTCAAACCCTCAGCCTGGAAAAGAAATGAGCACACCGTCCTCGAGGACTCGGTTGCTTAAAACCTCATGCTAACATTTAATCATATAACCTAGCAGCTTTAAATACATATTATCGTGACCCAGCCGCTATTGAACCACTCGTGCCTCCACATGGCACGACCACATCTTCTGTCGTTCCAACCCGAATATATAGGCTCTCGGTACCACGCGTTGCAAAACATTCAATTCATGCGCACTTATCATAACAGGGCAACCGTGTACCACCTAGGTAGGGAAACGCCAATACGGGTTCCTTCCGACAAACCTACAGGTTGCATGCCCGACCTGTAGTTGTACTCCCAGTCATCCTTAACGTGACACACGATCCTTTTCAGGATCCAACTCAAACCACATCAATTCCCATGATGTAATTCTTTCGTTAAGTCTTCGATTTACATAATCAACAACGCTTAGTATATACTCACATATATAGTATTCATAACCATATATATACTCGTATTTATGCCTATTTTAACTCCCAAACCCTAACTTTCAGAGCCAACGCAATAATTTGATGCGTAAACGTTATTTTAGTGGGAATCACAAAGCAATTCTTCAGACTTTTTCAAAAATAGCCAAAATTAGGGTTCTTCGTAGTAAAGAACACAAAATCAAGAATTTCAATAATTTCTTATGAAAACCC
The DNA here is from genome assembly GCA_037367405.1 of Ottelia alismoides. Lineage (NCBI taxonomy): Eukaryota > Viridiplantae > Streptophyta > Magnoliopsida > Alismatales > Hydrocharitaceae > Ottelia > Ottelia alismoides. The sequence goes on from JAZKJV010003519.1 coordinate 806,882, forward strand.
AACAGCAAAAGGAAGGATTTCATTACCTAATCGAGCTCTCTCTCGTGTATGCAAGGCTTTATCGCATTTCGTTTTAGAAAGGCTATTTTAAGGCTCCTGAAAAGATCGAATTTCATTTTTCGTATCAAAACGCTAAGAACATGTCAAGAACGTGAAGAACGAACGAAGAACACGAAGAACGCGAAGAACATGAAGAACGTCAAAAACATATTATCTCTTAAAATTTTGGCAGAGTTTCCCCTTATATCGGGACATATTTCTCGGAAAATTTCGGTAGAGTTTCCCCTTATATCGGGACATATTTCTCGGAAATATTTCGGCAGAGTTTCCCCTTATATCGGGACATATTTCTCAGAAACATTTCGGCAGAGTTTCCCCTTGTATCGGGACATATTTCAAAATAAAAGCAAAAAGCATTTCCTCTATAAAATCAATCGAGAGGAAAATATACAAACGAAACTGAAAGAATAGACTCAACAACAAGAGATGAAGAATCGGTAGACACCACACATCTTAGGTGAAACGTGTGACGAATCACAGGGTCACTGAGTGCATAGCCGCCCCACCTAAGTAGGGTATTACACAGATTTCTCCATCAAAATAACTTAAAAAGCATAATACAAAGAATAGAAACATAAACGATGGAGAATCGGTAGACACCACACATCTTAGTTGAGTGAACGTGTGACGAATCACAGGGTCACTGACGTGCATAGCCGCCCGTACCTAAGTAGGGTGTTACATAGATTTCTCCTCGATCACAACAGGAAAACGAATCGGAAAGAAAGATGAATCAAGAACAAAACTTGGAAGAACAAGAGTATGAATTGAAAGCCTAGCTTACGAAGCAAACTAAGAGAGGATCATACCTTTCTCCTCCCCATTCTCCCGGCAGCGCTTCGCTAGCGCTTCTTCCTCGCCTCCCACTCCTCCTCCCGACCTCTCGACCCTAGCCCTAGGGGTGGTGGTGGTAGTGGAAATCGCAGAGAATGAACGGGCAGGGGGGTCTACTAATAGGCTCCAGAATACCACTAACCATGGTTAGAAAACCACGGTTTAGACCTTAACCATGGTTTAGCGACCCATGGTTTTGGCCCATGGTTTTGGCCAAAACCTATCTCAAACTTGGGGCTTAAGTCAGAACATTCCAGATGATTTTATATTCGCTAATGATGCTTAATTAACATTAATCGTGATTAACTTTCACTAATCGTAATTTAGCTTTCGTGGCTTACGCTTATCTTTTGCTAACTATTGATTAGTGTTTGCTAATGATCATTAGCAGTTTCAACCCATCATTAGTTTATTTAATCATACTTAATTAGTCTTAATGACAGTCATTTTGGGCTAATGATTTCTTAACCCTCCTTACTTCTCTTTCTTCCGAAAATCATAACAAATCGAAACGAAGTCCGATTCACACGAAACAAATTCCATTGGTTTTCTCTTGATGAGCCGGATCTTATTATATAGGCTCCGAGATATGCCAAGTTCAAGACTCTACAATTATAACAACCTTAAAGGAAGTCTCTTCCTCGAGACTAGAAATGCAGGCATAACAACCTTAAAGAGGATTAAAACCATAACAACCTTAAAGAGAATGAACGCCATTCATTTATAAAGAAGATCTACAATACATAGTGTTATTACTCAAACAAGTAGGGGTATTTTTCTCTCATTTCCGCCTCAGGTTCCCATGTGGCTTCTTCAAACTCTTGGTTCCGCCATAATACTTTAACTAGAGGCACCTCTTTGTTTCTCAACTTCTTGATATCCCTGTCAAGTATTTGCACAGGTAACGCTTGGTATGTCAAGTCTGGCTCAACATGTAAATCATCACAACTTATCTTATGCTCTGGATCCTTAACATACTTTCTAAGATTTGATACATGAAAAATATCATGTATTGCCGAAAGATGTAGAGGAAGTGCAAGTGTATATGCCACTTTTCCAATACGCTGAATAATTTCAAAGGGACCCACAAACTCGGGTGCTAACTTCCCACGCAAGCCAAACCTCTGAACACCCTTCATAGGTGATACTTTGAAAAATACAAAGTCACCTACCTCAAATTCAAGGTCTCTTCGCCTGGTATCACTATAACTTTTCTGGCGACTCTGAGCAGTTAATAGTCTTTTTCTAGCAAGCTCTACAGCTTCCCGTGTCTCTTGAAGTCTATCTGAATCATAAAGGTTCTTTATTCCGACCTCTTCCCAACACAAAGGAGTAGTACACCTTCGTCCATATAGTGCTTCAAATGGTTCCATGCCAATACTTGTATGGTAACTATTATTGTAGCTGAATTCTGCAAGAGGCAAATGTTTAATCAACGATCCCTTCCATTCTAAGGCACATGCTCGTAGCATATCCTCTAATGTCTGAATCGTACGTTCTGACTGACCATCTATTTGTGGATGATATGTTGTACTCAAGCATAGTTGTGTACCTAAGGATTTCATGAAGTTCTCCCAATAGTGTGAGGGAATCGTGAATCTCGATCAGAAACTACTTCCTTCGGGATACCATGGAGGCGAATCACATGTGTAATATATAACTCAGCAAGCTGGTCTGGAGTGAAAGATAAGCTTATCGGAATGAAGTGTGCTACCTTTGTCAGACGATCTATTATAACCCAGATACTATCTTTACTACCAGTCGTCTGAGGTAAGCCAGTAACGAAATCTATGGAAATGCTTTCCCATTTCCATTCAGGTATAGGGAGGGGTTGCAATAATCCCGGTGGCTTTGGTGTGAAGCCTTTACCTGCTGGCAAGTGAAACATGAATTCACAAACTCAGCAACATCTTTCTTCATTCCTGGCCACCAAAAGTATGAATGAAGATCCTTATGCATCTTTGTAATTCCTAGATGAATATATAATCTTGAGCAGTGCGCTTCTCGTAAGATGTCTTTCCTTAGTTCAGGTGTGTTTGGTACACAAACTCTGTGATGGTTATACAGTAACCCATCTTGTATCTGGAATCCCCTCTATCTCATTCTTCTCAAGTTGTTGTTTCAAGTCTTTAAGGACTGGATCATCTTCCTGTCCTTTCTTTATTTTATCCCAGATCTCTGGTTTGTATCGATGAGGAATAGTTATAGTATCAACACTACTATCAAAGGGTTTCCATTCACTCAACGTTGATAGTAAACCCCAGAAGTGGATAGCACTCACTAACCCAGGTGAATAAGTTCTTCTGCGAAGGGCATCTGCTACGACGTTCCCCTTACCTGGGTGGTAGGAGATAGTGCAATCATAATCTTTCAACAACTCTAGCCACCGTCTCTGTCTCATATTGAGCTCCTTTTGATCAAACAGATATTTCAAGCTTTTATGATCGGTGAAGATTTCAAAAGTAATACCATACAGGTAGTGTCTCCATATCTTTAAAGCAAAAACTACGGCAGCTAATTCAACGTCATGTGTTGGGTAGTTCTTCTCATGTGTCCTGAGCTGTCGTGATGCATACGCAACTACCTTACCATGTTGCATAAGAACCGCCGCCCCAAGTCCTTCTTTAGATGCGTCAGTGTACACTGTAAATCCTTCACTCCCGGAGGGTAGAGTAAGGATTGGTGCAGATGTTAGGCATTCTTTCAGTGTCTGAAAACTAGCTTCACATGTATCAGACCATAAGAATGGGACCTCCTTCTGAGTTAGTCTAGTCATTGGTAATGCTATTCGTGAAAAGTCCTTCACGAATCTTCTATAATATCCAGCTAATCCCAGAAAAGATCGTATTTCTGTGATAGTCTTCGGGCGTTCCCAACTCATCACCGCACTAACCTTTGTAGGATCAACTGATATACCTTCCCCAGAAATAACATGGCCTATGAAAGATACTTCAGTAGCCAGAAGTCACATTTGCTATATTTAGCATACAGTTTGTTCTTCCTTAGAGTTTCAAGTACCTTCCTGAGATGATGTTCATGCAGATACTTATCCTTGGAGTAAATAAGCACATCAATAATAAAGACTACTACAAAGTGATCTAAGAACTCATGAATACTCTATTCATGAGATCCACGAAGGCTGCTGGGGCATTTGTTAGTCCAAAAGGCATAACTAAGAATTCATAATGTCCATATCTAGTTCGAAAGGCTATCTTGGGGATATCCGCATCTTTTATCTTCAACTGATGGTATCCAGATCTTAAGTCAATCTTGGAATACACAGTCGAACCCTGTAACTGGTCAAAGAGATCATCTATCCTTGGCAGAGGATACTTGTTCTTTACGGTCTTCTTGTTTAGTTGTCTATAGTCAATGCACAACCGCATTGACCCATCCTTTTTCCTGACAAATAAGACAGGTGCTCCCCATGGTGAAGTACTAGGATGAACGAATCCTTTATCTAATAGTTCTTGCAACTGTGCCTTTAACTCTCGTAACTCAGCTGGTGCCATCCTATATGGAGGGATAGAGATAGGTTGGGTATCAAGCATAAGAGAGATTTCAAATTCAATCTCTCGCTCAGGTGGTAATCCAGGTAGTTTCTCTGGAAATACATCAGGAAACTCGCACATTATAGGCACATCTTCTATCATTCTTTCTGACCCTGATGTAGTGGATACATAAGCTAAATAACCTTGGCACCCTTTCTCTAACAATTGTTGTGCCTTCAAAGTAGAGGTATATTCGACATTATCATTGGATGTCTATCCAATGAACTGGAACTCTATCGAGTTTGGAAGGTGAAACGTTACTGTCTTCTTGAAAACAGTCAAGACACGCATGATGCCTTTCTAGCCAATCCATTCCTAGTATAAGATCAAAGTCCTCCATTTCGATTAGTAGTAGTGAAACAGGTAACTGATGTCCCGCTATCACTACTATGCAATTATCCAGGATTTTTCAGATTATAAACACTTGTCCTCCTGGTCCCTTGATCAGATAGGACTATTGTACTTCTACTGGTTACTTACCAAAAGTGGGTACTGACCGTCGAGAAATAAATGAATGTGAAGCACCAGAATCAAATAAGGCATGTACTGAAAAGCCATGAATAGTAACGGTACCTCGTACGACTGTGCCTGAATTGTAGGCTTGTTCTTCAGTAATTGCATTGAGCTGTCCATTAGGAATAGGCAAGCTAGAACCCGCACCACTTTATGGTGGTTGTTGTGTAGGAGACGCTCCTTGTAAGCCCCGACCTCTACCATGTCTTCCTCCGTGTGTTCCTCCATTGCTCGAGGTGGATGTTATATTGTTAATTGGGGTTGATTTAAACCATAACCTCTCAACTTCGGACAATCTTTCTTGATGTGGCCTTCCTGATAACAGTAAAAACACACGCGTGCTCCTGTTTGAGCTGAAGATCCAGCCACAGAGGTGCTAGATCCTACTGCTGAGTTGCGAGGATATAGTGGAGGTCTAGAGAAACCCCTTCTTCCTGATAATTCCTGACCCAAGGTCTGTGGTGAGCTTATATTGGAGCCGGCTGGATGATAGCGACGATCTCTACGATTATAAAGTGCCTTGCTTTTGGATGGTCCACCATTAAAGTGGAAACTTCTTCTTTGGCGGTTTTCATCCCTCTCCATCTCAATACGAGAGGCGATGTCCATTACTTCATCTACGATTGTGGCTCTAAAACCAACAAGCTTTTCTCCTAGATCTCCCTGAAGACCGCTAACAAATTTGGTAAGACACTCTTGTAGTGAAGCTTCTAGAGCTGGTGAGTACCGTAGTAGCTCAGTAAAGTGGATATGATAATCTTGTACGGTCTTAGAACCTTGATTCAGAGAAGCCAACTCTCTCCTCTTTAATTCTTCCCAATGAGAGGGACAGAAGTGAGCTCGGAACCTCTCTTCGAAGATATCCCATGGAACAGGATCTGCTAACTTCTTGGAAATTGCTCTCCACCATCGTCGTGCATAATCTGCTAGGGAGTAATCAGCAAAGTGCACCCAGGTGTCAACTGGTGCATGGATTATCCTCAACATCCTAGTAATGTCATCGAGCCATAACTCAGCCTCGGCGGGTGTTCTCTACACCTTTGAATCGAGGAATTTTTCCCTTTCGGTAATTATCTAGTAATGTTTGGTGTCTAAGAAGGGCCTTCTCTATTGCTCCTTCAGTTGGGGTAGGAGCAGACTCAGTTGAAGGATGGTAACTAGATTCTTCCTCAGAAAAATGGACAGAACCTTCAATCCTGGCATCCGCAGGCTTAGATGCCTTGGGTCTCTCAGCATGTGCATTGAGCCTCTCCTTGATGAATCTCAGATTCATCACTCTAAGTCTCATTAATTAAGCTCAGATCCCTCAAATTCAACAACATTTCTGCATCTATTCTGCATAATTAGCACTCGTGCATGTTTTCATAAGAATTGCATTTTAGCATTAATTTCTGCACAAAATAAGAAGCCAAAAATCAAAGCCACAGTTGACCTGTAAATAGTCTAACTTCCCGGATTTTTAACTCCTTCATGCTAACTCTGAATGACACAAAATCACCTCCATTGTGTGCATATCACTAACAAGAATAAATACAAAATACAAAAAAATAATTAACTCAGGTAAGTGGACCAAAAACCCAAACCCTAGTTTCAGGATTTTTGGACTAAAAGCCACATATCTTCCCCATCCAGTGTCCGTTTTGATCCTACTCTTTTTTGAACTAATACACATTCAATTACCTTCAAAACAAGACCAAGTTCAAGTGAATCGAAGCTCGTATGTGAAAGTTGGCTTTTGGGCCTCTTTTGTATTGTATATTTTAGCGGTTTTCTGACCAATATGTTATGTACATACTCTCTTTATTAATAAAAATCAAAAAAAAATTGATTTAGATGTCTTTTATTTATCTTTGATTCCTCTATATTTATTCGGAATTTTATCTTGTTTAAAAAAATTAGAAAACCCAAAAATCAAGGTATTCTATGTACATAGAATACCCCAAAAATTCACTTTTTACATTTGATCGATTTTGGTTTTGATGTCTTCATGAAAGTTATAGATCTCGTCGAGACGAGCATTTTTTGTGAAGGAACTTTTTCGATCTGAGGTTATTTACTATTTCTTTTTGATTTTACAAAACATTTTTTTCTCTTTTCTTTTTCATTCTTTTTTTGATTTTTTTTGTTTTTTTGTTTTTTTTTGTTGTTTTTTTATAAACATCATGCAATTTTTGGATTAATAAAATAATGTAGAGAAGTTGTCCAAAACTGAGGGAGAACACAGGGGTATAACTGTAATTAGAATAAATATAAAAATGCAGTGGGGGGTATACGCGTAATTACCTAAACACAGGGGGGTGTTTCTGCAAATTTACCAGAGGGGCACGTGCCTGTCACGTGACCTCTGGCTGGAGGGGCAATGGTGCAAATATGAGGAGGTCCAAGGGGCTGTCTGCAAATTGCCCAGAGGGCACGTGCAAGCCACGTGGCCTCGGGGCTACTGCTGACGTTGTGCTAGCGTAGATGCTGACGTCTGTAGTCCATCCCGCACGTGCTCCTCACGTGGGAGGGCCTCGGGCTTCGTGCCCGGCGGCGAGGGCCTCCTCCAATGCTTGTTGCCTTTGCCCCATGTCTTGGAGCATTGCCATCATAGCCGCTAATTGTCTAGACACGTCTTGGTCTGCCATGATCCTGGGATGAGTCAAGGTCAAAGGTCAGATCCTATATGTCTTAGCATGATGTACATAAGAGACAAAGACTTGTGAATGGTACTGCAGTCATTTATTAAGATCAAAGTATCTTAATACAACCTTAGTTTTTGAATACCGCTCATAGTTATTAATTACTAAATAAATTACTGGAGTAACCGGGCTCTGATACCAATCTGTCGCGACCCCAATTCCGGACTGTCGGATCCTCCCATAACCGGATATGGTTACTCAGCAATAATTTATTCAGCAATCACAACTAAAATTCAGAAACAGACTGCAAATAAAGTATATTCAAAAGAAAGTATTTCAACACTTTTACATTCACAAAATAAAGTTCAGATGATACATTGTCCCACTATAACCATTTACATGTACATCAGCTTGAAAGGAAAATATACAAAAGATTACTAACTACCTTAAAGAGTAAAGCTACTGTGGCTAGCTGGATGTCTAGTATGTAAGCTGGATGTATTTTTAAAGTCCTTGCGATGGCTCACCGATACCTGTTGGGTTTTCCATAAATCATAGGATAAAAATTAGCGAATGCTAAGTAACGAAGAAGAGAAAAGCAAACAAATTGTGTAATTTTTCAAAACTTGATATCACAAAAAGTTTCATTCCTTCTCATTAATTTAAGTCCTATTCCTTTCTATTCCACGTCAGGGATTAGTCCAGGGAATTACCTCACCACTATAAGGACTCTGAAGCTGTGGACACTTCGGGATTGGAGATTGCATTGATCTTGGTAAGCTTATGTCTCTGCACGTTGCCTCAACCAATCCTCCAATACTACCCTGACAATTTTCTTTTATTTTATTAAACAGGGTCTCAAACCCTCAGCCTGGAAAACAAATGAGCACACCGTCCTCGAGGACTCGGCTGCTTAAAACCCCATGCTAACATTTAATCATATAACCTAGCGGCTTTAAATACATATTATCGTGACCCAGCCGCTATTGAACCACCCGTGCCTCCACATGGCACGACCACATCTTCCGTCATTCCAACCCGAATATATTGGCTCCCGGTACCACGTGTTTCAAAACATTCAATTCATGCGCACTTATCATAACAGGGCAACCGTATACCACCTATGTAGGGAAACGCCAATACGGGTTCCTTCCGACAAACCTACAGGTTGCATGCCCGACCTGTAGTTCTACTCCCAGTCATCCTTAACGTGACACACGATCCTTTTCAGGATCCAACTCAAACCACATCAATTCCCATGATGTAATTCTTTCGTTAAGTCTTCGATTTGCATAATCAACAACACTTAGTATATACTCACATATATATTATTCATAACCATATATATACTCGTATTTATGCCTATTTTAACTCCCAAACCCTAACTTTCAGAGCCAACGCAACAATTTGATGCGTAAACCTTATTTTAGTGGGAATCACAAAGCAATTCTTCAGACATTTTTAAAAATAGCCAAAATTAGGGTTCTTCGTAGCAAAGAACACAAAATCAAGAATTTCAATAATTTCTTATGAAAACCCAACAGCGAAAGGAAGGATTTATTACCTAATCGAGCTCTCTCTTGTGTATGCAAGGCTTTATCGTATTTCGTTTTTAGAAAGGCTATTTTAAGGCTCCTAAAAAGATTGAATTTCATTTTTCATATCAAAACGCTAAGAACATGTCAAGAACGTGAAGAACGAACGAAGAACACGAAGAACGCGAAGAACACGAAGAACGTCAAGAACATATTTTCTCTTAAAATTTTGGCAGAGTTTCCCCTTATATTGGGACATATTTCTCGGAAAATTTTGGTAGAATTTCCCCTTATATCGGGACATATTTCTCGGAAAAATTTCGGCAAAGTTTCCTCTTATATCGGGATATATTTCTCGGAAAAATTTCGGCAGAGTTTCCCCTTATATCGGGACATATTTCAAAATAAAAGCGAAAAGAATTTCCTCTATAAAATCAATCGAGAGGAAAATAACAACGAAACTGAAAGAATATACTCAACAACAAGAGATGAAGAACCGGTAGACACCACACATCTTAGGTGAGTGAACATGTGACGAATCAGAGGGCCACTGACGTGCATAGCCGCGCGCACCTATGTAGGGTATTACACAGATTTCTCCATCAAAATAACTATAAAAGCATAATACGAATAATAGAAAAATAAACGATGGAGAATCGGTAGACACCACACGTCTTAGATGAGTGAACGTGTGACGAATCACAGGGTCACTGATGTGCATAGCTGCCTGCACCTAAGTAGGGTGTTACACAGATTTCTCCTCGAACCACAACAGGAAAACAAATCGGAAAGAAAGATGAATCAAGAACAAAACTTGGAAGAACAAGAGTATGAATTGAAAGCCTAGCTTACGAAGCAAACTAAGAGAGGATCATACCTTTCTCCTCCTTGTTCTCCCGGCAACGCTTTGCTAGCGCTTCTTCCTCACCTCCCACTCCTCCTCCCGACCTCTCGACCCTAGCCTAGGGGTGGTGGTGGTAGTGGAAATCGTAGAGAATGAATGGGCAGGGGGATCTATTTGTAGGCTCCAGAAAACCACTAACCATGGTTAGAAAACCATGGTTTAGCGACCCATGGTTTTGGCCCATGATTTTGCCCAAAACCTATCTCAAACTTGGGGCTTAAGTCAGAACATTCCATATGATTCTATATTCTCTAATGACGCTTAATTAACACTAATCGTGATTAACTTTCACTAATCGTGATTTAACTTTCGCGGATTATGCTTATCTTTTACTAACTATTGATTAGTGTTTGTTAATGATCATTAGCGGTTTTCAATCTGTCATTAGTTTATTTAATCACACTGAATTAGTCTTAATGACAGTCATTATGGGCTAATGACTTCTTAACCCTCCTTACTTCTCTTTCTTCCGAAAATCATAACAAATCGAAATGAAGTCCGATTCACACGAAACAAATTCCGTTGATTTTCTCTTGATGAGCTGGATCTTATTATATAGGCTCCGAGATATGCCAAGTTCAAGGCTCTACAGTCTCTTTCCCATTAGCCATGGATTTGAGTACATCTTGTTAGCGGTGAATTATTTGTCGAGATAGATGGAGGCTATCCAACCCGAACTGCAAACAGTAGGATTGCCTACATGTTCATCAAGATCATATCATTTCAAGGTTTGGGGTTCTAAAGATTTTGATTTCTGGTGGAGGTAGCTATTTTGTGAATAGAGAGATGAAATCATTAGCTAAGGACTACATGTTTAAGCATAGAGTTGCTAGTCCTTACCACCCACAGTCAAACAACATGGCAAAGGTTTCAAATAGGGAGGTGAAAAGCATTCTTTAGAAGTTAGTTCGTCCTAACCGAAAGAATTGGTCTCGGTTGTTGGACCAAGTTCTGTGGGCCTGCAGGACGAGCTATAAGACCCCTCTTGGTACTTCACCTTTTAGGATGATTATGGCAAGCCATGCCGCTTTCCCACTGAATTAATTCACAAGTCTGAGTGGGCAATCAAGAAGATTAATTGGAGTTGCCACCTTGGAAATTTTGTAGAGACCTAAACCTTAATTAGTTGGTGGAGATTTGTAATGGAGCATATGACAACAGCTTGATCTACAAGGACAAAGTTAAGAAGTGGCATGATTCGCATATTAGATGCAAGAGCTTTATTCCGAGACAAAAGGTGTGGTTGTTTAATGCTAAGTTACGAATTTTCCACGGAAAATTGAGATCCAAATGGATGGGTCTTTATATAGTAAAGGAAGTGCATGAAAATGGAAGTGTAAAGATTGCAGACCTTTCAGATGGTGCGCCTTCCTTCTTGGTCAGCGGACAAATGTTGAAGTACTTTGTAGAATTCAAAGAATGATTGATTCATGTTTAGGTTGTTGACTTCATGCCAGTTGAGTCTTTTGTAGATATTTCAGATATAACATGAAGTTGCATCTTGAAGATAAAACATCAGTCAAATTCAACTTCACACAATATTCTGATCTTTTCTATCTCTATTCTTTTAGGATTTAGTTTCTCCTATATGTGATTCGTACTCCTAACTTAGGCTATTTTCAGCCTAAGTATAGGGGGAACCCGACTCTATCTTGTATATTCTTCATGTTCATTTCAGTTGGTCTCTCTTTTTTATTTTTCCTTTCTTTTTCATACTTAGGCTATACTTTAGCCTAAGTATATGGGGGGCCATTTCATTCTATTCTTTGTTGACTTATTCCATACACCTTACTTATTAATTATGTTTTCGTTCCCTTCTTTATATTTAACATGAGTTGTGACTTCATATCACTTTGTGCTACGAAGACATATAAAAGCTAAGTATAGGGGGTGTAAGTATACATTTCATATATACTTTGGCCATATATCATGGTCTTATATTTGTCAAACTTTTTGGGCTAAGGGTATCGTATTATTTTCTGATTGAGTTTTTACAAATATTTGGAACAAATAATTAGAAAACTTATATATATACACCTATTTGACATGGTTTTCAAAATATTTTACTTATGTTTGCGGAAATATGGTTTGACTTGTTTAGAAAATCTTTGTAAAATATTTAGAAAACCTATATTTATGTGACAGGGTTTGTAAAAAGTTTTTAAAAATTGTTTTCAAATTTTAAAGGTGTAAATGGAATTAACTTGTATATAAAGACTAACCCCCGCGTCTCTTCAGCTTCTACTTTGTGTCTTAAGTTTGTGAGAGGGTGTGACGGTTCACTGAACCGTCATGTTTTAGTGTATATAAGGTTGTCTAGTCTTTGGTCTTTAGTAGAGTTACACATGGAAGAGAGTCTAGATCTAAACTCTATATTTTGGAAGATCAAGTCGATAAGGATTCTTTAAGAAGAGTGAAGCCTCTTGAGGAAGATAACATTTTACTAGAGGAGTTATATATGGAGGATCCTACACTTTTCCTTGAGTATATTCAGTTAGTTGATTGTCGTCTTACATGTAAGTTAGGTCATCCTTGATGAATCGGTGATTCATCACTTCAAAAGTCAAAAATAGAACCTTGTTCCTGAGTAAATAGAGGCATATTTCCCTTTATAATGCATAAATAGCATTCATGCATACGAACATAATACATACATTTTAGCAGTCCATTTGCATTTAAATAAGAAGCCAAAATCCCTTGTAAAATATCCACTTACTAAAATAACCTCTTCCTTATAATATGTACTCCTTAGTTAATAATATAGGGAAGAAAGCAAAAAAAAATTCCCCCTTGTAAATTAATCAATAAAGCCCTAGAACCCATGTACACTAAAATACACATAGATCCCTCACACAAACTCCAAAATAGGTCTACTCACTCTTAGAATACTACACATTAAAAGACCTTTAAAATGAGACTAATTTCATCCAATTTGGAGCTCATATGAGAAAGTTGGGTTTTTTGGGCCACTTTGTATACTACATATGTATAAATTGTATCTTTGTACTTTTTGTATCATACTTGACCTCATCTCCGTCTTTGGTCAACATGAAACTTGTAGATCTCATCAAGATCTACAACTTTCATGTTTTGAGTTTTTTTCCAAATTCGGTCCCCTTCTCTTTCTACACTCAATTCTCTTTTCAACCAATCACAGCAGGCCACGTGGCGCCCTCTGGTTGCGCCACGTAGCCCGCTGCCCTTTCCCTCATCCGCCCGCAGCCACAGCCGTTGGATTACCCTCTAGATCAAACGGCCTAGCTGCCTCCACGCACGCCTCGATTGTCAACCATCCGATCATTCTAAGAACTCCATCAGCACCGCATGTTAGCGCCCTCACCAGAGCTCGCCACGTGGCGGCGTGTACACCGCTAGATCGCATCCCTGATCTTCCATCACAGCCGCTTCTTCCTTTGGCGCCCCTCAGCCCTTCGATCAACCTCAGCTTTCCATCACCGCCCTCATTTGCGCCGCAAGCTGAGCACGCCACGTGGCGCTTTGAGAACCGCCTGATCACGCCCTCGATCCCTTCATCCAAACCGCTCGATCCTTCTCTTTATTCCCACCGTCAGATCGCGCCCAGCCTTTCATCTGCACCATTCATTTCCGCCTTATTCCCCTCGCACCACGTGGTGCAATCGCAACCCTTGATCGATTCGCTTGCGATCTAATCCTACCCGGCCATTATCGCTTCGATCACCACCGTTGGATCACAAGATCCAACGGTGGAGACTTCGTCTCCTACCTCCGATCGCTCTCTCCCACGATCTCGACCTTGCGCAACACGCCGCCCCCTTTCTATTTTCGCCACCACGCCTACCACCTTCTCCGACCACCAATCACGCCACGATCTTCACCACTCTCCCTTCATCCTCACCAGCTCGCTCACTTTCCACGATTCCCACCGATGTAGCTCCACGATGGCCTCGAACTCCACCTTCCAGCGACTGAACCCATCGACTTCACCCTATAAATACCCCCTCTCCGGCCATCGTCGCACCTATCCGCCCCTCGTGAGAGACGCCCCGAGCTCTGAGCTTCAACTTCGTGACAGGAATTGAGAGTTTCATTGAGCGAAGACCTCCGTCTTCTCCAACGATCCTCGGCCTCCACCGAGTCGCAGCCCTCCTCCGTCGAGCCGCTGCTTGAGCTCAGGGATCCACCGGCCCTTCGAGCGACGACCTGGAACCCAAGAAAGATTTCCAATACCCAGGTGACGCTTCCATCCATCTCCGATCTTCGCTTCCTTTTTCTTCACTTTTTCTCGCATTTTATCTGCCGCCTCCGATCATCTACTCGCTTCCACTCCATTCCGCCGAGCTTCGCGTCGAAGCTCCCATCTTCGCGGTAGCCTTCACGACCTCCCACGGCGCATATCACCGTACCTCGATCTCCAGCTCCGCCACTTGGCCGGAGCTCCTTCCCCAGACCACCTCCGTCCGCCTTAGGCCTCGCCAGTCAACCACCCACCTTCACGAGTGCACGCACGAGCTCCAGCTCTGCCTCTAACACCTGCAGGTACTCCTCTGCTCATTGAACGGAGGTTCGCCGGAGCCTACTTCGAGCTTCATCGCCATCGACTTCAAACATCCCTCTGCCGCTCCTGAGACCATCAAGATCTTCGCCGCCACACCACGAGTCTTCTGAGATCGCTCCGAGCAATCGGAGAGCTTCATCGACACGAGGAAGGATGGGCGGAGCAAAGGCAACTTCGCCGGAGCCCCGCCATCTCCTCCGCAGGCGGCGGAGGACCATTGGAGGAGACGTACAGCCGCCGTTCGATCACATCGATCGAACGGTCTACAGCGAGCCACTTTGCCTCTCAATCGAGTTTCACAGGAGTCGTTGGATCCACTTAGATCCAACGGCGCCTAGTGCGCCACGCGTCTCTCCTCCGCAGCAGCTCTCAGTCGTTGATATCTCTCCTGATCCAGCGGCGGATCTTCAGCCACGTCGCCATCTCCATCGAGCCCAGTAGCCGTTGGATCAACATAGATCTAACAGCCTGAGGTCACGCCACGCGTCTTCACCGCCATCCATCGGATCAAGCTCGATCCGAGGGTCCCCAGCTTGCCACGCAGCTTCGGTCCGAGCCTCTTCACCGAGCCTTGGCTCGGATCGCCCGAACCTCCCTCCAGACCTCCAAAAGCCACCGAGCCTAGCCCTGAGCCTCCGCAGCTATCCGACCCTAGGCCGCCCACGTGAGGAGCACGTGCGGCCTGGGAAAATTTCACAGAGGCCCCTGGAACTTTCAGATATTGCAAAAAGGTCCCTGTGAAGCTGAACCCACGTGTGGAGCACGTGCCTGGTGGAGAAATTGCACTTGAGTCCCCCGCATAATAGGTAATTGCACTTAAGTCCCTGTCAGCATATTTACTTTATGTATTTTTATTTTTCCTGTATTGCATTTACACCCCTGTGTTTGCACGCATCCCTAGGTTGCATCTTACATCATTTTTTAATTCTAAAAGTTGCATTTTGTTGAGAAACTTGTCCTTTGTCTATTAAGCCACGTGTCTTATTTTTGTAATTTCAGTGGAATTTTTAATGAAATAATTGGTAGATTTGTGGAATATTTTGCCCAGTGGCACCTTTTAATTTCTAGTTAATTCTCTGTGATTCCAAAAATCCTCAAAAATTCACAGTAGCTAGAGGACAGTAATCTTAACATGCCATAAAAATTTCATGTCATTTGCACACATAACGAGGCCTAAATAAATTACTGAGTGATTTTCTCATTTTAATTTTAATAAATTCATTTCACTTTGAAATTAAGATCTGTCAATTTTCCTGGATTCCTTATCATTAGAGTTATCAAGGATAATTTTATTTCTTGAAAAAATTGTGATTTGTTATTTATTAAAAATTAAATAGTGAAAATCACCCTGTCTGCATATTTAATTCACAGTAAACTCATTTAGTGTCTAAAAATTCCAAAAAAATTAGGGTAGATCATTTTCATCATAATTAATCACCTCGCCAATTTTTAGAATTTTTGGACTTCATTTGATATCTTAATTGAATTAAACGTTAGATTGGCCTGCTGGTTGCATGTGTCTGCATAGAAATTAGAAAAAGAACAAAAATAATAATTCCCCGAAAATCACGCACTTGATCTTTGCTAAAATCTACCTAAGGAGACAGATGCCTCCCTGAGTTCGACCTTGGACTTCACCAAGTAAAAAAAATATGCCGCTTGAAATTAACTTAACATTAATTAATAAGTGGTTTTTAACTAGCCTCTCATATCCGACTGCAACGAACGATTAATATTAATTTGAACATTAATTTGCTCGAATTAACTAAGGGTGCGGGGCGCTTATCAAAATGGTGTCGTTGCCGGGGAGGCACGGCTTAGGTTAATTTTTAGTGATATTTTGAGTGTTTGATTTTTTTCCCCGGGTAGTCTGATCCCCGATCCATCTTGTAATTATTCATTTTTTCAATTATTTTTCTATTTATTTTTTTAATTATTTATCTCTCTAACATTTTTATCTTTTTGTGCGAGGGCCCGGTGGACTTGGAGCGGCGTTCTTGAAGTCGACGCATCTCGAAGTGCATCGGAGGCCGACTATTCGTGGATCAAGTCGGTTGTTGAGACGTCAGAAGGATTTTTCATTTTTTTTTTAACTTGTAAAAATTGTCTGCATTTACAGCGGTTCCCGTTTGGGTTCTCGCGTGTGTAAACATAGTGGAACCGTGTCCCTATCTGCTGTGTGGTTTGAATTTTAGACTAAGCTTGCACTAGCGGCTCCTTGAGCCACTCTAGGATTTGTTTGTGCTCGTAATTATTTAGGACCACACATTACACGTAAAAGACGCACTTAGATCGCAGATCTAGTCAAAATAAATTCGTTCTTCACTCGCTAATAGAACTGCATATCTAGGAGCGACTTTTCTCGTTTGCATTTGCATATAGTGTAAAAGATCTCAATTCTGTTCTGCATCCTGCATAAAAGCGAAGGGATCACTGTAAATATTCTCTACTCAGCATACACATCATTGTTTTTAACTTGCATCGGCTTTTCTCGATTTCCCCCTCTGATTTTCACATTTAAATTAAAAAGGAAATTGGGACTGGACGATAGGCGTGTTGTGTGGTTGACTAACAAAGTGATAACTTAACTTCAAACCGGGACTGCTAAACATTATTGACCAAAAAAATCAATAAAATTGGAAAATTGTTTGCGGGAGATTAATCCCCGACCTTGTTTTCAGGCTGAGTGAGGGTACTTGAGTGTGTGTGAACACCTTAAGGCAGAGCCCAAATCCCCGCCTTCCATATCACGTTCCGACTAATCCTAGCAAATATCACAAGTCGAATAATTTCAGATTCACTGACTAGTACCAAGTAGCCTCTGCCTGTCTCAGGTAGATAGGGGCGAAATTGCGGTACTTTGCGACAAGCTGCCAGTAACCCCCCGGGGTGAAGTTCCGGCCTTGTCAGCCTCCGCCTGCTTGCAGGTAGATAGGGGTGTGGTCTTTGAATCCATCGACTTGGGATAGGAGCGAAGAAAGGAAGGACCGGCGGTATCTTAGGCGACAGGTTAAATAGGGAAGACGCATCCGACTCTGAGCCGACTTCCCTTTAGGCCGCGTAATCCTTGCTATCTTGCTTGAAAAACTCACACTTAAAATTTACAAAATTAATTGGACTCGATTTCGGGTCCTTCACCGTGTTGAGTGTGAACTCGGGGTTTGCTCTTGTGTTTGTCTTTGTGTCTGTCCGTGTGTGTTATCCTGTGTAATTGCACATTTTCTACCTCAATCTTCTTGCATTCATCCTTTCCTCCTCAAGATGTCGGGATATTGGTCCCCATACCCTGTGACCTCTGGTCACTCCTCCTCGACCATATACCGTTCATCTTCGCTTTCTCCTCCGCCATCCACGGGAGACCCTTACCCATGGTCGGCTTCCCCTCAACCCGATCATGAAGTCAGAACTCCGATTGACTTCTCCACTCCTTCACATTTCTCACCTACTCCATATTCTGACACTCCGGATCCACTTCCTTCTTGGGCTGACTGTCCTTATTCTCGAGAGCTTGCAGGAATCAAAGAACCGAATGAAGAGCAAGCCACTACTGAGACAGATGATTGGCAAAATTATATGCCCCCACATACTTCATTCTCACCTCAAGTAGGAACCATACAACAATTTACATATACACCTCCCGACTTGACCTTAGGGCATAACTTGGTCGATCGAACAACCCAAATGTCGAGGCCTGAACATCATGATTTCCCAGACTTGATTGACTTTAGTGATCAAGTTTCCATTAACCAGCCTTCATTCGAAGAGCCTATACATTCACAAGATTGGACTCATGAGCTAGACTTATCAGTCCCTGTTTCATCATATGAGGCTCCGACCAATATTTGCCATCTAGATGGTCCATACTCGACCCGGAATTACATGCCAGAGTCTAGGTATGTTGAGTATGAGACCCCAATATCTCAGCAGTATCCTCCAAATGAGCAAAACTCACCCATGATTTGTCATGAGAATTTTTTGGAGGATGACATCTCTAGACTTATTAAGAAAAATGAATCATTTGGTAACGAGTTGAGAGATGTCATGGAAATATTGAACTCAATATCTGCCAGCCTAGGTATGAAAGTGGAGAAGGAAGTAAGTAGATCCGATGTTGAAAACCGAGCAAGCATCAGGTTACTCACACCGTTTGTACAGCTGGAGTCCATTCTATCTCCCTCTTCTACTAACCACTTACCCTCCAGTCCAGAATCTGATCATTCATCCACCAAAAATACCAAAAAAATGAAAAACTAAAAAACCACATAAAAATTGAAAATGAAAAAGACCTAAAAAAATTGGATCCTATCCTAAGGGAAGCACTCGATGAAGAACTAATTTTCAAACTTCCCTTAATAAAGGCCATAGATCACTTTCCCGACCTCAAACGATTTGTGAGAAGTAAATTGATGCCCAAGAGGTCGGGCAATAAGAGGACAAGGACTGAAAGACACATAGTGTCTATGGCCACCTCCTTGGTGATGGGGAGAAAGTCCAGGAGCCGCAGAGTGAAGCGGTTGCCCCGAGTTGAATGTGAAATCAAAGACACCATCTTTACCCATGCAAGAATCGATGATGACTCACCGATAAATATCCTCCCAACCTCTGTGTTTGACAAGCTCAAACTCAGGCCACTTAGGAAGTCGAGAGAGATCGTTCAGCTGGCTGACCGATCCATCAAACGGTCGAGAGGAAATATTTCAGTCATCGTTAGTTTCCAAGGTGCTCTACTCCAGGTGGACTTCATGATCATTGATATCGAGCACCGAGGAGAGTTTTCCCAGTCTCCGATTATTTTCGGGAAGCCGTTCTTAGCCTTGGCTAAGGCGACTATAGATTGCGAGACTCGGGAAATCGATTTTACAGCATTGGGAGCACTTTGACCTCATCCATTCTTTGATAAACTTTACTCTAAGGTGACCTGCACATCGGCTGACAGTCATGACCATCGAGAGGTAGATGAGTCCCACCTCTCTGCTACACCTGAGAAACCGACTGTCCGGACGACCGTTGGATCAGAGACTCCCTACACCTCCACTTCATCAACTGCTTGCACCACCACCGTGACAGCTTCTAAGGAGGACTCACAACCGGAAGCTATCATTGAGTCGGACACGATATTTGAGGATTGCCTTGATCATTTCAATGATCCGACACAAGAGCCCAATAATGCCAAGCCGACTGAGACCACTAGAACCTTCCCGAGACATGTGCTGACCCTTCAGGAATATTACAATCTTTATGGTGACTCGTCTGATGAGGAACCCATAGTCAGCACCACACCACGACCCGGACCTTCGAAGGAAACAACCCAGACAAAATTGACTCCACTTAAAAACACGATTGCTCCCTCTTCTAGTCGGCTATCTAGTGAGAGGAAGTCGAGAATTGATTCCTCGAGGTGTTCCCCCGAACCTCTCAAGGCGCGTCGCTCTCATCTCCCTCTCAATGATTCGGGTTTTAGAAAATCGACTAAGAAAGTCTCCTTCACCACTCCGGAGAAGGAAGCTTCAGAGGAATCCTCATCTGGTCCGGATAAGGTGATTTATATGAGTGAGCTCAGTTCGGCTGTTCTCAAGCCTTATCTAAGCAAGCAGCCATGTGTCGACCCGCGTTGGACGATCCCTACATCTCACTATTATTCATCTGAGGACGATTCCGACAGCGACACATATGTATATTATCCACCTCCTCGCGTCCGCAAGAAGGTTCGTCACAAACCTTCTTAATCCTTGTATATTCTCACTCTTTCTTGTACATACATTCTCTCCCTCCCTCCCCAGTGATTCGAATCACTCGCCCCGGTTCCATATCATCTCATGACTATACTTAGGATAACCAGATCCTAAGTATAGGGGGAGAGTGACCCGCATCTATTCATTGTACATCCTCCAGATCACATCGGTTCTCATACTCACTCCTGTCCTGTACTTAGGCTGACCAGAGCCTAAGTATAGGGGGGACCGATGCCCGCATTGTATATTCATCCATTTCTCTTCTTGACCTCGTCCGCCCCACTTTTTGACTTTCTTCTACACTTAGGCTGCCAGAGCCTAAGTATAGGGGGCTGGTCGATTTCTATACATTTTTTCCTTCTCTTTAGCTCTCCTACGCTTAGCACGAGCTATGTCTTTTTCCTCGCTCTCGTGCTTTGAGGACATAGCACACGCTAAGTATAGGGGGGCGTGTATATATTACATATATACTTTACCCATAGCTCGTACTTTCGCATATTTTCGCGTATTTTTGTATATATTTTACAATAATTATGGGTGGGTAAAAATCGAAAAAAAAACATTTTTTTTGTATACTTGTTGTATAATGCTTGTAAAACTTTTATAAAAAAATGAAAAAAAACTTCTTGTAAAATACATGAACACTTGTATAATTTGTACAATACTTATAAAACTCTTGTAAATTGTTGTAACATAGGAGGTATACCAAAGTTTTGAAAAAAAACAAAAACAAAAATATAGGCTTTTTATTTAATCTTGCATATCATCTCTGCATAAAAAAATAGAGTCTTGCATTTTCATAGCATGCCATCCACATCTCATCAGCATATCTTGCATATGCAAAGTGAAAAGCTAGTGACTTCTGAACCAAGTTATGAGTAGATATTGAGGATGGACTTGATTTGACCTTAATCCACCTAATTTCAGAGGAACCTTATAGGAACTGGAGTTAAGATTTCTCAGGTCAAGTGACTTAATTCTTTGAGTCCGCAAGTCTATGTTCACATGTCATCTTAATCAGTCAACGTAGAATATCTCGTGCACACGCATAATTCTTATAGACAGTGACCTAACTTGGACAAGCACTATGCACGTAGCTCTTCATTGATGAGGTGGTGAGAAGGTAGAATCCTTTAGCTTGGAGTAGCACACGGGTGGAAACATCCGTCCTCCTCTAGGGAGGGTAGTGCATCTCAACCTAGTCTGGTGGTGTTGACGTCTAAGGACGGGATGCTGTGGGTTGCAATAATGCTTCAAAAGAGGGATAGTCTACTGACTCAAGAGGAAAAACTCCTGATGTACATGCTGCACATTGTTGAAAAAAATGCAAAAACTCCAAAAAAATCAGACAGGTCCAAGATAAAATAAAATACCTGTCGGAGTCTGTATACTAGTAAAGAAACGCAGCTGGATGATTTGGCTACACTGGTCAGGCATCCCGGGATAGGTAGCTACACTGGCTACCGTCCATTCTCTTCTCTACCCCCTCCTCTTGAGTTGGTCACACTTGAACTTAGAAGGGAATACCCCGCTCCTCGAGGAAAGAGTTACTGGACTGGGTTATTGAGTTACCTTGTTAGAGGAGGCTGGTTCTGAGCCATTTCTGATGTGAAGAGTTACATTTCACTTACACAGTACAAGTAAGAATCATAGTCATCAGAAATTTGCGTTTGAGGATTTGTTCTGACCTGACTATTGAGGAGTCTTGAATAGAAGACTTGTGGAACTTGAAGTCTGTTAGGTCTTAAGTTCAGGTCCAAATAAGGTTCTGCCACACAACTAATCCAAAGGTCGAGTCAAGCTCCATTTTTAACTTTTGTTCGTGACCTTGGTATGGAACCCAAAATCATTTCACTTCTGCATTTCATTTAGTTGCTCGGGGACGAGCAAGGTTTAAGTATAGGGGGTTGATGAATCGGTGATTCATCACTTCAAAAGTCAAAAATAGAGCCTTGTTCCTGAGTAAATAGAGGCATATTTCCCTTTATAATGCATAAATAGCATTCATGCATACATACATAATACATACATTTTAGCAGTCCATTTGCATTTAAATAAGAAGTCAAAATCCCTTGTAAAATATCCACTTACTAAAATAACCTCTTCCTTATAATATGTACTCCTTAGTTAATAATATAGGGAAGAAAGCAAAAAAAATTCCCCCTTGTAAATTAATCAATAAAGCCCTATAACCCCTGTACACTAAAATACACATAGATCCCTCACACAAACTCCAAAATAGGTCTACTCACTCTTAGAATACTACACATTAAAAGACCTTTAAAATGAGACTAATTTCATCCAATTTGGAGCTCGTATGAGAAAGTTGGGTTTTTTGGGCCACTTTGTACACTACATATGTATAAATTGTATCTTTGTACTTTTTGTATCATACTTGACCTCATCTTCGTCTTTGGTCAACATGAAACTTGTAGATCTCATCAAGATCTACAACTTCATGTTTTGAGTTTTTTTCCAAATTCGGTCCCCTTCTCTTTATACACTCAATTCTCTTTTCAACCAATCACAGCAGGCCACGTGGCGCCCTCTGGTTGCGCCATGTAGCCCGCTGCCCTTTGCCTCATCCGCCCGCAGCCACAGCCGCTGGATTACCCTCTAGATCCAACGGCCTAGCTGCCTCCACGCACGTCTCGATTGTCAACCATCCGATCATTCTAAGAACTCCATCAGCACCGCATGTTAGCGCCCTCACCAGAGCTCGCCACGTGGCGGCATGTACACCGCTAGATCGCATCCCTGATCTTCCATCACAGCCGCTTCTTCCTTTGGCGCCCCTCAGCCCTTCGATCAACCTCAGCTTTCCATCACCGCCCTCCGTTTGCGCCGCAAGCTGAGCACGCCACGTGGCGCTTTGAGAACCGCCTGATCACGCCCTCGATCCCTTCATCCAAACCGCTCGATCTTCTCTTTATTCCCACCGTCAGATCGCGCCCCAGCCTTTCATCTGCACCATTCATTTCCGCCTTATTCCCCTCGCACCACGTGGCGCAATCGCAACCCTTGATCGATTCGCTTGCGATCTAATCCTACTTGGCCATTATCGCTTCGATCACCACCGTTGGATCACAAGATCCAACGGTGGAGACTTCGTCTCCTACCTCCGATCGCTCTCTCCCACGATCTCGACCTTGTGCAACACGCCGCCCCCTTTCTATTTTTGCCACCACGCCTACTACCTTCTCCGACCACCAATCACGCCACGATCTTCACCACTCTCCCTTCATCCTCGCCAGCTCGCTCACTTTCCACGATTCCCACCGATGTAGCTCCACGATGGCCTCGAACTCCACCTTCCAGCGACTGAACCCATCGACTTCACCCTATAAATACCCCCTCTCTGGTCATCGTCGCACCTATCCGCCCCTCGTGAGAGACGCCCCGAGCTCTGAGCTTCAACTTCGTGATAGGAATTGAGAGTTTCATTGAGCGAAGACGTCCGTCTTCTCCGGCGAGATCCTCGGCCTCCGCCGAGTCGTAGCCCACCTCCGCCGAGCCGCTGCTTGAGCTCAGGGATCCACCGGCCCTTCGAGCGACGACCTGGAACCCAAGAAAGAGTTCCAATCCCCAGGTGACGCTTCCATCCATCTCCGATCTTCGCTTCCTTTTTCTTCACTTTTTCTCGCATTTTATATGCCGCCTCCGGTCATCTTCTCGCTTCCATTCCATTCCGCCGAGCTTCGCGTCGAAGCTCCCATCTTCGCGGTAGCCTTCACGACCTCCTACAACGCATATCACCGTACCTCGATCTCCAGCTCCGCCACTTGGCCGGAGCTCCTTCGCCAGACCACCTCCGTCCGCCTTAGGCCTCGCCAGTCAACCACCCACCTTCACGAGTGCACGCACGAGCTCCGGCTCTGCCTCTAACACCTGCAGGTACTCCTTTGCTCATTGAACGGAGGTTCGCCGGAGCCTACTTCGAGCTTCATCGCCATCGACTTCAGACATCACTCCGATGCTCCTGAGACCATCAAGATCTTCGCCGCCACACCACGAGTCTTCTGAGATCGCTCCGAGCAATCGGAGAGCTTCATCGACACGAGGAAGGACGGGCGGAGCAAAGGCAACTTCGCCGGAGCCCCGCCATCTCCTCCGCAGGCGGCGGAGGACCATCGGAGGAGACGTACAGCCGCCGTTCGATCACATCGATCGAACGGTCTACAGCGAGCCACGTCGCCTCTCAACCGAGTTTCACAGGAGTCGTTGGATCCACTTAGATCCAACGGCGCCTAGTGCGCCACGCGTCTCTCCTCCGCAGCAGCTCTCAGCCGTTGATATCTCTCCTGATCCAGCGGCGGATCTTCAGCCACGTCGCCATCTCCATCGAGCCCAGTAGCCGTTGGATCAACACAGATCTAACGGCCTGAGGTCACGCCACGCGTCTTCACCGCCATCCATCGGATCAAGCTCGATCCGAGGGTCCCCAGCTTGCCACGCAGCTTCGGTCCGAGCCTCTTCACCGAGCCTAGGCTCGGATCGCCCGAACCTCCCTCCAGACCTCCAGAAGCCACCGAGCCTAGCCCCGAGCCTCCGCAGCTATCTGACCCTAGGCCGCCCACGTGAGGAGCACGTGTGGCCTGGGAAAATTTCACAGAGGCCCCTGGAACTTTCAGATATTGCAAAAAGGTCCCTGTGAAGCTAAACCCACGTGTGGAGCACGTGCCTGGTGGAGAAATTGCACTTGAGTCCCCCGCATAATAGGTAATTGCACTTAAGTCCCTGTCAGCATATTTACTTTATGTATTTTTATTTTTCCTGTATTGCATTTACACCCCTGTGTTTGCACGCATCCCTAGGTTGCATCTTACATCATTTTTTAATTCTAAAAGTTGCATTTTGTTGAGAAACTTGTCCTCTGTCTATTGAGCCACGTGTCTTCTTTTTGTAATTTCAGTGGAATTTTTAAGGAATTAATTGGTAGATTTGTGGAATATTTTGCCCAATGACACCTTTTAATTTCTAGTTAATTCTCTGTGATTCCAAAAATCCTCAAAAATTCACATTATCTTGAGGACAGTAATCTTAACATGCCATAAAAATTTCATGTCATTTGCACACATAACGAGGCCTAAATAAATTGTTGAGTGATTTTCTCATTTCAATTTTAATAAATTCATTTCACTTTGAAATTAAGATCTGTCAATTTTCCTGGATTCCTTATCATTAGAGTTATCTAGGATAATTTTATTTCTTGAAAAAAATTGTGATTTGTTATTTATTAAAAATTAAATAGTGAAAATCACCATGTATGCATATTTAATTCACAGTAAACACATTTAGTGTCTAAAAATTCCAAAATAATTAGGGTAGATCATTTTCATCATAATTAATCATCTGGCCAATTTTTAGAATTTTTGGACTTCATTTGATATCTTAATTGAATTAAACGTTAGATTGGCCTGCTGGTTGCATGTGTCTGCATAGAAATTAGAAAAAGAACAAAAAAAATAATTCTCCTAAAATCACACACTTGATCTTTGCTAAAATCTACCTAAGGAGACAGATGCCTCCCTGAGTTCGACCTTGGACTTCACCAAGTAAAAAAATCTGCCGCTTGAAATTAACTTAACATTAATTAATAAGTGGTTTTTGACTAGCCTCTCGTATCCGACTGCAACGAACGATTAATATTAATTTGGACATTAATTTGCTCGAATTAACTAAGGGTGCGGGGCGCTTATCAATCCTCTTATGTCTAGTTTTTCTCTCTTAAGGAAAACCCAGAAATCTATGGCAGGAGCTAGATATGTCTTCCTGTTCTTTTGGAGAAATTTAATCCTTCCCATGTTGATATGGATACTGTTAGAATACTGAGATGATAATTCCATAGAGCCCTTGGGTCTCTTATATAGGGAGAGAGCCCTTGGGTAAATTACATGAAAGGTACGAAAAGAAACTAAAATAATAAATAACATCAAAGACTAATAACTATCTCTACACTCCCCCTCAAGATGGAGCATAGATATCTATCATGCTCAGCTTGGAAGAACATCTCTGGAAAGGTCCTCTGAGCAATGGCTTTGTGAATATGTCTACTGTCTGGTCCTCTGAACTGACATGGGACGTGGAGATGAAGCCCTTCTGAATCATGTCCCTAGTGTAATGACAATTCACCTCTATATGTTTTGTTCTCTCATGGAAGGCTGGATTGTTGGCAATGAATAACGCTGCCTGATTGTCACATTGCAGATTCATAGGCAAGGGAACTTCAACATTCAGATCTTCTAGGACTGCTCTAACCCACATCATTTCTGTGCTTGCCTGTGCCATGGCCCTGTACTCGGATTCGGCACTGGATCTCGCCACAACAGTCTGCTTCTTGCTTTTCCAGGAGACTAAAGAGCTTCCTACAAAGATAGCAAATCCAGAAGTAGACTTACGATCCCGTGGACATCCTGCATAATCTGCATCTGCGCAGGCTGAAATAGACAAATCTGTGGCTTTCTTGAACAGCAACCCTGTGCCTGGGGAAGACTTCAGATATCTCAATATCATGTACAATGCATCCATATGTACTTGCCTCGGCTGCTCCATAAATTGACTCACCCGGTTTACTGCAAGTGCAATATCCGGTCGAGTTATAGTCATGTATAAGAGCTTGCCCACCATTTCTCTGTACCTTCTCTTGTCCACCTCCTCAGTGTCATCATCGTACAGCTTCATACTCGGGTCCATAGGTGTACTTGAAGGTCTGCATCCAGTCATTCCTGTTTCAACCAGCAAATCTGTGACATATTTTCTCTGAGTCATCACCATTCCTTGTGCATTTCTTGCAAATTCTATCCCCAGAAAATACCGTATTGTACCTAGATCCTTTGTAATGAACTGACTGCCCAACATAGACTTGGTTATCTCAACCCCCTGTGCATCATCTCCAGTAACCAGTATATCATCAACATATACCATAACAACGATGGTACCTCTAGGAGTCTTCCGGACGAACAGTGAGTGGTCCGCATTAGATCTTCTGAACCCCTGTCGTTCAATAAGCTGGGAAAGCTTTTGGAACCATGCTCGAGGACTCTGTTTAAGGCCGTAGATAGCCTTATGAAGTCTGCACACCTTCTGATTCTCCCCCTCAGCAGCAAACCCAGGTGGCTGCTGCATGTAGACTTCCTCCTGTAGATCACCGTACAAGAAAGCATTCTTAACATCAAGCTGGAATATGGTCCAGTCACGTACCACTGCAACTGATAGAAGAATACGAAGTGTAGAGTGCCTCGCCACCGGTGAAAAAGTGTCCAAGTAATCGACACCATATGTCTGTGTAAACCCTCTTGCGACGAGCCTGGCCTTGTATCTGTCAAGACGACCATCTGCATGATATTTGACCGTAAATACCCACTTACAGCTCACCACAGATGCACCTGGAGGGATAGGGATAAGAGACCAAGTCCCTCTAGACTGCAAGGCACGCATCTCCTCTTCCATCGCTAAACGCCAACATTCAATCTTCATGGCATCCTGATAAGTCCGAGGTATCTCTACTGACGACACAGCAGCGGCAAACTTCTGGAAATCCCCAGTGAGATGATGAAAGGAGACCTGAGAGGCGAGGGGATATGATGCACACTGTCTTCGCTGCTTCCGATGAGCAATAGGCCGGTCCAAGTCATCTAACACAGTGCTGACTGGTTGGTCCTCCTCCTGTGGTAAAATCTCCTGCACAGGTGCATTATTTAACCCATCATTAGTGTTATCATCAGTATGTACCTGAGGCGTGTTGGATGGTTGACACGTAGCTTGAGCAGGGCCTGTCCGTCTCGTGTAGACCTTAGGGAACTGGACAACTGGAGGTGGTGGCGGAGGAGGAGGAGGTGGTGGTGGTGGTGGTGGTGGTGGCGGATGAGTAGAAGATGGACCCAGGCTTGGAGGTGGTGGAACAAAGACATTGGAATCTGATGATGTGGAGGAGACCAATCTGTCTCCAGCAGGGGAGAAATACATGACAGGCTCGAAAAATGTAACATCTGCACTCACATAGTACTTGTCATGGACCGGGTCATAGCAACGGTATCCTTTCTGAGTCCTGGAATAACCCACAAAAACACACTTGATAGCCCTAGGGGATAGCTTATCAAGCCCCAGAGATAAGCGGTGAACAAATGCAACGGTACCAAAAACCCGAGGTGTCAGTGTAAACAAATCTCTGTCAGGAAAAAGAATAGAGATAGGAGATTTTTCCCCTAGAACAGTTGTAGGCATTCGATTGACTAAATAACATGCAGTAAGAATGGCATCCCCCCAAAACGTTAAGGGAGCACAACTCTGAATAAGTAAAGTGCGAGCAATATCAAGGAAGTGGCGATGTTTTCGTTCTGCAACCCCATTTTGTTGAGAGGTATAGGCACATGTGGTTTGGTGAATAATGCCTTTGGAGGAAAGGAAGCTAGCAAGAGAGCGAGTGCAGAACTCCAATGCATTGTCAGTACGCACATACTTAACAGTAGATGAAAAAACATTTTGAACTTCATTAATTAGATTTTGAAGAACATGTCCTGCTTCAGATTTTTTCTTAAGAAGAAAAGTCCATGACACTCTAGAGAAATCGTCAACGACAACTAAATAAAACCTGTGCCCCTGATGATCCGGGACACGACTTGGACCCCAAATATCAATATGAAATAGTTCGAACGGGGAGCTACTGCTCCGACTCTGACGACCGGGGAAGGTAGACCGATGGTGCTTCCCTAACTGACATGCTTCACATCGAAACGAGGAACTCGGAGATATCTGAGGCAGGAGGTGACGCATCTTTTGAAGCGGCAGATGACCGAACCGAAGATGCCAGGTGTACGGAGAAACGGAGGCCTGGGAATGCAAGGAGACGCCAGCATAGGAGTTACGAACTAGACGATAAAGGCCATTGTGCTCAGAACCACAGCCAATCACCCTGCCCGTCAGTATGTCCTGAAAGATAACAGACGATGGATCAAAAATAGCACGACAGTGCAAATCACGAGTAATCTGACTAATAGATAAGAGGTTCATAGAGAATTCTGGAGCATGTAGCACATTCTGTAAGTGCATAGATGGTAGTAAAGCTGTCTCCCCCTGACCAATGATAGGAGACTGAGTGCCATCAGCAATGAGTACAGAGCGACCTGGCTGAACGGCTCTGTATGACTGCAGAATATCTTTCTCACGACATAGGTGATGGGTAGCGCCAGAGTCAACAATCCATCCTGTTAGGTCATGACTATGAAATGATGCTGAAGGACTACCTGAGGCACTGGCTGAGGCTGACGTACTGGCTGATGCCGAAGCCGCAACATCAGAGACGTCTGCACCCTCTGACGAAGATTGTGGCATAATGTCCCGAAGTCGTGCCACCAACTCTTCGAACCTGTGATCTGTGGCTGGAGCTGAAGGACCCTGAACATGATCCGCGACACGTGCAGAAGGGGGAAAACCGTGCTTGGAATAGCACGTATCCTCCGAATGACCAGTACGACGGCAAAAGGAACATGTGGACCGTATGCGACCTCCACGTCCACGTCCACCATTTCCTCTGCCACGAAACGAGGACGAACCACCACGTCCCCTGGAAACTGCCATTGCAGACGGGGGTGCATTTGTTGTAGCGGATGGAACAGGTACACGACTGAGTCTCCTGTATACCTCTTCCATTGGCGGGATAGTGGCATCTGCTAAGATCTGAGAGCGTGCTGCCTCGTACTCCGGGTCTAGGGCAGCAAGTAATACGCCAACCATAGTGGCGTTGCGGAACGTCTTCTGCTGGTCCGGTGTGGCTGTAAGCGGAATGGTGCTATAGAGCTTCTCAAACATTCCACGAAGCGACGTGTACAGTGAATGGAGAGGCCTCCCATTCTGCTTCGTGGTAAATATGTCATGCTGCAACTGGAGCATCTTCGTCTCATTGCGGACCTGAGAGTACGTCATAGCCAAAATATCCCACATCGCCTTAGCGGTGGGCTGGTGAAGGACATCATTTGCTATCTCCGTCGTGAGCGTACCTGAGAGCCACACCTTGGCGTACGCATCATCCGCCTCCCATGAGGCATAGATCCCTGTCTTCTCCGGCGGTTCATCCTCGGTAAGAATATGCTTCTTACCCCACGACTTCATGAGACTGAGGAACTGCATCGCCCACAGTTCGTAGTTCGTCCCGTCCATCTTGACGATTGGTGCCGAACCTTTGAAGGCACCTATGGCGGGCATATCTAGCTTCTGATCTGACATGATGCCGGAGAAGAGCGACTAATGATAACCAAGAATATACTGTCTACCGGAACTTTGTAGGATCCAAGTGCATAGGTAGACGATTATGCACTTGAATCAAACATAACTTCGAGTCCTAGGAAGAACTCGGAACACCGGCAACAAGTAGAGGCGGTGGGAGCCTCTACCTCGCCAAAATAGTGACTGAGAAGGGTCGGTCAGGGGCTGGACAGCAAGTGCAGGGGCTCGGCGTCGGTTGGTGGGGAGCCCGGCGGGGTTGAGGATGCCCTACAGGGGCTGGCGGTAGGTAGAAGAGGGCTGGCTGCGGCGAGGATGCCCTACAGCAGCAGCGTGGGAGGCCCGAAAGGGGCTCGCGGCGGCGTGGGAGGCCCGAAAGTGGGCTGGCGGCGATGGAGTGCCCGGCAGGGGCTGTCGGCGGCGGTGGGAGGGGCCCCGATGAGGGTGAGAGACCCCGGCGGCGGCGTTGGAGGCTGGGAGCCTGGGAGGGAGGCGGCGAAACCCTAGAGGGGAGGGGGGGCGGCGGTGGAAACCCTAGGTTAGGGTCATGGCTCTGATACCATGTTAGAATACTGAGATGATAATTCCATAGAGCCCTTGGGTCTCTTATATAGGGAGAGAGCCCTTGGGTAAATTACATGAAAGGTACGAAAAGAAACTAAAATAATAAATAACATCAAAGACTAATAACTATTTCTACAGATACTACATTTGAGGAAAAATGGAATCATTTTAGGTTATTCATTGTCCAAGTCGATGAAGATCTTTCTTATTCAGATTCTGAGGTTTACTCTGTGAGAAAAAAGCAAATGAAGCATGAGGCAGACTATGATTTCAAACCTCAAAGATTCAAGTCAGATTGTTGATATTGAAAATTGAAGATGTGAGTTTGGGTATCATTGTGTTGTCAGTCTTGTTCCAGCCTGTCGTGTTTTGTCTTAAGAGTACATGTCATATTTAATAACAACTTTTCAAATAATTTCTGACATATTAACCTACTACTTTTTAGTTTACTTAAGGCTTGAGATTCATTTTAACACTTAGTTTATGAGGTCCAAATACTCAAAGTTAGCATGTCTTAATCATTAGGGTCATAGACTTAAAAATTCAAACTTCCCTAGTTTAAAAGATTTGTATGCTATATTGCATGCTTAATCTTATTCTTAAAGAATATGACTATCACTCACTTGCACGATTGCGTTCACGATTGAGATGAGTTAAGGTTTCACTTGAGGAACTGGGATTTGAGATTCAAGTTTGGACCTAATTTTATGATACTAGAGGACGGGATAAGATTAAGGAAGGCTTCATGAAACTTGAGTGTCAGCATCTCTTATCTAGTATGGGACTTGGTTCTCATATTAATATCTTGATCAAAACCTAAGTGCCGAGGTGAGATGAGGTCTAATTATTTATTGATCGGTGTGCACCAATCCTTGGTAAAAGCAGTGGAGCTAGCCAAAAGAAAATTAAAAAAAATTGATGATGATGATGAAAAGAAAAATTCAAAGCATTACAAAGTTATATCATATGAGCTTACAAATATGACGAGCGCTCCCAACCTTTAAGTGTCCATTTGGACCAAGTATTAGGCTTTTATAAGTCAGGCTAATACCTCAAAAACGGCTCCGCATAATTAGCGTAACAAGTCTAGGTGCAAGTATATTCAATACTTTAAAAAGACGCA
The DNA here is from genome assembly GCA_037367405.1 of Ottelia alismoides. NCBI lineage: Eukaryota > Viridiplantae > Streptophyta > Magnoliopsida > Alismatales > Hydrocharitaceae > Ottelia > Ottelia alismoides. Next base: position 839,074 of record JAZKJV010003519.1, read on the forward strand.
CCCCGATATGCTCCCGGGAAAACAAGTACGGACGGCTCAATCTCTTTTAATGGACAGACTGATTGACATTAAAAATATACAAATGTGTTGAGTATTGGTACTTGAGAGAAATCTTGTTCCAATGAGAGGAAGCGAAAAGAAATGACACAATCCTAATACCTCCATTATCTGGCCTGTCATCGACACTTTGAAGTCTGACAAACTAAAAAGATGATGGATTGGAGCAAGACTAGATTTATTTCCTAGTGTTGAGGGTTGGGTCCTTAAGAGAATCTCTTGTATCAGAACTTTAGGTAACATCTAAACTCTACTCTTGTGAATACAGTCAACACATTAAGTCATACCTCTTATATACATTTATATATTTAGAGTCTGATAATTAGAGGAGTTGAGTTCCTACCGATTAAGACTTGATTTAACTTAGGGCCAGTTCGGTAGGAGAATAAGCAGGAATGAGGATAGAGAATAAGGGGAATAAGGGTCTATTCTCCGTTCGGCTGGAGGATAAGAATAAGGAGAATAAGGTGAAATAAAGGTAGGTAAGGTGGGATAAAGATAGGAATAAGAGTGAAATAAGATGGAATAATAGGGAATAGTCGTACCACTGGGAACCGTGTCTGGAGGAGAATTGACCCCTTATTCCAGGGCCTATTCTCCAACCAAACAAGGCCTTAGAGTCTTAGGATTTTTAAAACCTAGTGTTCTAGGTCAATCAAGCCTTGTATACGTACATGCACATATAAGGAATTCACTAATTAATATAACTTTCTGATTAATTCTTTGATTATTAGCTTGAGGATGAGCTTAGCTAAAGTATAGGGGGTGATAAATATAAGATTTATCTATATTATTTCGTAATATTAACTCCCTTGCTTATGCAAATCACTAAGATTCATTGGCAATTAGGTTAAATTATATTGTGTTGTAAATAATTAACTTTAGTTATACAATATTATTTAACATAGTATTGTGCTATTATTTTATATATTTCTTTATTACAAAAAATCAAATAAAAATTAGGATAAAATTATATATAATTAATATAATATAAAATATAATTTAAAAATCCAAAAAAAATATAGAAAATAAAAAGAAAGAAAAATGTCTCTATTGTTTTAATTACTTGTGTAATTTTTATCTATGTGCAGATGACTCTTTCTCTCTTTGACTACGTGAAAGTTGCATATCTCCTTGAAATCTACAACTTTCGTGTTCACCGTCTTTTTCTAAATCAGCTCCTAACTATTTTATTTATATTTATTTCTGATTTTCTCATTTCTCTTAATTGTGATTGGGCCACATAGTGCATCCACATCTGCCTACGTGACCCAGCCTTGGCCTGCCACCGGCTCTTACTACAAATCGTTTGATCATTTGATCAGACGGCCTGGGTTCATTTGCACCCATCCATGAGATGCGTTCCATATAGTGCATCTCGGCCATCCAGATCTGTACATTCAACCGCCGTCTGATCAAATCTCATCAGAATGATATGGGCCTTCAATATACGCTCTAATGTGAACTGTCTGATCACAGGATCAGAAAGGTCTAAAGATTGTCTTCAACCTCCCTTCATCAAAGGGTGCAAAGGTGGAAACCTCCCAACTTCCATATATTTTCTCCCTTGGTCGTCAGCCCTCTTCTCCACCAACTGCTACTTCCATCGTTTTCCCCTAATGTTCACCTTTCACGTTAACATCTAAACCACCCCTAATCTGGAATCCTTCGCTAGTTAGTGGTGGTTGAACCACCGCCTTGGATTCAACCACCTGTAACCCCGTCTTCACAAAAACCTTTCATCCACCTCTGATAACGGTATCCGCTAGTCAGTGCATGAACTCTCAGTCGCCTTCACGCCTTCTGTGACAGAAATGTTGTGAAGACGAGCAAAGAAGGAGCTCAACGCCAGCGAGATCCACGAGGTTCATCTCGTGTCACAACAGTTCTCCAGCCACCGCATGAGCTTCAAGGTCCGCCACCTTTGTTAAGCAAAGATCCTCGGAGGCATCCAAGCTCCGAGTAGGATGAGATTCATAATCCTGTCTTTATCTTCTTTCAGGAAAGATTCTAATTTCATATTCCTTGTGTTTCGCCATTTTTGTTCACTCGAACTCACTCACTCAATCTTTCATCCTAAGACTCGTGGACCATTGCCTTCTCATCGGATAATCACGCATAATTCTCTCAGTGATTTAGCCACTTCTCCACTTATGTGTTCATATGGACCCATTGACCATTGTCTTGTTTTGCATGAACGAGAATCCACTTAGGACTTGATCCTTCAGCATTCACCAAGTCCCCATTCCACTCCATTTCTGCATCTAAGATTCACAAAGATACTCGTGGTTTGGCCCCAAACATATGTAGGTGAATGATCGGAATTTTCTTAAGATTCTGTTCAATCTTTTTTTTTCCGATGAAGTCGTTTCGATAGACTCCACTGCCATTTTTGTCCCTGTTTCGAGCATTCAACATCTTCGCAAGGAGTAGACCAACATTCCCTGTCCTTCAGGAATTGCAGGACAACAAGGCGGAGGATTAGCAGGTCACCGGAGAACAGGCTTTGCTCCGCTGTATGAGGCGGAGCTACGTCAGAAAGGAGACCACCTTCAGCAGGCAGATTCCATTGGATTGCCCTTAATTGGGCGAGATCGTACGACAACCCACACGCCACGTCTTCCCCGAGCCTATACCCGCAACAACGGTTCATGTCTGAGGTTCGGGTCAATCGAACCCAACTTCAATGCGCCAAAGCGCCAGCCGTTGACACCTGGACAAGGCCAAACATACAAGCCTCGTTGGGTCACGCGTTCTGCACACTTGATCGTGGATTAGTTGCAGACGTGTAATCACGATTTCCCAAAATAGCAGATAAGTACCTACACTTTTGGTAAAATTGCATATTAATCCCAGCAGGTTCTTGTAAATACTTCTTAGTCCTTTTGGACTGATTTGTAATAAAAATAATTAGATTTTCTTATAATTATGCCCCTACCTTGAGTTGACAATATCTTGAGAAGCATGACTTTGTTTTGAAGAAAATTGGTGTTGTTGGAAAGCTCTTTTTATTCTTTTTAATTTCATGCATCAAAATCATAAAGTTTATCTATCATTCACGCATTTAGTTTTATAGGAACAACATTACATGTTCAGTCTACATATTGAATTAATCCAAGTTATTCTCCAATCGAATTAGTTCTGAATGACACTAGATTTTCATTGATTAATAAAACAAACTCATAAGTACTATATTATATAATCAGAAGCATATCTTCGTGTGATTTGTCTTTATTTGTTCACTGTATAATTTTTTATCATAATTAAATAAATGTAATTAAAAAATAGTTTGAAAAATTGCATTAATTTTGTGTGCGTACTTGCATTGTTCTTAGATCTTAGTTTAGGATCTAAAAATCATTGAATTAATTGATTAGCATTAAATTAAGTTAAATAATTGCTTCATGTCCTTGTGTTCGACCATGGACTTCCCAGGTTATAAACTAAAAACAGATTCCTCTTCATGGAGATATTAGAGTTGGTTTTGTTGATTGCGAATTGGCCCATGCTATAACGAGTGCATGCTATATTAGCTTATTTGTCATTCATCACTAACCAGAAGGTCTGTCTACTCAATGCACGGTTGAAAATATTTCCTGACAAATTAAATAGCAAATGGGAGGTTCCATATGTAGTCATAATGGTGCACGGCAGTGGAAGCATAGCCATATCTGACATGTCACCTGATGCATAACCATTCATGGTAAACGGGTAGATGTTGAAGCATTGTGTGGAGCCTACAGATCATCTGACCTGAGTTGAGGTGATCTACTTTATACGGGACATGTGACTACTCTTCCTCTTCGTTTGTCGTGTACATAGACCTTGAGAACTTTCATTTTTTGGGAGAAACTCCACTTGTACCTTCTTCTTAGATCTCAATCGGGCCCATTTATGCATTTGTGTTCGTCTTTATACTTAGGATGCCAAATCATAAGTGTGTGTGTTCGCTCGTCTCCAATTTTTATCACATTCTTTTCTAAACTTAGTATGTTTGATCCTAAGTATATGGGGGACCGAGTGAGCCCGTTGAGTTCGTTATCTCTCTTTGTTTATTTCTTGCCCTCAGTCACCTCATTTTTACCTTCTACTATATGTCTTGCCCTTAGTAGCATTCATTTATTTCTTCCACTAAAAGGAGAAGTCATAAGTATAGGGGGTGACTGATTTCTCCTTTTTCACTCTTTTCACCCACTTTCACTTAACACAAGTTACGTCCTCCTTTTTCTCTATTTGGTACTATGATTACATAACATAAGCTAACTATAGAAGTGTGTACTATATATATATACACACTTTTGTCCATAACTCATACTTTTATGTATTTCTTATATATATAATCCACAAAAAGTCGGTATGCGTAAAATCTATTTATTAAGTATTTATAAAAGCTTGGTAAATAAGTACATCCATGTAGATTTCTTATTTAAAATCCATGTTTAAAATTAGCATTTAAAATATGTATTAAAATTTTGTACAACACTTATTTAAAATCCCTATCTATTAAAATGTTTAAACTTGATCTTTGAAACCATTCTATTAAAAATTATAAAATAAATGTGTTATTTAATCAAAATAAAATATTAGTGACTTATCTATTGAAATTTATAAAACATGATTATATCTAAAAGTATATAAATATACCAAATTTATAAAAATACAATTCTTAAAGTCCATAAAAATGGAAACATCCTTAAATAAAAATGAATTAAATTCAGAAAAAAATATTTCACAAAATATCGTTTCATTTGTATTCACATTTTCCATAAATGTGTTTGATTTCTCGAACCAAGGGTTAGAAACATTTCAAAGGGTGGAGCTTGATCATGGTCTTTGACTTTAATTCTAATGAGCCTGAGAACTAGAATTTAGGCTTTTCAGGTCTTTGATTTCAATCTTTGGGTTCCATATGAACGCGTTCAAAATTCAACTTAATCTTGCCTAAGTAGGACACTTGGTGTCATATGTATAACTCTTCAACAGTGGACCAATTTTGGACTCATGCACACCACACTTAGCTTGACTTGAATAGGGTTGCGAAGGGTCGTTCATTTTAGCGGTGCATTTTCATCCTTGTCTAGTAGTGTGTCCATGATGAATGGTCTGCTAGCGTATTTTTTCTAAGACCCAAAGCATGGGGGTGAAAGATTCGACGCCCATCGGGACACACAAGAATGTAGTGCAACAAATATTCATACCAAAAGACACCAATTCATATAGTACATTTTTTACCACAATATGGTCCAACCTTCAGATAGCCTGCATATCTTGGTGGAGACTTGGCTAAACTGTCCAAGCTTCATTGGAGATGTGACTTACACTGGTCACACCTGAGTTCTTTTCTCATTCTTCTCCCCCCCCCCCCCCCATTCATTGTGAACTAGCACATACCTGAACTCGGAAGGGAATTACCCTCTCCTCAAGGATCGAGTAGTTGGATGAGGGAGCAATGAGAGTGTGTTACTGGATTGGTTGGATTCATTTGCCTCCTTAAACAAGAACAACTAATACATTTCACACACATTACAAACTGACTTCAAGGTTGAGGAGTTCACATGATGGATAGGTGGATCTGAACTCAGGCTCTGATAAAATTCTTATTCTAAGGCCCGATCAAGCTCCGTCCTTTGTCTACTTTCATAAATTGATTTCAACGACAAAATAAAGTCTTTTCCCACTAAGTAGGGTTAGCTACATGAACTTTTTAACTCCATTTATATCTATCTTGGGCCAATCGCGGGCTTAGGTCCAAAAAACTAAGATCCATTCGTATCTAGTCTAATTTCAACACTTCTATGGCCTTCCTCGCCCTCTCTTAGCTGGATCAACATCCCAAAACTCACATCTCCTCACTGGTGCATAATTTGACCTCCTTTGCACATGGCTAAAACACCTTAAGTGATTTTCTCGCATCTAATCCTCGATCGGAGCTACACCAACTTTCCTTCGGATTGCATCATTCCTAGTCCAATCTTTACGTGAGTGTCCACATATCCACCTTATCATTTTCATTCCTAGTATTACCATTTTTTGAACACGTCGTCATCTATGGTTCATAGGCCAAATTCAGACCCATAGACCATAACAGGTCTCACGGCTACTTTGTAAAACTTTCCTTAGATTTTCACAGGGATTTTCTTATCACAGAGAACAATAGACGTTCCTATCCACTTTAGCCAACCTGCATTTATTCTATTAGTAACATCTACGTCAATTTCTCCATATATTGAAAAATAGATCCTGAGTATTTAAGAATACTTCTTCTGAACATTATCGTCACCAATCTTCATCATGATTCCTTCACCGTTGCCCCATCAAAAGTGCATTCCATATATTTAATCTTATTCCTACTTATATTAATTTCTTTAGTCTCCAATGCATGTCCCTAGACCTCAAGCTTTTCATTGACTCCATCTCTAGTATCACCAATCAATACAAATGTCATCAACGAATAACAAACACTATGACTTGTCAACTCGTCTATAACCAAAGTAAAAAGAAATGGACTCAAAGTGGAACCTTAATGCAGGCCAATGTTGATGTCAAAATAGTCAGTCTTCACACAAGATCCTTACACAAGATGAAGCCCTATCATATGTATCCTTTATGAGGTTAACGTATAGGATATGTACTTGTCTCTTCTCCAAAACTCCCCACAATATCTCACATGGGACAGAATCATAACCCTTCTCCAAATCAATAAAGTCATGTGGAAGTTCTTCCTTTTAGCTCTATAAATCTTCGTTGGTGTCCTCAACAAGTGGATGGCTTCAATAGTTGAGCGATCTGGCTTGAATCCGAATTGGTTTTCTCTTGCTTTGGAAATTTGCATCAACCTTCTTTCAATCACACGTTCCCAAATTTTCATAGTGTGACTCATCAGCTTAATACCTTTCTGATTTAAACAGTTTTAAATGTCTCCTTTGTTCTTATAAAGAGACACCACGATGCATCTCCTCCAATCTTCAGGTATTTTTTTACTTCGCCAAATAACATTGAATAAATTTGTAAGCCAAGTCAAACCACACTCATCTTAAACTCTCTATACTATAATAGGAATTTTATCAGGTGCTATGCCTTTCCCATGTTTCATATCCTTCAAAGCCTCCTCTATTTCCTTCATTTGTATTCGTTCATGACTTGCACGATTCAAGTAACTTTGACTACTAGCTATATCTCCCAAAGTGATCTATCTACTTCCTTCCCCAATGAAAATCTAATGGAAATGCTGCTTCCATATAGTCTCTATATTCTTATGAGTAACAAGACGTGGCCTTCCTCGTCCTTGATGCATCTCACTTGAGAAAGGTCTTTGATCTTTCTTTCTCTTGCTTTGGCCAACCTAAATATATCCTTCTGGCCCTCCATAGAGTTGAGATTTGTGTACAAAACTTCATAAGCTTTTGACTTAGCTTCGTTCACAACCTTCTTTGCTACCTTCTTCGTTATTTTGTAGTTTGTGACAATTTCCTCTGTTTTATCTTTAGACATAGCTTTAAAGCATGCTCTTTTAATTTTAAGCTTCTCTTGTACCCTTCCACTCCACCACCGAGCATCCTATTTTTGAGCTCCTACTTTTGACTCGCATAGCATCTCTTTGGCTACCCTTCGGATACTAGATGCTAATGCCTCCCACATCTCGTTTGCATTTTCATTACAATCCCAAGATAAGTCTCATAAAATCTTATCCCTAAAGCTTGATTGCTTCAATTGAAGATTCCACCATCTAGTATTAACGATCTTGGGAACTCTTCTTTTCTTTACCATACCATTTATTTGCACATCCATGATTAACAAGCAATGTTGGATTGTCAAACTCTCTCTTGGGATTACTTTGCAATCTTTGAAACACGATTGATCACTTTTCCTCAACGCAAAATAATCTATATGTGTTCTAGTTGGGTCACTCTTATAAGTAATTAAATGCTCCTTCCTCTTCTTGAAAAGAGTGTTTGTTATGAAAAGATCATAAGCCGTTACAAAATCCAGAATGGCTTTTCCTTCTTCATTTCTATCCCAGAAGCCATGGTCACCATGAACACTAGCATGCCCTGAAGCATCATTTCCCATATGTCCATTAAGATCTCTACCTAGGAAAATCATCTTTCTTTGTGGGATTCCTTGCATAATCCTATTTGAACCCTCCCAAAAAGCTTGTTTGATCCTTTCATCTAAAATAGTTTACGATGCATAAATTGAGATGATATTCAAAATATCTTCTTCGAGCACCAATTTTAGCAAAATAATCTGATCCTCGCATCTTTGCACCACAACCACACAAAATTTCAAATCCGCATGAAGAATCACTCCAACATCATTTTTGCCCTTATTTTTAAAGCACATCTTCTATATTTCCCTTGTTTTCTTTCCAACCCATTTATCTCTTGGAGACATAGTATCTGAATCTTCACTCTTTCCATCGTATCTAGTATCTCCATCGACTTGCTCGTCAAAGTGTCAATATTCCAACTACCTATCCGCAACTTCCTTTGCAACCTCATTTGGACTAACTTCTTTACTCGCATGCGCCCGTCATGCGAGAACCCTTGCAAATTTTGGACTGCGTCCGAGCGGCGAGGCAACGGAATTAGCTTATTTACTCTCATGCGAGAACCCTTGCAATTTTTGAACTACATATAGGCAACTATATGGCATCCCTTGCTAACTTCTCATTGCATTCGGATGATGCAATGCATCGCTAATAGGGAGTGCCTCGATGAAACATAAATTTTCTTAAATTGATGATGAAAAGAACCGAACTGTTTTGAGACAACTTCCTAAATAGTGTTCTCAAAAGAAGACTATTAAGGATTTTTTTCCCCTCTTGCGATGGTTGTTAGCTATCTAACGTGCAACCCTCATCAATTTACCCGACATTGGGACCGACCATGTATGAGTTACTTTCATGAATTGATTTAGGAAAATAAATTCATTCCAACTTCCTTTCTTTTTTCTTATTCCCTGAGTAAATGTTTGTTTATGGACTAGCAAAGATTAAGCATATGAGGTTGATGAATCCGTGATTTCCACATTTTATCTCAAAATCTTTAATAAATACATATAAATAGGCATTACTATCCACTTCTTATCAAAAATAACATTAATGGATAAAAACTATTTTTTATCCGTTAAAAATACATAAAAAGAATGAAATCAAAAAAAAGAAAATAAAGAAAATATGTCAAACTGTAAATATGAATATATTATATAATATGACTCTGAAAATATAAATATAGTTGTAAGATGCGTTTATATAACCTAACCCCCAAGATCAAGTCAACATGAATTGGTTGGCAAACAATACAGTATGGGAGAAAAGGCTGAAAACAAAAAAAACAACTAACCATATATATAAATAAATAATTACATCTATTTATTGTATATACAATCTTCTCATAATTGTACATGACATATATGTTGGACATGCGAGCCCACGGCAAGCCATTATGCAATAAATGTTATTGCGAATATCATTCCCTGATCTGAAATGAAGAATAAATAATTTGCATAATAGGTTCCTTAGTACAATTAGTGTTATATACCATGGCCATCTTAATGATCATACAGCTATTGATTAATTATTGAATCATAGAGACTGGTGCTAGGATGAATATCTAAAGAGTTAGATTGAGGACTCATCAAGCACCGCCAAATGATTGTTGAGAGATGATCTCCAGCCTGACTAGGAGATGGCAATCCTTTCTCATTTAGGATGATATATGACCGACCTCTTGATGCAGGTCCTCTGCATAGGAATAGAGATTCGGAGGTATCAGATTAATTAGGTCAAAGAGTTAAATTGACGAGAACGAGATAACCAAAGTCCTATAACGTAAGCTGTCACGATATAGGCACGCATCCTCTAACCAGAGACAGATGTGTTACTATATGTCTGAGTATGTACATTTGGCAGACCAATAGGTTGATGACCTAACCAAAGTCTATACATAGGCGAGCTGGAGTGCATGTAAGGACATATGAGTAATATAATCTCTCAAAAGGATCATACAGGTTCACTTGTGAACCGGGAGACATGAGCTCACTCATGAGTTATTGGGACTGATCAAATTCCATGCATGGTCGTCATGCTTTAGAAGCATGACATGAATTTGAAGGTAAGATATATGCTTTGTGAAAGCATATGATCTATACCAAATCCCAAAAGACCAAGATTGAGAAACTTAGTGATCAAACCCTGAAGATGACAGTGTAAAAGTGATCTATGTTTTCAGGATGGTCATAGGTCGTCCAGTATGCAAGATGTATAGGTATTGGGAATACCTGAGGGTGACGTGATAAAAAACGATTGTATAACCATGACTCTTCCTTTCCGAGGGAGTAATGAAACAGGTTTGGATTTTAGTGACTCCTCTCAGTAGAGAAGTGACCTAATCTTAGTCTATATACTGGACATTGATCTGAATGAGATTCAGATGCAATGAGAAGATTAGGTTTACGGCCTTGATTTAATCAAGCATCTATGGGAGGTCCATGAGATCTGGATTTGAGATGTGATCTCAATATCCAAGTCACTATACGTGGAACAATACAATCGCCCTGTCCTTGTCTCCAAGTATCTGCAGAGATCGCATTATTCTTGAAAGGGTTCAAGAATAATTCCATAGTTGAAATATATCTAAGCATTAAGAGAATGATAATTAAATGTGATTTAATTATCTTGATGTATATAGAAATTATCCAATATAATTAAATGTGATTTAATTATCATGGATAAGAATAATGTGGATAGCATTATCCAATTATTCATAACATATTATAAATGTGATTTATAATGTATTAGAGAGAGCTAATTATAATTTATATTTGTTAATTAATTATTGATGTGTATCGGATACACATTGTGTAATTAATTGAAAATGTAAATTATATTTTATTTTGGGTTGTGAATGTGATTCACAAATATCCAATGGTAAGATTGCAATATTCTCAAAATTAATTGTGAATTATTTTTTGAAGAATAAATCACAACAAAAGTTTTTGGAGATTATGGGAGAAATTCATGGAGATATACAATCTCATGATATTAAATGAGATTGGCTCCACCATGAGGGCATAGTGGATGGCTACCAATTCCCACAAGGAATGTGGTAGCCGTCCCCCCTTTCCTGATGGGGAGTAATCTCCATGCTAATCTCTCCTTAATTGCTTGATCTAATTTAGGATTGAATTATATTTGGCATGTCAAATATATTTGATTTAAGTTAGATCATTAGTTGTTGGCTTTTACCAACAACAATCTTGACCATTGATTAAACATAAAACAATCTCATCCATTGATTTTATGTGTCCCATGGATTGAGATCCATGGATTCCAAAACCCTATAAATAGAGAGGCATACCATGCTCTCTAATGCTATGCTTTTGGAGCACATCTCTCTCTCTCTCTCAATCTACACGTCAACCCTCTCCCTCTCTCCTTGGTGGCCGTCCACCAAACCCTAGAGGAGAAAGTCGTCGTCGCCCTCACCACCGCGCAACCGCTTCAACGTTCTTCGGTTCTCCATCTTCTTGGAGTGCTACGCTCGTGAAGAAGACATTCGATCTCGTACGACGAGATCAGAAGTTCACCGTGCTTGGATCAACTCATTGAATTGCGAGGATCACGCGACTCATCCCCGCGCTCGCAAGCTTCTTCTCCGATGATCAAACTTGAGAGAGGAGGTCTCTTTTCGTAGAGACTCGATCAACCACGCTTCAAGAGGTATTCCTTTATAGTTGTTTTGGTTCTAGATGAAACGATCCGAGAATCATTCTTGGATCATATGGTTTCATCGCATGAAAAAATTTTTAGATTCCGTTGCATAGAACAACTAGTTCAACTAGTCGTTCTTCGTCGTATTCGATACGACGCTCACGCTTCCTTGATGCGCTTGAGGATTATTCCATATCCTTCAAGTGGTATCAGAGCCTTAGGTCGAAGGTTTTGGATACGGTCCGCAAACCTAGGATGACTTGGGTTCGTTTATGTCGCGAAAGTTTTTGTCGCATTTGATTTTTGTACTTCTATTTAGTGAATACATTCGGCCCTGTTTAAAATATTTAAACACGAATTAATCACTTGGATTTTGTTTCCCATTAAATAAGGTAACCATAAGATCTAAGTTTACGTAATTTGGATTCCGTTTCCTCGAGATATGGTTGTTTTAATGAACATGTATTCACTATTGCAGGAACTGTGAATCTTAACATGATTAATGAGTTAATTAATGTTTTGATCTGCCTCTAAATGCATGAAATATCACTTAGGTTCTGTCCTAAATCAAATTAGCAATCTTTGAAAATTGATTTTGTCTAATTTGGATTTAAATTGATTGAGATATGTTAATTTTAGTGAGTAGGGGTCACTGTTGAAATTGCAGTCCTAACAAGAACCATGTGATTGTCAATTAGTGAAATTAATTGTTAATTTCATGAAATAATTATGGAAAATATTTGAGAAATATTTAATGATAATTATTTCCTTAATTGATTTGTCTCAACCAATAAATTGATTAGATTTGATCTAGATCATAATTGGAAACACAATCATCAAACTCCTTGCTTGAATAGGATTGGAAATTTGTCTAGCAAATTTCCTTATAATCAAAAATATTTTGATTATTACTATATGGTATAATTTAGGTTGAAGAACCGATGATCATCTCAAGTACAAAGTGATTGACTCAGCATTATTTTTTCCCGAGGCGGATATGGTGTCTAGTCGGGGATCGCTGGGGTAGCGGGTCACACCGGTTGCGGTCCGTCCCACTCCCGCCGGTACTGGCCATGACAGCGGGTAGGGAACGAATGATGCCTGAGAGATCATGATGTATTTTTCTAATTACTAAAATTTCGAATTAATACGTACTTTGAGATAATACCATATATATATATATATTCAAGTAAAAATAATCAAGTTTGTTGATTGAATAGGATTGATAATTAATTTAATACGATTGAATTAATTATGTCCAATTGAAACACTCTATTAAGAATAGAGTTATTATTTCCCTTGGAATAATTAATTATATGAATATGATTCATGATAATTGATTAAATTTGTAATATGAGGTGGAGGATCAGATAAGTGACATCCATGGTCTTCCGTCAAGGCGAAGGGTTTCCATCACCAGGGATTGTATATAGGAGACGCATGTACGAAGTGACAGCTCCTATATGCAAGCGCATTTGGATAGGGATCTTTACTTCTCGAAAGAGTAAGGCCCTATGCGTAGTGACCCCAATATCAGATCCTCATATTATTGGGGCGATATTAGATTGCGCATAGAGAGTACTATTCCTGTTGACGGTTGGTTTAATTAATGACGGGTCAACATCATCTTAGGGGTGGTGGGCCCGGGTGTTAAAGATCGAATTGGGAATGCAAGTTGGACTTGCAAGGCGGAATATGTTCCCGCTTCTTTTTATCGAAGTTGCAGATTCTCATATTATTGGGATGTAACAAAGATAAGGAAGGAGATCCCAGATCTTGCTTGAGATATAATGGTAAGTATATCTCTTACATTGAAAGTGATTAAGGGAATGAACTTTCAGTGTTGACAAGCCAAGACAACTTTGATATAAAATTCCTAAATCAAAGTAAAATGTGTGTGTGTGTATATGCAAATTTCTTATTTCAGATATCCTTTAATAAACCCACTCAATATTATACTCAATAATAACCAGTATAATATCATGGATTTGATCCGTGATCAAGATGTTGTACTTGCAGTTGGACACGTAATGTATGTGGTTGCAATATGCAAGTCTTCCTCATAATAATGAGGAATGACAATTAAATAGACAATGGGACTTCAACCCTAGGGTGTGTATGTCTCTATAGTCATGATCTCTCATCGAATGTACTTTAGAAGTGACATGTCAATGATGATCGTAATTGTCAAATAATCCTTATAAAATTCTAAGAAGATGTTCTGGCATACATATGTGCTCTCGACATTTAATCGTGAATGACGTGGTTCTCTGCATCATGCAGAATGGTGGCTATATAAGAGATGATGTATTCAAATTATTTGAGTACCTACCTAAACCAATGTTTTAAGAGTTTAGATGGATGTAGATATGATGAGTGTCATCATTCTACTATCTATACTCTGGTCATTCATGATGCTTCATACTATTCATATTGTATGAATTGAATGAAGCATGTATAAATGTTGAAATACTCTTATATTGAAATTTTTTGATTTCAACATAAGAGATCCTTTGTCTTGACCAATGGTTGCTTATAGATAACGGGAGCGCAGTGGAAGCATGGGTTAGACCCAAGTAAGAAGGAAAGTCAAAGAGTTGACTGTACTTCTGTGACTTCCATATGAAATCCAAAGAGTTGGATAAATGCCAATATTGCAATAAGTTGATGTGTTGATAGTATGACTATCAAGTCTATCTAGAATCCTTAGAGAAGGACTCGGATAGTGCATCAGAATAATCTACATTTAATCATTGAAATTGACTTTCTTATTAGATAAGATCAAAGTTTAATAATTGTATCTTATTCTTCTAATAGAACTTGCAATTGGTTGCATATGTATTAGAAGACTATAAAAATTGATTTTAAGGTTTAATAGTCATTCACATAGATATTGATGCAATAGTTGCAACAATCTCTGTTGGATTGATAGACTTCATAATTTCAGTGAGAAAGCCCTTAGTCTTAGAGAATCTCTCTATGACATAGATATTAGAATACACTCATTGTTTATTTCTAAATGTTGGAAGTAAACATGAATTCTGGAATAGACCTATCATAAAAAGTTATGATGGAGATATTTCAGATAGTAATCTAAAATCTTGTGGACTCTACTAAATTAAAAAATTAATGAATGGTTCATTAACATTTCTAATACTGAAATTAAACCTTAAAAGATCAATAGGAGACTGAAGATCATTTGATAATGATCTGGCATCAAGACTTGGACATTTGTCTGTTGATGTGATCAATAGACTAGTGAGAGATGAAACTTCATATTGTCTAAAGGTTGAAATCTTACATACTTGTGAATATAAAAGTATAAATGTCCAATACACCCTTCCTTGGAATGGTGTAAGATGTCAAGGTATTCAAGATCTCATACATATTGATGTATGTGAATCATCTATATCAGAATAAACACTATGGATATGTGATATCTATTGATGATTATTTGTGATATGAGATTTCTTCTCTTCATTTAGAAACCTTTGAAATGTTCAAAAGATATCACAAGTTTGGTTTAGAACCAAAGTTTGAAGGAAGATTAAATGAATTTGATCTAATCAAGGTAGTCAATACCTATTAGATGAATTCATGGAATACCTTATAGAGATATGAATATTATTTTTATCTCACTCCTCCTAATTAACCTAAACTCAAGAGAGTTGTAGGGAGATACAATTGGATCATGTATGACATGATTTGATCAATAATGATTTTTAGCATAATTACCTATTAGTTTCCAGGTATATATGTAGTAGAGACTACAATATATATCCTTAATAAGGTTCCAAGCAAGTAAGCTAGAATTTAGCACTTGAAAGTGCTACTTCATTAGAAAAATAAAGGATGGTATTGGATACCTACTTTGTGACTTTAAGATTCTTAAAAGATCTCATCTTTGAGAATATGATTCTTATAGGATGACTCTCTTAAGAATCAAGATGAAAATGAAGTAAAGGAACTCATTTAATCTTGTGATGATAATGAGGCTCCTAGAATCGGAAACTAAAAGGACAATTAAAGATGAAGTACTAATATCTCTTCAAATAAGTTTGAAGATGGATTCCATATGTCAGTTGAATCTGACAATGATCTAACTTCATATGATGAAGCTTCTAAAGATCATGACATGGAAAGATGGATATTAGCAATAAAGTCTATAGTAGACTTCATATACAAGTGTTGTCTATGGACCCTCAAGGATCCACCTATATGGATAAGACCCATTAAGATGTGAATGGATCTTCAAGAGAATGAGGGAACCTGATGAGAAGGTAGAGACCTTCAAAGCACGGTTCATAGCCATAAGCTGCACACCGAAGAGAAGACATCGCTTGCGATGAGGCTTTCTCTTCATTGACCATGCTTGAACCCATTAGAATATTGCTGACTATAGCTACACAACTTGACTAAGACATCTTCATGATGAAAATCAAGATTACATTCCTCCATGAATACCTCTTTGAGGATATTCACATGAAGTAGCCCCAGGGCTTCATGGTTGACGAAAGTAAGGTGTGCAATCTAAAAGAAAATCCTATGGACTCAAATAAGCTTCTTGTAGTTGGAACATTGGATCTAATGAATTCATAAATGTTATGATTTCAGATAGTATCTTGATGTACCATGTGAAGCTTAGTGGGAGTTCCATTGTGTTTATCGTGCTATACGTAGATGATATCCTAATCATTTGGAATGATATAAGGATAATAATAAGTGTTTTATAGACTGGCCATACCCTACATTGAGATATGATCTCAAGAATACCTCTTAGATCTTAGTTCTGAAGTTGTTCAGAAGCAAAGAAAAGAGGGTATTGGGATCGTCACATTAATGGTATACCTTGGACATTTCCATGAAAAATTCCAAGAAAGGATTCTTTCCCTCAAGATATGGTACTGACCTATCTAAAGAAATATCACTTCAAAGAGTTGAGGATGTGAATGCTAAAAGTGCTTGCCTTTGTGCATCCGTTTCAAGAATCCGGGTGTATGTTAGATGTGTACAAAAGCCAAATGTCTGCCATGCAGTGGGAGCAGTAAACGGTTACTAATCCTACTATGATGATTAAACACTTGATTGCAGTAATAACAATATCTTCAATGATGATGAAACTTAGAGATAGTGATCTCAAAGTCTTATCCTCAAAAGTTTAAGACCTTGTAGATAGTGATCTATAAGGGTCTTAACTATAGATATCTTAGGAGATAGAGAACTCTAGGAATAAAGGTATTCTGATAAGGATTATGGGCATACTAGTTATAATAATTATCTATATATAGTGCCAAGGACACTATAACAAAATTGAGTATTGGTTGCATAAGTTGCAACATTCGCATTGGATGCGAGCACTGTTACTAGGGGATATGCAAGTACCGTAAAAGGACTTGGCGTAGTCTCTTGGGAATAGAGTGACAGATCAGCTTACCTAGCTATTTTCTAAATAGCCTATGATTGTCACATGAGTGTGGGATTAAATGATTAAGCCCATTAATGGCTCTTTGGGCTAGTGGGAGATTGTCGGACATGCGAGCCCACGGCGAGCCATTATGCAATAAATGTTATTGCAAATATCATTCCCTGATCTGAAATGAAAAATAAATAATTTGCATAATAGGTCCCTTAGTACAATTAGGGTTATGTACCATGGCCATCTTAATGATCATACAGTTGTTGATTCAATTATTGAATCATAGAGGCTGGTGCTTGAATGAATATCTAAAGAGTTAGATTGAGGACTCGTCAAGCACCGTCAAATGATTGTTGAGAGATGATCTCTAGCCTGAGTAGGAGATGGCAATCCTTTCTCATTTAGGCTGATATATGACCGACCTCTTGATGCAGGTCCTCTGCATATGAATAGAGATTCGGAGGTGTCAGATTAGTTAGGTCAAAAAATTGACTTAACGAAATCGAGATAATCAAAATCATATAACGTAAGCTGTCACGATATAGGCACGCATCCTCTGACCAGAGACAGATGTGTTACTATATGTCTGAGTATGTACATTTGGCAGACCTATAGGTTTATGACATAACCAAGGTCTATACACCGGCGAGCTGGTGTGCATGTAAGGACATATGAGTAATATGATCTCTCAAAAGGATCATACAGGTTCACTTGTGAACCGGGAGACATGAGCTCACTCATAAGGTATTGGGACTGATCAAATTTCATGCATGGTCGTAACGCTTTGGAAGCATGACATGAATTTGAAGGTAAGATATATGCTTTGTGAAAGCATATGATCTATACCAAATCCCAAAAGACCAAGATTGAGAAACTTAGTGATCAAACCCTGAAGATGACAGTGTAAAAGTGATCTATGTCTTCAGGATGATCATAGGTCTTCCAGTATGAAGGATGTACAGGTATTGGGAATACCTGAGGGTGATGTGATCATAAACGATTGTATAACCATGACGCTTCCGTTCCGAGGGAGTGATGAAACAGGTTTGGATTTTAGTGACTCCTCTCAGTAGAGAAGTGACCTAATCTTAGTCCATATACTGGACATTGATCTGAATGAGATTCGGATGCAATGAGAAGATTAGGTTTACGGCCTTGATTAAATCAAGCATCTATGGGAGGTCCATGAGATCTGGATTTGAGATGTGATCTCAATATCCAAGTCACTATACGTGGAACAATACAATCGCATTGTCCTTATCTCCAAGTATCTGCGGAGAAATCACATTATTCTTGAAAGGGTTCAAGAATAATTCCATAGTTGAAATATATCTAAGCATTAAGAGAATGATAATTAAATATGATTTAATTATCTTGATGTATGTAGAAATTATCCAATATAATTAAATGTGATTTAATTATTGTGGATAAGAATAATATGGATAGCAATATCCAATTATTCATAACATATTATAAATGTGATTTATAATATATTAGAGAGAGCTAATTATAAATTATATTTGTTAATTAATTATTGATGTGCATTGGACACACATTATGTAATTAATTGAAAATGTAAATTATATTTTGTTTTGGGTTATGAATGTGATTCACAAATATCCAATGGTAAGATTGCAATATTCTCAAAATTAATTGTGAATTATTTTTTGAAGAAAAAATCACAACAAAAGTTGTTGGATATTATGGGAGAAATTCATGGAGATATGCAATCTCATCATATTACATGAGATTGCCTCCACCATGAGGACATGATGGACGGCTACCAATTCCCAAAAGGAATGTGGTAGTCGTCCCCCCTTTCCTTATGGGGAGTAATCTCCATGCTAATCTCTCCTTAATTGCTTGATCTAATTTAGGATTGAATTATATTTGGCATGTCAAATATATTTGATTTAAATTAGATTATTAGTTATTGGCTTTTACCAACAACAATCTTGACCATTGATTAAACATAAAACAATCTCATCCATTGATTTTATGTGTCCCATGGATTGAGATCCATGGATCCCAAAACCTTATAAATAGAGAGGCATGCCATGCTCTCTAATGTTATGCTTTTGGATCACATATCTCTCTCTCAATCTACATGTCAACCCTCTCCCTCTCTCCTTGGTGGCCGTCCACCAAACCCTAGAGGAGAAAGCCGTCGTCGCCCTCGCCACCGCGTAGCCGCTTCGACGTTCTTCAGTTCTCCATCTTCTTGGAGTGCTACGCTCGCGAAGAAGACATTCGATCTCGTACGACGAGATCAGGAGTTCACCGTGCTTGGATCAACTCGTTGGATTGCGAGGATCATGCGACTCATCCCCGCGCTCGCAAGCTTCTTCTCCGACGATTGGACTTGAGACAGGAGGTCTCTTTTCGTAGAGACTCGATCAACCACGCTTCAAGAGGTATTCCTTTATACTTGTTGTGGCTCTAGATGAAACGATCCGAGAATCATTCTTGGATCATGTGGTTTAATGGCATGAAAAAAATTTTAAATTCCGCTACATAGAATAACTAGTTCGACTAGTAGTTCTTCGTCGTATTCGATACGAAGCTCACGCTTCCGTGATGCGCTTGAGGATTATTCCATATCCTTCAATATATGCAGATATTTCTACCAAAGTATTCACCTTTATGTAGATAAAAACATGTTTAAAATTAAAAATTCCAACCCGTATATATGGCAGGTCATCCGGACTCCAAAATTGTCAAATTCCCAACTTCCTAATGTCATAAGTTCGCCACAGAAACTCCAATTTTACTCCACTCACCTTTAAAGTTCAAGAATTAAAATTCTCTAAATAATGAAGGTGGTTTCACCCAAGAAATAGTCCATTTGCAAAAGGTCGATTTTTGGACCTAAAAACACTGGGTTATTGGGTTATTTGTTTTATTCTATACTCAATCGGTTGAGCAATTTTTAATTATATTCTTGATACTGCAGTTTCTTTATAAAAAATACAAAATTAAATTCCTGATCAATATTTCAAATAAATCAAAAACTCATGAAAATACTTAAAAACGGCATTGAACATATATGTATTTATTAAATATGAATTATTAAAATCCACAAAAAATTCACTCAAGTCTTATATATTATTATCTAAATTTATAAAAATATAAAATTTGTACTTTGCAAAATAAAAAATATATGTCTTATTTATGCATTCCATTATACATGTATATATTAGTGTTTTATTTATATTACGCAACACGTGACACTATTTATATATGTATAAATATATTATAATTTAGATAATTTAATTATCTATATTTTCATCTATAAATTTGTTAAAAATAAATTTATTAATGATTGATTTCTAAATGTTTTCGGCGCTTGGAATTTTGTGATGCTGACATGTGTCAGCACCACAACCTTCTTCCTCAAGAACATTTTAGCCCTTTCTGCTATGCACTATATAAATATCCCACCTCATAATTTTCTAGCCTTCGAGTCACAACAAACCTCCGATCCACTCTATCCAATTTCAATATTAATCTACACTAACTTTTGCAACCTATTCAAACTATCCTAGAAACCCTTCTCCTCGCCTATTTAAGGAGCTCAACTCCTCCATTAAACAACAACTCTCTCAACTCCAGTTCATCCCCAACTAAATTTGCATCCAATTCCAGAGCTTAGAGTCTTCATTCATGGTGGTAACAACGCTGTGAAGACCTCCGAGCAACGACAGACGTGGAGGAGGAGGAGGTTCTAAGGCTTCATCTACGCCTTGAATCGCAACAGCTTCTGTTGTGTTCAGCTCCAGGTACTTACCGTTCTATTGAACCACGTCCTGGAGATCATATATCTCCAAATCTACATGTGACATCCTTCACTTTTCTTTTTTTAGTTGTTCATTCACCTCTTATTACAAATTTGGTTTGAATCTTTGTTTGGATTCCGTTCCATATGTAGTTTCCAATTCTTTAATTTGTTTCCAAATCATTTCTTTGATTTTTTTAGTTCAACAATCTGGATTCACATATGTTTTATAGCAATTCTATTCACTCCACTTAGTTTGGTTTATATCGAGTCCCTTTTCCCAATGTAACTCTCAAAATAAACAAGAAGTAAGCTTGTAGATCTGATCTCAGATCAACTCGTTTCAATCCATTATGAATTCTAGTCTGATCTGAAGTTAAATTCAACTATTTCGTTCAAGTCATTGTCTATAACGTCCAGTTTCGAATTGTGTGTTCATACTGTTTTAATACCGAAGTGATTCAAAAGGAATCGAGACTATTTCGATTTGCAGGATGCCATACATAACGTGAGCTTTAAAGAAAAGAGGAGATAACAAGAATCCCTAAATTTAGATCTTAACTAGCAGACTAGAATCAAGTTTGATTGAGAATCCATCTCCGAACACCTTGCTCACATCCATACAAATCCAGTTGTCTATGAAATAACGAAGGACATAAGCATCTGAATCTAAACCACCTAGAGTATCCCTCATTCAAGAAGCTGGACATCCCCATCGTTCAGAATAAATAATGACAACAACCCGCAATTATTTAGAAGATTCATCTCCTAACTTTCCTTATCTATTTTGTGTCCCAGGTTTTGATTTAAAGTCATAAACTGAATTTGATTCTAATTCGTGTCCAACACTTTCAGCTATTGGAGCATCTTGGAGGAACCCAAGCGAAACCCAACTCTTCTCCATCTTACACAAGAGTAGACCACCTTCCACTTGAAACCAATCGTGTGCAAGAACAGAAGAGGTACCACGATATGTACGCCCGCAACCACCACGAACAACCCTTTCCTCCCAAGTGTACTACATGTTGATGCATGTCCGGGATCGGTGGGCAAAATTGCATAACAGTCTTCTAAACCATCTCGAAGAGGTGGAGAAATCACATCATAAGCCCTCATCTTTCCATAATTCCAACGTGCCTCCAGAAGCTTCGGAAGTTGCAGATAAGCCCCCACATAAGGACTGAATTGCAAAGACTTTGCTTTTCTAGAACTTTTATTTCTTTTTCTTTCATTTGCACCTCTGCACTGTTTGGACCTTTGGACATTATTTTGTAGTAGTTTTTATTTGATTTTTGTAGGTGATGAATTCCCATTCATGCACTTTTATTCTTTCATTTTAGGCTCTGAACCCCTAGATAAATACATGAAAATAACACTAACATGCATGAATTAACATCTATGTATTGACTTGTAAATAATATATAAATACACACATTTTAACCCTAAATAAAAGAAAAAGAGATAAGAAAAGAAAAATAAAGGAAGTGTGTTTCATACTGACTGAACCTGAATACGAAACCAAGTCAACTGTTGATAAATTGAGTATGAACAAAGTAGGGGGAGATAGGGTGAAACAATGTACAGAAAACCCTAAAAATTCTAAGTATAATACTTTCTATATAGCTCATATTTATACCATTTTATTTAACATCATACACACCTCAAATAAATATATATTCAACATGAAACATGTACATAATAATGTATATAATATAATAAAAATATTGGTAAACTATATCATGCACATGTCACTCTGTATACTTAGTTGAAAAGGTCGTAAAAGGAACTTCATTAATCAATATGTTCTCCGTATGAACTCGAATCGAACCAAACTCACCTCCATTATATTTAACATTAAATTATCTATCCAATAAAGGTGATTTCATTTTAATCGGAGTTAAGATGCAAAAGTTGATTAATTGGGGCACATTGGTATCTGTACATATGTATTTTCAACCATATTAGTTATTATATATGTTTTTAATACCCCTATATTTATAAAATAATTGTGTGTATTATATAACACGTATTAAAGATAAAATGAATACTAAAACCACTTAAAATGCCAAAATAAATAAATAGATGTCAATATATATGTATAATTTATCTGCAAATGTAAAATACATGTAATTATGTGTATATATACATAAGTACATAAAAATTCCAAAAATATGTATAAATACCTATTAAATAATATTGTAAATAAATTATTTAAATTAGGCATCGTATATATAAACAACAAAATAATAATAATACAAATACATATTATATATGTATTAATATATAATATATTAATATATAGATAACAGTACCTGATATATTAGGTTGTAAAAATAATTAAAAATAATAATAAATTAGTTTATAAAATAATAAACATCTTTTATGTTTAAGCTTTATTTAGTCAAATCATTTGTTATTTTAATTTATTGTTTGTTTTATTTTCCTTTCTTTTCTCTTTTGTCTTTTAGCGCTAACGTGGCCCAATCATACATGCAGGATGTTGACCCCACGTGAACACCCCCTCCCCCTCCTCTTGCGGAGATATGTCAAAATGTCTCCCCTCCAACTTTTCATCGATTCTCCAAAATGAATTTTTCCTCTTTTGGTATCGACGCCTTCTCAATTCTGAAGATCGAATTATGCTCCTTTTCGCCCAATCCTTGGATCATGATCCCCTTCGCCAGATTACAACTAAACCATAATCAAAGAGAGCACCTCCAATTGTTGTTATATAATAATATCCTCTCTAGATTTTTGAACTTTTGAATCCTTTTTTCCACCCTTGTACCCCCTAGGATCTAGATCTGGAGTGTGAATCTTGTGATAGGAGGCGAGCCCTGTTGATCTAAGGGGCGGAGAAGGCGTTAGTGATCGGATTCACCCATCATCAGAGCTATTATGTTGGGTTCTTCCCAAGTCCTCTAGACCAGGTGAGGCACTTATCTTTACTGCTTTCGATTCATATTTAATTCAATACTGTAGATTAACCTTTTATTTAGTTTGATTTCACCGTTAATAGCTTAAAATCCCAAAATTTTCAATAGGTAGGAGCACTAGGCTCCAACCCTTGTTCCATGTGATCGAATCTCTGTTCCGACCTCCCATCACACACATCTTCTTACCCTTCAACTTATCCATCTTACATATCACTCCACTCACCTTGATTATGCAAGAATCAAGTCCACTGATCTTCCTCCTCCGATGTTCACTGGAGATCCATCTATCCCGCTCCTCTCGTCCTTATTTTCACTAATAAACCTATCGAGGAGTGTCACCTTCATGCCACAATCAATTTGGGTGTATGTCCAGCTCCAAGAGACCCCCATCTAGGGGTGATTCGATCCCAAGTTGGCAGTCACAGGTCACCATGCTTCAGCGAGCCTCCATGCCTCCTCTGATGAGGCCTAGACCCTTCTAGTGTACTTGCATCACCAGAGTACTCGCAGCAACCTTTAGGACCACTTCCGAGCCTTCGAGGTGGACGGAGAGTGGGGCGGCACCTGATCGAAGGAGCTAGGTGCCGATGTACTTCCTCGTTCTTACAGGGGCCCTCATAGCCATCAGATGAAGAACACCAGCCTAGGTCTTTCAGTAGACATTCGATTGTGAGCTTCAACCACTGACTGTCAGATCCTACATATGATCTCATATGTATCGCTGATCGTCGAATGGGTATCGACCCATCCTGGTCATCCATTACTTAAGTGAAGTGCATTGCACTGTCTGATCGCACACACTTCGAGGGTAAATTACATCCATACCCTCCTGTCTTGCAAGTTTTTGTTTAGTCCAATAACGTTGAAAACAAGTGTAATATTTGCAGGCACGTGGAAGCATTTGTTACTGTTACTTGTGTTTTAGTCTAATTCTGTGTGCCTAATGTGGTCCTCCACGTAAGGCGCTTAGTAGGCTGTTTACGGAACATATCCCTAAATTTCCAAGACTTGTTATGAAATGAAGCTATATTTTTGAGTATTTGCGTGTTAGTCCCTGCTAGATTTATATTAAATGTGAATTTAATTGGGGAAATCACAAGAATGCTCCATGAGTTGATTGAGATGTTACTGATTGCATGAAATGTTTGTTAATTGCAAATATGTCCTTCCTAGTGTGTATTTAATTGGATTTTGACTGGATAAATTGCATGCTATCTCCCTGGATTTGTGTTGAATATTGCAGAATGGTATGATAATTCTTATAAATTGCTATTAGGTCATTCCCATGCGGGTATTTAAGTGTGTTTTAATTGAAAATATTGTGTTGATTGCTTTAGAGTTGTTTTATTGTTACAAAATATATGATGTGTTTATGTAAATTACATTTGAGTCATTGTGTTTGGTTTTTAATCACACTTGATTTATTTAATTATTTTAATTGCATTTCTTTATCTAAAAATTATGGGAAAATTACTTTAAATACCTGGAGTTATTTTTGACCACATGTATTTTTCCTAAGGTATATAAAATTCTTTTCCAATTTATAAAAATACAAAACATGTTGTTTTTCACTATTTTGATTTATAAAATTCATAAAATATAATATAATCTAAAAATTACCAAAAAAAATAGTATGTAGACTTTATTATATTTTAACACATATACAAAAAACACTAAAAATACTAAATAGAGACCTAAAAAAATGCTAAACATCAAAAATCTTATTAAAAAATGTACGAAATTCTATAAAAAAAACCAAAAATAGTGTTTTCAAGTCATGAATTTTCCTTGTATTACGTAGTTTATTTGAAAAATTGTTAAGACGTAATCTGTTTTGGTAGATATTTTTAGGCCATTATCAATCTTATCAATTTACCGTTTGAATTGTTTTGAGTATTTCCATTTTTAAAAACTCATAGAATTTATAAGAATACTTTAAAAATACCAAAAATAGAGAAAAATATTTGAAAATCAAAGAATACGTTGTTTTATTTATTCTGGCTTTATCTCACTTATTTAAAAATGCAAAATACCTTTTATCTCTCTCACATATATTACCTTGTATTTTATTTTGAAAATCTAATTAAAGACACTTGCAAAATCAAAAACACATAAAAATATAAAACAAAATTAAAATTACATATTAATTAAAAATACACAGAAACAATTAAAAATCAAATATAAAGGGCATAAACCTGCAAAATACTTAATTACCATTAATTATTTAGCCAAATTTTGTCTCTACCCCAGTTTTGCTCTCATGGACCGACACTCTACCATACTTACACATATACATCTATTGTAGATTTAAAATAAATTTCTAACTCACATTCATTTCACACCTCGATTGATTTATCATTTGCATGGTGGGTTGATTGTTGATTAATTGCATTGATCAGTCGCCCCAGTGACTTGAGTGTCTGAATTGGTAGTTACACAACTACCATGGCAAGTCACAATTTTGGAGGGTTTCCATCATTGATTGATTTATTTTGATTTTCTGAAGATCACAATCATTTTGTATTTTCTTTGTGTGTTTCTTCGAGTACGTTGCTCGATTTTCATTCTCATCTCTATGTATATTATATCATTTACCTATATCAAATGACATATACATATTCCATCTATAAACTATTAGTAAATCGATTTTCGATCTATATTCTTTTATTTTGATAATTAAATAAAATAAAATCATTTTTTTCTCCAAATCTTGACCACAATATAGAATAGTATGCTACACTATACCCCACCTATTATATAGTATCAATGTTTTCCAAATTAATCAAGTTTGTGAAACAAATGAAAATTTTAAAATTTAAAATAAAATTTTCAAATTTGAAAACCAAATAAAAATTGATAAAAAAAATAAAAGAAGTCATGAAGAAGAAAATTAATCACAAAATTGATCTTTAATCCCAAGTATACTTTCCCCACCTTGTGTTCGACCTAGGGACACTTGCATGGTTAATATCAAGTGAAGAGAGATATAAATTTTTTGTATCCATTTATTATCGCACTTACAGAAGGATATTGTATGATCCTTAAGCGCATCACGAAAGTGTGAGGATCGCATCATATGCGATCAGGAGCGACTAGTCGTACTAATTGCTCGATGCAGCGAAAATTAAAACTTTTCATGTGACGAAACCACATGATCCAAGAACACTTCCTGGATCGTTTCGTATAAACCACAAACAAGTAATAGGATTACCTCTTGAAGTGTGGTTGCGATCGAGTCTCTAAACGAAGAGACTTCCTGTCTCAAGTCCGATCCGACGGAGGAGATGCTGGCGAGCGTGTTGATGAAACACGTGATCCTCGCAATCCATGTTGATGATCCAAGCGACAAATCTCCTGATCTTGACACACGAGATCCAACGTCTTCACGAGCGAGGCGCGCCGAAGGAGACGGAGATTCACGAGCAATCGAACCGGTAGCATAACGACGATGCTGCGGCGATGGAGACTCTCTCTAGGGCATCCATGGTGGATGGACATGAGAGAGGAAGAGAGAGGACGTGTATATAGAATGAGAGAGAGAGAGAGCCTTGTGTTTTCTCATTAGCATATAAAGAGCAACGGGTGCTCTTCTATTTATAATATTTTAGGATCTTTGGATCTCAATCCATGGGCAACACAAATCCAATGGCTCTCATTGATTTGTGTTTCTTTTAATGGCTAAGATTTTATTGGTAAAAATTAGCAACAGTTAATTTAATTTAGATTAAATATATATTGATAAATCAATATGATTTAATCCCAAATTAAATCAATCAAGCATGGAGATTATGGAATGAAGATTGCCTCCTTCCATAATATGGGATTTGGTGGCAATCTCATGTAATCTCATGATATCTCATGAGATTATATTATTCCATGGAAATCTCCAAGATTTACAACAACACTTGTTGTAAATTATTCAACAAAAATAACTCATAATTATTTTGTGAATATTGCAATCTTGTCATTGGAAAATTGTGAATCACATTCACAACCCAAAATAAAATGTGAATTACATTTTCAATTAATTGTCCAATGTGAATACAATTCACATTAACATTTAATTAACAAATGTAAATTACAAATAGCTCTCTCTTATATATTATAAGTCACATTTATAATATATATGATTAACATGGATAGTACTATCCACATTATTCAATATCCATGATAATTAAATCACATTTAATCATCTTGGATCTCTATTCTCATGTTCCCAAATAATATGAATCACATTCACATTATTTACATCTTTGATAATTAAATCACATTTAATTCTCTAATATAACTCTCTTTGTGAATCAAATTCATATTATTCATGATAATTAAATCACATTTAATTATCCATTTTGTCAATGCTCGGATACTTATATCTGCAACGAAATTATCCTGAACTCATTCAAGGATTATGCGCTTTCTCTGCGGATACTTGGAGATAAGGACATGGTGATTGTATTGTTCCATGTATAGTAACTTGGATATTAAGATCAGATCTTAAATCCAGATCTCGAGCCTCCCATAGATGTTTGATTAAATCAAGACCGCAGATCTAATCTTCTCATTGCATTTGAATCACATTCAGATCAATGTCCAACATTTGGACCAAGATCAGATTACTTCTCTACTGAGAGGAGTCACTAAAATCCAGACCTGTTTCATCACTCCCTAGGAATGAGAGCGTCGTGGTTATACAATGTTTATGATCACATCACCCTCAGGTATTCCTAATATTTATACATCCTGTATACTGGAAGACCCTGAATAATCATTAAGTGTAAAATCAATTTTACATTGTCTACTTCAAGGATTTATCATTAAGTTTCTCATTCGGTCATTGGGAGTTGGTATCGATCATATACTTTCTAAAAGCATATATCATACCTAGGCGTTGAACATATACTTTCCAAAAGTATATATCAAACCTTACAAATTCAGTCAAGCTTCCAAAGCGAGACGACCGCGCGTGGAATTTGATTCCTCCCAATATCTCATGAGTGAGATCATGTCTTCCGGTTCAGTAAATGAACATGTATGATCCCTTTGAGAGACCGTATTACTCATATGCCCTTATATGCACACCAGCACGCTGGTGTATAGACCTTGATTAGGTCATCAACCTATTAGTCTGCCAAATGTACATAATCAGACATATAGTAACACAACTGTCTCTGGTCAGAGGATGCGTGCCTATATCATGACAGTATACGACATAGGACTTTGGTTATCTCGATCTCATTAAGTCAACTCTTTGACCTATAACACCTCTGAATCTCTATTCCTATGTAGAAGACCTGCATCCAGAGGTCGATTAGATATCAGCCTTCAGAGAAAGGATTGCCATCTCCTTCTCAGGCTGGATATCATCTCTTAATAATCATTTAACAATGCTTGATGAGTCATCAATCTAACTCTTTAGATATTCATCGTAGCACCAGCCTCTATGATTCAATAGTTGAATCAGCAGTTGTATGATCATCAAGATGGCCATGGTACATAACCCTCATTGTACTAAGAGACCTATTATGCAAATTAGTTATTCTTCATTTCAGATCAGGGAATGATATTTGCAATTACATTTATTACATAATGGCTCGTTGTGGGCTCGCATGTCCAACAATCTCCCACTAGCCCAAAGAGCCATTAATGGGCTAATCATTAAACTCGCACTCAAGTGACAATCATAGGCTATTTAAGAAAATAGCTAGGTAAGTTGACCAGTCACTCTATTCCCAAGAGACTACGCCAAGTCCTTTTACGGCACTTGCATATCTTCTAGTAACAGTGTTCGCATTCAATGTGAATGTTGCATCTTATGCAACCTATACTCAATTTTATCAGTTCTAGTGTCCTTGACACTGCAGCTTAATAATTAATATAACCAGTATGTAATTATCCTTATCACAATACTCTTATTCCTGGAGATCTCTATCTCCCAAGGCATTTGTAATTAAGACCTTTTAGATCTTCATATAGAAAGTCTTAATTTCTTGAAGATAAGATTTAGAGATCACTATCTCTAAAGTCTTGTCATCTTTGAAGATATTGTAATTACTGCAATCAAATGTTTTGGTTACATATTAGGATTAGTAACAGTTACTACTCCCACTGCATGGCAGACATCTAGCTTTCGTACTCATTTAGCATACACTCAGCTTCTCATAACCGATGCACAAGGGCAAACAGTTATAGCATTCAGTTCCTCAACTCTTTGAGGTGTCATTCCTTCAGATAGGTCAGTACTATATCTTTAGGGAAAGAAGCCTTTCTTGGAATTTTCCAGAAAATGAAAATGGCCAAGGTGTACTATTAATGTGACGGTCACAATACCCTCTTTTCTTTGCTTCTGGACAACTCAGAACTAAAATCTAAGATGTATTCTTGATATCATATCTGAAGTTGTGGAACAACCAGATTATGAAACTTATTATTATCCTTATATCATTTCAAATGATTAGGATATTATCTACATTTAGCATGATGAACACAATGACACTCACACTAAGCTTCACATGGTTCATCAAGATTCTATCTGAAATCATAACATCTATAATTTCATCAAATCTTATGTTCCAACAACAAGAAGCTTATTTGAGTCCATAGACGGAGTTTCTTTAGCTTTCACACCTTGCTTTCCTCAATCATGAAGCCATGGGGATACTTCATATGAATATCCTCGAAGAGGTATTCATAGAGGAATGCAATCTTGACCTCCGTCTTAAAGATGTCAAAATCAAGTTGTGTAGCTATAGTTAGCAATATTGCGATGGTTTTAAGCATGGTCACTGAAGAGCAAGTCTCATCGCAAGTGATGTCTTCTTTTCGTTGTATAGCTCATGGCTATGAACCGTGCTTTGAAGGTCTCTACCTTCTCATCAGGTTCCCTCTTTCTCTTGAAGATCCATTTACACCTTAATGGGTCTTACCCATATAGGTGGATCCTCGAGGGTCTGTATACAACATTTGTATATGAAGTCTACTTTAGACTTTATTGCTAACATCCATCTTTCCATGTTATGATCTTCAGAAGCTTCATCACATGAAGCCAGATCATTGTCAGACTCAACTGACACATGAAATCCATCCTCAAACTTATTTGAAGAGGTATTAGTGTTTCATCTTTTATTGTCCTTTTAGTTTCTAATTTTAGGAGCCTCATTATCTTCTCAAGACTAAATGAGTTCCTTTACTTCATTTTCATCTTTATTCTCAAGAGTCTCATCATCTAAGAATCACATTCTCATATATGAAATCTTTTAAGAATCTCAAGGTCATAAAGTAGGTATCCAACACCATCCTTTATTTTCCTAATGAAGTAGCACTCTCAGGTGCTAAATTCCAGCTTATTTGCCTGGAACCTTATCGAGGATATATATTGTAGTCTCTAATACATATATTCCTGGAAACTAATAGGTAATTATGCTAAAATTCATCATTGATCAAATCATGTCATACATGATCTAATTGTATCTCCCTACAACTCTCTTGAGTTTAGATGTATTAGGATGATTGAGATAGGAATGTCATTCCTTTCTCCATAAGCTTTTCCATGAATTCATAGGTACTAACTACCTAGATTAGATCAAATTCATTTTCATCTTCCTTCAAACTTTGGTTTTTAAGCCAAAATTGTGAAATATCTGAACATTTCAAATCTTTCTAAGGTCAAGAAAAGAAATCATATATCACAAATAATAATCGAATTATATCACATATCATCAATGTTTATCATGATATAGATGATCTGCATACATCAATATGTATGAGATATTGAATACCTTGGCATCTTAATCCATTCTCAGAGAAGGGTGCTTTGGACATTATTACTTTGAATACAATATTCACAGGTATGTAAAATTTGAAATTTTAGACATTCTAAAGTTTCGTCTCTTACTAATCTATTGATCTCATCAACAGACTTATGCCTAAGGTTTGAAGCCTGGTCATTATCAAATGATCTTCATCCTCCTATTGATCTTTAAAGGTTTAATTTTCAGTATTAGAAATGTTAATGAACCATTCACTAATTTTCTAATTTTGTTAGAGTTTACTAGATTTTAGATTACTATCTGAAATATCTCCATCATAACTGTTTATGATAGGTCTATTGCAGAATTCATGTTTATTTCCAACATTTAAAAATAAACAATGAGTGTATTCTAATATCTAGGTCATAGAGACATTCTCTAAGACTAAGGGCTCTCCCACTGAAAATATGAAGTCTATTTGTCAAACAGAGATTGTTGCACCAATTGAATCAATATCCATGTGGATGACTATTAAACCTTAAGATCAAAATTTCTAGTCTTTTAAAAACATATGCAACCAATTGCAAATGTCACTAGAAGAATGAGATACAATTATTAGACTTTGATCTTACCAAATAAGAATGTCAATTTCAATGATTATATGTAGATGTAGATTATTCCGATGCATCATCTGCATCCTTCTCTAAGGATCCTAGATAGACAAGATAGTCACACTATCAGTACATCGACTTATTGCAGTATTGACATTCATCCAACTATTTGGATGTCATATGGAAGTCATAGAAGTATAGTCAACTCTTTGACTTTCATTCTTACTTGGGTCAAACCCATGCTTCCACTGCGCTCCCTTTATCTATAAACAACCATTGTTTAAGACAAAGGATCTCTTATATTGAATTCAAAAGATTTCAATATAAGAGCATTTCAACATTTATCCATGCTTCATTTCAATTTATACAATATGAATATTATGGAGCTTCATGAAAGACTGGAGTATAGACAGTAGAATGATGGCATTCATCATATCTACAAACATCTTAACTCTTAAAGAATTTTGGTTCAGCGGGTACTCAAACAATTTGAATACATCATCTCTTATAGAACCATCATTCTGCATGATGCAGAGAACCATGTCATTCATGATTAAATGTCGAGAGCACATATGCATGCTAGAACATCTTCTTAGAATTTTATAAGGATTATTCGACAATTACGATCATCATCGATATGTCACTTCCAAAGTACATTCGATGAGAGATCAAGACTATAGAGACATACAAACCCTAGGGTTGTAGTTCTATTGTCTATTTAATTGTCACTCCTCATTATTATGAGGAAACTTGCACATTGAAACCACATACAATATGTGTCCAACTGTAAGTACAATATCTTAATCATGGATCCAATCCATGATATTTTACCGGTTATCATTGAGTATAGTATTGAGTGGGTTTAATGAAGGATTATCTGAAATAAGAAATTTGCATAAATATATGTAATTATACATTTTTACTTTGATTTAGGAATTTTTATATCAAAGTTGTCTTGCCTTGTCAACACTGAAAGTTCATTCCCTTAATCACTTTCGATGTAAGAGATATACTTACCATTATTTCTCAGCAAGATCTGGGATTCCTTCCTTATCCTTGTCACATCCCAATAATATGAGAACCTGTAACTCGGATAAAAAGAAGCAGGAACATATTCCGCCTTGCAAGTCCAACCTGCATTCCCAATTCGGTCTTTAACACCCAGGCCCACCACCCCTAAGGTGATGTTGACCCGTCATTAATTGAACCAACCGTCAACACTTGCTATGCGCAATCTAATATCGCCCCAATAATATGAGGACCCGATATTGGGGTCACTACGCATACGACTTTACTCTTTCCAGAAGTAAAGAGCCCGATCCAGATGCGCTTGCATATAGGCGTTGTCACTTCGGACAGGCATCTCCTACATATAATCCCTGACGACAGAATCCTTTGCCTTGACGGGAGACCATGGATGTCACTTATGTGATCCTTCATATCATATTCAAATTCTAATTAATCATTATGAATCATATTCATTATGATTAATTATTCCATGGAAATAACAACTCTATTCATAATAGAGTGTTTTAGTTTTAATTGGATTCCAATTAATCTAATCATATTAAATTAATGATCCAATTATTATCCAACAAACATTCTTTATATTGTTACTTGAATTATGGTATTATCTCAAATACGTAATATTTCACAATTTAATAATTAGAAAAATACACTGTGATCTCTCCTACATTATCGAGTCCCTACCCGCTGTCATGGCCAATACCGACGGGAGTGGGACAGATCGTACATGGTGTAACCTGCTACCCCAACGGTTCCCGACTAGACACCATATCCACCTCGGGAAAAGATAATGCCAAATTGATCATTGTGTACTTGAGATTATAATCGGTTCTTCAATCGAAGTTATACCATATATAATAATAATTAAAATATATTTTATTAACATTACAATGAGATTTGCTAAAAAAATCCTAAATCCTATTCAGCAACATTATTTGTTGGAAAGTGGATTGTGTAGCCAATTGTGATCTAGATCATATCTAATCAATTATTGGTTAAGGCAATGTCATTTAAGGTAATATTTATCATCAAATATTTCACAAATATTTATCTATAATTATTCAAGGAAATTAAACCATTTAATTTCATTAATTAATTAAATGATAATCACAAGATTCTTGATTAGGAAAGTAATTTCCAGCAGTGACCCTCACTTATATTAGCATATCTCAATCAATTTAAATCCAAATGAAGAAAAGTAAGTTTCTAAAGTTTGCTAATTTGATTTACAACAGAACCTAAGTGATTTGCACGCATTTCTAAGCGTTTCAAATCCGCAATTAACTCCTTAATTACGTTAAGATTCGCAGTCCCCGAAAAAGTGGATGCATGTTCACTAATTTGATCATAACTTGAGCAAACGGATTCGAAATCACGCAAACTCAGATCATACAGTTTCCTTATTTGATGGGGAACAAAATCCAAATTTTATTTTCGTATTTAAACAATTTAAAAATGGCCGAAAATAATCACAAAATAGAGACGTGAAAAAGAAATGCGATAAAACTTCCGCAACCCTAACGAACCCAAGTCGGCTTAGGTTTATGGATCATATCTGAAACCTTCAACAACTTGGCTCTGATACCACTTGAAGGATATTGTATGATCCTTATGCCCATCACGGAAGTGTGAGGATCGCATCGTATGCGATCGGTAGCGACTAGTCGTACTAGTAGCTCGATACATCGGAAATTAAAAATTTTCATATGACGAAACCACATGATCCAAGAACACTTCATGGATCATTTAGTCTAAACCACAAACAAGTAATAGGATTACCTCTAGAAGTGTGGTTGTGATCGAGTCTCTAAATGAAGAGACCTCCTGTCTCAAGTCCGATTCGACGGAGGAGACGCTTGCGAGCGAGTTGATGAAACACGTGATCCTTGCAATCCACGTTGATGATCCAAGCGGCGAATCTCCTGATCTCAACACACGAGATCCAATGTCTTCTTCACGAGCGAGGCGCACCAAAGGAGATAGAGATTCACGAGCAAACGAACCGGCAGCATAACGATGACGTCGCGGCGATGGAGACTCTCTCTAGGGCATCCATGGTGGACGGCCATGAGAGAGGAAGAGAGAGGGCGTGTATATAGAACGAGAGAGAGAGAGAGAGAGCCTTGTGTTTTCTCATTGGCATATGAAGAGCAAGGGGTGCCATTCTATTTATAATATTTTGAGATCCATGGATCTCAATCCATGGGCAACACAAATCCAATGGCTCTCATTGATTTGTGTTTCTTTTAATGGCTAAGATTTTGTTGGTAAAAAACAACAATAATTAATTTAATTTAGATTAAATATATATTGATAAATCAATATGATTTAATCCTCAATTAAATCAATCAAGCATGGAGATTATGGAATGAAAATTCCATCCTTCCATAATATGGGATTTGGTGGCAATCTTATGTAATTTCATGATATCTCATGAGATTATATTATTCCACAGAAATCACCAATATTTACAACAACACTTGTTGTAAATTATTCAACAAAAATAACTCATAATTATTTTGTGAATAATGCAATCTTACCATTGGAAAATTGTGAATCACATTCACAACCCAAAATAAAATGTGAATTTTATTTTCAATTAATTGTCCAATGTGAATCTAATTCACATTAACATTTAATTAACAATGTAAATTACAAATAGCTCTATCTTATATATTATAAGTCACATTTATAATATATATATATATATATATATATGATTAACATGGATAGTGTTATCCACATTATTCAATATCCATGATAATTAAATCGCATTTAATCATCTTGGATCTCTATTCTCATGTTCCCAGATAATATGAATCACATTCACATTATTTACATCTTTGATAATTAAATTACATTTAGTTATCTAAGATAACTCTCCTTATGAATCAAATTCATATTATTCATGATAATAAAATCACATTTAATTATCCATTTTGTCAATGCTCGGATACTTATATCAACAATTAAATTATCCTGAACTCTTTCAAGGATAATACGCTTTCTCTGCAGATACTTGGAGATAAGGACATGACGATTGTATTGTTCGACGTATAGTGACTTGGATATTAAGATCAGATCTTAAATCCAGATCTCAGGCCTCCCATAGATGCTTGATTAAATAAAGACCACAGATCTAATCTTTTTATTGCATCTGAATCACATTCAGATCAATGTCCAACATTTAGACCAAGATCAGATTACTTCTCTACTGAGATGAGTCACTAAAATCAAGAATAATCACGAAGCGTCGTGGTTATGCAATCGTTTATGATCACATCACCCTCAGGTATTCCTAATACTTGTACATCCTGCATACTGGAAGACCTAGAATAATCACAAAGTATAAGATTAATTTTACATTGTCTACTTCAAGGATTTATCATTAAGTTTCTCATTCGATCATTGGGAGTTGGTATCGATCATATACTTTCTAAAAGCATATATCATACCTAGGTGTTGATCACATACTTTCCAAAAGTATATATCAAACCTTACAAATTCAGTCAAGCTTCCAAAGCGAGACGATTGCGCGCGGAATTTGATTC
Source organism: Ottelia alismoides (assembly GCA_037367405.1). Classification (NCBI taxonomy): domain Eukaryota; kingdom Viridiplantae; phylum Streptophyta; class Magnoliopsida; order Alismatales; family Hydrocharitaceae; genus Ottelia; species Ottelia alismoides. Next base: position 875,904 of record JAZKJV010003519.1, read on the forward strand.
TTCCCAATATCTCATGAGTGAGATCATATCTTCCGGTTCAGTAAATGAACCTGTATGATCCCTTTGAGAGACTGTATTACTCATATGCCCTTATATGCACACCAGCGCGCTGGTGTATAGACCTTGATTAGTTCATCAACCTATTGGTCTGCCAAATGTACATACTCAGACATATAGTAACACATATGTCTCTGGTCAGAGGATACGTGCCTATATAGTGACAGTATACGACATAGGACTTTGGTTATCTCGATCTCATTAAGTCAACTCTTTGACCTATCTTATCTAACACCTCTGAATCTCTATTCCTATGCAGAGGACCTGCATCAAGAGGTCGGTTAGATATCAGCCTTCAGAGAAAGGATTGCCATCTCCTTCTCAGGCTGGAGATCATCTCTTAATAATCATTTGACGGTGCTTGATGAGTCATCAATCTAACTCTTTAGATATTTATCGTAGCACCAGCATCTATGATTCAATAATTGAATCAAAAGATGTATGATCATCATGATGGCCATGGTACATAACCTAAATTGTACTAAGGGACCTATTATGCATATTAGTTATTCTTCATTTCAGATCAGGGAATGATATTTGCAATAACATTTATTGCATAATGGCTCGTCGTGGGCTCACATGTCCAACACTTACCTAGTCTCTCTCTTGTTTCTTTTGATCATGCTCTCTTAAGATATGCTATATCCAATGACCTTCGTAAGAGATGCGAAGGGATGTGTTATCAACTACGTATATAATGTACAAATATCATATCTCTCTTTTTTAATGTCACCTAGTTCTTAATTATAAAAAAATCTAAAAATATATTAAAGTTTAAGTATATATCTATTATTTTGTTTTTTTATTATTTTTATCTAAATAAACATAATAAATAATGCAAACAAAAAGTTGGATATTTTTACCACTAAAAAATGGACTTTGTATTTGAGGTCTTTTGAGTTCGCTTCCTTCACAAAATTTGTAATATCTCGTCAAGACGAACAACTTTCATGAAGTTTTTTAGGTCATTTGATATTTTATTTATAATTTTCTTTTGATTGTATTTTTTGAATTATGTAGAATCTGTAGGTGGCAACTCCCAATGTTGCCACACATCGCATCTCATCTCTTACCCCGCCCTTTATCTCTATTGTTGGATCATGTCCATTCCAATGTCCAATTCCATTTCCACCCTAATCACATTGACAGCCCACGTGTCTCCATCGTCACCCTCTGATCTGGGATGATCCAACATCATGGGATTCATCTTCCGCCAGTCTCGCCAAATCCTATTTTTAGTTGTTGTATGAGCATGCATGATTTGATGATAACAAACTTATGTAGATAGACAAAAGTTGTGCAGTTAGTTTAAAGTTGGGTTAAATGCAGGAAAGATACTGGACCAAGAACAAGCTCAAGCCCAAGGAGCTTGTGCTTAAGTGAAGAAGAAGCTAAGAAACTCAAATGGGTTCAAAGCTAAGGAACTCCAACTCATGCTCAAGAAAGGATCTCAAATCTCAAGAAGACGACGACATCTTTCCTTTTATTGAGTCTTACATTTTGTGATTGTCTTTCATTATAAAAGATCTCAAGAATCATGCATTTTGCATTTCAAAATTTGACTTTGACTTTCAGTTCAAAGTATCCAAATGATCGATCATCAAGTTTTCACTGATTGATCGTATTTTTGAATTCTTACCAACATCAAATTTTCACTGATCGATAATGTTTCTGATTTCTGATTGATCATATTTTTGAATTCTAGTTGATCGTCAAGTTTTCATTGATCGATCATATTTTTGAATTCTGGTCGTTCATCGAATTTCATTGATCGATCATTTTTTGAATATTGCATTTCAAGAAAATATTCAGTGCCATTCAGCCTCCAACGACTATGGGAATCTGAGTCCTATAAATATGGCCCACACCTCACTTATTCAATACACAACAAGAGCAACAAATTTGGTTCTCTCTATTGTATACTTTGAGAGAAATATCTAAGAGTTATTTTCTACTCCACTCTTCACTCCTACAGTCCCGATGTTCTACGATAAATTCTTACGAGCACACTCCTCTCTCTATAAGATTGTTTTAGTTGTTGCCTCATATTTTTTACTGCATGTTTACTTATGATAGTGAGGTTGGTGGTTTTGTTCACATGTATAGAGTCGAGTTGACTGCGTAATCAACTCAGATCGTAATACAATCGAGTTGCTTGTGGAAGCAACTCAGGTTAGTGGAAGACCCGTGTTGGGTAGGTCAAAAGCCTGAGTCAGAAATCTCAAGTTGTGATTTTTACCCAGGAGGGTTTACACATTAAATACATGTGCACCAATACATTAGCTTATTATTTTATGGTAAAAAGTTCTGCATAATAATGTGATTGTTTGAATTTATTATCTGTAGTGATTCATGTCATATTGTCCAATCCACCACACCCATCAACATATGTCCTCAGGGAAACCAATGCCTCTCTCATCAACAAATACCTCCAACCAACCCTACAAGCATAGCCAGCCCTCGTCCAAGCACTAAGCCCTAACCACCATCTCCGATGTTTTCGCTTGAACCCTAAATGCCCAATTAAACCCATCGTCTCCCCCGTCATCTCTGAACATCTGCCAAAAGAGAGAATAGAAGCTTCATCTCCACGGATGCACCAATGACAGTGAGCCTTCCTTTGTAGTAGCGATGACGAGCACCTCACATGCGACGTCATCCAGGGTAGACCTCTATGCGAAGCTTTCTATGACTCTCGCTCAGCTTCATATCTCTATCACTATAGTTATTCAGGACGATTATTAAGGTGTAATCTACAACTCCTCAACCATTCCAGCGATCCATCTCCAGGTAAGTACTCTTTCACTCTCTTATCTTTCTTTTCTTCTATTTCATCTTCATCCTCTTTCTGTCTGTGCCATGTTCTCTACTCTTTGTTGTCTCTTTTGAGTCCCAGTACCATCAAATCGTGACCGTTGATAACACCTCATGTCTCCCCCTCCCCCCTCTAGCCCATCCGCTCAATAACTTTCAACTCTGACCACCATTGTTGGAGATTTGCTCCCATCCAACCGAGTACGTGAGGTAGTTTCATCCACCATCTACGCGACACACCCGAGAATATAAATCCTTCAATATGGAGTCAACTTGTTCCCTTTTCATACAATTCTATACCTCAATCTAGAAGCTTTGATAAAACCTGCAACTTCTGTTATCGGAGCAAGGCATCAACAGTAGAAGCAACAAGCCTTTCTTGGGGAACGAAGCAGAATTGCCATCACTCGAACACATCGAAGACTTACCTTCCATTGGCTGAGTTGAAAGGAGAAGGGGCTCCACCTTTCTTTTTCCAGTCCTTTGAGGAGACCTTGCCTTTACCTATATTCAGCCGCAACATCTCTTAACCATCAAAAATTTGTCGGAGATTCACTCCATTGTACCGGAGCCTCTCATAGCACACCTCCCCATATCCATTCACAGCTTTGTACCCACCAGAACATGACCATCATCACCTTGGATTATTGACATTAGGCATCCATCACATCTCTCTTTAATTTCGTGCATCCAACGTTGAGCGTCGACACATCGAACCACCCTTGGAGTACCTACAGTTGCCCCTTCACCATCCATGAGCAGCAAATTATCGTACTTGATCCAAGAAGAAGGTGAAACAACACCTTCATCAGCTCTACCTTCTCTTCTAGAGCATCGACTTAAAACACCTCCAGACCGAGTCATCTCCGTCAAGTAATCACCGCCATCGAAGCATCATAAGCTCTTTCAGGGTTGTTGAATCTACTTCGAGCCTCGACCGTTAAACAACTCCACATACTTCCATTGTAGCGGTCGACGTCGAGGCTAACCTCCACCGAATATCATCCCCTATTATAGAATCCCCAGCGACCACGTGTCAACTTCTAATCTGCACGATCGAACCCCTTGAGTTGATCTTCACCAACATTCTCTACTATCAAATCACATGAGGATCATCAAGTGAACGGGGGTACTTGTGAATATCTATTACGTATATTAAAGCAGAGTTTTTTTCTCAACTAATGGATACATGGATGGTGTCTTTGCTCTCCTTTTTGTCTCTCCTCCCCCCATCTTATCCCTACGATCTCTCTCTGTCTCCCTCCCCGGTCTATTTAATATTTAGTCCAATTATACATTTATTATTTGTATTGTAGTAATAAAAAATATTATTTAGAATAATTTATTTATTTACTGATACGTACATTTAAAAATATGTGTAATATTATCAATCATAATAATAGATGTATTTTTTCAAATACTTCGTTAAAATGTACGATAATGATTCATAATACATGTATTATTATGGATTCAAGTACTTAAGTGCAAATGATTATGAATCATAAACATATATGTATTACTATTAATCATAATAATAATGTATTCAAAACAATCCACGTTTTAATCAATATATGTAGCCACATGATCGAAATATGTTCTAAAGTCGGTGGAAGGACACGTTGCAACTCCTCACATTCCACCCACCCAATCTCTCCACTCTCCATGCAATTAATCTTGAAACCTCCCAATCTCTCCTTTTCTCACCCATGTCTTGTTGACTACATAAATGCCCCTCGAGCACCTTTCTTTTATTGTATTTTTATTTTCCTATGGGACCATGTATTGAGCAATATACTAGACATCCAATGTTTATCTTTTTTAAAATCTAAAATCTGCATGATATTTATCAATTAATGCTATAAAATAATATATTTTTATTAGATTTTTATGTTGTGTGACGGATTTATTAAGATTAAAATGGTGTAAGCCGGCATATTTTACCCATCTTTTTTCTTGAAATTGGTTACAAACTACATATTGCTTTGAAAATTCCCCAAAAATCATATTTGGTAGACTTAATAGTGCAATAATTTATGCTAAAAATGTTGAATTTACATGCTTTATGTTTCAATAAAACTAATTGATAGGTAATTCTGATAACTGGCTTTTAATTAATTCATATATTGGTATTCTACATAAATACAAAGTTCCATGAATGGCTAATTGTAAATTCTATTTGTAAACAATTTAGTTTGCAAACACATCGAGTGGTTGATTTATAATAACTAATTTGCTACAAATTGCCTTATTTTACTAGAAATCCATAAAAATTTCGCATTTTACTAAAAAGACCAAAAATATAATAAGTGCATTTAATCTATTAAAGTTTCATACTTTTGTTTTTTTAAACCTAAAAAGATCATTCATTTTCATGCATGTATTTTAATTCATAAAAAATTAAAAATACCTTTTGATGTAGTGTATGATATCCCTTTCCTAGAAATTTACCATTTTACCAATTTACCATTTTCCTAGATAATTTGGAAGTCATACATTGTTCATTTAACCTAATCTTTCACATTTAATTTTTAGTTGCTCAAAATCATTTTCTAAAATATACAAACATCTTCCTAAGCTATGTAATTGTATTTTAGGACCCGAAGGCATTTTTCTTCCATTGTTCCTATCGAAAATATTTGCACAATTACCCTTATATATGTTTACATAGTTACACCTAGATTTCAAAACATGGTGCATGACATTGCATCTTGTTTCACCTTTTACATTTCGTATTTCCATTTCCATTTTACGTTAAATTTGTAAAAAATCCTCTTCGAAAACCTAAGTCTCTTTATTGTTTGAATCAAATCTAGGCTACATTTTTGCATCCTAGAGTCGACATTGGGTCTTACATGAGTAAAATATGTTCAGATCATTCACATCACTTAATCGATTTATATGTGTGCGTGGTTTTGATTGTGATCTTTTCGCACCTATGACGAGCCGTAAATTTAGCCCTTTAATAGTGTAGGATTAACACTCAGATCGTCATTGCAGTCGGGCTAAATTTGGTCCGTCAAAAACCATCTAATTAATATATCAATAAAATCAAATGGTTGTATATATATTTTATTTGGGCAAGCCCAAGATCGAACTCAGGGACACGAGCCTCTCTCATCCTATTAGACTCTTATTAGTTTAACTAAGTGTTGGATCAATAAATAGCAGGTCAATAAATGCATGAAAACAAGACTAGATGCATTAAGTAAACATGAAACTATGCATTTTTTTATCATGCAAATGGATGTGATGAAATGCAACACAAAAATATGCCTGAATTACAAGAATACTTGAGCCATTTAATCACAAGTCAAAACATGGTCAATTAATGAAGCTACTTTCATTTATGTAAAAATAAGGCATGAGAAGCATTACACAAAAGACACCTAATCAACAAAATAAAACATCAAATCTCATAGTGTCAAATTTGAAATGCAAGCATACCATCTAGAAGACAATGAAAAGAGCTTCAAAACGCCACTGAAATCGACTCAATCGGAGCTAGGATGCTCAAGATATGCACAAGTGAAGCCAGGGGAACAAATGCAAGAAAACATGAAAAATAAATAGCAAACAGGTCCCTGGGAGGGACTAAAGAGCAATTAAAAGAAAGTTCGGGACCTTCCCTATAAATAACCCACACATGTGGGGTGTTTTTGCAATTATTAAAATCCGTGAGGGTATAAATGCAAAATACCCAGACGCACGTGGTCTGCACATGGTCTTTGGACCTGTATGCAAATTTGAAGAAGTTGGGTGCCCTCCATACAAATTGTCCAGGCCGCACGTGACTTGCACATGCGCTCCAGGCTCGGATGAGGCTTGGGGCTGCTTCGACTAGGCTCGGAAGGTACGAGCCTCCAGGATTGGGCTCGGATGAGGCTCAGAGAGGCTCGGAGCTCTGGGGAGGCTTGGTATAGGCTCGGGGCACCCAAGCCTGCTGGTCTGGCATAGAGGCTCGGCAAAGATCTAGGCTAGGACACATGGACGATCGAAGACCGTTCGATCATCGAGATCGGACGGTAGCTGGAAGCGGCACTATATGTCGACGTGGTTGCGTTTAGACCGTCAGATCTCAAGGATCCGATGGTACATGTACAATAGACTGAAGGAGGCGTGGCTGAAGATAGGTTGTTGGATGGACACTGAGGGGTGCCATCCAACGGCACCTGTACGTTCTCGATCATCTCCCTCCGTCGCGGGGATGGCGACGCGTGTGGAGCTCCGGCGAGGTACCTGGAGCGCCTCCCCCGTCCTCCTTGCTTGCTGAAGGTCTGAAAAGACTCCTGAAGGCCTCGCAAAGTCGACTGAAGCTCGAAGGCGGTGTAGAAGGGACTGGCGGCTCCTATCAATGAGGCGTCGTCGATGGCGGAGGAGGAGATCGGAGATGGGCTTTACTCTCCAACCATTGACTAGCCTGCAGAGTTAACGTATAGCCAAAGCGAGGAGATACATGCGTGAATGAAATGGAGGGCATGTGTGCGACGAGAGGTGGAGCCCCGGTGCTCTTCATCTCCGGTGAAGGATGATGAAGGTGGAGGAGGTGTTCAGATGGTGGAGAAAGGGGGGGCGATCGGAGAGCTGCGCGAAGGAGATGGGTGTACGATGAAGCTCGGATGATGGACATTGGAGGGTGATCGGGCGTAGAGCGACCTAATTAATTCAGAGAAAAAAAGATGAAAATTACAAAGAGGATCGAAGGAGCTTACCTGGGGAGAAGGCGGTCGTCGGCGGCTTGGGCTGAGTGTCGATGGCACTCCGGTCATCGCCAAACTCCCCCAGCCATGGGGAGCATCTTGGAGGGGCGAAGCCACCGCAGTCCTGGCCTACCATGGCCAGGGGTCAACACTGGAGGAGATCGCCGTCGTCGCGCTCCTTGCCGCCCCCTCGCTGTCACCGGGGGGCGGAGGCTTGTTGGACGACTCCCCGCGTAAAGGTGGACAGCTTGATCGTGGCAGGAGACGAGGTATTTGAAGGGGAAGATCCTGGTCTCAGGTGGTGGCTGACATGTGTTGAATGGTGGATCTGGAGCTAGTGGGGGAGTTAGATGACATCCCACGATCTGCATGAAGATGAAGGATGTTAGGGCTTCATCGTGGGTTGTTCGGATGACGGAGAAGATGGTGGGAGCCTGGGAGGTGTGGAGGAAATGAAAAGGGAGAGGAGGTTCCGCAAGATGGTGATCGTGGGAGAGAGAGGAGGTCAGAGGTAGGGGATGAAGCTTCGACCGTTGGATCTTTCGATCCGACGGTCCAGAAGAGGGCGCTGAAGAGTGGTAGGGATTAGATCTCCACGGCTTGATCAAGGGGCGTATGGAGCACCACGTGGCGCAAACGGTGCGGGCGAACGGTCTAGATAACATCTGGAATAGATCAGACGGTCAAAGATCTGGAGGGATCTGATGGTGTGTAGGTTGTTGGATCTTGCGATCCAACAGTTAGGGTGAAGGCGTTAAGGAGCGACTGATCTACTTGATCAGAGCGCATCCAAGGGTCCAGATGGAGGCGGAAACAGACAGCCCTGATCAAACGATCAGAGCATGTCCAATGGATGTGAGCGGGTTGCGTGGAGACATTAAGGCCATTGGATCAAGAAGAGATCCAACGGCAGGGAAAGAGGGCGGCAAGAGCAAGGGGGCCGGGCCACGTGGCTCAATCAGAGGGGGACACGTGGCCCAATCATATTATTGTGACAAAGAAAATGATTTATGAGGGAATAGATGGCCGAATTTGGAAAAACTCCAAATATGAAAGTTGTAGATCTCGATGAGATCTACAAGTTTCATGTCGACCAAAAACGGAGATGAGGTCAAACAAAGATAGGAAATATCTTTGAGGGTGTTTTTAAGGTTAAAAACACCATGATTTTTAATTTGCTATTTTTTTATATTTTTAATTTATTCAATGACTCTGATACTTACAAGGTTTTGTCTAGTTTTTATGGACACCTAGTCTAAGATAGGGGGTTAATTTCAGTGAATTAGAGACATGAAACAAGGTTTCATCAACCTACTATAACTAAATTAACATTTTGAAGAGTGACAAAAAGCATGCTATTGAATGGAGCCGTTGACGGAGAGGCGATCTGTTAGGATTTATTTTAGACAAATTAGTGAATATATCTTCCACCCATCAAGAGTCTGACCTCTGAGTCTTCTTAGTATTAATTTTTGTGTTTGTTTGTTTATTTTAGCATTTATGTATTTATTGTATATATATTTGTCACTATATGTAATACATTATCATCTTTTTGTGCAAGGGAACTGCCTGAACGATGACCTTGGGAGCTTACATGTCTCTGGAACAATGGAGGCAAGTGAATCAAATGACCGATCCTGTCGCAGACAGTCGAGATGAAATTTTTGCTTTTATTTTTGGTGAGTCAGTAAGAGAGTATACCATAGAATCTCAGGTTTGTTTCAGCACATTCATTTATTCTTGTAATTGAATGTATAATAGTTATCTTGTAGTGGTTCCCAGAGACCTCTTTCTTTGTTTTACTTTTTGTGTCTTAATAATAATTTTAGCATTTATTTAATTCTTATTTTGGTATATATTTTTGTCACTCTCTCTAATACATTACCTTCTTTTTGTGCAAGGAAACGAGTGAGCTTGAGCAACGACTTTGAGACCCGGCACATCTCTGGGACAGTGGAGGCAGGTGATTCAGTGGATCAATCCTACCGTAGAGAGTCAAGAGAAATCATTACTTTTGTTTTTTTGTGAGTTAGTGAGAGAGTGTCGTAGAGTCGTAGGTTTATTTCAACACTATGCTCATTTGTTTTTGTAATTTAACATATAACAATTATTTTACAATGCTTCCAATTAGGATATAGCATTTGTACTAGACTTGGACACTTGTCCTTTTTCGACTCCTTCTTCTAGTCGAGGTTGTTGTGTTTACTTGTGGATTGTAATGCTAGTACTAGGTGAACCATGACTCTTATAGATTTTCTAAGTTCCGATTGTGCTTGTAATATTTGCATCACGCATTCTCGTCATAAAGATACACACTTAGATCTAATTCTTATAGCCAAATTAACTTGTTCATCATCACCATTAGAATTACCTATCTCGGATCGGTTTCTCGATTTGCATTTTCATATAGTGTACTTTTTCCCCAATAATGTCATGCATATATTTCATGAAGAGCTCGCTCATGAGGCATTGGGGTCACGAGAAATTCCATCCATGAACAAAATAAGAATTCGAGAAAAGTAATATATGCTTTTAGAAAGCATGTGATTCATATTATCGCCCAATGATTGATTGAGAAATCTATTGATAAATCCTCAGAGGAGACAACCAAACATGTGTTTGAACTTAGAGTTTAATCAAAGTCTTCTAATACGTAGGATGCATGAGTATTGGGAATACTTTAGGTTGGTGCGATCAAAATAGATTACATACCATGAGGTTGTAATTCCGAGGGAAGGATAGAATCGAGTGGATTTTAGCTATTAAACTTTAAAGTTAAATGAATGGGAATTAATTATATTAAATATTAATTCATAGTACTATATTTAGATAAAAAGGGTTGGAAATTAATATGAATGGTTCGAAAGGTATACCATTTGAATTTCCCAAAGTGGTCCAAACCATGATATTATATGTAAATTCAGTTGTCAAGTCACTACACATGTTATGTATAGTCTCCATGATATTACTACAGGTATTTGCGAATTCTTCTTAGGAATCCTAGTTGGATTAGAAGACGTATGTTGATATTAAATATCTAGATAATAATCGTTATTATCAGTTTATATGGGAATATATGAATATGATTCACATTATTGTCATATTAATATAGATCTATAATCATTAATATTAATATTGATTGATTATTGATCAGGACAATGTGAATGCAATTCACATAATTGAATAAATACAAGTTAGTTTAACATTTTATTGTGGACTAATATATTTGCTTTATTTTTGGTTGGATAATTTTTTTATAATTACCTCATAATGATTAGCAAAAATTAATGAAATTAATGATTTAAATAAAATAATTAATTCCATAACTTACTAACCAATTAAAGTTGAATTAGTTAAAAGAGAAGCTAGTAGGTATAAATTTCTCGTGGTCGACAACCACCATGGTAAGAGGGGAGAAATTCTCTTCAAATTTCTAAAAGTGGGTGTCCATTACGAGAGATAGAAATTTGAGGAAAAAATTATTTTCTATTTATTCTCTTCTATAAATCATTGATTCAATGTTATAGCCTCGTTTGGAAGTTCCAACTAATTAAAGTGAGGGGGGTAGACGCTCTCTACTCAACTCATCATGGACGTCCATGATGGACTAGGACTCCATCTTGGCCATCCATGACCCAATGTAAGAAGGGCATGCATTCTCTTGTAAAATGGGTGGATTGAATTGAATTGGATCTCCATCATCAAGTGTCCTCCAACATAAGACGAAAGAGGAGAAAATCGAAGAGAGTTGTTCTTTCTATTTCTTCCTTGGTCATCCTCATATTCACTACCAAGACCCCTTGACCTTTCAACTTAATTTCTTCTCATCTCCTCTGTGTTCACGTGGCCAATCACGAGAGGATTCACCTTCTTCCTCGTACCTCATGTACGAATAGTAGGTTTGATTTTGTGAGATGAAATCAGGAGGTAGGTGTAAAGACTTGAACTTGATCGTCTCTCGGATCCTCTATCATAAGATCCGGCTCGTCAAGGGGAAACCAACAGAATTTGTTTCGTATGAATCGGTCTTCGTTTTGATTTGCTATGATTTTCTAAAGAAAGAGAAGTAATGAGATTTAAGACATCATTAACTCGTAATGATCGTCACTAAGACTAATTAACATGATTAAAGAAACTAATGATAGATTAAGGATCACTAATGACCATTAGCAAACACTAATCAGTTGTTAGCAAAAGTTAAGATTGAGCCGTGAAAGTTAAAGAATAAAGAAAGGATTTGACAGTAGTGCCAATACTATAATTATTCCTCACCGACACAAACCAGAGATCTGGGATAGAATAAAGAAAGGACATGAGGATGATCCAATCCTTAAAGACTTGAGACAACAACTTGAGAAGAATGAGATAGAGGGATTTCATATACAAGTGGGTTACTGCATAACCATCACAGAGTTTGTGTACCAAACACACCCGATTTGAGGAAGGAAATCTTATGTGAGGCACATTGTTCTAGATTATCCATTCATGCAGGAATTACGAAGATGTATAAGGATCTTCGTTAAAACTTTTGGTGGCCAGGAATGAAGAAGGATGTTGTTGAGTTTGTGAATTCATATTTCACTTCCCAACAGGTAAAAGTTTCACACCAAAGCCACCTGGATTGTTACAACTCCCCCTATACCTGAGTGGAAATGAGAAAGCATTTCCATGGACTTCGTTACTGGCTTACCTCAGACGGCTGGCGGTAAAGATAGTATATGGGTTATAATAGATCGCTTGACCAAGGTAGCACACTTTATTCCAACAAGACTACCTTCCACTCCAGACCAGCTTGTTGAGTTATATATTACGCATATAATCCGTCTCCATGGTATCCCAAAAGAGGTAGTTTCTGATCGAGATTCACGATTCACCTCACACTATTGGGAGAACTTCATGAAAGCCTTAGGCACACAATTGTGCTTGAGCACAGCATATCATCCATAAACAGATGGTCAATCAAAATGTACAACTTAGATGCTAGAGGATATGTTCCGAGCATATGCTTTAGAATGGAAAGGATAATGGGTGAAACATCTGCCTCTTGCATAATTCACCTACAACAATAGTTACCATGCAAGTATTGACATGGCACCATTTGAAGCACTATATGGATGAAGGGTGTACTACTCCTTTGTGTTGGCAAGAGGTCGGGATAAATAACCTTTATGATTCAGATAGACTCCATGAGACGCAGGAATCTATAGAGCTTGCTCGAAAAAGACTAATAACTGGTCAGAGTCACCAGAAAAGCTATAGTGATACCAAGCGAAGAGACCTTGAGTTTGAGGTAGGTGACTTTGTATTTCTCAAAGTATCGCCTATGAAGGGAGTTCAGAGGTTTGGTTTGCATGGGAAGTTGTCACCCAGGTTCGTGGGTCTCTTTGAAATTATTCAAAAGATTGGAAAAGTCACCTATAGACTTGCACCTCCTCCACATCTTTCAGCAATACATGATGTATTTCATGTATCAAATCTAAGAAAGTATATCAAGGATCCTGAGCAAAAGATAAGCTATGATGAGATGCATGTTGAGCCAGACTTGACATACCTAGAAATACATGTGCAAATACTTGACAAGGATATCAAGAAGTCGAGGAACAAAGAGGTACCTCTAGTTAAAGTGTTGTGGCAAAGCCAAGAGTTTGAAGAAGCCACATGGGAACCTGAGGTAGAAATGAGAGAAAAATACCCGTACTTGTTTGAATGATAACACTATGTACTGTGTATATCTTTATTATAGATGAAATGGCGTTCATTCTCTTTAAGATTGTTATGGTTTCAATCCTCTTTAAGGTTGTTATGTCTGCAATTCTAGTCTCGAGGATGAGACTTCCTTTAAGGTTGTTATAATTGTAAAGAATTGAACTTGATCGTCTCCCGCTTTCATAAGATCCGGCTCCTCAAGAGGAAACCAACGTAATTTGTTTCGTGTGAATCAGACTTCAGTTCGATTTGTTGTGATTTTCGAAAGAAAGAGAAGTAACGAGGTTTAAGGCGTCATTAACTCGTAATGACCGCCATTAAGACTAATTAAAAATGATTAAAGAAGCTAATGATAGATTGAAGATCACTAATGACCATTAGCAAACACTAATCAGCTGTTAGCAAAAGTTAAGCATGAACCGCAAAGGTTAAATCACGATTAGTAAAAGTTAATCACAATTAACACTAATTAAGCATCATTAGCAAATCTAGAATACTCTGGAAAGTTCAAACTCAAGCCTTAAGTTTTGGATAAGACTTGGCCAAAATCATGGGCCAAAATCATGGGCCGCTAACTGCAGTTAAAGTCTAAACCATGGTTTACTAACCATGGTTAGTGGTTTTCTGAAGCCTATAAATACCCCCCATCCATTCGTTCTCTATGATTTCCACTACCACCACCACCCAAGGGATATGGGTGAGAGGTCGGGAGGAGGATAGGGAGGCGGGGAAGGAACGCTAGCGAAGCGTTGCCGGGAGAACGAGGAGGAGAAAGGTACGATCCTCTCTTAGTTTGCTTCGTAAGCTAGGTTTTCGATTCATCTTCTTTTTCCAGCTTTGTTTTCGATTCGTCTTTCTTTCCGATTCATTTTCTGTTATGGTCCGAGGAGAAATCTATATAGCACCCTACTTAGGTGCGGACGGCTATGCACGTCAGTGAACCCTGTGATTCATCACACTTTCACTCACTTAAGATGCGTGGTGTCTACCGATTCTCCATTCCTTGTAGTTCTATTCTATCTTTTCTGCTTTCATAGTTATTTTGATGGAGAAATCTGTGTAATACCCTACTCAGGTGCGGGGGGCTATGCACGTCAATGAACCCTTTGATTCATCACACCTTCACTCACCTAAGATGTGTGGTGTCTACCAATTCTTCATCTCTTGCACTTTGATTATATCTTTCATATTCGTTGTTGTTTCCCTCTCAGTGATTTTATAGAGGAAATTCTTTCCATTTTTCTTTTAAAATAAGTCCCGATATAAGGAGAAATTCTTCCGAAATTTTTATAGAAATATGTCCCGATATAAGGGGAAACTCTGCTGAATTTTTTTTATAAAAATATGTTCCGATATAAGAAGAAACTCTGCTGAAATTTTCCTAGAAATATCACCCAGTCTAAGGGGAAGCTCTGCTGCAATTTGAAGAGAAAATTATGTTCTTCACGTTCTTCGTGTTCTTCGTGTGTTCTTCACATTCTTCATGTTCTTCGTTCGTTCTTCGTGTTTGGCACACTATTGGCGTTTTTGATACGAAAATGAAATTTGATCATTTCAGGAGCTATAAATCATCCTTTTTGAAAAAGAATCACGATAAAGCATTGCATGTGCAAGAGAGAGATCAATTAGGTAATGAAATCCTTCCTTTTGTTGTTGGGTTTTCATATGAGATCGTTGAGATTTCTGTATTTATGCTCCTTGATACGAAGAACATAATTTGGCTATTTTTGAGAAAGTATGAAAAGTTGCTTTGTAATTTCAACTAAAATAAGGTCTAAGCATCGAATGGATGTAGTGACTTGGAAAGTTAGGGTTTGGAAGTTAAAATGAGCATAAATATGAGTATATAAATATATGAATTAAGATATGTGTAAGTCTATACTCAGTATTTATGTTTATGCAATTCTAAGGCTTAATGGAGGAATTACATCATGGGAATTGATGTGTTTTGAGTTGGATCCTGAACAGAATTGTGTCTTACGTTAAGAATGACTAGGAGTAGAACGACAGGTCGAGCATGCAATCTATAGGTTTGCCGGAAGGAACCCGTATTGGCGTTGTCCTACTTAGGTGGTATACGGTTGCTCTGTTATGATAAGTGCGCACGAAATGAATGATTTGCAATGCGTAGTACCGAGAGCCAATATATTCAGGTTGAACGACGGAAGGTGTGGTCGTGCCATGTGAAGGCACGGGTGGTTCAGTAGCGGTTGGGTCACGATAACATGTAATAAAGCGCTAGGTTATGTGATTAAAGGTTGGCATGAGGTTTTATGCAACCGGATCCTCGAGGACGGTGTGCTCCTTTGTTTGCCAGGCTGAGGGTTTTACAAATTTGATTCAATTATTATGCACTTCTGTCATTTTCCAGATTTAACATCCCTTCAAATGGTATTAGAGTTATGTTTAGAGGGCTCGGATGCGTACATGTCTAGAGAAAAAAGCTATATTTCCCCTTTTACGGGTATATTATTTTTCAATAACCATCATATTTTAAATGATTTGGTGAAATATTATGTCTCTGTTGTTCTTCCTTAGTTTGAAAATTATTGTTGGGGCACTTTTGAGGTCAAAAGGTCTGTACCCTTATCCAAAAGACATGCTAAAAGTTGGTGGCGTCTGGACGAATATTCAGATGTGGAAAGTGCTTGCATTCTTGGATTTCGTTCAAAAATTGTAACAAATCATTGTAAAATTTTCTGATATTATCATTGAGTCATATGGAATTTTACAATATATATTAATATATCATTAATCAAGTCTCTAATCAATAAGAACAATTTTGATATGATTTTAATCATGCGATCTCAAAAAATCAGATTTCTCTATAGGTAAAATTGAAAGAGGATTTGATAAAATATAATGAACTTTTTCCTATTTTCGGGCTCAATATTGATATGAATATATTTGATATAACAAGATCAGGAGTTGGACCTCATAGTTTAGAAATATCAGGGTCACAACAAATTTTAAGTCTACGCCATATTGTGCCATCCGATTTGAAGTGTGATAGTTGCAACTTATAAATATGGAATCCGAATGATTTTGTATTTTTCTTATTATATACAATAATTAGAATGCCCATTTATTTCATATTTCATATTTTGCGAATGCTTTATTGTAAATTAACATTACTCAAAAAATTGACTTGACCACTCGATTACACTTTAATATATTCATATTAAGTTCAATCGACATGCTTTATTGTAAATTAACATTACTCAAAAAATTGACTTGACCACTCGATTACACTTTAATATATTCATATTAAGTTCAATCGACATAAATTTGGTGTTTTAGGCAAGAATTATTTTGGTGGTTCTTAATTGAGTCCTCACAAATTACGAAAGTGCTCCCACTCAATGTTTTGCATGACCTAGCTAGAAATATCTCCAGGAATGGTAAAAATATGAGTGGGTTAGATTATACTCTTACAAAAGAGAAAATTATATTTATTTGTATATACATATTGATTATTGCAAGTTGATATTTTATTGTGGATTTTTAGAACTGCTATTGGTTTAATTGGAATAAATTAATAACGAGATCAATGATCTATTATTAACTGTAATATCCGTATCTCCCTTACTTGATTAATCACTAGAATATGATTTGAAGTGATTACCAATCAATTTAAACATAATATGGAAGTCACATTATATCAATGGTCTCCTATCATTTCGAAGGACATTGTTACCATAGATTGTATTTTGGAGCCATACCTTCAAATGCAAGCACACAAGGATCGAGATGCTTCGTTTCTCGAAAGATATATGCCATATGCACAATGAACCCAATATTGTTCCTCGTATAATTGTACAATATTAGATTGCACATAATGTATAATTTATGTTCATCGATGGTTGATTTAATTAACATGATGCCAACATCACTTTACGAGTGCTGGGCAAGAATGTGATAGACCGAACTGGGATTGTGGTCAGAGGGCATGTGGCATGTTTAGGGGTTAGACGATGATCCCTAAAATCTCGCCCACTTACACCATAACCCCTATACTACACCACGTCCCTTATAAATTAACCACAGCCCCTGACCAAGGGCATACGTGCTAAATAGCGTATGATTATCCATAGTGTAATTACAAAGATTACAAGAGTTATATTGTAAATGGACAGTATATTGACAGTTTGTAAAAAGCCCTTTTAAAATCAGTTTTACAGGGCTATTTTTATAAAAGCTCCTTTCAAGCATAAGCATCTAACTGACGGACATGGGCATTAGAAGGCGGCGGTCCCGTGTCGGAGGAACACAGTCTCAATGTCCTCTTCCCGCGCTCGTACCTTCGAAGGCTTCTCTCCCATATTTGGCGAGGCCTCGCCGGAGTCGGAAGCCGCCGCTTCCAATGCACTGCCGTCGCCGCAACAACAGCAGCACCGCGCCTTCGTGTTCCGTGCGAGGGCGCTGGACTCCCTCCATCTCGAGCTTGTCGCGTCCGATTTCGCCTCGCGCACTCTCCGGCGGGTCCTTACGGTCGACGAGCTCGAAGACATGGTGAGGGATTCCATCCCATTTATCCGCTCGCAATTATTAGGTTTTATCCAAGCCGGGTGGTGAAGAAAAGGCGCGTCCTTTCTGTTTTTTCCCTAGAGAGATGACATTGGGCTTGGTGGCACGTGGGAGGAGTTCGTCGATTACGTCGCCAAATCGCTGGGCTCGAATGGAGCGAAGCTGCTGTTTTCGGATGGTATGGATGTTGTGATGCTGATCTGAGCTCTCTGCACACCTTTGTTTACTAGCCTGGATGCTTCTTTTGCGTGTAGAATTACTGCGTTGTTTCGTGGACTGTTGGGATTAACTTTAGTTACCAATACTGAATATTTTATCAAAATCAATTCCTTTATTTTAGATCAACTATTATTTCCAATAAAGATTATTTTATCAAAATCAATTCTATATTTTAGAATCCAAGCCCGACTAGGAATTTTAGAATCCAAGTCCGACTACCATATGGTAGTTCCAACCTTTACAATTCAACTCGTCCAGGAACCCCTATAGTAAATAGTAAGAAATGGACTGGAGAACAATTTCAACATAAAAGGCAGGCTGATCGAAAAATGACATTGTTCCTGGACAACCACAAAGTCAACATCGCAAGCGACCTTGCATCACTGTGCATTGTTACACCGCATTTATTTTTTATACCATTCCTAATTTCCTACCCACATTGATGGAAATCAGTGAACGTCTAAACAAGGAACTTCATGCTGCCTCCAAACGTCCCTTGAGAAGGAGCATAGGAAGAAGACAACGCTCTACTTCCCCTTCTCGGAGTTTTACAAGGGACAATTAGTATCTACATATTGGCATACCTCTGCATGTAAACATTCATAACAAGGCTGATCCTCACAACCGAATCATGATCTTTATTTTAGGAGAAGCCCTTTTTTAGTAACAAAATTAATGACTAATATGCCAAAGATCAAAATGATTTAAGATGTAATATCCACTTCTAATCACGACAGAAAATAGTGCTACAACCTTGAGACAATGCCTCGTGATTGCCTCAACACCTCAACCACTTCGATACACCTCGAATCATTAAGGCACACACCTCAATGAAATTGCCTTGAGGTTTATGCCTCAACGTCTTGAGGTGCATTTTTAAAAATCATCGGTGAAAGCATAAATGGACAATAATAACTAAACAGGAAAAACAGTGAGATTGGAAATCATGAAAATGCTCACGAAGGACCATCCTTAGAGAGGTTATTGCTCCCGTAATATTGGTGCATAGGGTTTGGTGATCCACTCGCATACTGTGAAGGCAAGCATGTTCTACTTCGACGTAGTTTGACAAGAACATATTCAAAAGCTCCTAAGGGAACAACAACAATCGAGAGATTAGACATTTCGATCGTGAGGAGCGCAAGGGAATAATACACGATTGATAAGCCATGTCGCTTCTTACAGAGAAGAATTTGGTATCTTGGATGACTCCCTCAGATCCATAACCACCTGATAAAAGGCGTCCATCAGATTCATAAGGTTCTGAAAACAGTTGGAATCTTGAAGCATCAAATTGGATTCTCCAATGTTCAGATTTCAAATTAAGGGTTTTTTGCACTCATAACCATGAATAGCTTCATATTTACATATATAACCATCGATAATCATGAATTAACCCCGAATCCCGAATAATGCTTAACTCTAAATGACATAACCTTGTGTTAACTTTCATCTATTTTATATGTTAACTTTGACGGACAATGTTAGATGTTGATAATTTTTCCTCTTAAAACATATCATATTTATAAACGATGCCATTGTGCGGTACCTTCAAATCTTTCACCCCAGTACTGCCAAACACTCCACTCCAACCTAACCCCTTCCCCAGCAACACGTGCACCATTTGCCACATCATCTTCCCCACCAACTCCCGTCCCCGTCGCCCTCTCGAATCTGCTACCTTCATAGACCTCATCCCCGTCACCATCTGCCACCCACTCAACAATTCCACTGCCATCATCCTCCCTTGTGCAAGTACCAGCCCTTCCACCAATCCACCGTCCCTTGAACCACCACGCACACTCACCCCATCACCTCATGTCAGGAGCCCTCTGTTCCCCTATTCTTCTCTCAACCACGTCGAGCTTAGAACTTGAAACAATTTGGGTATGTCTGCATGTCCTCCTCCAACTCCAACTGTCCACCATGAACCTTACAACCACTGATACAACACCTCGATGCTTATTCATCATCAGCACCTCCGCCGCATTTAGGATTAGAACCCAACTCATCAGCCATCTTTAGTGTTGTGTTGTACGATGGAAATGGATCGAGGCCCTCATGAAATTCAAATACGGAGAGGGAGGGGACTGGAGGTGGGCGGAGGGGGGGGGGCTACGAGGAAGGGCTTTGAAGGGGGTGGAGGGGTTGGGGCGGAAGGTGGGGGGGGAGGTGGTTGGAGGGGCTGAAGGGGTTAGGGGCGGAGGGGGAGGTGGTTAGCCATGTTGGAGGAAGATGACGTGAGGGGAGGAAGGGAGAGGGGGGTTGAGTGTTTTTTTACATTTTAGTAATAATCGTTGGATTGAACATGTGTTAGATTAATTCAATGGCCTGTTTGAGGTAATGGACTAATCTAAAGGAGGGGCATGTGTATAAGACAGAGCAATTATTCGGAGAAGAGGTCTACATGCCTCCTCCTATGCCACCATCATCTTTAGTTGTGGTTCCTCCTATGCCACCACCACCTCCACCACCCCCACTAGATCTACCACCGCCACCTCCTAATGTGGTTTTTCCTGCACCCGACCTTATAGTATTTTGGCTTATTTTTTGCCACATTTTTACATTCGTTGGCACTTGACAACCTTTTGTACCCATGCTTGTGGGCCTTCCCCATCATCCAACATGCCTTAGGTTTAGTCTAAGCACTTTGTTTCTACTGATGGCACTGGTGTAACGAGCTACTTAACATGACGAGCATGTGCCTCCTCTGGAGGATGCTTTACATGTCACAGATAGTACATATGACTTTGATGTGCCCATTGCTTCCAGGAAGCGGAGACGTACTTGTGCCACATATCCTCTTGCTGCTCATGTTTCTTTGAGGTGTCTTTCAGAGGATTTTAGGAGGTTTGTCGTGGGTCTATCAATTGTGAAGATCTCACAAACATAACGGGAGGCTATGCAGTACTGTTGACGCATATGCTCTACTTGTCCCATTTTGTTATTTTATTTTCTTGTCATTCTCTTTATGTAATTTACCCATAGGCTACTCTCCTATATAAGAGAGCCTAGGGCTATGGAATAGACAATCTCTCATTTCACGTTTCCCAACATGGTATCAGAGCGACGGTCCTAGACCGGAGTTCTCGAAACCCTAACCCTAGACCCCACCCGCCGGCCCTCTTCTTCTCCCTCTCTCGATCGGGGCGTCTCCATCGCCATCGCCCCGTGCTGTGCGCTCCTTCAACGCCATAGCACAGCGCCTCCGCGGCGATCTGTGCGCATCTGCAGTCCACGCGCCTGTGCGTGAACTGTGCCCTAGCATCCGCGCGCACACCTTGGCGCATGTGCGCTACAACTCCAGCGCCTAGTGCCTGCGCCCCTGTGCGCTAGAACCGTGCGCATCTGTGCGCATCTGAGCGCACTGGTGCGCTAGATCTGCACACATTGGTGCGCGTTGAAGCAGCGCATCTGGGCGCAGTACAGTGACGTACTGTGCGCTCGTTTGCTCCAGTCGCACACGCGGGTAGCGGCTCTGTGTTGCCCTTGCGTGTGATCTTTGTGCTCGTGTATCCAAAACATATCCAGAGCGTAGAGCGCACATATTCATGGGGATAGTTGCTTGACGTCTACACATGCAACTAATCCCGTCTATGTCATTGTAGACAAAGATTATCTTCTCTTAGTCATTCCAGTCTTCTATCTCCAGTATGTCAGACAGCAAGGCAGATATCCCGTCTATGGGCGCATTTCGTGGTCCAGCACCCATTGTCAAGATGGATGGTACGAACTATGAACTGTGGGCAATGCAGTTCATGAGTATGATGAAGTCTACAGGTAAGAAGCACATTCTTACCGAGCCCGAGCCTGCAGAGAAGACTGGAGTCCATGCCTCATGGGAGGCTGATGATGCATATGCCAAGGTTTGGCTATCCGGCACATTGGCTATTGAAATTGCCAATGACATTCTACATCAACCCACAGCGAAAGACATGTGGGACATCCTGGCAGCGACATATTCTCAGGCGAAGAATGAGACGAAGATCCTGCAACTACAACATGATATTTTCACAATAAAGCAGAATGGCCGTCCTTTACATTCTCTCTATACATCATTGAGAGGGATGTTTGAGAAGCTTTATAGCTTCATGCCTCTTACCGCCACGCCAGAACAACAGAAGACATACAGGAATGCGACGATGGTGGGTGTCTTTCTCGCTGCACTTGATCCAGAGTATGAGGCAGCACGTTCACAGATTTTGGCAGACTCGACTATTCCTCCCATGGAGGAAGCTTTTCACAGACTGAGCAGGATCACAGTACCTTCAGCAGCTGCGAGTCAGAATCCCTCAGCTATGGCGGCCAACAGAGGCCGTGGTTTCCATCACCAGGGCCGTGGACGTACTCCTCGTGGAAGGGGTGGCCGCACTAGGCCAACATGCTCATATTGTCACCGAGTCGGACATACTGAAGACACATGCTACTCAAAGCATGGATTTCCTGCATCTGCACGAGCAGCTGAGCAGATAGAGCCCCCATCTGCCGCTGCACTGGACCAACGATTTGATGATCTTGTTGCCCGCCTCAGGGGCATTATTCCGCCATCTGGCCCAGCACCTCCGACAGAGAATCATAATGATGCCGCTGCTTCAGCTTCTGCCTCTACGAGTACTTCAGGTAGTACACTTGCTCTTCACAGTAGTAGATCAGATACATTGCCGTGGATCATGGACTCGGGCGCTACACATCACCTATGTGGCGACCAGAGTCTAATTACAGGATATACTCAGATTCCTCCAGGACGGACAGTAGTGATCGCCAATGGCACTCATTCCCCTATCACGGGTCAGGGGGAGATTACATTGACATCCTCGATGCAGCTCAAGAATGTTTTGCATGCACCGCATTTTTCCATGAATCTGTTGTCGATTAGTCAGATTACGAAGGATCTTCATTGTCGAGCTATTTTTGATTCATCTTCTTTGATTTTTCAGGACATCCGTACGGGCAACGTGATTGGTCATGGCTATGAGCAAGGAGGCCTTTATCGTCTGAACCAGACTCCGTTTGCCGGAATCACAGCTCCCTCCGCAGAACAAGTATCTCCTCTCCTGTGGCATCTGCGCTTCGGTCATTTACCGCTTCAGAAGTTGCGTCTAGTCCTACCCTATAGTATGTCTCACACAACTGTTCAGTGTGAGGCGTGTCAGTTGGGAAAACATCACAGGTCTTCTTTTCCCAGTAGTCAAGGTCGGAGTACTAACTCCAAGTTTGAGTTGTTTCATGTCGACGTCTGGGGTCCGAGTCGTGTTCCCGATCATCAGGGGCACAGGTTTTATATTGTTTTTGTGGATGATTTTTCTAGAGCATCATGGGTATTTCTAATGAAAAATAAGTCTGAAGCTGGAGATATTATTATTCACTTTCTAAATGAGATTCAGAATGTTTTTTCCACAACAGTCAAAATTATGAGAACTGACAATAGCCAAATACTACTCCTCGAAAGGGATTGTTCACCAAACATCCTGTGCTCATACGTCTCAACAAAATGGGGTTGCAGAAAGAAAACACCGTCATCTTCTTGACGTTACAAGGTCCCTTCTCATTCAGAGTCATGTCCCGTATACCTACTGGGGTGATGCAGTTCTTACTGCATGTTATCTTATAAATCGTATGCCCTCATCTGTCTTGAATGAACAGGTTCCTTTCTCACTTATATATCCTGACAAGGAACTGTTCACTCTTACACCTCGTGTCTTTGGGTGTGTCGCATTTGTCCATCAGTTGTCGCCCGGTTCGGACAAGCTCTCTCCTAGGGCTGTCAAGTGCATCTTTGTGGGGTACTCCAGAACTCAAAAGGGGTACAAGTGTTTTGACCCTGTGCGTCGGCGGTATATGATCAGTGCAGATGTTACATTCTTTGAATCTATCATGTATTTTTCAGAATCCGGGAACATGCAGCCACCACCATTGTCTCCTGATACCGTTTTCATGGCACCACCAACATCACAGCCGTCACCTCCAGAACTACCACCACCACCACCACCACCACCACAGCCACCAACAATATCCCCGTTACCATTCCATTACACCCGACGGCCGAATCAAGCTCATGGCTCTGACCAGTCAACTAGCTCGCCTATGGTATGTAATGAAAATATTAATGTTGATGAATCTGACGACACTTCTCAGCAGGATGCAGTACAGGAGCAGGGTGCAACTTCAGAGGATCTGGATGTCCCAATTGCTCTACGAAAGCAGAAGAGAAGCTGTGCCAAGTATCCAGTATCAGCTGCGGTCTCGTTTGAGAGGCTATCTGGACCATTCAGGACGTTTGCATTGGCACTCTCAGCTACAGATATTCCACGGAACCACCATGAGGCTTTGCAGGATTCTAGATGGCGGCTAGCAATGGAGGAAGAGATGGCGGCTCTTCAGTCTCGAGGTACATGGAGCTTGGTTACCATACCTCCAGATGTTACCCCAGTGAGTTGCAAATGGGTGTTTACAGTGAAACACAATGCAGATGGTTCTATTGACAGGTACAAGGCACGCTTAGTTGCAAGAGGATTCACACAGACATATGGGGTAGATTACCTTGACACGTTCTCCCCTGTAGCTCGTCATTCCACTCTGCGGATACTCTTATCAGTTGCAGTTACTAGAGATTGGCCGCTCTATCAACTGGATGTGAAGAATGCTTTTCTGTATGGTGATCTGCAAGAGGAAGTATATATGCAACAGCCACCAGGGTTTGCTGTTGAGGGGGAGTGTTCCAAGGTTTGCAGATTACATAAGGCCATCTACGGCCTTAAGCAGAGCCCCAGAGCATGGTTCCAGAAGCTGTCAGACCTCTTTGAGAAACAAGGATATAAACGCTCCAATGCTGATCATTCCTTGTTCGTGCAGAAGACGGCGAGAGGTATTACTGTAATCATGGTTTATGTTGATGATATCTTGATTACAGGTGATGATGACCAGGGCATTAAGCAGGCAAAGGAAAAGCTGGGGACTGAGTTTGTCACCAAGGACTTGGGAGTCCTTAGATATTTTCTGGGGCTGGAATTTGCTAGAAATCCATATGGGCTAGTCATGACACAGAGGAAGTATGTCACAGATCTACTGAATGAGACAGGTATGCTAGGATGTCGGCCTGCTACGACACCAATGGATCCTAGCATGAAGTTATATGATGATGACACAGAAGAGGTCGACAAGCGAAGGTACAGAGAACTGGTAGGCAAACTGCTGTATGTCACGATCACTAGACCTGATATATCGTTTGCAGTGAGTCGTGTGAGCCAGTTCATGGAGCAACCACGCCAGGTCCATATGGATGCAATATACATGATTCTGAGATTTTTAAAATCATCTCCAGGTGCAGGCTTGCTATTTAAGAAAGGAAAGGAGATTTCTGTCACAGCATGTGCGGATGCAGACTATGCAGGATGCCCCAAGGACAGGAAGTCAACGTCAGGGTTTGCAGTCTATGTTGGAGATGCTATAGTTTCATGGAAGAGCAAGAAGCAGACAGTAGTGGCCAGATCCAGTGCTGAATCAGAATATAGGGCTATGGCCCAGGCTAGCACAGAAATGATGTGGGTGAAATCCTTACTTGCAGATCTATGCCTTGACATACCTCTTCCTATGATGTTGGAATGCGACAATCAGGCCGCCTTATTCATCGCAAATAATCCAGCGTTTCATGAAAGGACCAAGCATATTGAGGTCGATTGTCATTACATACGTGACATGATTCAGAAGGGGTTCATTGCTACATCTCACGTCACATCAGAGAATCAAACTGCTGATATCTTCACCAAGGCTCTACTTAGAGGTCCATTCCAGAAGTGCGCGTCCAAGCTGAGCATGATTGATATCTATGCTCCATCTTGAGGGGGAGTGTTGACGCATATGCTCTACTTGTCCCATTTTGTTATTTTATTTTCTTGTCATTCTCTTTATGTAATTTACCCATAGGCTACTCTCCTATATAAGAGAGCCTAGGGCTATGGAATAGACAATCTCTCATTTCACGTTTCCCAACAAGTACAGTCAGCGACATCTTGCTATGGAGGAGGAGATGGTCGCGCTACAATCACATGGCACATGGAGCTTGGTCACTGCTCCTAGCTCAACGTCTTCCCACATCTCCTTGGTCATGTCTTTCAAAAGCAAGTTCGAGGTGATGCATGCAGATGATAAGCAAGAGAAAAAGGGATTCCACCTCATTGACTGGACCACGATCACTATAAGCAAGAAAAAAAGGGGGCTTGGGAGTGCTAAAAATTGATTGTATGAATAAGGTTCTTGTTTGAAGTGGGCAATTCGATTTTGAGGTGATTCCGATGACCTGGTTTGCCGTTTGATGCGGAGGATTTACGTAATTGATGGTTCGGGGGAGTACAAGAACATCCGTCTCCCTTCTCTGTGGCAGGGAATTCGGAGTATCATGCCGGAGTAGAGGATGAAGTTGCGTCCAATGATTGGCAATGGTGAGACCCTCCACTTCTGGAGAGATGATTGGATCGGGGATGACCCCTTTGGAAAACGTTTTCCGAGGCTTATGGCTATTGCAGAGGACACAGATATCTTGGTTAAGCAGGTTTAGGTGCATAGATATTGGTCGCCTAACTTTGCTGCGGCTCTCTCGGACCGGAGATTGGAGGATTTTTTGCGATTGCAGAGGGAGCTGGAGAGCATGGAAGGGACAAGTATTAGTAGAGATTGCTTCGCATGGATTGAGGGGAAGTTTTCTATGAAGGTGTATTATTTCTTTATAAACGATTAAAATATGCCAAATGTGGAAAGCAATGCGGATGCAAGGATAATTTGGGGAAGTAAGATCCCGTTGAGAATTAGTGTATTTCTACTTATAAATGAACGCCGTGATGCGATTCTGCATATTGGAGACCTATTTATATGACATATGTGGAATCGAGACTGAAGACATGGATAATCTCTTCTTCAAATGCATGCATTTAATGTAGATGTGGCACATTGCGGGGATCCCGTGGTTGAGGGTAGACAACAGGGTGCACTTCTGGAGATCACTGCGAATGCATCGTGGCAATTCTCATGAGGATTGTTCTCTTCCCTTTGCTTTCCTTTGTGCCATTTGGTATGTTAGGAACGGGGTTATTTTTCATGGTCAATGTTTTTTTCCGAAAATATTTTGGAACATTGTAAGGCTCTTTTTCATCCCGATCTATTGTAAGATAATCTTAAACACTGGTGCAATATTCAACCAAATAGGTTGAATATTCGGTCCGAATAGTTGATCGGGGGGGGGGGTTGGTTGGTCGATTAGAATAGAGTTATTCGACCACTATTCAGGTAAACTGACTGTTCGGCTGAATAGTTGGCTGAATGAGCTTACTTATTTCATCGCTTTTCTGGTCGGGTCCACTCAAGATCTGACCCGAGTCATCGATTAACCCCTTTCGAAACCCTCCCTGATTCCCATTTCGCCCTAACCCTACCTCGATACGGTGCCATCGGGAGCTCCAGGCTGCTTGGCGCCAAGCTGCCATCGCCTTGCAATACATAGGAGAGGCTCCAGGTTGCTTTGCGCCACGTCGCCATCGCGAGCTTCAGCCTGCTTTGCGCCACGCTGTCGTCGCCTAGGGCATCAGAGAGGTTCCAGGCTGATCTGGAGCGAGGATCTGGGCCCCCATTCTTTGCTGTAGTACTAACTTGGTCCCTCCTTTGCCGCTGGGATGATTTATTATATCGTTTTTATGTATGGTTGCATTCTATAGTCTTCTTTCTCATCCATTACTCTTTGCATTCTCGATCTTCATCATCGTCCATTCTTGGGTTTCAATTTACATCCACTGTGATGCGATATTAGACTATTTTTCTATAGCATATGACTTATTGCATGTCGAATAATAATGATTCATTACCATATTCAAATTATAATTATTGTGGGCATTAGATGTTCTTGGTAAACCTTAAAATGATAACGTAAATGTTCTTGGTAAAAAAATCTATAGCACATCCTTTATATTTAAGGAACATACTTTTTAAAAAATAAACATTTATATATTTAAATAATAAAATATTGATAACCAAATAATTCTGAATATTCTCTCGAAACCGATTATTCTTTATTCAGTGTCCCCTCCGACCGAATACCGACTTTTGCAACATCGATCTTAAATTAATGAGTTTTCGTGGTGGATCCCATCTCGGGATGCCACCCTCTTTTCTCTAAAAAATACTGTTTGTCATCCAGTTGATAGCCTGGTAGTTGTCTGCTTGTCAGTTATCATATTCTTTATCTTTCTCATGAGTAGGATCTTTAGTTGGTATATAGACCTTCCACTGACCACCAACACCTTAAAGAAACGAGACTAGATCATATATTTTCCATTGCCCTTCAGTTTGATAGTAGCGCCTTGTGTCATCGTAGGAGTGGATAAGGACTTCGTCTCGGTAGAAGTAGATGTCATGGTGGTCAGATAGAGAGTTAAAAGTTCTTGTGGAGAGAAAATAATGAGTTGCTTTTTCACGAGTCCCTATGGTTCTCTTATATAGAAGAGAAACTTGTTAAGCAAATTACATAATGTAGACGAAAAGAAAAGATAATACTTAAAAGTGATAAAAGATCACTAATATCTCAACATCCCCCCCCAAGCTGGAGCGTAGATATCTATCATGTCAGCTTGGAACATCTCTGGAATGGCCCTTTGGTTAGGGCCTCGGTAAACACTTATGCTGTTTGATCTCCTGAGCTGACATGAGAGGTGGAGATGAAACCCTTCTGAATCATGTCTTGAGTGTAGTGACAATCTACCTCGATATGCTTGGTGCTCTCATGGAATGCTGGATTATTGGCAATGAAAAGAGCATCATAGTTGTCGCATTAGAGGTGCATGGAAAAAGGCACCTCAACTGCTAGGTCAATAAGAACAGATCTGACCCATATTATCTCTGTACTCCCTATACCATGGTTCTGTACTCCGATTCAATACTAGATCTAGCGACCATAGTATGCTTCTTTCTCTTCCATGACACCAAGGAACTCCGTATGAACACTGCAAAGCCAGAGGTAGACTTTCTGTCATTGGGGCATCTCGCATAATCTGCATCCGCGTAAGCTATAACGTTAAGGGATGCGCCTCTGCTAAATAAATGACCAATGCCATGTGAGGTCTTCATATACCCTAGAATCATATGGACTGCATCCATATGTGCTTGTATAGGCTGCTGCATGAACTATCTCTGCTCACTGCAAAGAATATATCTAGCCCGTTGATGGTCAGATATAGGAGTTTCCTAACTAACGTCCTATATCTCCTCTTGTTTACCTCTTCAGTGTCATCATCATATAGCTTCATGCTCGGGTTCATGGGAGTAGTGGCAGACTTGCAATCTGCCATGCTTGTCTCAGAGAGAAGATCTATAATGTACTTCCTCTGGGTCATCACAAGACCTCATTGGTTCCTGGCGATCTCCAGTCCAAGGAAGTAACGTAGACTGCCAATGTCCTTGGTTACAAAATACTAACCAAGGATATCTTTAGCTGCTTGGAAGCCCTGTACATCATCCCTTGTAACAACAATATCATCAACATAAACTAGTATAACGGCTGTACCTCTGAGATCTATGAAAAAGCAGAAAATGATCTGCAGTCAATCTCACGAACCCCTGCTACTCTATCCAATTCGAGAGCTTCTGAAACTATGCTCTTAGACCCTGCTTAAGGCCATAGATAGCTTTATGAAGTCTGCAAACCTTCTGACACCCCCCTCAACAACGAACCCAGGTGGTTGCTGCATGTAGACTTCTTCTTATAGGTCGCCATAGAGAAATACATTCTTCACATCAAGCTGATATAGGGGCCAGTTCTATGTCACTGCAACAGAGAATATGATCCGCATTGTAGAATATCGAGCCACTGGAGAGAAAGTATCCTCATAGTCCACCTTTTATGTCTAGGTGAACCTCGCAATCCACAAGTAATCACCTTGTAGCGATCCACGCTGTCATCTGCGTGATGCTTCATAGTGAACACCCACTTGCATCCCACAACAAATGCTCCTGTAGGAGCTGTAATAATGCTCCATATGCCACGTGATTGTAATGTAGCCATCTCCTCCATGGCAAGACGCCACTGACTGTCCTGTATTGCTTTCTGATATGTCTGTGGTATCTCCATGGCTGACAGTTCCACGACAAACCTCCTGAAATCCTATGAGAGTCGCCTAAAGAAACATGGGTTGCAAGAGGATAGGTAGCACAAGTACGTTTTCGCTTCTGCAGAGCAATAGGCACATCATGATCACCTGCCTCCTCCTCAATCTGTAAACGCCCTCTCGAGAGAGCACCTACTCATCATGTAAAGAATCCTGTTGCATGGACAAATCACTAGTGCCATTAGTAGAGACAATGTGCTCAGTTCATACATGGGACATGTTGGATGATGGGGAAGGTCCATGAGCAGGGGGAACCGTGTGAGGTCTGCGGACATAGAAATGCGGCAACATGTGGGCTAAAATATTGGGTGATGGTTCAAGGGTAGCCACAAAAGCATGTGTGGGTATTGATGGTGGTGGATATGGTAGAGGTGGTGTAGGTACTGAAGGTGGTGGAGCTGTAAGAGGAGGCATAAATACCTCCTCTCCAGAGTCAACCTGTCACTTGTAGGAGAGAAATACACAATAGACTTAAAGAAGGTGACATCAACACTAACATAGTGCTTCCATCGAACCGGATCAAAACAACAATAACCCTTAGGGGTAAGAGAGTAGCCTACAAAGACACACTTGACAACTCTCGGGGAGAGCTTGTCTCGGCCATGCGTCAGATGCTGAACAACAACAACATAGCCAAACACATGGTGTGAGGGAGAACACGTCCTTCTCAGGAAACACAATCGAGAAAGGAACCTTCTCTCATAAGACTGAAGGTGGCATGCTGTTCACCAAGTAGCAAGAAACGAGGACCGTATCACCTTGGAAAGAGTGAGGATCACAACTCTATATCAAAAGTGTCCTGGTCACATCAAGTAAATGATGATGCTTGCGTTCGGCAACATTGTTCTGTTGAGAAGTGTAAGCACAAGAGATCTGGTGTACGATGACAAGGTACCTGAAGAACTCAGGTAGCTATAACGTGCAGGACTCTAAGGCATTGTCAGAGCGAATAAGCTGGACAATAGCAGAGAAAATGTTCTTTATTTCATCAATAAAAGATTTAGTGACAGACCCAGATTCAGACTTGTTTTTCAATAGAAAAACCCAAGAAAGTCTAGAATATCATCTACAACAATTAGATAAAAAATATCCCTGGTTATTGAGAACACGATTGGGTACCCAAATATCTAAATGAATAATATCAAATAAACGACTGCTGCTACGATTCTGATGAATAGGGAAAGAAGAGTGGTGATGCTTCCCAAGCTGGCAAGCCTCGCACTGGAAGGAAGTGTGCGTGGAAATCTGTGGGAGGACATGTCAGCTTCTGCAGAGGTAGGTGACCAAAATGAAGATGCCATAAGTATAACATGATTGATCTTGGGACTGTAGAGGCTTCAACTCTAGGAGTTTGTAGAGCCCCTGCTGCATACGACCACATCCATTACCCTGCCCGCGAGTATGTTGTGAAACACAAGAGAAGTTGGGTAAAAAATGGCACGACAATATAGATTCTTTATGATCTAACTAATAGAAAGCAAACTCATATGAAAATCATGTGCATATAAAACATTATGCAGGTACATGAATGTCGTTAAATGAACCTCCCACTGTCTTATAATGGGTAAATAAACCCCGTACGCAATGACGACCCATTGACCATGGGGTATAGATCTGTATAAACCGAAGTATGCTCTGTCTCCACACAGAGGGTGAGAAGCACCGAAGTCCATGATCTACTCTGTCACATTTGCCTTGCTACAATTGGTAAAATCATAGGCCATATCTGAGGAGCTCGAAGTGGCTCTAG
Organism: Ottelia alismoides; assembly: GCA_037367405.1. Classification (NCBI taxonomy): domain Eukaryota; kingdom Viridiplantae; phylum Streptophyta; class Magnoliopsida; order Alismatales; family Hydrocharitaceae; genus Ottelia; species Ottelia alismoides. Next base: position 907,820 of record JAZKJV010003519.1, read on the forward strand.
CGACGACTGCAACATTTGGGGTACCTTTAATTGTATTGGCAGCAAGAGTCATTATCTCTCTCAAACAGGAGACAATGTCATCAACACACGAATTTGTAGGAGGAGCTGAACTGTCTGGAGGCTTAATTTGCACAACCACTCAAGCAGATGCATGATATCCATGCTTCTAATAGCATGTATTCTTAGAATGACCTGGATGACGATAATAGCTGCAAGGGCCATGGTGACGTCCGTCTCCTTTGCTACGAGGACCACTCCCTCTGAATTGAGTGGAGCCTTCCCTGCGTGAGATTTGACCATCGCTGAGGAGGTATGTGTGGTGGTAGGAGGTAGGACAGTTCATCCTCCTGACTAGTGTAGGCTTCCTCCATGGGAGGTATAGCTGCACCTGTAAGAAGCTGTGTGCGTGATGCCTCGTACTTAGGAAGTAAGGATCAAGAACAACCAAGAAAACTCCAACCATCGTGGAGTTCCCGTAAGCCATCTGTTGCTCAGTAGACGTGGTCACTAGCATGAAGGTGTAACGCTTCTCGAACATGCCATGAAGTAAAGAGTAAAAAGTATACAGAGGATGACCATTGTGCGTGGTCATGTAGATATCAAACTGTAGCTGAAGAATCATGTTCTCATTCTTCGCTTGGCCATATGTGGTTGCCAAAATATCCACATCATCTTTGCGGTGGCTTGCTTCACAATGTCATTGGCAATCTATGTGATAAGAGTACCATAGAGCCAAATACACACGTACGTGTCATCTTGCTTCCACGAACCATTCTCCCCAGTCTTATTTGTCGACTCTGGCTGTGTCAGAATGTGGTCCTTGTTGTTGCATTGCATGAGGGTCAAGAACTGCATGGACCACAACTCATAGTTGGTCCCATCCATCTTCATTATGGGAGCCAGACCTTTGAAGGCACCGGACGAAGAGAAGATGTCACCTTTGTTCTCTGACATGATGAAAAAGAGGCCGAAATGGACTTCAATCGGGGTAGTATATTGATCCGAGCGACTCTACAAGACCATATATAGGATTGATTGTACGTATATATTCATACAACCATCCTCGTCAATTCTTTATCTTGAAGTCTTCATTCCTATTGCTTTGTCCAATGGTATGTACCTTATCATTGCCAAAATTCTTGCTAACAAACTTTGTGAGGTGCTTAATGATACCATTTTGTCTGAGCAATTTGCATTTGTACCAAAGAGATCTATGTCAGATGGTGCTGGCATCTGAGATTGTGCATGATTGGAATAGGAATCAAGGTAAAGGGCTTCTGTGGAAGACCGACTTCTCTGAAGCCTAAGATTGTGTGGACTGGCGATTTCTATGCGCATCTTTGCAGAATTAGAGGTTTCCCGAAGATGTGGGTGGTGTGGATGAAGAGATGTATTGAATGGTCGCCCAGAGGGAGGATACTTCCAGCCGCAGCGTGAAGGCAAGGGTGCCCATTGGCGCCACTTCTGTTCGTGATCGCGACGAATGCATTAACAATCATGATGAAATTGACAATGGATGAAGGACTGCACGCATGATATCTCAAGGAAGATATATCTATACTTGTCTTACAATATGCAGATGACACAATGATCTTCATTGGTGGGGGCCAGAATATGTTCAGTGGGTATCCTGTATTATGAATATTTTTGGTGATATTTCTGGCCTCAAACTAAACAGAGAAAAGTCCACCTTTGTTCCGTTCAACTTGAGCCCGATGGAGATACAAGAGATTGATGCTACTTTGAGGTGCCCGAGGGGAGGTCTTCCCATAACATGTCCGGGATTTCCACTCGTGGCGGGTCACCTTCGCTCGATAGACTAAAAGATGGTTCTTGACAGATTAGAGAAAAAACTTGCAGGCTGGAAAGCGAGGATACTCTCCAAGGGAAGAAAGCTGGTGTTGCTCAAATATGTCCTTTCAACAATTCTAATTTTCTTCTATTCTACCTGATTGCTTCTAACGGGGATCCATGAGGGGATAAGGAGCTTGATGAGGTGTTTTTTTGGTCGGATGGTAAACAAGAAAGAAGGGAGATTCACCTTATTAATTGGGAGGTGGTGACGAGTAGGAAGAGAGAAGGTGGTTTGGGGATCTTGAGGTTGGAATGCATGAATATGGCCTTGTTGGCAAAGTGGATGCTTAAACTGTAGGGCAAAGATGAGGATCTGGTTTGCCAACTGATGCGGAAAATTTATGGCATTCAAGGTAGCCTGGATGCTGCTTCGGTTTGTTACTTCTCCCTCTGGAAGGGTATATCTCTTATACTACCAGAGACGGGGATACTCATCGCTCGATGATTGGTAGCGGGGACGTCTTTAGATTTTGGTTGGATAACTGGAGGGGGCTTGGGAATTTGAAGGATCGTTACTCGCGCTTGTTTGCACTCGCTGAGAATCAGAATGCATTATTAGGCCAGGTGTGGTCAACGTGGGTGTGGAATCCCTGCTTCTCTTTTGCATTTTCAGAAGAAAGATTCCATGATTATGTTTCATTGCTTGCTGATTTGGCTGACATTGAGGGTCTTGCTTGATGATTTGGTTGACAATGAGGGTCCCGCGAATGAGAGAGATCACTTTATCTGGGCTTTTGGAAAATTTTCAGTGAAATGAGCATACCATTTTTTCTACAGGCAACCCGAACTCAAACCAAGAACATGGACATTAAGATTTCAGAATCATTTCAAGTTACAGGATTCCACAGAGGATCAAAGTCTTCTTTTGGCTTACTAGACATGGTCACATGCTTACGAAAGTACGACGGGATGAAATATTCCATACTGTAGACATTGAATGTGGAAGGTGCGGTGAGGATCCTGAAGATTTGGAACGCCTAATTTCAAGGTTGCAAAAATCGGAAGTCAGTACTCGGTCGGTTGGGTCACTGACTAAGGATTAATCGGTAGTCGGACGACTAATTGGATTTAGTCGGGCTTTAATCGATTTTCAATTTTTAAATTATTTTAAATATGTAAATCATTTTTGTATGTATATTCTTATATATTTACATAGATTTTACATTTTTTATATTATCATAATGAAATGAAAGAAGAAATTGAATCTAAATAAAACATTAAGCATATCAGAATAAGTTTGCTTAAAAAAATAAAAAATAAATGGTATCTCCAAGCAAAAATCGATCGACTAGTTGGCCTTAGTCGGAATTAGTCAGTACTCGGTCGGCCACCCCACTGACTAGACTAGTCGGACCTACTAGTCGGGCCAGTCAGGGGATTTTTACAACAAGGCCTAATTTTAAGTGCAGAACCTCCACATTGGTGTGGGAAGGAGTGGGAGTCCATTGGCTAAGTACTGAAGATAATGCATCATTCTGGAACTTGATGGGGGCGGTTTGTGGCAACTCACAGGAGGATGCTTTACATGCTTTTGCTCTCCTCAAGGTTTAGAAAGTCGGTATGTGGTATTCGTTCGGTCAAGCGATCTCGAGCGAGCAAGCAGATATGCGGAAGTATATGCGGATTATGCAGTTTGCATTCTTTTAATTTAAAATATTAAAGAAGGATATTTAATTATGATGTCAGAGAACAAAAAAAACTCCACGTTTCCTTTAGATTCCCACACATACTTTTGAAAATAAAGAAAATACCACAATAAAAATTTACATAGTTCCTTTAGATATAATAACATGTTTCCAAATGTAGAATGTTCAAATATATAAAGTTATCAACCGACTTCTAAATTCTAATCTAAATCATCTTCAAAATTGATACTTGAAATATCATCATCGCTTTCTGGATCACTCATAAATTCTTCTTCTTCATCCAGATTGGCAAAACTTCTGCATTCCTTTAGCTCCTATTTTCACCAAATTCTTCTGCCCCATTTGCTTCTGCAACCAAGTTCCACTTGAGCCCTGACTCTTGGAATATTTCTTCTTCTTCTTCTTCATTGGCATCAATCCAATCTATAACATGTGCCCTGTCCTATGAAACAAATGACCTCCCATTTAGTGATTGATACTCCTTCAACTTTGAATTGAATCTCACGAAAACCAAATAATTTAATTTCTTGGTTTCTACTTTGTTTCGTTTTGGGTGTAAATCTACAATAAGAATATTTAAAATTGATCAATGATAAATTATAATGACTCAACGAATGTATTCAAGATCCAAATGGTAAGAGTTATACCGCTGCGAATGAGCTTTTATTCCTCTCACAACCAGAAGAAGAGGATGTCAACTTCAGAATTGTCAAAGTCATTCCTTTCAAATACGTCGTTTGAGAAGCATATTTTTTTGAGGACCAAAAGAGGGGGTAACACGCTATGGTGCCCTCCCCAATCTATTAAAAAGAATAAGGAAAAAAAAGGATACAAGCAAAGGGTCATAAAGATGATCATGCTTCCACAAAAGCCTTGGACCGCGCTAACACAATTTCCGTATAGAATCTGCAACCCGAGAACACCAATGCGTTTCTCTCCAACCAAATACACCACAGTAACACCAGAGGACCTAACAGCTCCACTCGCGGTCTGCGAGGGTTAGAGCGGAACCCCGCCCAAAATATGTCGAATGAAGATGCGTCGACCCAGTCGAGACCCAGGTCGAGCCATGAATCCGCAACGCGTTGACATTGGAAGAATAGATGATCCACCGACTCGACGACCACCCCGCAAAGGTAGCAGGACTCGGAATCAACCCCCAAGAACCGCGCGCAGCGGTCCCGCGTCATTAGGCGTTTGCGCCTGAGGAGCCATAGAAAGAAACTGATACGCTCAGGGAGGTGAAGGCCCCATATGGAGGAGCAGTCTTTAACGAGGGCATCAGAAGGGCTTGGAGGCGGCCTACGAATAGCCGCATAGGCCTTCTTGACCGTGAAAGGAGCGCCTCTCCACACCCAGTCGTCCCGCCCCCCCTGGGGCCCTCGCAACCGGCCAGAGAATCGCATAGCCGAAGGAAATCATCAAGTCTTTGGTCTGAAAAATTAGCGTTGAATCTGGGCATCCAGTTCCCATCACACCACACATCAGCAACTTTAACGGGAAAACCATCCGGCCCGGGCGCGCCATCCGCGTTGAGAGACCAGACAGCGGCCTGAACCCCCTCCAATGACACCGGCAAGACCAGGCCGGTACGAGCTCCGGCGACAGCCGCTCCGCCCCGCGGTCCAGCCAACGCCACCTGCGATGAAGGCATCGGGATGAGAAGGTACGGAAGTGCTTGGCGATCGAATTACCCATGTCCTTGTCACCCGCAACACGAACGCCGTCCACGATGACCGAGCGCAAAGCATTAACACGTCGTCTACTGCTGGCAACACGATGAAAGAATGCCGTGTTGGCATCCCCCTCCACTAGCCACTTGTGACGAGAACGCTGGCGCCACTCCGCAACTCGCTTCTTATCATCCAGCACCGCTTCTTTGAGACAGGACTCCCTCCTTGCGAGATCCACAGGAGAGAGAGGGTTGGAGTCCTCGAGCTGAGCAAGGCCGGCAAGGACCTCCTCTGCTGAGGCCCTGGCCGCACGACGAGCCGTGCGCGACTCCTTCTTGAATAAGCAAAGCCTTCCCTGCAGCGAAACGAGCTTTTAGAAGAACCTCGAGACCGCCGAACCCGAGGCAATCGTAGAGGTCCAGTGTTGGGGAACCAACTTGCGATGAAAGAATGCCGTGTTTGAGAAGCATATAACAACCACCAATGAGCTTCAAGAGATTAGGCAATCAAATTCTTTTTTTTTTTGACGCTCCAAAAAGGGGGAGACACCCGTAGGTGTTCGCCCCAAGTTTATTAAAGCTTATGAAAAGAAAATACTTACAGAGATAAGGGAGAAAGGAAGGAAGGGGAAATGATATCACTAATGATACCGATCACCCCCTAATACAGAAAATTACAAAGTTGACCAATCCATACAAAAGCGGTTCGCAGCAATGCTGATATTTTCAATATAGAATCGCTGTCCCGCGAAGATTGCTTTGTTTCTTCCCAGCCATATACTCCAAATGCGCGCGATAGGGATCAGCTTCTCCGACCTCGGACGAGTTGCGGGAGTTGCAAGAGAATCCCAGAATGACTCCATCGACGAATGATTCAACCATGTAACATCGTCCCAAATGTGCCGCACGAGATCGCAATGAAGAAAGAGATGGTCAGCCGTCTCCACAACCGAACCACACAGCCCGCAAATGCTAGGAAGGTCAGGGAGGAAAGATGACATACGGTCGCGAGTAAGAAGACGACCACGCCTAAGGATCCACAAGAAAATACCAATCCTTTCCGGAAGCCTGAGGCCCCAAATGAGGTTGCAGTGGCCAATAAGAGATGCCTCCATATGTACAGCGACGGGGAGGAGGGCATGATATGCCTTCTTTGAGGAAAAGGACCCCTCACCCCAGGTGAAGTGATCAAGACCCCCCGAGGGAGTTGGGGCGTCGACGAGTAGAGTCATCAAAGAGCTGAAGTCCATAGTTCGCTGAGCAGAGAGGGAGGCGACCAGAATCGGGCACCAAGACCCATTGGTCCAGTATGAACCCACCGAAGCATATTTGTCCCGTGCCAACGCAAAAAGTCTGGGGAAGAGGGTCATGAAAATGCCTTTGCCAGACCAGTCCATAGTCCAAAATCGGAAGGAGGTCCCATCGCCGAGAGACGGCCGAAACAAGGACCGCTTGCGGTTGAATAAATGAAAGGCCTCACGCCAAAAAAGAGGAGAGGGATCGTGAGATCGACCATCAAATACCGAGAGAAAAGCATTACCCGCCGCCGAGCGAAGGCAACGAACCAGGAAACCGTCATCTCCGCTAAGAAGCCTCGACGCCCATTTGAGAAGAAAAGCTTCACGTATTACCTCCAACCGCCGAATGCCCAACCCGCCGTCGCGTTTAGGACGCGAAATGTCGTCCCAAGCGACCAAATGTATCCCTCTTCTTGCAGGAGCGTTCTTACCCCAAAAGAAACCTCTCATGTATTTCTCCAGGCGAACCCTAATCCCCTTTGGCAGACCGCGCGCGGATAGAAAGTAAATAGGTATAGCCGAGAGGACGTATTTAAGAAGCACCAATCTCCCCCCGCGAGATAGCAATGAAGATCGCCAACCAGCCAGCCGAGTCTCAATCTTTTCCACCACCCTCTGATAATCGCGCAAACGAGCCCTTCCCACCGAGAGAGGTAGCCCCAAGTAATCCAGCGGTAATGCCCCCTGAGCAGCCCCCAAAATGGAAGAGCAATCCCCAACGACCAGTGGCGGTAGAGCAAAGGGCACAAATTTCGATTTCTCCTCATTGATGCGGAGGCCCGACATTTCACAAAACAATTGGACCGTAGTGGCCATTCCCGCATATTGCGGCCTGTCCCCCTCAATAAAACATAAGGTGTCGTCCGCATATTGAAGGAGCGGGATATGAAGGTCACCCATTGAGCATCCGCGAGTAAGACCTGCGTCCGTTACACCTTGTATCATCCGTGGTAACACGTCTGCCGCCAGAACAAAGAGAAGAGGGGCAAGAGGACAACCCTGACGAATCCCCCTTCTAGGCTGAAAGAGTCCCCCAGATGGACGGCCATTGATAGATAGGGAAAAGGAAACCGTCGTTACACAGCGACGGATCCAAGAGATCCAGAGCGGGGGGAAGCCCCGAGATTTCAATACAGACCATAAGAATCGCCAGTCCAAGGAGTCGTAAGCCTTAGCGAAATCAATTTTCCATAGAACCCCCTTGGTTCCATTTCTGTGCCAACCGTCGATGATAGCTGAGGCAAGAGCGTAGCAATCCGATATTTGCCTCCCTTGAACGAATGCAGCTTGACAAGGAGAGATGAGAGATCCAAGCAGGGGCACCAATCTACGGGCCAACGCCTTAGCGATGATCAAGTAAATGCCATTTGAGATTGCAATAGGGCGGAAGTCCTCAATACGACGAGCACCGTTGATTTTCGGAATGAGAACCAAAGAAGCCCGATTAATTCTGTTGAATCCCTGGTTCCCCTCGCAGAATTCGTGTGCCACCTCCAATACGTCGTTGCCGATAACGTCCCAGAAATCCCTATAGAAAGCTATAGGGAACCCATCTGGCCCAGGAGAAGCGTCGGCGTTAAGGTCCCATGACGCACATTTGAGTTCGTCCATAGATAAAGGTCGTGAAAGAATAGTAGCATCCGATGAAGAGAGCGAGGTGACGCCCGGAGCCATCCATTCCCATGGAGAGGAAGGGAGACGATTGAAAAAGTTCTTGAAGTAAGTGGTCAGGGCCGAGCCTATGTCGCGGTCAGATTGATATATGGCATCCCCAATTTCAATGGAAGTAATAGTATTAGCGCGTTTACGAGCACTAGCGACCCTGTGGAAATAAGCGGTATTAGCATCCCCGTCTTTGATCCAACGACAGCGCGAACGTTGTCGCCACTCAATGGATCTTTTCCTGTCATCCTCCGCCACGCTTAGGGCCGCCGAAGCTCTCTCAGATAATTCATCCATGGATAGGTCCCTGATATTTTCCACGCGATCCAATCTAATGATAGTCGCCTCTGCCTGGTTACGAATGGACAACCGAGCCTGACGTGAAGAATATTTGAAGGAGGCAAGAACGCGTCGTAAGGATGAAAGTTTAAGAGTAAAGCGGAGAGCCGCGTTACCCGAAAACGACGTCTGAGACCAGTGCTGCCGCACCATCTCCTTGAAATTAGGCTCCATCAGCCAGCTCTTCTCGTAACGAAAAATACCACGCGGCCTGGAAGATTCGCCCGAATCCCACACAATGGGGTTGTGGTCCGAAAAGCTCCGAGGACGAGAGGATATCGAGCACAACGGGAAATTGTTCATCCAAGACGAATTAGCCAGAAACCGGTCGAGGCGTGATCGAGATGCATTATTGCGCCAAGTGTATTTGATATCCGCGGCTGCCAAATCTTCCAGTGCCAAATGATTGATGAAGTCCAAAAAATCGTCAGAACCTGGATCCCTTCCCCCCCTACCACGAGGACGGTCGGATGAGAGCAATGTAACATTAAAATCCCCTCCCAAAATCCATGGAATATCCCCAAAAACGGCCGCATCAGCAAGTAAGTCCTCCCATAAATCACGACGTGCGATGTGGCATAAAGGCGCGTAGACACAAGAGAAAGCCAAATGTATGTTAGTGGCCACGTGCACAAGAATTACAGAAATAGAGTGACGACCCATGCGAGAGGAGGATAAATAGAAGTTTGAGGATCGCCAAGCCACGATAGCGCCTCCAGAAGAGCCAATCGCGTCCAGAGAGCAGAAGGCATCCATCGGCCCTGCCCCAAATGATCTCCAAAGCACGTCATCAATTCCAGCGAGCTTAGATTCCTGTATCATAGCGACATCACAATCCCAATCAATCAAACGAGAGCCCAAAGCCCTGCGGCGATTAGGGTCACCCATACCACGGACATTCCAAGAGAGTATCTTCATAAAGTATTACAGAAATTGTCCCAAAAAGTGACCGAACAAACGCTAGACTTAAGCGCGGCGAAGATTCAACCGGCGAAGTCCAGCCGCTTCCGCCACCGCCTCCCGAGATAATAAGATCGGCGGAGAAGATATCCCCTCGAGTGAGAGGTCCAGGCGCCGAGTATAAACCACTCCATATCTAGTCGGGGAGGCAATCGATGCGTTCCAGGAGGCCCACGAGTCGGCACTACGGTTTGTGGGAATCGGCGAGGCATTTGAAAAAGAGTCCCCTTGATCGGCAGAAGACCTATAGAACCCAGAGATAGAGGGTGGCTGATCATAAAGCATAGAGATAGCGGCATTACCTTGCTCCGGGGCCACCACCGATAAGCCCTGCTCGATCGCCGACAGAGAAGGCGAGGATAGAGTGTAAGATGGACAATAGTCTTCATAACACGGCATCTGGAAGAATGGGATTGCAGAAATAGGACTAGGGCAAGGGATTTCTTCGAAGTACGTAAGAGGCTCTCCAAGCATATCCGGGTCAGACCCGACCCACGAGATGGCCCGAATAGGAACCGGTCCGGAAGGAGGAAGTGGAAACGCCACCTCGAAGCATGGAGTGGGGTCGCATCTCCTCGATAGGGTAATGACTGAAGAATCCAGCGGCCGCGGATCGACCTCGAAAAGGCCCCTATGTGGGGGCGCCTGTCCAAGATCGTACGCAAAAGAAAAAACAGGCGGCGAAGTCGAAGGGGCGCCATGCATCTTCGACGCATCGGAAACCACCGATGGTGACACGTGGACCTCCGAAGATGAACCGGCGTCGAGGAGCCCGTGGTCGTCGCCCCCAGCGGAGAATAGCGCCGACGAAGCCCCCGGCGGTGGAAAGAAAAACTCGAGCTTGAAGGACCATCTGCCAAGGTCCAAGATCTCCGAAAAGGTTTTGCCAGACATGGAGCGGCAAAGATTGGAAGAACATTCCACCAAAATCCTAGTGCAGGACCAATCCGACCCCGGTGACAGGCCATCGTCCAAGATAGCCACCACCTGGCCCCAACTGCGAATAACCTTGGAAAGACAATGAGCCGATCGAGAGAGGAATGGTACCCCACGTACCTCCACCTCACATCTCTCGGAAGTAATAGAAGCACCATCAGCGACCCGAGGCCGACGCCATTTAATCACCGACGAGTCCGAACGATAGAGGAGGATTTCCCGTTGCTCCGGGGAAAGTCCTCGCACACAGCATCTAGTGTCATCCAAGAAGAAGAAATCCCCCGAGAATCCCTCGCCGAGTAGAAGAAGAGTTGCCGAATGGATCGCCTCGCGGTCGAATCCCCGCTGCTGCACCGTGCCAATCGCCACACCATGGTTGGCATCCATCGCCTTGAAACCGGAGCTCGCCCAAGCCGAAGGAGCCGAAGAAGCCCCCGCCGAAGGATCGACCGTCGCTGGCGATTTCTGATTATCATGCTTCGCAGGAAAGGAGTGAATATCCGTATTCCCGGAAGCAAAGGTTGAAGAAGAAGGAATGCTTTTCCCCTTGTAAGAAGCATCTCCAATGGTGGCTGAAGCCACCTGAGCAAACGAGCGAGAGTCACGCAGGGCCGAGGAGCGAGGCCCACTATGAGGATCCTCCAGGCGAAAAGAGCGCTTGGGCCATCGAGAATCCATGAGCACTACCCGACACGAGGCTGAGCGGTGCCCAAGAGCACCGCACCGGAAACACCGAGGAGGCGCCGAGCATGCAGATGCCAGATGACCAGCTCCCGCGCAACGAAAGCACCGCTTGCCGGGCTTGGAGTGAGAGACCTTCACCCACCCGTCCTTGTTACCTTCGTCATTGATAGAGACTCCCGAGTGTATCCCAGGTTGACGAGTGGCACCACCATGATCGCCATGCCGACGACCGTACCGCTTGGGAACCCACACGCCCTTCTGAGAGTGCTTCCTCGACACACCCGCTGCTCCCGAGCCCGCACGCGCTCCCGCTCCCGCTCCCGACGCCATCAAATTCTTATAAAGCAGTAAATCTAACTTAAGAACTTTTAAGTCAACAATAAGCTTGAGATATATTATCAGGATTGAAATCATCATCATTGATGGATCTTTGTCTGACAGCCATTGGCTTTCAAACGCGCCTTCTCCCCTTCGGTAAATATGGATCTCTTCTTCATGATGGCATCCTGAATCTCCAACTCAGCATAAAAAATCTCCATGCATTCCATTAAACCATCAATGACGAAGCTATCCTTAGAAGTTGCATCTATATCCTTGTAAAAATAATAGGGATTGAGATAGAAAGTTGCAAGATGTAAGGGGTTATCCAATCTTCCTTTCGTCTTGAAGGTAATGGCATCTATAAAGGGCTTGTAGGAATGTTCAACATCTTTGAAAATAACCTTTATTGATGGGATCCACCAAGGAGCGCGGTGGCGGAAGAAGGGTGAAGCGAGTCGGGGTTTGAACGGAGGAGCGAGCGGGGTGGTTGGAGCGCGGTGGCGGAAAAAGGATGAAGCTAACCACCGTTCGAGCGGGGAGGAGGGTTTCGAGGGAGATGTGCAGGGTGAAGGGGTGCTCTTGGAAGGCAGAGGTGACTGCTTTGTTCTTAGGGGGGGGAGCTTCGGGGTGGCCGCGGTGTTGGGGGGGCTGGCCGTACAGGGGCGGGGGTATCTCGTGGTGTTGGCGGGAGCCTGCAGTTTGTGACGGCGGGCGCGGAAGCTAGCGAAGGAGCGGAGGAGGAGTGGGTGCAAGTTTCCCACAGGAAGCCGATGAGGAGGTGCTTCCGGTGTGGGTTGCGGGGGCATTTGGCGTCGGTTTGCGTGGTGCGGCCGCGTTGTTTTGCATGTAGTGGGCTGGGGCACCGTATGGCCTCTTGTAGTTTGCGTCTTCGGGCTGGGAAGGTTTATGCTTCGCCTCGTATGGCTGAGTTCTTGGCTGGCCATTCTTCCTCGCGCGGGGCCTCCTCTGTCGTGGGAGGTCGTTCCTTCGCGCAAGTTGTGGCCGGTGGTTCAAGCTCTGCCCTGGTGACCGATGGTGTTCCAGTTCAGAGGGCGGTGGTTTCTCCGGTCACCGCGCCTTGTGCTTCTTGTCCGGTTCAGACGACCGTCTTTCCTCGGAGGGAGGAGTGTAGCTGCGCGGTCATCGGGGTTTTCTTGCATGGCAGCTTGGCGATCGACTTCGTGCTGGGCCATCTTCGTAGTTTCCTTGGATCTCAGTTCTTGGGGGACGTCATCGCTTTGGACCCAAGGCGCTGCTGTGCTCGGGGGCTAACAGATACCCAGCATCTTCGGTTGATTCAGAGTGGAGCGTTGGTCGGCGTGGTTTGGAGGGACGTTCAGTTTGCCGACGGGGCGTGTTCGAGGGTTGAGGTATGTGTGGCAGAGGTCCGTGGTGTCCCGTTCCTCTCACGATCGGTGCATTGTCTCAGGCGGCCGTTGCGACGGTAGGGAGAGGTCCTTGCGATCACCGATAATGGGTTGGCTCCGGGTTCCGACCACGCTATCACTAGGATCCTCTTGGAGTGCAGTAAAAGGTTTCTTGATGGAGCGGTGGACCGTGCCTTCTTCGATCGTTTGAAGATCGGCCGGTTCAGTAGCCAGATTGAGCTGTCGGTCGTCTCTCCACCGCCGCCTGCGGTGATGCGAAGGGGGGCGATGTTTTCGGCATCAAAGTCGGGAAGGGGGAAGGACGTCGTTTCGTCTTCCGAGGGACAGGTGACTTTGCATGGAGGCGCTTCGTAGGACTCGTCTTGCCATGATGATTTCGTACGTCCCTTCAGTTCTGCCCCTTGGACATTGTGCATGGATTCTTCTGTTACCGATTTGTCTGGTGACGTGGAGGGGAGAATCCAGGGGGCCACGGGGGCCTTTCATTTTTGGTCAGGGCCGCCAGATCCTGTGCTCCGGATCTTTCAATCGGATCTCTTGGCGGATCGGACTTTTGGTGGACTCTCCTGTAGGATTTCTTTCGGATCTTTTGAGGGCGGGCTTGAGGTGCCGGATCCGCTTCGTGTCTCGTCTTCAGGCCTCTCCGATCGCTTGCTTGACTTGGCCCACTTGGAGGAGAGCGGGGCTCACTTGGTGGAGAGAGGGGGGGGGGCTTCGTTGGCTCAGGCCTCCCCTCCCCTTCCGCCGGGCGTCGAAGGAGGGGCTGTGGATGGCTCGGTTTTGGTCCCGCAGGGGGGCCCGTCCTCGTCGATGCGGACTCTTCGTTCGCCGGGCCAGCCCGTGGTGTCATTAGTCGAGGTCGCGGAGGTTTCCGCTGATGAAGGGGTGCCTGAAAGGAGATCGACTAAGAGGTACATGAGGAGGAACAGATCGCGTTTGCTGGCCAGCGAGGTACAGGGTTGCTCGTCTTTAAAAGACGCGGTGGCGTCGGCAGCTGGTGTGGTTCGATCTGGAGGGTGTTCGGAAGGTTCCTCATGAAGGTGCTGTCTTGGAATGTGAGAGGGTTTGGGGAGGCGGTTAAAAGGAGAACCTTGGGTTCGAGGTTCGCTGATTGGGGGTGCGACGTCGTCATGCTTCAAGAAACTAAGCTCCAGGAGGTGGGGGAAGTTATTTGGAGGTCGTTTGGTACGGGGGGGGGGGTTGGATGAGGTGAGGGCTCTGGGCGCGGAGGGCTCGGCGGGCGGTATGCTCATTGCGTGGAGATCTGCGGCGTTTTCCTTCAGCTTGGTCATCAGAGGGAGGCATGCTATTTTCGTGATTTTGACTAGGGTGGATTCCTTGCTATCTATTGCCTTCTCTTGTATTTACAGGCCGTGCTGCTATATTAAGAGAAAGGAGCTGTGGGAGGATTTGCTTCAGGTTGGTCAGCAGGTTGTGGAGATCCCTTGGCTGATAGGGGGGACTTCAATGTTACTTTGCGTTTATCGGATAGGCCTCGTTCCAGGGGGGGACAAGACCCAGGTTTGTCAGATTTTGCTGAGCTCGTTGACTCGTTGGCTTTGGAGGACTTAAGGGCGGGCGACATAGCTTACACGTGGCGGAATTCGAGCTCTCGTTCATGCATCGACAGATTCTTGGCGTCTGCGGATCTTTTGGATATCTTCCCTCTTTCTTTTGTGAGCTCCAGGCCTCGTAGCTCGTCGGACCACAACCCTATCTTGTGGGACTTTGGTCAAGTATCTTCTTCTAGAGGTTTTTTCAGATACGGAAGGTGTTGGTTGTTGTAGGACAATTTCAAAAGCTTCGTTGCGGATATCTGGGTCGTGAGCAACCTGGGGGAACCGCGTTGGTGAGGTTTGTTTGAAAGCTCGATTCCTTGCGCAAGAAATTGGCTTTATTTAAGAAGGAGTCCAGGATGGCAAGGGTCGCGGTCAGGAGGGAGGCGGAGGAGGTGGTTAGCGCGTTGGACGCTGTGGAGGGGGTCAGAGACCTTCGGCAGGAGGAGTTGGGTGCTCGGTCGGCCGCTCAGCGGAAGGTGGCGGAGGAGGACTCGAAGCGGGTCACGGAGTGGTGCCAGAGGTCGAGGGTGTCTTGGTTGAGGGAGGGGGATGCCAACACGTCATATTTCCATCGTGTGGCTAGCGATAGGCGGCGATCGAACTTCATCAGCTCAATCAAGATCAATGGCACGCGAGTGGTGGGGGATGCGGCTATGGGGAGGGCGATTTCGGAGTACACCACCGACTTCTCGCGGAGGCGCGCCCCGAGGAGATGGAGGTGGGCGGGGTCTGGGGCTCAGGTGCTTTCGCCTTCGCTTTGTGAGGAGTTGTCGAGGAAGGTTTCGTTGGAGGAGGTTAAAGCGGCCGTGCGGGATCTTAACGCGGATGCTTCTCCGGGTCCTGACGGGTTCTCGGTGGCTTTCTACAAAGACGTCTGGGAGTTGGTGGGCATGGAGGTTCTGGAGGTTATTAACGAATTCTGTGATGGTAATGTTGGCTTTGACAAAATTAATAGGTCTCTTATTGTTTTGCTGCCGAAGTCTCCCGCGGCCGAGCTCATTGAGGATTTCCGCCATATTGCCATTTCGAATGCTCTTTATTTGATCGTGGCAAAGGTGTTTGCTCGTAGGCTGGCCCCGGTGCTCGATGGTCTTATCTCTCCGATGCAGACGGCTTTTGTTCGTGGTAGGCAGATTGCGACGTTACCGCGATGGCTTCGGAGATGATTGCGAATTGGGATAGGGAGGGGACTCGTGGGGTGCTCTGGAAGGTGGACTTTGCGAAGGCCTACGACTGCCTTGACTGGTGTTTCATTTGGTCAGTTCTAAGGAGGTGAGGCTTCCCGGAGATATGGATTTCGTGGATGCGCCGCTGCGTCACTACGACCTCTTTCGTGGTTATGGTGAATCGTCGCCTCGAGGGGGGTTCCTTCCAACCTCGGAGGGGGGTTCGGCAGGGCTGCCCTCTCGCGCCTCTGCTTTTTGTGTTGGCGGCAGATGTTCTGGCTTGGATGGATTGCCGGGTGGTCGACTGTGGTCTCTCGAGGGGCTTCTCTTGTGGCGGGGTGGTGGTCCCTCTGCTACAGTACGCCGATGACACGGTTTTTTTCATCGGAGGGGGGGGGTCTGAGGAGGTCTCCGCCATGGCGGTAACCATGGAGGTGTTCAGTGAGTTGTCGGGGCTGGTCTTGAATGCCACAAAATCTAAAGTGATTCCGTTCGGTATGGATGCGGTGGAGGCGGCCGCATGCGGTCTGATTTTGGGTTCACAGCCTAGCTCGTTGCCCTTTGATTACTTGGGTATGCCACTGGACACGGGCAGGACGCGCTTGCGGGACTGGGCCAAGGTGGTGGAGAAGGTTGAGGTGAGGCTGGCCGGGTGGAGATCTGCTTTGCTATCGAAGGGTGGCCGTCTCGTCCTCCTCAAGGCAGTGCTTTCGTCTATCCCCATTTATTTTTTATCCAACCGTCAGTTGCCTGTGGGGATTCGGAGTCGTATTGAAAAGCTGATGCGGAGGTTTTTGTGGGGAAAAAACGTGGAGTCTCCGGGTGGGGTGCACTTGGTGGGGTGGGAAGAGGTGGCGAGGCGTAAGAGCGAGGGGGGGCTTGGCATCCGGAGGTTGGAACATGTAAACGAAGCCCTCCTCCTTAAGTGGGTCAATAGATTGTGGGGTCCTAGTGAGGATTTCTGTTCGGAGGTCTTGCGTAAGATCCGTGGCGTGGGTGGATCGCTTCTGGTCGAGGGGGATCGGCGTGGGCCGCAGACGCCTTTCTGGCGTGGGGTCTTGGGAGTTCTCTTCAAGTTCTCTTCGCTCTTTCATCCGGTGCTCGGTGACGGTCGTGATTTCAGGTTCTGGAAGGATATTTGGTCCGGGGAGGCACCTCTAGGTGAGAGGTTTCCTCGATTATTTGCTTTGACGGTTGACGGTAATGCTACTGTGGCCTCTTGTTGGTCTGGGGATGGTTGGCTTCCCCTCCTTCGTAACAACCTTTCAGATCAGAGGCTCCTCGATTTTCTTCAGCTCTTGGACTCCTTAGGGGGGACTTGTCGGCCTTCGGGTGGGAGGGATCACTGGGCCTGGAATGGGGGGCCCTTTTCGGTGAAGAAGGCTTTTTTGGCGGTTTCCTCTTCCACTCGGTCGGGGATGGATGCGTTGGTGCGTGATTGCAGCTTTGTTTGGGGCTTGAAGCTTCCTGAGAGGGTTGGTGTCTTCCTTTGGTTGTTTCGGAGGAAGAGATTGTTGACGAGGGATCGCTGTGCAAGGCTGTTTGGTGCTGTCCCGGATGGGTGCGTTCTTTGCAACAATGGCGTGGAAACTTTGGAGCATCTTTTCTTTGGCTGCCCGACTGTGATGGGTGTGTGGGAGGCAGCGACTGAGGCCTGGGTCAGCTTCACTGATCTGGCTTCTTTTTGGGAATCGATGGTGACTAACAAGAGTAGGCATCGTAGGGAGCTCTTGCGTCCCCTGGCGAGCGTTTGGGCAATCTGGCTGGGGCGGAATGAAGCTATCTTCGCGGGGCAACGATTTTACAAAGAAAACGTTCTGCTTCATTGTACCCGTTTAGTGGATGATTGGTTGTTGATTTAGATCACTTTCTGGTAGCTCGGTATCTACCTTGTATAGTTCTTTCCTTTTTTCTGTTTCTTTTCTTTTATTAATGAAGCAGGGGCGAGCACCAACGAGTGTGTCCCCCGAGTTTTTAGTCTTCCAAAAAAACCTTTATTTCTTTTTTGCATTCCCAATCCTTCATATACAAAGCTCATTGACGACTTCCTTTCTCCATCAACCACATGCAAGAGGCAGAGTAATGGAAAGAAGATCTTCAACGTCAAGGACACTTGTCTCCAAAATGATAAACTGAGGACAATGGATGCAACCACCTCACCTTTTCTTGTTTTTGACCACTTGCACTCCATTCACTCATTAAAAGGGAAAATCAACCCCAATTTCTCCTTATCCATCACGCTTTGTAGTGTAAGGAAAGTGGTGGCAAATCTTGTTTGCTCTGGCCGAACAATTTCACTCTTCTGGGTGAACTGTCTCATCAAGCTCAAAGTCTTTGCATGATTGTAGAGAAATAGAGCGAGAGTTCTAGCCTTAGTGATGCAATTTTTTATCTTTGATTCTTGCCAATCTCCTCAAGAACAAGTTCAATGCAATGAGCCGCACATGAGGATCAAAATATCCTTGGATATTTGGTCTTAAGAAGCCTCTCAACTGCTATATTTGGAGAAGCTTTGTCAGTAACAACTTGTACAACATTATCTTCTCCAACATCCTTTGATACACTCCTTTACGAGAGAAGGGATGTATTCACCCGTATGAGAATCAACAGATGCGTCAACGAACTTCAAGAAAGTTGTGCCCAAGTCACATTTAACACACAAGTTCATAATGCTCCTTCCCCTTGTATCATTCCACACATCGATCATTATTATTGAACAATCGTTGTTTCTTCATGATTCATTTTGACTCTTTAAATATTCCTTTATTTCATCCACTTCCTCATTCAACAAAGTTTTTGCAATTTCATAGTACGAAGGCGGCTTGTATACACTTCCATATTGTCCTATTGCTGTATACATCCGAATACCGGAATTCTTAGCCAGCACATTTAAGGGAGTGTCATCATCATAAAAGAATTTGACCACGAACTTGTTGATGCTTGCACACTCCTCTTTAGTTAAAGCATCTTTAAACACTGTTTGCCGCATTGTGCACAAAGACACACCATCTTCAGAAACACGAGGTCTTTTTGCACCATTTCTCGCACCTCCTCCTTCATATGCATGATTAGAAGATCCATCAGATGCATTGATTGTTACTTCATCTGCAGTTCTCTCATACTAACAACTTATCTCCTTCTTCTTCATAATATCTTCCACGTAATCTCTGATTTCCTTATGCACAAATCTATCGGCCTCTGGACATGCCTTCGTGTTTCCCTTAATGTGTGCAAGATGCTGCTTCATTCTATTGGTGCCTCCTTTTATGACCTTGTCGCACAAGCGACACACAACTGTGTTCGAATCAGTCCTCTCAACGAGTTATGCATATTTCCACCCGGATCTGTAGAGCCGAGTGGAACATAGAATGTGGATTCTGCCGTAGTAGGCGTGGAAGTGGTAGCCATAACAACCAACCTAAACATGACACAAAAATTATGTCATTAGAAATAAGGAATACAAAATGTAATCCGATTATTCAAAGGGATAATTTGATTACAAAAGTAACAAAACCATATATCCCATCTATGAATTTTTCCTAAACATTGACTTAATGGAGTTCAAATGGCTAAATGTATAACTGTTGGTAGCAACCAAAATATAAACTAATATCCTCTAAACACTTAACTTTCTAAAGAATAATACCTAAGAAAATAAAATTCAAAATGAATAAGATCTAATTGAAGGAATTTCCTACAATGTGAGCCACCACTCTTATATGGTAGAAAAAAAAATCAAATTGGATATTTTCTACTTTTACATAACTTGTTTCATCCACATAAGATTACATTATCAACATAACTTGTAAAAAATATATTAATAAATGATGAAGGTTGCATTATGAAAACAATAACTCTGATATTATGAACAAACTTTCCTACTCACAATGATCAAAGTTGGAGAGGTGAGTGTGGAGGTGCTGCAGGTGCTTTGACAGAGGAGTTCGGAGGCTGAGGAGATTCAACTGGTGAGGAAGCCAAGGCAGGGCCGTGCAGAGGCACATGAGGTGCTGGAGGTGGATGGCGATGGCACAGGATGTGCTGGAGGCGGAAGGTAGAGGCGTAGGAGGTGTTGGAGGCAGAAAACGGAGGAGTTGGTGTTGCTGTGTTGTGGAGGCGAAGGCGGAGGCGTTGGAGGAGCTTCCATGGAGGAGTGCAGAGGTGCTGGAGGCGCTTCGGCCGGTGAAGGAGATGCTGCAGGGTCATGCGATGGAGGAGAAGCGGGTGGGTTAGGGTTTTATCGAGCGGGATTGAGTGGGGAAGGGTTATGTTGAGTGGAAGTCGAGTGGGGACTGTCACATGTATCCGGATCTGCCCTCGCCGAACCATTATTCGGATCAACCGCTAATAGGTTCGATATGCGGCTGCATATGCAGTTTATGCAGCCCGCATGTGCGCTTGGGCCGCATATCGCTGCATATAGCACATGCAGTGGCTGTCGGCATGCGCGTATGCGGTCACATGGGCCGGCCACATCTCTGAACCTTGGCTCTCCTTTGTGCTATCTGGTGTGCTAGAAATGAGAACATATTTCGAGGTCAACGTTTTTATGTATAAGATGTTCTCGGTCATTTTAGAGGCCTCCTGTCGGCCAGGTCGTTTGTATGATATTCCTTTTTGATAACTTAATGCAATTCTTGTGGTGAATCCTACCTCGGGACTTCACCCACTTTTCCATAAAAAATCCTCGATCCGTACTAGAATTTGAAAGGTGATTTATTGGTCTGAATTACCTTCTCCGGTCTAAAATCAGATCGCATAACAAGTCTGGGCGGCGTCAGAGAGGAGCAGAAGGTCCCTAGGGTGCTTAACGGAGGCCTAGGGGGCCAATCAGGGGCCAATGGAGTGTTGACGACGGCTGGACGATGCCAAGCGTGGCTGGGTTGCGACGGTGTAGGCCTCCAGGCGGACTGGTTAGCTGCACAATGGGATGGGTGGCGGTGGCAGCAACCCTCCTTAGCTGCTGCAGCAACGTAGAGACCCTCTGCTAGGGGAGGGGGTTGGTGGTTGCAGTGGCGGCACCATCGACGTTGTGCGGAAGAGAGAGGCGGCAACTACGCAAGGAAGAGAGCGATGACGGGTAGGGTTAGGGCACATGATACAGAACTCCGGTCTAGGACCGTAACTCTGATACCATGTGGAGAGAAAATAACGAGTTGCTTATTCATGAGACCCTGGAGTTCTCTTATATAGAGGAGAAACATGTTGGCCAATGTAGACGAAAAGAAAAAGAGAATACATAAAAGTGATAAAAGATAACTAATATCTCAACATTTCTATTGTTGATCGAGTATGAATAGATGACCAGAAAAGTACCCTAATACTCATGTATGTATGCACATGAGATCTGGATCTTAAAGAATCATCGTGCCATAGGTGCTGTAGATATCCGTTGGCAGCACCCAAAGATGCACTGGATGCGCTAGGGTAGCGCTGGTTGGTACCTGATGGTGCTGGGTAGCGCGGGGGCGACACCCGATGGTGTTGTTTAGCGTTGGGGTAGAGCCCGATCTGCTGGCAGCACCAGATGGTAGCACCGGGTAGCGCTGCACCCTCCCTGGTGGCGCTGGATGTGTTGGGTTACCCAACAAGGCCTTGTGCGGGACCCTTAGACAAGAAAGAAGGGCCCACGCACGGCTTGAGGAGGATGGAGGCTGGTGGTGGCAGTGAGTTTTAGGTGTAAGCCCTGATCTAGGACTGTTGCTCTGATACCATATGGAGAAGAGAATGAAGCATTGTCTTATTCCATGAGTTTAGGGTTTCTTATATATAGAGAAAATCATAGAGAGCAAAAAAAGGAGGAAAAGTACACGAATGACCCTGAAGGGTTACATGATTCAAATAAAAAAGGGGAAAAATACATGAGTGACCCCGAAGGGTTACATGAATGATCTAATTGTTATAAGATTATTGTCAGAGGTTCACAACATGTATCCTTACGAATAACGGAGACAATGACATCATCTCGAAGATGTTGGAGTATGGAATCTATCATTTTGATCTTCATACTGTGAAGAATGGATGGGGCTATAGCATGTAATCAGTTGTTCCAGGGTGTGCAATATTATTGTCACATTGCGATTGTTCTTTCATAGCTTCTAATATTACAGAAATTATAAGTCATGCTAGTAAAATTCGTATTTTCTTGCATGTCACTACATCTTTCGAATAACTAATTTGAATTCGGGAAAAAAAAGGATATATACTTCATTTTTACTTGGCAGAGTGCCTGATGATTTCATATATCATGGTGGTATTTTTTGAATGCATCAACATACCACGTTATGAGCGCATGTGATTGGAATATGTATGAAAGCATTTTTTGGCTGCATACTACAATGGAAATCATTTGTCTGATCAGTGGCGATTGTTTCTGTACTTTTGCATAATGTTTAAAGCATGTTACCTTATGCATTTTCTATTATGGTTCTTTCTATAGTCTTGGTTTCTGTTTTTTTATCATCTTAAGTTACCATCGTGTTGTTCTTGTTATGCTCTCACCTTATTTTTTATCTATATAAATATTTTTTTACTCAAAATACTGAGATACTTCCTTCAAGTTAAATACCCAAAGAATCAAAAGTTTTTGTTAAGTTCTGAATGTGATTCAGATTCAATGAGAAAAATAGATATTCTTAAAGTCAAAGATGAAGTTTCTTGCATATAGATTGATGGGAGACGGGCAACATGCTGCGCCACTAATCCCTTTCTTTGCCACTTCATGATCCACACCATTGACCTCCTAGTGCCCAGAACCTCTAGAAACTTTTCCTTGGCATTTCTATCTCTTCCTTTCCCCAAGGGTTTTCCTTATTTTGAAGCTGGTAACCCATTGATCTACAACTTCTTCTCAACAGAAAGGGAGGCAATAAACCTGACTCACCTTTCTTGATTTCTGACTTTCACCACTGTTTCTCCAAAGCTTCTTAGACTTGTCATCATTATCAAATATTACGTCATCTAACATATCATGATATTCTTTATGATGTTACATGTCTTTATCCTTTTCCCTTTTTCATCTTTTTTCGAGCATGCGACTCAGTGTCATCGAAGTTAACATCATCTTCTTTTTCGCATGGTTCTTTCTCTTTTTCACCCTGTCTTTTCTTTCCTTCTCCTTTTTCCTCTTTTTTTTTCTCTTCCCTTCTCGGTTTCATAAAGGAATAAAGAAAGTAATTTGGTACTAAAAATTGTGCGTCATTATACAATTACACAATGGAATATGTTCACGGTCGCAATCCAAAATTACAATATTTAGCAGTATCATATTAGATACCTCTACTGTGTACTTCCATGTAACACTCTGAGCAGAATGCATAGGTATCGCAAGGTAAAACCTTTTCAGAACAACCAACGTTTTGCAACCATGAACACCTTTTCTTCAGGCGCTAAGTACTCTAAAAGAAGCCGGCGAATCTAACCGAAGACTACCACAAACATGCATATGTGATCATATCGGAACATCGGATGCTACTTTGTAAAGGTAGTACAATAAAAGATTAAATTGTAAGAAAATTTAATCTCTAAGCAGCAAGCTGTCTCAACTTCACTACTGTGCTGAATTTCTCAGATACGTGCAACTTCACTACTTTCCATATTAACGCACTTCATTTGCTAATACGGAAAATAATATCGGACACAACTGAAAAGCTTCACATGTTGCCGATCTCTTCTGTGAAGCGAACAACATATGCAGCACATGCATATGAAGAGACTCCAGCTTCCGGCTATGCACCGGCAGGGATCTTTAGCAGCAGTCTAGCTGCACAATCAAACAGCAGCCACTCTTAGGCCTTAAAGCACCTCCAAATGTGGAAAACGAGGAACTTTCGGTGCACTGGGAATCTGGGACTTCCGTGAAGTTCACAGAGTGGGTCTCCTCTGTGTGAGGACCCCATAGCAGATAATGAGGAACATGAATCAGGGCGGTTGGAGTTAGGGATTTGGGCGAGAGAGGAGAGGGGAGAGAATGGGCTGGTGTTTGACGATCCAGAGGAGAGGGATTCCCTAGTCCAGAACATCCAGGAAGGTTTGCAGCGGGGCCGCATTGCGGTGGCGGCCTCCACGAAGACCGAGCTGGCCTCTGTAGTGAGCCTAAGGTTTCTGGAGACGATGGCCTTGCTAAAAATTAATGGGGACACAAATGGAATTTCGAAAAAGGTAAATTAATGGATGTGGTGGCAAGATCCCTTGGTTAATATATAGCAATGGATTGTTTTAAACAACATTTTATGCCTTTTCAAATCATATTTGGATAGTTATAATGAGATAAATTCATTCAACGGTGTTTGTATCATTTGTAATCCATTAAATACACATATTAATTAAGCTCATCTATAAAATATTTCTTTCAGTTCTACAAGTATCCGTTCTATATCTGTATATTCTTTTAAGTATTGGGGTAACCCCACTTCTCATATCAACCAACAATGATATTGTATGCCTTTATTTTAAATTGAAATGATATGTTAGCATCTAGTATCTAAACCCGTCCATTGCTATCCCTAATTGGGATATTTTTATTGCTGATTTATTTTATGGTTATAAGTCAATAAAGTGGGGTAAATGCTATTTCCATACCTGTTTTCATCTTACTAAATCCGCCCATCTATAGTTTACTGAGTTAAGCTTGTATACTTTGGGTTTTTTGAACATTCGGCTTTCCACAAAGGAACCCCCTGAACTTTTAATAAATGTTTACAAGTAATGTGGAAAGTAAATGTGAATGGTAATATGATGTCGAAATCATTCTTTTTAAAACTAGCTTATTGAGGATTTCCTTGTTAAACTCTTAATATCTGATTGCCATACATCAGGTGCAAGGACAGCAAAGCTGATTGCTTACAAGTCAAAGGGAATGCCTCGTATTACTATTTATCTCAATAGGGTCATGGAATCATCAGCCAGTGATGTAGCTGCTGATCTATCATTGTCTATATACAGTGCACTTAAGGACAAAGATACAAATGCTTTAAAAGGTAGTTAAAATTTTATAAGTACATAATGTAGACTTTTCATTTCTTGTTTGTTGAAGACTAGATGTATAGAAAGCTCACCTTTTTTCAATTGTAGTTTGTGTTGGAAAAATAGAAGACTTATTTTCTTACAAGGGACCCACCCCTCCTTATATAAGAGGAATGGGAGAAAAATTCCTAAGAGGCGTAGTTGGAAAACATTAGTCTCCAACTAAGCCAAAAATTTTTTTTCTTCGAATAGTGTACGCATATCGCAGACAGTCTGTGCGATATAGGAAAACACATATAATCTATGCGCTTTACGTTAGCGCATACTTTGTGTGCGTTTTCTATCTATAGCGCAGACAATAGCTGCGTTATACTCTGCTACCGGCCAAAAAAAATAAAGGAAGGCAGCCTATAGCGCATAGAATTGCTGCGTTATAGTCTGCTATGCGGCAAAAAAAAATAAAGTCAGGAACAAGCTTGGACAGAACATAACAACAACACCAAGAATTGAAATGACTGTACTTCTTCATCCATAAGATATGTACAAAATGTGAAGAATGTTTGAATAGACGTCCATAAATAGTCTTCATTGCTTCCAAAATGAGTACATGAGGGGTACAATACAAAAAAGTAAGACTACACTGTTTACATACATATCTATCTCTTCCTCCTCCTTTGGTATGCAGTCCTTCCAAATCTGAGATCAAGATCTTGTTGTTGAGAACTTCCAATGCCTTCTTCCTCTTCAAAGGTGGGTGCAGGTGGCGGTGTCAATGTAGCATACGCATGTTGAGCTTCTTCACCTCGAATGTTCCTTGCAGGAGCTTGTGGAGTTGACATCTCGCCGGTTCGAGGTTCAACAGGCGGTGTGACAAACTGTGTCTCTAAAACAAAGTCATGAACGTCATCCATATCCTGGTGTCCCTCCTCCAAGTTGTCGCCATGTGCAAAATCTTGTTGTTGTGCCCTAGCCCTAGCTCGACCTCGTCCATGAGCATGTTGTTGTGCCCTAGCCCGACCTCTACCTCTTCCACGTCCTCTTCCTCTATCTTGGATGTCCTCTTGCTGCGTGTACTCCTCGTTCAAGATCATAGCATCTACAAATTGAGTTGCTAATGAACGCTCCATCTCGGCCTTGGTCTCTTGTGCTATGTCTCTATACTGGTAGTGGCCAGGATCTCTTCCTCCTAAATTCATAACAAGATCCCATCTTTGCATCTGAAAAATTGGAATAAATTAGATTTTAGATAATAACAAGTAAGCGAAATATATTTGCGTTATGTATACTTACATTGTAGGCTAGATTGCACCTAATCTCCCCACGTATCTTCTGGTGATGCGGAGATACCAACCCATGTAATCCGGAGTTGTGCTAACCCCAATTGATTGGTCTATGTGGAGAACTCTATCGTGTCGAGACATCCAAGCATTGATGTGGTCAACATGCTTCTCTCTCCAATCCCACATCCACCTTACCTCGTAGATCGATCGCATGTAGCACCTCGTCAGTGTCGCAGGGAGCTGGAATTCGTGAAGTGAAACAAACATAATAACCATCTTTGAAATAAATAGAAATTCGTAACTTACATCGCCCTCCCAAACTCGGCGTGAACGATGTCGGTGCTGTAGTGTCAGTACAGAAGCGTCAATCGGGCCTGGATCCATCTACAACACACAAATATATCACAAATATGTTACAATGTAAACAGGAAAAAATATCAAAAATAGAAGAAGCATTAAACGTTACAAATTTTTTAAGAGTTACATATAAAACTTACTATGGCCGTTACATTTTCTCTTATTATGCCCTTCCTGACCACATGTTCCACATCTATTTTTGTTTCGAGATGCTGTATGTCCTGTAGTTGATGAAGACGCTCCTGAATTTTTCTTTGGACACGTGTGCTTGCTATGTCCCAAAGTCCCACATAAACCACATGTATTTTTTTGCATCGCTACTCTAATATCCATCTCATTATGGATTCTCGTGGACTTAGGTCTCCCTTTACTCCGCTTTAATTTCTTGTCCGGTCTCAATTCAGGATACGACATAGGCACCCATGTATCCCTATCGCCCAAGGGAAAATTTTTTCCTTGGTATACCTTTAACTGGTGCTTCCAAGTGTACCACTCACCTATGTAAGAGTCCACTGCAGAACGTCTTTGCGACATAACAACCATTGCATGCGAACAAGGAATCCGATAGGTTTGCCATTTCTGGCAAGTGCATGTGCCTTTGCTTATCAAAACCGTATATTTTTTCCGGCCTCTCATGCCGTACTGTGTACGTCTAGCACCTGTAACAACCTGAAAGAGTAAATCAGGAGCACATTGTATTTCTGTGACATTGTGCCCATTTGCAAAAGAACTCCATGCTTGTAGTTTTGAAGAAGCCCATGTGGTGCCATTTCTTCCCATTAGCAATGGTGGCAGCGGCTTCTTCTTTGCGTTTATTGAAATACAAAATGCAATTGTAGAATGTTTTTCAATAAGTGCTGAATGGGCAAACATCGCGCATCCTTCAGTACGGCATTGTAACTCTCACTGAGATTGGTGGTTGATTGACCAAATCTAAAACCACCATCGTAAGCCAAAGTCCACTGCTCTTTTGGACAATCATGACTTTCGAACCATCTACTTACGTCTCTATTCCATTCTCTCAATTTTCTCATGAAGTATGCAAATTTCTTAGAGGATGTCTGTAAGGCAGCTGCAGTGACAATATTTTTCATAGAACCGTTCTTAAAAACAGTGTTGAAATTGCTAGCCACATGTCGCGAACAAAAACCGCCAATGTACAAATGGTGGCAGTAGGTCAACATCAACATCATTCATTGCAAACTTTATACCTGGATGGCGATCTGAAATAATGCAAATGGGACCTGGATGCATCCCAATAACTTGATACGCAGTAGAGAAAGAAACCACTTCCAAGTTGGCACAGATTCCTTGTCCACAATGGCAAAGGCGAGGGGGACAATATGGTTATCACCATCAATCCCACAAGCAATCAGTAATTTTGTGTATATTTTCCGTACAAGTGTGTACCGTCTATGCTGATCAGTGGCCTGCAATACTTGAACGCTTCAATACATGGACCAAACGCCCAAAAACATTGCTGAAATCTACGACAATGTGGCTTCCTTGGATCAGGATGGACCGTATGCGTAATAGCTATTTCTGTCCCTGGAATGACAGCCTTCAAAGCATGTAAGAGATGTGGCATTTCCGCATAGGATTTCTTCCATTCACCATAAATGATTGCAATCGCCTTTCGTCTCGCATCCCACACCCTTTTCTTTGTAACCAAGTACTTGTACACCTTGTAGATATGGGTCCTCAGAGTTGAAACCGAAACAATTGGGCTATCCTTCACAAAGTCAAGAACTTCTCGTGCCATGAAATTGCAGTCAAGTTGGGGATGATCTTGACCAATGGATGGATTGATACATGAATGTGGATCACCAAGCTTGGATATTACCCACATCCCATCGAATCTACGGTAATGACCACGTAAAAACCACTTGCACCCATCGGAATCCATCGCGCACGAGATGGACCAAACCAATGTGGTCGATTCCTTAATAGTGAAGTTGTAATGGGAGAAATGTGGTACCTTTTCACACAAAAAACAAGGTCATCTTTTGTTTTGAAAGTGCGACCCTTTCGTAGTTCATCACTAATGCTGTCAATGGCACTTTCCTTTCGAAAATTGTCTTCGAAATTTGCAAGGCCGTCACCGCCTAAAACATTGAAGAAGGGTATTGAAGAGACAATTTGGGAATCATTTGTTACATCCTGGCCGACATCTTCAGCTTCATCGGTTTTCATTCTCTATCTCATCATCAGTGACCTCTGGAGGACAATCATTCAGAACGCGATGCACTTCCCTCATCAGAGACTCGCCAATAAAATGTTCTCTCGTCATTGTGTGCCATAATAGGTGCCTCGTCGTTAGATAGATCTGCAAATGTGGGCACACTGTGATGTTCAAAGGCGCGCTGCTCGGTTCCAAGTTCAATCAAAGATGTTTCTACAACTATCTCTACGGGAGACGACTTTGCATAAGTCTCAGCGTAAAGAAAAATATTGTCTACATCATCATCATCTGCAATGGACGTCATCACTGAACCATTTCCAAAACACTGCGATATCTTCACGTTGTAAGTGTTCCTATCCAACGAAAACTTCTTACAAACCAAATCCAATAACTCGTTATACGACATGGATTTTCTCAATCGCAGACTTCGCTTGACAGTAGAACAAGAGTCTTCATTATGACTCCTCAACTCAAACACGCAAAATATGGAATCCATTGACATCCTATATATTATAATCACATGGTCTTAGGTCATACAAATCACAATGTCGTGGGGAGCATAAGAGATAAAGAAACCTAAAAAAATGTGAAATCCATTACCCTCGCAAGCAGTGGAGGCAGCGGCAGACGGGTAGGAGCTGGGCGGAGGTCGCGGGGACGCCTGGGCGGAGGTGCGGGGACGCCTGGGCGGAGGTGCGGGGACGTTCTTCGCGGGCTTGTGGCCGCCGCGGCGGTGAAGATGATGCTCGGCGGAGGAGCCTGGGCGGAGATGTCTTCGGGGCTTCGCGGCTCGAGCGGACAGAAGACAGCGAACGAAGGGTTGCGTAAGTGACCCTTCGTTCGCTCTCTGTAAGTTTATTTCTTCTTAAGGGTATATCGCAGGAAAAGTATGCGCTACCTGCATATCGCAGGAATTCTCTGCGTTACCTACAGATAACGCATACAATAGCTGCGCTATTCTATAGCGCATACAATTTATGCGATATCTCTACACTATACAGAGAAAAAAAATTTTGGTGGCTTATTCGAAGAAAAATTATTTCTAGGGACGTTACTTAGGAATTTCCCTCAGAGGAATGATGGTCCAATTAGTATACCAGCGACGCATAGCGAAACAGTGAAGGAAAAGAGAGACAACAAATAATCCATATCTATACACATTCTCTCAAATCTCGTTCATATATATCACGCGTGCTCATGTGGACATGAACATGCATTCTAGCGGCGTGATGAAGACGTCTGTAAACTGGTCAGTAGAAGGCACATGTGGAATCTGAAGTAGTCCTATCTGGATTAGATTTCAAGTCTAGTGACAATCGATCTCCATACGTTTTGTCCTCTCACAAAGACATGATTTTGATGAAGGCGATTGCCTTTTTTTGGACACCACAATGCTGGAGACATCAGAGAGTATTATTAAAAAGACTATAATTTAAACCATCTACAGTCCAAAATGAAATTTTTGCACGAGAAAACCACATTTTCAACATAAAATATTTTCTGATGGTGGATAGCGCCTTTCCTTGCCATCCAGAATGCTCAAATAAAGCCCTGCATTCACCTGATCCCTAGTGCACCCAAATCAAGCAGTTCCAGAGAGCTCCAGAACCCACTCTAATTTGTGGAATCTACCCATTCTATTCATGCGTTCCTCCAAACCCCCTTGCCACAACACATGAGAAAACAATTGTTCTACATCTTTGGGTCGTCGGAACACAGAAGGAAAAACACATTTGTCATCGAAAGATTCTAGGTCTGCGTACCCTTGATTACTCCCTATGCATCCACAGGAGCTACATGAAGATCTTTAAACACAAAAGTGCCTTAGAATTCCATAATAATTTCCAATCCCTTGTTAGGGTTCTGCAAATTAAAATGGGTAGATTAATGGTCTGAGCCCATAAATGGGCCCTCCACATTGCTCACAATTTGTCATGTCTAAGAACTTTTTCGGTCTTTGCTCAGGGAAGTCAAACAGAAAAGTAGGTCCAAGCATTATTGGAGCATGCCTCCGCAACCACACATATCCTGGTAGGCTACCCGAGTAAAAAGCATCAGTAACAAATCATATAATGCCTCATTGGACCATCATCCTTAACTTAATCAATGCCTATCCTAGTGAATCAACCTTAGATTACTCGATCACATTCTCCTCTAAAACGTCAAAAATCACCGAACATACCTCGTCAAGGCCTCTAAACTAGGCAAGATCCTTAAATACCTCTTACCAGGTAGTAAATTATATCATCACATTCTCCCCATATTTGCACCACCCGTTTCTTTATTTGAACACGATTCATTGCCCTGTTAGCACCTAAGATCCCTCTAGATAGGGATCGTCACAGAGTCCATACCCACAAAGTCCCACCCCCCGTGTCTTGTCCTAAACCAAACTAGAAAAAAATGATAGTCAAGGACTCCATATGCGTTTGCACCCCCACAACAGCTTTTGTGCAGATAAATGGAACACTGAAATCATAGAAAAAATATACCTAGGAAACACAAGAAGATTGTCCCTCGACACACATGGCCCTCCTAACTTTGGCTCATCTTTTCAATAAGGGAATTTTGTTAAGACATCGAAAGCTTGCTTTAGATAAATGCATCTCCCAAATAAGAAAGCCCACCCTCGCCATTGTAATGGTCTAGTAGTTGAAGTAGTGACCTCCCACTCCAATGACCAGGGTTCCAACCCCACCCCACCCCCTAACTAGTGAACAAAAAAGAAAGCCCACACTTAAGAATCAACTCCTCCGTCATGCCAATTGGAATAAAGGCAGATTTGTTTTCTAGTTAATCCAAAGGCTAGATTGTTCCCTAAATATTTACACAAATGTAGAGACTATCTTAACCTTTGCCAGCCTCCCATTGAAATAATGGTATCTTCATCATATTATAGCACCGAATAGAAATGTAATGCCTGAGGTAATCAATACACGTTTTGTCGATCACAACTTGATCCGCAATCATTGGGAGGGTATTTGCCATGATGAAAAACAATAGAGGCATACCCCGTTTACATCCCTGTGGGGCTAGAAAAAATAACTCTTCGGATTCCCGGTGAAAAAAATAGAGTAAAAAGCCGTTGTATTACACCCCTTCGTCCATATGATTCAAATCTCCGAGAAGTTTCTCTTATGAAGAAAGGACAACAAAAAATCTCCAATCCATGTAATTACTTGAGAAGTCAAATTTCCATATTAATCCTCCTAAACATTGTCCTACTATGGCACAGAGATGGGTAAGGGAGAAGGTGGACGAGGGGAGGGCAAAGGCTGAAGTGGTGAGGACGGAGTCAGTGAGGGTGGAAGTGGTAGAGAGGGAGTGGAAAAACATTTTATTGGTGATCAGAGGGCCACCAAAATCGGAGGGAGCATTGGGGAAATTCAATCAAATGTTGGGGAGGCGCTCGAGGATGTCTAGATGGAGGACTTGGCGGAGAGGGGTTGTGGAGTGTTCCGAAGAAAAATAGGGCTTGGGCTTCGAGGACAAGAGCAGGAAGGTGATGGTGACTGATAATTATTGGTGCCGGTCATGGTAACCTTTACACCTGACCGTGCGAGGGTGTGATGACCCTTAGCTGGGCGGGATATAGGAAGCCCAGTTAGGACAACGATCACTTAGTGCGTGGATCCAGGATCCCTGTTCTTTTTACGATTTTTATGCGAGCTCGTAATGTTTTTAAGCTTCGTCGGGATCCTGATTTTTGACTAGTTCTGCGAACTCTCTATTCTTAGGGTACCTAATCTGGGGGCTCTCGGTTTTTGTTTTTCTTACAAGCTCGTTTGCTCGTACCGGTCGGATTGGTTTTTGCAGTAACTCTTCGGGGGAGTCTCTCCCACCCGTCTCAGGGGCTTAGTTTTGGAGTAGGCTTAGCCCTCTACTGGACCACACTTCCACTTAAGATGCGAGACGAAAGAGTCTCTTAGGATTGTTCATGAAAGCGGTCCGTGCAGCCGCATATGCGACAACATATGCCTAAGCAGCCTCCTTAGCGCACCGATTACCTGAAGCCCCGCTTTATGCGCCATTTGCGCATATATGGCACGTATAAGCAGGTTGTGCGGGCACATATGCGCTCCGTGCGCTTGCTTAAGGTTCGGTTGGGTAATCGAATCCGGATCTTAAGATCCAGATCTTGTATTATTTTGATTCTATATATTAAATTAGATTATGTAATACTATCTTTGATGATTTTGTTATTTAGTTATACTATTTTGAGCTCTACATGAAGATCATTTTCCTTAGATCTTCTGTTGGACCACATTTATTCATAAATTCAGTTTATTTGTAGTCACTTTTGTAGATATTTATTTATTTTTAAATAAAAAATAGCAAACCGCGTAGAACCGCGTATACCCCGCATATGCCCCCGCATACCGCGTATTGCTATTCAGTGACTTGTCCGAACACATACGTATACCGCTTTCCTGAACCTTAAGACTTCCTCACCGCTTGAGTTTTGGTTACCTTTCCGCCAATAGATCTTGGTGATGAGTTATAGTTGAGCTTGGAGTGGGTTGCAGTTGAGTTTGGCTAGAGTTGAGATCGGTTACAGTTGAGTTGGTTACAATTGCGCTTGGTATAAAATCACTAATCATCGTCAATCGTCAATCGTCAATCGTCAATCGTCAATCGTCAATCATCCACAATTAATCGGATGTAAAAACTACTTTTACGAGTGATAGGTAAAGCTCGTGTTGGGAACTTTGTTAGGATGCATGATTTTTTTTTTGAAAGTCTGCTGGTCAGGGGGTAGTGCTCGGTGGTACCCTCCCCATCAAAATTTTATTGCTAACAAAATGCGAAAAAAGGGAAAGTACAGAGTTAAAGAGCAGATTAACCCATCCTTACAAAAAGCCAACTAACCCACCCTTACAAAGCAAAAGCGCTACAACATCCAGTCCTCGACCAGCCTTTTCGCAAGGAATGCCACGTTCTCCTCATAAAATCTTTGCCCGGAGAATAGAAGGTCATTTCTGCCACGCCAAATCGCCCAAAGATAGGCCATCGGAAGAAGGCGATCTGTTCTTGGTCTGTCTTTGTTCAGCTGGATCGAATTCCAGAAAGGATGCATGATATCCTACCACATGCCTATGGAGGCATCCCAACCTAAGGTATTCTTCACGCCTTAGAGTTATAGTGTGAGGTCACACTCAAGCCAAGACCACAAACTACCCGCTAGACTTGAGAAATTATACAGAATTAAGTATCAGATTAGAAACTCCCAAGATCCATCGACATGATCTCTAAGTGATAAAAAGTTAAAACCTACATATGAATCATATAATTAAATATATGAAATATCATCTATGAATAGTTATAGGGTGATGGGTGATCTGGGGATTCATATACATCACAGCTTGAAAACCACTTTTATGCAAGTAACTTGTTAAAAATTACATTTCTATATCTATCTAGTTGCTTTCTTTTAAAACCACTAAAATCACCTGTTATATTTTTAATATGCTGGATTGTATGCAACAATTGTTGACATTCTTTTGTCCCTTGCATATGTGGCAGGTAAAGCGCCTGCATCACAGTAGTCTGGCTGATGATCCCGAGCATTCGTTGTTATACTCGTCGGTACACATGTTTTTATGCAGATATTGTATAATGCTTTCTCTTCTGTTATATTTTGGAATACTTGTATATAAAGTCAGCTTCTTTTGTTACATGTAATCCATATGAAAATGGGTTTTTATCATTTGTGCCCCTCTGAGATATCACAATTTCAGTTATGCCCCTATCTTTTTGGCAATATCAGTTGTGCCCCTCACTTCTTTCTCCGTTATCACTTGTGCCCTTCCGTCAGATTGGCCGTCAAAAAATTAAAATAACCATAGTTTACTCAAACCATGGTGTGGTTAAGAGGGGTATTATGGTTAGAATAAAATCAAATGAGGAGGAGTGTTGGGGAGGAGGTGCGAGGCTGGGAGGAGGTGCGGGCTGGAGCGCGGGCGGCGGGGACTGGGGGAGGTGCGTGGCTGCGGGAGGAGGTTTGCTTCACAACGTTATCGAGGGGGAGCAGGGGGCGGCGCGGTGCGGGGCAGGCGGAGGGGGAGCAGGGGGCGGCACGGTGCGGAGCAGGGGGAGGGGGCGGTGCGGGGCAGGTGGAGGGGGAGCAGGGGGCGGCAGGGTGCGGGGTAGGGGGAGGGGGCGGTGCGAGGCAGGGGGAGGGGGAGCAGGGGGCGGCGCGGTGCTGAGCAGGGGGAGGGGGCGGTGCGGGGCAGGGGGAGGGGGAGCAGGGGGCGGCGCAGTGCGGGGCAGGGGGAGAGGGCGGTGCGGGGCAGGCGGAGGGGGAGCAGGGGGCGGCGCGGTGCGGGGCAGGCAGAGGGGGAGCAGGGGGCGGCGCGGTGCGGGGCAGAGGGAGGGGGCGGTGCGGGGCAGGGGGAGGGGGAGCAGGGGGCGGTGCGTGCGGGGCAGGGGGAGGGGGCGGTGCGGGGCAGGGGGAAGGGGAGCAGGGGGCGGCGCGGTGCGGGGCAGGGGGAGGGGGGCGACCTGGGCGCGGAAGACCGAGCTGGTGGCGACCTGGGCGCAGCCGGTCCTCATCGTTTCGCCGACACACGAATCCCACGTGCAAGCCTCGGTCGTCTGTGGGAAGAAGAACGACCTACACCTACGCGTTAGGAGCGGCTGGGGTGGAGGAAGAGGGCAAGCCCGGGGTGGGGGAGGAGTTCTAGGTGGAGAGGGAGGAGGAGGAGGAGGTTGGAGGAGGAGGAAGAGGATGGGGGAAGAGGAGGAAGAAGAAGAAGATGAGGAAGAGGGTGTCAAATGACCACTGAACCTTTTTTTTAAAATTAATTTCGCTTATGTCCTCAAAGTTAACGTCCGTTTGCACTGTGGATGGACGGCATCTAACCCAAGGGGCACGACTGATAAAACGAAGAAGTGAGAGGCACAACTGATATTACCAAAAAGATAGGGGCATAATTGATATTGTGATATCTCGAAGGGCACAAGTGATAAAAACCCTATGAAAATTAATGCAATGTAAAATTGGGGGCACTTGTTGTCTCTTTGGTTGTTTACATCATTGTGAATGTCATTTCGAAACGCGAATTTTTCCCTAAATTTCGGTAACATAATGCGATCCATTACAAATATAATACTGCGAGTGATGTGTAAACGGGTAACCCGGATCCGTAAATGTGTATGGCCCATGCAACGGGGCTAATGGCACCAACTTCGTAGAGGAGTTGTTCCTGACTAGAGCCCAATTCTCGGATATATCTTGGATCATTTCTGGGGATTTCAATGTGACGTTGCGTTCGCAGGACATGCCTGGAGGCCATGTAGGAGGGATAGCGGCTCAGTGGAGCTGAGTGGGATGGTAGAGGAACTTGGGCTGTAATTGCTTGACGTCGCGGGATGCATATACACGTGGAAGAACTCGAGACCTAGGTCTCGGTTGGACAGATTCATGATGTCCACTGAGGCGCTTGAGGTTTTTCCTTTGGCGATGGCCCGGGCCCTGCCTAGGGCGTACTTGGATCACACACCGCTACTTTGGTGCTCTGGGGAGGAGGAGCGCCTTCGTACGGTTTTCAGATTTGAGAGGGCATGGCTTATGGAGGATGGCTTTCGTGAATCAATGGAGGAGTTTTGGGGAGAATACAGGTCGAAGGGCTCGACGACTTGTAGACTTGCAGGCAAACTGGCTGAGCTTAAAAGAATTCTGACGACTTTCAACAAGGCGAACCGCTTACGACGTAGGGTGAGAACGAATAAGGCACATGAGGAGGTGAACATAATCGACATGCTTGAAGATGAGCGAGGCCTGGTGGAGGAGGAGATGTTGGAGAGAAGTGTTCCCTTGAATGAGATTTTTCTTGAAGTTAGAAAGGAGGAGATTGCATTGAGGCAACGAGCAAGGTAGAAGTGGCTGAAGAAAGGAGATGTGAATACACTGTTTTTCACACCTGGCCAGCGAAAGGTGTAGAAACATAATACATTCGATTTTTTTCGGCAGCAAGCTGGTTGAGGGGGATAGTTCGGTGGGAGAGGCTATGCGGTCCCACTTTCAATCCTTTGGCAGATGACGCACACGAGCAGGATGGGGATGCAGGTAAGGGGAGTATCACGTGATGCAGATGAATATTTGCGCGATGATAAGAATTAAATTTTGTTGGTGGATTTTTGGTGGAAAAATAAATTGGAGGGAAGAAGAAGAGAAGGCGCGCCGGTTGCGCGAGATTCGAGGAGGAAGAAACGCATAGATCGCGTGGGAGAAAGAGAGAGACAAGAGAGGAGATAGAGATTGAATCTCAATTTTTCATATAATCTGAACTGCCTTAACACAATAGCCTATCATCCCTTTATATAGGAGGAATGAGGTTACAAAAATAGAAACTCAAATTCAAACTAATTATCCTATTTTGACTCTAACCGACTAACTAACTAATTTTGAAATTCAAATTAAAACTAACTACTTTTGAGATCACATGCGATCTCTTTTATTTGACTAAAATTATGACGACTCAAAATAAACGTAAATAAAATTAACGGATAAAAGTAGAAAAATGCGTCCCTGTTTATCCATCTCGCGCTGCATCAACTCTCCTCCGCTTGAAAAATTCGTATCCCGATGAATTGCTGGATCTGCAGGCTGGAGGGTTGATAACTTTAAATCAGCATTCTCGCTCATCCCATGGAAGAACTGGTGTGGAGCAAATGACATAATCCATGCGTGCGTGGCGCGAGTGTTGGCGACGTTGGCGTCGTGGCGGAAGAGCAGGTGTGGCGCACATGCGGGCATCCATCCGGGTTTCGTCCCTTTGACATGGTGCTTGAAGAACTGATGGGGCATCTTCATGACGAACAACTCGGCCTTTGGAGAGTCCATAGCAAAGCAATAGCACAAGTAGAGTAGAGGAGGAGATGTGGCCAATGAATGAAGCCATGGGGCCTTTAAATAGGTGAAACCCATGATCCTAATCCTAGTTGGATAAGGAGGCCTTCCAGATTTCTCTCTTTCAGCTCTTCTTTTAAAATAATTCTCCTCCAGGGGGTTGGAATGCAAATTTCGTACCCCTTCACTTAAATAAAATCCATAGCATATTCAATCCTCCAAATAACCCCTTTTATAAAAACTTTTGGGAGGAGGGGTCTCCCAGCAAATATTCCAAATTAACCTCCTATCCCTGTTAGAGTAATCGATACTCTGATGTGTTATTCCATAGAGCCCTCGGGTCTCTTATATAGAGAGAAAACCCTTGGGTAAATTACAGAGACGTACAATATATAAATAGAAAATACGAAACAGTACATCGCAACATATATAAGCCTCTACACTCCCCCTCAAGATGGAGCATAGATATCTATCATGCTCAACTTGGAAGAACATCTCTGGAAAGGTCCTCTGAGCAATGGCTTGGTGAATATGTCAGCAGTCTGGTCCTCTGAACTGACATGAGAAGTAGAAATGAAGCCCTTCTGAATCATGTCTCTAGTATAATGACAATCCACCTCGATGTGCTTTGTTCTCTCATGAAAAGCTGGATTGTTGGCAATAAACAATGCTGCCCATGGCCTCAAATTTCAGTGAAATTCGGTCGAATTTCTGTCGAATATCGATATCCAGTCGAAACCGAAATTCAACCGAAATGACCGAAATGGCCGAAATATGGGGATCCTTGTAGAAAAAATGACCGAAATGATCGAAATTTCTGTCGAAATTCCACCGAAATTCCATCGAAGTTCTGTTTTGGTCGATACCGAAATGGTGACCGAAACCGACATTTAAGGCCTTGATGCTGCCTGATTGTCACATTGAAGATTCATAGGCAAGGGGACATCTACATTCAAATCTTCTAAGACTGCTTTAACCCACATCATTTCTGCGCTTGCTTGTGCCATGGCTCTGTACTCGGATTCAGCACTGGATCTCGCCACAACAGTCTGTTTCTTGCTTTTCCAAGAAACTAAAGAGCTTCCTATGAAGATAGCAAATCCAGAAGTAGATTTACGATCCCTTGGACATCCTGCATAATCTGCATCTGCACAAACTGAAATAGACAGATCTGTATCTTTCTTGAATAGCAACCCTGTGCCTGGAGAAGACTTCAGATATCTCAATATCATATACACGGCATCCATATGAACTTGCCTCGGCTGCTCCATAAATTGACTCACCCGGTTTACTGCAAAGGCAATATCCGGCCGAGTTATAGTAATGTATAAGAGCTTACCCACCATCTCTCTGTACCTTCTTTTGTCCACATCCTCGGTATCATCGTCGTACAGCTTCATGCTTGGGTCCATAGGTGTACTTGAAGGTCTGCATCCAGTCATTCCTGTTTCAACTAGCAAGTCTGTGACATATTTTCTTTGAGTCATCACCATTCCTTGTGCATTTCTTGCAAACTCTGTCCCCAGAAAATATCATATCGTGCCCAGATCCTTCGTAATGAACTGGCTTCCCAACAGAGACTTGGTTATCTCAATCCCCTGAGCATCATCTCCTGTAACCAAGATGTCATCAACATATATCATAACAACAACTGTACCTCTAGGGGTCTTCTGGACGAACAGTGAATGGTCCGCATTTGATCTCCTGAACCCCTGTCGTTCAATTAGCTGGGAAAGCTTCTGGAACCATGCTCGGGGACTCTGTTTGAGGCCATAGATAGCCTTATGAAGTCTGCACACCATCTGAGTCTCCCCCTCAGCAGCAAACCCTGGTGGCTGCTGCATGTAGACTTCCTCCTGTAGGTCACCATACAAGAAATCATTCTTGACATCAAGCTGGAAAATGGTCCAGTTACGTACCGCAGCAACAGATAGGAGGATGCGAAGAGTGGAGTGTCTCGCCACTGGTGAAAAAGTATCCAAATAATCTACCCCATACGTCTGGGTAAATCCCCGTGCTACAAGTCTGGCCTTGTATCTGTGGAGACGTCCATCCGCATGATATTTCACCGTAAACACCCACTTGCAACTCACCACGGAGGCACCTGGAGGAAAGGGGACAAGAGACCAAGTCCCTCTAGATTGCAAGGCACGCATCTCCTCTTCCATGGCTAGACGCCAGCAATCAATCTTCATGGCATCCTGATATGTCCGTGGAATCTCAACTGACGAGACAACAGCTGCAAACTTCTGGAAATCCCCATTGAGACGATGAAATGAGACTTGAGAGGCAAGATGATATGAAGCACACTATCTTCGCTGCTTCCTGTGAGCAATGGGCCGATCCAGATCATCCATCACTGTGTTGACCGGTTGATCCTCCTCCTGTAGTAAAGGCTCCTGCACTGGTGCATTGTCTAACCCATCATTAGTGTTAACATCAGAACATACCTGAGGCGTGTTGGATGGTTGACATGTAGCTTGAGCAGGGCCTGACCGCCTTGTATAGAACTTAGTAAAAGGTACAATTGGAGGTGGTGGCGGGGGTGGTGGTGGTGGTGGATGTGGTGGTGGAGTAGAGGATTGACCCAGGCTTGGAGGTGGAGGCACATAGACATTAGAATCTGTGGATGTGGAGGAGACCAATCTGTCACCTGCAGGGGAGAAGTACATGACAGGTTCGAAAAATGTAACATCTGCGCTCACATAGTACTTGTCATGAACAGGGTCATAGCAACGGTATCCTTTCTGTGTCCTGGAGTAGCCCACAAAAACACACTTGATAGCCCTAGGAGATAGCTTATCAAGCTCTGGAGATAAGCGGTGGACAAACGCAACAGTGCCAAAGACCCGAGGTGTAAGTGTAAACAAATCTTTGTCAGGAAAGAGAACAGAGATTGGAGACTTTTCCCCTAGAACAGTTGTAGGCATGCGGTTGACCAGATAGCATGCTGTAAGTATAGCATCCCCCCAAAAGGATAATGGAGCACAACTCTGAATAAGTAATGTGCGAGCAATATCAAGGAAATGTCGATGCTTCCGTTCTGCAACCCCATTTTGTTGAGATGTGTATGCACATGTGGTTTGGTGGATAATGCCTTTAGAAGAAAGAAAGCGAGCAAGTGAACAAGTGCAGAACTCCAATGCATTGTCAATACGCACATACTTAACAGTAGACGAAAAAACATTTTGAACTTCATTGATAAGATTTTGAATAACACTTCCTGCTTCGGATTTATTTTTAAGAAGAAAAGTCCAGGACACTCTAGAAAAATCATCAACCACAACTAAATAGAACCTGTGCCCCTGATGATCTGGGACACGACTTGGACCCCAAATATCTATGTGAAATAACTCAAATGGGGAGCGACTGCTCCGACTCTGACGACTGGGGAAGCTAGACCGATGAGGCTTTCCTAACTGACATGCTTCACAACGAAAAGACGAACTCGGAGAGATCTGAGGCAGGAGGTGACGCATTTTCTGTAGCGGCAGGTGACCAAACCGAAGATGCAAGGTATACGGAGATACGGAGCCCTGGGAATGCAGTGAGACGCCAGCGTAAGAGTTTCGGATGAGACGATAGAGGCCATTGTGCTCAGAGCCACAGCCAATCACCCTGCCCGTTAGTATGTCCTGAAAAATAACAGACGATGGGTCAAAAATAGCACGACAGTGCAAATCTCGTGTAATCTGACTAATGGATAAGAGATTCATAGAGAATTCTGGTGCATGTAGAACATTCTGTAAGTGCATAGAGAGCAGCAAAACTGTCTCCCCCTGACCGATGATAGGGGAATGAGTGCCATCAGCAATGAGTACAGAGCGACCAGGCTGAACAACTATGTAGGACTGCAGAATATCTTTCTCACGACAGAGATGATGGGTGGCTCCAGAATCGACAATCCATCCTGTGAGATCATGATTATGATATGAGACTGAAGGACTACCTGAGGCACTGGCTGAAGCAGATGTACTAGCTGACGCCGAGGCCGCAACATCAGAAGCTTCAGCACCCTCTGACGATGACTGTGGCATGATATCACGAAGCCGTGCCACTAGCTCCTCGAACCTATGATCTGGAGTAGATGGTGGTGGACCCTGAACATGATCAGCGACACGTGCAGAAGGAGGGAAGCCATGCTTGGAATAGCATGTATCCTCCGAATGACCAGTACGACGACAGAATGAGCACGTAGAGCGTATGCGACCTCCGCGGCCACGTCCACCACTTCCTCTGCCACGAAATGAGGACGAACCACCTCGTCCTCTGGAAACTGCCATTGCCGAGGGAGGTGCAGTCGCTGTATTCGATGGAACAGGTACACGACTGAGCCTCCTGTATACTTCTTCCATCGGTGGGATGGTGGCATCTGCAAGGATCTGAGAGCGTGCTGCCTCGTACTCAGGGTCAAGTGCAGCAAGTAATACGCCAACCATAGTGGCGTTGCGGAACGTCTTCTACTGTTCCGGCGTGGCTGTGAGCGGGATGGTGCTATAGAGCTTCTCGAACATTCCACGAAGAGACGTGTTCAGGGAATGAAGAGGCCTCCCATTTTGCTTCGTGGTAAAGATATCATGCTGCAACTGTAGCATCTTTGTCTCGTTCCGTACCTGAGAGTACGTCGTGGCCAAAATATCCCACATCGCCTTGGCGGTGGGCTGATGGAGGACATCATTTGCTATCTCCGTCGTGAGCGTTCCTGACAGCCAAACTTTGGCATACGCGTCATCAGCCTCCCATGAGGCATATATTCCTGTCTTCTCCAGCGGTTCATCCTCGGTAAGAATATGCTTCTTACCACATGACTTCATAAGACTGAGGAACTGCATAGCCCACAGTTCGTAGTTCGTCCCGTCCATTTTGACGATTGGTGCCGAACCTTTAAAGGCACCTATGGCGGGCATATCGACCTTTTGTTCTGACATACTGCCGGAGAAGAACAACTAGAGATGATAGACCAAGAAAGTGTTGTCTACCAAGACCTTTGAGGATTCAAGTGCATATGTAGACGATATGCACTTGAACCCAACATCTATCCGAGACCGACCGAAGGAGAGGCGCCCCGGTGACGAGTAGAGGCTGTGGAAGCCTCTACCGAAGTGAGAGACGGCGGCTGGGGGGGTCCCGGCGGCGGGGCTGGGCGGCGGGGCTGGGGTCCCGGCGGCGGCTGGGGGCCGGGGACGACGGGGGGGAACTGACGGGAGGGCTAGGGGTCCCGCTGGAGGGCTGGAGTGGCCGGCTGGAGCGGCTGGAAGGGGCCGGGTAGGCTGGCGGCGGCGGGCTGGGGGGGGTGGCGGGTGGAGAAAACCCTAGGGTTAGGGTTTTGGCTCTGATACCATGTTAGAGTAATCGATACTCTGATGTGTTATTCCATAGAGCCCTCGGGTCTCTTATATAGAGAGAAAACCCTTGGGTAAATTACAGAGACGTACAATATATAAATAGAAAATACGAAACAGTACATCGCAACATATATAAGCCTCTACAATCCCTAACTTTACGGGATCCGACTTCTCTTGAAATGAAGCCCCACGAAATGAAGCCCGATGCCATGGTTTCGTTTCTCTTCAAGAGGCGGCTTGGGCATGGGTGCCATCGACTTCGGTGGTGGCGAGATGTACGGTACGAGCGGAGCTGTTGATGGCTTGGTTGGCCTTTGGCGGCGGTGCGAGGTTGCGGTAAGTCGCAGGGGGTGGGGGTGTCGGGAGGGGGCATCATCGGGCAGGGTGGCGGAGAGGGACGTCGACGGAGGGGTGCTGTAGGAGAGGTGGCGATGGCGTTAGGGAGACGTGGTGGGGAGTCGGGGAAGACGTCGGAGAGGGGTGAGAGCATGGATGGAGGCGCGGGGAAGGTGAGGAGAGATGGTAATGGTGGATTTGGGGCTAGGGAGAGTACCGTTGGTACGGAGATGGTGTAGGGGATAAAAAAAGGGGCTGCGGCTAGGGGTATGGGGGCAGCGCGAAAGGGTGTTGGGCGGATGGAGATGGGGAGGAATCGGAGGATGGAGGTGAGGGGGAGAACTGGAGGTGTAGGGGCGACAACAGGGTTGGCCGGAAGGAGTGTTGGGGCTGGGAGGTTTGCTGGGGTGGCGGGGGCGGTGGAAGGGGGTGCTGGGGGTGTGAAGGCAGACGCGAGGGCTGGGGGTTGTACCGCCAGGGATGCAGGGGCAGAGGGGTCCATAGAGGGAGCCACGGATGGTGTCGAGGTCGAGTTCGGAGGGGTTTTCAAGTCTGAAATTACCTGGACAGCAATCGGATCGACTTTTTTTTCTTCCGGAATGGCCTGGACAGCGAGCAGGTCGGCGTTTTCCTCCTCTGAAACTGCCGGGATAGGGAACAAATCATCCTTGACGTTGTTGTTTTCGCCTGACATGGCCCGGACAACGAGCACATCGTCGTTGTTGCCTTTTCTTCCATCCACAATGATCTGAGCAGCGCACAGATCATGGTCGACGACAATATTTTGTTCGTCGTCAACTTGCACCATAAAAATATCAACATCGTATCATGAGTCTATCCATTGTTGAACCTTGATGCTTTTTCGGAGGCGCTTTTTGTACTTTTGTTGACGCGAGCGCGCATGTGATCCTCGTGATAGGGTTTCTTGATCGAGCTTCGTTCTCCAATATGTGACTGGACCGTCGAATCGTGGGAACGATTCAACTTCCATGCTCTGATACCAATTGATGCAGATGTAGATTTCGCGACGGAAAAATGAATTTTGATCGGGGAATTTTTGGTGGAGAAGAATTGGAAGGGTTGAAAGAAGAAAACTCGTCAGAAAAACGAGGGATTTTGGAGAGGAGAATCGTGAATACCACGTTGAGAGGGAAAGATAGACGTGAGAGGGAGATAGAGATTGAATCTCAATTTTTCATATAATCTGAACTGCCTTAACACAATAGCCTATCATCCCTTTATATAGGAGGAATGAGGTTACAAAAATAGAAACTCAAATTCAAAGTCAAAC
The DNA here is from genome assembly GCA_037367405.1 of Ottelia alismoides. NCBI lineage: Eukaryota > Viridiplantae > Streptophyta > Magnoliopsida > Alismatales > Hydrocharitaceae > Ottelia > Ottelia alismoides. The sequence goes on from JAZKJV010003519.1 coordinate 951,911, forward strand.
TAATTATCCTAATTTGACTCTAACCGACTAACTAACTAATTTTGAAATTCAAATTAAAACTAACTACTTTTGAGATCACAGACGATCTCTTTTATTTGACTAAAATTACGACGACTCAAAATAAACGTAAATAAAATTAACGGATAAAAATAGAAAAATGCGACCCTATTTATCCATCTCACGCTGCATCAATCACGGCTTTTTTGACTTGGAGGCGGAGGTTCTGGTGAGGGTTTTCACTGAGGAGGAGGCAAGGAGGGTGCGCTTTCAACTGAATGCAAATGATGCACCAGGTCCGGACGATTTACCGGTATGCTTCTACAGGGAGTTCTGGGGGATGGTGAAGCAAGAGGTTGTGGAGGTGTTGAAGGAATTTCAGGAGGGCAACCATGGATTTGAGAGATTGAATGAGGCAATTATTTTTCTCTTATCGAAAAAGGACACACCATCCATGGTTGAGGATCATAGACCCATTTCAATATCTAATGCCATCTACCTCATTATCTCAAAGATCCTTGCGAAACCATCTAAAGGAGGTTCTTGAGCGGATAATTTCATCGGAACAGACAACTTTTGTACCAGGGAGAGCTATGACAGACGGTGTGGTCATGGCATCGGAGGTGGTGACTGATTGGAAGAGATGTAAAGCCAAAAGTGTGCTTTGGAAGGTGGATTTCTCCAAGGCATATGATTGTGTAGATTGGAGGTTCCTGTGGGTGTCGTTGGAAAAGAGGTGGTTCCCGGGTATGAGGATCACCTGAATCAAGCGGTGTGTGACGACGGCTTCACATGCTGTGTGGGCAATGGACGACCAGAGGGGGGCTTCTTTCAGTCCCAGAGGGGCATCATACATGGATGTCCTTTGACACCGCTGCTTTTTGTCATTGTGGCCGATGCTTTAGCTGTGATGATGATGAGGGCGATGATGGGGAGTTGGTGTTTGGGCTATAGGAGAGATGAGATATCCATTTCGTTGTTACAATATGATGATGACGCTGTGATGTTCATGGGGGCAGAGGAAGAGAAGATTCGACGGACGTCTTTAATTATGGACATCTTTGGGGATATTTCGGGGCTTCAGATTAATAGGAAAAAGTCAAAAGTGGTTCCCTTTGGCCTTTTGGAGCAGGAGGCACAGAGAGTGGCGGTGGTGTTGGGATGTCCCGTTGCCGCTTTGTCGATCACTTATCTGGGGCTGCCATTGGTGGCGAGGCGGTCCAAGACGAGGGACTGGGATGCACTTTTGGAGAGGCTCGACAACAAACTCGCAGGATGGAAGGCTAGGATGCTATTAAGGGCTGGGAAGCTGATTCTTCTGAAGCATGTTCTTTCGGCCATCCCAATCTTCTATTCTACGAGGTCACTGCCTGCGGGGGTGCGTCGGCGGTAATGCGCAGATTTTTCTGGTCGGATGGGAGGCAGTCTAGGAGGGGGGTTCATTTGGTGGATTGGAATTGGGTGACATCGCCGAAGAAAAATGGTGGGTTGGGTGTGCTGCGGGTGGGAGAAATGAACAAGGCATTCATGGCAAAATGGGTGGTGCGCTTATGCGGGAGGTCGGAGGATTTGGTATGCATGGTAATGAGGAAAATCTATGGGATATCTATGTCATTGGAGGTAGTCACGTTGCAACTACCGTCGTCTTTGCGGAACGACATTACACAATCCAGAGCTGGCCAACCAGTTGAGACCTATACTTGGAAATGGAGCGCTTTTTCGGTTCTGGCAGGATGACTGGTCGGGGGAGGGGCGGTGGGGGAGCGATATGTACGCCTACTGCAATTAGCAGTGGATAAGGATGAGGTGGTGCAGAAGGTATGTGAGCATGTGGTGTGGTCTTTGGTTTTTTCTTCGCGGTTGTCGGATCAGAGGGTGGAGGACTTCTTGGCTCTGCTGGTCGAATTGGCGCTGGTGGAGAGCCCGACGGATGGGAGGGATCATTACGTTTGAGGGGATGGTAGATTCTCGATTAAGAAGGCTTACCATTTCTTTGTGGAGGACATGGGGAGGTGGATGAGTTGGTCGGAGTGGACATGCAACTGATATAGAGAAGCAAGGTGCCGAACCGAATCAAGATTTTCTTGTGGTTGCTCAGGCTTGACAATATCCTCACCAATGAGTGCATGGGACAAGTGATGGGGTTGGAGGACATGGCATGTAATAGATGCGGATCGACGGTGGGACAGATGGATCATTTGTTCTTTTCGTGCTCAACCTCGGCTCGTGTTGAGCAGTGCGAACATATCATGGCTTACTGGGAGGGATAGCTTGAGTTTCTGGAGGGATATCATATCGGTGTGTGGTTATGGCCACGAGGATTGTGCGTACCCTTTTGCACTGATTTGGGCTATCTAGTGCGCAAGGAATGGGGTCATTTTTAAGGGAATAATTTTTTACTCTGAAAATGTAATTGAGCACTGTAGGGCTTTATGTGTATCTTGAAGCATGTAGCTCTATGTAATTTATGTAACTTATAAGTTTTATATATCTACATAATTTTGTGCAGTAGGTCCCAATTTGGGATGTCACCCGGGATACATTCAATTTTTTTTAAAATATATTAAGCAATAGAATCGGGTTGATCTTATGTGGCTGCCTCATGGGATTTCAGATGAGTTTTGGTGCCCTATTCTTTCGATTTTCATTTTGTCTCATAATGGTTGCTTGAGACGTTGTATTGTTCTTTGGTCTATTTACTGTTAAGAGCATTTATGTGGACAACATGATATCTCACTATAAGGCTTTATGTGAGGCATAATCCATGTAATTTGACATCTTCTTTTACTATATGAATTTTTAGTGTGATTCATCTCAAGATTACACCCCATTTACTCTAAAAGACTTGCCACAACATCCCCCAATTCAACAAATTTAGGGGATTTTCCCCATCCCCCTATTCAAAAAATTTAGGGGATTTTTTCCCGACAACTCTGGGCAGAATTCTCCAATACTGCACCCTAAGATTTCTCCGTTGGGTTGTTTGTTTGCTCAACCCAACTATATCCCCTAAGCCCTCACAGAAATATAAAAATGGTAGAGAAGGGTTCTAGGCTTGATTTATAGTTCGATGGGTGAAGATGAATGGCTCTCTTTCCATGGCACCTCATCGACAAAGACCCCCCTTCCCATGCCTCTTTTTTATACAGGGACCCTTTCCTAGAATGTTAGTCTTCACCAAAATCTTTTTCTTATATATGCGAAAGTAGGCTTTGTAAGGTCCTGGGATGCATCTCCCACTCACTAGAGGTCATTGAGTACCTGTTTGGACTGTATCTTTTTGTACGCAATAAGCTCGATCGTCGCTATAAATATCATTGTTAACATTCAGGTCAGAGATCTAGAGGTTCTCAGGATAAATTGAAAATAGATGCAACCATACTAGATACGCTCTTTCCGGGGCTGGTTAGGAGGGTTGTATGCCTCAATAGCAGATCTTGCAATACTTAGAACTGTAGGCTAACTCTACACTCACTTCAGCATGGATTATGATTCCCAATTACATCCTCATTCCCATACCTCCGACTGCTTTATTCTTTCTCTCCTTTATCGAAGCAAGCCATTTCTCTTCATAAATGCTATGCTGATGAGAAAAGTCCCAAAAGGTTCAAGTTTTCTACCTCATTTTCCTAGGCTTTTGCGGAGGTTCGTCTGACATAGTTGGAAAAATTTGGTCTCACCTAACCACCTGACCTTGTAGAGGCAAATTCCTTCCCCCCTCCACGAAAAATAATGCGTCGTCCGCATATTGTACCAGAGGGATATTAAGATCGTCCTTGGAGAAACCTGAGAACAGGACACAGCGTTGCACCTGCACCAACATGCACGCCAGCGCATCCGCCGCGATAACAAAAAGGAGCGGGGCAAGGGGGCATTCCTGCCTGACTCCCCTCTGAGGCTGGTAAAACCCGCCCTCCGGACGACCATTGACAAGGACCGCCATAGACGTCGTGGTAACACAACGCTTCATCCAAGAAATCCATGTGTCGGGGAAGCTCCTCCTATGCAATGCTTCCCATAGGAATCGCCAATCGAGAGTATCGTAAGCCTTGGCAAAATCACCTTCCAGATTATAGCCTTCCTATCAAGCCTCTTCCATTCCGCCACAATTTCCGACGCCATAATGAAACAATCCCCAATTTGCCTTCCGGGGATGAAAGCAACCTGGACGGGCGAGATAAGGTTCGCGAGAACCCTACTGATGCGGAGGGCGAACACTTTAGCAATAATCAGATAGAGCCCGTTGGAAAGGGCAATTGGACGGAACTCCTCAATGCGCTCAGCCGCACCATTCTTCGGAAGGAGCACAATCAGCGCCCGATTAATCTTTTCGAACCCCGCGTTGCACAAGCAAACCTCGCGAACCACCTCGAAGACCTCCCCCTCGAGGAGATCCCATTCTTCTTTATTATCTTTTTCTGTTTTCTACTTTATGTAATTTACCCATAGGCCTCTCTACTATATAAGAGAGCCTAGGGTTCTCAGAAATAATAAGCGCTCTTATTTTCTCCAACAGTTATGAAGACAAGCTCATCCGACTCTGGTCTCTGGGATGCAGATTGGTGCTCTTGAAGTCTATTCTCTCGACCATTCCCATGCTTCATCTATTCGCTTGCAATATACTTGTGGATATACAATAGGATAGAAGGAATAGTGAGGTGATCTTTTGTTTCTACTTTGGCCATGATAGTAATGGCTGTAAGGGGGTTGTGCTGGTGGCTTGGACTTCAAGTACGAGGCCACCTGAAGGGGGAGGAGGACACATGTTTAGATTGAGGGAGATGACTATATCTTTGCTTATGAAGTGGGTAGTCAGACTTTGGGGACCTGGTAAGATCCTACTTTGCAAATTTCTCGGAGGCATTTACGACTTCTCTTGTAGGTTCTGGAAAGACGATATGACAGAGTGGGGATTTTTTGTGCATGCTTCCCAAGACTGTGCTGGAGGAAAACCAAAATGCTTTTATGGATGTATATCAGAAATACTCGGTGGTGGGAGGGGACATGCAGACCCTTACTCTTTCTTTGCCATTTTCAGAACACAGGCTAGAGAGTTTTTGAGTCTGACAAAGGATTGCTTTAAATGAGTGGTCCTTCCCTACTATTTATAGGATCACTGGGTGTGTGACAAAGTTATGCTTTCTGTTAAGAAGGCTTATCAACCATATTATGTTGCATGTCTAGGACATTGATACTCTTAGGAGGATTATATGTTGATCTTGAGATCTAAAAAAGTGTTATGGGTGAGATTTTTACGTGGTTACGACAGAGATCTTGGGTAATAACGAACATGCACAAATCTCACCTCTTTCATAATATTATATGGAATGCCCCTTATGTCCAATGGAGAATAAATACACATATACTCTGTTCTTCACGTGCTGCATTTCGCAGGAGATGTGGAAGGAGGCATGGGTGATATGGGTAGATATGTCTTGCATAGAGGATTTTCAATGTAGAATCAATGGTGCAACTTATCAATCTAAAAGGGAAAGGGTAAAAACCTTTGCGTTCTTATCGTCATGGTTAGTTGAGAATGCATCATTCTTTTGTGGAAATAAAATCTAGGGTTCTTATCAGTTATGCCCCTTCGAGATATTCCAATATCAGTTATGTCCCTCCCTTTTTGGGAATATCAGTTGTGCCCCCAACTTCTTACCATTTCATTACGTGTGCCCCCCGGGTTATTGCCGTCCATGCTTGACACAAACAAACGTTAACTTAGGGACACGTACGGAATTAAATTTTTAAAAAAGGACTATAATGTCCATCTCCTCTCTCCTTCTCCCTCCTCCTCCCCGTCCTCCTCCATCCCCCATCCTCTTCCTTCCCTTCTCTTCATCCTCCCCGGACTCCTACTCCATCTTTCGACGCCTAGTTTCCCCGCCTCCGCACCTCCCCCCTCCGCCTCGAGGTTGTCCCCCCGCCCCCTACCTCCACCCAGCCCGCGCACCTTCCCCTCCGTCCCGATGTCCTCCCCTCCGCCCCTGGACCCCCTCACTTGCCCCCACACCTCTCCCCGCCCATACACCTCCCCCTTCGCCAGGAGGTCCTCCCCCACCCCCACACCTCCACCCAACCCGCACACCTCCCCTCCGATGGCCTCCCCTCCGCCCCTGCACCCCCTCCTCTGCCCTGAGGTCCTGCCCTGTCCCTGCACCTCCGCTCCGCCCTTGTACCTCCCTCCCCTGCCCCCGCACCTCCCCCTCTACCCTGCAACCCCTCCTCTGCCCCGAGGTCCTGCCCTGTCCCTACACCTCCCTTTCTCCCTTATACCTCCCTCCCCTACCCCCGCACCCGCGCCCAGCCTGCGCACCTCCCCCTCTACCCGATGTCCTCCCCTCTGCCCCTGCACCCCCTCCTCCGCCCCAAGGTCCTGCCCCGTCCCCACACCTCCCTCCGCTCCGATGTCCCCCCCTTTGCCCATGTACCCCCTCAACCGCCTCGAGGTCCTGCCCTGTCCCTGCGCCTCCCCTCTACCCCTGCACCTCCCTCCCCTACCCCCGTACCTCTCCCTGCCCATGCACCTCCCCCACCTGAGGGCCCTCCCACCCCAGCCTGCCCCGCACCTATACCCACCTGCAATAACGTCGGCAACCAGCCCACCTCCAGCTGCTATCCCATCATCCCCACTGCCCTTCCCGTCCCCACCTCGCCCATCGCCTCATACAAGTCGGTGTCACCAACGTCTTTTCTGTCCCCGCTGATATCAACCTCACCCTCCTCGACCACCTCACCGCAGAGCCCCACCTCACTATCAGCCTGCAACGAGCTCAACATCGACTACACCGCCGACGAATACACGAGTTTCAAAGGCATCAGGGCCTGCATCGTCACGTTCACCGTTGGGGGGCTTACAGTGAGAATCTCCATGATTTGCCTCGTCAATGGGCTTAATTTAAATGACTACGAGAGCAACATGATTCCCTGGAGATGAAGATGGATTTTACCACAACATGGGGTTGGAGATGAAGGGTTGGGGGAGGGTAGAATTGGACAGTTATGCCCCTATGAACTTCACCATGGTTTGAAAAGACCATGGTTAAGTTTAACTTATTGACAGCTAAAGTAACGGAGATAGAACGGAAAGAAGTCGGGGGTACAACTGATATTCCCAAAAAGGGAAGGGTATAGATTTCTTAATATTCTCGATTATTATATTGTTGATTTTTGATTAAAATATTCTTGGGGTGATTGCCTACTTAGGGCAATCTCCTTTTACTTTTTAAACTAACTAAATAATAGTTGATACCCCTTCTACCAATGTTTGAGCTACCTATCGTCACCATTTATGATAGGAAGCGTGACCCTTACAGACTCTATGTGTATTATAAGCATGCAATGATGATGAATGATTATGGCGACACCATATTCTGTTAGACCTTTCTCTCGTACCTCAATGTCATAATTTCATTTTTTGAATCCTGTCTGTACCATCCGTTAAGCTACTCTATTGTATATCATTTAAGTTTCTCTATTGCATTCTTGTTGAGAATAGAAAGAGTCGAGGAAGGCTAAGGAGAAAACCATCGCTTTATAGAGACTCATGGAAGGAGAGAGTTAAAGTCATCACTTTATAGAGTCATAGAAGGAGAAAGATGGGGCGCCATCAGAAGAAGTTAACTTGACCAACTGGAAGTTGTAGCAAAAGTTCTTCAAGTAAGGGATATATTTTGTCTTTCTTGATATGAGTACTTATATTTATCGCTTGAGAATCTTTGCTCTTTAGACAGTTTAGATGAATAATCCTTTGAACTTGCCATATCGTGAATTCCATGAGGAGCGTGGACTCCCATGGAGGCCTTCTAACTGTTGAGCAATGAGATTGTGTCTCAAATCTACAATGGGCATCTAGGTTAAATGTTTCTTAATAGCGACAAATCAAGTTTGATGAGGCTCCATCAATAGAAGGAAAATTCAACGTATTTTAGTTGGCGGAAAGTACCATATGTTAACAAGTTTTTCATTACCAACTAGCTTTGAGAGCACCTTGTCATGTTGTATGGCACACATGTGCGACGAGATGAGAACTTCACTGCATGGATGTGATGGAGCTAATTGAGCATTAGGATCTACATCTTTAGACTGGTGATACATACATACATGCATGCATGCCTACGTGCGTGTGTGTGCGTTTTTGTGTGTGTAGAGAGAGATTAGAATAGATCGGATGCCCAAAATGATGTACACCACATTCTTAATTAATTACAAGATTAAAGAACTACATCAACCACACAATTTTGGCTAGCAAAAGTGCATAATAAATGCCAATGGCTTCATGCAGTTCCTACATGATTAGAATCACACTGCACCAAGAGAGGTCTAAAAGCCCTCCATGTAAGTGGAATCACCCAATCTATTGCCACCGTTCGCAAACTTCTTTGGAAAATCTCAGGAAAAGAATAAATGCCGAACATCTTTGGGAGTATAGAGCATAAAGGGATTGCTACACAACTACGCGATGATTAACTTTATGTACATCTTACTTATAACCTTAGCCCTTTTTCTGAGGAAAAAGAGGGTGTGACTTCGAGGAGGCGTTCACCCATAAATTTGTATATATTCACATTATATATCAAAAAAATAGTTTTATAAATCAAAAGGTCTTTGGAATTTTTGCATGCTCTATAGCATTTTCAATGTACATTTTCTCTGCATTGAAGATATTCCCTTTTCATGCAAACCACATGGACCAAAACATGGCCACCACCCAAACCTTGGTATGGCAACTCCCATTCCCGAGCTTATCCATTGAGTCCTAGAAACATGGCTCTTTTGAGGAGCCAAATGAAGATCTTCTCTATCAAGAGTGTCTTTGAGTTTTATAGTTATATGCAATCCCTTGCGAGGTCTCCAGGATTAAGAATAAGAGGAGTGGACTTATCTTTGTACACCTTCTTGAAATAGAGATCACCATCACATGAGATCCAATGGCGATGGCCTTTGTAGGGCCCTCCACAACGTTTAGAGTTTTTGTCAGGCTCAAGAAATTATGTTGCTTAGAATGACCATTACTAAAAGTAAAAGCCCCAGTCCTGTTACACCACACCTCTACAACCCTCGGATCATAATTGGTTGTCGAGGAAAAAACCCTAGGAACGAATCATATGTCCTTTTTCAGACCAGTAGGCCTCCTCACCTTAGGAAGAACCTCATATAGCACCATAAATTCAACCACCCTCTGATCCGACAGCTTTAAACGAAAATGGGGGCACCAGGATTTTATGTGGAACCCTATTCCGTGAGAAGTGAGATGAAACCACAGGAGAACTCCTCAAAGGGTTGATGTTTCTATTGAACTTTCTCATCTGGTACAATGGGTATGAGGCTTCTTATATAGCCCTCACTGACTTTCCAAGTCCCACAACAAGTAGATGTGAGCCTAAAACCACTGGATGTGATAATTGGACCCTGGACGGATCCAATTACCCATCTCTACATATGTGACACATACTCAAACACCCCCCTCAAGCTGGAGCATGCAATGCTCATCTTGGACACATAGACAGATTTCTCAAACTCACAATACAAGACACTACAGACAATATCAACACAATTGTCGGTCGCTGTTAAGAATGTTGCTTCTCATACCGTGCTGGTGAGGAGGAATAAAAGGGCTGGAGTATGAGTTGAACTGGATCTCCTCATCGGAGAACATGTGCTCTGTACTATGCCTGTCAGAATTACTGAAACTGAAATGTGTCTCCTCGTCGGAGTACTCTGGCCCGCCACATATAGAAGACTGTGCATCATGTGGACAACTGCTCCATCTCTGAAGGGATGAATTGAAAAAGCCATGGAAACATCCTCATCGGAGTCCACAGTCGCTAGAGAATGGAGTCTGAAAGTCTCCTCATCGGAGACTTGGGTCTCTCCCATACTGGCTCAGAGAATGGGATCTCTACTCTGGAGTCCCTATGAAACCACATGAAAACCCTAGCCAATAATGGCATAAAGAACGAGATCTCTACTCTGGAGTCTCTATGGATCACATGAAAACTCTGAGACCAAAAACAAAGATGAGATACACACAAATAATGATCACATACATGTGCGCATCATACTGAAGTCTCAGGACCAATCTGAACGTCGAGTCTGAATCTGAACTGTAGACTATGAAACAATCTGAATGTAGAGACTGAACAGGAATCTCTGTAGAGTCTGACAACTGGCCCGGAATCTAGAAAATCTGATATAAAATGTGGAAAATCTGACCCGAGCCATAGAACTCTACACAATACTCCCCCTTTCTCCCATACTTGTCGGAAAACAATGACATCGACAAAGTTGCGAGAAGACATGAATAGATGGGGAAAACCAATGAATCATATAAGCCGATCTCAATATTTTTTTGGCTTTTCTTTCTCCCTTTTTTAAGCTATTTCTTTTTTAGCCGTCTCATTTTTTTCGGCTTTCCATTTTTTTTGAAAAAAACTGTGGCCTAAATAGGCCAATATGCTCATAGCCCCCCCTTTTATTACAGGCCCATCGGGCCGAATTTAGCACGCACCCACCTTCTCATATTCTGCATAATGGACCTGAAATGCACCCTCTTCGCTTGTACTTAATATATATATATATAAATAAACGAAGGTGCACAACCGCCTCCTTTCTCATGCGCAATTAGGGTTCTCCAAAGGGGAGACCCATCGGTGCTGCCACCAAGGTGGAGTGGTGTAGTCGTAGATCTTCTCGCAATGAAGAGATGAAACACGCCACCACATTGGTTGGGTTGGAGATGAGATGCTGCTCGGGTACGACCCTAGGAGAAATGGGGCTGGAGGTTGGAGGTGTCGAGCGACCATGTATGAGCTTGGGGCTTGGAGGTGTTGAGTGGATGATGCGGTGCTACAGAACTTTGCTGCTAGGATGTATCGCACAGAGGGCTTCGAGCGATCATAGATCCTTGAGGGAGGCCTCCTTCGCCGCTATCATGGGAGAGGAATGCCTCCACCGCCAGATCTGGAGAAGGGATCTTTATCCCCACCTAGGATCTTTCACAGGAGATGGCAATGCGTCGAATTGGTCTAGACTCCGGTCTGGAAGGAGAAACCCTTCTGCGAAATCGCGATCTAGCTCCTCCTCCCTCTTCTTCGGAACTGCAGTTAGGAGGAGAATGAGGGGGGTTCTGATCAGGGTGGCTGCATTGATACCGACCTTTTCTTCTTGCACCGTCCTTGGGATCGAAGTTGGAGAGGTTGTCCTCATATTAGGTTGCTGCTTAGTTCTTCGAAGATTTGCTAGTTGTACCCTCCGTAAAAAGGGAGAGTCGCGACTTGCTTCCAAACTGTGCATTAGGGTTTCCAAAGAAATCCTAGAAATCAAACTTGAACCAAACACGGATATCAACATCTCCTAGAATAAATCTTGAATATGAATAAATAATAAATCTGCAAGAAGACTCAGAATTGAACTGCAGAACTCTGCTATTGATGATGCCGGAGAATTAGAGTTTCAAGAAACCCTAGAAATCAAATCTGGCACTTGACCATGAATGTAGAATAGTACTCTTCAAATATAAATCCAAGAATCGGATCTGCTCCTTTAATCGAATCTCGAATAAATCATGAGAATAAATCCTCGAGAATCGAACCCGCTCTGATACCATGTTAGGAAATGAGAACGCGGAAGCGTAATCAGAGATAAAGAATAAGAACAATAAAGAATACATGGATTTTACGTGGAATCCTACTCCATGAGGAGCGAGATGAAACCACGGGAGATCGCATCAAAGGGCTGATGTTTCTTTTGCTTCCTCATCCGGTATAATGGGTGTGGGGCTTCTTATATAGCCCCCACCGACTCTCCAATCCCACAACTAATAGATATGGGACTAAACCACTGGTTGTGGTAATTGGACCCTGGAGGGATCCAATTACCCATCTCTACATATGTGACACATATACTCCAATAATGTACTTTTAGAGGAACATATAAGGGAATCATTTCATTCACGAAGAATGTGATGCTGAGTACATCCATCAAGCCAGAATTAGAATCCTCTCCCATCTCCCAAAACCGACCTGCAGAAAGGTAGGACTGTATGTATTACCGGACATAGACCTCCAAAATTTGACGGAGCATGCACCATCCCTTGCGGCCATGATAAGTTCGTCGACACTACATGGATATTGTGCAACATCTATGTAATCCCCAGTCAGATTCAAGACACCTATTGGACAACAAGGCCCTGTTCATCACCTCCAAGCTCCTTGCCTGAAGGCCATGTCCTCCTCCATCATCATCGTCTTCCAGTTCACTAGAGGCATCCCACGAGCCTTATCGGTAGTGGTTCAAAAAATCTGTCCATTGAACCCTCCAGGTGCCCTTGAACTTCGGTAGGGTGTAGGCGAGTAAACAGGAAAAATATATGAATAATAGAAAGCACCACCTTCAGGAGAATGAGATGTATCCCCTTCGACAAATAAGACGCCTGCCACTCCGCAAGCTTTTGCTCCATATTCTCGATCACCAGGAGTCAATCGCACTGCCTTAGTTGCCCACTCACTAGGGGAAGACCCAAGTAATTGATAGGATGCGACCTTCTTTGAGACAATGCCTTTATCTTTGCCTCCTTCATTCCGAAAAGAACAAACACCGATTTGCTATCATTAATCCACAAACCAGATATTTTGCTGACAGATATAGGACCGCAATAACACCCTCCGCCACTCTAGCATCACCTTCAATAAAGAAAATGGTATCATCCACATACTGTTGTAATGACGCAGAAATATCCCCATCCTTGAAACCATCGCACAACTCCTCAAGTACCAACAACCACACATGAGACCATCCTGGAAAATGCGTATGCTACAATGACAAAGAGTCACAAAGCCATCGAACATCCTTGTCGAACCCCACTCTGGGGTTGGACTCCCCCCCATATTGGCCACCCATTTACTAGCACTGAGTAGGAAAACCTCGATGCGAAAGGAGCTCGAGTGAACTACCAATCTACACAACCATACACTTTGGAGAAATCAACCTTCAGAAGCAATCCCTTCACCTTCCTCCATCGCCAATCAACAACAGCCTCAGACTGCTAATCAAGAATGAACATTGTCCACGTAAGTGCGATGATGAAGTCCAACACCACATGGAGTCGGTTCGCTAGGACTTTTAATAAAGGCCTTATTTGGTACAATATTGGCTGTTCAAATTCTTTAGCATCTCAATATTTGGACTATTCGCAAAAAAACGAGCTTTTATAAAAGTTGGAATTCGAAAGGACAACTTGAATAAAATTATCCGAACATTTGATGACAAAAAATTAACAATCTGATCATTTTCTTTTTTTATAACAATGTTTTATTTAGATTAGAGGTATAAATATGACATGTCATTTTTAGGAAATTAGAGGATATAAATAATACATGTGAGGGATCCAATATAGTGTGCCCAAAGTGGAGGGGGTGCTCGCCTCTTATTTTATCCCTATTTCTTCCGTCGACACAGATTTTCGATTGCTATTTTTCAAATGGTATATTTTATAACTATTAGAAATAGAAATGCGGAAGCAGAATGATAAACAGAGCATAAGAACAAAAAGATAAACTTAGAATACAAAGATATTTACGTGGAACCCTACTCCCTAAGGAGCATGATGAAACCACGAGAGAGGCCCTCAAAGGGGCGGATATTGCATTCCTTTTTCTCATTTGACTACAGGGGTGTGAGGGTCTATATATAGCCCCCGCTGAGTCTCCACATCTCCAAACTGGTAGATGTGGGACTAAACTCTGGATGGGGTAAATGGTTCCTGGAGGGACCCATTTACCCATCTCCCATACATGTGACACATATAACGAATACTCTAACACTCCCTCTCAAGCTGGAGCATGCAATGCTCAGCTTGGACAAACATAACGAAACCCAACTCACAATACATGATTCTACAGACAAGATCAACTCAACGCGCACAACTGTCGGCTGTTGTCAAGGACGTTGCTTCTCATGACATGCATGTGAGGAGGATGAACGGGCTGGAGTGTGAGTCAAATTGGGTGTACTCTATACTGCGCTTGTCAGAGTCACCAACTGAACAATAAGCCTCCTCGTCGGAATACTCTGGTCCGCCACAATAATGTGGACAATTGCTCTATCTCTGAAAAGGGCCGAACTGAAAAGGCCGTAGAGTGCAATCCTCGTCGGAGTCCACGGTCGCTGGAAAATGGAGTCTGAAAAAGTTTCCTCGTCGGAGAACTGGGTCTCTCCCATCTGGCACAGAAAATGGTACTCTACTCTAGAGTACCTATGATACCACATGAAAACCTAGCCAACATGGCATAAGGAATGGTCCTCTACTCTGGAGTCCCCATGTCTCACATGAAAACTCTGGCCGAAACAACAAGAATGATGGGGACCATGACAAAAGATGGCATACATGTGCTCATCTGAAAAGAAGACCGCATACATGTGTGTGTATGAAACTGTGGACTCGGAATCCGACGTCGAGTCTGAATAATCTGAACTGTAGAGTCTGGAATCTGAATGGTCTGGAGAATCTGACACTGGATCTGGAACCGACCTGTGACTCTACATACACTCTCCCTTTCTCCCATACTAGTCGGAACGACTATGTTGGGAGAAGACAATAAATTGAGGAGAAAACAAGAAACCAAATAAGCCGACTTCATTTTTTCCGACTTTTCTCAATCAAAATCATTTTTTAACGCAACTCTTTTTTTTTCAAAACAAATTCTTCATTTTTTTCCTTGCAGCCTTCTTTCTTCTTGTTTTTCTGCTCTTTTTTTTACGCTGCAGCTCTTCTTCTTCTTCTTTTTGAAACACGCATGCCAACTTAGGCTCAAAACCTTGCACACCTCTCCCTCTATTTTTTGGAATGAGTCCTTTTTTTTTAAATCTGCATCTTCTTTTTTTACTTGGGCTTAAATAGCCCTCCAAAAGAAACCTTTCCCCTTTTTTTAAAGGGGTCCGCTACCCTTACTTAGGGTTCCCAACACGGGAACCCTCCCCCCTTTTTTCATATTGCTGGCTGCCCTCGATGGGGGCTCTCCTGCTCGACGCGAACCGCCCCCTTCTGGGGTTTCTCGATGCAGGGGCTGCCTGGAGAATGCCGCTGCCGGCGCAAGATAGGAGGAGGGAGCTGCGGTGCACCACCTGTAGCCACGGGCATTGAAGTAGCCTATAGTGCGCCAGGGCCTGGAGATGGGAGCACGTCGCTGCTGGAGCTCGCGACCTGGATCCCTTCCCCGATCGGCCAGGAGCCCTTTCCCGATCGCTTGAAGGAACGCAACAGGGGTTGTGGCTTGAAGGGATCGCAATGCCGCCTGGAGTCCCTGTAGGGCTCCGCGAACATCGCATCACCGTTCTGCGAGCGGTGTCACCGCGCGTGGAGAGCCGAGCTCCGCTTTCTCGATTCTCTGTGCTGGAGCCCGTACGGGAGGAGGGTTGCGATTCTGCGGATGTTTGCGTACGGCTTTTCTACACCAGAGAGATGTTCTCGTACTGGTTGGACTTGGATCGCTTGTAGCCGAGGATGGTGCGACAAGAAGAGAGCCGCCGCCGCTGGAGTCTGACCTCGCGCCGCCTGCGCGAGATTCGAGAGAGGATCGTCTGGGAGATCTGGAAGGAGCCCTAGTGGGAGATGGAATGCGCCTGGGAGAAGCCAAGGAGATCTCAACTGCCTGGAGCGTAGCGCAAGAGATCCTAGCCGTTCTGAACTCTCTAGAACTCAAATGCAGAAATTAGGGTTTCGGAAAAAAATCCAAAATATCTTAGTACTCGGACGGATCTCATGAACAAATAATTCTTCAACATAACACGAATCTCGAAAAAAGAAACTAATGAAAATAATTCCTTGAGAATCGAACGCTCTGGTACCATGTTAGAAAATACAAATGCGGAAGCGGAATGATAAATAAAGCATGAGAACAGAAAGATAAACTTGGAACACAAAGATTTTTACGTGGAACCCTACTCCCTAAGGAGCGGGATGAAACCATGGGAGAAGCCCTCAAAGGGGTGGATTTTGCATTCCTTTTTCTCATCTGACTACAGGGGTGTGGAGGTCTATATATAGCCCCCACTGAGTCTCCACATCTCCGAACTGGTAGATGTGGGACTAAACTCTGGACCATCTCCCATACATGTGACGCATATAACAAATACTCCAACAGCAACTATGTTTGATTCCACGTTTGGAGCATTACAATGTTAGAGAATGCAAATGGCGAACAAAGTGACACTTGAACATCCAGCACAACTTAATCAAAAGTCTAGCACAGTTTTATCAAATATTGGGAAAATTGGTAGCTACAGAGTTTTAGTAGAACAAAATTGAAAGAACTCTTCTCCATAAAATTAAATCAGACTTTTTCAACTCAATCTAGTTCCCCAGTAGGCAGACCTGGCTTTGTCCTTGGTAACTAAGGCCTTCTTGATACAATAGCCGAGACATCTGAATAGCTTGCTTTATTAAACATAAGGTTTTTTTTGACAGTTTGAGTTTGAGTCAGCTACGTTATATGTCATTGTCAATAATTTATAAATTTAAACATGATGAACTCAATATGTCCTAATGATCTCTTGAATTGTAATCAAGTTATGTTCAATTGTTAAAACTATATCCTTTCTTAATTTTAGGTTCATTTTTTAGTTTTTAAATATAAACAAACAAACAAAAGTAAATAAATAAATGAATGAATAAATAAATGTGCGCACTTGCACGTACATATATAGGAAAAATGTCATTGTAATGTGCCTACAACTAAGTTGCTATAGCCACTAACTTCCGACCATTTGATCTTCGTTGGATAGATGAAAATCAAGTTAAGCATACTTTTCTTGAAAAGATGAATGCCAGAGACACACATTCTCTTCGTTGTCACATCACAAGATATAAATGTTAGAAATGGCAGATAATATGGCAGATAATATCCACTCAGTCATCTCCCACTCAGGTTAAAATATTAAAGAAGGATAAAGAAATAGCGTGAGTTATACATATATAGCAGGTTCTCCTCCCCGGCTATAAGTATATTGCAGGTTGAAACCCACCTCATGCTATTTTTCCACCCCTGATGTTTTTTTCCATATACCTTGCTATTTTATTACCAATTGATATTTTCCCACATATCTTGCTATTCTCCACTTCCTTTTTAACCTTTTCTATCTTCCTGCTATTTTCGACCTCTTGCTATTGTTTCCATCCACGATGCTATTTTTTCCGCTCTCTTGCCATTTTCCACCTCTAGCTATTATTTCCACCCACTTAACTATTGTTTTGCCATCCTCCATGTATTTTGCATCTACACTACTATTTCTCACCACATTGCCATTTTTTACATGTCTTGTTATTTTTTCCACCCACCATGCTATTTTCCTGTCCATTACTATCTTTTCCCACCAGTCTAGGAATTCTTTCTACGACACTACTCTTTTTCCAAACATATGCTTTTTTTCAATTTGATGTTATTTTTTCACCCATCATGCCATTTTTTACCCATCTTGCTATTTTTGTCCATTTCCTTGCTTTTTTCTTACTTCCTATGCTATTTTTCTTCAAACCTTATGCATGAAGACATGAAAAAAAGTTAGGGGAAAATTGGAATAATTAGTGGGAATTATCCGTCTTCTTTGACATCTGTGGCAGGTTGTTTTGAAAGGAGGAAGACATCTTGTGATGGATGTAATGATGTAGATGCACATTATTAGTTGCTACAGTCATTTAGGTGTAACCTTGCCACTGTTCCATCGCACTCCCTCCATATAGTCTATATATATATATGTTCTGTCCTTATTTAGAATTTCTAGTGTATAGCTTTAGGCGGAGTTGGACTAATTTTCACCTTAGTGGATAAAATGTTGGATTTTTTGCCTACCGGTAACTCTCACCATTTGATGATTTCTCTCTTTTGAATCTCTATGCTATGATCAATTCGTTGTTGCAAATGTTTACCATCCCCCTTTTAAAAGTCAGCTTCTATTGTCGAGGTCATACTTAGGGGGTCAAAATTCCTTGTGTCATGCGTCTGGCAGATTATGAAGGCATGCATTGCTCTACTATTAAGTAAAGGATGATTTATTTATTTGATTAAAACTTGTTTATTATAAGATATCATCTATGTGATTGGGGCTTGATGTTGCACTAGTGAAATTCCAGATGGCGTATTCACTTGTCTTCAGAATAATCAATAAATGTAGTACCATCAAATTCGTGCTATTTGTGTTGTCCACAGGTTGATTACAGTTATAAACCAACACTTTAGACCTTTCCCATGGTATGTGGGGTTAGTTCCATGAGTTGGACAAGTGGATTTATCTTGGGTAAAACCTATGCTAGGATCCAACTAAGCAAGATGCTTGTTAATGGTGGCATTTGAAAAGTTGATTCCTTGGCTTCAATCTAATGAACAAGGTGACATCTCTCACGTGTTGTCGGAATCTTCACAAATCTAGTAATATCTAATATTTTGCCTCTCATGTGATGTTGGAATCTACAAATCTCTAATATTTTACTAATTGCAAAGTAAGGACCTTTCATTTGATTTAGTTGTTGCTAAAATTTGGGCTTCCTACCAATTTGATAGGCTTTTTGTTTTCATGTATGCTGCAGCTCAGGATTGTTGCCAACAGTTGGCCAGACTTCTTTCTTCTGAGAAGGTACATAATCAGAATTTTGTTTTAAGTTTTTCTTGTCTACTGCCTGAAGATTGGATCAAAAGCATGCGGGACCTTGAATTCTGATCCTTCTAGTTCATATTGGTGTACCCGGATTGTTCTTGATGAACATGAATCTCATATAGTCTTTTCTATAGATATTTGTGGAAATGCTGATTGAGTAGCCTATATTTCCTTTTTTTTTGAAATCAACATTTGAAAGTGGGGAAGAGAATGATGGATTAATGTACCTATTGTCAGGGTTTCGGAGGAGTACACAAGAAGAGAGAAATTCAAAACTAGCCTGAAGGGATTACAACTCTCATATACTTCAATACTATCCTTCAAGTTGAAGCATAGATTTCTAACATGTTCAGCTTGTGACAACACCGCTCAAATAGGCCTTGGAAATTGTCTTGATAAACATATTGATAATGATTTGTCATCTTAATTTATATTTATTATCCCTTTAGCTTAAACAAATCCACTTGATTAACTCTCAATTAACTCATTAATATTTCAAATCTTGTAAATAAATAACCTTAATTATTGATTTTTAATTATTTGTCTTTGTGTTGCATATATTCATCTATATCGTGTTATTATTTTATGCATTTTCTAATCATTAAAAATCCTATAAAAAAATTAACTTAACGTTTTAAACAATATTATGTATATTATTTATGTTGGGAAAAATAGAGAGAATTGTTTATTCCATAAGCCCTAGGCTCTCTTATATAGAAGAGAGACCTATGAGTAAATTACATACGATAGACAAGAAGAAAAGAAAATAGAGAAAGGAGCACTGAAATATAGAAAAAAGACATATATCTCTACATTGCCCCTCAAGATGGAGCATAGATATCTATCATGCTCAGCTTGGACGAACACTTTTGAAATGATCCTCTGAGTAAAGCCTTGGTGAAAATGTCGGCTGTCTGGTCTCCTGAGCTGGCATGAGATGTAGAGATGAATCCCTTCTGAATCATGTCACGTATATAGTGACGATCAACCTCAATACGCTTCGTCCTTTCATGAAAGGCGGGATTATTAGCAATGAACAGGGCAACCTGATTGTCACATTGTAGCGACATGGGAAGCGGTTCATCTATATGTAGATCTGTAAGTGCTGCTCGAACCCACATCATTTCTGTACATGCTTGTGCCATAGCCCTATATTCTGACTCAGCACTAGATCTTGCAACTACAGTTTGCTTCTTGCTTTTCCACGAGACAAGTGAATCTGCAACAAATGTAACAAATCCTGTTGTGGACTTCCTATCCTTGGGGCATCCTGCATAATCTGCATCTGCACATGCTGAGATAGTGATGGTGCCACCTTTTTTAAATAACAGTCCTGTACCTGGAGATGATTTAAGATACCTTAGTATCATTTGTATTGCATCCATGTGTACCTGACGAGGTTGTTCCATGAACTGGCTCACTCGATTGACAACAAATGAAATATTGGGTCTGGTAGTGGTAACATAAAGGAGCTTTCCCGCCAGTTCTCTGTATCTCCTCTTGTCAACCTCATCAGCATCATCATCATATAGCTTCATGCTTGGATCCATAGGTGTGGTGGCATGTCGACATCTTTGCATACCCGTGTCACTTAGCAAGTCAGTGACATATTTACTCTGAGACATTACTGACTCTTGTTGATTTCTGGCAAACTCCAGTCTTAAAAAGTATCTAAGAGGTCCAAGACCTTGGTAACAAATTCACAGCGCATAAATTCTTTAGCCCTCTTTATTCCTTGTATGTCATCTCCTGTAACAAGTATATCATCAACATACACTATAATAGCAATCATACCTTTGGAGGTTCTTTGTATGAAAAGTGAATGGTCTGCATTTGACCGTCTGAACCCATGCTTCTCAAACAAATCGGAGAGCTTCTGGAACCAAGCTTGTGAGCTCTACTTAAGGCCATATATTTCCTTATGAAGTCTACACACCTGTGAACACTCCCCCTCAGCAGCAAACCCAGGTGGCTGCTGTATGTAGACTTCCTCATGAAGATCACCACATAAGAATGCATTCTTGACATCAAGCTGGAACAAGAGCCAATCTCGAACAACAACAACAGATAAAATAATTCTTAGGGAAGAATGTCGAGCAACAGAAGAGAAGGTGTCAAGATAATGCACCCCATATGTCTGAGTAAAACCACATGCTACTAGTGAGCCTTGTAACGATCAATACTGCCATCTGCATTCCGCTTCACCGTAAAGACCCGTTTGCAACTCACTATAGATGCCCTAGCAGGGGGAGAGACCAAACTCCAAGTGCCTCTGGACTGGAGTGCCGCCATCTCCTCCTCCGTAGCTGCACGCCACCTGTTATCTGTCAATGCCTCCTAGTAAGTTCGTGGTATGGCCACAATGTTCAACGCAGCTACAAACTTCCCAAAAGCACCCTTTAGACGCTCACAGGTGACATGAGAAGCAAGTGAATATGAGGCACATGAACGCTTCTGCTTCCTAATAGCAATTGATAAATCTAGGTCATCATCATCATTTCTGCCACCAACCTGATCATCAACCTCCTGAGATAAGACCTGCTGAGAGACAATATTAATCCCATCATTAGAAGTAATGCTATCAGAACAAACTGGGACTCGCTAGGTGACGAGCCATGAGCATGAGCAGGAGCAGACCGTCGCTTGTAGTGATGTGGTAGTGGTGGAACCGGAGTAATGAGAGGTGGTGGGATTGACGATGATGATGGAGAAGGTGGTATTGGATGTGGTGAGGAAGGTGGTTGACGCATGGGTGGAGGTGGAATATAGACCTCACTGTCCAAATCTGAAGGTGTTAACCTGTCTCCTGTAGGCGAAAAATACACGACAGACTCAAAAAACGTTACATCCGCATTGACATAATATCTCCTATGTAACATTTCATAGCAATGATAGCGCTTTTGAGTTCTAGAGTACCCAACAAAGACACATTTGACAACCCGAGGAGAGAGCTTGTTAATCCTTGGAGACAATCGATGGACAAATGCAATAGATCAAAAAACACGAGGGCTAAGAGAGAACAACTCCTTGTCAGGAAAGACAAGTGAAAAAGGAATTTTCTCCCCTAATACCGACGAGGGCATACGATTAATGAGATAATATGTCGTAAGAACCGCATCACCCCAGAATGAATGAGGGGTACAACTCTGGATCAAGAGAGTACGAGTGACATCAAGAAGCTGACCGTGCTTTCTTTCAGCAACACCTTTCTGTTGAGACGTATATGCACATGATGTTTAATGAAGGATACCGTGAGACTGAAAGAAATAAGAGCACATGAGTGCAGATTTCAAGCGCATTATCCGTCCTTACAATTTTGACAGAGGTAGAAAACACATTCTGCACTTCTCTAATGAAATTTATTATTGCATTTCCAGCTTTAGATTTATTCTTCAACAAGAAGACCCAAGACAGACGATTAAAATCATCCACAACAACTAAATAAAATCTGTGTCCTTGATGATCGGGAATACGACTTGGACCCCAAATGTCAACATGGAAAAACTCAAAAGGGGAGCTACTACTCCGACTCTAACGGCTAGGGAAGACCAGCCGGTGGTGCTTCCCTAACTAACCCGCTTCACAATTGAATGATGAGTGGGGTGAAATCTAGGGAAGAACTTGACGCATCTTCTAAAGCGGGAGATGACCGAAGCGCATGTGCCAAAGTAAGGGAGAAACCGGACCAGTGGACTGGGGTGATAGACCAGCATATGGTGTTTGAACCAGTCGATAGAGTCCGACCTGCTCACGACCACGACCAATCATCTTGCCCGTAAGAATGTCCTGAAACACAAGAGATGATGGATCAAATATTGCTCGACAATTTAAATCCTTAGTAATCTGACTGATAGATAGTAAATTCAATGAAAAATCTGGAGCATGCAACACATTCTGTAAGCGCATAGATGGTGTCAAGGTGATCTCCCCCTGTCCCGTGATAGGAGAATGGGTCCCATCAGCTATGACCACAATCCTTCCTGGAGGAACTTGTCAATAGGCTACGAGCTGATCTCTATCTCCACACAAGTGATGTGTGGCTCCAGAATCAATAATCCACTCTGATATATCTGAATCAGCATAAAATGTAGATGTATAAACACTACCTGAGGTACTGGCCCCTACAGTAGGGACAAAATCCAAGCTGTTCTCTGAAGTAGGTGCTGGTGTACTAGATAGTGGCATAATGTCTCTCAGTCGAGACACAAGGTCATCATATCTCTGATTTGATGTGGGTGGCGCAACTTGCTGATGATGGGCCTGCTCTGCTACACGCATTGATGCTGGAAAACCATGCTTAGAGTAGCATGCATCTTCCGTATGTCCTGATCTGTGACAATAGGTACACGATGGTCCACGACCACGTCCCACCTCTATTTCGTGATGTCCTTCCACGAAACTGAGATGCGTTGCCTCTTCCACGAGAGGCCGCCATAGCAGAAGAATTTGGCACTAGAGTTGGAAAATTGATCCTGCTTAATCTCTGGAAGGTCT
Source organism: Ottelia alismoides (assembly GCA_037367405.1). Lineage (NCBI taxonomy): Eukaryota > Viridiplantae > Streptophyta > Magnoliopsida > Alismatales > Hydrocharitaceae > Ottelia > Ottelia alismoides. Next base: position 975,050 of record JAZKJV010003519.1, read on the forward strand.
CCTCCATGGGAGGAATGGTAGCATCAACCAATATTTGGGAAGATGCTGCCTCGTACTGAGAGTCAAGAGAGGTCGGGAATACTCCAACCATCGTAGCATTTCACAATGTCTTCATCTGTTCTGGAGTCACCGTGAGAGGCACAAAGCTATGAAGCTTCTCCAACATCCTACGCATGATGGTATAGTGCACATGTAGTGGTCGACCATTCTGCTTAATGGTGAAGATGTCATGCTGTAGCTGTAGAATCTTCGTCTCATTCTTGGCCTGTGAATGCATGGCAACAAGAAAATCCCACATGGCTTTGGCTGTGGGCTGGTGCAGGACATCATTCACTATATCTGGTATCATGGTACCGGACAACCAGACTCGTGCATAGGCATCATTAGCCTCCCAAGAGGCATACACTCCTGTCTTCTCCGTCGGATCTTCTTCGGTAAGAATATGTTTCTTACCCATTGACTTCATTAGGCTCATGAATTGCATGGCCCACAACTCGTAATTCGACCCCTTCATCTTGACTGTGTGCGCTGGACCTCTGAAGGCGCCCATGGTGGGGATATCAACCTTGGTTTCTGACATCTTTCCGATCGAAGAAGACGAGGATCGTAGACTTTGACCAAAGATTTACACGAACATACGAGAAGTTGACTGTATCGGTAGACTTAAAGTGCACCCAACTCCTTCAAGAAAGAAATATCGGTGCTGTGAGGCAATGGCGGGAGACCTCAGATGTCGGGCCCACAGATGAAAGGGGCCCGCAGATACCGTGGGAGCTACAGGGTGCGGTTGGTGCCGCAGATGCATGGGCTCGCTAGATGCGAGGCCCCCATATGCAAGGGCCGCAGATGTAGGCAGGGGCCGCAAATGTTGGGCCGCAGATGCAAGAGCCGCTAGATGCGACTGGTTAGCTGTGAGGCGATGGGGGCCCAGGGGCCTGGGTGAGCAATGAGGCGATGGGAGCGGCGAAGGGCCACCGGGGGCGGCGAGGTGGTGAGGCCTAGGGCATGGAGTGACGAAGGGCCGTCGGGGGCGGCGCACTAGGAGGCGCTCAAGGAGGCTCGAGGTGGAGGGGGGCTAGGGTTAGGGTTTCGGTATAGGAGCTCCCGTCTAGGATTGCCACTCTGATACCATGTTGGGAAAAATAGAGAATTGTTTATTCCATAAGCCCTAGGCTCTATTATATAGAAGAGAGACCTATGGGTAAATTACTTACGGTAGACAAGAAGAAAAGAAAATAGAGAAAGGGGTACTGAAATATAGAAAAAAGACATACATCTCTACAATTTATTATTTAAAATACTATTAAAATAATAAAAGAATTAAAACAAGTATTTTTATGCCTATAAAAATACTTACAAAAATATTTAATTGTATAGCTTACTTATTTTGAGCTCAACTTCTACATGAAGTTGTACATCTTGAAAAGATGTACAACTTTCATGTTGAACACTTTTTCTAATTCTTTCTCTAACTATTTTATTTCCATGTATCTTCATTTTATTTATTTTAATTCTGATTGGGCCACGTGGCACATCATTCTCTTGCCACGTAACCTGACCTTATTATTCAATCAACCATTTATCTGGAGCGTCTGATCATTCAGGTTAGACGGCTCTCGTTCAATCCGGCCCGCCTTGACTATGATCCGTTTGATCTTCTGATCAAACCAATCACGCTCATCCATCCGCGTCCAAACGTCTGCGCTCCGTTCAAGATCGAACGGTTCTCCAAGCGTCTCCCTCCTTACGCGTCTTCATCCCTCACCTTTGTTGGTTGCACAACCGTCGTCTTCACCGATTTACACTGGTCTCCTCACATGAGGAGACAACCTCTCACCGACGTCAACCTCTTTCCCATTCATCGTTTTTATTCTCCCAACCTCTACTTGTCCTCTTTATCCTCACATGCCATCTCCAGAGGTGGTTGAAACCATTGCGTCGCAACCACCTTTAACCTAACCCTCTACCACCTTAAAACCCCTATGGTCAACCGTCCAACCCACCCGCCTAGGGATGAAAATGGTCGGATACGGATACGAATATAGGTATAACCATATCCTTATCCGTTTTAAAATTTGAATACGAATATGGATACGAATATTGACGAATGTGAAAAATATGTTACCATATTCTTAAAAACGAATACGAATGTAAAACGAATACAAATCGAATACGAATAATAACATAAATATATAATAGATTAACTAAAATATACATATTTAGGATTGTTTACACATAAAATAGATATACCAGATATACTAATTTCACAACAATTATATCAACAGTGGTGAATGCAATGATAAAATGTTGTTACACATAGTTATAAATAAATCTATTATTATACTTATGTATGAAAACGAATGTACAAATACGAATGCGAATATTAGCGAATGTCGTAGTGATATCCATATCTGCATCCATTTAAAACAAATACGAATACAGATGTTAAAATGTGTACAAAATGAATACGATAGATACGAATATATTCACATTCGTTTTCATCCCTATATCTGCCATTTGCATGAGAACCTCTTCGAGCCTTGGACCTCCTGAGTGACAGTCTGAAAGAGAGAGAGAGACTAATAGCTACAACTGAGAAAAGATTGCCAGGCGAGATCCTTGGTCATAGACCAAGTCACAACCATTGTTGTGGCTGCTTGAGTTTCATCCTTTAACCCTGGATGTCAACAAAGATCAGAGCAATGAGCTCCATTCTCCAGGCCCATGTTACACCCCCTCTGAGTTCTGCTACGTCACCATCTTCTTCCAGGTAAACTCTGACATTTAAATCTCCTTTATTTATTTTCTTTTTCTGCAACCAGATACACACCTTTTCACTCAGTTCCGATCACACTCTCACATTCTCCGTTGTTGCATCATCTTCGCGCATCCATCCATTTGATCTATCACCATCCAGATCGCCTCGACCACCTCGATCCATCTCTCCTCTCGCAAAGAGGAGAACCCAAATAGGGCTTTGCTTCACCTCACCTCTACAACCCTCCAACCACTCCACCCCTCTTCCATTTCGTCCGCAGTAGCTTTGGCTTATGATTTAAACCTGCAGGTGTCTTTATATGTCAATGATAGGATATTTCCACATAGCTCCAGTCTCCTGATATTTTTCCGATGAGCGTCCCCTGAAAGCTCAATCCATACCTCTCCTGGAGCTTTAAGTCTCCCTTCGTTTCGCCATACTTCGTAGAAGGATTCTTCATCTTCGTCGGCATCGGAATAAATGTGAGGAGGACAAGCTCCTTCATCGGAGCACCGCTTGTGCTCTGCCGTAGACGAAGGAGAAAGCTAGAGGAGGAGGCACAACTACCGTAGGATCCTTTTGATCCGACGTCCCTCAATTGCCATCGAACCACGTACGAGCCTCCACCGAAGTGCCACTTGGACCGCACTTGTCAGGTGTCTCGAGCCTGATTCCAGACCTAGGTGCACATGCTTAACTCACACGGCCTAGTGCATTTTGCGCACCGGCCCTTGAAGCTTTCACTAATTGCAGAAATACCTTGCGCATGGGAGTATCACTTAAAAAGCTAAGTGCGGTTTCATGTATTTACATTTAGGTCCTTCCAGGGACTGATTTGTAATATTTTGAGTATTCTAAATTATAGTTTCTCTACATTTATGCCCATGTCTTATTAGTTGAATAACTTTTGGACTACGACTCCAAATTTAATGAAATTGGTCTTGCTTTAAAGGTATTTGAATTCTCTTTAATGTGTTGCAATTAAATTCCTGATTTGATATATTTTCACGCATTAAATTTCAGAGGAGTCAAATTACCTTCCTAGCTCATTTAGAAGGCTTAATAATTGATATTTTCATCATTTGTTGCTTGTTTAAGTACCCTGAGTAGGATTAAGTCATTTAAATCTGATTAGGAAGTTTGATTAATTTATTGAACAACTAATTTCTTGATTCGATAAGTATCTGAGGTATCATAGAGATGCTCATATTAGGTATTTAAAAAGTGACACTTTGCTTTAATTGATTATTTAGAGCATGTTAACTTGAATTGATTTACTCTTAGTTGTGTAAGTTTTTTAATCAGTTAATCAGGAGCGTAATTGTTAGAAAATAGGAAGCGGAAGCGGAAATGATAAACAGAGCATAAGAACAGAAACATAAAACTTGGAACACATGGATTTTTACGTGGAACCCTACTCCCTAAGGAGCGGGATGAAACCACGGGAGAAGGCCTCAAAGGGCCATATGCTTCATTCCTTTTTCTCAATCGATACAAGAGGTCTGGGGCTCCTTATATAGCCTCTACAAAGCCTCCAAGTCCCACCATTGATAGATGTGGGACTAAACACATGGGTGTGGTAAATAGATCCTGGAGTGATCCATTTACCGACCTACAACTCAAGCAGGGCACAACCAAATACTCCAACACTCCCCCTCAAGCTGGAGCATACAATGCTCAGCTTGGACAAACAGAAAGAAACTCAACTCACGCTACATGACACTACAGACAATATCAACTCAACGCGCACAACTGTCGGCTGCTGTCGAGGATGTTGCTTCTCATGTTATGCAGGTGAGGAGGACGAACGGGCTGGAGTGTGAGTCAACTGAATCTCCTCGTCGGAGAGCATGTGCTCTGAACTGCGCCTGTCAGTGTCACTGCAACTGAAAATGAGTCTCCTCGTCGGAGTACTTTGGCCTGCCACAATAATGTGGGCAACTGCTCCATCTCTGAAAAAGGGCCGAACTAAAAAGGCCGTGGAAGTGCAATCCTCGTCGGAGTCCACGGTCGCTGGAGAATGGATCTGAAAAGTCTCCTCGTCGGAGAATTGAGTCTCTCCCATCTGGCACAGAGAATGGTCCTCTACTCTACTGTACCTATGATACCAATGAAAACCCTTGCCAACATGGCATAGGGAATGGTCTTTTTCTCTGGAGTCCCTATGGCTCACATAAAGACTCTAGCCAAAAAAAAGAAAAAAGATGGAGACCACTACAAAAGATGGCAAACATGTGCTCATCTGAAATGACCGTATACAAGTGCGTGTCTCAAAGTGAAGACTCGGAACCAACTGACGTCGAGTCTGAATAACATGAACTGTAGAGTATGGAAATCCAAATGGCCTCTGAAATCTATATCTGGAGAATCTAAATAGACCTGTGACTCTACATATACTCCCCCTTTCTCCCGGACTTGTCGGAAAATAACATCGACAAAGTTGGGAGAAGACATGAAGAATGGGGATAAAGCAAGAAACCAAATAAGCCGACATTTTTTTGGCTTTTCTTCTCAATTTTTCAGCCATTTTCATCATTTTTTATAGCCGTCATTTTTTGAATCATTTTTTAAGTCGTGCAATTTTTTTCGGCTTTTGCAACACAATTTTTTTGGTTTGGAAATTGCGTACGACCTTTTTTTTGTATGTACGCGCCTTTTTCGAAAAAAACTTTTTTTCCCAGCCCATTTGGGCCCAATATTCTTCTCTCCTTTTTTTAAAAAGACAACTCAAGGCCCACTTGAATCGTTACAAAAAAAACACAAATGTTTTTTTTTCTTTTAAACCGGTGGCCCTCATGACCGTAACTCTATTTAGGGTTTTCCCTTTTCTTCAAAGAGGCACGAAGGCCCCCCACCCCCATTGATTTCTTTCGATCACCGCCGCTCGAGGGGGAGTTCGCATCGCACCCTTAAGTCGCGTGCGGGAAGGAGGCGCTGCACGATGCTGCCTGGGCCATCTGGAAGTTGCACTGCTGTGCTGCGCCGCTTGGAGGTGGACCTGGAATGGGGGTGCACCGCCTCGCGCCTGGGATGGGGGTGCGCCGCCTCGAGAGGGAAGGCTGCTGTGCGTGTCAGGAGTGTACGCGCAGCTGCAACGCCTGTGCAAGCATCGCCGACTGTGGCTCGTGGTAGGCGACAACCGCCTGGGAGATTCCGAGCTCCGCCTGGAGCTATACAACGTGATGAAGGGAGAGAGCGCGGCATCGCTGGGGTCAACGCGAGATGCTCGCGCATAGGAAACCGTGCGAAGAGGTTTGCTACTCGCGCGTGCCGCTTGGAGCCGCCTGGAGGTCGAGCACGGCTCCTGTGCTGGAATGGCACCGCCGAGATGGGGATGCAGGAGGTACTGCTGCCTGATGCGAAGGGCACCATAACCTGGATGCTTGGAGGAGATGTTCTGGACTTTGGATCCGCGCTGACAAAAAGAGTAAGATGTGCGAGAACCTCCTGGAGAACTGGAGCTTCCTGGAACCGATGAAGGAGCTGTGAGGGTTTCTTTTAGAAACCCTAGAACTTCTCGAAGATGAACAGATCTTAAACAATGAACACTAATAATCTTCAAACATCAATCTTCAAGAACAAAAAAAAACCGGATCTTCTCAATCGAATCTCGAATAAACAAAAACATGAACTCCTCGAGAATCGAACCCGCTCTGATACCATGTTAGAAAATAGGAAGCGGAAGCGAAAATGATAAACATAGCATAAGAATAGAAAGATAAAACTTGGAACACAGGGATTTTTACGTGGAACCCTACTCCCTAAGGAGCGGGATGAAACCACGGGAGAAGGCCTCAAAGGGCCATATGCTTCATTCCTTTTTCTCAATGGATACAGGAGGTCTGGGACTCCTTATATGGCCTCCACAGAGCCTCCAAGTCCGACCACTGGTAGATGTGGGACTAAACACATGGGTGTGATAAATAGATCTTAGAGTGATCCATATTCCATTTAACTACCTACAACTCAAGTAGCGCACAACCAAATACTCTAATGGTAATTAGTTATTGTTTGCGCATTGTCTCTTTGTGTGTGCATTATCATTATTTTGTCATTTAATATATTTGCATAGAAAATGAAATAAGAAAAATCTTGCATTGCATTGTTTACATTTCCTTGAGCTAGATCCACTAATCATTCACCTAATTAGATATTTAATACCTAGGTAAAATCGATTAATTGCTCGTGTCCTTTTGTTCGACCCTGGACTTATCCATGATAAATTAGACCATATTCCCTTCACCGAGATATAATTAATGTGGTTCTGATTAACTGTTAGCTGGTCGTATTATAACGAGTGCTTCTTATGATTGCCAATTAGTGATTTATCACATATACATTCTTTAATCTGAAGTAGGAACACTGGATGTTCATATAATTCCTTGTCGGATGAGTTCCTTGGTGAAACATCAATGAGATTCTCTACATGTTTAGTTCTCTCATGAAACTTGAGGATGTTTGCTATGGTGGGTGTGTTGTCGCATCATACTTCCATCTCTCTATCTGATGGAGATAAAGATCAATAAAACACATCTTGAATCCACTACATCTCGATTGCTGCATAGGCTATCGTCATGTATTTACTTGTTGCAGTTGAGAGGGATACTGCTAGTTGTTTCTTGCTCTTCTTTGTGACAAGATTGCCCTTGAGGTAATCAGAGCACATGAAGGCTCCTCTTTGTTTCTTGCTCCTCTTTGTTTCTTGCTCCTCTTTATGCCAGAAGTTAGGTTTGAAGGCTCTCTTTTTCATGTGGTGATCGAGGAATGTAATCAGAGCACATGAGAGCACGATGGGGTTAGGGTTCATGAGTCACCCATTGATCAGGGTATGCGACATGAGGTTCCAGCAACAGAGGCAGCGGTGCTGGAGTTCAGAGCAGCTTCAACGATGTTTGAAGTTGAAGAGACATTGCACACGAGGAAGAAGGAAGACAAATCGTCTTCACCTGTTGGCGTCAAGGACTCGAGAAGGTTGACCTTAGGGACGTAGGGACTCTTGTCATTACCTTAGTTGGAATTTGGTGTTCTACCCTCTTCCAGGAGGCACCTATTGATCTAGGTATGCGACACGAGGTTCCAGCAGCAGAGGTAGCGATGCTGGAGTTCAGAACAACTTCGATGATGTTAGAAGTCGAAGAGACATTGTGCATGAGGAAGAAGGAAGACAAATCGTCTGCACCATTGGCATCAATGACTCGAGAAGGTTAACCTTAGGGACGTAGGGGCTTCCGTCATTCCCTTAGTTGGAATTTGGTGTTCTACCCTCTTTGCCACATGCACACGATATTTCAAGAAGCCCATCACCATTGGTGTATATATGTATATTTATGAAGCTGTATTACTCGGGTCAAACACCCCGAGTTCCTGTCGATAGTTCTGGATTAGTCGGATGCATTTCAATTGAGGAACCATGGGAGTATGTGGTGGTGGTGGAGTAACCACGGTGAGTGGCATAGGAGCCGTGGGAGGAGGTGGTGATGGTCATGTAGGAGGAAGTGGTATGCAAACCTCCTTATCTTAGATAGGGTCATCCTGTCACATGTAGGAGGAAAGTACATGACAACCCAAAGAATGCGACATCATCATTAACATAATACTTCTATATGCCTGTATCACCCAGAAAGAATGGGGAGCATGACTCTGGATAAGAAGGGTCCTGGTCTTATCAAGAAGATGGCGGTGTTTGCATTCACCAACATCGTTCTGTTGAGAAGTGTACTCACGAGAGGTCTGATGTATAATGCCGAGGGATCTGAAGAATTGAGAAAGCTGAATGGTACATAATTCCAAGGCACTGTCACACCAACGTACTTCATAGCAGCCGAAAAATATTCTTTATTTCATTAATAAAAGTATGAATGACAGGCCTAGCCTAAGATTTGTTTTTCAGAAGAAAAATCCAATAAATTTTAGAATAATCATCTACAATTACAAGATAGAACATGTGTCCCTTATGATCTAGGACACGACTTGGACCCCAAATATCCAAATGAACCAACTCAAATAAGGTACTGCTACTACAACTCTGACGACTAGGAAAATTAGAGTGGTGATGCTTCCCAAGTTGGCAAGCCTTGCACTGAAATATAGATTGAGATGGAATTTGAAGGACTCTACACAGCTTCGTTAGAGGAAGGTGGCCGGACATAAGGTGACACTTGTACGGAGAGACTGATCTACTGGGAATGGAAAAAAGCACCAGCATAAGACAACATGACCAATCTGTAGAGACCCCCTTGTTCATGGCCACATCCAATCATCCTGCCTGTGAGTATATCTTGAAACACGAAAGAAGATGGATCAAATATGGTACGACCAAGGTTCATGCAAGCGGTATGCGTATGCATTCAGATAGATCACTGAATGCATGACATATGCAATTATGTATGGTTTTCTAATTTTTAATTTGAAAATAAATACATATCTATAAATAATATTCCTTCTGAATTTATGTAATAAAATGGAGTTAAAGATCTAAAAAACCAATTCATGTTAGGTGGTTGAGTACAACGACAACAAAGCCTTTTCCCACAATTAAGTAGGGTAAGCTACATGGATTTTCTGTCTTATTCAGATCTATTTTGGATCATTTTCGGGCTTAAATGATTTTTTGATTGATGGAGAGCTCTCAGCGTAGGAGGAAGCATCTCCACTGGGAGATTTGGGGTGATGAGAAGGCTTGGAAGAGGGCTACCATCGTTGAAGAGGAGAGGGTGAGGAGGGCTACCAAAAAGGGAAGCAAGAGTGTGAGGAGGGCCACGAGTGAAGAAGTTGGGATGCAAGAGGATGGTTGGATGTTTGTTTCTCATAACAAATGTGGCCCTCGTTGCTTTCATTGCGGTTGTTCTGGCCATCGTGTGGCGGCCTGCACGCTACTGCCATGCTTTGGTTGTGGGCGTATGGGCCATCGGAGGGTTTCTTGCCCCATGGTTATGATTCAACATGGTTATGGTCATTTCAACAACAAGTACACCGTCTGAAGCATGTGCAACAGATGTACGTTCCCCAGCATGTTCGTATGCCTCAGTAGTCTCGAAAAAAGTGGAAACTTCTGACATAAGAGTTGGATTGCTGATAGGTATGTTGAAGAAGACAGATTTTAGTTCTGAATCGATTAGCTTGCCCCAAAAAGGCTTGGCCTTTTCTTTATTGGTGTACTCCTCGAAGTCACAAAATGTTGCGCCAGTGGGCTTTCAACTTCTGAAGTGGACATCCTGTCGAGGTTAAAACCAGAGGAAAGAGTAGCGCGGCGTTTGCCGTATTTTGCAGATGGCGAAGATGCACATTAGGGGCCGAGGGTGGTTCGCATTCTTGGAGTTCCTTTTCTCTCTCGTTTGTTGGAAGCATTGGGTCCGATCTTGAGAGAGTTTAGTAAAGTGACAAAGATTTTAACCGATGGTCGGAGACCTAGATCAGATCCGTTGGCGAACTTCATATTTTTAGAAAGCTCGAAAAATATTGCGACAGAAGCAACATGCTCTCTGGATGTGGGTCGCGCTTCCTTCAAGCTACTGGTCCATTTTCTTCCCCCTCCGCCGCCGTTACTGTTGTAAAAATCCCTCGACTGGACTGACTAGTAGGTCCGACTAGTCTAGTCGGTGGGGTGGCCGACCGAGTATTAACTAATTCCGACTAGGCCGACTAGTTGATCGATTTTTGCTTGGAGATACCATATTTTTTTTTACTTTTTTAAAAGCAAACTTATTCTAGTATACTTAATATTTTATATAAATTTAATTACTTCTTTTCTTTCATTATGATAATATAAAAAAATATACAAATATTTGTAGATATATAAGAATATATGTATAAAAATGATTTATATATTTAAAATAATTTAAAAATTGAAAGCCGATTAAATCTCGACTAAATCCGATTAGTCACCTGACTGCCAATTAATCCTTAGTCCGTGACCTAACCGACCAAGTATCGGCTACCGATTTTTGCAACCTTGGCTGACACCGTGTTTAAGAAGCGAGGTGGGAGCAAGCTCGTTGTCGGTCGGAGAAATCGAGGTGGCTCCACCGTTACAGATTGCGCTAGAGGAGGAGGGAGTACGCACGATGGATCCTTCTTTGGAAGGAGCCGATTCGGTGGAGCAAAATCCGGAAGCAGTTGGGGAATCAGAGAAAAAAGATTTGATTTTTGAAAAGTTGCCTAGCCTGGTCATTCGAGGCCATTATGTGTTGGAAATCTCACATTCAACACCACCGTTACTCCTTTGGAGTCTTCGGATGCTGTTCGAAACCCTAGGGGGTGGTGGGTCTCTAATATCGGGTTCAGAGGTGACCGAAAGCCTTTACTCTTGATGCCAAGAATCAGATATGTCTCCCCACCCGTGTTTGAAGATCCGGGTATCAGTTCAGGCTGCTTGCAAGAAACCCATGAGGCTGGTTTAGGTCCATGTAACGATCCTGTTTTGGATCCGATTAGATCCGAAGGACAGACCTTTCCAGTTCACGGTGGCGAGAGCCTCATGCAAGGAGTATTGGCGCATGACATGGTCTTTCTCTCCTTCAATGGATATGAAAGTGTGAACCCCCTAGGATCCGGGTACCCGTTTACAACACTTTCGCGGTATTATATTCGCTAGAGATCGCACAAGCTATCTAAAATGCAGTGAAATTTCGCGCGTTTCTGCCATGACATTTACATTCAGATAAATAAACCACATAGACAAGTAGAACAAGTGCCACCGCCATTTCATTTCATAAATTTTCATATATTTACAACGTGTACAAGAAGTCTGCCAGTACATACAATATTTCCAAAATTTTGTACAGAAGAGAAGGGGAAGCATTTACATTATGAATTGAACAAAAGCTGAGACAAAATTATACGTATCGTCTGGTATATATCCTATCGCATGGAATCATTAACAACTACTGGGCAGCAGGCTCCTTGCCTGTCAAAACATGTTAGGAACAAAGAGGAATCAACGGGCGCTGATACCTCTCAAAAACTTAAAAAAAAATAAGCAGGCATTTAATTATTTTCAAAAGCAAGCAAGTAGAAAGGCAGGAACAATTAAAATTTATTTCTACTTGCATATGTAAAAAGGTTTTCAAATTTACTTGTGTGTACCTTCCCCTTGTTCAACCTTTATCCCAACATTTCCTATATATATATAACATATTCATATTGTAATTAATTGTTTATAAGTGTATGGTTGTGTATATATATTCTCACATTATTATAGTCATATTATTTCAAATCAAACTTTATTGTAAATACTTCAAACCGACTCAAATTTGATTGTAATTTCTCCAACCCTCAACTGTAACTATTTCAGGTGTAAACCTAGATGACCTAGATGTAGACATGGGTGATTTGGATGTAGAATCGCCAAATCTTCTGGCGAAAGAAAACTCAAGCGGTGAGGTAGCCTACAAATAGATCTTCCGTCTCGCCCTCTAATTGGAAGTGAGGTCCAATAGAGGGATAGGTCTACTCCAAAACTATGCCATTGAGACGGGTGAGAGAGACTCTCCGGAAAAGTCACTCTAGAAAAACGGCCCGACTAGTACGGGATAACGAGCTCGTACGAAAAACTGAAAACCGAGGATCCCCCGCATGGGTATCCTAAAACTGAGGGGTCAACGGATTGGTCAAAAGTCAGGATCCCAACGAGGCGTAAAAACACTGCGAGCTCGCGTAAAAACCATGAAAGGACTGGGATCCTAGACCCATGCACTTGGCGGCCGCTGCCCGAACTAGGCTTCCTATATCCCGCCCAGTTGAGGATCACCGCACCCTCCCTCAGTCTGGTGTAAAACTCACCATGACCAGCATGAACATTGATCGTCATTGATTCCTATTAATATCACTAGCTTATCATCAGTTTCACTTATGTGCCAACTCCATCCTTTCTCAATCTCTGCTATAGTTGTCTTTATAATTCTAGGGTTTTGTCACTGCCTACCTTTAGTGATGCATATAAATAATAGATTTTACTCAAGGATCAATTGATTGATGATTTCTATTCCTGATGATATTAGGAATTCATTTATTGGCTTCATAAGATATGCGTATTAATAATTATTATTTGTATTTCACTTTCATCAATAAGGTCATGAAATTAGAAGTTGTTCATTGAATCAGATTCTATGTTGAGATTGATGTAAGATATCCCAATTCTTTTCATCTTCAAGTCATTGGAATTAGAGCAACTTACTAGATTTAAATTTCATTCTATATGATTTCCCCCAAATCTTATCAAAGAACTTTCATTCACAAAGAAGAGGTTATTCTGACTCCAAACCATGACCTTTAGTTCAATCTTTAATGTTACACTGAGACTATTTCCAATCAATAGACAAACTCATGAAAATTTATTAAAAGAATAGAAGGCTAAATTTCTCACTGATGATTCCCAAGTAATTATTTTGATTAAAAAACCTACACAGGCCCTAGAAACACTATTAAGGACTGGGGCTAAAGACACTATTAATAATAATAGATCCTGGAAATGTTGCCAGAACATTGGTCATGGGACCAATGGTCAAGAAATCATGCACCATTTGTCTAAATTTGCAATTTTCAAGTCCTATTATTATTATTGTTCTGGAACAGAATTGTTCCAGAATTTTAAAAGGCTAAATCCAAAATTTTGTCACCTGCTTTAATTCACCTTTTTCCATGTTAGTCTTCGTTAGATTTTTCCCATGCACACGCTATTATATTTTCTACAATTTCCATTCCAGATTGCAGATGTAAAAGCCACTTACCCGAGATTTGATACCTCTAGCAAGAATGCCATTCCACCTCTCCCATATATGAACAAGTTATTTAAAGTGCACGAGAGAAGTTTTTTTACAAAGTTTCAAGATTTTTAATTCAATATATCTTTGAGAAGACTGTTCACAAAAGGGATGTAAAATAACATCATCTTCTCCAGTCAAGATACCCAACAACTAAGATTAGAACCAAGCAATGACATCATTCATGAGTTCATGATGGGTAAAACACATGTATGGCAACAAATGGAAGGGTTTTAGGATTGTTTTAAAGATCTTGAATTTGGATATCAAACATGCATATAGCTTCCATTTGGAGAGAAGAGTGGCAAGAATGAGTGTTAAAATATCATGCAAGGCAACAAGAAGGAAGGAGAGGAGGATTGTACATGTATGACAGCAAGAGTGGGGAGAGTACCTTTTTCAAGACATGCAACAGGAACTTGGGCTTCAACATGTGCTAGATCAGCAACCAAAAATAGCAGCTCCAGCTGCTGTTGTAGAGAAAAACAAATAAAAAGGGTTGGAGCTCTTTCTCATGGCTGGGAAACTTTGGAGAATTGGGAGCAAAAGAGAGGTTATATAACCAATGAGAAGGGCTCATTTGATGCCAAGTGGAGTGGGAGTAAAAACCAAGTGGAAAGAAGTTTGGGGATGCAAGTGGAGGCTGCTGGATCTGCTACTACTATTTTTTTAAAACCAAATTCTCTCATTACTTGTATACTTAAAATTGACCGTATTCACGCATCGGGTGTCGGATTTCGACGTGCGACATCTCGATTTGAACGTCTCTGAACGACGATCAAAGTGAGTATAATATTGATATACTTCCGATCAGGTTTGCATCCTTGAAATTTTCGAGATACGGTTTGGGGTTAAATTTTGCGAATTAAAAATATCAAACGACCTCCGATTGACGAACGGTCGATTCCGTTGGTCTTGTTCCATCGAATCGGATTTTTAATGGTCTTGGTTTATTTCGCGATTTTCGAATTTGTGTTGCAGCTTTTTCGGACACGCATTACGGTGTGATCGATTTTTGATTGATTTCACCCGAACGACTTTTGATTCACGACCAATTGATCGTTTTAGGTTGTTTAATGTTGTCAGATAACTTTATTGGGTTAATGGATCCTAATCTGGTCGGGTTCGGGTTAGGCGGATTCCGGATGTTACAGAAAGCCTTCCCTTTGTCTGGCTAACCGCCTGCTCCTCGAACGAAGCTGAGTTCTCAGGTAACCCTCCTTCCGTGGTGCCGAACTTCTGATCAACAGAAGTGGCAGGATGCACAACTTGCTTGGCTACGCCAACAGAAGTGGGATAACCACACTTCACATAGCAGGTATCCTTGAAGTGACCTGAACTGTGACAGTAGGTGCACTGCTGATGTGGACGACTGCCTCCTCAACCACGAGCACCACATCCTCCGAATTGAGCGGGACCCTTTTTTTGTGAGTTGCGATCATCGCATTAGGAGGTTTGAGTAGTGGCATTAGGTGGCATCATGATCCTGCTCAATTTGCTGTATGCCTCCACCGTAGGAGGTGTAGACACACTCGTAAGAAGTTGGGTGTGTGCAACATCGTACTGTGAGTCAAGTGCCACCAGAATCATGCCAACCATAGTGATGTTCACGTATGCCTGCTGCTACTTTATGGAAGCATCTTGAGGCATGTAGCTGTCAAGCTTCTCAAATATGCCCCTGAGCCATGAGAAAAAAACATGAAGAGGGCAACCATCCTGCTGTGCTGTGATTATGTGAAGATGTCGTACTGGAGCTGCACGATCTTTGTCTCATTCCTTGCTTTAGAATATGTGGTTGCGAAGGTGTTCCACATATCTTTGGTAGTGGGATGATGAAGGGTCATTGGCTATCTTTATGTTCAGAGTACCATATATCCATACTCATGCATATGCATTGTCTTACTTCCACGAAGTATTCACCCCAGTCTTGTCAGCTTACTCTGGCTGTGTCAGAATGTGCTCCTTATTATTGCACTTCATGATTGTTATAAAGTATAAACTACATGGATCATAGCTCATAGTTGGTCGTATCCATCTTGACGATGGGTGTTGGTCCCTTGAAGACACTGATATAAGATAAGTCGTCCTTGTTTTCTGACATGATGACAAAGAACTGAGGAAAGGATGCGACTGGTGCTGTAGACCGATCTAAAGGTATCTAATGCGGCTGGTACTGTAGACCGATCTGAAGGTATCTACACGATCATACAAAAAACTGATTGTATGTGCAGACTCATGCCACGACCGTTCCCATCAATTTTGGAGACTCTCTAGGGCATACGGATGAGGCTAGAGGTCTAATGTCACCTTGAACAACACAAAATCAAACCTTTCAGGGATCTAGGTCACACAAAAAATACGAAGAGGGAGTCTACATATACGTGGCGAGACCTAATTGGCCGTGGGATGATATACAATTGTTGAAAGCAATGCATCAACTAGAAGAAGGGTTAGAGATGCCTTAACAGAGTCAAAGGGCCCTGCAAGGCTGCTCTAGCGGCACACGTGCCCGCTAGCGACGAGGGGATGCATTTCACAGGGGCTGGGGTGGCAAGGGGGTGCACCACACAGGGAGAATGGTGCTACTGGCGGCATACATGACGACGACATGAGAGGGGATATGTCGGTGGTAGTGGATGGGGACGTGTGGGGCTCATGGCTCCAGTTTAAGACTGTTGCTCTAATGCCATGTGGAAAGAAAATGATAATTTGATTATGAAAGCTGACCATAAGGCTCTCTTATATAGAAAAGAGAAACCCTAGACGGTGAATTACAAAATAAAGACAAGAAATAGAAAATACACAAGGAACATGAAAATACAAAGATAACTCTCAACAAGCAACACTACTGAACTTGGATCCAAAAGGAACCCCTAAACACCACAACTTAAAAACCAAATCGTACGGTTTTGAAACCAACGGAATGCTTTGGCTCTGGAGTCGTTGGTTCCTAACGACATTTCTTTCACTTGGCGGAATAGCTCCTCGCGTTCGCGGATCGATCGGTTTTTGGCGAATAACTCTCTTATGGACTGTTTTCCTTTATGTTTTGTTGCTTCGAGACCGCGATCTTTTTCTGATCATAACCCCATCTTCTGGTCGAACGGGGAGGAGAACCGTCCGCAATCTATGTTCCGCTTTGAAAGGTCTTGGCTCCTGGAGCCTGGATTCCGTGATATGGTTCGTCAGTATTGGTCTCAACTCTATCCTTCTGGTAGCGCCGCCCGTCGCTTTGATTTCAAGATTTCGTCCCTCAGAAGGATGCTGGCGTCTTTTAAAAGGGCCTCTCGCTCTGCTCGCATTGCCACCCGGGTGGAGGCAGAGGATGTGATTTTGCGGTTTGACCGTATTGAGAACGATCGTGATCTCACTCATGACGAATTGCTGGCTCGTGCTAATGCCCTGGACAGGGTCAGGCTGGAGGATCGTAAGCGTGTGATTGAATGGCGCCAACGCTCTCGGTTGCGCTGGTTAAAGGAGGGTGACGCGAATTCGGCATTCTTTCACAGGGTTGCTTCGGGTCGCCGGCGATCTAATTCTATATCTTCTATGCTCATCAATGATTCTCAGGTTCAGGGGGAGCGGGAGTTGGGCGCCGCTGTCTCGAACTATTTTAAGGAGTGGTATGGGCGCAGGTCATCGCGCCTTTGGCGGTGGTCGGGGAGGGGAGCTGCGATGCTCCCTCAGGCGGATGCTAATATCCTTTCTCGTCAGATTTCTTTGGAGGAATTGAAGGAGGCGGTCTGGCCTCTTAACTCTGATGCGGCCCCCGGGCCTGATGGCTTCCCCGTGTTATTCTATAAGGAATTTTGGGATATTCTCTCTCAGGACGTCTTGGCAGTCGCTCATGAATTTTGTGCTGGTAATAACGGCTTCAACAAGCTCAACAAATCTATTATTGCTCTCATTCCAAAGTCCCCCTCTGCCACCCGGATTGAGGACTTCAGGCCTATCTCCATCTCAAATGCTATATATCTTATCATTGCTAAGGTTTTGGCGCGCCGATTGGCCCCGCTTCTTGATTCGCTTATCTCGCCCTCCCAGGCGGCTTTTATTAAGGGCAGACAAATTGGTGATTGCTATGCGGTGGCGTCCGAAATCATTCATGCTTGGCACAAGCGCGGCACTAGGGGAATCCTGTGGAAAATCGACTTTTCTAAGGCCTATGACTCTATTGATTGGCGATTTTTATGGTCTGTACTTAAGAGGCGGGGATTCCCCCCGTTATGGATATCCTGGGTGCGTCGGTGTGTGTCCACGGCATCCCTGTCGGTTATGCTCAATGGTCGATTGGCGGGGGGTTTCTTCCAGCCCCGCCGGGGTATTCGGCAGGGATGTCCCCTCGCCCCCTTGCTTTTTGTCTTGGCCGCGGACGTTCTCTCCACTATGGTTAACAATGTGGTTGCTGCTGGCCTGTCTCGTGGTTGTTCGCTGGGGCCCCTCTCCTTGCCGATTATTCAATTCGCGGATGATACAATTTGTTTTATTGAAGGCGACGAGTCGAATATTGCGGGTATGGCGACTACCTTGGAGCTCTATAGCGAGGCTTCTGGGCTTCTCATCAATTATAATAAGTCCTCCATGGTCCCCTTTTCTCTTTCCACGGCGGAGGTTGATGCTTGCTCGAGGATCTTGCGCTGTACGGTGGGTGCTCTTCCCCTGGACTATCTTGGTCTTCCGTTGTCTCTTGGCCGGGCTCGGCTGCGGGATTGGCAGCCGTTGTTGGATCGCATGGCTGCCCGCTTGGCTGGCTGGCGTGCCGCTCTCCTCTCTCGGGGAGGGCGCCTGGTTCTCCTAAAATCGGTCCTCTCTTCTCTTCCTATCTACTTCCTTTCTGTGAAGGGGATGCCTAAGGGGATTCGTCGGCGCTTGGATTCTTATATGCGGACTTTTCTTTGGGGCAAGAAGGGGTCGGTGCGCAGCGGCGTTCCCCTGGTGGCTTGGGATGATGTGACTCGGCCTAAGAAGGAGGGCGGGTTGGCGGTGAGGAGATTGGCTATCGTAAATGAGGCTTTTCTTCTTAAATGGGTCTCTCGTCTTTGCGGGCCGGAGGAAAATTTGCTGCTTAACTTCTTAAGATTGGCTGTTGGGTTCGACCGAAGTCTGGCGCTGAGTACGGATGTGCGCTTTTTGGCTTCTGCCTCTCACTTCTCTCGTGATATCGGTAATGTTTTGGCCCGGAACCGTGCTCGTTTTGTAATGAAGTTGGGCGATGGCTCCCTCACTCATTTTTGGGGCGATGATTGGACCGGTAGGGGGCCTCTTAAGGATACCTTCCCTCGGTTATTCGCGCTGGTTGATGACCCTGACGTGAGGGTCAGTTCTTATTGGGATGGTGCCGCTTGGGGGCCTACCTTTGTGGCCAATCTCTCTGATCAACGGCAATTGGAGTTTATGGCTCTTCTGGAGATTCTTGAGGTCTCGCCCTCGCCTTTGGGGGGTCGTGATCACCTATGCTGGAAGGATGATCCTTTCTCTGTTCGCGCTGCTTACAAGTCCCTTCTTCCGGCCCTGGATGTGGTTGATGATTTGCTGCTACGGGATTGTCAATTCTTCTGGGGACTCCGGGTTCCTGAGCGGATTGGCATCTTCCTCTGGTTATTTCGTCGTGGGCGACTCCTTACACGCAACAGGTGTGCCGCTCTTTTCCCTTCGGCTTCGCCTACTTGTGGTCTGTGCAACCTGGATGATGAGACTATTGACCACCTCTTCTTCCGCTGCGGCTATTCGCGTGCCATTTGGGCGGACCTGCCTTGGCTTGATGCTTCGGACTCCGCTTCCTTCTGTGATTGCTTGGTTCGCTCGGGGGCTAGGTGTAGGAACGACATTCTCTCTGCTGTCACTCGGTTGTGGTGCATTTGGACTTCTAGGAATGAGGCGCTGTTTTCTGGCCAGAGATTCTACTCGGAAAATGTCCTCATTTCTGCTTCTCGGTTGGTCGGTGATTGGTCTGTTGTTTAATTGTTTCATGGGGTCTCGGGGTATCGGGTTGTGATACTGTCCGATCTTGGTTGAGCTCTTTCTTTTCCTCTTTCCCTTTGTTTCCACCCACTGTAAGTCTCTCTTTTTTCCCTTTAATTTTCTTTTAATAAATCTGGGGTGAGCACCATCGAGTGCGTCCCCCGTTTTTTTGAGCTTCAAAAAAAAAACCTCTCTCAGAGCTGAAAGAATCAACATCCATCCATGTGAGAAGAAATCTGGCAACCGCCTCCTCTCTATGCGCGATTGCCTTTGATAAAGTCCCTTATCCAGTCATAGGTTTAGCATCCTCCTCAACCGCCTCCATATGGGATGGACCTTCGCCGCCAACCACTAGAGAGGTTTCCACTGCCACCTCCAGTCACATTTCCTCCACTACCACAGACTTTGCCCTTGGCACATCCTTGTCTGAAAGAAGCAAGTCCTTGATCTAACTACTAACACGATCTCCCAAATGTAGAAAGAGCTCTTCTTCAAAAACGCCCCTCCGTTTGATCATTACAATGCGAATGCCCACAGAGAAAGGAATCTTCTCACCCAAGACGGACGATGGCATGCGATTGATATGATAACATGCCGTCAAAACAACATTGCCCCAGAAGGAATAAGGAGCACGACTCTGTATGAGAAGTGTCCTGGTGACATCAAGCAAATGACGATGTTTTCTCTCCGCAACTCCATTTTGTTGGGAAGTATAGGCACATGTTGTTTGGTGAATAATTCCTTGGGTAGAAAAATAACTGGAGAGAATGCTAGTACAAAATTCCAAGGTATTATCGATCCTCACAATTTTCACGGAGGCAGAAAACATTACGAACTTCATTTATGAAATTTATGATAACATTTCCAAACGAGAAAAATCATCAACAACGACAAGGTAAAACCTGTGTCCTTGATGATCAGGAACACGACTTGGACCCCAAATGTCAACATGAAACAACTCAAAATTGGGGGTACTACTCCGACTCTGATGACTGGGACAGGTAGACCGATGATGCTTTCCCAACTGACAAGCCTCACATTGAAAGGACATGTGAGGTGAAATATGGGGCAGACCACGACATAGCTTCTGAAGCGGGAGATGACCAAATCGCAGGTGCCATATAAATGGTGAGATAGGCCCAACAGGTAGAGATGATATTCCGGCATATGGAGGCCGAACGAGGCGATAGAGATCCCCCTGCTCACGGCCATGGCCAATCACATTGCTCGTAAGGATGTTCTGAAAAATAAGAGAAGATGGATCAAAAATGGCTCGGCAATGTAAATCCTTCGTAATCTGGCTAATAGACAACCAGTTCATAGAAAAATCAGGTGCATGCAACACATTCTTCAGATGCATAGAAGGTGTCAAGCTAATCTCTCCCTGACCAGTAATCGGGGAGTGTGTTCCATTTGCAATAACCACAGTGCGTCCTGGGGAAATCTGTCTGTAAGCTGTAAGTTGGCTCCTGTCTCCACACAGATGATGTGTAGCACCAGAATCCATAATCCACTCTATAGTATCTGATCCACTACTGATAGTGAGTGCATAAGTACTACCTGAGGTACTAGAAGAGGCTGACGCAACAACCTCTGGATGGCTCTCGGACACTGGCGACAACATCACATGACCAGATGAAGGTAGAATACCCCTCAAACGGGCTACGAGATCATCAAAACGTTGATCCAACGAGGAAGCAGCTGGAGGCTCAATCTGTTCAGCTACTCGTGCAGAACCCGGGAATCCATGCTTGGAGTAGCATGTATCCTCAGTATGTCCAGGGCGATGACAGAAAGTACATGGTTGGCGAACACGGCCTCCTCTTCTCGAGTCCACGACCATGAAACAAAGGAGAACCGCCACGACCTCGGGATGCTGCCATTGCTGAGGATGTCTGATTTGTAGTAGAAGATGGTACAGTCATACGTCTGAGTCTGCGAAAGGCTTCCTCCATAGGAGGAATAGTAGAGTCTACCAATATTTGAGAACGTGCTGCCTCGTATTCTGGATCAAGTGCTGCTAGGAATACACCTACCATGGTGGCACTCCTGTAGGTCTTCGGTTGCTCAGGAGTAGACACGAGAGGCATAAAACTATATAGCTTCTCAAACATCCCACGTAGGGATGTATATAAAGAGTGTAGTGGCCGTCCATTCTGTTTGATAGTGAAGATATCATGTTGGAGTTGTAAGATCTTCGTCTCGTTCTTAGCTTGGGAGTACGTAGCAGCAAGAATATCCCACATCGCCTTGGTCGTGGGCTGATGAAGTATATCATTAGCAATCTCTATTGCAACGTACCTGAGAGCCATACTTTGGCATATGCATCATCTGTCTCCCATGAGGCGTTAACTCCAGTCTTCTCAGCCGGTTCTTCCTCGGTAAGAATGTATTTCTTACCAGTAGACTTCATCATACTCATGAACTGCATAACTTACAGTTCATAATTTGACCCATCCATCTTGATTATGGGCGCTGGACCTCTGAAAGCGACTGTGATATTCCCTCCTTGTTCTCTGACATATCAGCTTGAGAAGACTAGGACAGGATAACTCGACCGGATTGTGTCTACACAAACATAAGGAGATTGGATTGCATGTGTAGACTCATGCACCCAATCTTTTTTTTTGAGGCTCAAAAAAGGGGGAAACACTCGTTGGTGCTCGCCCCTGCTATATATATTAAGTAAAAAAGAAGGCGAGAGATACTTACAGGGGGTAAGAGGGGAGGAAGGACGGAGAGGGAGAATAAAAATACAAGGTAGACAAACGGCAAACAAATGCCGTGACCCAACTAATTACGCCAGTCTGATATAAATCTATTAGCCATGATCGTCACGTTCTCCCAATAAAAACGCATCCCCGAGAACATAGCGTCATTACGAGCACGCCAAATGGACCAGAGCCGAGCGATGGGGCCCAACATATCAGATCGATCTCTCCTCCTGTTGGACCACAAGATGCCGCAGAGGTCTTCAGTATTGTCCGCACGAGCCCAATCAACGTCGTCCCATATCCTCGCGACCGACAGACATTGAAAAAAGAGGTGGTCGGTAGTTTCTTCAACATCCCCGCAAAGCTGGCATAAGACGTTAGAGTGGGGAAGGAACATGGCGCAGCGATCCCTTGTCAACAACCGCCGGTGACGAAAAACCCATAAGAAGAAGGTGATGCGCGCTGGCAAGCGAAGCCCCCAGAAAAATGCACAGTCGCGCATCAGGGGAGCGGCCAAAGTAGGGGGGGGGGAGAGAGCAGGGCCATGAACGCCTTACGAGTGGAGAAGACGCCATCCTTCCAAGTCCAATGGTCCCGAAGAGCAGCGGGAGAGGCCGAATGGGAAAGAGCCTCCAGCAGCGAGGCTAATTCCGTCGCGCTCTGATCCGAAAGAACCCCCGAGAAAGATGGGCACCAACAACCATTGATCCAATAATCCGCAACAAAGGCTAGCCGATTCGACGCCAGAGCAAACAACCTCGAGAAGCGCGCCTGAAAGGTACCTCCCCCCGACCAGTCGTCCTGCCAAAACTTGAGGACGGCACCCGTGCCAAGCACCGGGGTGAACAACGAACGGTTCCTCCATAATGTATCAAACACACAGCGCCAGAACTGAGAGGAGTGGACCGGCCGGACCCCGCGCATAAAGCCGACCCAGTCAACGCCCAAAATCGCCCGCAACATATTACAAAGAAAAGAATCATCCTTGCCCCAGATTTTACTCACCCATTTCAGAAGTAAGGCCTCGTTCATGTAATAGGTCTAGACGACGGTGGCACCTTGCACACAGAAGCCCGCATGAAAAGACAAGGGTTTACGGGGCTATGCGTGCAATTACGCGCGGGGTGGAGCACGTTGCTGCACTAGGCGTACGTCGCACTAGCCACACACTCACGTGCAGGGCTGGACACGAATGCTAGGAGCGCCACACGTAGGGCTGGGCGCACACCAATCACCCAACGCACACAACACACGTGAGAGAAGCAGCGTACGGGATGCAGGAGAAGGGAGAGGGCAGCACTGAGAGGCTGTGGCGGAGCTGCGGTGCCGGAGAGGCGGCGCTGGCGACGGCGCAAGAAGAAGAGAGAGAGGGGCCGGCGGGTGGAGGGCTAGGGTTAGGTTTAGGTATTCAAGCTCCGGTCTAGGACCACCGCTCTGATACCATGTTGGAAGAAATAAGAGAATTGTTATTCCACTAACCCTAGGCTCTCTTATATAGGAGAGACACATATGGGTAAATTACATAAAGCGTTCATAGGAAGAAAGAAAATAAGAAACGGTGCAATAATTTATAACATAACATATATCTCTACATGAATGATAAGTTATCTTAACATGATCGATCACTCTAACCACTGTGGTCGATACATTTGTTGCATCTAATGAACTGGCCTTGTCTTTCTTTCTGAACATAATATAAACAATAAGCCCTTTTATCGACCAATTTACCCATATGTTAGATTACTTTTGTTACTTGGTCCCATAGGGTCAAACTTCGTCAAACCTGTGAGCGTAAGTAATTGATCAATCGTAGGTCGTCTGATGGATCTCATTGACCTAGGTGATATATTCTGTTGGTTGAGCCATTTATGGAATTTTTAGTCGTCGCCTTTGCCTATATGAACATTTACCTTTTTTCTATTCTCTACTAGCACATATTGTACTTTGTCTTGTTCACTTATCTCATGTAATCCTACTCTCTGAGAGAACTCCAAAAAAATCAATTCTCCATACCTTCTCTTCCACTCGAGCTCTGCTACAGATGCTCTCTGAATCTTAAGTTTTAATTTATATTCTATTAGAAATTCATCTATGCGTTCCTTTAATTCATTTGATATTCCTTTTGAGATTTCATAGTAGTAGTTATTCTTTGATGAATCTTAAGTTTTAATTTATATTCTATTAGAAATTCATCTATACGTTCCTTTAATTCATTTGATATTCCTTTTGAGATTTCATAGTAGTAGTTTTTCTTTGACTTTACACTATATTGGTTGCTTTGGACTGCTGGGAACCTTTCTTCCCAATGAATATGTATTTACTCTGGCATGTTCCAGAGTGGTGTACTACGGTTGACCTTTCCGCATTGAAAGCAAGTCTTTAGTGTAGTGACATTCATGTTCTGTTTGTGAGAGAAGGCCGTAGTTGTGGTTTTAGCCAGATTTGAACTTTCACGTAAAGTATCAATTATGCTTGATTGTTTTATTGATTATTTGATGGGTCGATCTATGTTCAATCATTTTAGGGTTTTTATCAGTTGTGCCCCTCCGAGATATTGCAATATCAGTTATGCCCCTCCCTTTTTAGGAATATCCGTTGTGCCCCCGATTTTTTACCGATCTATCACTTGTGCCCCTTGGGTTAATTGACATTCATCCCCAATACAAACGACTGTTAACTTTAGGGACACAAGTGGAAATAAAATTAGAAAAAATGGATTGAATGGTCTTTGTCTCCTTCCTCACCCTCTCCCTCCTCCCCCATCCCCTGGCCGACCTCCTCCTCCCTCCCCTCGTCCTCCTCCCCATGCCGAACCTCCTCTTCCCCAGGCCAACCTCCTCCTCCTCCCTATTCCTCCTCCTCTCCTGGCCGACACCCTCCTCCTCACGTTGTCGACACCCTCCTCCCTCCCCTCCTCCCCAGATTGACCCTTGCCTCCTATCCCTCAACCTCTCCTATTCCGGCTTCGTTGGGCAGATCCCGATGGATGTAGCGAGCCTCACCAATATCGTCTCCATGTATTTCTCGACACTTCACTCCACACAATGGATGGAGCTTATGAACCCCAACCTTCTGATGCTGATTCATAACCTAACCGGATTGAAGGTGCTTTATCTCGATGAGATCGACCTGTTGAGTGATGCGGGTTACTTTTTTAATTGCAATCTCTCTGAAGGCCCCGTGCACCCCTCTCTGCTGAAGCTCCGACTTTTAACTGTGTTGCGTTTGGATCAGAACAACTTCTCCTCCAAGGTGCCTTCTTTTGTGGGTAATCTATCTTCGCTACAGGTTCTTAGCCTATGCTATACAGGCCTCACTGGAATCTAGGGGTACTTGATCTCCAGAGTAATTCTCTCACAGAGCAAATTCCATCATCACTCTTCAAGCTTCCATCGTTGTTGGAGTATTAGGTAGTGCGCCCATTGTGTTGTAGCAGGGTAAATGGATCCTGGAGGAGATCCATTTACCCCTTCTAGTGTTTAGTCCCACATCGTCCAACGGTGGGACTTGGAGACTCTGGAGAGGCTATATAAGGAGCCCCAGACCTCCTGTATCCATTGAGAAAAAGGAATGCAGAGCATGCCCCATTGAGGGCTTCTCCCGTGGTTTCATCCCGCTCCTCACGGAGTAGGGTTCCACGTAAAAACTTTTGTGTTCTTCATGTTTATCTTTCTTGTTCTTATGCTCTGTTTATCGTTTCCGCTTCCGCTTTTCTAACATGGTATCAGAGCGGGTTCGATCTCGAGGAAATATTCTTGAAGATTTATCTTGTTTGTGTTTTTCGAGATTCGATTTTGATGTCATATTCATGAAGATTCGTATATTTGAGATTATTCAATTCCATGTTCTAGTGATTCCAGTCCCAGATCTTGGGGTTTCGAACCCTAGAGTCTCGAGGCACTCATCTTCTTCCAGGCGCAAGGTAGGACATCGCCTTCGAGTGCGTGCTCCAGAGAACTTTTCTTCCGCTGCAGCCCCAGGCGGAGCTTGAAGCTCCTCGCGCTGACTCCGGATTCAAGGGGGGGACCCGATGGTCTGAGGTTCTCAGGCGGAACCCCATCGACCGCACTGCGCCCAGATCCTCCTGCGCACAACGACGCCTCCTCCTCAGTGCCGCCTTCAAGCCACTGAAGCGCATGCGACTTCTCCTCCTCTCATCGCCGCTTCCAGGCAGCAAGATCTCTCTCGGTCCATGGCCGCATCCAAGACCGCATGTGTGCCCTAATCGCGCCCAGGCGACGCAAGGATCTCCCTCCTTCTATCGAACCCTATCGGGCGAAGCCTCCACAGGCAATCTCCCAACGGGCGATGATCCCGCGTACTTTGCCGATGATGTCGCTCCAGACCGGCTTCCTCGGGCGGTGAAGAACACTCCAGGCGGTAGCACGCACCGGCGATGGACTCCAGAACAGACCCGCGCGCAGGCGATGCCGGCCCCTTCGCATGATGAACACGGATGCCTCCCGCTTGCGCAGTCACGCGCGCTCGTACGTGCTCGAATATCTCCATCCAGGCGGGGGCCCCTTCGGCGGAATCTTTGGGCGGCGGCGGTTGTTGTATTCGAAGGTAGGGTTCCCAAGGAACCCTAAATAAAGCGAGTGGCCCGATGGCCCTGTGTTAGAAAAAAAAATTAGCCCAACAATGGGCTGGAAGATGGAGGCCGGCCCAGTTTTTTTTTAAAAGGAGGGGGTGCTCTTTTTGGCTTGAGCGAGTAAAAAAAATGGAGGCTGATTAAAAAAAAAGGCGAGAGAGAGAAAGTATTTTGTAAAGTCCAATTGGGCTAATGCATCTTTGGGCCCAAATGGGCTACGTTTATATTGTTCAAGGCCTTAAATGTCGGTTTCGGTCACCATTTCATTATCGACCAAAACAGAATTTCGATGGAATTTCGACCGAAATTTCGGTCATTTCGATCATTTTTTGTACTAGAACCCCCATATTTCGGTCATTTCGGTCGAATTTCGATTTCGACTGGATATCGATATTCGACAGAAATCCGACCGAATTTCGCTGAAATTTGAGGCCATGATATTGTTCGAAAAAAATGGATGAAAAAAAGACGCATAAAAATTGAAAAAAAGCCGTACGCAAATAAAAAAATGCGAAAAAAAGAGAGCCGTAAAAAATGAAACGGCTTAAAAAAATGTTTTCATAAATAAATGATGACGGCTTTAAAAAAAAAGGAAAAGCCGCAAGAATCTCTTTGAGTATGTTTTCTCCCCATCATTGTTGTCTTCTCCCAACTTGGTCGATTTCTCTGTTTTCCGACCAGTATGGGAGAAAGGGGGAGTATATGTAGAGTCACAGGTCTTGTATTCCAGAGCCAGATTCAGATGTCAGTCTCCAGACCAACCAGATGATCAGACTCTACAGTTCGGTTTCAGACTCGACGATTGTCTTTCGAGTCCAGTTTCAGACACGCATATGTTTGCGGTCATTTTTCAGATGAGCATATGTTGCCATCATTGTCAGTGGTCCCCATCATTCTTCTTGTTGTCAGGCCAGAGTTTTCATGTGAGCCATAGGGACTCCAGAGCAGAGGACCATTCCCTATGCCATGTGGGCAAGGGTTTTCATGTGGTATCATAGGTACTCCAGAGCAGTGCACCATTCTCTGAGCCAGATGGGAGAGACCAAGTTCTCCGACGAGGAGACTTCAGGCGCAGTTTCAGACTCGATGGTCGGATTCCGAGTCTTCAGTTGACTCACACTCCAGCCCGTTCGTCCTCCTCACCTGCACGGCATGAGAAGCAACGTCCTCGACTGCAGCAATGTGCGCGTTGGGTTGATATTGTCCGTAGTGTCCTGTAGCGTTGAGTTGAATTTCTGTCTGTTTGTCCAAGCTGAGCATTGCATGCTCCAGCTTGAGGGGGAGTGTTGGAGTATTAGGTAGTGCGCCCATTGTGTTGTAGCAGGGTAAATGGATCCTGGAGGAGATCCATTTACCCCTTCTAGTGTTTAGTCCCACATCGTCCAACGGTGAGACTTGGAGACTCTGGAGAGGCTATATAAGGAGCCCCAGACCTCCTGTATCCATTGAGAAAAAGGAATGCATAGCATGCCCTATTGAGGGCTTCTCCCGTGGTTTCATCCCGCTCCTCACGGAGTAGGGTTCCACGTAAAAACTTTTGTGTTCTTCATGTTTATCTTTCTTGTTCTTATGCTCTGTTTATCGTTTCCGCTTCCGCTTCCGCTTTTCTAACAATCGTTATTATCTCTGAGTTTAGGCCAAAATATTTTTTCTGATAGGTTGGAAGAGGTAACATATAATCCATCTCCTCTTCTGCAAACAATTGATTTGAACAGAAGTAACATGTATGGTCCTATTCGACGAACCGTGAGGAGGAGGGTCGAAGGAGGAAGAATCAGTGGGCGGTGGGGTCTGGACATTTATGCCCCTCTTAACACCGTCATGATTTGAAAAACCATGGTTAAGTTCAACTTATTGACGGTTAAAGTAACAGAGGGGCATAAGAGATAGAACGGTAAAAAGTCAGGGGCACAACGGATATTTCTAAAAAGGGAGGGGCACAACTGATATTGCAATATCTCGGAGGGGCACAAGTGATAAAAACCCATTATTTTATCTAGCGTTGGGAAAACCGTTAGGGTGTGTTCGTTTGGGGGAATACTCCCAGATTTTTGGGAGTTTCCCCCAAAACCCCCGGGTTTCTCCTCAGGTTTGGGGCCAAACCCCTTATTTCCACCTCGGTGGGACCCTCTGTCATATTTTATTAACTCTCTTTTGGGGTTCACCCGGCAACAACTTTCTCTCATTTAATACACATCAAATCACCCATATCTCTTTCTTTCATTCCAACAAAAAATATTATAATATCCCATCTTATCATCTAAAAATTATAAAATATTCAATATCTAATCGTTTTTTTCAAACTTCAATACAATCACATAACAACAAACCCTCTCAACAACAAACTCTTCATCCAAACACCAAACACACAAAAGGGTTATCCACCACAACAAACTCTTCATCCAAACACCAAACACACAAAAGAGTTATCCACCAATCCTTTTTTTTGGAGGATTATCCTCTACAAGATAACCAACCCTCTTAGAGGTTGAACTCCTATCTTTGCATCACCGCTTTTAAATTGACACTTTCATAAGCATCTTGATATCCTGAGGTTGACAAGGGATGCACTAGTTTGTTTGAAATTGGGCTCTTGGGAATAGATGGATGAACCTTTCCCTGCGGCCGTAGCAGAGAAGGTGCTGTGTTAGTTCTCTTCACATCTTAACCCCTCTTGTCTTGTTCCGTGACTGCTCCTTGATTAGGAAATTGAAATCTCTATTGAAGGTCAAGCTATTGCTGTGGTTATTTAGACGTCAGTGACTTGTGACGAAGGTCTTCGGAAGCAAATGGGTGTTGAATATGTTTTTAAATAATGCTTTATGTGAATAGGGCTTTAAAGACATTGAGCATATTCTCTTCCAGTGCCCATGTTCAATGCAGGTTTGGAGGATATTGCCATCTCATTGGTTGATCATTCCTCTTGGCAGTATTTTCAGGTCTCCATAAGGGTTGGTAGGATTTCGGGTTCCCTTGACTAATTCCCACTTGGTGCAGAGTGGGCTAAACTGTTTGTTGCTGTAGTTTGGATACTTTGGATAGTTTGGATGCTGCGGAATTATACAATCTTATTATGATATTGTTTGCATTCAAAAAGAAACTTGCACTATATATAGGTTGCGGCGATAGGTTGCGGCGGGTCTGCGAGATAATTTTGTGGGTGAATGTGTGCTGTAAGCCTGTAAAGCATTTGGTGTACCTTTTCCTCTTTCTTAATTATGTAAAGTGCATGGATACTAATATCTGGTATCTCCATGATTTGGCTTTTAAAAAACACTTCACTCAGTGAGGTTTTGTAAATGATTGCTGATATATTGCAACTTCCCTGAATCCTTCAAAACAAAGGAAAAAGGTTGCGAGTAATTCATGTCTGTTGTTTCAATAGTATATTATTTAAGATGCCTCTATTTAGTGGACTGTGTTTGCTATTAGTATATTATTTAAGATGTCTCTATTTAATGGACTGTGTTTGCTATCCATCAGGAGAAGACTGAAAACCTGCAAAAACAACTCGACTCTTACACATTCAAGAGCAAAAGGAAAGTCCCCAAGGCAAAGGGGTCATTCAAGGAAGCTTCAGAAGCCAGTGTACTTGACACACACAACAATTTTGACACACAGCAGCCATCAGGTGAAATGGTTTTTGTCCTGTTTTAGATGATATTTTTCGGTACACATGCTGATTAGAGTCATCAAGTTCTGCAATTTTTTCTGAGATGTGAATTATTTGTAATTTGATTCATTTTGGGGCCATAGCACTTCGTCTTTTTATAATCTTGGATCTCTGGATATCATATTATTGGGGTGTATGCATATCTCATATGTGACGTCCTTGGATCCGGGTATCCGTTTACACGTCATTCGCAACTTTAGATTCTTAATTTATCACATCAGTTCAACTGAAAATGAGGGGAAAATTTTTCGCATTTTGCAATGACATTTACAATCAATATTCTACAACCACGGAGCCAACAAGAAATGTCACCAACTTTTCATTGCATTATTTTCCATATAGTTTACATGTAACAAAAAGAATATTACATTGTATACATGTCTCCCAAAAAGTGACAGAAGTGAAACAAAAATATTATACATTATCAACTGTACAGAGACGACAAAATGTGTACCATCTGGTATAATAGCGGATGCTCGGGATCATCAGCCAGCTACTACGACGCATGCGTTTTGCCTGCCAAGCATGAAATGAACAAATATAATGTCAACAAATGTCGGTACAATCCAGCATATTAAAAATAATAACATGCAATTTAGTATTTCCAAAGAAAACACGTACACATGCGTTGAACTTTAAATTTAATAAGCTACTTGTATCACCGTGGTTTTCAAGTTATGTAGTATGTAAATTCCCAGATTACCCAACACCCCATAACCTTCCTTATAATATACACATATATATATATAAGTTAATGATCTATCTGTTGATTATTATCTTTATATCGCTTAGAGATTAGGTTGGTGGATCTTGATAGTGAGGATGGTGAATTTCAGATCTGATCCTTAATTCTGACTAATTCTCAAGTCTAGTGGATAGTCTGTGGTCTTGGTCTGAGTGTGACCTCACACTATGACTCTAAGGCGTGAAGAGTACCTTAGGGTTGGGGTGTCTCCGTAGGCATGCAATGACATATACATCCTAAATAAGTTCCCAACATGCCCACTAACTTCTCCTGACATTTGTAGTAGTAGTTGTAAAATCTGATTAATTGTCGATGATTGACGATTGACGATGATTGATGATTCTGGTAGCAAGCTCAACTGTAGCCAATTCAACTGAACTAGCCAATTCAACTGAACTGATCTCAACTGTAGCCATCGTAAAGCCTATTGGCGGAACAGTAACCAAAACTCAAGCAGTGAGGAAGTCTCCTAAGAGACCCTTCCGTCTCGCCCTCTGAGTACAAGTGCGGTCCATTAGAGTGATAGGTCTACTCCAAAACTACGCCACAGAGAAGGGTGAGAGGGACTCTCCGGAAAGTCACTATAGAAACCGACCCGACCGGTACGGGCTAACGAGCTCGTGAGAAAAACTAAAATCGAGGCCCCCTAGTCTTGGTACCCTAAAATAGAGGGTCAACAGAATTGTCAAAAGGTGGGATCCTAACGAGGCGTAAAAACACTACGAACTCGCGTAAAAACCGTACAAAGGTTTGGGATCCTATACCCGTGCACTAGGCGACCACTGCCCGAACTGAGCTTCCTATCTCCCACCCAGTTGAGGGTCACCGCGCCCTCGCACGGTCAGGTGTAAAGGTCACCATGATTGGCACAAATCATTATTATCACTGATTCTCCATTACATTCACTTATTTGATTATTAATTCTTTTCTCAATCTTTTATGTGGTTAATATTTCAGATCTAGGTATCCTGGGGTTCACTGCATGGATTTATGTCTTTTGGGTCAACGATCTTATTGGTTTCCCTGATGCTCATCAGACTATGTATCCGTGTCAATATCTAATATCAAGCGAAAGGTGTAATTCGACTAGATGATCTACTATAACACGATGGATACCCCTAGTTTTTTATTCAAGTTATGATGCCAACTTGCCAAGATCATTATGTATACAACTTTCATAGGAATGCCATCAACTTCATACATTTCTTTGACATAAAAGGTACTTCTAAGGCTCGAAAAGTAACTTTAAAACTGTAGCAAGATCAACATTTTTCATATGGAATTGAGTTTTTTGACATTAGATAATGCCGAGAATGTGTTTTATATGATAAAGCTTAGTAGATGAACGATGCCAAGAAGAAGGAACAAACCATATACCCAATTGAGTAGTGTTGGTGGAAATAAGTGAATAAATTATTCCATAGAACCCTAGGCTCTCTTATATAGAGGGACCCCATGGGTAAAATACATAAGAGTCCAGAAAATAAACAGAAAATAAAGAACAGTACATAATATCATAACTTAAGTCTCTACACTCTTCCTTAAGATGGAGCATAGATGTCTATCATGCTCAGCTTGGAAGAACATCTCTGAAAAGGTCCTCTGAGCAACGACTTGGTAAATATGTCGGCAGTCTGATCCTCTGAACTAACGTGAGATGTGGATATCAAACCTCTCTGGATCATATCTTTGGTGTAGTGGTAGTCTACTTCGATATGCTTTGTTCTTTCACGAAATGCTGGATTGTTGGCAATAAATAAAGCTGCCTGATTGTCACACTGAAGCTGCATGGGTAAAGGTACTACTATATGTAGACCTTCTAGCACAGCTCGAACCAACATCATCTCCGTACTCGCTTGCGCCATGGCCCTATATTCAGACTCAACGCTGGACCTTGCCACAACAGTTTGTTTCTTGCTTTTCCAAGAAACTAGAGAGCTCCCAACAAAAATGGCGAATCCTGAAGTAGACTTTCGATCCTTAGGGCACCCTGCATAATCTGCGTCTGCACATGCTGAAATAGATAAATCTGTGCTCTTTCGAAATAGCAACCCCAAGCCTGCAGAAGTCTTTAGATACCTCAGTATCATGTATTTGGCATCCATATGAACTTGTCTTGGCTGCTCCATAAATTGACTCACCCGGCTTACTGCAAAAGCAATATCGGGTCGAGTAATGGTAATATAAAGAAGCTTACCCACCATCTCTCTATATCTTCTCTTGTCCACTTCTTCACTATCATTGTCATACAGTTTCATGCTTGGATCCATAGGAGTACTCGATGGTCTACATCCAATCATGCCTGTTTCAATCAGAAGATCTGTAATGTATTTCCTTTGGGTCATCACCAGACCCTGTGCATTCCTGGCAAATTCCAACCCCAGAAAATATCTAAGGGTACCAAGATCCTTCATGACAAACTGATGGCCCAAGAATGCTTTTGCTCTCTCAACTCCCTGAGCGTCATCTCCTGTAACCAGAATGTCATCAACATAGACCATGATGACAACCGTACCTGTAGGAGTCTTTTGAGCGAACAACGAGTGATCCGCATTTGATCTTTTGAATCCCTGTCGTTCAATTAGGTGAGAAATCTTCTGGAACCATGCCCTTGGACTCTGTTTAAGGCCATAGATCACCTTGTGAAGTCTATGGACCATATGATTCTCCCCCTCAACAGTGAACCCTGGTAGCTGCTGCATGTAGACTTCCTCCTGCAGATCTCCATACAAGAAGGCATTCTTGACATCAAGTTGAGATATAGACCAGTCACGTACCACTGCAACCGATAGAAGAATACGAAGAGTAGAGTGACGCGCTACTGGAGAAAACGTATCCAGATAGTCCACGCCATAGGTTTGTGACTGCCATCTGCATGGTATTTGACCGTGAATACCCACTTGCAGCTAACAATGGATGCGCCAGATGGAGCATTAACCAAGCTCCATGTACGACGAGACTGTAAAGCACACATCTCTTCTTCCATAGCCGATCTCCAGCAATCAATCTTCATAGCTTCTTGATAGGTCCGTGGTATCTCCACAGAAGACAAAGCCGCAACAAAACTCTGAAAGTCACATGTAAGACGGTGAAAGGACACCTGGGAATCAAAAGGATAAGAGGCACAAGTCCTTTTCTGCTTCCGAATAGCAATGAGGACATCTAGATCGTCAGCCACTGTACTGGATGGTGCAACCTCCTGCTGCAGTGAAGAATCCTGCACATGTACAATATCTGATCCATCATTAGTAATGCTATCTGAACATACCTGAGGTGTGATGGATGGCTGACGTGTAGTCTGAGCAGGACCTGACCGACGTGTATAGAATTTAGGTAAAGGTGGGATAGGTGGTTGTGGAGGTGGCGGTGGTGGTGGCGGCGTAGCAATAGGAGCTGGATTGGACTCAGGTATACTCAGACTAGGAGGAGGAGGAACATAAACATCTCCATTGGAAGTGGACGTGACCAACCTGCCACCTGCAGGGGAGAAGTACATAACGGACTCAATAAATGTAACATCAGCACTGACAAAATATTTCTTGTTTATGGGGTCATAACAACGATAACCCTTCTGAGTCCGAGAGTAACCTACAAAGACGCACTTGACCGCTCTAAGAGAGAGTTTGTCAAGTCCAGGAGATAGGTGATGAACAAATGCAACGGTACCAAAGATGCGAGGTGTAAGTGAGAATAATTCCTTATCAGGGAAAATGACGGAAAGAAGAATTTTCTCACCAAGAACAGATGATGGCATGCGATTGACCAGGTAGCCGACCGTAAGGACAATATCCCCCCAGAAAGTGATAGGCGTACAACTCTGGATAAGTAGGGTTCGAGTATTGTCAAGAAGATGACGATGCTTTCTCTCTGCAACACCATTCTGTTGGGATGTATAAGCACATGTGGTTTGATGGATAATTCCCTTAGACGAAAGAAATCGAGAGAGAGAACGGGTGCAGAATTCCAATGCATTATCTGCACGAACATATTTGACAGTAGACGAGAAAACATTATGCACTTCATTAATCAGATTTTTAATAACATCCCATGCTTCAGATTTATTCTTTAAAAGAAAGACCCAAGATACACGAGAAAAATCATCAACCACAACTAGATAAAACCTGTGTCCCTGATGATCAGGTACACGAATCGGACCCCAAATATCAATATGAAAGAACTTAAACGAGGAGCTACTGCTCCGACTCTGACGACTAGGAAAGCTAGACCGATGATGCTTTCCCAACTGACACGTTTCACAACGAAACGACGAACTAGGAGAGATCTGAGGTAAGAGATGTCGCATCTTCTGGAGCGGGAGGTGGCCAAAACGAAAATGCCAAGTGTATGGAGACACTGATCCGGCTGAATATGAGGAGGAGCCAACATAAGGATTCCGGACCAGACGGTAGAGACCATTCTGCTCAGAGCCACAACCAATCACCCTTCCCGTTAGTATGTCCTGAAAAAAAGAGATGATGGGTCAAATATGGCAC
The DNA here is from genome assembly GCA_037367405.1 of Ottelia alismoides. Lineage (NCBI taxonomy): Eukaryota > Viridiplantae > Streptophyta > Magnoliopsida > Alismatales > Hydrocharitaceae > Ottelia > Ottelia alismoides. The sequence goes on from JAZKJV010003519.1 coordinate 1,010,745, forward strand.
GACAGTGCAAATCCTTTGTAATCTGACTAATAGATAATAAATTCATGGAGAACTCAGGGGCATGTAGAACATTCTGTAGATGCATAGAAGGTGATAAGGTAATCTCCCCCTGTCCAACGATGGGGGAATGAGTCCCATCTGCTATCAGCACCAAGCGACTGGTGGGATGTCCCTGTATGAGTCAAGTCTCTCTCTGTCACGGCAGAGATGATGGGTGGCGCCAGAATCTATAATCCAATCAGAGAGATCATGACAAGACGTAAAGGCAGTGGCACTACCTGAGGTACTGACAGCGGCAGACGATCTAGCTGAAACTGTAGCAGCAACATCTGAAGATCCACCTGGAGAATCAGTAGACGATTGAGGCATAATATCTCGTATGCCATAAGCTCTTCGAATCGGTTATCTGTAGTGCATGCCGATTGAGACGTGACGTGCTCGGCTACACGCGCAGATGCTTTGAACCCATGCTTAGAGTAGCATGTATCTTCTGAGTAGCCTGTGCGATGACAAAATGAACACGACCGGCGAAAGCGACCTCCTCGTCCACGAGGTCCACATCCACGACCTGAAAACTGACCACCTCTCCCATGCGATACTGCCATCGTCGATGGAGGTGTAGTAGATGAGCTGGATGAGACATATATGCGACTGAGCCTCCGGTAGACGTCCTCTATAGGAGGAATAACAGCATCGACCAGTATCTGAGAGCGGGCTGCCTCATACTCAGGATCGAGCGCTGCAAGTAGTACACCCATCATGGTAGCATTCCGAAAGGTCTTCTGCTGCTCTGGAGTCGCCGTTAGTGGTATGGTGCTATATAGTTTCTCGAACATTCCCCTCAGGGATGTGTACACCGAGTGAAGTGGCCGCCCATTCTGCTTCATTGTGAATATATCATGCTGGAGCTGCAACATCTTGGTCTCGTTCCGCACTTGGGAATATGTAGCAGCCAGAATATCCCATATTGCCTTGGCAGTGGGCTGATGGAGGACATCATTGGCAATCTCCATCGACAGTGTTCCTGATAGCCAAACTTTGGCATACGAATCGTCGGCCTCCCAAGAGGCATAGATCCCCGTCTTCTCTTCCGGCTCATCCTCGGTAAGTATATGCTTATTACCGTTTGACTTCATGAGGCTCATGAACTGCATCGCCCAGAGCTCATAGTTCGTCCCATCCATCTTGACTATCGGCGCATGACCTTTGAAGGCGCCTATGGAGGGCATATCGACTTTGCTTTCTAACATTTAGTCGGAGATGAAAACTAGGGTTTGTAGACAAGATACGGTGTCTACATCAACTGGATAGGATTTGAGTGCATATGTAGATTTTATGCACTCAAATCTATGTCACAATATCGGCCGCTGACGGGGACTTGCGCCGCTGACGGGGCTGGCTGGGGGGTCCGGCGGATGACTGGGGGGTCCGGTAGCGGCCTGGCGGGCCTGGCGGTGACCTGGGGGTCCGGCTGGGACCTGGCGGGGCCTGGCGATGGACCGGGAGGGTCCGACGGAGTTCGGCGCGGCCTTGCGGGGCCTGGCGGTGCCCTACGAAGGGCTGGCGGAGGGCTATGCTGCCTGGCGGTGGCCGGCGAGTACCCAGCTGGGGGTGCGCGGCACCGTCGAGATGAAGGAGGGAGAGATGGTGGGCGGCGGGCTTAAGGGAATAGGGTTAGGGTTTTGGCTCTGATACCATGGTTGTGGAAATGAGTGAATAAATTATTCCATAGAACCCTAGGCTCTCTTATATAGAGAGACCCCATGGGTAAAATACATAAGAGTCCAGAAAATAAACAGAAAATAAAGAACGGCACATAATATCATAACATAAGTCTCTAAAAGTAGAAAACGAAAAATGTCTCCCTTTGAAATAAAAAGGTTATTAACATTTAGGCATAATAATTAACAAGTCAAAATAGACAAAACCATAAGGCACTAATCAAGGGAGCACATGATTTATAAAGAGAAATGAGCATTAAAAGTGAGAACAGAGAATGATCAGGAAATTGAGGAATTTTCTGCTAGCCATGTTATCGTTCTAAATTTTCGTTAATATATGTGATGCTTTCCACAAAATAAAAATAATACAAGTGTCTTCTCTGAAAAAATAACACAAGTGATCAATTAGGAGGTAGCCTTGATGGGTGCTTTCAAAAGGAATGTAAAATACGACAGAAACAAAACAAAAACATTTACTAAGTGTAAATCTTGCTTCAGCTACGCTTTCTGGCCGACGCTTCTCTTGGATATTATCCATCCTAAGTCATATTTAGACCATAGTACCAGTAGGTAAAGAGATTATGATCTACACATGTATGGAAAGCTTCCAATATTACCATTTTATTAGAGACAAGTCGTAGATATGCTCCATAGTCATCACAGAGACCCAGATTGTCTAACAGGAAATTCTACGAGTCCCACGGCAACCGTGGATTCCATAGAGTGACTTAAGATGACTTTAAGACGCTAAAACCAAAGGATATCGTTATAGGAAATACTGTATCTTTTCTATTTGTTTTATATGAAATACGATTCATGGATACCATGTGAGTGCAACAGTACTCATCACATTATACTTAAGTGTCTCCATTAAGTTTCATATATGGCAGCAAGAAGGGGAGGTTAGATTGTACATGGGATAAAAAATTGCAACTCTTCATGCACGAGAGCAAATGAGTTAAGGAAAAAGATTGTACCCTTCTTGAATTTGTTCCTAACTTGGAAAAGAACAAGCATGTAGGAGCTCCAATTGAGGAGCAGCAGCTGGTTGATCTAAGAATAAGAGTAGCAGCTCCAGCAGATTCTGCCTGGAGCAGTAGCAGTGAGGGCTGGAATCTCTCGGTTGTATAGAAATAGAAAAGGGGAAGATGGGAAGTGAAGGAAATATGGGAAATGGAGTTGTTATATAACCAAAGAGGGGAAGCAGCTGATGTCAACTGCTGCTCACTGCTGCTGACGTGAGCAACAACTTGCTGCCATTTATTATTATTTTTTTAATTTTATTTTTTTTTTCATTTATTTGAGATACTAAAGTTGATCATACTTGCACCTCAAGTCTCCGATTCGGGTGTGCAATGGCTCGTTTCGATCGTATCAGAATGACAATCAAAATGAATATAATATTCATATACTTTTGATCGGGTATGAATACCTGAAATTCTCAAGATACGGTCTCGGTTTGTGACTAAATTTTGTGATTTTAAAATATCAAATGATCTCCGATTGATGAACGACCGATTATGTTGGTCTTATTTCGTCGAATCAGATTTTTGGATGGTCTCGATTTGTTTTGCGGTTTCTGATTTTTCGTCGTGGCTTTTTCGTGGCACGTATTACGATGCGATTGACTTTTGGTCGATTGCGACCGAACGAATTTCGATCTGCAATCAACGGATCGTTTTGGGTCTATTCAATATTAATTGAACATTAATTGCAATAAAGACTCTTAATCAGATCGGTTTTGAATCCGAATGTTTCATCATATGCCTAAATCCCTATATGAGGCAATAACTAATGTACTGTTAGCAGAGAAGAGGGTTTTGGGGTGGTATCCTTGGGCTTTAACTTGTCGTTTTAGGCTAAGAATTGTTGAGAAACATCTCTTAATCGGATGTGGTAGAGGTGGTGAACAGTGGCGTGGAGGGGAAGGTCTGTTCAGGAGGGATTGTAGGGCAGAGTGGAGTCATCGTCGCTAGGCATAAAGCCCCGATGGTGACCATCAGTTTGAAACAAGTGTTGGAGAGAAGGCTGGTGGGTCCCTGAAGCGGCTCGCATGGGCATGAACACATGATGTTACAGATGCAAAGATTGTGGGCATGCTGGCGAGAGCTGTTGGAAATCAATGAAATGTTTTTTTTGTGGTGGCTTCGATCGCTGTAGGAGATCGTGCCCATGTACACGCAAGAATGTTGAGAGCAAAGTGCAAGTGAAGGCCCCACATGAGAACTTAGGACTTGATAGTATATTGGTGGATGCATGTTGATAGTCTATGCTGAGAGAGCATCTCGCTATGGAGGACACTGGCAGAAGATTGGGCCCAACAATTTGAGGTGATTGTTCCCCTGGAAGGCCCCCTTGTGCGTGGGGGCTTTTAGATATAGAGATGAGGCTATGCTAGAGGGATCAGAGGAGGATCGAAATCGGTGAGGATTCCTGTAACGACCGACCCTAAACCAATCGTGATCTGATCTAGAGGTTCCTGTGCAGGGAGTCAATATTCATAAATCGTTTTAACTTAGTCAAGATCAGTCATCCAACGATGAGCACAATCAATGCCTTGTAGCTAGTCACAACCAATATAATATGATAAATGTCTATATCAAACATGAAATAAAAATGAGATATAATAAAGCCTTACATGATACCTACAATTAAATTAACCAACTCTTATCGCAATCGGTCTCTTTCTTATGTACTGGAATATTCTTTAAGTTGGGACACAATATTTGATTGAGCTAAAGTTAGCCCAGCAAAGCAAATATACACGCTATCTCAAAACATATAGATTTAGGAGCAAGCAACTCAACGAAAGCCATTTTCAAAATCTATGAACAAAAAATTCATAATCATTATAAGTCCAGCAAGCATGATTTTAATTCATTTTTAGATGTTATCTAAGCAAAACATCCTAACATAATAAAATTCATATGGACAACACATAAGATACTATGATATTATCTACTAACAAGAGCCAGGTCGGCGCGGCCGGAGGATGGACCGTGTCCACCGTTGAAGCGGCTTGTTGCGGAGACCGCGGGAGTGGTCAGTGTTCTGGGAAGCTCCGGAGTTTCCAAATGAAAGTTCTCTCTTGGAATGTTCGTGGCCTTGGAGACCCGGATAAACGGAGAACTGTGGGATCCGGGTGTATTGAGTGGGGTTGCGACATCGTCATGTTTCAGGAGACGAAGCTACATTCTATGACGGACGGCATTTGGAGGTCCTTTGGGGCGGGAGCCCTGGACTAGTTCCGTGCTCTTGACGCGGTGGGGTCTGCGGCGGTTTGCTGGTGGCGTGGAGGTCATCGGGTTTATCCTTGGAATCGGTGATCCGCGGGAGGCGCGTATTGACGGTGGTGCTCTTTTGTTCGGTTTCCTCCCTGCGGTTGGCGGTTTCCTGTGTGTATGGTCCTTGCAGTGGGGTGGCGCGTGAGGAGCTTTGGGGTGATCTTCTGGAGGTGGGTAGGATCGTGGGTGGTGGTCCTTGGCTGATTGGGGGAGATTTCAACGTCACCCTATTTTCGTCTGACAGGCCTGGGGGCAGGGGTGGCCAGGACCCGGGCTCGCTCGTGTTCGCAGACACCGTGGATTCGTTGGGTCTCGAGGTGATGGATGCGGTGGACACCGCATATACCTGGAGGAGCTCCAATTCTCGGTCGTGTCTGGATCGATTCCTTGCTTCCAGCGAACTTCTGGAGGCCTTTGATCTTGCCTCGGTGGAGGCGAAGCCACGAGGCTGTTCGGATCATAACCCAATCATTTGGGTCTAAGGGAGGCGCCTAAGCAGGGGGGGTTGTTCAGGTATGAGAAGTGCTGGCTTCTCGAGGAAAATTTTAGGGGCTCGGTGGAAACGCATTGGTCGGAGGCGGTCGTTTCGGGGTCCGCGGCATCTCGTTTTGTTCAAAAGCTTGCTTCTTTGCGAGTCCGGCTTGCAGCTTTCAAGAGGGAGTCTAGAGCGGCTAGATGTGCGGCAAGGGTGGACGCGGAGGAGACTATCTGGTGTCTCGACGCGCTTGGGGACACCAGAGATCTCTCGGAGGTGGAGCTTGCCGTCCGCGCTGCTGCCCAATTGGTAGTTGCTCGGGAGGATAAGAAGCGTGTGACGGAATGGAGGCAACGCTCGAGGAGCATGTAGCTTAGGGAGGGGGACACGAATACCTCCTTTTTTCATCGTGTGACTAGTGGGAGGCGCAGGGCGAATGCGTTGCGGTCCATCGTCATTGGGGGGAATCGCATGGAGGGAAATAGAGAGATGGAGAGCGTTATTGCGAAGCACTTCAAGGGCGTGTCGGCTTAGACTATCCCGAGGCTATGGAGGTGGTTGGGATCGGGCACGCGTCAGGTGGCAAGCGATCAAGTTGACTGCCTTATTCGGGACTGGTCCTTGGAGGAACTTAAAGATGTGGTGTGGGAGCTTAATGCTGATGCGGCGCCAGGCTCGGATGGGTTCCCTGTGGCGTTTTACAAGGATTTTTGGGATCTCGTGGGCCACGAGGTGTTAGAGGTGGCTCTGGAGTTCTGTCAGGGAAACACGGGTTTCGACAGGATCAACCGCGCTCTCATTATTTTGCTGCCCAAATCGTCGGCGCCGACCTCCATTGAGGACTTTCGCCCCATTGCGGTCTCGAACGCCATTTATCTCATTATTGCGAAGGTTCTCGCTACTCGGTTGTCTGGCATTATTAGCGGTGTTGTCTCCCCGTCGCAATCGGCCTTAATCCCGGGGCGGCAGATTGCTGATTGCCTCACGCTTGCGTCGGAGGTCAATGCTGATTGGAAAAGGAGAGAGGTGCGTGGCATAATGTGGAAAGTGGACTTCAGAAAGGCCTACGATTGCGTTGATTGGAGGTTTCTCTGGTCGGTGCTTAGGAGGAAGGGGTTCCCGGAATTGTGGATAACGTGGGTGAGGCGTTGTATCACAACCGCCTCGTTGTCTATCTTGGTCAACGGACGTCCGGAGGGGGGTTGGATCTAGCCGCGGAGGGGGGTGCGCCAGGGCTGCCCTCTTGCACCTTTGATCTTTATTCTGGCGGCTGATGTTCTCTCTGACTTTGCAGCTAATATGGTTGGCCGCGGCCTCTCGCGGGGCTTTTCCAGGGGGGATGTGCATATCCCTATCTTGCAATACGCGGATGATACGTTGTTTCTCTTGGAGGGGGGTGTGTGGCGGAGGCGCGGGGTATGTCCGTGGCTCTGGAGGTCTTCGGCGAGTTGTCCGGGTTGGTCACGAACGAGGCCAAGTCCATGTTCGTGCCCTTCGGCCCTGCGGTCCTGGACTGTGATGATTATGCTGTGGCTTTGGGGTCGGCGTGCTCTTCGTTGCCAATGGATTACTTGGGGATGCCCTTGAACGTGGGGAGGACGCGACTGAGGGACTGGTTGAGGGTAGTGGAGAAAGTGGAGGCGAGATTGGCAGGCTGGAAGTTCGCGATTCTATCGAGAGGTGGCAGACTTGTTTTAATCAAGGCGGTCCTTTCGGCGATTCCGATTTACTTTTTGTCCAACCGGAGGATGCCTAAGGGGATCAAGGCTCGGCTGGAGAAGCGTATGCGCGCCTTCTTGTGGGGGAAGCGAGGGGATGGGGGGAGGGGGATCCACTTGGTTGGGTGGGAAGACATTACTTACGGGAAGGAGCAGGGGGGGGGGTCTGGGGATCAAATCGCTCGCGCTTATGAACGAGGCCTTGCTCCTTAAGTGGACGTGCAAGATTTGGGGGCCGGGGGAGGATCTCTGCTGCAGTGTCGTGCAGAGGATTTATGATGTGGGGGGAGGCTTGCCGTCGCAGGTCTGCCGTATTGCTTCCCCCACCATGTTTTGGAGGGGTGGTGGTGGTGGAGGTGTTCTTGAACAATATTTAGCTTTTCAGGCCGGTGCTTGGCGGGGGGGGGGGGGAGTCCTCCTTCTGGACGGACGATTGGGCGGGAGGGGGGGGAGGACCCCTCTGCTCCCGTTTCCCGCGGTTATTTGCGTTGGCTGAAGATAACTCCTGTTCGGTTGCGGCTTGCTGGTTGGATGGGAATTGGTGTCCAACTTTTTCCGCGAATTTCTCGGATCAGAGGCTGGAGGAATTCTTGGCGTTGATCGAGGCAGTGAGGGAGGTTGGGCGCCCTCCTGGGGGGCACGATCACTGGTGCTGGAAGGAGCCCCCCTTCACGGTCAAGATGGCCTTTGGCGCTATCACTAGGCCACCACCGTCGCTGTCGGAGTGTATCACTCTTGATTGTGCCTTTCTGTGGGCTTTGAAGATTCCGGAGCGGGTTGGCTTCTTTTTATGGCTGCTGCGGACGAGGAGATTGATGACGAGGGACCGTTGTGCCTGGCTCTTAGGTGTGATTTCTGATAGATGTCTGCTTTGCGATGCGACGGTTGAGTCCGTGGAGCATCTCTTCTTTTTATGCCCCAAGGTGGTTGAGATTTGGCAGGGGGCTGATTTGGGTTGGTGTTGCACTAGTGACCTCCAGTCATTCTGGTCTGCGCTTCGGGCTAATAAGGGGAGGCCGATGCTGGAGTTGCTATTTCCAGTGGCCGTGCTATGGGCGATTTGGCGGGGGAGAAATGACTTTTTGTTCTCGGGCCAAAGGTTCTATAAGGAGAATGTGGGCTCTTTTGCAAAACACCTGGTGAGGGATTGGGCGTCGTAATGACTTTGTAATGTGGTTTTGTTTTTCTCTGTTGGCCTCTCTGTTCCCTCTTTTTATTGAATAAGATTTTTGGGGAGTGCACCATCGAGTGTATCCCCCTTGCTTCTGGATTTCAAAAAAAAAGATAAGTCAGTTATCAACGGGAGTAATGAGCGGAAGTAATAAAACACGATGCGATACATCAATAAGAAGTAAACACATATAATTAATAATGCATGCATCAGAAAAGATACTAGTTATTCTTAATCTTTCTTTGTTTTTATGTTATTATACATGCTTTGGCCATATAGTTTGAAGAAGAATACAACCGCATTGTTGGAGCTACCACAAACTTAATCACAATCTTCTTCCACTTACTACATGAGATTGAGTGGCTACTCTGAACATAATTCCGTATTAAAGGTTAAGACAGTATGGTTTCGAAGCGTTGCTAGTCACTTCGAGGCTATACGGTGACTGAGTAAGCATCCCTTGTTACACAGAAAGACAACACAAATGTGACGGATATATGTATCATTAGGCCCATGTAGTGCAACCTAATCTCTTTTCCTTCCCGTCTTACAAATTATAGTCGAGCGACCACTCAATCTATCCAATGCTCTTTAGGTTCCTTACTCCATTGGGCTATTATCTTTATATTAGTCTAAGTGCTTAAGTGAAATATCCCAACTTTGCAAGGTCATTTAGTAAAAACAATCGAAGGTTAGCCCATAACTTAAAGAATCTAACTTCCAAGTGGTACAACTCCGAGTTATCTAAATAACTCAAGCACAAGGGTCCTCACATCTAAGTTCCCGTCTCTACTTTTCACACTACATTTAAATGACTGCATTTAAGTAAAAATATTTAATTAAGTATAAAATGTCCACATAAATTACAAAATTTAAGGCATCTTGGAAGATCGCAAAGCATCTACAAGCCTTCACAAAATATCTCAATCCATGATAGCATGCAATAGGATTTTGTATATCACATATATCATAACTACAATAATATTTATTCACCACGAAGTAATAATTGGATATATGCATTTCTTTCGTAAGAAAAGTACAAATCAATAATTATCCATAAGCCACAACCATGTGCATTTAAGATTCAATAATGCAGATCAGCTGTGTTAACACGATTTGACTTTTATGTACTCGCATGTAATTATTGATCATTACAATAATTACAAAATATGCATCTAGGGGGTTGCCATCCACACTTATAAATGATGCCCAATCCATTGTATACTAAGGCTTATTTCTTGTATTGTTGGGAAACGAATGAAAAGTTGTTTATTCATGAACCCTAGGCTCTCTTGTATAGGGGAGAGACCTCTGGGTAAATTACATAAGATAGACATAAGAAAAGAAACTAGAGAAAAAGTACATAAACACAAATGTATCTCTATACTCCCCCTCAAGATGGAGCATATATGTTAATCATGCTCAGCTTGGATGAACACTTCCGAAACGGTCTTCTGAGCAAAGCCTTGGTGAAGATATCTGCTGTTTGATCTCCAGAGCTGACATGTGAGGTAGAGATAAAACCTTTGTGAATCATGTCCCGTGTAAAGTGACAGTCTACTTCAATATGCTTAGTTCTCTCATGAAATGTAGGATTGTTTGCAATGAATAGGATGACCTGGTTATCACATTGTAACTGCATAAGAAGAGGTACATCTCTATGTAAATATGCTAGTTCTGCTCGAACCCACATCATATCTGTGCTAGCTTGTGCCTTAGCTTTATATTCAGATTCAATACTTGACCTATTAACCACAATTTGCTTCTTACTCTTCCAAGAAACGAGAGAATTGCCAACAAATACAACAAAGCCTGAAGTGGACTTTCTGTCCTTTGGACATCCTGCATAGTTTGCATTTGCACATGCAAAAATAGTAAGTGTTGCCCCTTTTCTGAATAATAATCCTGCACCTGGAGAAGACTTTAGATACCTTAATATCATATATACAACATCCATGTGTACCTGTTGGGGTTGCTCCATGAATTGATTCACCCGACTAATTGCAAATGAGATATTCAACCTAGTTATAGTGATATAGAGAATCTTTCCCACTATTTCTCTGTACCTTCTCCAGGCCAACTCCTATGTATCATCACTATATAACTTCATACTAGGATACATAGGAGGGGTAGCGGGCCGTCATCCAATCATTCCCGTCGCAACTAGCATGTCTGTCACATACTTCCTTTGGATCCTCATAAGACCCTGCTGATTCCTGGCAAATTCTAAACCCAAAATATACCGTAGGGTGCCAAGATCCTTGGTAACAATCTGTCGGCCCAAAAATTCCTTTGCCCTTTTTATTCCCTGCACATCATCACTTGTAACCAGTATGTCATCAACATAGACCATAATAGCAATCGTACCTCTAGGAGTTCTTTGTACAAATAAGGAATGATCCACATTTGACCTCTGGAATCCCTGCTTCTCAATTGGATCTGAGAACTTATGAAACTATGCCCTTGGACTCTTTTTAAGGCCATGTATTGCCTCATGGTTTCAGATTTCGCGAAATTTCAGCGAATTCGATTTCGACAAGTAACCAAAATTTTGAGCGAAATGGCGATATGAGGGTAGTTTCCGGTCATTAATGGTGGTCGATATGTGCGAAATATTGTCGAAATTTCGACGAAATATCGTATCGACATGGTATCGATACGATATCCGAATCCGATATTTAAACTCTTGTATTGCCTTATGAAGTATGTAAGCTTGTGGATACTCCCCTCAGCAGCAAACCCTGGAGGCTGCTGCATGTAAACCTCTTCCTGTACACCATACCGAAATGTATTTTTAACATCAAGATGAAGAGAAGCCAATCACGTACCACATTAATGGAAAGAAGAATACGTAGAGTACAGTGACAGACAACATGTGAGAACGTGTCCAGATAATCCACTCTATAGGTTTGAGTAAAGCCATGCGCAACCAATCTGGCTTTGTGCTGATCCAGACTCCCATATGCATGGTGTTTGATAGTAAACACCCATTTGCAACTGACAACATACGCTCCATTGGGAGCATGAACCAAGCTCCAGGTACCACACGACTGTAAGGCAACCATCTCTTCTTTTATAGCTAGGCGCTATCAAAGCCTCCTGATAATTCCCTGGAATTTCCATGGCAGACAGTGCAACTGCAAATCTCTTGAATTCCCTAGTCAAGCAATCGAAGGAGACCTGAGATGCGAGAGAATATGATGCACATGTACGCTTCTGCTTCCGAAGCACAATAGGTCTGTCCAGATCATGTGGAATCTCCTCAACCTGTATGTCTGTCCCTTGTAAAGCTCCCTGCGCAGACATATCGCCAGACCCATCATTAGGAACAATGTATTCAGAACATACCTGAGGTGTGCTGGATGATGAACGATGACCATGAGCAGGAGCAGACCAATGAGTATAGTAATGTGGCAATGGATAATGGGAGGTGACGATATCAGAGGGGGTGATGGAGGTTGCACGAGTGAAGGTAGTGATGGATCCGTTGGAGGTGGTGGTGGAGGTGGTGGCATGTAGATTTCATTATCGGAGTCTGATGAAGTCAACCTATCACCTGTAGGAGAAAATACATCACTGACTAAAAAAATGTGACATCGAGCTAACATAATATTTTCTGCGTAATGGATCATAGCATCTATACCCTTTTTGATTCCTGGAGTACTCAACAAAGACGCATTTGACAACTCTAGGAGAAAACTTGTCAAGACCTGGGGACAACTGGTGAATAAAAGCAATCGAGCCAAAAACACGAGGAGTAAGTGAGAACAATTCTTTCTCTGGAAATGCAAGAGAAAAAGGAATTTTCTCACTCAAGATAGACGAGTGCATGCGATTCACAAGATAGCATGCCGTAAGAACATCATCACCCCAAAAAGAATGAGGGGCACGACTCTGAATGAGGAGAGTTCTGGTTACATCAAGTAAATCACGATACTTCCTCTCTGCAATACCATTTTGCTGGGAAGTATAGGCATACAATGTTTGATGAATAGTACCCCGGTTTGAAAGAAATGTAGAGAGAGCACGAGTACAGAGTTCCAAAGCATTATCAATTCTCACAAATTTCACAGAAGAAGAAAACACATTCTGCACTTTATTGATGAAAGTTTTGATAACATCTTCAGACTTATTCTTTAATAAAAAGCATGACCTTCAATTTCAACGAAATTCTACTGAAATTCTCTGAAATTTCCATTTCTTTAGGTCATCGAAATCAAAGCGCTCCCTTATTTCTTTTTTCCAAGATTTCAACGAAATATCAGTGAAAAGTCAACGAAATTTCATCAAAATTACATGTCGTTCGTCCAAAAAATAGGGGAATCTACCCCCTGCTTTCATTGAAATTTGCATATGTTAATGAATTTTCACTTATTTATTGGCTGATGTGTTGAATTGTTAGAGTTTTTCGCAGTGTTTAAAGAAGTTTCTTTAATTAGTATCTATATTTTAGATCTAAATCCAAACCAAATTATTTTGACTGAAAATTTAAGAGTTAAATTAAAATTTTAACTGAAGATCTTTATATTTTTTTATTTTTCTTTATTTTGATATATATGTTTTAATTAGTAGTTATCATATATGTTACCTCATTATTATTGAAGAGGTGCTCACATGTCACCATTGTCTTCATATTCAAGAGGAGAAACCAATGGCTTCTAATTATGGTTCTGGTTCTGAGAAGCGTACTATTTTTTTGATTGTTGGGATGATTGGTTGGAAATTTAATGTAACATATCATATTGATATCTTATTATTAACAAAAAAACTGTTCTATCTCATTTATTGAGTTAAAGAATATTAGAATCTTTATTTTTAAACGACGAGTTTTCAAGTAATTTCCCCAATTTCCGGCCATTTCACCGATTCCATCGAAATTCCATCGAATTTCTCTTTCCATCCTGTTGGAATAAACTTTATTCATCATGTGAAAAGAGATCCCAAGGCTCTCTTATATAAGAGAGGAGCCAAGGGTTAATTACATAAGTGGTACTTGAAGAAAACATAAAACATAAATATAGTACGGTGATAAATAAACATCTCAACACTCCCCCTCAAACTGGAGCAAAGATATCAATCATGCTCAGCTTGGAACAACATCTCTGAAATGAAACTTTGCCAGTGCCTTTGTGAAGATATCTGCAGTCTGATCTCCTGTGGAAACATGTGAGGTGGATATAAGACCTTTCTGGATTATGTCTCTAGTGTAGTGACAATCCACCTCGATATGCTTTGTCCGCTCATGAAACACAGGGTTATTGGCTATAAATAGCGCTGCCTGATTATCACATAAAAGCTTCATAGGAAGGGGAACCTCAATCGTAAGGTCGGTCAATATTGATCTGACCCACATCATTTCTGTACATCCTTGTGCATAGCCCTGTATTCAGACTCAGCACTAGATCTGGCCACCATAGTCTTCTTCTTGCTTTTCCATGAAACAAGTGAACTGCCTACAAAAATAGCAAAACCAGAAGTCGACTTTCTGTCCCTGGGACAACCAACATAGTCTGCATCTGCACATCCTTTCACCTCAAGTGATGCGTCCCTACTGAACAGAAGGCTAGAGCCAGGTGACGTCTTCAAGTACCCCAAGATCATGTGAACGTCATCCATATGTACCTTCCTGGGTTGCTCCATGAACTGTCTGACTTTGCTAACTGCAAAAGCAATATCCGGCCTGGTAATAGTGGTGTATAGGAGCTTCCCAACAAGCTCTCTATATCTCCTCCTGTCAATTTCTTCAGTGTCCTCATCATACAATCTCATGCTCGCATCCATAGAAGTGGAAGCAGGCTTGCACCCTGTCATGCCTGTATCGGAAAGGAGACCCATAACAAATTTCCTTTGATTCATCACGAGTCCACGTTGATTTCTAGCGAATTCTAGTCCAAGAAAGTAGCGAAGGTTTCCAAGGTCCTTAGTCACGAACTGCTGACTAAGGAACTCCTTGGCAATAAGAATACCCTGCTCATCATCTCCTGTCATTACAATATCACCCACATAAATAAGGATAGCCACAGTACCTCTAGATGTCCTCTGTACAAATAGTGAGTGGTCCGAACTAGACCGCACGAACCCCTTTTGCTCTATCAACTCCGATAGCTTTTGATACCAAGCTCTTGTACTTTGCTTCAGGCCATAAATCGCCTTATGAAGGCAGCACACCTTCTGAGTCTCCCCCTCAGTAACAAACCTTCGTGGCTGTTGCATATAAACTTCCTCTTGGAGATCCCCGTAGAGAAAGGCATTCTTGACATCAAGCTGATACAGCGGCCAATCTTTGGAAATGACAACAGAAAGCAGAATGCGTAGTGTCGAATGTCTTGCTACCGGAGAGAAGGTGTCCTGATAATCCACCCCATATGTTTGGGTGAACCCTCGAGCCACAAGCCTTGCTTTGAATTGATCAACACTGCCATCAACCCTTTGTTTGATCGTGAATATCCATTTGCAGCTCACAATAGATGCTCCTGGTGGAGGTGAAACAATGCTCCATGTGCCACGTGATCGTAGGGCCGTCATCTCTTCTTCCATAGCAAGTCGCCACCTAGTGTCCTGGAGCGCCTCCTGATATGTACGTGAGATAGTAACATCAGAAAGTCCCACTATAAACTTCTTGTAGGCATCTGACATATGATCCAAGGAAACATGTGCAACCATTGGGTAAGTAGCACATTGGCGACGCGGTTTTCTTAGAGAAATCGGTATCTCCAAGTCATTGGCCTCATCCTCTTCTGGAATTAACTCCTCCTGTTCATTAATAAAATCTCCAGTGCCATCGGTAGATATAATATGTTCCTGACATACCTGAGGCAAGATGGATGATGTCGTAGGCGCATGAGCAGAGGGTCGAGTAGAAGACCTGCGAGTATAAACATGGGGTAAGAATGTAGACTCTGGATGAGGAGGTTGAGGTAGAGATGGAGGTGGAGGTGGAGGTGGCGGTGGTATAGGTGACAAAGACCTCGGGATATCACACGGAGGAGATGGAGGTGGAGGAACCACAACATCCTCTCTGGATCCATTTTCGGATAGTCTGTCACCTGTAGGAGAGAAATACATAATAGATTCAAAAAAAGTAACATCAACACTGACATAGTATTTTCTCCCAACAGGATCAAAACATCTATACCCTTTTTGGGTACGAGAATAACCAACAAAGACACATTTGACAGCTTTAGGTGAGAGCTTGTCACGGCCAGGAGTAAAGTCATGGACAAAGGCTACCGATCCAAAAACACGAGGTGTAAGTGTGAAGAGTTCCTTTTCAGGAAACACACTTGAGAAGGGACTCTTTTATCCAAGAATAGTGGAAGGCATACGATTTACCAAATAACAGGCGGTTAGGACTGCATCCCCCCAGAAGGAATGAGGTGTATGACTATGAATCAACAAGGCCCTCGTGATGTCTAAGAGGTGACGATGTTTGCGTTCTGCAACCCCATTTTGCTGTGATGTATACGCACATGAAGTCTGATGAACAATACCCATAGACTAGAGAAATTTTGCCAAACGAAGAGTAGAAAATTCCAAAGCATTGTCGGTGCGAATATACTTTGTTTTAGCAGAAAAATGTTTTGATCTCAATAAGAAAAGTCTTCATCATAGCACTTGCTTCAGATTTATGTTTAAGTAGGAAAACCCAAGACAGTCTAGAATAATCATCAACAACAACCATGTGAAATCTATGCCCCTGATGATCAGGAACACGACTTGGACCCCAAATGTCAAAATGCAACAACTCAAAGGACCGACTACTACTATGACTTGGACGACTAGGAAATAAGCGGCGGTGGTGTTTCCCTAGCTGACAAGCTTCACAGTCCAGAGTAGTACGAATAGATAGTTGCGGGAGAACACACATCATCTTTTGGAGAGGAAGGTGGCCAAAGCGAAGGTGCCACAGAAACGGCGAAACAGATCCAGAGGGAATAGAGGCCACGCCAACACATGAAGGAATAGCAAGTTTGTATAATCCTCTCTGCTCACGGCCATGAATAATCATCCTGCCAGTTAGTATGTCCTGAAACATAAGAGAAGATGGGTCCAAGGTTCGAAATCTCGATTTCGATTTCGTTGCGGTCACCTCTAATACCGAAATTTCGCCAATATTTCGGGAAATTTCGACGATTTCGGTGGAAATTTCGGAAATGGCTCAAAAAGTCATTTTTCGACCATTTTTTTGCAAATTAAGATCTTTCAAGTTATTTACAACAATAAATAGCTCACATATACACAATTTTATCATACATATTGCTCATATATGCCCCTTATATCGCACATATCGGTCATATCGGTCATATCGATCATTTCGCTGTTAAGGTTGATTATTGATGGATACATATTGGAAATGGATTCATTAAATCCAAGTTCTTAAAGCAACAATAGCTAACAAATGCGTACTTATATCACACATATCTCTCATCAATATGCCTTATGTCGCACATATCAGTCATATCGGTCATTTCATTGTTAAGGCTGATTATTGATTGTTACATATTGGAAATGGATATAATTAAATCCAAGTTCTTAAAACAATAATAGCTAACAAATGCACACTTATATCACACATATCTCTCATCCATATGCCTTATATCGCACATATCGGTCATATCGGTCATTTCGTTGTTAAGGCTGATTATTGATTGATACATATTGGAAATGGATATCATTAAATCCAAGTTCTTAAAACAATAATAGCTAACAAATGCACACTTATATCACACATATCTCTCATACATATGCCTTATATCGCACATATCGGTCATATCAGTCATTTCGTTGTTAAGGCTGATTATTGATTGATACATATTGGAAATGGATATCATTAAATCGAAGTTCTTAAAACAATAATAGCTAACAATTTCACAATTATATCACACATATCTCTTATCTGTATGCCTTATATCGCACATATCCCGCATATCATTGAGCTGACTGATATATATTGGAATCGAAATTAAAATAACTAGGTTAAAAATACTTATAAGATGTCTTTTTGTTTAGAAAAATAGATGAGTATTTTTATTCTAGAATGTAGATAATGATTAATAAGACAATGTCTAGTTCATAGAAATAACGGTCGTAGGCGCAATTCTAGACTTCTAGTGAATTACATATATAATTATAGACTTACAGCAAAGATGATATTTTTTACAAAGATAAATGACAAAAGGAATGAAGCAAAGAAGCTATAGCGGATCTCTAGAATCTATAGAGTTGTTTCATCTATATTGCAAAGGGAGGTGAAGCTCCCTACGTTGAAGAAACACTGTATGCATCCCCCCTGTTGCACCATACCCTACCAGAACGGGGGTCTCGCTGTGTTTTTATATAGAGAATTGGTAAACACTAAATAGTTAGTAAAATGATTAAAATTAAGATCACATGATTAATATCGTTGATTTACATAGGTATCGACGAAATTTCGCCCATATCGGTCAAAATCCGAGAAATTTTGAACTGAAAACAGGAATTTCGACCGATATGGGTCGAAATGTCGAAATATCACCGAGATTTCGACCTATTTCGGTTGAAATCCGGGAAATCGATATATATAGGTGTTTCGAAAGACCCTCCCTGTCGAAACTGAAATTTCGACGAACTCGACTTGGTCAATGACGCGTTCTTCCTTAAGTGGGCAAGCATGGTGTGGGGAAGAGATGAAAGCTTCTTTATTGAGATCTTGAGGGAGCTTCATGGGAGTGAGTGAGCTGGGGATGTTGATTTGGGGGTGGTGCGGGCGCGCTCTCCGTTCTGACGTGGTGTTCAGGAGGTCTTTTTGAGGAACAGAGCGAACTTCAAGCCTGTCCTGGGGGACGGCCGTGCCTTCTCCTTTTGGAACGACAACTGGTTGGGGGGAACCACTTTCTGTCCGGTTCCCTCGTCTCTTTGCTTTGGCGGAGAATAAGGATGCCTCCGTCGCTTGCTGCTGGGTGAATGCGTGTTGGTCTCCTCGTTTTCTGGGGAACTTCTCGGATCAGAGGTTCTTGGATTTTCTTGCTCTGATGGACGTCTTTGCTCATGCGGATTCGCCTTCTATGGGCTTGGATCACTGGATTTGGAGGGATGGTGGCTTCTCGACTCGGAAGGCCTATGCATCATTGCTTGATTCTCTGCCTGCTCGATCGGATTCACTGGTGAGAGACTGTGGTTTCTTCTGGACCTTGGGACTGCCCTTGCACATTGTCTTCTTCTTATGGCTCGTCCGCAGAAAGAGGCTTATGACGCGTGATCGTTGTTCAAGGTTGATGCCCTCGGTTTCTAATATCTGCGTCCTGTGTGATTCAAATGTGGAATCCCTGGACCATATCCTCTTTCTCTACCCTATGGTCCGGGGGCTTTGGGATGACCCCCTCGTGGCTTGGGTGCATGCTTGTGATATGGAGACCTTATGTGAATCTCTCTTCTTGAATAGACTTATGGCTAGAAGGCGGCTCTTGGTACCGGTGGCAAGTTTATGGTCGATATGGCTTAATCGCAACGAGACCATCTTCTCTGCGCAACGCTTTTATCTGGAAAATGTGCTCTGTCGCGCGAGGGCTTTGGTGGCTGACTGGAGTGGTGCTTAGTGTTTTGTTTTCCCTTTTCTTTTGTATTTTTCGCCCAGAACTGGAGGTTTCTCGCCTCCTTCACTGGGTCGCTCTTTTTTCTTTCTTATTTGTATCCCTGACTTTCTTTCCTTTTAATATATTGGGGTGAACACCATCGAGTGTATCCCCCTTTTCTTGGCTTCAAAAAAAATTTCGCGAAATTTAAATCCCTGGATGGGTCAAATATTGCACGGCAGTGTAAATCTTTTGTAATCTGACTAACAGACAAAAGATTCATTTGAAAATCTGGAGCATGTAAAACATTCTGAAGTTGTATAGAAGGGGCTAAAACAATCTCCCTTTGACCCACGATGGGTAGTCGAACTCCATTGGCTATGACCACAAAACACCCTGGAGGAATAGTCCTGTATGAAGAAAACTGTGTCCGATCTCTACACATGTGATGGGATGCTCCGGAATCAATAATCCAATCTGTCACATCGGAACTGTTGCTACTAGAACTGGTAAGCACATATGAAATACCTGATGAACTAGGTAGTGCTCTGGCGGCGGCCGCTGCATCTGATGACCCTGCAGTCTGGGTCACAGGAGTCGTCACCATTTCTCGAAGTCTCGAGACAAGATCATCAAAACGTGCATCAGTAGTAGGTACAGATAAAGAGTCAGATGCTCAACAACCTGTGCAGACACCGGAAAGCCATGCTTGTGAAAGCATGTCTCCTCCGAGTGGCCATGACGACGACAATAAGAACATGGACCACACTGACGACCGCCACCTCTACCACGAGGTATACAGCCACGGAACTGGGAAGTACTACCTCGTCCACGAGACGCAGCCATAGCTGAGGAAGTCGACTGCGGTGTGGATGCAGGTGTGGTAGTAATCCTGCTTAGCCGCTTGTATACCTCCTCCATTGGAGGTATGTTTTCACCAGTCAGTAGTTGAGTGCGAGCGGCATCGTACTCCGGGTCAAGAGAGGACAGAAAAACTCCAGTCATAGTGGCATTCTGATATGCCTGCTGTTGTTCCACACTAGTAGTGATAGGCATGAAGCTGTGGAGTCTCTCAAACATGCCTCTCAGTGTGAGAAATGTGCATGTAGAGGTCGACCATTCTACTTGGTCGAGAAAATGTCGAACTGAAGTCGAAGTATTTTGCTTTCATTTTTCGCTTATCCATAGGTAGCATCCAATATGTCCCACATGGCCTTCACGGTTGGCTGATTGACAATGTCATTAGCAATCTCTGTGCTGAGCGTCCCAGAGAGCCATATACGAGCATAGGCATCATCCTATTTCCATGATGCGTTGGCCCCAGTCTTGTCCGTTGGCTCAGAATCCGTCAGAATATGCTCCTTGTTGTGGCATTGCATCAGGGTGCGAAACTGCATGGACCATAACTCGTAGTTGGTCCCGTCCATCTTTACGATAGGTGCCGGTCCTTTAAAGGCACCGGAAGAGGAGAAGACGTCACCCTTGTTTTCTGACATTCTTTAATACGCCAAAATGCGGAACAAGCGGGGAATATCATGCTAAAGTCTTGTCTACAACATCAAAAGAGGGATGAGATGTATCTGTAGACTTATACACTCATCCCTAATCCAAAGTTTGTGGTCGAGAGCCTTAAATAAAGGGAGAAATCAGACTATATCACCCTTCGCAGAGCATTCCAGACCTTGATGCACATGAACATGGGTTGCCAGACCCCTTTCTGATCAAACCACCACGTTTTTAGAGGCAAACGAACCTCACTGGGTTGCTGGAAGGCGGCAGCAACTGCTGGACAGGGGGTGGCGGCGGCGCTGGGTGCGACGGAGGGAGGTAGCGACGGTGCTGTGGGCTACGGCGGCATCCTGGAATGGTTGATGGCATCACTGGGTGGCTGCGGCGGCGCAGGGGGCTGCTGCAGGCTGCCTGGAGGCACACGGTGACGCGTGGGGGCGCGCGGAGAGGCTGGCGGATGGGGCTAGGGTTAGGGTTTTGGTTCAAGAACCCCGGTCTAGGACCGTTGCTCTGATACCATGTTGGAATAAATTTTATTCATCATGTGAAAAGAGATCCCAAGGCTCTCTTATATAGGAGAGGAGCCAGGGGTTAATTACATAAGAGGTACTCGAAGAAAACATAAAACATAAATATAGTACGGTGATAAATAAACATCTCAACACATCCTTATCGAAACAAAACCGAAATCCGACATTTAAGGCCTTGATAGAAAGACACATGATAGACCAGAAAAATCATCCACAACAACCACATAAAACCTGTGTCCCTGGTGATCGGGAACACGACTTGGACCCCAAATATCAATATGAAATAACTCAAAAATGGAGCTACTGCTTTGACTCTGCGACTAGGGAAAGCAAACCGATGATGATTTTCCAACTGACACGCCTAGCATTGGAAGGACGAACGAGGTGAAATCTGAGGCAGAACACGACACATTTTCTTGAGCGAAAGGTGACCAAAGCGCAAGTTCCACGTAAAGGGGAGATTGGTCCAACGGAATGAGAGGAACGACCCGCATAAGGGGTTTTGGACCAAGCGATAGAGACTGCCCTGCTCACAGCCACAACCAATCACCCTGCCTGTAAGGATGTCCTAAAATAGAAGAGACGATGGGTCAAAAGTGGCTCAACAATGTAGATCCTTCGTAATCTGACTAATAGATAATAAATTCCATAGAAAAATCATGTGCATGCAACACATTCTACAGACACAATAGAAGGCGTCAAACTGATCTCCCCCTGTCTTGTGATCGGGGAATGAGTCCCGTATGCTATAACCACTGTTCTCCCTGGAGGAACCTGTTTGTACTCTATAAGCTGATCTCTGTCTCCACACAAGTGATGTGTAGCTCCGGAGTCCATAATCCATTCTGTAACATCAAATCCACTACAACTAGTAAGTGCATAGGTAATACCTGAGGTACTGAAAGATGCCAAAGCAGCAACATCTGAGTGATCTATCGAGGTAGATGAAGAAGCAGTGGGACTGAAAAGATGCATCATGTCCCTTAATCGTGCTACAAGATCATCAAACCTATGATCCCAAGAGGGGGAGACTCAACCGGCTCAGCTACTCGGGTGGATGCAGGAAAACTATGCTTGGAGTAGCCTGTATCCTCTGTATGCCCAGGACGATGAGAGTAAGTGCATGACTGAAGAATATGACCTCCTCAGGCTCCTCTACCACGAGATCCACATCCACGAAACTGAGGGGAGCTTCCTCTACCTCGAGAGACTGCCATCACCGAAGAAGTTTGACTAGATGCAGTAGATGGGATAGTGATCCTGTTTAGTCGGCAAAAAGCTTCCTCCATGGGAGGAATAGTAGCATCCGTCAAAATCTGTGAACGAGCTGCAAGGAATACACCAACCATGTGGCATTTCTATATATCTTCTACTACTCGGGAGTAGACGTGAGGGGCATGGAGCTGTGGAGCTTCTCAAACATCCCACTTAAGAATGTAGATAAAGAATGAAGGGGCCACCCGTTCTGTTTGATGGTGAAGATATCGTGCTGAAGTTGCAGAAACTTTGTCTCATTCCGCGCCTGAGAATAAGTGGTTGCAATGATATCCCACATCGCCTTGGCGATAGGCTGATGTAATACATCATTGGTGATCTCTATCTTTAGTGTACCAGAAAGCCAAACCTTGGCATATACATCATCTGCCTACCACGAGACATTGACCCTAGTTTTCTTAACCGGCTTTTCCTCGACAAGAATATGTTTCCTACTTGTAGACTTCATAAAGCTCATGAACTGCATGGCCCAGAGCTCGTAGTTCATCCTGTACATCTTGTGCTGGACCTCTCAAAGTGCTTGTGGCGGGGATATTGACCTTGCTCTCTGACATATTGCCGGATGAAGAAAGCTAGGGTTTTGTAGACAAATAGACAA
Organism: Ottelia alismoides; assembly: GCA_037367405.1. Taxonomy (NCBI): domain Eukaryota; kingdom Viridiplantae; phylum Streptophyta; class Magnoliopsida; order Alismatales; family Hydrocharitaceae; genus Ottelia; species Ottelia alismoides. The sequence goes on from JAZKJV010003519.1 coordinate 1,033,576, forward strand.
GTGTCTACACATATATATGAGGATTTGATTGCGTGTGTAGACTTATGCAATCAAATCCATCAACACTAGGGGACCTCGATACCAGCACAAAGGGCCTTAGAGAGATCCGTCGACGAGGGCAAGGATCGGTGGTAGTGGCCATGCCCAAGAAGGAGAGAGGCCGGCAACGGGAGGACGACAGTGCCTAGATGAGGGGGCGGCGACGCCCGGATGAGGGGCCGCCGGCGGTTGCCCGGGAGAGAAAGAGGGTGGCTACGACGACGTCTGGATGAGGGGCCGACGACGGCTGCCCGGGAGAGGGAGGGTGGCGGCGTCGCTTGGAAGAGAGGGGGACGTGTGTGGCTAGGGTTAGGGTACGAGAGCTCCGACCAAGGTTCAGGAAAGCAGTATGCGTATGCGTTCGGACATGCCACCGAATACTGAATAAGTGGTATGCTGGGGCATATGTGGGGTATATGTAACATCCGGATTCCGCACAAACCCGAACTCGACCCGAATAAGGTATGAATAACCCAATAAAGTTATCTGACAATATTAGATAACCTAAAACGATCAATTAATCGTAAATCAAAAGTTGTTCGGGCGAAATCGACCGAAAATCGGTCGCTTCGTAACGCGCGCCGTGAAAAAGCCGCGACGCAAATTCGGAAACCGCAAAACGAACCGAGACCATCATTAGATCCGGTTCGATGACACGAGACCAACGGAATCGACCGTTCGTCAATCAGAGGTCGTTTGGTATTGTTAAATCACAAAATTTAATCTTAAACAAAAATCGTATCCGAAAATTTCGGGTATTCCAAACCCGACCGAAAGTATATGGATATTATACTCATTTTGATCGTCATTTTGAGACGATTAAATCGAGATATTTCACGTCGTAATCCGACGCGTGAGGCACTAATACAGAGGACTTTGGATTATTCAAATAAGTGAGGGTAAATAAAAAAATTCTGACTGTGCACAGGTTTCACATTCCAGCCGTGAGTGTATTATATTTTTTTTCTCTTTTATTCTTATAACACTTGCCATAATAGTGCTCTCCACTTGTCCATTTCCAAGGACTTTCTCCTTGGTTATATAAACCCATCTCCATCTTCGTTTTTTCCCCCCAACTCCTCCGAACATTTCCCTCTTCTCTTTATCTCCCCCAAATTCCAGCAAAGAAGATTTTCTTCCATGTGAAGAGGCTGCCTGCAGCATAGGATAGGCTGCTCCAACCACAACCCCTGTTCTCCATCTTCAAATTGGAGCTCTAAGTTAAAGGTACCATCCCTTTTTCCCTCCATCTTTGTTGTCCAGCAATTCCTTCATGGATTACGTAAATTCTTCTAAGCAGTAAGAGGCTGTAGCTCCTTCTCTTCCATGAAACCAAGCCCTAGAGACTATTTCCAGCAAGAGTCTGAAGGTGTTGAAGCTGTTGCATGTCCTTCCAATTGCACTCTAATCTCTAAATTAGAGAGAGAAAAAGGTATAATCATTCTCCTTTTATATAGCAGCCTTTCTCTTCTAGATTCTCCACTCCTCCAGCCACAAGGGAACAAAAAATTCCACTGTTGATTTGCTGGATTTGCAGCTCTCCAAATAGGGTTGATTGCATGCTTTAAATCCAATCCATCTTCTTCAATTCTAAGGTCATCTAAGGTACAATCTTAATACTCCTCTTTGCTGCCATGCATGTATGATTAAACTTTTCTTCTTGTTGCCCTTTGTGGATTATCACAGTCCATCTCCGAACAGATTCTCCTCCTTGCAGTTGTGGTTTGCTAGAGAATTTTGTTCAGTCTGATTGTAGTGTTGATCTGATCTGGTTGGATTGTTAGGAAGGTTTGGGACTGTGAGAGTCAGTACTAAAGAAATATTTCCCATCCTACTAATTGGCACATCATGCATCCAGATCTCATTAATATCACTATAATGAAATAAGTAGATCAGATATAAATAAGGAAGAATAGTCATATCTAATTTAATTATCCTAAAAACTAAATTCTCAACCGTATGGTTGTGTGGTAGACAGGATGGGTATATGTTATCATCCTGGTTATATCTTTCTGATTAGTCTTATTTTTAGCTAATGCACCTACCTACAAGTACAAAGAAATTATAAATCATGAAAAGTGGTAAGTTTGGGTCGAATCATTGTAATAGACTAATCATATATTCTGTGAATGCTAGCTTATGTAGTTTTCATGATCAAGTGAAACCTTGTAGTAAAAAAAACAGTGAGGATTATAAAGATAAATTTCTGAAAATTATGAAGAAGACTTTGCCAACTAGTTATATTTTCAACATTTGAGTGTATTTCTTTGATGAGATTGATATAAAGAATACAGAGGTTAGTTTATTACTTGCGCATGATATTATGGTTGGTGTTGGATACACAAGAAACTATGGGAGTGTTTGAACTTTTGAACCATGTTGACCTGAGATATGCTTAAAGCTTGATATGGAGAATGAATATATAGAAGTTAATATCAAATTAATTCTCTATACCTGTAGCATTATACCTCCAAATAAAATTTCAAAATATGTCATTGTTTGACTTAGAAAGCATGGGAAAAACCTTATGTTTAGTATAGGGATTGTCCAAAAGAAATTAAAATTAACACCTTCCATGCTTTATCTCTTGAAATCCAGTACTAAAGATTTTCAAAACAATTCTTATCAGGTGTTTGGCTTGAAGTAAAAGAAACCAAAAGTTGAATAAAATGGAAGTTAAACTTCCTTTGAGGCACATGTTATATGTGTGGTATGATTAGGAATCTACCTCTGTTCTAGGTATGGACATGACAAAATGGACGAGGGAGCACATATATTGCCTACTTTCCTAAACAGAAGATTATTCAATTTCTTGCTTCGATGATTGAAAGCATTATCTACATTATCAAGTTATGATTTTGCCTACTTGTTTGGCCATTGACACCTGATGGGGGTTTATTTTTGATGAATCATATATGTGCCGATCATGGTGATCTTTACCATGATCGTGCGAGGGCGCGGTGACCCTCAACTGGGCGGAGGAAAGGAAGCCCAGTTTGGGCAGCGGCCGTCAAGTGCGCGGGTCTAGGATCCCAGTCTTTTACACGGTTTTTTACGCGAGCTCGCAGTGTTTTTACGCCTCTCTGGGATCTCGACTTTAGACCATTCCGCTGACCCTGTTTTAGGATACCCAGGCGGGGGATCCTTGGTTTTCAATTTTACGTACGAGCTCGGTTGAACGTTACCGGTCGGGCTGTTTTTCTAGAGTGACTTTTCCGGGAAGTCCCTCTCACCCGTCTCAGTGGCGTAGTTGGGGAGTAGACCTATCCCTCTATTGGACCGTCCTTTTAACTAGAGGGCGAGACGGAAGAGCCAATTGTAGGCTTCTTCACCACTTGAGTTTTCTTTCGCCAACAGACTTGGCGATTCTACATCCAAATCATTCGTATCTACATCTATATCTACATCATTGAGAGTACATCAGAGAGAGTTACAGTGAAGGTTTGGAGGGAATCACAATTAAAATTGAGTTGATTAGAAGTGACTTTAATCTGATTCGAAAATCCTATAAGTTAGTGGACGTGTTGGGAACTTAGTTAGGATGCATTATACAACACCGCATGCCTACGGAGGCATCCCAACCCTAAGGTACTTTTAAATACCTTAGAGTCATAGTGTGAGGTTACACACAGACCAAGACCACAGACTATCCACTAACTTAGAAGGAGTAAGCATAATTAAGGATCAAATTCATCATCATCATATCAGTCCATTATCGAAAACCATGACATGATCTCAATTACAAGAAAGTAGCCATCAAGTTCCACAACATGATCTTCAAGACCCACATCATGATCTTAAAATACAGGAAATCATTATATGTTAGGGTTGTCATCTAAACTTTATATATATATATATATGGGATGAATGGGAAAAATGGGAGGACAAATGAACTTAATACCAAACAGTTGAAAACCTTTTTTTTGCAAGTAGATGTAAATTATACTTGTTCCACCTTTCTACTTGCTCTCTTTTGCACATTAAATTACTTGTTATTTATTTTAACTACGGGTTTGTATTCACGTTTGTGACTCCTCTTCTTCCTTGTACGCATGGCAGGAAAGGAGTCTTCTGTTTAGTAGCTATACATGGTTCCAGGAGACAAGGTCTATACAAGACGGTATGTTATTCTTTTTGTCTCAGTTTTTGTTCGGTTGTTAATGTTATATGCTTCTTTTCTCTTCAGTCAGATTTTGGGATATACTGTATGTACTTTCAGACATTGTACACGTTGTAAAATCATATGAAAGTTAATGAAATAGGATTTTGGTGCCAATTTTCTCTATTAGCTTGTGGTTGTGAATGTGAATGTCGAATGTCACTTGCAAATATATTTATTGCGAAAAATTTCCCCATAAATTTATACTTTTAATGCGATGTCATAAATAAAATATTGCGAATTTTGTCGTAAACGGGTACCCGGATCCTGAGGGGTTCACATTTTTGGTATCAGAGCCGTGGTACCCCGATACGCACATTCGCAACATTACAATTCCGATCGCATTAAGTTCTCGGATAACGACAGTCTTCCGATTTGTCGTGAGTCTGAGTCTGAGAAGGGAAATTGACATTCTAATTCAATCACCACAGATGTCACCATTTTCATTAATTTTCATACTATATCCCAAGAAGAGAAAAAGCATTTATGATAAGTATCTGTATATGGCACAGATTCCGCTCGACCATCTGGGTCGCAGCGAGCAGATGGACTAACTGTAGGACCAGACCGGAGCACAGACACTACTACTCCACCTACCGTCCATCTCACGACGGCACACGCCAGGACCAACGACACATATTTTCCTTGCTTCGAAGCTACTTGCTTCTTTAGATAGAGTTGCAGAGACTCTCTCTTCCCCATATCACATCCGAGGGCCAGGTGGGCAGTTGTTCATTATTTCACTGATAGTCAGATACTTGCCCGTACTAATTGGCGGTCACGAGATGATCGATTGTCCACTTCTGTAGCTTGATGAGTTTGATTTGATTTTGGGCATGGATTGGTTATCCGCTCATCATGCACTTGTTGATTGCTATAGGAAGACAATTGTCTTCAGGATTCCAGATCTACCCGAGTTTGCTTTTGAGGGTACTATACATGACTCTACCATGAAGTACACTTCAGTGTTGCGAGCCCAGCGACTTGTTGATCAAGGTGGTGATTCATACCCTGCATTTGTTCGGAAGGTATCTGACCAGGAGCCGATGACACATGACATCCGAGTAGTCTCAGAATACCCTGATGTGTTTCCTGATGAGCTACCAGGATTACCTCCTGAGAGAGAGATCGAATTCGAGATCACATTGCTGCCAGATACACAGTCGATCTCTATGGCACCATATCGTATGGCACCAGCTGAGTTGAGGGATCTGAAGGTGCAGTTGCAGGAGTTGCTTGACTTGGGATTCGTGAGGCCGAGCACTTCACCTTGGGGTGCTCCGGTTCTATTTGTCAAGAAGAAGGATGGATCCATGAGACTGTGCATCGATTACCGGCAACTGAACAAGAGAACGGTGAAGAACCGTTATCCCTTGCCACGCATTGATGATTTGCTCGACCAGCTCCAGGGATCTTCGGTTTTCTCGAAGATCGACCTTCGCTCAGGCTACCATCAGCTGAGGATTCGCGAGTCGGATATTCTGAAGACAGCCTTCAGGACTCGCTATGGACACTACGAGTTTGTGGTGATGCCGTTTGGGCTCACCAATGCACCTGCGGCTTTCATGGATATGATGAACCGTATCTTCCGTCCATACTTGGACAAGTTTGTAGTGGACCTAGTGGTGTTCATCGATGATGTGCTCATCTACTCACGGAATAAATGGGATCATGCGAATGATCTACGGACTGTCTTGGATACATTGCGAGAGCACAAGCTATATGCCAAGTTGAGCAAGTGTGAGTTCTGGTTATCCCAGGTCTCATTTCTAGGGCATGTCATTTCTGGAGCAGGCATTGCAGTTGATCCTGCGAAGATAGATGCAGTCATGTCTTGGGAGCAGCCCAAGACTGTCACGCAGATTCGGAGCTTCCTTGGGCTAGCAGGTTATTACAGACGCTTCGTCAGTAGATTTTCACGTATTGTTCGCCCTCTTACACGGTTGACGCAGAAGGGAGTTCCATTCATTTGGGACGATTCATGTGAGCAGGCCTTCCAGACACTGAAGGAGAAGTTGACTACAACACCCATTCTTGCTCTTCCTTCAGGCACTCAGGACTATGCAGTTTATACAGATGCATCTGGGGAAGGTCTAGGAGCAGTGTTGATGCAGAGAGGACAGGTGATTGCTTACGCATCACGGCAGTTGAGACCGCACGAGCGGAACTACCCCACACATGACTTAGAGTTGGCGGCAGTTGTCTTCGCCTTGAAGATCTGGCGCCACTATCTATATGGGGTGAACTTCGAGATTTTCACAGATCACAAGAGCCTAAAGTACATCTTTGATCAGAAGGAGTTGAACATGAGACAACGCAGATGGCTCGAGCTGCTGAAGGATTATGATTGCACGATCTCTTACCATCCCAGTAAGGGAAACGTGGTGGCTGATGCACTTAGCAGGAGAGCGCATGCTGATGGTACGACGAACTGGCTATACACGTGGGATACGCTTGCAGCTTTGACCGATTGGCATCCTCAGGAGAGCGCATCCATTTCTACCGCCGTGCCTCCACGATACAGCAGTCTTTGGGATCGTATTGTAGATGGACAGAAGACAGATCCTTGGATCCGAGATAGATACATGCGCGCCGTCAAGGACGAATTTGACGACTTTGTTGTGATGGAGTCTATTTTATGGAAGGCAGGACGGGTTGTTGTACCCAATGATGAGCAGCTTCGTAGAGACATTCTCGATGAGGCACACAGTTCACGGTTATCTATCCATCCAGGCAGTACAAAGATGTACCGTGATCTGCGTCGACATTTCTGGTGGGATGGAATGAAGCGCGATGTGGCGCTACATGTTAGCAGATGCATGACCTGTCAGATGGTCAAGGCCGAGCACAGGAAACCGCCAGGATTACTGCAGTCTCTCCCCATTCCCGAGTGGAAGTGGGAGGGCATTTCTATGGATTTCGTCACAGGTCTGCCAAAGACACCAGGTGGCCATGATTCTATATGGGTCGTTGTTGATAGGTTGACCAAGTCAGCCCATTTTATACCTGTCAACACGACTTACACTCCATCCAGATTGGCAAAGCTCTATGTGCAGAATATTATCAGGCTACATGGTATACCACGAGAGGTGGTGTCTGACAGGGATTCGAGATTTACATCTCACTATTGGCATCAGTTCATGTCAGCACTACAGACAGAGCTGAAGATGAGTTCTGCTTATCATCCGCAGACAGACGGGCAGAGTGAGCACACCATTCAGACGCTTGAAGATCTACTTCACGCTTGCACTTGGGAATGGAAAGGGTCCCGGAAGGACCATTTACCCTTGGTGGAATTCACGTACAACAACAGCTATCACTCCAGTATTGGCATGGCACCATTCGAAGCCCTATACGGGTGGAGATGCCTCACACCTCTCAGTTGGCGTGAGGTAGGTGATCATGCTTTATATTCTGTAGATCTCTTGGAGGAAACTGCGAGAGCTGTTGATCTTGTGAGACGGAGGCTTCTGACGGCACAGAGCCGCCAGAAGAGTTATGCAGATCGTCGGAGGAGAGACATAGAATTTCAGGTAATCTAATTATTTCCTCTTCAATTATTCAATTATAACTCATATATAATCAACTTAATCACATAATAATGACATTCCTGTAAATTACAGATGGGAGATTGGATATTTCTACGTGTATCTCCCATGAAGGGAGTACAGAGATTCAGTGTTCGTAGCAAACAGGCGCCGCGATATATTGGACCTTTTGAAATTCTGGCTAGAGTAGGGAAGGTGGCCTATCGAGTAGCCCTTCCTCCACATCTTTCTGGTATCCACGACATCTTCCATGTAACCACCTTGAGGAAGTATGTGCACGATTCTCGGCACATCATCAGTTATGAGAATCTAGAAGTGGAGCCAGATCTGACTTACGAGGAAAAGCCAGTCCAGATACTTGATCGTGTTGTGAAGAAGCTTCGCAGCAAAGAGATTTCATTGGTCAAGGTTTTGTGGCACCATCACAGAGTCGAAGAGGCTACGTGGGAGACCGAAGCCGACATGCGGGCACGATACTCGCAGCTTTTCTGAGGTAAAAATCAAAACAAGCTATTGTAATTAGATATATGTTCAAATATATGGCTTGTTTTTCTCTTTGAGGATTTTATGGGTTCAAAACCCTTTGAGGTTTTTATGGACATATGAAATCCAAACAAGACACCTAATAGCCTTAATTCGAGTCTCGAGGACGAGACTCCCTTTGAGGTTTTTATAATTGTAACATCCGGATTCCGCACAAACCCGAACTCGACCCGAATAAGGTATGAATAACCCAATAAAGTTATCTGACAATATTAGATAACCTAAAACGATCAATTAATCGTAAATCAAAAGTCGTTCGGGCGAAATCGACCGAAAATCGGTCGCTTCGTAACGCGCGCCGTGAAAAAGCCGCGACGCAAATTCGGAAACCGCAAAACGAACCGAGACCATCATTAGATCCGGTTCGATGACACGAGACCAACGGAATCGACCGTTCGTCAATCGGAGGTCGTTTGGTATTGTTAAATCACAAAATTTAATCTTAAACAAAAATCGTATCCGAAAATTTCGGGTATTCCAAACCCGACCGAAAGTATATGGATATTATACTCATTTTGATCGTCATTTTGAGACGATTAAATCGAGATATTTCACGTCGTAATCCGACGCGTGAGGCACTAATACAGAGGACTTTGGATTATTCAAATAAGTGAGGGTAAATAAAAAAATTCTGACTGTGCACAGGTTTCACATTCCAGCCGTGTGTATTATATTTTTTTTCTCTTTTATTCTTATAACACTTGCCATAATAGTGCTCTCCACTTGTCCATTTCCAAGGACTTTCTCCTTGGTTATATAAACCCATCTCCATCTTCGTTTTTTCCCCCCAACTCCTCCGAACATTTCCCTCTTCTCTTTATCTCCCCCAAATTCCAGCAAAGAAGATTTTCTTCCATGTGAAGAGGCTGCCTGCAGCATAGGATAGGCTGCTCCAACCACAACCCCTGTTCTCCATCTTCAAATTGGAGCTCTAAGTTAAAGGTACCATCCCTTTTTCCCTCCATCTTTGTTGTCCAGCAATTCCTTCATGGATTACGTAAATTCTTCTAAGCAGTAAGAGGCTGCAGCTCCTTCTCTTCCATGAAACCAAGCCCTAGAGACTATTTCCAGCAAGAGTCTGAAGGTGTTGAAGCTGTTGCATGTCCTTCCAATTGCACTCTAATCTCTAAATTAGAGAGAGCAAAAGGTATAATCATTCTCCTTTTATATAGCAGCCTTTCTCTTCTAGATTCTCCACTCCTCCAGCCACAAGGGAACAAAAAATTCCACTGTTGATTTGCTGGATCTGCAGCTCTCCAAATAGGGTTGATTGCATGCTTTAAATCCAATCCATCTTCTTCAATTCTAAGGTCATCTAAGGTACAATCCTAATACTCCTCTTTGCTGCCATGCATGTATGATTAAACTTTTCTTCTTGTTGCCCTTTGTGGATTATCACAGTCCATCTCCGAACAGTTTCTCCTCCTTGCAGTTGTGGTTTGCTAGAGAATTTTGTTCAGTCTGATTGTAGTGTTGATCTGATCTGGTTGGATTGTTAAGAAGGTTAGGGACTGTGAGAGTCAGTACTAAAGAAATATTGCCCATCCTACTAATTGGCACATCATGCATCCAGATCTCATTAATATCACTATAATGAAATAAGTAGATCAGATATAAATAAGGAGGAATAGTCATATCTAATGTAATTATCCTAAAAACTAAATTCTCAACCGTATGGTTGTCTGGTAGACAGGATGGGTATATGTTATCATCCTGGTTATATCTTTCTGATTAGTCTTATTTTTAGCTAATGCACCTACCTACAAGTACAAAGAAATTATAAATCATGAAAAGTGGTAAGTTTGGGTCGAATCATTGTAATAGACTAATCATATATTCTGTGAATGCTAACTTATGTAGTTTTCATGATCAAGTGAAACCTTGTAGTAAAAAAAAAAAACAGTGAGGATTATAAAGATAAATTTCTGAAAATTATGAAGAAGACTTTGCCAACTAGTTATATTTCCAACATTTGAGTGTCTTTCTTTGATGAGATTGATATAAAGAATACAGAGGTTAGTTTATTACTTGCGCATGATATTGTGGTTGGTGTTGGATACACAAGAAACTATGGGAGTGTTTGAACTTTTGAACCATGTTGACCTGAGATATGCTTAAAGCTTGATATGGAGAATGAATATATAGAAGTTAATATCAAATTAATTCTCTATACCTGTAGCATTATACCTCCAAATAAAATTTCAAAATATGTCATTGTTTGACTTAGAAAGCATGGGAAAAACCTTATGTTTAGTATAGGGATTGTCCAAAAGAAATTAAAATTAACACCTTCTATGCTTTATCTCTTGAAATCCGGTAGTAAAGATTTTCAAAACAATTCTTATCAGTTGTTTGGCTTGAAGTAAAAGAAACCAAAAGTTGAATAAAATGGAAGTTAAACTTCCTTTGAGGCACATGTTATATGTGTGGTATGATTAGGAATCTACCTCTGTTCTAGGTATGGACATGACAAAATGGACGAGGGAGCACATATATTGCCTACTTTCCTAAACAGAAGATTATTCAATTTCTTGCTTCGATGATTGAAAGCATTATCTACATTATCAAGTTATGATTTTGCCTACTTGTTTGGCCATTGACACCTGATGGGGGTTTATTTTTGATGAATCATATATGTGCCGATCATGGTGATCTTTACCATGATCGTGCGAGGGCGCGGTGACCCTCAACTGGGCGGAGGAAAGGAAGCCCAGTTTGGGCAGCGGCCGCCAAGTGCGCGGGTCTAGGATCCCAGTCTTTTACACGGTTTTTTACGCGAGCTCGCAGTGTTTTTACGCCTCTCTGGGATCCCGACTTTAGACCATTCCGCTGACCCTGTTTTAGGATACCCAGGCGGGGGATCCTTGGTTTTCAATTTTACGTACGAGCTCGGTTGAACGTTACCGGTCGGGCTGTTTTTCTAGAGTGACTTTTCCGGGAAGTCCCTCTCACCCGTCTCAGTGGCGTAGTTGGGGAGTAGACCTATCCCTCTATTGGACCGTCCTTCCAACTAGAGGGCGAGACGGAAGAACCAATTGTAGGCTTCTTCACCGCTTGAGTTTTCTTTCGCCAACAGACTTGGCGATTCTACATCCAGATCATTCGTATCTACATCTATATCTACATCATTGAGAGTACATCAGAGAGAGTTACAGTGAAGGTTTGGAGGGAATCACAATTAAAATTGAGTTGATTAGAAGTGACTTTAATCTGATTCGAAAATCCTATAAGTTAGTGGACGTGTTGGGAACTTAGTTAGGATGCATTATACAACACCGCATGCCTACGGAGGCACCCCAACCCTAAGGTACTTTTAAATACCTTAGAGTCATAGTGTGAGGTTACACACAGACCAAGACCACAGACTATCCACTAACTTAGAAGGAGTAAACATAATTAAGGATCAAATTCATCATCATCATATCAGTCCATTATCGAAAACCATGACATGATCTCAATTACAAGAAAGTAGCCATCAAGTTCCGCAACATGATCTCCAAGACCCAAATCATGATCTTAAAATACAGGAAATCATTATATGTTAGGGTTGTCATCTAAACTTTATATATATATATATATATATATGGGATGAATGGGAAAAAGGGGAGGACAAATGAACTTAATACCAAACAGTTGAAAACCTTTTTTTTGCAAGTAGATGTAAATTATACTTGTTCCACCTTTCTACTTGCTCTCTTTTGCACATTAAATTACTTGTTATTTATTTTAACTACGGGTTTGTATTCACGTTTGTGACTCCTCTTCTTCCTTGCACGCATGGCAGGAAAGGAGTCTTCTGTTTAGTAGCTATACATGGTTCCAGGAGACAAGGTCTATACCAGACGGTATGTTATTCTTTTTGTCTCAGTTTTTGTTCGGTTGTTAATGTTATATGCTTCTTTTCTCTTCAGTCAGATTTTGGTATATACTGTATGTACTTTCAGACATTGTACACGTTGTAAAATCATATGAAAGTTAATGAAATAGGATTTTGGTGCCAATTTTCTCTATTAGCTTGTGGTTGTGAATGTGAATGTCGAATGTCACTTGCAAATATATTTATTGCGAAAAATTTCCCCATAAATTTATACTTTTAATGCGATGTCATAAATAAAATATTGCGAATTTTGTCGTAAACCGGTACCCGGATCTTGAGGGGTTCACAGTATATGCGGTTCTATGCAGTTTTCTAATTTTTAATTTAAAAATAAATCAATATCTATGAATAACATTACGATTGAATTTATGTATCTAAGTGGAGTTAGAGAAGATATAAGAAAAACGGTTCATGTTAGATGGTTGAGATCAAGGTTCAGGAAAGCGGTATGCATATGCGTTCAGACGGGTCACTGAATAGCGATTAAGCGGTATGCAGGGGCATATGCAGGGTACATGCGGTTTTACACGGTTTCCTAATTTTTTATTTAAAAATAAACAAATATATACAAAATTAACTACAATTAAACTAAATTTATGTATAATTGTGGTCCAACACAAGATCTAAGAAAGATGACTTTCATATAGAGGTCAAAATAATCTTTATCAATCAAATATCAATACTTCAATAGAAAAATTAGCACACATCAAGGTAGACCAATGAAAGTATATAATAAAAAAACTCTGATGATTCGAGAGTCGGGAGGTGGAAGCCCTAATCGACGAATTGGGATTCTTGATGTGGAAGCCCTAATAAAGGTTTCGGGTTTCTCAATGATTCGGGGTGTCAGGTGCCTTTTTCCGAAGATCCAGATCCGATAACCCAATTAAGCTTTGAAAACATGAAGCGAGCGTACGGTCCACATATGCGGCAGCACAACTCGCATATGCGGACTGCATAGACGCAAAGGGCGCTTAATGAGGGGCTTCATGTATGCGGCGCACTAGGGTATCCGCTCAGGCATATACGGTCGCATATGCGGCCGCTCAAACCGATTTCGTGAACACTAGTTGAGTATATGTTTTATTTGTCTATCATTTAATCCCAAAAAATATTTAGCCATAAAAACTTCACATATTAGATGATTCATAATAAAAAAACTTTATTACACATACATCACTACATGAGCAATACCTCAATCAGAATATATTAAAATATTTGATGATACATTGCATATACTCATGAAAACAATACATGAGATAAACATAAAACATTGCATATACATATTGGTATAATGCATTGCAATTGTGTACAAATGCATGTCATATTCTTACAATTGAATGGAGGAGACATATCTATGGAATTAAGCACCTAATAAGAGAATTGGAAAGTTGGAGATGCTAGAGCAGTACCGGGGCATATGCAGGCCGCATATGCGGGTAGGGTGCATATTGCACCGATTCATGAAATCGGTTCGACTTGCATGCCACACATGCATATGCGGCCGATTTCATGAACACTGGCTCTGGCCTAGGATCGCCACTTTGATACCTTGTTGGGAAAAGAATGAAAAGTTGTTTATTCCATGAACCCTAAGCTCTCTTATATAGGGGAGACCTATGGGTAAATTACATAAGATATGGGTAAATTACATAAGATAGACATACGATGGTTTGGTCATTTGCAAAAAAGGTCAGCTGATGCACCAGTTAGGAGATGCGAGTGTTGGGATGTTGAGCCAGCTAAGAGCGGGCAAGGACGGCTCAAGAAGTGTTGGAAAGAGACTATACGAAGGGATCTTAGTTTTTTATATATAAGCCCGAGATTGACTCAAGATAGATCTGAATGGAGGCGAAAAATCCATGTAGCCGACCCTACTTAATTGTGGGAAAAGGCTTTGTTGTTGTATGGGTAAATTACTTAAGATAGTCATAAAAAAAGAAAATAGAAAAACATTATAGAAACACAAATATATCTCTACACGTACTAAGGCAATATCTGTATATTACATCTCTCCTTTATCTTAAAACAAAGTATTTTTGTTGGGAGAAAAACGTAGATTGATTATTCGGAAAACCCTAGGCTCTCTTATATAGGGAGAGACCTTAAGGGTAAATTACACAGTGGTCCATAAACGACAAAGAAATAACGAAGAGGTACATAACAAGATAATAATAATAATAACAACTATCTCTACACTCCCCCTCAAGGTGGAGCATAGATGTCTATCATGCTCAGCTTGGATGAACATCTTTGGAAAGGTCCTCTGAGCAATGGGTTGGTGAATACATCTGCAGTCTGATCTCCTGAGCTCACATGTATAGTAGATATCAATCCTCTGTGGATCAAGTCTCTAGTGTAATGGCAGTCAACTTCAATATGCTTGGTTCTTTCATGAAAAGCTGGATTGTTGGCAATGAATAAGACTGCCTGATTGTCAAACTGAAGCTTCATAGGTAGAGGCACAACTACATGTAGATCTTCTAGTACGGATCGAACCCACATCATTTCCGTGCTGGCTTGAGCCATGGCCCTATATTCGGATTCGGCACTGGACCTTGCCACAACGGTGTGTTTCTTGCTTTTCCAAGAAACCAGAGAGCCTCCAACAAAAACTGCGAACCCTGAGGTTGATTTTCGATCCTTAGGGCATCCTCCATAATCGGCGTCTGCACACGCTGAGATAGATAAATCTGTGCCCTTCTGAATAGCAACCCTGAACCTGGAGAAGACTTCAGATACCTCAGTATCATGTATATAGCATCCATGTGCACCTGTCTTGGCTGCTCCATAAATTAACTCACCCTGCTTACGGCAAATGCAATATCTAGACGAGTTATGGTGATGTAGAGGAGTTTTCCCACCATTTCTCTATATCTCCTCTTATCTACTTCATCAGTATCACCATCATACAACTTCATGCTAGGGTCCATGGGAATACTTGATGGTTTGCATCCATCCATGCCTGTCTCAATCAGGAAGTCTGTAATGTACTTCCGTTGGGTCATCACCAAGCCCTGTGCATTCCTTGCAAATTCCTACCCCAGAAAATATCTTAGGGTTCCAAGATCCTTTGTAACAAACTAACGGCTTAGGAATGCCTTCGCCCTTTCTATGCCCTGAACATCATCTCCTGTAACAAGAATATCATCCACATAGACCATAATAACAACCGTACCTACCGATGACTTCTGGACAAACAACGAGTGGTTTGCATTTGACCTCTTGAATCCCTGTTGCTCAATAAGGTTGGAAAGCTTCTGTAACCATGCTCTTGGACTCTGTTTTATGCCATATATTGCCTTGTGAAGTCTACAGACCATATGCTTCTCCCCCTCAGCAGTAAACCCAGGTGGCTGCTGCATGTAGACTTCCTCCTGTAGATCCCCGTACAGGAATGCATTCTTGACATCCAGTAAATCAAAATCTGTTGATACGTAAAACAAGTAATCATCCATTTTTCAAAGTCAAGTTGATATTTAAGTGGACTCCTCGCGTCATTTTATCTCTTTACTTTAATCACAAATCCCACTGAAAATTTATAATACCAACGTATTCCCTAAGGTCGTCTCAGTATCCAAATCATTGTAAAGGTGTATTAAGGTACTCCATCCACATTGATAACATACACATGCTGTTAAAAATCATTTGAGATATTCAATATCAACTATAGACCTACAAAGTATTTGAGGCAATTACATCATTTGGAATCCACCATGTAAATAAGCTCTCAATGTATTAACTGCCTATAAATTATCTCATGTTATATCTACAGAAGTTTCCTAATTTGTGCTCTGCGGCAGGAAGTCCAATCAATACTCAAATGTAAGGATATCTAGAATCTCATAGATATATGGGAAAATCTCAATTAGATATTTGACTATTGCTCCGACTGTATGTGGTAGTATACCCACAACATCCCATGTTGAACAAAACCAAAAGGTATAGAATCCTTCCCATGTTTCTACGTAATTTTCTGGAATTCATACGCATTCAAAGCAGGTCTATATGCAATTTATGTATGTTAGAGATCGAGTTGTAATTTAGTCCCTTACCATTTATACAATATAAAAATTGGCTTGGGCTTTGATCGCTTGCTTTTACGTTGTATTAAAATGGTTGCGTTGTTGTAAGGGCTAAAAGCGAACTATGCATAACCATACTTAAAATAGTCTTGGTCAAGAAAACGTGGTTAAATTTATTTATTTTTACCTGGGTAAGTTTAGGATCGAACTCGGGGACACAAACTATTCTACTTGTTTAATGTAGGTCAAAAATATCTCTTTTATCTACTCTAGCGTTACTAAGATCAAGGTGAATGCATGCATGATTTTTTTCTTTTTATATGCAAGGTATCACGAAATGCCATGCAAATATAAATGAGATAAAATGTAATAAAACACTAATAAATATACCCTAATTAAGTTTTCATAATTCACTTATTGGTTATTGAAATTTATTCTCAACAATTAAGGCATAAAAAAGATGCTCAATTTAATGATAAATCAATGTAACATCAAAAATTCTAATCCCTAAACATGATGAACAACTAATTCTAATTAAAAAAAGAATTAATAGATCCAAATCAGGCCATAATAAATATAATCAAGACATAGATGAAACAAGGATTGATTGTCTATTTTTATGCAATTTTTGGGCTAAAAATGAATTTATAGCGAATTAGTCAATATGAAATAATTAAGGATATACATTAATTCAGAACAATTAATTCACCAATTGATAGAGAATTATATTACGGATCCAACGAGACCAATCTACTAATATAACTAAAGCTGGATTTTTGCCCCCACTATTGCCACATGGATGGGGGCAAAACCCATATTTACTCTTATCTCCAGCTCTCTCCTACACCTTTACTCCGATATTACCTCGACGTTCCGATATTACCTCGACGTTTCCCCTGCCTCTTTCCACATGTCTTCATCGTCTTCCCTCCTTCTCTCTCCAGACACTCCTCCCCTCCTCTCCCATGATATCTATGCCCTTTTCCTCGTGATCTCTACATTTCCTCGAATTTTTTTCGTCGACCTCGAGAAGATCTCCATCCTCGGTTACAGAGTCGGCGATACGGTCTACAAGGTTTGCCACCTCTAGACCGAGTCGCTCTTTGCGCTCAAGGTCTCCCGTGTTCGTGTGTCGCTCCTCGAAGCCCGTATATTGTCCTACATCGACTCTCCTTACGTAGTCAAGTGCCACAACATCATCTCATATGGCGTCGAAAAGATGTGCCTATTGTGGAGTACATGGAAGTTAACTCGCTCAAAGATATTACCGCAAAAACGGATCACCTGGAGGGGCTGTCTTACCTGCATGGATCTGGTATCGCGCACTGCGTTATAAAACATGATAACATGTGTGTCAACTAGCGTGGCGAGGTGAAAATCATGAACTTCGGCTCGAGCTGCTACGTCACCGCCAATGAGGGGCTCGATGATGAGAACACATTTGTCGAGATATCTACTTACATGAGCTTGGAAGGATCGACTTCAAAGGATTCACCAGAATCCAAGACGAAGATGCTTTCGATAACGAGAATGCACGTCTTTACTCCGCCGATGTGTGAATACTGGGCATCATGGTGCTGGAATGCCATGCCGGGAGTTTCTCGTTTGCTCCATACGACGAAAAGAGGCTCGATTGTGCGATGCTGGCGTGCAATGTGTGCATGGAGGAGCTGACACATATAGTCAGAGACCGCTTCATCGGATCTGAGGAGCTTCGTTGCCAAGTGTTTGGAGAACGATTGGAGGAGGGGTCCGATGACGGAGTTGCTCTGCTACCAATTCATAGGGTGGTGGCGACGTCGCCAGGGACAAACCATGCTCCTCATTCATGAATTAAGAATCTCGTGATAAAAAATAGACAATTTTTTTACTAATTAGTCCCTTATTAGGAGATTTTGAGTAGAAAATAAATAGTTGTTGTGCTACATGAACATTTTTTTTATTTTTAGCCCAATTAGGATTTTTGCATGATCAAGGTTTGAAAAAATAAAGGCGGAATGAGGCGTTTTCCTTGGAATCGAGGTAAGGCGTAGCCTCAAGGCAGTTGAGATGTAAGTCTCAGTTTATAGAGAAAATATGCAGAAAACTATCATTATATATACAACAATGTAATTATATGTTTTTTGCCCAATATATAATACTTAACACTGTAACATATCATGAAACAATATAGAGAAGAACACCCGAAAAGAAGGTAGAACAACATCATATCCCTTTCTACACATTTTTCATCCAATCAAAGATAAACTCATTATTTATAAATGTTGTGAAAGAATTAAACACTACATATATATATCTTTGAAATATTGTTGAAATAAAGTATGATTAAATATACATCAAAGAAATTTATGTTATGTGTTTAACATATAATATATGGCCGCACGAGAAACCGTGAATCATATCCATTTCGAGTAAACCTTTGAAATATTGTTGTAATTAAAAGTACGATTAAATATACGTTGAAAAAATTTATGTTATATGTCAAATATAAAATATATGACAACATGATAAATCGTGAACCCTTTTGATTTCGTTTTGCTTGATATATTGCAAAGCTCATTAAGTTTACGAGTATTGTTGGATTTGATATTTATGAATTCATTTATTAAAAGAGAAATAGTAAGAGCTTGCGAAATAGTTGGACACAACTAATATTAAATATGAAGTTATGGGCACGAAAGAAGCATCAGATTTATGCATTTATCTCATCTAATCATTATCATAAAGAAGCAGATATTTATAAGCTTCTCAAACTAACAGTAAACCATTAAAATTATAAAAAATACCTCAAAAAAGCAAAAATGCATCGTAAAACTCCTTGACCGTCTTAAGGCGGAATGCCTTGAGGCTACGCCTCAGCCTCCTGAGGCGCACGCCTCACAGGACTGGACCAAGGCGTACGGCTCGAGGCTAAAAAGGACTGCCTCGCCTCGATGCGTACCACCTCGAGGATAGTTTTTTCTTACCATGTTGATGACCCGTAAAATTGTCCATTTATGCCAAACCCCTATAAAATACATCACGACCCTAATAATTTTACTTTATTTAACACATATGCCCCATCCCAAGGGTTGTGGTATACTAGTTAGTTAGATGGGTTTTTTATAGTTATGTCCCTCTTAGATTTTTCAACATGGATTTAAACAAACATTTAGATTTTGTTGGGACGTTCCCTACTTGTGACACGTCGCATCGCCCGAATGCCATAAAAAATTAGCAAGGGTTGCTACATCGCTGCCCGACTGTAGTTAAAAATTTGCAAGGATTCTCGCATGAGGAACACATGCGAATAAATAAGCTAGTTCCGCTGCATCACCGCTCGGATGCAGTCCAAAATTTGCAAGGGATTTGCATGATGGACTCATGCGAGTAAAGAAGTTAGTCCAAAAGAGGTTGCAAAGGAAGTCGCGGATAGGTAGTTGGAATATTGACACTTTGACTGGTAAATCGATGGAGATCGTAGATACGAGATCGTAGATACGATGGAAAGAAGATTCAGATACTATGTCTCCAAGATACAAAATGGGTCGGAGAGAAAGAAAGAGAGATCGAGAAGACATGCTTTAAACTTTGGTATTCATGTAAAGATAAGGTTAGAAACAATGTTGGAGTGATTATTCATTTGGATTGAAGGATTCTGTGGTTGACATGCAAAGATTCAGGGATTGGATTAAAATGCTAAAGTTGGTGCCTGAAGAAGAAATTTTGAATATCATCTCAGTTTATACACCGCAAATTAGTTTAGATGAAAGGATTAAACAAGTTTTTTCGGAGGATCTGGATAAGATTATGCAAGGAATCCCACAAAAGGAGATAATTTGCCTTGGTGGAGATCTTAATGGACATGTGAGAAATGATGCTTCAGGGTATGCTAGTGTTCATGGAGGCCATGACTTCGGGGATAGAAGTGAAAAGGAAAAAGTCATTCTGGATTTTGTAATGATTTATGATCTTTTCATAGCAAACACTCTCTTTAAGAAGAGAGAGGAGCATTTAATTACTGCAAAGACTGCAAAGTAATCCTGGGAGAGATTTTGACAACCCAACATTGCTTGTCCGTCATGGATGTGCAAATAAAAGGGCTAGTAAAGAAAAGGAGGGTTTCCAAGATCACTAGAACTAGATGGTGGAATCTTCAACTGAAGCAATCAAGCTTTGGGAAGAAGGTTTTAGAAGGTTTATCTTGGTAATTTAGCGGAAGTGAAACGAGACGTGGGAGGTGGTAGAATCTTGTATGTAATGGATAGCCAAAGAGATGCTAGGCGAGTCAAAAGAGGAGCTCCGGGCCAAAAGGAGGCTCGGTGATGGAGTGGAGGGGTGCAAGAGAAGCTGAATATTAAAAGAGCATGTTTTAAAGCTATGTCTAAAGATAGAACATAGGAAACTATTACAAACTACAAAATAGCAAAGAAAGAAGCAAAGAATGTTGTAAGCGAAGCTAAGTCAAAAGCTTATGAAGTTTTGTACAAAAATCTCGACTCTATGGAGGGCTAGAAGGACATATTCAGGTTGGTCAAAGCAAGATAAAGAAAGACCAAAGGCCTTTTCAAGTGAGATGCATTAAGGGTGAGGAAGGTCGCGTGCTTGTTACTCAGAACGATATAGACTAGATGTAAGTAGTATTTCCATAAGCTTTTCCATGAGGTAGGAAATAGGGAGACCACTTTGGGTGATCTAGCTAGTAGTGAAAGTTACTTGAATCATGCACACTATAGACAGATACAAAGAAAGGAAGTAGAGGAGGCTTGAAGGTTATGAGACCTAGGAAAGGTGTATGATCGGATGACATTCCTATCGAAGTATGGAGAGTTTTAGGTGGGCATGGTTTGACTTGACTTAGAAATTTATTCAATGTTATTTAGCAAAGCAAGAAAATGCCTGAAGATTGGAGGAGAAACATCGTCGTGCCTCTTTATAAGAACAAAGGGGGCATTCAAAAAAATTCAAATTACAGAGGTATCAAGCTGTTGAGTTACACTGAAAATTTGGGAACATGTGATTGAAAGAAGGTTGAAGCATGTTTTCAAAGTGAAACATGCCAGGTCACTCAACTGTTGAATCCATCCATTTGTTGAGGAGAACAATGGAGATTTGTAGAGTTAAAAGGAAGAACCTCCATATGAATTTTATTGATTTGGTGAAGGCATATGAGTCTGTCCCACGTGAGATATTGTGGAGAGTTTTTGAGAAGAAACAAGTACCTGTCTGATGCAAACACGATTCAGCGTCGACGTTGATAATAATTTTTTATGGTGGAAATTTTGGTAGAAGAAGAGAATGGTTGAGAAGAGAAATTGGAGGGATTGAGAGGAAGAAAACTCGCCGGGAATGCGAGAGGTTGAAGGAGAAGACCGCGGAGATCGCGTGGAGGGAGAAGGGAGAGAGAGAGGGGATAAAATGATACCAGATGATGCGGATCGGAATCGGCGTCGACGATAAAAATTATAATATATTTTTTTGGTGGATTTTGGTAGAAGAACGAGATGGGTTGAGAAGAGAAATACTCGTCGGTAACGAGGGGTTGGAGAAGGAGAACCGCGGAGATCGCGTGGAGGGAGAAGAGAGATAAGAGGGAGATGCGAGATAAAATCTCAAATTTTACTTCATAATGGACTGACTAAAAACAAGGACCTACCCTCTCTTTATATAGGAGAGAGGGTGTACCAAAATAGTAAAATTGACAACCACTTATCTAATTGGACTCTAACAAATCCTAATTGACCTCTAACTACCTTAATTAGACTCTAATTAATTAATTGACCCACAATTATAATTAAAATCTACGAAATCACGTTGAGATCACAGGCGATCTCAATTATTCAATTAGACCAATACGACCACTAAAAACGTAAATAAAATTGATAATTATTTAATTAAATAAATGTGGCCCCATAATTTGGGGTCACGCTGCATCAACTCTCCACCGCTTTAAAAAATTCGGCTCCTGACGAATTGCGTGATGTAGGTGGGTAGTTGGAGAAATCATCCTTGAATTGGGGCTTCAATTTCCTCCCATGGGATCATCTTCAGCATTACGTTTATAATTTTTTCCAATTGGAGGGTACCACTGTAATTTTCGTACCCCTTTGTCTTTCTTTCTTTCCCTACTGTTCTGGACCTTTCGGTAAATAGAGGGTTTGGGGAAAAACTTTTTGCAATTTTTCCCACTTGAATTCCAATCCCTTTTTTCCAGGGATGTGAGTCCCCTCAACCTCGGGTGATTTGTTAGGGCACCGGGTTTCTCTTGCGATATAGGCGCGCAGGGCCGGGGCCCTCGGAACCGCAAGGGCGGCACGGTGGCAGTGGTGCGGCCCGGGCGGAGCGGGCGCCGCGCTCGTGGGAGCACGCGAGGGTGGGAGGGCTGGATGTGCGTCAGGGGTTGGCGCGTGGTGGCGGAGCGGCGAGGGGAGTGCTGTGAGTTGGGCCTGGCGTCCGTGGGGTTGGAGGGGGGAGAACACTGCGGGGGGGTGGAGGAAGGAGGGGCGTGGAGGCGCGGCGGCGCTGGAAGGGGGTTGCGGTGGCGTGGAGGAAAACTTGGCGGGGAGGAGGGGTGCCGGGTGAGGTTGCTCGAGGGGAAGGGAAGGACCACGGGTAGGGGCTGAGCGGTGGGGAGATCTGGTGCGGGATGCGGGTGCGGGATTGGGGCGATGGCGGCGAGGTCTGGTGGGTTGAGGGCGCACGGGGTTGGGGTGGGGTTGACGCGGTTGTCTGGGAGGTCGTCGTAGGGGCACGGGGCAGTGGGAAGGTAAGGTGGTAGGCTGGGGGGGCCGCTGGGGGGTTCGGGGGGTAGCAGGCGGAGGAGGGGAGACCCGGGGAGAGAGGCGAGGGGCTGTGGCTGGAGGCGCCGCAGAGGGCCAGTCGCGCACGGGGAGGTGGGAGGATGCACCGGAGTGGCGGAAGGGACCGCGGCTGGGGCTGTGGCGGGCTGGACGGCTCGAGGAACTGCCGTGGGGGTTGGGACTGCCCTCGGGATCGCTGTAGGCGACGGGGACTGATCGGAAAACTCCTGCACAACCCTTGTTTCGTCGCTTTTCCCATCCACAACGATCTGGACAGCAACTATTTGGTCTTCTTCCGCGTCGTTTTCTTCGTCAAAATTCGTGTCAACGATGTCGGGGGTTGGAGGCTTCGATTGGGCGCACATAGCCTTGAGATTAGCCATTATCTCTCGAACTTTGGACTGGGCAATCTGGATCTCACGTCGTGCGTACATGTCCTGTTTGTAAAATTCTTCGGCTTGTCGTTTCCACTCCAACGAACGTTGGTGTCGACGCGAGCGTCTGGACGGATCGTCAGATCGTGAGGACGATCTGTAGGCCATGCTCTGATACCAATTGATGCAAACACGATTCGGCGTCGACGTTGATAATAATTTTTTATGGTGGAAATTTTGGTAGAAGAAGAGAATGGTTGAGAAGAGAAATTGGAGGGATTGAGAGGAAGAAAACTCGCCGGGAATGCGAGAGGTTGAAGGAGAAGACCGCGGAGATCGCGTGGAGGGAGAAGGGAGAGAGAGAGGGGATAAAATGAGATAACTCAAATTTTTTACTTCATAATGGACTGACTAAAAACAAGGACCTACCCTCTCTTTATATAGGAGAGAGGGTGTACCAAAATAGTAAAATTGACAACCACTTATCTAATTGGACTCTAACAAAACCTAATTGACCTCTAACTACCTTAATTAGACTCCAATTAATTAATTGACCAACAATTATAATTAAAATCTACGAAATCACGTTGAGATCACAGGCGATCTCAATTATTCAATTAGACCAATACGACCACTAAAAACGTAAATAAAATTGATAATTATTTAATTAAATAAATGTGGCCCCATAATTTGGGGTCACACTGCATCACTATCCTATACATTAATCTCATAAAGGATATGTATAATAGGGCTAACGATCCAATCTGGGAAGATTGACTATTTTGATATCAACATTTGTTTACATCAAGGTTCAACTTTGAGTCCATTTCTTTTTTACTTTAATTATGATGAGTTGACAAGTCACATTCAGGATGAAATACTGACGAGTCCGGAAAACCCTCTGTTAATTTATGGGAATTAATACGTGAATAAATGTAGATGTTTGTCGTTCGTTGTAGGTGGGTAATCAGAGTCAATAAAGAAGTAACGACTCAATTATTTTATCAAATTTTTAATTTGAGTGGTTTTATGTTTATTTAGCCTGGACAAGTCTCAGGGTCGAACTCGAGGAGTCAAAGAAACAACCTAGGTTAATGTCTGTCAAAGTTCGTGCACGGTTTTCGAGGCGGAATATTTTTGGTTTTTTTAATGCAGATTTTGAATACAATTGAAAATGTGACCAATTTTAAGGACTAGAAAATTAATATCAATAAAACAATGTCCAAAAATTATGAAACTTGGCCATGATGTGAATAATGATAAAACAAATGCACTGTAATTTTTTTTGGAATTTTATTATGTAATATGAATATTTAATGAATTAATGAATGCAGATGATGCGAATGTCACTAATTAATTATAATAAAAATTAAATATCTTTATTTTTAGGAAATAAAATTATCCAAGATATATCAATAAATGAAAAATCCTAGAAAATCCGAAACCCTAAAAATGTTGAGTTTAATACCTATTAAAAAATAATGACTGAAATGCACAAAATGATTTTTACAGGATAAAATATGCATGCAATTGCAATTATTTTTGGGCACAATGTAAAACACAATTAATTCTACTGTCGCCGAATTTTTGTTAATTTTTAGAGCTGTGGTTAAATAAATATGAATTTCTAAGCACAAACTTGACAAAATATGCAACTTTCCACAAGATTAATTGCTATAAATTAACCACAAAGTATAAAAATATCATAAATATGTCATAATGTAGAAAATTAGTTGAAGAACATAATGCAAATTTTTATATAATAAAATGATGCAAAAAAAGGTTCAAATAAGGTACCAAAGTCGGGGTTCTGTTTCCAATATTACAATAATTGAAATAAAGCAATAAATGCAGAGAAGGGACTCAAATGTAATTACCGACCCTCCAAGGGGGGTGACTGCAAAATGTCAAGCAAGCACGTAGTGCGTACGTGTCCCCTTGGTTGGATCCAGAGGAAATAGGGCGGACAGAAGGGGTAGTCCTTGCAATTAGCACCTACGACACGTGAGGGTCACTCGTTCTCCTTGGATTTACGCCCGGTGGTGCTAAGAGCGGTTCGGTGAGTCGCCGATGAAGAGTTCAGTGCAGATGGAGGAGGAGCCCGACTCCATGGGCGTCTGGAGGAGTTAGTCGAGATGATACGACGGTGGATCTTGGCGTTTAAGATCCGTGGCCGACACATGGTCGGTGGACGTTGGGGAAGCGGGAGGTCGAAAGGAAGACGTGAGTGCAGCTGGAGGAAGGTGAGCCCTCGACGGCAGTGGAGATCTAGAAGTCGATGGCGGTTGCTGGCTGGCGAAGATGCCTAACTTAGGCTCATGACAGTCTAAGTATAGAAGAAGGGCGACAATGAGGCGGTCGAGGACGCGAGAATTGAATGAGGAGAGTATATACAACGGGCATCAGGTCCCCCTATACTTAGGCTCTGGTCAACCTAAGTATGGAAGAAGGGTGGAAGTGAGGCGGACAAGGGTGAAGATGAATGGGAGAGTATATACAGCAGGCATCGGGTCCCCCCTATACTTAGGCTCTGGTTGGCCTAAGTATGGAAGAAGGGTGGGGATGGGGGCAGAAGTGGATAAAGAGAGTGGAATATACAGATGGCATTGGTCCCCCCTATACATAGGCCTTGGCCTAAGTAGAGCAAGAAGAAGTACAAGGGAACCGATGGGGTCGGGAGGGAGGGTGATGATGATTAAGGAGGTTTTCGACATATCTTTTTGTGAGCCTGTGGTGGGAGATCATAATGATAGGAAGAAGATGTAGCCGATGATTCCCAACCATTGTCGGACTTTTCCTTAGAAGAATAATACTGGATGGCGTATTGATGGGAAGAAGATGAAGCAAATGATTCCCAATCATCATCGGAGTTATCCTCAGAAGAATAGTATTGGAAGGTGGAGACACTCCACGTATTCTTGTTCTTGAGCTTGTTCTTAAGTTGTTTTCTCAAAATGTGCTTAGTCTTATGGTCAATTGACTCGAATGATGAATGTTCTGAAGCACCAGTCTCAATCTGGTCATAAGAGATTATTCCTGTATATCTAATGAGACCAGGAGAGTCGGCTCTCGAGGAATAGTAGTGAGGGGCAGGAGTCGTCCAACAGGGTCAATATTCGGCTGCTTGCTTAGAAAGGGCTTCAGAGCTACTGAACCGAGCTTACTCATAAAGATCTCCTTATCCGAACCTAACTAGGAATCATCAGAAGATTCCTTCTGGAATGTCGAAGGCGACTTTCATAGTTAGTTTACCAGATAACTAACTAGATGAAGGAGCAGCCGGAATGGGCACTTTGGTCCGCGTTGTTTGTGAAGGTGCAGGTCCTGAGGTGCTGACAATCAGGTCTTCAGATGAATAGCCATTGAAATATTCCTTCCTAGTCAGCGGACGTCCCGCGTATGTATTCTGAATTGACTTGACGTTGGTGTATTCCTGCGTCAGATTGATTTGATCAAGGTGGTTAGAGGAGGTCTTGTCCAACTCAAGGTTAGCCCATGCTTGTGTGTCCTCATCAGGAGCACCATAAAATTCCTGCATCATGTGCTCCTCCATAGGATTTGTCACGGTAGTGATTGAGGTCCAAGCTGTGGGAAATGGAAGGCTGAGATGAGTCTCTGATCCAATGGTCTACTCAACAGCCGTTATCTCAGTTTTAGCAGCGGGGTAAAGCTCTTCTACCGCTTGATGGTACGACTGTCGACGACTTTGTGGGTTGCTTTGGAATATTGTGTTTCCTTAAAAACTGGATGAGATCAAAGTGCTCCCAAATGCGGTAAAATTGATTTCCAGAGTGTCACACTCTATAGTTGCCTTAGCTAATGCTAAGTAAGATTTTCCGAGATTGATTGGAAACTGGGTGAATTCTCCTTGATGCTTAATATTGATGATCGTGAAGTCCACTTTGAGCGGAGCACATTGGAATGTTTACTGAAATTGTTCCTCTCGACCGTTTTATAGATCGATCAGTCAACTGAACGATCTCTCTTGATTTCCTGATTGGTCCGAGTTTGAGCTTGTCAAACACGGAGGTTGGGAGGATATTGATTGGTGAATCATCATCTATTCGAGAATGTTGTGTCTTTGATTACACAGTCAAATCTAGGCAACCACTTCACTTTGTGTCTCTTGGTCTTTCTCCTCATCACCAAGGAGGTGGCCATTGACAATATGTCTTTCAGTCATTGTTCTCTTCATTCCTGACTTTTTTGGTACTAATTTACTCGTTACAAAACTTTTAAGGTCGTGGAAGTGTTCAATAGCCTGAATCAAGGGAAGGTTAAAAAACAATCTTTTACCCAGTGCTTTCCTCATAGTAGGATCCAAATTCCTCAAATCATCTCCACTTTTGATTTTTATGGGTTTGTTTTCAATTTTTTGAGTATTTTTGATTTTGGTCTTTTTTATTGTGGTCCGTAGATGTGCCACAGCTGAGGAGGGGTTTAGATATGCCGAGTCAGAGTCATCCCTTAGGGAATAATATGTAGCGGTGTCGCTGTCAGAGTCATCCCTAGAGTGTACAGAGTTTGTGGGTTTATGAGTATTCTCTGGGTTTTCAACATCAGATTCAATAATTTCATCTTCCAATTTCATCCATGAGCTAGGAGGAAATTCTCTCAACATATCCCCTCTCTGTCTAAACTTTTCATCCTTAAGAAACTTTTCATGATCAATCATGGGCAGAGTCTGCTCTATGGGGGATTCTGCGGGAATCTGTAGATCTCGTACTCAGCATACCGTGACTCAGGCATGTAATGGTGGGTAGAGTAGAGTCCATTTCTATGGTCGTGAATGGTCGGATCCTCATTCGGTGAAGTCAATATACATGGTTCATGTGTGTCGATATCATCATCCCAATCCTCTGTATGTGCAGGCTGTCCGAAGGAGTGGTATACAGGTTGGTCAATAGGAATTTGATCATTGGGGTCAATCCAGTGTGGATGATCTTCAGGTGCAGACCGCTCCATTCGGTTTGGTTGGGTCATCACGTTATTCCCTAAGGTCCAGTCCGAATGTGTTTCAGTGAATTGTTGACCTATCCTAACAGATTATGATGAGAAAATTAAGTCAGTTGGGGTTGATGTCTCTGCCAGTCGCTTATCTCAATAGTAGATTCTTTTTCAAATGGGTCATGAGTTCTGGCGAAAAATCAGGAATAAGATGAGTTAGCTCAGGATTGATGTTGATCGTGTGTAGAAAAGGGTGGGGGAGGCGGCAAGTGTGAAGAAGTGAAGAATTAGATCGGATGATATAAATGATTGGAATTGATAGAGTGAATCTGATTCATCAGTGGGTGGGAGTCTTCTGCAAATGTAGGATGATGCTTGGAAGAAAAGGGTTTAGATGATCGAGGTTTGATCGAAAAGAAATAATCTGGTGGGTACTCGGACCAATATCCCATCTTTTTCAAAGAAGATGAATGAGCTGATATAGTGGATCTTGGTTAAAAACATGTAAGTGCACAAGATACAGACTCAAAGAGATGAAACCCTAATTTCAAGTGATTAATCAAGACTGGGGAGTGATGGCACAATTGTGCGGGTTTTGATAGACGAGCTTGGCTCACGCACACCAATGCAAACACAATACAAACCCCAAGTTCTCCAACTCACACAATGAAGTTTGTAAGAGTCCGACCAATTATCTTTCCAATTTTAATTGGTGGAAAATAACTAGCGAGCTGTTAGGTGCCGGAAATTTTCTTAAAGAGTTGCCTGAATTCGTGCGACTAGTTGCATCCACTTTCAGCCAGTATGAGTGTAAGTACGGATCGTAAAATGGCTTCCCGTATTACTTAAGGACGGTGTCAATCGCGTTGTCCTTTAACCACCCACTCTGCTAAGGAGACCGTAGTTCCCTCACTAAGAAGTAACTAGTCGTTTTTAGAATCAGTAGTCTGAATGAAGATTCCGGAGCTTGGCTCTATCCTAAGTGTCCGTCCTCGCTCACTCAAAAAGATAAATGAATCCAAGGACGTGGTTATTCTCCTGCAAAAATTCTCAATTTTATAGTTAATTTAAATCGGCCCTGTTTAGCAATCTCAATTTTAATTTAGACGATTACTGAGAAATTAAGTGAGCAGAAATACACGTCTACTGTCCAGTCCTAATTTCCTTTAGATTTTAAGTGACAAAACAAGAGGGAGAAATTGAGAAAAGCTGATGCACATGAGAAACAATGATGTATGCTCAGTTAGAAGACTTGCGGCGATTTCTCGCAATCTCCATGTGTGATGTAATACAAGAATTTAAAAATTATTCTATATAATATGCAAGCCGACAAAACCACACCTAGCAGAAAGTTCTATTAGTCGAGAAGAAATGAGTTAAATTTTTGATTAAATTGAACGATCTAATGTATGTCTCAATTAATTGTGCAGTATGGTCCTAGGTTCTACGAGCACAGACAAATAAATCCTAGAAGCTCTAATAGCCGCAGTGCATGTCTAACCTACGAGTCACTCAAGTCAGGCCCCACCCTTGCCGGAGAGTAAAACAGGCCACATCACACAACAGAAAAAGTTCAAGTCTTTTTTTACATGCATGAGTCCAAACGGACACTTCTGTAAATGAGCATTTTGACGAGTCTAGAAAACCCTCTGTTAATTTGTGGGAATTAACGCGTGAATAAATGTAGATATTTGCCGTTTGTTGTAGGCAGGTAATCGGAGTCAATCAAGAAATAACCACTTAATTATTTAATTAAATTTTTAATTCGAGTGGATTTATATTTATTTAGCCTAGGCAAGTCCCAGGGTCGAACTCAAGGAGGCAAAGGAACAAACTAAGTTAATGTCTATTAAAGTTCATGCATGATTTTCGAGGCGGAATATTTTGTTATTTTTAATGCAATTGAAAATATGGTCAATTTTAAGGACTAGAATATTAATATCAATCAAACAATGTCCAAAAATTATGAAATTTGGCCAGTATGTGAATAATGATGAAATAAATGCATTGTATTATTTTTTTGGAATTTTCTGATGCAATATGAATATTTAACGAATTAATGAATGTAGATGATGCGAATCTCACTAATTAATTATAATAAAAATTAAACATCTTTATTTTCAGGAAGTAAAATTATCCGAGATATATCAAAAAATGAAATATCCTAGAAAAATCTTAAACCCTAAAAATGTTGAGTTTAATACCTATTAAAAATTAATGACTGAAATGCACAAAATAATTTTTACAGGATGAAATATGCACCTAAATGCTATTATTTTTGGGTACAATGTAAAACACAATTGATTTTACTGTCTTGATTTTTTTGGTCAATTTTTAGTGCTATGGTTAATTAAATATGAATTTCTATGCATAGTCTGGGCAAAATGTGCAAATTTCCACAAGATTAATTGTTATAAATTAACCACATAACATAAAAATATCATAAATATGCCGTAATGTAGAGAATTAGTTGAAGAACATAATGTAAATTTTCAAATAATAAAATGATGCAAAAATAGGTTCAAATAAGGTACCAAATTCGGGTGACTGCAAAATGTCAAGTAGGCACGTGCTGCGCAGGGGCCCCCTTGGCTGGATCTGGAGGAAATAGGGCGGACAGGAGGGGTGGTCCATGCAATTAGTCACTACGACACGCGGCGGTCACGTGCTCTCCTTGGATTTACACCCGGTGGCGCTAAGAGTGGTCCAGTGAGTCGTCAATGAAGAGCTCAGTGCAGATGGAGGAGGAGCCCAGCTCTGTTGGTGTCTGGAGGAGTCGGTGGAGATGAGACGGCGGTGAAGCTTGGCGTTGAAGATCTGTGGCCGACTCCACGTGTCAGCTCCAGAAATTTCGAAAAATAAAGGAAAATAAAAATAAAAAAGAAATAGAAAACGACCTTGGATCAAAAAAATTTCTTCACAAAAGTTGTTCATTTTGATGAGATCTACAACTTTTATGAAGAGACCAAAATTAAAATAGGTCATTTGCGTATAGTGATATTTTTGGGGCACTCTGTGTATAAAATACCTTGATTTTTGGGTTTTATAATTTTTTTATCATTTTTAAATACAACAACAACAACAAAGCCTTTTCCCACAATTAAGTAGGGTCGGCTACATGGATTCTTCGCCTCCATTCAGATCTATCTTGGGTCAATCTCGGACTTAAATCCAAAAAACTAAGATCCCTTGGTATAGTCTCTTTCCAACACTTCTTGGGCCGTCCTCGCCCTCTCTTAACCGGCTCAACATCCCAACACTCGCATCTCCTAACCGGTGCATCAGTTGACCTTCTTTGCAAATGACCAAACCATCTTAAGCGGTTTTCTCGCATCTTATCCTCGATCGGAGCTACACCAACTTTCTTTCCGATTGCATCATTCCGAATCCGATCTTTACGTGTATGTCCACACATCCATCTTAGCATTTTCATTTCTGCTACAGCCATTTTCTGCACATGTCTATGGTTCACAGGCAAATAATATAAAAAAATGAAAAAATACGATAAAATTAAAGACAAATATTTACATATTATTCTGTTTTTTGGATTTTTATTAATTAAGAAAATGAAGAAATAAAATAAAATACGATACATAAGACTTTTGTATAGATCGTTTGTGAACACTCGAGCTCAGTCAGTTTCTTTGATTTTGGTTTTATTTTGGATTTGAATTTTTGCACATTTTAATAAAACTTTTATCAAAGAAAATAAATAAAAAAGAAATAAAATAAAAAGAGTTAATTATTTACATAAAATGATAGGTCAAAATGGGATAAAATACACAATGTACAAAAGAGGCCCAAAACTCAACTTTCACACATGAGCTCCGATTCACTTGAACTTAGTATTTTTTGATGGTAATTGAATGTACATTATTTCAAAGTGAGTAGAGTCAAATCGGACACTGTATGAGGATGATATCAACGATTTAGTCCGACATATTTGAAATTAGGGTTTGAGTTTATTTCTCAATTATTTCAGTGAGTGATTTTATGTATTTTTTCTTTATTCTTGTTAATCATATGTATACAATGGAAGTGGTTTCAGGTGATTTGGAGTTAGTATGAATGAATTAAAAATCAGAAAAGTTAGCTTATTTTACAAGTCAATTGGGCTGGGATTTTTGGCTTCTTATTGTATGCAATTGTGCATGTTAAAATGCAATTATTATTTGCATACGCATGCATGTTAATTATGCAAGATAAATGATAAAATGCGGATGAATTTTGGGGAACTGAGCTTAGTTAATCTTTTTTAGAGTGATGAATCACATATTCATCAGATACCTTAGTGTATGTTATTTGCCGATGATATTGTGTTGATTGATGATACTAGAATTGGAGTAAACGAGAAGCTTGAGGTCTACAGACATGCATTGGAGACTAATGGATTTCGTGTAAGTAGGAATAAGACAAAATATATGGAGTGCACCTTTGATGGAAGCAATGATGAAGAAATTGAGGTGAAGATTGGTGACGATAACATTTGGAAGAGAGGTTCGTTTAGATATCTGGGATCTATTTTGCAACATGATGGGAATTAATGGAGATGCTAATAATAGAATAAATGCAGGCTGGCTAAAGTGGAGAGGAGCCTCTGTTGTTCTCTGTGATAAGAAAATTTCTTTAAAATCAAAAGAAAGTTCTATGAAGCAGCCGTAAGACCTGGTATGCTCTTTGGATCTGAATCTTGGCATGCGATCCATAGACATGTGCAGAGAATGATAGTAACAGAAATGAAAATGCTAAGGTGGATCACAAAGATCGGATTCAGAATGATGTAATCAGAAGGAAAGTTGGTGTAACTCCGATCGAGGTTAAGATGTGGGAAAACTGCTTAAGGTGGTTTGGCCATTTGCAAAGGAGGTCAGTTGATGCACCGGTTAGGAGATGCGAGTTTTGGGATGTTGAGCCAGCTAAGAGAGGGCGATGACGCCCCAAGAAGTGTTGGAATGCGATTATACAAAGGGATTTTAGTTTTTTGGATATAAGCACGAGATAGACCCGATATAGATCTGAAGGGAGACAAAGAATCCATGTAGCTGATCCTACTTAATTACGGGAAAAGGCTTTGATGTTGTTGTATGTTCCTCTTAGATTCTAAAATATCTTATGCCCCTCATTTTTTGTAATACTAGTTGTGCCCCTATATTCTTACAAAATTTACGGTTCCCTTTTGTAATATCAATTATGCCTAACCACACAAGAGGTAAAAACACCATATCGACATATCTCGACCTCGACAACATCTCAAGGTCTCCTTATGTAAGGAAGGTGCTGGAATGTGTTGACTTCAACATCTTCAAGGTCTCCCATGATGCTTACTCGATGAGTCTCACAGACGAAGGAGATGATGGCATATCATAGACTACGTCTACAAGGTCACTCAGGGAGTCAACCCGATGAGCCTCACCGAGAAACGGTATGGTGACAAGTCGCCGTGGACCGTGGTTTATTCTTTGGTGAAGGCCGATCTTTGGCTCACATGGCCTCATGTGGTCGAGCATCGCCACCCTCTAAGATTTGCCGACCATTAGCTCCTAAATGCACCAACACTAATGACCTCTAGCCCTAATCGTGGCCTTGGTGGAGCCGCCGTCGTTCCCTAACTCCAGCCTCGATAGCATCCTCGACCTCCACGTATAAGTGTACCACTACATACTCCCTGTTTCACTACGCCTCCTCTAAGGGGACATGGTGAGGGGGAAGAGGGAGGTCGGGGCGTTAACATTGGCACCACCTCAAGTGACACTCCAGGACACCTCATCCCGACATTGCAGGGCAGTATCTAAGTCCTCTCCGTGGCTTATCTCCAGATTTGCAACGTCCCCAAGGATGTGTCCTTTAAGGTAGAAGGCCTCGATGTCGTCCCCCACATGCGAAGGTTTATTGAATATTTCTTATTTCATAAAACCATTGTTGTACAAAGACTTGAGAAGGTTGGGAAACTCACGATGTAAATATTATTAAGATTCCAGCCACCATATGGTTCTGACCACGGATGTAGAATTTTTAGAATGAATATAACAAATGTTTTTAAGTTGAATCATGACCAGGGAGCAAGTGTTCCTTTTTAACACAAGCTATAAAACTGTGCTCGAATATGGGAAACTGATCGGTGCTCACTACTTCACAAGGCGTATGCAATGTTCAAAGTCAACACCACCTTCCAAACAACCCGTGATGTCGATAGCCACGCCCGCACCTTCTCCATCATAGCCGACCTCTTTGTCCCAGTGCCAATATCTTCGGCTTGGGCAATGGGACCGTCAAAGGCGGCTCTCCCCTTGCTCGTGTTGCCACCTACTGCGTATGTTACCCACCTGTCATCGGCGGCGAATACGTCGACTCTGACATACTCGCTGCCTTTGTGCCATAGCCGATAGTGTCGACGTGCTCACAGTTAACCTTTGTGATGATTCCATCTCCTACCTCTCCTATTGCATTGCCATCGATTCATTCCACATGGTGAGGAATGGCTTCACTGTTGTGTGGATTGGGAATTCCATTTCGACGATTGAGTGTCGGTGATGGCTTAGGTCAGGGGAGGGAGATGCAATGGGGGAAGGAGGTTGGGGAAGGTAACAAGAGGGAGTTAATATTTTTTAAGATCAAATCCAATTCTAGAATTTATCTTATATCGGTTTGCTTTATGATTGAAATTAAATATATTGAAAATATAACCACACAGACTTGACATTGTGTTTTAAATATAAAACTATATATTTTATCTATATTTACAAATATTTCATCTGTTTGACCTCAATAAATCTCCCTTAGTAAGCTAATACCTGTTAGCAATTTAACTGAAAGGTAAATACATACCGTCCCGGTCAAAGTAAGAGGCAAATTTCCACTGGATAATCTCAGATGATGAATATGCAGAATTTTTTGCATAAGCTCACAATTACTTTACAACATATTTCAAAGATAAATTTTGACTGATTTGCCCTCTGCCATACGGTCTCCATCAGTAGCAGCAATGATCAGTGATGATTTGCTGCTACTCTCTTCCTAATCAGACTTCTGGATCGTCGAAGCAATGATCTGATGGAGACCGGATGGCTGAGGCAAATCAGGCTTCTGGATCGTCGGATCAAGGCCTAAGAGACCTAATCCAATGACATCTGCTACTCTCTTCCTCGTTGCTCATCCTTGGACGATGGCTCGATGGCGGATCTCCAGCTATCTCCTCTGGTCAACACTGCGTACTTGTGGTTTCACGGATGTTCCTGGAAAGTTGCTGGAGTGATGCCGAGACTCGAAGATGAAGAGATAATGGTTGTTGAAGCGAGGGGATGCCGGTTCGTCGGAGGCTGAGTTTCGAAGTCAGAGAGGCTTGCGAACCTCTGACCAATGAAGGATCCCAGCACCTGCAAGGGTTAGAAGTAGATAGCTGAAGCGGGTGGTTCGAATTGGGAGTGGAATTGAAGGAATGGAGGGTTGTATCATAGTGGAGGAGATGGAGCACTAATGGGTTCACCTTTTGTGCGGGAAGGTGAGTGGGATCGATCGGGGAAGGAGCTGGAGAAGATGAATATGGAAATCGAAGGTGTAGAGAAGATGGGGATGTGTCTGGGGTGCTCCGACGATGGCCAACGTGGATCGAGATGAACTAAGATGATGTGATAAATAATGAGAAAAACAAAAGGGGTGAAGAACGGAGATCACCTAAAGATAAAGAAGGAAGTCAGAGCAGATGAAAGCGCCTTTGCTGGAGCTTTGGATGGCTCATGGTCCTTGCTCGACGTGTATGACCGACACAGAGCTCGAGCAGCTCAGTAATGAGGATGGAAAGAAGGTAGAATACCCTCGGATCTCGTCGGAGAAAATGCTCTGTTGTCACTCAACCACACGCACACACACTGTCACAAAGGGAAAATTGGGGGCTAGGAGACCTCTCGTGTAAAGACAGATAATGGTAACTGACAACCTACACTGAGGTTGTGATCATGAGTTGTCGTGTGGCGTGTCGGCTTCAACCGATGAGAACTTGCCGTGGTTAGGTGGAGGGCTGTGATGGAGGAGTTGGCGAAGAAGAGGAAGGCAATGGCAGCTGATTAGTATTGGAGCGAGGGTGTGAAGAGACATGTGGTGGTGGCGGTTAGTTGGAGAAGAACGATTGATGGAATGGCCGTATGTAAATGGGAGGTTGTCCGAAGTTGAAGATGATAGCGGACCTCCCGACGAGAGAGCAAAGGAGGGTTGCGATTAACGCACATGGCTAGAGGTGTGGCGATGAGGCGCCATTGGATCATATGATCCAACGACACCTGTAAGATGTGATGTGGGCTAATATCATCCATATGATTAGAATATCGGATGACCTCAAAGGCTCAAACGAAGGCGGGAAGTGGGTTGCATGGCTCGCTCAGAGGCGACCACATGGCCTAATTTGAAAAAGGAAGAGAAAATAAAAATAAAATCAAAATAACATATACAATGATTTTTATAGCAAATTATTCAATATAAATTAATCAAGGATTTTATTTTTACTGTGATGGCACGAAATATAGCATTCATGGCCTTTGAGTTGTATGTGACTTTATTTTTATTAGCATTCGTAAGTATAGTTCCAAGTGTACTTGTTTTCAATGATGTTCCAAACATCAATGTCGATGTATTCTAAGAAATTTGCATGTGTACCTTCCAATTGTTGTATTTAGATCCATCAAAATGCAGTTGTATGATAGTAGACTGGTTGTCGAAGCTTTTGCTCATCGAAGCTGCCATATGTACTTTCGATGTAATACTTCGAAGTACCGTTCCAAGCTCTGATACTAAATGTGAGTTTAGATATCACAACACCACTAGAGGGGGGTTAATAGTGGTTCGAGGAAATTTAGATTCCTTATGCAGAATTACCAACAAGCACAGAATATTCAGGACACTCAAGTCGATCAGCAAAATGCACAATATTTAACGTGAAAATCCACTTGGGTAAAAACCACAATCTGAGTCTTCATGACTCGGATTTCCCGATTAGCCGTGTCAACCGACTACTTCACTGAAAAGCCTGAGATATTTACGTGGATATCTCAATCGTTCACAAAGCTTAATGCTTCACAATCTTAGATTAGACGTCAAGATCAATATTACAGATCATACACTGTAGCACTTTCAAATAAACAAACAGACTTCTCCTTTCTTCTGACTTCCACTTGATCAACAAAATCTGCAGATCCAATTACTTCCTGCAAACTTGAGGATGACACCTACAAGTTTGTGTAGAAGATGTTAACAAAGAAACAGATGTATTTTGCAATAATCTATTCTAAAACAATAATCCTTATCACATTTATCAAGAATAATTCTCAAATTAAAGAGCAGTGCAACAAGGATAGCCAGCATAATATAATTGCACATATATTCACAAATATAAGCACAACAATTATATCATAAATAACACGGTGAATGAGTAATATAATTCACAGAATAAATATCACCGGGCTTGAGAAGGCTATGAAAAGAGTTTCTACTGCTATCAGGAAAAATTTGAGCACCAGCGAGTGATCAAACTCTGCTGATTCGATAGAGAAGCTTTGAGGCTATCTTCAAACAAAATTCTTATCAAAACAATCGAACAAATCAAAGAATGAGAGAGAATTATCGAGAAAATTCTTAGAGAGTTTCCAGCTTTTCTAGAGAGAAAATGAGCTTATACTCGAATCATGTGTCTTCCAACAATGAGTATGGGGTCCCTTGTTTATAGTTCCAAAAAATATGGCTTTTGGAAACAAGCTTAGTAACAAATTAGTGATGATTTGCTACAATGATCGATTTGTCAAAAGTCTATGATCGATCATATCAATATTATCGATCAGGTCAAAAGGTATGGTCGATCATTTGATGACCGTTGGATTGGAATTCAAAATATGATCGATCATGCAAAAGATTATGGTAATCGAGGATGACCGATCGGACAAAACATAATGGTCAATCAGTGATGGTAGATCACTGAGAAAGGATGGTCGATTAGCGCTGATTTGTTCGATATTTTAATTTGTAATTTATCTGATGGTGCTTGCCTGAGACTACAACTTTCCACAAACATACAAGTAAATAATACAAACTTTGAACAAAGTTAAACAACTTTCTAGGCTTTTGCAACTTTGAAGTAGATGTCACTTCGAAGATTGTGAGCCGGAATCACACTTGTAGTCCTACAATTATAATATACTAGCGAGCGACTCCGATATGCGTGTGTGTCATCTTTATAACATCGTAGAAAAAAGAACTAATACGTGGGGGTTGGGAGGATGCTGGAAGCTGCCCAAGAGAGTATACATGGAGAGAAGTAGGAAGATGCTTCTAGTTGATGAGATAAGCCCTTTGTTTACTTTGAAATAGAGTTAGGGCCGCTGGAGTTTGAAAGCAGGGCTGAGGTTTAGAGTTGAGAAAGGCTAGAGGCAGGGAAAGAGAAGTGTTAGAAAATAGTTTTGCGGATGCGAAATGATAAACAAAACATAGAAGGACAAAAAGAATAAATTTAGACCACAAGATTTTTTTACGTGGAACCCTACTCCCTAAGAAGCGAGATGAAACCACGGGAGAAGGCCTCAAAGGGCCATATGTTGCATTCAACTTTCTTAATGGATACATGAGGTCTGGGGCTCCTTATATAGCCTCCACAGAGCCTCCAATTCCCACCACTGGTAGATGTGGGACCAAACACATGGATGTGGGAAATGGATCCTGAAGTGATCCATTTACCCATCTACAACTCAAGTGGTGCACAACCAAATACTCCAACTTTCCCTCTCAAGCTGGAGCATGCAATGCTCAGCTGGGACAAATAGAAAGAAACTCAACTCACGCTACATGATACTACAGACAATATCAACTCAACGCGTACAACTGTCGGCTGTTGTCGAGGACGTTGCTTGTCATGACGTGCAGGTGAGGACAAACGGGCTGGAGTGTGAGTCAACTGAATCTCCTCGTCGGAGAGTATGTGTTATTTACTGCGCCTGTCAGAGACACTGCAACTGAAAATGAGTCTCCACCTGGAGAACTCTGACCCGCCACAACAATGTGGACAACTGCTCCATCTCTGGGAAGGGCTGAACTGAAAAAGCCGTGGAGTGCAATCCTCGTCGGAGTCCACAGTCACTGGAGAATGGAGTCTGAAGAAATCTCCTCGTCGGAGAACTGGGTCTCTCCTATCTGGCTCAGAGAATGGTACTCTACTCTGGAGTACCTATGATACCACTTGAAAATCCTTGCCTACATGGCATAGGGAATGGTCCTCTACTCTGGAGTCCCTATGGCTCACATGGAAACTCTAGCCGAAACAACAAGAATGATGGGGACCACGAAACTGAAGATCGCACACTCGTGCGTCTTGGACTACAGACTCAGATCCTGAATGCAAAGTCTGAACTTGCGCATCAAACCGTGGACTCGGAATCTGGACGTCGAGTCTGGAACTGCGCATGGATAATCTGATAACTTGTAGAGTCTGAACAACTGGCTGGTCTGGAATATCTGTATCTAGAGAATCTGAAAAGACCTGTGACTCTATATATACTCTCCCTTCTCCCATACTAGTCGGAATACATGACATCGACTATGTTGGGAGAAGACAAGATAATATGGGGAGAAAAATAAATGAACCATGTATTTTTTTCGCGACTATTTTATCATTTTCAGTTTTTTAATAGCCATCAATAAGCCGTACCATCATTTTTTTTAAACTTTTCTTCTCATTTTTTTGAAATATTTTTTTCTAAGCCATTTTATTTTCTTTTCCCGGCTTCTTACTTTCATTTTTTTTGAAACTACAGCAGGCCTCCTCTCTCTCTCTCTCTTTTACTTGTTGCTGCATTCGGCCCAATAACTCAACCCTTTTTTTAAATTTTAATAATGCTGCCCCCCCTTGGATCTATTTAGGGTTCCCCGTAATGGGAACCCATTTCTTCAAACGAGAGACAACCCCCGATAGGGAGTCTTCACATACCGCCACCGCCAGGGCTGGGAATCGCGCGCCTTGCGCGATTGGAGAGGAAAGGTTGCTGGACTTCAAGGGGCGGAGGAGCTGCCGGTGGAGCCATGTAGGGCTCCGCCTGGAGATAAGCTCCACCTCGAGCTATGCCGCTAAAGCGGGCGGCGCCTTCTAGAGGTGTGACACTAGTGCGAAGTCTGCACGGGATGCGCGATGGAGGGCGCGCTGCCTTGGGATGCCGAAGCCGAGGGTTGCGCGCGATCAGGAGGAGTACCTGGAAGAGACTCTGCCTGGAGCCATTTGCGTAAAGTCCAGAGACCAAAATCGATCTGGAAGCTGCCGTTGATGGATCGTGCGCGAGTGTGCGCACCGCCTGGAGCTCGAGCAACCATCACAGGAGGGGATGCGTGTTCTCCCTCTGGATCTGAGGCACGAAATCTGGAGTGTGATAGGGGCTCATCTGGAGGTTGACTGGAGGGCAGCTGGAAGGCGCGAAGAGGTGCGCCGCACAGGAGATGGCCTGGAAGTCGGCCAGGAGAGATCGGCCAGGAAGGAGGAGGTGCACGCCATTGACCTGGTGGTTTTCTTCATTGCTTGGGGAAGCGCCTGCAGTCAAGAAGGAGCGCATGGAAGGGGATCGACCTTTCGGATCGACGGTAGGGCTGCATAAAGGGTGTGTTACATCTGCTAGGGGTCCATCTGGAACTGGAGGAGGCGGCTGCATTGCCGTTGCTTGGAGGAGATATGCGCCTCCTGTATGTCGTGGCTGTTGCCTGGGGGTGCACCACGGAGGAGATCTGGAACATGGGGGTGCACCACGGAGGTTCCGCTGCTGCTTTGCAGAGTTAGGGTTCCAACAGGAACCCTAACTTTTCTCAACCCAATGAAGAATAGATCTCG
Organism: Ottelia alismoides; assembly: GCA_037367405.1. Lineage (NCBI taxonomy): Eukaryota > Viridiplantae > Streptophyta > Magnoliopsida > Alismatales > Hydrocharitaceae > Ottelia > Ottelia alismoides. The sequence goes on from JAZKJV010003519.1 coordinate 1,074,711, forward strand.
GACAGAACAATAATCGTCTTCAAGAAACAACCGAATCTCGAAAAATAATGAACATAAAAATTCTCGAGAAACGAACCCGCGCTCTGATACCATGTTAGAAAATAGGAATGCGTAAGAGAAATGATAAACAAAGCATAGAAGGACAGAAAGATTAAACTTGGAACACAAGAATTTTTTAAGTGGAACCCTACTCCCTAAGGAGCGGGATGAAACCACGGGAGAAGGTCTCAAAGGGCCATATGTTGTATTCAACTTTCTCAATGGCTACAAGAGATCTGGGACTCCTTATATAGCCTCCATAGAGCCTCCAAGTCCCACTACTGGTAGATGTGGGACTAAACACATGGATGTGGTAAATGGATCCTGACGTGATCCATTTTCCCATATACAACTCAAGTGGCGCACAACCAAATACACCAACAAGAATTAACGAGGTTTCATTTTTCTAGTCTATTTTATCTTGATGATGGTCTATTCAGTGATTCTTCTCTGGCATTCATGTTCATGAGAATAGGATGTCCTCCTTTGTCCTGTGGGGATCTGTTGAAATCTAAAGAATAAACATGAACGCAAAGATTTCACGTGGAATCATACTCACTGAGGAGCGGGATGAGACCAAGGGAGAAGGCCTGAAAGGGTTGTATGCTTCTACTTAACTTTCTCAATAGATACATAGGGTGTGAGGCTCTATATATAGACCTACCAAAGAACCGAACTCCTACTATCATATGATGTTGGACTAAACACATGAGCCACCAATGACATCCTTCAACACTCCCCCTCAAGCTGGAGCATGAAATGCTCAGCTTGGACAAACACAAAGAAGACACTCACTCCCTGAATACAAGACACTACATACAATATCAACTGAACACATACACTGTCGGTTGCTATCGAGGGTTTTGCTTCTCATGCCATACTGGTGAGGAGGAATTGGAGGCTGGAGTGTGAACCAGCTCGAACTGAAATGAGTCTCCCACCGGGAGAACTCTGACCCGCAACATGTCTTCTTCATTGAAGATTGCTCTATCTATCTGAAGGAACGAACAACAAATGAAAGATGTGGGAATACCCATGCGCAATGGACTTCATGGTCACTGGAACTTGCCATGGGAGTATCCATGTGTACTGAAGTTCACGGTCAGTGAACTTATCGTGGGAATATCCATACACAAGGGAGTTCACTGTCTCATGCCATGGGAATATCCATACATAAGGAGTTCACGATCAATGTAGAATGGGGCAAAAACATTAAGTCTCTCACCGAGAGAACTCTAAATACCGGGTCACTCTAACATAGATCACCTTAAACAATGGTAGGGTTTGAAACCACTACCCAACATTGCCCCTTTTTCCCATACTTGTCAGAAATGGAATGATATACAACCAATTGGGAGAACAAATGAAGGGGTCAAAGAAAAACTTCATTTTTCCTTTTTTGTATTCTTTTTTTGCACAAATCATTTATTGTAGCCGTTTCTCCTTTTTTCAGCTATTCTCCTCTCTTTTTTTCATATGTTTTTTTAAGATGTTCACTTCTCTCTTCATCCCAACTTTGGGCTCTTTTCCCCTCCCTTTTTTTTCATTTTTTTGGAATGTGATCCAAACATACCCTATACACGGCATGGCCCTTTTTATTCTTTATTTAGGGTTCTTGGTGGGAACCCTCCTCACGAAAAGACATTGCCTCCCAGTGATGACCTTGCTATAGAGTGTCGTCGCCGCCATGAACTTGGAGCATAGAGTCACCTGGAGGGAGGTGGAGGCACCGCGACGGGAGGCACGAGGGTGCAACAATGGGAGGCGCTGTGTTAGGAGGTGCGAGGGTGCAACAACGGGAGGTGCGAGGGTGGGGATCGCCGCTGCCTGTGAGTTGCCCTAGCGCCTAATTGAGATTCATGGGATCTCGGGGGTGCTTGGACCTTCGACTAGGAGGGGAGGTGCACCGCCTGCGATGGCCCTTTGAGGTGTCAGTTTGGCGAGCTTTGGCTGCGCGTGGCCTTACAGCAGGTAGCGACGCACATTGGTTGCAAAGGGATCTGGATGCTTGCGACATGGATGCGATGGAGATGCGACTATAGCTGTAGATCGTTCCCTACCAATTTTTCCGTTCTTCGAGTCCCCTCTTCTTCGGCTTGGAGATGCTCACGCAAGGAGGATGCTTCAGCTCAGCTTGTAGTTGCTGGATATTGAGGATGTTACACGCCTGGAGGCGCAACGATGGCCTATAGAAAGCGTCTGGAGAAGGGAATCACTACAACCATAGAATCGAACTGATCTAGGGTTCTACTAACCCTAGAATTTCTCAAAGCTGGTGATGATCTTCAGAATAAGGAAAAAGATGCTTGCATGATGAACTTGATTAGGGTTTCATGAAATCCTAGGACTCTTGAACAAATCTCAAACAAAATTTCAGAAATTTGAACCCGATAAAAAATTTCAAGAATGACTTGCTCTGATGCCATGTTAAAATCTAGAATGCAGAAGAGAATAGATAAACAGAGCAGGGGAATAAAGAAAGAATAAACATGAATGTCGAGATTTTACGTGGAACCCTACTCCCTAAGGAGCAAGATGAAACCACGGGAGTAGGCCTCAAAGGACCGTATGTTTCTATTGAACTTTCTCAATGGATACATGAGGTGTGGGGCTCTATATAACCCCACCAAGGCACCAAACTCCCACCATCACACGATGTGGGACTAAACACATGTGCCACCAATGACATCCTTCAACATGATCGATCTACTCCATTAAGACCGTATATGAATGAGACATCAAGTCAATAAATCGGGTCGAGCTCGAAGTTGAGATGCATTGTGATGACGAATATGCATGTGGGGAAATTGGATAGCTATGGCCACGATTGCAGAAATTGGTAGTCGGTACTTGGTCGGCCGGGTCACTAATTAAGGATTAATCAACAGTTGGGCAATTAATCGGAATTAGTCGATTTTGAAAATTTTAATTATTTTAAATATATAAATCATTTTATGCATATATTTTTATATACTTACATAGATTTGTACATTATCTGTACTGTCATAATGAAATAAAAGAAGTAATTAAATTTAAATAAAATATTATGCATATTAGAATAAGTTTGCTTTTAAAAAAAGCAAAAAACAAATTTGGTTTCTCCATGCAAATATCGGCCGACTAGTAAGCCTAGCCGGCCGATTAATGGGGCCGAGTAGTCGATTGTCCGACTATTGATCGATTAGGCAGAAGTCATTCAGCCACCCCACTGACTAGACTAGTCAAAGCTAGTTGATCGACTTACAATACTGACTATTGCTCTTCTTCAACTTAAGAATATATAATTTGTATCATTCATCTTCCTTGGTATGCGTTATGCTTATTGATTAACCAAGGTTAAGACTTTTTTTGATCCAAAAGGGAGGAAATACTATGAAGGTGTCTGCCCCACAAATATCTAAATAATACATGGACTTACGGCTGCCAGGTCTCGAGAAGAGATCTAGCTAGATGGGTTACATTGTCTGCGTTGAACCTATCTGATCGGAAGATAACTCCATTGCATGACAACCATATCTCCCAGAACGTGACAATAGGGTGCTTGAGCTCCTTCATGTGCGTCAACTGGTTGGCCACCAGTGCATTTCTGAAATCGCGAGCTACTGTGCAGCCACAGAAAAATTTTCAGCTTGAGTGGGACATTGAGGGTCTAGATTAGATTGTAGATATGCTCCAAGATGCTCGAATCAAAGATCAAACTGGAAGAGAGCGTTCGGTAGGCTTTCTTTACAGAGGAATACCCATCTCGCCAAATCCAATGATCGCGACCCTCAGAGGGCCGCGCGAGCAGTCTGCAATCGCCTTAGACATACGCGCGAAATCATCGAAACATTGTTCAGAAAGAGGAGAGGAGAAACATGGCATCCCCTGACCGTCCACTCAAGCCTTCTTGATAGGCAAGTCACAATCCCCCGCCAACAAGAAGAGGCGAGGGAATCATTCTTGGAGCAGCTCGCCTCCAGACCAGTCATGTTTTCTAAAAAGAAATGTTTCCCATTGCCTAAAATCAGGCGCATATGCAGGGGAATCTCACAAGAAACCATGCATATCTCCTTCCAAAAAGCCGACACAAGGTGTAGGAAGAAGTCTGCCACCTGCGGCTATACCCGAATGTTATAGATATATCTAATGAGTCGGTCGGGGAGGCCCTCCCCCTTATCCCACAACCGAGATCCCCACTTGAGCAAAAGAGCTTTGTTCAACTCCTCTAGTCTGAGAACCCCAAGCCCTCCATGATCCTGCGGCGAGGTGATCAGTTCCCGATTCACCAAATGCATTCCTCTCGGCTGCCCGTTATTTAAACTCCAGAAAAAAGCATCGCATGCAAGCCTCCATGCAGTTACATATACCCACAGACAGGATCCTAACGAAGATGAAAAAGATGGGAATAACTGCAAGGACCGCCTTCAGCAGAACAAGTCTCCCCCGACGAGAAAGAGAAGAGGCCTTCCATCCTTCCAGCTTACGCTCAAGCCTCTCCATCATTGGAGTTCAATCAGACTGCGTCAATCTTTTACAAGTAAGCAGAAGGCCAAGGTACGCAAGGGGCAAGGTCCCACGTGGGGTGTCAATGACCTCAATACACTCCTCAATCTCAGCATGGGAGAAACCGAAGGGCACAAAGGTAGACTGCGCTCTATTCACCGACAGATCTGAAAGCTCTCCTTAGACATCCAATATGGTGCTCAAAACCTTGACATCTACACACCCCCTTAACAAAAATGGTATCATCTGAGTATCTGCGTATTGCAGAAGAGCCGAAGAGGGATAGAGATATCTCCCCTTGTAAGACCCGAGGCCCTGCCCCTCTGAATCACCTCCATAGTCATATCGATAATCACATCCGCAACAAAAGCAAAAAACAACGGTGCCAGAGGGTGCCCCTGGCAAACCCCTCTCTGCAATTGAAAGAAACCTATCTCCAAGTGGCCGTTGATCAGGTCCGAGAAGGATGAAGTATTGAGACATCTCTTCATCCAAGATATCCGAAGTTGTGGGAACCCACATATCACTAACACCGACCAAAGGAACTGCCAATCAACACAATCATACACCTTAGAAAAATCAACCTTCCACAACAAGCTCTTTGCTCCCTTCTTTTCCAGTAACTGATGATCTCAAAAGTCATCATAATAGTGTCCATCATCAGAATGAAAGCCAACTGCACCAAAGCAATCATATCCTTCAGAACAAGGCTTAAGCAGTTCAATAGGACCTTGGCAACAAACAAGTGCACCTCATTGGACAAAGCAATGAATCAGAAGTTCTCGATTCTCTTTGCCCCTCTTTCTTGGGTAAGAGGAAGAGCAACACATTGTTTGTCCTGTCAAAACCATGGTTGGCCACCACAAAGTCACCCATCACCATCACCAAGTCATTCTGAACAATGTCCTAGAACTCCTTAAATAACAACATTGACTGTCAGGGCCCAACACTCCCTTCGCATTTAGTTCCCAAACCGCCTAATGGTTCTCATCCACAGTAAAATCGTTGATAAGCACGACCTGTTGGTTGGGCGAGAGGTAAGACACCCCTTGACCAAGTCATCTCCAGCCCCTAGCAGGCTTTCTGCAGGTCATGCGACAAAAAACTGAATGACCACCCTACCAACCTCACGAACTCCCTCAAGGAGGTCTCTCACCATAGAGATGTTGTGGATGAAATTACGATGGTGCCTCCCATTCTCTATTGCATGAAAGAAACATCTGTTCGTATCTCCCTCCTTGATCCAAATATGTCTGGATCTCTGACGCCATTCCATCTTCTGCTTCTTGTCCTCCTCGAGTATGATCTGCTTGTTTGCATCTCTCTCGAGCAGCTCAATGTGAGTCAGTTCACGTGTATCCTCCATTCTGTCCAGATCAACAATCAAATTTTGTGTCGCACCACGGCAGGGAAGGATGCTCTCATTGTTTGCCTTTATGAAGGTGCATAGTCTTTTACGTAGCGCCTCCATCTCAGAGAAAAGTCGATGCGTAGCCAGCCCCTCTCCCTCAAAAGAGGACCAAAAGTTCCCCACCATCTCCTGGAAGCCATCCTCTAGGAGCCAGGACTTCTCGAATTTGAAAAAGATAGAGGGAGAGTTTCCTCCTTAGACGACCACATGATTTACATACAGTCGTATCTGGACCGCAACAATGCAGAGACCCTAGTCATCGTGAAGGTTGACATGAGCTCCTCGGAACCAAGGAAACAATCCAATTTGGAACTGGATCGAGAACTACGCCACGTGAAGGCACAATCCAACGCATCCAAGATATCGAGCTGGAGATCGCTCACAACATCTATGAAATCAGTTGACCTTAGATCTTTGCCCCCAAGCGACTCCGAATGATCAGCGAACATCAAGGTGACATTGAAGTCACCACCAACCAGCCAACCCTCCAATGGAAAGAAGCGAATGACAACCCTCAATTTAGTCCAGAGCTGTTGAGGCTAATAAACGGCAGTTGGACCATATGTACATGTAACATCAATGGTAGAACCCGTTCTCTTATTCTTCAGCAACAACGAGATCACATGGCTACCCAAAAGCTCATATTCACATGCAAAGCGGTCACCACATCAAGCCACAAGTAACCAACGAACACTGCCAACTGTGGGTATAACTCTGTACTTCGAGAGATAAGTCCCCCCAACCCAATGGAGGACTACAACTGGTTCATCAATGGCTGAATCTTCGTCGCTTGGAACAAGATGATATCACCTCGCCACTCTGAGAGAAGGTGCTTCACTGCCCTCTTTTCTTGGGTTGCCCAGACGTCTTACGTTCCATGAGATGACCTTCATTGATCAACATGTCTTTTCCCGGAGTTGCGGACCAACCCTGCATCCCTAGCAATTCTCTCACGGAAAAGATCACCCCCATCAAATGTACATATTGTCAAATCTAGGGAAGGAATATCTGTCAAGGGGACAATGGGAGGTGCACTAAAGCATTTGCGGACATAAAATTCAGCGCGTCCTTTCCTTCCAATCACAACGAAGGTCGTGGGTGCATGGGATGACCTCCCTTGTTCTTCAATTTCTTTGTTTTAATACCTCCAACATCGTAAGGGTCCATCAAAGCTCATCCCAGACCTATGAGCTCCAACCAAGAGAGATGGCTAAATACTATCTCCCCACCGTTACCAGTGGTAGAGGACCAAGCTGCATGGGTAGAAGGGGCAACAACTCCTTTGCAGAGCCAACCTACCAACAACATGAGAAGGATGCATTGGATACATCCCTAGATTTTGGGCATAAATGGGTTTAAACACAATGAAAGCATCTGCAAATATCGACGAGGGGAGTTTTAACTCAAACTTGAGCACCCTGGGTATGGTGTCCATCGCCAACTGACCTAGCAGATGCTCGCGGTAGCACGAGGAGAAGAGGGATGCCATCCACACCTCTCGCCTAGGCTGCTCTAGAACCTCTTACACAACCAACTTTAAATCAGGAAGTTCGTCACTCGAGATTGGCATCGAACCCACAGTCGCAACACTCGACGAAGAGTCTAACTCCAATGGGGGTGGCGGTGGTTCCAACACCTTGACCTGCAGGTGTAATGTTAAGCATCCCATAGTCATGTTGTGTACGAAGTCCATCAGAGGAGGGAGAGGTCCAGCAAGTTCCAAGATCACGGCGTTGGCGTCCGCTCCTGGCGCACATCCATCATAAAAGATGTGTTGCACATCCCCAAATGTTAATGAGCGCGTGTTTCAATGAAGGTAAGTTTCGAGATAGTAGAGGAAGTCCCTCAACATGCATGTAAAAAGGTGGTAACAGGCAATTCCCCATCCGAGTTCGGGGGTGTTCACTAAAAGAGGTGGAGCAGTCTCGCCTTCTCCAGGCAAGGAGCTTGTTACGATCGGGCAGGGAGAGTCCCATGATGCATATGTCCTTGTCCTGAAGGAACACGAGGTCCCCAGCAAACTCATCGCCTAGCAACTGCTTAGTCCGCTTCGTCGCAGCTTCAACTTTCGGATGGATGGAGCGGAACATGGCTAGCAGAACCCCTCCCGATGGCGTTGGCACCATTGCTAGATCGATGGGAGGTCTATGCACCGCCTCTGCATAGGTCTGTCCCCCATCTTCACCTGAGCGTTGGCCGTAGGACCCACATGCCGATGAAGCTCCTCCACATGCGTGATCTTTTTCTTTCTAGTTGCTATCTCTCACAGGTGCCGATGTCTAGGGCAGGTGCCACGACTGTGGTTACCACCTATGCAGCAGAGCACCAACTGATGTCCATGAAGATCGCTGCCAGTGCCCCAAAGAGCCGCACCAGAAGCACCTCTCAAGCCTCTTCTCCCGAGAGCGTCGATGTGTGACAATCTTCCACCCCAACTCCTCTGCCTTAGTCTCTCTTTCTGTGGCCCTTAGCTCGCTATTTGGTCTCACCCCAAACCCCTCATGTACGAGAGGGGCGGGGACCTTCCCCCTGCGCGCCGCCGCCAAACCTCCATCTCGCGTCACCTCCGCGAATGCACCAGACCTAGAGCCGTCACCTAAGAGTTGTATGCGCAACTTCTTATTTGTCACCAAGGTTGAGATGTGTTGTGATGTCGAAGAGGCACATGGCTAAATTGGATAGCTATGGCTCCCCTTCAACTTTAGAAAATATAACTTGTATCATTCATCTTCCCTGGTACATCTTATGCTTATTGATTAGACAAGAGATTTATCACCATTGGGAAAAATACAATTATAAATGCCAATAAAACCATACAAAATCAGTAGCTGATATACTTCTGTTAAGAAATAATTTTTGTATCCAGGTGTTAGGGCCTCTTGCTTTAATGTCAACAATCCACCACAAACAGGGAACTCTGGTGAAGTGAGTACAATTTGAAGATGGTGGTTTTTTTTTTGGGGGGGGGGGCATATGAATAAAACTTGACTTTTTTTAGCAGAGCGTAGTTGCCGTAGTGAGGAAAAATGAATTAGTAATGGATTTTTCCCATGTGCTCTGACGAATCTTTGGGTCACAATGTTTTTCATAAGACGATCATCAAGACAAGGCCAAGTGATAGCTGAAGTGGTCCATCTGAAGCCTTATGAAAATTCTTAGCTGTCTCTTTAAACGAAGGTGTGCAATCAAACTACCTAGTTAGTGTGAGCCATCAGACTTCTTGATCATCAATTAAGTCCATTTCCTTAGTCTTCAGGTTGAGGACCAAAGATACACATGTGGATGTGAAAATGGAGAAGAGATTTTAAGAAATTGCAGATGAAAATAACCCATGATAGGGTGGTCTTGTAGCAATTTCATTGTCATTCATTTGTGACGAGGATTCCTGCTATAGGGAAATTGCTTTTTTACCATGCCTGTTTCTTTTCGCTTTATTCAACTCAAATTTTAAATTCTTTCACCATCTTAGATGGATTGATTCGGAATTTCTTTGTAGGTTCTTTGTGCTTTAACGATAACTGTTGTTAAATTAAATGCCTCTTGCAGAATTACCATTTTCACACAATTCTTTATCAAAAAAGGCCAGTCGGAATGTTGTCCCTGTTCGTAGGTACTCGCTAAGCTTCTATTGCATTCTAATATTTGCTCGATTCAATTTTGGCATTTAGAATCACATACTTGTCTGCAGGATAAAGGCCAGAGGTGCTCGACTGCAGGATACTGAGGACAATGCATAAGTGCAAAAACACTCTGAACTTCAGTTTTGGTAATATATATTACTGTTGATCACCTTAAAGGATTTTTTTACTCCACTGAAGTTTACCGAGATGTTATGCTGTACACATGGTTTTTAATACATCTGTCTTGGTTTATCAGATGAAATAACTCTTTTTATGGTTGAAGACAATTATTAAACTTTGCAAAACTCTTGTTAAAAGCTCGCAGTTGGTCCTTGACCCAACTGCGACATGAATACCCTGAGGATCAGAAGTGGTGAGTCTAGTATTTAGCCATGATGGATAGATATGATAATCTGTTTTTGACAAGGGATGCATGCCAGATATTGGGTGATGTAGTTAATAATCTACGAATGTGCCTGTTTATATGCTCCTTAACAATATCTAACTAGACATTCATATAAAGAATAGGAATACTGGAAAATTATGTTCTGCATCTACTGAATTTATTGTACTGAAATAAGCGTGATGAAACAGATTTCTGTTGTAAGCTGTATAAGAATATTTAAATGATTTTACTAGTATAATTACTATTCTTGGATGGGCTGGAGGGAAACATACATGTGTGGATTTAATTGGAGTTTCTCCATTGGTGGGTCCGATAAGGGGCAATTTTATTGCGGCTATGCTGCACAGAAAGCGGCCTCAACTTAAGTTTCTAAGCATAAGAAGGCTTGTATTGACAATCAACATGTTTTCATCCCTTTCGATTTTGATACCTTTGGATTCTTTGCAACTAAAGCGGTAGAGCTCCTCAAGAGGGTCCAAAAAATTATGCATAGCAATGTTATGGTTCTCAGGTCTGTGGATGTTGTGTTTCGAAGAATTGGATTTGTCATCCAAAAGGAATTGGCGACACAGCTTATTGCCCGTCTCCCATCAATCTATCTGTATCACTAGAGTACAATATATCAAAATGACATATGAATTACAATTTTGCACGATTCGGGTATGATGTCGAGTGTTTAGGAGTTATCCTGTGGATAATTGTTTAGGGTTTAATGTGGCTGCCCCTAAGGGGGGGCTAACTTGGCTCCCCCACCCCATTTTCCCCATTTTTTTATTTTTTTTTGAAAATTTCTTCCGTGAATATTCATCACTATATCCCTATATTATGCTATTAAAATTTCGTGCGAAACAGAGACTCCTACGACCTCCATCCAGACAGTCATTTTTTAACGGTAACAGAATTGCTAAAAACAACCCCGTTTGGATGGAGGCCGTAGGAGTCTCTGTTTCGCACGAAATTTTAACAGCATAATATAGGGATATATTGATGAAAATCCACAGAAGAAATTTCAAAAAAAATAAAAAATGGGGGAAAATGGGGCGGGGGGATCCAAGTTAGCTCCCCCTCAAGGGGGCAGCCCCATTTTACCCAATTGTTTATTAAACACTAAATTATCGAGTATCTAACATTATTTTTGGGCCGAGTTTGTCTAGGAGTATATATGGGGCGATGCAGTCAACATAGGGATTGGCAAAGTAATGAATAGTTAAGTTAATAAATGCATGCATGCATGTGTACATACACAGAGTGAGAGTGCATGATAAATGGTGAAGCCAACATATGGCAAGTGAGCGAGTGCATACATGTGGTTGACTCTCCTTTTTGTGTGTAGCATCACTACTCCCTTTGGCAACATAATAATTCTTGTCGAATTGAGGCGTGCTAGGTATTAGCTGGGCCATTCATTTATTTTGTTCCAATTAATCATTCATAAATAAGATGATATAAATTGAAATAAAAATCCTTGTTATTGAAGCAATAACAAAATCCATTTTTACTTCCATTGGTATTATTTTTATTATTTTGTTCAATAATTTACTTATTGAATGGGATTACAATACAATAACAAAGTATTTTCCCACATTAAGTAGGGTTGGCTACACGGATTCTTTGCCTCTATTGAGATCTATATTGGGCCATTCTCGAGATTAGATTCAAATAACTAAGATCCCTTTAAATAGACTCATTCCAACACCTCTTATGCTTTCCTTGCCCTCTCTTAGCCGACTCAACATCTCAAATCTCGCATCTTCTAACTGGTGCATCAATCGACCTCCTTTACAAGTGGCCAAACCATGTTAAACAGTTTTCTCTCATCTTCTCATCTATTGGAGGGACACCAACTTTTCTTCTAATCACATCATTCCAAATCCAATCTTTTCATGTATGACCATACATCCACCTTAGCATTTTCATTTCTGCTAGTGTCATTCTCTGCATATGTCTATGGTTCACATGCCATCATTCGAAATGTTTGCTTAAATCCATGTTGAAAAGATATGAATGTCTTGAGGCTGTTGGAGTATGTAATGGATGAGTAATTGGATTTCTCTAAGATCTAATTACCCCCAGTCATATTTAGTCCTACATGGATGAGCGATGGGACTTCGGTATGTATGTGGGGCTATATAAGAAGCCACACACCCTCAGTACTCATTGAGCGATGGGACTTCGGTATGTATGTGGGGCTATATAAGAAGCCACACACCCTCGGTACTCATTGAGAGCTTCGATACATAAGTCCGGCCCGTTGAGGCCTTTTCCCGTGATTTTTATCCTGCTCCTCATGGAGTAGGGTTCCATGTAAAACCTGAGCATTCACTTTTATATTTTTATGTTTCTTGTCATTGGTTATCGATTTTGCTTGTGCATTTATATCTCAACATGGTATTACAACGAGTTGATTTTGTGATTTGATTCATATTTTATTTGAAGATTTATTTCTTGTTAATGTTCAATTGTCCATTTATCAAGTTCTCTAGGATCTCAGATGAAACCCTAGTGAAATCTAGAATTAAGGAAGCGAATCGATAAACAAAAAAGAATAAAACATTGAGCACTCAGGATTTATGTAGAACCCTACCTTGTGAGGGAGCGTGATGAAACCATGGGAAAAGGCCGCAAAGGGTCAGATCTTCTATTGAAGTTTCTCAATGAGTGTCGGGGGGTGTGGTGATTCTAATATAGCCCCACAGACATATCAGAGTCCCATTACTCATCCATGTAGGACTAAGCATGAGTGGGGGTATTTGGATCTTGGAGATATCCAATTACCCCTCTATTACATACTCCACACTCCCTCAAGCTGGAGCTGAGAAAGCTGCAGCTTGCAACAAAAGAAAAAATATACAACACATCTTCACACGATACATATCAAGAAGAATATATGTCGATGATTGTAGAAAACCTCGCTCGATGATGGGCCTGCGATGCTCAGGTCATCGAGGAAGTACTTCTATCGTGCTTGTAATAGTCGTTGCAATAACATGTCGTGCCTAGACAAGAGTCATTGTAGAATAAGAAAGTCCATCGTAGAGTGGGAATCAGGGATAGAGACACCCCGACAAAGTAGTCGATGCTCGGTGAAGACAAGTAATAGCAGTATAAGTTTGGATTGCTGGTCTGTCAGTCATGGACATGCAATCGAAGTTCTGTAGATACATCAAAAAAATACGTGCCTACTCTAACTCCCCCTTTCTCCCATACTTGATAGAATAGGAATATGTATGATCAAGTTGGGATAATCTACATAAAACATGCATTTTTTTTCTTTTCTCCTTTTTCGTTTTTTCTTGCGCTTTCCCTCATTTTTTGCACAAATCATCTCTTTTTTTAGATGTTGCCCTTTTTTCTTGGCTCTTCTCATGCCTTTTTTTAATGAGTCAACCCATCTCTTTTTTTTACAATGTAGCAGGACAATAATGGCCTGCTGGGCTTGATTAAAAAGCCTCTAAATCTAAGTATCATTCCCTCCTTTTTTATGGGATGCTACTCTTTTCTTTGTAGTTTTTTTAATTGGGACTCAATTGGGCCTAAAAATAAAGGAAAATGAAGCCCATTAAGGCTTCTGCTAAAGCTGAGCATCAACCCATCGTTCCAATCATTCTGGCCAATTTTCTCTTGAGACCACACAGAAGGGGGAAATAAATAAAGTGCAACCTAAAAATGAATAACCCCTCCGCTTCATTTCTTATGAAATAGGGTTCCCGATGGGAACCCATCGCAACATTGTTGGAGTATTTGGTTATGCGTCTATTGAGTTGTAGATGGGTAAATGGATACCTCCAGGATCCATTTACCCCATCCAGTTGTTTAGTCCCACATCGTCCAGTGGTGGGACTTGGAGGCTCTGGAGAGGCTATATAAGGAGCCCCAGACCTCCTGTATCCATTGAGAACAAGCAATGAAGCATATGCCCCTTTGAGGGCTTCTCCCGTGGTTTCATCCCGCTCCTCACGGAGTAGGGTTCCACGTAAAATCCCATGTTTTTATGTTCTTTATCTTTTCCTTGTTTTCGCTTCCGCTTCCAATTTCCTAACATGGTATCAGAGCGGGTTCGATTCTCGGAAAATTTTTCATGTTCTTATTCTTTTTCGAGATTCGATTCATTTTTCGATGGTTCGATTAATGTTGAAGGATTATTATTCCGAGTAATCAAGTTCCAGATTTCGGATTGTTCTTCGTTGATCATTCAAGGTTCTCGTTCTATTGTTTAGATGAAACCCTATATCTGAATTCATATCCCCTCGCGCTGAGATCGATCTTCCAGTCACGGAGAAGCAGCGATTCAGATCTCCACGCAGCGGCATCCAGGAGTTGATGCAGGCTGGGAGCATCGCCTAGTGTTCCTGCGATGTTGCCTAGCGCATCTGCACGCGAAGCTCCATGGCCTTAGGTGGCGACGCCGCACAACCGCGCCTCTGCGCGCCCAACTCCAGGCAGATGGCGCTGCCACTCGGCGACATCAGTGAAAGCTTCTGGCAGGCGAGCCTCTTCCAACAAAAAAAACTCGTAGCATCTTCTCCAGGAGCATGGAGGTGGCGAACACCCTCTCCGGATCATCCTTCGGGTGGCTGGCCTTCACGCATCTCCCTCCTACGAGACCTCCAGATCCTAGGCGGAGGTCTCGCCCTCGAAGTGCTCCTGGCGGAGCTCCGGTGCTCCTGTCGCACCCCCGCTGCGGTGTCGAACCCTTCCCCTTCCCCCGATCTCGCGATTTCTCCAATGCGGCGCGATTGAAGCGAAACCCCGATTGGGGCGGCCCTGCGTGAAGAAGGGTTCCAAAGCGGAACCCTAAATAAGGGAAAGGGCCTATTGGGTCGTGCTTCTATAAAAAAAATATATGTATTGTAAAATGCCCAAACTGGGCCGCCGGATTTTTTTTTTTAAAAAGAGGGGGTGGTTGATTTGGCCCTTTGTACCGGAAAAAAATGAGAGAAGAGAGATGTTTAAAAAAAAAGAGTCGCGTACAAAAAAAAGAGCCGTACGCAAATTGCAAAAAAAAAGAGAAAAAAAGGGAATGCAAAAGCCGGAAAAAAATTGGTTGAAACGTCTTATTATAAAACAAAAAATTGAATTGACGACTTAAAAAAATTGTAAAAAAAATATTGAATGGATGGCTTATAAAAAATGATGAAAAGCCGCGGAAATTTTTGTGAAGGTCCATGTTGTTTCTCTTCCCATATTTATATATCTTGTTTTCTCCCAACTTTGTCGATGTTGAGTTTCCGACAAATATGGGAGAAAGAGGGAGTATTATGTAGAGTTACAGGTCTTGTATTCTAGATTCCAGATTCAGATGCCAATCTCCAGACCAGCCAGTTGATCAGACTCTACGGTTGTTCATACTCGACGATTGATTCCGAGTCCAGTTTCAGACACGCACGAGTGTGCGGTCAAATTTCAGATGAGCATATGTTGCCATCGTTTGTTCGTAGTCCCCATCATTATTCTTGTTTTGTCGGCCATAGTTTTTCATGTGGTATCATAGGTATTCCAGAGTAGAGCACCATTCTCTGAGCCAGATGGGAGAGACTCAGTTCTCCGACGAGGAGACTTCAGGCGTAGTTTCAGACTCGATGGTCAGATTCCGAGTCTTCAGTTTACTCACACTCCAGCCCGTTCGTCCTCCTCACCTGCACGGCATGAGAAGCAACGTCCTCGACTGCAGCAATGTGCGCGTTGGGTTGATATTGTCCGTAGTGTCCTGTAGCGTTGAGTTGAGTCTCTTTATGTTTGTCCAAGCTGAGCATTGTATGCTCCAGCTTGAGGGGGAGTGTTGGAGTATTTGGTTATGCGCCTATTGAGTTGTAGATGGGTAAATGGATACCTCCAGGATCCATTTACCCCATCCAGTTGTTTAGTCCCACATCGTCCAGTGGTGGGACTTGGAGGCTCTGGAGAGGCTATATAAGGAGCCCCAGACCTCCTGTATCCATTGAGAAAAAACGATGAAGCATATGCCCCTTTGAGGACTTCTCCCGTGGTTTCATCCTGCTCCTCACGGAGTAGGGTTCCACGTAAAATCACGCGTTCTTATGTTCTTTATCTTTTCCATGTTTTCGCTTCCGCTTCCAATTTCCTAACAAACATTTTATCGTCAATGTGGAGCGCCGCCTCCATGCACCGGGAAACTATCATTGACGCTAATGCTCTTCCAACATAGCCATCACTCGAGAGGAGCAGAAGGATCGTCAGGTGTTCTATCGTGATCGGCGCCGCCACAATGGAGAAAAAATGCAAGAGATGGGAGGTGGCCTTCTGCAATCGCCTTTTCTTAGAGATGGAGGCGGCGACGCTTGGAGGTGTCTTGAAGGAGGCACCACTGCGTAAGGAGTGGCCATCACCTTTTTTTCTCAAAATAGGGATGGAGTTGTATGAACATGGTGCTTTGGCCTCCATCGAGCAACCTTCAAGTTTTCTGGAGATGGATGTACTCGAATCTTCTGATCGAGTTTGGAGTGTTGTCGCCATCTAGGGTTTGGATGAAGAGCCCCTGCTGCATTCTCCCCTGCAGCATTTGTGTTGGATACGAGAGCAACCACAAGGTGTGTTGCTTCATGTCTTAGAGAACGAGGAGACGACTCCCGGAGACCCAGAATTAGGTCTAGAGTCGCTATGGGGAAGGGATCTAGAGTTGCTCACGCCATATTCTTCTTCCTTCTTTGAGAACTGGTCTGCGGCTAGAAATCTCGCATGATAGCTTGAATTAGGGTTTCATCAGAAATCCTAGAACATGAACTTGAATGGAGCATGAACACAAAATAAATTTTCAGAAAATAAAATCCGAATCGAACCGCATAATTGACTTGCTTTGATACCATGTTGAAATCTATAAATGCAGAATCAAATCGATAACTAAGAAAGAATAAAACATTGAACACTCGAGATTTAGTGGAACCCTACTTCGTGAGGAAGCAGGATGAAACCACAAGAGAAGGCCTCAAAGGGCTGGGTCTTCTATTGAAGTTTCTCAATGAGTATAGGGGGTGTAGGGCTTCTTATATAGCCCTGCAGGCAGACCATAATTCCATCGGTCATCCATGTGGGACTAAACATAAGTGTGGGTAATCGGATCTTGGAGAGATCCATTACCCCTCTATTACATACTCCAACAAAGTTGTTGGCCAAGATTTCCTGGGGAGTGATCTTCTTCCCCAAATCGCGTACGAGTTTATGAAAATCTCATCAATAATTTTGGGTTTCTGTTGAAACCCTAAATTCGAGATAAGACAACGCCCATACATTGGAATGCTAATCCAAGCATCGTTTGGCACACAAAGAAGTAGCATTAGTTCTTGATCATCTTCATTAAACTTCTGTGTGAGATCTCTCCTAGCACATCATCGCACGTTCTATTCGTAACTGGATTCGAGCATATAGGAGTTCCTGATGGAACCCTAATTCTACATCAATGCTTGTCCAGCCTGCATCCGACCCTTCGCTCACTGCCTAGCAGTTCATGGAACATACCTACTACAACGACATAGGTTTTCCTGGAACATCCCCATGGAATCCTCGGCGCGTAAGCCTCCTAGCCCTCCCAGCAATCTCGGAGCACCTACTCCCATTTTCGACGCTTGCTCATCTCAAGAAGAGGAAAGTCTACTACCCATCAAAGCACTTGCCCTCGCCTCGATGCGTCTAGGCTAGAGGAAAGTCGAAGAAGAATATGAAGGGAACCATGATGCGATGAACCCATTGCATTACAACGTTGTATCACGAGAAGAAGCCACCACGTCGGCCCGAAGGTACCAGCACGATGACGAATGTGGTGCGATTTGGAGCAGCAACGATCAAGCAGCGGAGGTCTTGGCAAAAGCTCCTTCCAGGTGATGCGTGGACCTCGTGCGCTCCATTGACTAGGTGCACTCCAAGGCCAAGAAGGACCACATCGTGCTCTGCGAGATCGAGTCCCTTTGTTACCTCATCCACGAGCCTAACGTTTCCCACCGTAAGATAAAGGAGTACATCCTCCGCCTCCTCTACGTCGAGATGCTCGGTCATGACGCCTCCTTCGGCTACTTCCACGGCGTCAAGATGACCCACCACGACTCCCTCCCCCTCAAGCGCACCGGCGACAACGATGGGTTCCCCCTGGGGAATCCTAGATTTTATTTGAAGGAAGGACCTGATTTCTCTCTTCCTAAATGGAATTTGTTTTGCATTAAAGAAAAGGATGAATGTATCGAGCCCAAAGTGGGTTGCAGTTAAAAAACTGAGAGAGAAAAAGAGAGAAGAGGGGGATCCAAGTTTTTAGCCCAATTGGGCCAGGCTGCAACTTATAGAAAAACGAAAAGAAAAAAGAGGACCAATTGGCCACCTCATGTATTGCTAAAAAAAGGACTTATTCAAAAAGAGAGGAAAGCCAAAAAAATATGGCTTTTAAAAAAAGAGACATGCAAGTTTTGTTTTGTTTCTCCCAACTTGATAATCTATGCTCTTATCCTATCAAATATGGGAGAAAGGGGAGTAATAGCATGTCATCATATATTCTTCTTCTTGAGATGTCTCGACAGGACCTCTACTGCCCATCTACGACCGACAGACTGACACTCTAGACTACTACTGCTATTGTTGGGAAAAGAGACTACTCTATTGATTCAGAAAACCCTAGGCTCTCTTATATAGGGAGAGACCTAAAGGGTAAATTACAGAGAGGTCTATATAAGATAAAGAAATAGCGATAAACTACATAAAGAGATAATGAAAGTACGAACTATCTCTACACTCCCCCTCAAGGTGGAGCATAGATATCTATCATGCTCAGCTTGGATGAACATCTCTGAAACGGTCCTCTGAGCAGTGGCTTGGTGAATATATCTGCTGTCTGATCTCCCGAGCTCACATGTGCAGTAGATATCAATCCTCTCTGGATCAAGTCCCTCGTGTAATGGCAGTCAACTTCAATATGCTTGGTCCTTTCATGGAAAGCTGGATTGTTGGCAATAAACAATGCTGCCTGGTTGTCACACTGGAGCTTCATAGGCAGGGGCACAGGTACATGTAGATCTTCTAGTACTGAACGAACCCACATCATCTCCGTGCTGGCTTGAGCCATGGCCCTATATTCAGATTCTGCACTGGACCTTGCCACGACAGTTTGTTTCTTGCTTTTCCAAGAAACCAAAGAGCCTCCAATAAACACTGCAAACCCTGAGGTTGATTTCCGGTCCTTAGGACATCCTGCATAGTCTGCATCTGCACACGCTGAGACAGATAAGTCTGTGTCCTTCCTGAATAGTAGCCCTGACCCTGGAGAAGACTTCAGATATCTCAATATCATGTGTATAGCATCCATGTGAACCTGTCTTGGCTGCTCCATAAATTGGCTCACCCTGCTAACAGCAAATGCAATGTCTGGACGAGTAACGGTAATGTAGAGGAGTTTTCCCACCATTTCTCTGTATCTCCTCTTATCCACTTCATCTGTGTCACCATCATACAGCTTCATGCTGGGGTCCATGGGAATACTGGATGGCTTGCACCCATCCATGCCAGTCTCAATCAGGAAGTCTGTAATATACTTCCGTTGTGTCATCACCAAGCCTTGTGCATTCCTTGCAAATTCCAACCCCAGAAAATATCTTAGGGTTCCAAGATCCTTTGTAATGAACTGACTGCCTAGGAATGCCTTCGCCCTCTTTATGCCCTGAACATCATCTCCTGTAACAAGAATATCATCCACATAGACCATAATGACAACCGTACCTGCCGATGACTTCTGGACAAACAAAGAGTGATCGGCATTTGACCTCTTGAATCCCTGTTGCTCAATCAGGTTCGACAACTTCTGGAACCATGCTCTGGGACTCTGTTTGAGGCCATATATCGCCTTGTGAAGTCTACAGACCATGTGCTTCTCCCCCTCAACAGTAAACCCAGGTGGCTGCTGCATGTAGACTTCCTCCTGTAAGTCACCGTACAGAAAGGCATTCTTCACATCCAGTTGAGATATGCTCCAATCACGTACTACAGCAACAGATAATAGAATACGAAGCGTAGAGTGCCTCGCCACTGGAGAGAAAGTATCCATGTAATCCACACCGTAGGTTTGTGTAAACCCACGGGCAACCAAGCGTGCTTTGTATCTATCCAACGTGCCATCTGCATGATATTTGACTGTGAAGACCCATTTACAGCTCACAACGGATGCATCAGAAGATGCAGGGACCAAAGACCAAGTGCCACGAGACTGCAGGGCCCTCATTTCGTCCTCCATTGCTAATCTCCAGCATTCATTCTGTAAGGCTTCCTGGTATGTCCGTGGTATCTCCACGGAAGACAAGGCTGTGGCAAATCTCTGAAAATCCCCAGTGAGACGGTGAAAGGAAACCTGTGAAGCGAATGGATATGAGGCACATTGCCTCCTCTGCTTCCGAATAGCAATCGGAACATCAAGATCATCATCTGCTGTACTGGATGGGCTAGTGTCTGCCTGTACTGTAGAATCCTGCACATGTACCAAATCTGACCCGTCAGTAGGAATGCCATCTGAACATACCTGAGGCGTGATGATCGGCTGCTGCGTAGTCTGAGCAGGACCTGACCGACGTGTATAGAACACAGGTAATGGTGATATGATAGGCCGTGGAATGGGTGGAGGTGGAGGAGGTGGTGGAGGTGGTGCTGGCGTGGAGACAGACCCAGGGGACAACTCAGGGGTACTCAATGTAGGTGGTGGAGGAACATAGATATCATCAGTGGTAGTGGATGGTACCATTCTGTCACCTGCAGGAGAGAAATACATGACAGACTTAAAGAAAGTGACATCAGCACTCACGAAGTACCTCTTAGTTGCAGGATCATAACACCGGTAGCCCTTCTGAGTTCTGGAATAACCAACAAAGACGCACTTGACTGCTCTAGGAGAGAGTTTGTCAAGTCCAGGAGATAGACGATGCACAAAAGCCACAGTTCCAAAGACACGTGGAGTCAGTGAAAATAACTCCTTATCTGGAAAAATAATGGACATAGGTATCTTTTCACCAAGGACTGAGGATGGCATTCGGTTGACCAGATAACAAGCAGTAAGAACAGCATCGCCCCAGAAAGAAATAGGGGCACAACTCTGAATCAACAATGTACGAGTAATATCTAAGAGATGGCGATGCTTTCTTTCCGCGACACCATTTTGTTGTGAGGTATATGCACAAGTGGTTTGGTGAATAATACCCTTTGATGAAAGGAATTGTGAAAGTGAGCGTGTACAAAATTCAAGGGCATTATCAGTCCGAACATATTTGACATTTGCAGAAAAGACATTGAGCACTTCACTAATCAAGTTCCTGATCACATTTCCTGCTTCAGATTTATTTTTCAAAAGAAAGACCCATGACACACGAGAGAAATCATCCACTACCACAAGATAAAACCTGTGTCCCTGATGATCGGGAACACGACTTGGACCCCATATATCTATATGTAACAACTCAAAAGGGGAGCTACTGCTCCGACTCAGACGACGTGGAAAGCTCGACCTGTGATGCTTTCCCAACTGACACGCTTCACATTGAAACGAAGAACTAGGAGAGATCTGAGGCAGAAGATGGCACATTTTCTGAAGTAGAAGGTGACCAAATCGGAGGTGCCAAATGTACGGAGAGACTGGTCCAACAGAATGAGAGGAGACGTCAGCATATGAATCCCGGACCAGCCGATACAAACCATTCTGCTCAGAGCCACAGCCAATCACCTTGCCCGTGAGTATGTCCTGAAAAATGAGAGAAGACGGGTCAAATATGGCACGACAATTCAAATCCTTCGTAATCTGACTAATAGATAGTAAATTCATGGAGAACTCAGGAGCATGCAGAACAATCTGTAATTGCAAAGTGGAGGATAGAAAAACCTCCCCCTGTCCAACAAGGGGCGAATGGGTACCATCTGCTATCTGCACTGATCGGCCGGGAGGAATGTCCCTGTAGGTCTGCAATCTACCTCTATCCCGACAGAGATGATGTGTGGCTCCGGAATCAATAATCCAGTCAGATATATCATGAGATGTAGTAGATCTACCTGAGGAGCTCGCGGCTGCGGATGAACTGGCAGAGGCAGTGGCAACAATATCTGAGGAGCCACCAGACGAATCACCAGAAGCATGTGGCATAATATCACGGAGACGGGCCACAAGTTCGTCAAATCGACTATCTGCAGTAGAAGTCAGTGGAGATTGGGAGTGCTCTGCAACACGTGCCGATGCTGGAAATCCATGCTTCGAATAGCATGTCTCCTCCGAGTGTCCTGTGCGGTGACAATAGGAGCATGTCTGACTGAAACGACCACCCCTTCCCTGAGGTCCACGGCCACGTCCACGACCACGGCCAGATGGTGGTCCACCTCTCCCACGTGAGACTGCCATAGCTGAAGGAGGTGGAGTAGAAGAGCTGGAGGAAACTGGAATGCGACTAAGCCTTCTGTAAACATCTTCAACTGGAGGAATAACTGCATCAGCGAGAATCTGAGATCGAGCTGCATCATACTCAGGGTCAAGAGCCGCAAGTAGAACACCAACCATGGTGGCGTTTCGAAACGCCTTCTGCTGCTCAGGAGTTGCAGTGAGAGGGATGATACTGTATTGAGGGAGGGGGTTTCTCTATCAGCCATCTTCATCGAGCATCGACTACTTCGTCGGGGTTTCTCTATCCTCGACTACTACTCTGCACTGAACTTTTTTCTTTTACAATGACTCTTCTCCAAACACGACCTATTATCACAACGACTACTGCAAGCACGATTGACGTCTTCCCGATGATCTGAAAGTCGCAGACCCGTCATTGAGTGAGGTCTTCTATCAACAACAGTTTTTCAAATGGGGTGTCTCTATCCTCGTTCGAGTGTGGTGTCTCTATCCCCATCTCTCTCAGATGTATCGAGTGAAGATGAGTTGTATACTTTTTCTTTTTTATTGCAAGTTGTAGCTCTGTTAGCTCCAGCTTGAAGGCGAGTGTTGGAGTATGTAATAGACGGGCAATTGGTTCCCCCCACTCACGTTTTGTCCCACATGGATGAGCGATGGGACTCCAGTTTGTCTGTGGGCCTATATGAGAAGCCTCACACCCCCTATACTCACTGAGAGATTCAATAAAGAAGATCCGGCCTTTTGAGACCTTCTCCCGTGGTTTCATTCCGCTCCTCACTGAGTAGAGTTCCACGTAAAATCTAAGCGTTAACTTTTATATTTTTATGTTTCTTGTCCTTGATTATCGATTTTGCTTCCACGTTTATATTTCAATATAGTGCTCTCAATCGAAAACACTATTTAGGAATTTGTCTCCGACTATTTTACGCTGGCTGTCGGCTACCAAATCCAACCCTCATTTACCCGGGCTTGGAACCAGCCATGACTGTGTTATTGAATGGGATTACAATAAAGAATATAATTGCAATCAAAATAAAACAAAAAGAATAATAAAAAATACTCAGTCAGTCATAAAATAGTTAGTGTATAAGAATAAACATAAAAGTAATCTGAGGGGATGCATGTGGGTGGTGCAGTTGTACATGCTCGTGCTTTACGTCTTCACTTCATGAATGATGTCATCATTTAAATTTTGACAGAAGTGCCAATTATTTTAAGAAAAAGTCAGAAGTGCCATTTATGGATATGCTTCTCCTGCTGTTGCTTGCTAGGATGAATGACCTGCCAATAACTGCTGTATACTTGTTATCTTAAAATGAAATCTCTTTCGATCTGTAGGTTGAAATTATAATGTCTGATGTATTATCCACATTTGTTTTATGCTTTCAGACTATCCGTTGCAGAAGCCTTCAGCATTCAGCCATTTAAGTTGGACAGTTTGTTATGTAAAAATGTTCAGATACGAACGGGGTCAACAGGATAGCAAAAAAGAAAAACTGAGGTGAGTGACAGCATCCTGTGTGCTTGGTGCATGCTACCATTTGCAACAGTTCCAGAAATAGTGACATCGATATACGGAGATGCCTAGAAATAGTGACATCGATCTAGGGAAATGCCTTCTGTTTTATCCGAAACCTGCAAACAAAATCTTAACATTTTGTTGATATATAGATGCATAATTTACCAAATATATTGTAGATTCCAGAAACATACTGTATGCTTTGTCAGATATATTCGGATTGTGTGGAATGTACCAAATGCTAAAGGTTGATGCGGAGCATAATCTAATATTACAGTATTGTTTTTTAGTAGCAAATACATAAAAGTTTGTTAATTATATCATCATGGGAAGAAACTATGTCATTTTATCTTCTGATTTTATTCCGAAGGTACAGGGTCTCCAAAAGGGACGCAATTCTCGACGTGTTTTAAAGTTTTCAGTCGCAGTCACCTCTCTCTGAAACCCCATCCCCTTACAGGAGGCCGCAGCAGCAGCTTGTTGAGGTGTTGGTTGGGGTCATGAGCACAAATTCGCCATCTGTGGCCATGATACCTTTCCCTTGTTGATCCTTGTTCCATCCTCACTGTGGCTTCTTTTGTTGCCGTTTGCGTATATCTGCGGCTGAGGTCTCCTTTTTCTTATGGTGTTTCTCTCTTCTTCCCGTGCTTGGAGTGTGGATTCAAGTTGTTGTAAATGTGGTGATTGAGTGTGAATGGAGATGGAAGTCATTTGGTGTGTGGGACAACTTTGTGCTTTAGCCTTCCATATTGGAGACGATGAACTTGCTCCACGCTTGATATTTATAATGCCGCCACTTCTGTTGATTCATGATTATATCCTGTCATCTAGAGGTTCATGTGAATCTTCTTTGCCCATTGGTTAGCCAGTTGTTGAGGGTCATCTCATCAGATAACATCGAGGTTCTTTTTTGTTTCCTTTTAGGTTTGTACCATCTTACAAGGTTGTGTATTTTGCACCTATTGGATTGGTTTATTTCAACTACTGTGTTGTCTTTGCCTGTTTCCCTTTGACATGAGCGAACGGAAAAATACGAGTGGAGGATTTGTACCAGATAAGATGGCTTGCTATAGGCTGACAACTACTTAACTTGTTCGTAGTGATAGCATGAGGGATTAACCCATGTGGGCCTTCCACTGTGGTTGTTCGTGTTCCATCGCTTATCATTACATGAAAAACAAACATCTCTGATCATTGCCATAGGTTTATTGTGGGCTTCCACCTTATAGCTCGTCACATATCGAATGCTCCAGTTTCTTCACATGTCTGAATTCAAAACTCTTATTTGGCTCCTTCACGTGTTCTCGTTACATTAAATAAAAAAAAGAATTGGGACAAATCATTCCAGGTTCGTGGTCTTTGTAAAAGGAAAATTGAGAGCGAGTTCAATAACTTAGGGTTCAGGAAAGTTCAGAAATTTCCTCTCTTAATTTCAGTTCATGGTGAGAGTATAATGCCTTCTAGGACTGGTGCGCACGACATGTACTAGCTTCAATGCAGGTTAATAGCATTGGACATCTTTGGCGTTGTAGAAAAGCAGACAGAAAAGCGAAAGATAACCACACAATAATATATACAAGGTTTGCTTGTAATTGAATCGGGTTTTTTTACGCCGGCGACATGTCTCTTTCAATATGGATGGAAGAATTGTAGTACAAAGGTTGATTTAAGACCTCTTACTCTATGGGGGTTATATATAATACCCTAGTATGGATGGATCCTCTAATCACTTCTCAATTATAGGAAATCCTAATAAATTAGGATTTGAATGAATTCTCTAATCACAAATTTATCAAAATTGGGATGGATCTTCACGTCAGTTAGGATTTGAATGGATTTTCTAATCTCATATCATCAATCAATTAAGATATTGGGGGATCCCTAATCTATTAGGATTCAATGCATATCCACCATCTCATTCTTGAATTGAATCCTCATATACTAGAACAACTACTACTAGACTTCATTGTCGCCTTATCCTCCATGGGGTTATTGCCAACAATCGGCATTAGGTAAGCCCAAGTAACGATTGAACTTGATTCCATAAATTGCCTTTGTGAATAAATTAGTTAGGTTATGTGCCATGATAATATTCTTCATTCACCTTGACGTTCTTTTCAGTATAGATTAAGTGAAATGTAGCATAAGTGCTTGGTCGATTATGATGCATATAATTCTTTGCTAGGTATATTTTGCAAATACTATCACAATCTACGATAGCTTGATCTTGTTGTAGACCCAAATATCTAATCATGCCTTTTAACCAGATGTCTTACTTTGAGGCTCTGTGGTAGACAAAGTAATTAGAGGTTGTATGATTGCCTTCCATCCAGTGATAGATTTCTTTATATTTAAGACGAAGCTTGTCATTGTTCTTCTCTTATTTACATCTACAACATAGACTGAATTTGAAACTTTGATTATGAAACTTTCTAAATCACTTTCATAGATTAGGCCAATATCAGATGTTACTTTCGAGTATATTTTTTTTGCTTGATTGCTTGCTAATGCTTCATACCTAGATTCCCCATGAATCTTCTAAAACGATCACTACATGAGCGATATTTGGTCTTGTGCATACCATGTAATACATAATATCCCCAATTACACTAGCAAAGGGAATGTAAGATATGTGCTCCTCTACATTTGATGAGGTGTATAAAAAATGAAAAATGGATATTTGCAATAAAATATGTACTCATGGGCTTTGACGTGGACATCTCAAATCTCGTCGGGGCTTCCTCAAAATAATTTTTTTAAGATAAGGAGAGTTTTCTTTTGCACGATCCCTGATGATTTCTATCCCTTTTTTTGCTACATGATGTAATTGTATTGCAAAGTTTATCTATCTATATATCGGTTGTAAGCTTGAGAGAGTCAACAGAACTTTCTTAATCAGAACAAGCTTGGATTTTCACTCCTGATCGATCCTCTTCCAGCACCTGGTCGACCTACAACTGATGTCCAACATTGAGCATTGATTGACTAATGTATGATTGCCTTTAATAAAGTTTCGATCGATCACTTCCTGATCAACCAACCAGTTGTTGTTGATCGATCACTTCCTTATCGACTAACTCAAAGACCCTATCAATCATCCTTTGAATTCAAATCCAATGGCTCTTTAACATCTACTTTTAATCAACTGAAGTTGACATGATCGATCAACTTATGGACACTGATCGATCAACAAAATAATATCTTCGTGATTTCTTACCAGTTTTGTCTCCAACGACCATTTTTTTGAAACTCTACTTTACTACTATATTAAGTTTCTTGGACCCGTTATTTGAGGGCACATTACATCAAACAACATAAAGCAAAGCATTCTAGATATGTTTCTTCTTCTTCTCTCTCTCTCTTTATGTTCTTCAAGTTCTTGAGCATTCTCAGAGAGATTTCTAGATAGGAGAGCTTCTCTAATAATTCTAATATAATTAAGCTCTCAAGGCCAGCATCGGATTGCCTCCATATTCTCAAACTCTTCTGTGATTAGTCAGGGATATTTTCTGCAAGCGGAACCATTACTGATGCCACTTTTCAAGCAATAGTATTATATTCACTTGTGCTAAGAAAAGTAATCTTCCGTGATAAAGTTGGTTGATTAGGATAAAACTGTGCTCATATTAATATAGTTGTCTAGTAATATATCTTTGTTGCTAGTTTCATAAAAATATATTGCACTGCTTTTCTACATACAACTTTTTGCAGGAGCCTTGATGTTAGATCCATGCATTGTAGGTTTTCTTGGACAATTGGAGTCCGCCCAATCATCAACATTGCCTCATTGTTTGATAGGTCATTTACATTGGCACGTTGTTCCAATGTTGTAAAGCATATTTGTGTTTGTTCTATACTCTATAAATTTTGTGATTTATATGAAGTTCCATAAAATATAACTAGTATTAACCCCTAGTAATATTGCAATCCTATAGGCACTCTCATTTGGTATTAGAGTGGGTTCCAGTGCATATCGAAGTAACACTCCTCAGCACATATGCCAGCATCAATCGGAAGCAGCAGCAACAAATCTCTCGATAACCAGTCTACCATCATACCTCCTCCCTTCAATGACAAGAACTACAATGGCTAGAAAGTCGGAATGCATATTTTCTTGAAATCAATATAGACTTCAAAGTCTATAATATCATCAGAACTGATGACATTCAGTTGATTTTCACGGAAGGAAAAGCTCTACTCGATGCAAACAAGAAGCACACAACATATAAATCCAAGGCTATGAATGCAATATTTCGTGCTATCACAAAAGAAAAATCTAGCTATTTCTCACCATGCAAATAACATATAAGATCTAGAATAAGCTCATTGTCACCTACGAATGCACAAACAAAGTCAAGGAAAATAGGATCAATTTCCTACAACAAATACATGATCTATTCAAGATGGAAGATGGAGAATCCACCAAATATATTTACACCATGTTTGCAGGTATTATAAATGGCATGCTTAGTCTCAGTGTAAAGATAGAATAACCAATGAAGTTCAGGAAGGTTCTCTCATATCACTCATGGTTAATTGGATGACCGCACCAATTGCCATCAAGGTAACGACTTAAACACTCTTTCGGTGGAAGATCTTATTACTAAAATGCTCTCCTATGAATTGAAAAATAGTGAGAGAAGGAGGCCAAGACAAAGATCAAGAAAAAGAAGGTTTGAACATAAAAGCAAAATGATTCACCTCGGTCTATGAAAGCTCGAAATAAGGAATCACTATGGTAACTAGAGGATTCGGGAAGCTCATAAGAAGAGATGCTCGTCAAAAGGAAAGTGAGATGGTATGCTACAACTATAAGAAGGGCACTTACTTCAAGGAGGATTTTCCCTACTTAAGAGAAGCCAAACCAAGTATTATGAATCCAAGAATCATGAGTCACACAAGAAAGATTATAATGAAAGGAACATAAGATAGTCTAAGCATCACCACAATAATTCAAAGAAGAAAGCTTTTCAAGCCACGTAGGACTCCTCTGACTCAAGAAAAAGCAACTCGAACAACTCAAACAATAGAGAAGCTCTGCCAGGACTCATAACCATCAACACTCAGTTAAGTTTCGATGAATATGCCGTTGAAGAACTTAAAGATAGTGTAAATTATTTGTCAAGATCTAGTCGTTAAACTAAAAAAGGAAAATAAATTGCTAACAACTATTGCACACACCACACAAGCATAATATGAATCTGAAGTAGAATTTCTTAGAGAAGCTACTCATGAGATTAATAATTCTATTTTATCTTCTTTCCAAGAGTAGCTTACTTAAGAATAATATACAAGAATAATGTCTCTGAATTAAAAATAAAACTAGGCGACTCTTGTAGATGATCTAGCAAAATTTAATAAGAGTAAAAAAACTTGGACAAATTTCTAGATTCTTCATATCAATCTAAAACTAAATTTGGAATTGGTTATGAACCTTGTAGCAAAACTAGTGTTGATAGTTTAAAACCTGTAAAAAATACATTTACATAATAAACCAATAAGATTAAGGAACGTAAAAGAAATCTGAATAACCAACCTAACTCTCTAAGGACCCAAAAGATGGGCACCAAAAGTAACTATCAATTGTCTTGCAGAACCTAAGAAGAATGCACACACACACACGCTCACACACACGCACACACGCATGCGTACATGCACACCCACGCACACACGCACGTGCACGCGCATGCGCACAACACACACACGCACACACGCACACACACATAGGCACCTTACAATTGGAGAGACCATTAACATAGTTACATGACCAAGCACTCTTTCGTAGGATATCAAACAAGACAAGCAAGGTAAGTGGATCATAGACAATGGATGTTCTAAGCACATGATGGGGGGCGAAAATCTCTTCATCAATATAGACTCCAAGGAAGGTGGGATATTTACATTTGGCAACATCTACCCAAGTAAGATCATTAGAGAAGGTACTATAGCCAACTCTTGTACTTCTTTTGAAAAGTTTAGGCTTTTTAAAAGTTTGTATCACAACTTGGTTGGTGTTTCTCAGATTTGTGATAAAGGTTTACAGTAACTTTTTCAAAGAACTATTTTAGAATTTTAAAAGAAGGAACACTCGAAGTTTTTCTAAAGAATATAGGCACAAATGTATCTACACACCTCTGTAATATATTTTATCGAGTTTCAGATACGAGGATGGAGTAATTAATGTAGGCTTTCCTTTGCATTTGTCCATCTCAAACTTCTTGAGAATCTCTTTCATATACTGTTGTAACAAGAAAATTCCTTGGTCTATCTGAGTGATATGATAATCGAGGAAGAATTTCATCTCTCCCACCATGCTCATCTTGAACTGATCTTGCATAGTCTTAGCAAAAACTTTGTAAAGAGTTTCATGAGTAGAACCAAACACAATATCATCAACATAGATTTGCACAATCAATAAATCAAAATGTTCACTTTTAATAAGCAAGGTGTAATCTACTTTACCTACTTTAAAACCTGAGGTGATTAGAAAGTCTCGAAGTTGATGATATTAAGCTCTAGGCACTTGCTTAAGTCAATAAAGAGCTTTTTTTAGCTTGAAAACATAATCAGGTCTAGTCGGGTCTTCAAAGTTTGGGATTGCATAACATATATTCTTCTTTGATGAAACCATTAAGACATGCACTTTTCACGTCTATTTGATAAAGTGTGATGCCCTTGAAACATGCAAACGCAAATAGCGTTATTATTAATTCAATCCTAGCAAGTAGTACATATGTTTCCTCAAAATCGTTGCCTTCTTGCTGTGTATATCCTTGTGCAACAAGTTTTCCCTTGTTTCCGATAATATTTCATGACTCTAACAAATTTATTTTGAACACCCACATGGTTTCAATAACTGAGTGGTCGTGAGGTTTCGGTTTAAAATCCCGATATGGTTCCTTTCAAATTGGACAAGCTCTTTCTGCATTCCCATTATCCAAGATTCTTCATTACATGCCTCATTTATAGATTTCGACTCAATGAGGGATAGAAAAGCTAACATTGAGATTCATTAAAGTATGATTTTGTATGAGTGCATATGTATACATCTACAATTACCAGCTCCTTGGGATGATCCTGAACAAATTTGAAATCCTTGGATAGACCATGAGAACTCTTTTTCTATGGTATACTTGAATAATCATCGATTTGAATTTCTTCCTTATTTTTCAATTCATGTGCTTGAGGATTCTTGTTCAAATTTCAGTAAATGAAATGTTGACTTATTCCAAAATAATTATAATTTTCTTATTGAATATCCTATAATCTTTGCTTCGTGAAGATTCCTTCCTCACTTTTTGATCAAACTTTTCAAGATTGTTCTTAGTGTTAAGAATAAAATACTTGCATTCAAAAATATAAAAGTAGCCAATCCCTGGTGATTATCGAAAATAAAGCTCAAAAAGTGTCCTCTAATCCATGTCCACTCAAGGTTATATTTAAGATATAACAGACAATGCTTACAACTTCTTCCCAAAAGCAATGTGGATGATCGGATTTATAGAGCATAGTCTGAAAGTATTTCTAAAGAGAGTCATTCTTTCGGTCAATTACACCATTCTGAGGAGTTATTCTAGAAGTAAAGGACTCATGCTTAATCACAACCTTTGTACAATACTCTGAAAAACTTTCGTTATCGAACTCACCATCAAGATCACATAACTTAGTGATTGTGGTTCACTGTTCAATCTTAATCTCTTTAGCTAACCTTTCAAACTTTGAGAAAGATAAGCTTTGGGTTGCAAGGAACAAGAAGTAAGTAAAGCATGAGTCTACTGTAATAAAATAGTATTGACTTCCACTTAAACTTTTGGATGTCGTAGTTCCTAAGAGGTCTAGGTATAAGAGTTCTAATGGTTTAGATATGCTAATGACTTTCTTGCTCTTAAAGGAAGTTTTGTGTCGTTTTTCTAATTTACATGCTGAACACATATTTTCCTTATAGGATAGCTTGGGAAGTCCTTTAACTAAGTCGAGTTTGCTAAGCCTATTGATTAGTTTCATGTGAATGTGACCTAGTCTTTTAATCTTTTATGCCAAAGTAGAGGATCTTCTTGTAAGGACATAATGCATTTTAATGATGAATAATCATCAAATCTAAGTATGTAGATATTTTTGTACATATTGCCTTTAAGAAAAAATTCTAGTGGATCCTATTTTGAAATTTCAAAGTAATTCTTAGAAAAAGTAACTTTAAAACCTTTAACATAGATCTAAGATACACTGAACAAGTTGTGAAGCAAATTTCTAACCTTTTCAAAATAAATGAGGGAACATCCAATAATGCCTTTGACAATAATTGCACATATGTGGTTATTGTCAATGGTAATCGTTCTATCTTCCTTGGGGTCTATACCGAGGAAGTGCTCTTTGTCTCCATTCATATTTATGGAGCATCCATTGCCATTGATCCATTTGCCATTGATCCATTTGCCATTTTTGTTTCGTTGGTTATTTTTATATCATGCGAAATAATGCTTGGTTATATTATGGTGATGATGATGCTCCAATTGTAGTGGGCTTCCAGCCTTTTTAAGTTCTATAAAACAATCAACAAAACCTTTTGGTATCCACTCTTGTAGTTCCTTACCAAATCAGAAACAATATTTTCTAACTTTTCTAAATTATTCTTAAGACTACTAATTTCTTTTATATTAGTGACTTAGATTTTGCTAATGATTTTCTGTGTATTTGTTCTATCGTTTGGTTTCTTTTCAGCTAGAAGTTCTTCGATGAAAAAGTAAAGAAAACTTAAAGCAAGCTTTCTAAAGTTACAACTTAAAGCATGATTCTAAAAGATAGATTGAGGCAAAAGCGTAAAACCCAATTCGAAATGCTCAAATGAATTTCTAAAGAAGATTTGAATACTTTGAAGCTCAAGGACAAGTAAAGAAGACTCATAAGTACTTCTGCAAGTTTTGCCGAGTCGGGCAATTTACTTTATATTTGTGTTGACCAACTTCTGATCCCGGTCGATCAATTTATTATTATTTTCTAGCAAACGATCGTTCATACTTTTATCACTATAGACTACACCCATGATCAACCACCCTTTTATCATGATCGATAACTTTTCAATTTACTCTTCAACTATCACAAACTTATTGATCTCTTTGTTGATCTGATTGATCACCCATGATAGATGAACATATTCCTAGGATCGATCATTTCTTGATTTGAAAATAAACATATTTGGAATTTCTATTTTTGCTCAAATGGCTACTTGAGGCTTAATCCTATACAGTGGATCATATTCATTGTTTGAGACACACATCCAATGACAAACATTCTTTACTTTCAAAAGAAAAGAAAGAATGTTGTTTTGTATGTGTTATTCATGTTCTATTAGTGATTCCACACTCCCGAGATCTCTTTAATCCAAACCTCTATAGCTATTGAAGTTTTTTGTGCTCTCTATTCTCAATAGTGATCATCATCATCATTCTCGAGCAGATTCTATATTAGAGTTTCAAATATCACAATATACTGATGATATATTGTCGATACATCGATATCGATGAGAGGAGGGTTTCGATATTAGGTGTTATTTCGTTTTCCCATATATCAGGAGATATGGCACGATATGTCGGGTGTCGTTGATTTACTGTTAGCAGATGGAATCCTGGAACAATGACTTTCATGAAAGTGGGCAATATGGCAAAATGTCCTCATTCCGCCCAAACTGCAGCAGAGCTTGTTCTTCTCACTTCCCTCCCTTGAGGCATGCTACTCCATTCTCTTCAAATTTGTTGATATATGAGCAAATTTTTTGAGGTTTTTTGTTCATCTCATTCCGGTATTGCATATTCTTGAGTTCTTTTTTGATGATTCGATTATTTAATGAGACATAGGGAGAGTTAATTTGTGGTTTTTGAGTTTTGTTGTGGAATCAAGTTATGATTTCAAAGGAGAAACTTAGGTATCTTGTTCTACACGTAGAAAACAAGATTTTAAGAATTTTTATGTTAATAAAAAATTAATAAATTATTAATTTTGTGAATTAAACCTCATATCTATAATTTATTTTCGTGTTTTGTGTCTCATGCATGGTTTTTCTCTAAATTAGTCGCATCAACTCTGGATCTAAGATGATTTTCTTAGAAATCAAAATATAGAAATGTAGATATTATGTTAAACACTAAATAATCAAGACTTTTTGCATATAAGCATGTTAAAAATTATAAATATAATAATCTGAAAATTAAAGTAAAAAAATAAGTAGCAAATACTTGATTGTTCTCATAATATGTCTCATAAATATTTGTTATGTAATTTCTTCATAGGTTTCATCAATCAACATCATGGGCTCACATTCCAGTTTAGGATTTGATGGTTCTGAGGAACAGAGGGATAGTGGGGAGATTGGATGAAGGTATACTATCGCTCATGATGGCAACAAGTCGAAATCACAATGCAACTTTTGTGGGAAGAAGTTGGGATGAGGGAGGATTATGGGGTTGAAGCACCATCTTTTTGGAAACAATAAGAATGTTTCCCAGTGCAGATGTTGTCCCAAAGATGTGAGGGACTTGGTGAATGCAAACTTGGATGGGAAGAATGACAAAGATATCTAGAGGTCAAGAATGGATGAACAATTCAAGGGATTCATGTTCGAGAAAGATTTCATGCCCTCTCTATTTCAGATGATGATGACTTTGTCTACCACACTGATATTTAGAATGCAGCTGAGAGGAGGGCATACAAAAGGGAAACACAGGAAACTCTGAGCATCATGTTTGAGAGGTGAGAAATCGTTGGTGAATGAGGAGACTTCTATGGTGTCGATGACAGTAGGAGTGGTTCTGGAGGTGCAACAGTGCCTCCACCCACAAAAAACACAAGGGGAAGGGAGTCAAGCTCTTTTTGATGAGGAGCAGATCCATGCAATAAAAGCCAAGCAAGGATCTGGGGCAGAAGAGAGTGAAAGGCATGTCTACAAATGCCAGAGACAGAGTGAGAAAGGCTATCAACAAGCTCGAACGTTGCTAGTGGATCATGTTTGCAGCATGCCATCATCGAGATCGCTGATGTGAGAATGAGAGTGAAGGCTCCCACATCTTACGATATAATGAACAAGTATCTTGACATTGAGAAGGAGGAGATGAACGAGTACATCATTGAGCTGAGGAGATGGCCAGAGTACATGGTGACGTTGATGTGCAACAGTTGGAAAATCTACACAAGGAAGTAGATCATAAAATTCCTCATTTACTGTGATGGGAGACTGTATATTACATGTAGAGTGACTTGGATACTGAGATCTAATCTCTTTTCTAGATCTATAAGACTGCTCAGAGATGTCTGATTAAGTCAAACATAATATCTAATATTCTCACTGCATCTAAATCATATTTAGATCAAGGTCCAACATTTGGACTAAGGTTAGATAACTGATCTACTGAGTGGACTCACTAAAATCGAAACCTGATTCATCACTCCCTCGGAATGGAAGTGCCATGGTTATACAATTGTTTAAAATCACATCACCTTCAAATATTCCTAGTACCCACACAATATGCATACTGGAAGACCTAGATTAAGCCCTAAGTTTGGATCGTATTTAAACGGTTTCCTTCATGGTTTTATCATTAAGTTTCTTATTCAATCATTGAGAGTTGGTATTGATCATATGCTTCCCTGAAGCATATATCATACCTAGAAATCCTATCATACTTCCAAAGCAATATGGACATCGATGGAATTTGGTTGTTCCCAATATCTCGTGACTGAGCTCATGTCTTTCGATTCAGTAATGAACCTGTATGATCCCTTTCAAAGATCGTATTACTCATATGTCCTCGTATGCACACCGGCTCGTTGATGTATAGACCTCGATTAGGTCATCAACCTAATGATATGCTTAATTTACTTAAACGTATAGTAACACATTTGTCTCTGATCAGAGGATGTGTGCATGTATTGTGACGACATAAGGTATAAGTCCTGGTTATCTCGATCTTATTAAGTCAGCTCTTTGACTTGACTCATCTGATACCTCCGAATCTCTATACATTTGTAGAGGACCTGCATCAAGAGGTCGGTCGGATATCAGCTTTTGGAGTAAGGATTGCCATCTCCTTCTCAGAATGGAGATCCTTTTTCGTGCTAGATGAGTCCTCAATCTAACTCTTTAGATATCATGCATGCACCAACCTCTATGATTCAACTATTGAATTAACAACTATATTATTATCGTGATGGCCAAGGTACATAACCCTAATTGTATGAAGGGATCTTATAAGTGAATTCATTCATTAATCTCATATAGGGAGTGAAAAACAATAACTTTTCTTGATATACAAAAAGATTACAATAACATTTATTGTAGAAATGGTTTGTCATAGGCTCACATGTCCAACAATCTCCCACTAGTATTCAGAACCATTCGGGTACTAGTTAAAACCCTTTTGGGATAAATGTTTGGCAAGAGGATAAGTACCATTATTGGCAGAGGCCACCTTGGTGACGATGATGTCATCAAGCTTTCTTATCTCTCGAATGATGTGGTATTTCCTTTCCACATATTTACTCTTTTGACACCATATGGGTTCCTCGCTTGAGCTATGGTTCCCGTGTTATTTTAGAGAAGCGGGTTGAGATTACCATAGGAAACTACACTAAGTTCCACGATGAACTTGCACAAACACACTGCCTCGTTTGCAGCATATGATGTGGTAATGTATTCAGCTTCTATCATCAAATCAGTCGTGGTGTCTCGCTTCTTACTTCTCCAACACATAACATCACCGTTCAACAAGAATACAAACCCTGAGGTATCTGAATTTGTGTATCTTAAGACTTGGAGATCATTATCTCCACATATTAAGATGTAATCTTGCATCCTTCTTAGATACTTGAAGATGTTCTTCACTGCAATTCAATGTTGTTCACTGTAGCATGATATGTAACGGCTTATCACTCCCACTGCATGACAGATATCTGACTTGTGCACATCATGGCATACATTAGGCTTCCTACTGCTGACGTGTAAGGGTATCCAGCCATGGCCTTCTGTTGCTCAACCTTTAAGGAGTCATCCATTTAGGTAGATGTATACCGTGTCTTAAGGGAAGGAAGTCTTTCTTGAACATTCTATATGGAATCGTTCCAAGATTTTCATAATGTATCTATGTTGAGACAATCCTAAAATCCTCTTTTCTCTATTTCTGAACAGTTTCAGACCCAAGATATAAGAGGTTTCTCCAAGATCTTTCATCTCAAAGGTGTGGAACAACCATACTTTAACATTAGTCATCATTCTTGTATCATTCCAAATGATAAGGATATCATCTACGTAAAGTAGGGTGAACACAATGGCGCTCCCACTGAGCTTCTTGTACACACGTAGTTCATTAGGATTCTAAATGAAATCACAACTCTTTATGGTTTCATCAAATCTGATGTTCCAACTATGAGAAACTTGTTTGAGCCCATAGATGGATTTCTTCAGCTTGCACACTTTACCTTCCTCATTTATAAAGCTATAGGGATGCTCTATATATATGTCCTCCTCAAGGTATCCATTGAGGAATGTAGTCTTGACGTCCATCTGCTAGATGTCGTAGTCAAGATGTGTAGCTATAGTAGAAGTACCCTGATGGACTTAAGCATGGCTACAAGAGATAATGTCTCATTATAGTCGATGCCTTCTCTATGTGTGTAGCCCTTGTCTACGAGTCGTGTCTTGAAGGTCTCTACCTTCCCATCAGGTCCCCTCTTTCTCTTGAAGATCCATTTACACCTAATGGATTTTACCCCCTTAGGTGGATCCTCATGGGTCCATAGACCATTCTTGTTGATGGAGTATATTTTAGACTTCTTAGATAGCATACATCTATCCATGTCATGATCCGTGAGTGCTTCATCAAATGAAGTTGGATCATTGTCAGACTCTCGTGATACATAAAATCCATACCTTTCAGGTGGTATAACCACCCTCGAACTCCTTAGAAGAGGTATAAAATATCCCTTCAACTTTTATCTATAGAATCTCAGTATCCTCAAAGGATTATGTAAATTCCTTTACTTCATTCTTGTCTTGAATTTTAAGGAAGTGCTCCTCTAAAAATTCCACATCCCTAAAGATGAATATCTTTTGAGTCTTAGGGTCATAAAGTTGGTACCCAATATTATCCTTTACATACCCAATGAAGTAGCATTCTCTAGTGTGAGATTCTAGCTTACTTGCGTCCACATTCTTGCCATGGGCCAAGCATCTCCAAATCCTCAAGTGTCTAATACTGTGCTTGATTCCGAACCAAAGCTTATGAGGGATTTTGGGTACATATTTTCTAGGATATTATTAAGGATAAATACACACACACACATATATATATATATATATATACACATATATATATATTGCAGTCTCTACTGCATATCCCAGAAACTAAGATGTAAACGTGCTTTATTCATCATTGATCGGATCATATCCACGATTATACTATTGCATCTTTCAACAACACCATTTAGTTGGGGAGTTCCATGGAGTGAGATTGGATACAATTCATCTCTTTTTAAGGTATTCTTTGAATTCATCTGAGAGCTACTCACCACCAGTCAGATCGAATCCGTTTAATCTTCACGTCGGTTTAGTTCTCAACCAAAGCTATGAATTCTTTGAAATTTTGAAAGGTTTCAGATTTATGATATAATAGGATGATAACCCTAATCACAAATGGTCATCAATAAATGTCAAATAATATCTATATCCATTTTGAGTCATGGTACTGAAGGAACCACATACGGTAACAACAACAAAGCCTTTTCCCACAATTAAGTAGGGTCGGCTACATGGATTCGTCGCCTCCATTTATATCTATCTTGGGTCAATCTCGGGCTTATATCCAAAAAATTAAGATCCCTTCATATAGTCTCTTTCCAACACTTCTTGGGCCGTCCTCACCCTCTCTTAGCCGGCTCAACATCCCGACACTCGCATCTCCTAACTGGTGCATCAACTGACCTTCTTTGCAAATGACCAAACCATCTTAAGCGTGTTTTCTCGCATCTTATCCTCGATCGGAGCTACACCAACTTTCTTTCTGATTGCATCATTCCGAATCTGGTATTTACATGTGTCTCCACACATCCACCTTAGCATTTTCATTTCTGCTACAACCATTCTCTACACATGTCTATGGTTCATAGGCCAACATTCAGATCCATAGAGCGTAGCAGGTCTCACGGCTGCTTTTAAAACTTTTCTTTAATTTTTAAAGAAATTTTCTTATAACAAAGAACAACAGAGGATCCTCTCCACTTTAGCCAGTCTGTATTTATTCTATTAGTAACATCTCCATCAATTTCCTCATCATGTTGTAAAGTAGATCCTAGATATCTAAAATAATCTCTCTTCCGAATGTTATCGTCACCAATCTTCACCTCAATTCCTTCACCATTGCCTCCATCAAAGGAGCACTCCATATATTCCGTCTTAGCCCTACTTATATGAAATCCTTTAGTCTCCAATGCATGTCTCTAGACCTCAAGCTTCTCATTTACTACATCTCTAGTCTCGTTAATCAACACAATATCATCAACAAATAACATACATCAAGGTAAGTCATCCTGAATATGACTTGTCAACTCGTCCACAATCGAAGTAAAAAGAAATGGAATCAAAGCTGAACCTTGATGTAAACCATTGTTGATGTCAAAATAGTCAGTCTTCCCAAACGGGGTCCTTACACAAGATAAAGCCCTATCATACATATCCTTTATGAGGTTAATATAAAGTATATGTACTTATCTCTTCTCCAAAACTCTCCACAATATCTCTCGTGGGACAGAATCATAAGCCTTTTTCAAATCAATAAGGAGGTTCTTCCTTTTAGCTCTATAAATATCCATTGTTCTCCTTAGCCAATGGATGGCTTCAATAGTTGAGTGACCTGGCATGAATCCGAACTGGTTTTCTTTTACTTTGGAAACTTGCCTCAACCTTCTTTCGATCACATGTTCCCAAATTTTCATAGGGTGACTCATCAGCTTGATACCTCTATAATTTGAACAATTTTGAATGTCTCCTTTATTTTTATAAAAAGGCACCACGAACTCCTCCTCCAATCTTCAGGCATTTTCTTGCTTCATCAGATAACATTAAATAGATTCGTAAGCCAAGCCAAACCACGCTCACCTAGAATTCTCCATGCTTCTACATGGATGTCACCCGGTCCTACACCTTTCCTAGATCTCATAACCTTCAAAGCCTCCTCTACTTCTTTTCATTGTATTCGTCTATAGCTTGCACGATTCAAGAAACTTTTCACTACTAGCTAGATTACCCAAAGTGATCTCTCTATTTCCTTCCCGAATGAAAAGTTTATGGAAGTACCACTCCCATCTAGTCTCTGTATCCTTCGGCATAACAAGTACGTGACCTTCCTCATCTTTAATGCATCTCACTTGAGAAAGGTCTTTGGTTTTTCTTTCTCTTGCTTTGGCCAATCTGAAAATATCCTTCTGGCCCTCCTTAGAGTCGATATTTTTATACAAAACTTCATAAGCTTTTGACTTAGCTTTGCTTACATCCTTCTTTGCTTACTTCTTCGCTATTTTGTAGTTTGTGATGGTTTCCTCTGTTCTATCCTTAGACATAGCGTTAAAGCATGTTCTTTTAATTTTTAGCTTCTCTTGCACTCCTTCACTCCACTACCAAACCTCTTTTTGACCTGGAGCTCCTCCCTTTGACATGCCTAGCATCTCTTTGGCTACCTTTCGGATATAAGATGCTATGCCTCCCACATCTCGTTTCAACTTCCGCTACAATCCCAAGATAAGTATTCTAAAACCTTCTCCCTGAAGCTCGATTACTTCAGTGGAAGATTCCACCATCTAGTTCTAGTGATCTTATGAACCCTCCTTTTCTTTACCAGCCCTTTTATTTGCACATCCAAGACTAACAAATGAAGATGGGTTGCCAAACTCTCTCTTGGGATTACTTTGCAGTCTTTACAACACAATCGATCTCTTCTCCTCTAGTTGGGCCACTCTTATAAGTAATTAAATGCTCATCCCTCTTCTTGAAGGAACCACATACATCGGTATGTATTAGGTGAAGTATACCTTCCTCTCGTGTACCCTTATTTCGAAAGGGTGATCTGGTCATTTTATCTTGAATGCAATGTTTGCAAGTAGGTAAACTTTGAACCTATAGAAAATTTAATGGTTCATTTTTTACCGATCTATTGATCATATCAACAGATAAATGACCAAGTCTTTGATGACAAATCATGGTTGAATCATTTCCATCCTCTATATTTTAGGTATTTATTAGTGGTAGTAACATTCATGATAGATTTATCAATGCAAAATTTAAAGTGTCCACTAAGAGTTAAAAATCATCTGTAATATGTTTACCATGATGACTTATGATAAGTTTCTCAGGAGCGAATATCCATTTTTAACTAATTTAGCTACATCTAATAAGTTCCTTCTAAAATGGAACATATAGACATTCTCTAAGTAATAGGACTCTCCCACTAGATAATGATAGTCTGCATGTCCTGATGGTGACTGCTGCAATAGTTTCATCAGATCCCATTTGGATGATTATCTCCCACTCGTCAAGTTTTCCGGTTTCCAGAAAGAGATGCAACAAATTGCATATATGAATATAAGCACCAGAATCAATGACCCAACTACCTTCTCATCCTACGTGAAAATTGGTTTCCATGATGAAAGAAGATTTTATACATGCTGGAGCCTTACCTTTTCTATGATTTTCAGGTAATCTGGACAGTTTCTCTTCCAGTGCCCTGGTTTTTTGCAGTGATGACAAACACCAACTTTCTTCGATGATATGATTGTGGAAGCTTGAGATGATGAGTCAACAACTTGACTCTTCTTCTTCTTCTGGACTAGACCCTTTCGAGACCCTTGCTTCTTATAGTGCTTCTCTTTAACCTGTGCAACCATTGCACTGCCAGTAGGATTCTCTTTCTCCATGACATCCTCAACAAACTTCGATGAAGATATGAGCTCAGCATTTGTCAACCTCATCTTAGTCATGTGGTATGATACTATAAAGTTGTTCAAAGATTTGGGCAAAGACAACAGAATGAAGTCAGACTGCATGTATGCATCCGTCTGTTCTCAAAGGGTATCTTATTCAGAGAGGTAACCAAACAGTTTGATTACATGCTCTCTAACTGATTTCCCTTCCTGCATCTTGCAGTGAATCATTTCTTTCAATAAGTTGTAACACTGTGTGTGGTTCACGTCACCGAACATCTCCTCAAGATTCAACATTATATCCTGAGCATTGTCCATGTCTACATGTTGCCTCTAAAGCACATTAGACAGAGATCCCAGAATATAACAATGAGCCAATGAATGATCTTCATCATATTTTTCATTGTATTTTAGTTCTTCCACTGGCGTAGGGTTTGCATGCTTATTCCTAGTGAGCACATAGCTGACATACTCCACAGAGAAAACAAGCTCCAAATTTCGGAGCCAGTCCGAACAATTTGGTTCGGTCAATTGATTGACCTCCAAAAGTTTGCTAAGTTTGGTTCATGGATTTCATATCTGAGATTAAGAAATATACTTATTAGAACATACAAATAACTATATATATATATATATATATATATATTCAATTTTAGTTCTTTGATTAAAGAATTTTAAATCAAAGTTGTCTTGCTTTTTAACACTTTGAAAGTCTATTCCCTTATTAAACTTTCAAAGTAAGATATATAACTTACCACTATATCTCTAACAAGATCTCGAATCTCTCTTCTACCTTTGTTACACCCCAATTATATGAAAAAATGTAACTTAGGTAAAGGAAGCGGAAACTCTTTCCACCTTGCAAGTCCAACATGCATTTCCCGATTCAGTCTTTAACACCCAATCCCACCATCCCTATGATGATGTTGACTCTTTGTTAATTGAACCAACCATCAACATGAATATCACTTGCTATGCGTAATCCATGTTGTCTCAATTATATGAGGAACAATTTTTAGGTCACAACATGTACGACCTGTCTCTTTCGAGAAGCAACGAGCCTGATCCATGTAGGCTTGTACGTCGGAGCTGTGACTTCACATAGGCATCTCTGCCATACAATCCATGGTAACAGAACCCGTTGCCTTGACGGGAGACCATAGATGTCATCTTATGATCCTCCATATCCGTTCAAATTTTAATTAATCATTTTTAATCAAATTCTTATGATTAATTCTTCTAAGGGAATTACAGTTCTATTAATAATAGATTATTTAATTTAATTAAATTAACTTAATCACATTAAATAAATTATCAATTCAATACATCCAACAAACAAATTAATTTGCATGATATTGCTATATAGTATACACTCTCGCACAGTACAAGTATATTATTCTAATTAGCTGTTAGAGTACACCTTAATTGTACATCATGCTATACTTCCTTGAAACAGATCCAACCAGACGCTCGAGTTATGCTAGGAGGGAGCATTTTCTTGACATGTAAGGTGCTAATTAAGGAACAAAGCCAATATACCGGTCTAGATACCATCTCCATTCCATTTTAGAACAAAGTTGGGTTTATCTGTGCTAAGAGTTTTGATCGATCATTAGTCTTGATGACCAGCATGATATTATATAAATAATCACTCAAAAATTTAGGCTTCTTAAATTATTTTTAATGATCCTAAATTTCTAGTCATATCAAGCAAACGAGGTTGGTTTTACACGTAAAAGTTGAATTGCAACTATTGTAGTTTGAACTAGAATTTTGTCATGAGACATTCATTCAATTGAGGTCGACGATCATCAAATATATTTCTATAAATATATGAAACATCATTTAATCATGATAAATTCGTAATTTTCATGGTTAATATTCAATGATAAATACATTAAAAAACGTTCTTGAGATGATTCAATCATATTCCAACCCATTTCTACTAAATGTCACATATTTAGGGCAAAAAAAGAGTCATAATCACGCGGAATAAATTAGAGTGATTTTTTGGTTTAATTCTTAGTTTACATGCAAAAACAACACTACGAAAATTTTTTGTATTTAGGTATTCGAAATACATTTAAGTATCCCAAAAAATCATTCAAACAGATCAAAAACAAATGATTTTTCATATGAGCAAAAAATTATATGAAAAAAACATCTATGAGAAAACAACAAGTTCCTGCAGATCCGATATCCAAAACCTTGTTCGTTTAGGATTTGGATCATATACACGACCTTCAACCAAGGCTCTAATATGACTTCTAAGGTATGGGTTTTTGCCTCGCACATCAAGGAACTGTGGAGATCGCATCCTATGCGATCTAGGTCGACTAGTCGTATTAGTCGTAAGAGGTGGTATAAATTAAAATTTTTCAATGAAACCACATGACATGATAACTATTTTCATGTCATTTCATCTTTATCACAACCAAGTATTAGGGTTACCTCTTGTAGTGTGATCATGATCCCTGTCTTTAAATGAAGAGACATCTTGTCTCAAGTTCGATCAAACGAAGCGGGCAGTTGCGTGCACGTGGATGAGACATGTGCTTCCCACAATCCGAGTTGACGATCCGAGCATGGAACCTCCTGATTTCGTCTCACTGAATCCATAGTATTCCTCATGAGCACGGATCACCGAGGGAGACAAAGGTCCACGACCAGTCGATTCGGCAGCACAACGACAACGTGTGATGAATCTATGATTCATCACTTTAAAAGCTGAAAATAGAGCTATGTTCCCAAGTGATTAATTGCATTTATAAATTAACATTGCATTATTAGCATTCATGCATGTGTAGATAATATCCATATATTATCATTCATAATCACATTGATAAGAAACTAAAAATTGTATGTATATTATCACATATAAATTAACATAACTTCTCATACTTTCATTATTTTATACTAACTTCAAGTAAAATAAAATCAACTCTATTTTGTATATATTACTAACATTAATAAATAAAAAATACCATAAAATACTAACTTGTATATTTGTCAAATAAAACGAAACCCTAGTTTTGAGACAA
This sequence comes from Ottelia alismoides, assembly GCA_037367405.1. Taxonomy (NCBI): domain Eukaryota; kingdom Viridiplantae; phylum Streptophyta; class Magnoliopsida; order Alismatales; family Hydrocharitaceae; genus Ottelia; species Ottelia alismoides. Next base: position 1,119,548 of record JAZKJV010003519.1, read on the forward strand.
AAGTCGTAAAGTCAGATATTTCTCACATACGATCTCCTATGAACCTCTACTCATTTTTGATTTAATGTACTTCAATTATCTACAAATCAAGATGAAATTCAAAAGAATCAGAGTTTAATTTGGGTTTTGGGTCTACATTGTATATTGTATATATTGACTAACCTTGACTCATTATTTTATGTACGAAATTGAACCTTTTTATCTATTTCTTTTTCATTTATTTTCTTTGATTTATGTTTAAATAGAGTGTGCAAAAAAAACAAATCTAAAATGAATTAAAAATCAAAGAAAATCAATCATTGTTAGTATGTATATATGGTCTGTACACAAGTCCCATTCTTTATTTCTGTATTTTCTTAAATTAAAAATACCAAAAAATAGATTAATATGCAAATATTCCTTTTATAATTAATTTGATTTTATTTTGAATTTTTCTTTGATTAAAAATCACAAAATTGCAAAAGATTAAAATACACTATTTTATGTACACAGAATACCACTGAAAATTCGCTTTATACATATGACAACTTTTGATTTTGGTTCCTTGATAAAAGATGTAGATCTCATCGAGATGAATAACCTTCATGAAGAATACTTTTTTTATTTGACATCATTTTATATTTTATTTCGATTTTTCTTTTGATTTTATTTTCTAATTTTTCTGGAATCTCTTCGCCCCCACTTACTCCTCAGTTGCCCTCCTTTTTGGGCCATTGAATAAAGTACCCCTTCGTCCAACAGGCTAGATAAGTTCCCTTTATTATTTATTTATTTATTTTCTTCTCCTTGTGGCCTCATCTCAACCGCTCGATCTCGACCGAGAACTCATCTTCTCCGCACGATCTTATCGGCTAAGGCAGCACTGTCTTCCTCCACGACACCCTCGTCCCTCGTTTGGATCGAGCCCTCCTTTCCCTTGACCATCTGCATTGCCAACCTCCCCTTCTTCTTCGTGAAGCCCTAATGACACATCCTCAAAACCCATTGCCTCACCCCCTTTCACCCATATCTGTCATTTTGTGAGTAAGCACGTAGGGGGGGGGGGTGGAGAGAGCTCCTACTATCCTTTAGGTGACAGGTGAAGGATATATTGGTTGAGCAAAGACCTCTTCCCCTACTCCGGCGAGATCCTAGGGCCCCCGCCCTTATCGCAACATGCTTTGGTTTCTTCTCAGCTTGACCTTTGTCGAGGTCTAGAGCAAAGATCCGAGAGGCTTCATGCTCCTTCCACATGCATATCAGTCACCAAACCTATTCCAGGTGCATTATCCATGTCTTTCTTCCTTCTTGTTTTCGCTTTTTCTCTACGACACCTTTTCTCCCAAATGGCCTTCTATTCTTACATCTGAAATCAATTTCAACAACACAACACATACATATCCATTTTCTTCCCTATTCATTTTATTTTCTTTCTCACACAACTCCCTCACCTCTAGCATGCATCAGTCGGAGCATTAGCTCCACTCCACCGCTTCAACAAGGAGATATTTAGGACATAATGTTCTTCTGTAATGGCTCCCTTGCCTCCTTGGCGGCGGTTAGGGACATTCTCAATGAGTTTCATTCAATCTCGGGGCTCCAAATGAATGCGAGGAAGAGCAAGCTATTCCGGCCAAAACATGGCGGTGATGATTTTTCCACTACCCTCAGGATCGGGATCCTTAGCCAAGCTCTCCCGACTACGTACCTGGGCATCCCCCTCGCCCCATGCAACGGGGACCGGAGCATCTTCAGGGCATTGATGGATAGGGTAAGGGTCCTGCTTAATGGTTGGAAGGCAGCGACCCTTAACATGGCCGGTCGTACTCAACTTATCAGGACTGTGATTGTTGGAGTCCTCCTTTTCTGGGCCTCGGGCACTTTCATCGCACGTGGAATGTTGCACAAGATTGATATGCTTTGCGCAGATTTTGTTTGGGAGCGTAAGCGCCATGATATTGCTTGGACCGCATTGTGCCTCCCCAAGCGAGAAGGAGGGCTTGTAATTAGCTAGCTGGCCACCTTGCATGAGGCAATGATTGCGTCGTGGTCCTGAAGGCTGCTCTCTTCTGAATCCTCCATTTGGGTTGTCTTACTGCGTCAGAAGTACCTGCATAGTTGTTCCTTTTGGGAGGTTAGCCCCTCCCCTACCCATAGCAGAACATGGATGGCGATCCTAAATGGTAGGGATGCAATCCGTTTGGCGATCTCTGCTGGAAATCCACCTTACATATGGATTCATTCTCCGGACGGTTTTTCTTTTGCAAGTGTCGTTGACCTCCTTCAACCTAGAGCTGGAAACCCGGCTTGGGGCCCCTACGTCTAGGAAAAAGGCATCCCTCCAAAATACTCGTTCACACTCTACAGGACGGTCATAGAGCGCCTTCCAACCACCGACAAGCTATCCAGACTCGGGATATGCGCCCCGACGAACCGCTACCTTTGCCTCCGAGAATTGGAATCCCACGGGCACTTATTCTACTGATGCAACTTCTCATACAATGTTTGGACGGGCTCCTGCCATGCTTTGGGTCTGTCGATCCCCCCTCCGATGCCGCTGATGGACCTTTTGGATCGGGATGGTAGCTCCCCTGACCAGATGATGTGTGATCGACTTTGCACTAACCTCGCTGCTACGGTATGGAGTATTAGGGATGAGCGGAACCGTCGTTGGTCCTCTTCCAGACAAACTACAAATTCGAAGACTATTGAGGTCCTTGTCCAAATCTCACATTTTTTGAGGTGAAACACTCAGCGCGAGTTTTTGTTCTTCTCGCACCATTTTTTTGGACCTGAACTAATCCTGTTCATGGAAACCCATAGGGCTCGTTTGGTTCTTCTCGCACCATTTTTTGCGCTTCTCGCACCATGCAGGGTTGAGGTGGGTTGGGTTGAGGTGGGTTGAATAGTAGGTGTTTAGATGGTTATGAGGGTTGGTAGAGGGTTGGAATAAGGAATGTGATGTGATGTCACATTGATATGTGATGGAAATCCAACCCAGGCATGACCCATGAAAACATGTGATAAACCGGGTATCCCAAGGGTAACACACTATCCAAACGAGCCCATACTGTAATTTGGGGCGGTAGTGCCCTTGTATCGTTCTTCTCCTTGGAATATACTGATTACTTTCTAATCAAAAAACAAGGAGTTGTTCCTCTATTTCCCTTCGCCTGCTACAGCCCACCATCTCGTCTATAATTCCCTTTCGATTTGATTAACATATAGCGGAAACGAGTTAGTCTCTAGCTCCATTTTCGCATGCAGTTGCTGGACCAAGGGAGTTTGAACCTTCAGGCTCTTTGATTTCCAGCCATACAAACCATAGATCAGAAGTAGGGCCACACCTCCTTTAACGATTGCAGCTTCATCATCACCAGTGGACATGTTGCACTGCCTTCTCCTTCATCAAGCAGCCACTCCTTCGTGCAATCAACAAAACTCATCCACCTCTATACTCCTCCCGTTAGAGAGCTGCAATGACTGGACTTCTTGTAGCTTGAACCGCTGCATGCCCCAACGCATAACGACGGAGCAATGCCACCAAAACACACCCTCAGTTGAGCCTCTCTCCACCGGAGCTAGTCTCGACCGCCGCCCGCTGTAGCCATCACCTCCTCGCAACAGGTACCCTCCAATCAAGATCGGAGGGCCATCTTCAATTCCATCGGGTTGTCGGTGGCGTCACGCGCGCCCATCCGAGCCTCCTGCCTCACAACCAGCCTCGGTCGACCCGAAGCGGCACATGCGCGACCTGTGAAGTAGAGGATCCGAAGCTCCAGCCGCGCCTCCGAGTTCACGTGTATATCACGTGGGGCGTGGGACATTTTGCGCTTCCCCTGCATTCCTGTAATTTGTATCCATATCCCCGCCAGTCACACTGTGACTCACACCACGTCTGGCAAAATTGCATCAAACATCCAGTCGGTCTTGGTAATTCCACTTCAGTCTTATTTATTTCTTATTTTGCGTGGATACCTGTGTGTCATTTTTACCTTTTAAAAAGTACATTGCATTGAACAAATAATTCTCTATATTGTGACTATTTGATAGTATTTTTTCAGAGAAGTGCTTGATTTATAAAATTTATCGTGGTTGAATTGATTGTATTTTATCCATCCTATGATTATTAATTAGTATTAAATCAAATCTTGCTCAAAAAATTTCAAGAAAGCACATTAAGTAGATTTGATTGCTCTATGTAATATGCCAAAAATATATATTTCATACACATGCATATTTCTCTTGAAATAAACCAATTGGCGAATTCAGTAATTGAATTTTAATTTCATGTGAACTTAGTGATTTTAGAATTTAAGATTTTTCCTAGATGCATATTAATTAGATACATCTATGATAATTTTATCTTTTGAAAATATTAAGTTTTATTATTTATGAAAATTTATTTATTGCATATCACCCTGTTGCATCATTTAACTCATTAGAAATTCATAATACATCTAAAACATATAAAAAAATCGGTATCTTGATTTTATATGCATTAACATCATGGCTAAATTTGAGAATTTTTGGAACAGACTTGACTGAAAATTGTAGAATAACCCCTAGACTTAGCCAAAATTGCATTTCACATTCCATTGCATACAAAATTCTAAAAAAATCTCCCTGAAAAACATAATCTCTAAATAATCTAAAAATTGACAAAAGGAGAAAGCTTCCTCTGTGTGTTCAATCTTGGGCTTGCCCAATTAAAAGAAATTCGATCAATTTTGCAAAAATTGATTTACATCAAAATTAAGTGGTCTTTTTTATTAATCCTTATTTGTCTGACTACAATAAATTGACACAATTATCAAGGGCATTAATTGATTTTTCAAATGGCATCGTTGCCGGAGAGGCACGACTTAGGATAATTTTTAGAAAATTTAGAAGTTAGTTTTCACCCCTCGGGTAGTCTAACCCCTCGAGTTTCTTGTAATTAATACTCTGTTTATTTTTCAGTATTTTTCTATTTTAGTATCTCTTTATTTATTTTATTTGTGTTAACACTCTCGGACATTTATCTTATTTTTGTGCCAGTGACCTAACACATCAGGTGCGGCCTTTTGGAAACCGACGCATCTCGAGATGATCAAAGGCAGGATATTCTAATGACCAACCTACTTAAGAGACACATAATTAATTAAGATCGAGTTGAGTCGTAAGACAACATAGAGTCCTAAATCTTTATTTATGCATTCGTTTATTTTGTAATTATTTGTAATAATTGCCTATTTTTGTGGTTCCTGTTTGGGTTCTCACCTGTGTAACTGAACTTGGAAATTTTGTGTAGGTTGTGTGTGTCGAGACTTGTTTCACCCTTGTATTAAGGGCAGGGCTTGACTTGAGTAGTTTGTAAGATAGAACCGCACTCGCAGCTCTTAGAGTTTTCATAGGTTAAATTTTCTGCTTATGTTCATAATAATATGGGACCGCTCTTTACACTTAGTAAGACGCACTTGTAGAACATTTTCCCTAGTCACATTCTTAACTTAATTCTTCCCCACTAATAGAACTATCTGCTAGGTGCAGTTTCCTCACGTTGCATTGCATATAGAATAAAAATTTCAATTTTGTATTGCATCCCGCATGTAGAGAGATGGGAAGTATTGTAAGTCTCCTTACTTGGCATCCATCATCGTTTTTCGATTTTGCATTAGCTTTTTCGATCTCCTTCCTCTATTTTACAACTAAGGTTAAAAGTAATTTGGACTATCTATAGGAGTGTCATGTAGTAGACTTAAGTATGGTGATAACCGACTTAAATCTGGGATCTCTAATACAACGTTGACCAAAAAAAATCATAAAAACAGAAATTATTTTTCGGAGAGCACCCACATCTTTGAAACATGTACTTACCCCCATAAGAGTGGATGAGGACGTAACAACTAAGGTTAGAGCCCAAATCCATATACTTGCCTCCTAAGTCTCCATTTCTGACTCTCGCAAATTTGGGAGCTGCAAAGTCTTGCCTTCGACCTTAGAAATATGTTTTGATTGTGTAAGCCTGATAATCTCCTTAGAGGTGTGATACTGAAACCCAACAACTTGGGAAGAATACCTTTTTGATTAGGAGTTATCAGGAGCACTGCTAGGCGTAAGCTGACTCCATTATGTGTAATGGACATACAATCTTGTGTTATCACCAAAGTAAAATTGAAAATATTATTGGCCAGGTCTTTGCACCTTCCACGATGTTAAGTTGGTGAATCTAGGGTTTATTTTGTGTTTGTATTCAGGGATATGTGTTCAAAAGATTGCGCACTTAGCGCCTTTTCGATCACTCCTTGTTTGAAATCGTGTTCATATATCGCATCTTTTGACATCGAGAATGGTGGATTTGAGTGATATTTGCTCGAACTTCGTAAGCCTCTCACTGACCACCCCAAACCGACCGCCCTTACAGGATACGGATGACTATCTTCCCGAGCACCCTTGATTTCATGGCGACTCTTCCTTTGGGATCAAGGCAAATAAATCACCCTTCTTTGTCAAGGGTGGTTAGACCCAGACCAATCCTCTTTTCTCTCACCACATCGAGGAAGACCCTCACCTCTATGTTTTTAAATCTAATTCTTTCGACTCTATTAATCCAAATCCTCTTTATTCAAAAGGTGAAGAAGACAGACTCGTGGGCGAGATGCCTCCCAAGAAGAACTATGATGAAGAGGGAGGCAATGATGCACTAAAGGACATTCTAGTTAGATTGGCACAAGCTGAGCAGAGAAATGAAATATTCAAACAATAGCTTGGTCAGTTGAGGATTGGGAAAGGAAATGAGCCTTAGGGGAAATCGATGAGGAATGCTTACAACCTTAGCACCACACAGAATGAGAGTTGGCTTAGGTCAGCTTTATATTTTTTATTTTCTTTTATATTTTCTAATTTTTAAGTTCTTTTTCTTTTTGATTATATAATATAAGAATATATAAGGTTATATATACAATATGGAGTAACACAATTATAAATACTACTAAAAAATAAAAAGTGCGAAATAAAATATTTTTACATTTTAAATATTTTTTTTATTATTTTGTTATTTTTTAGGTATTTTTTTTCTAATTTTTATGGATTTTTAAAATAAAAAATATCCCAAAACATGGATTAAATAAATAGGTTGAATTGTTTTGGAATTTAAAAATAAGAAATAAAGTTAAAATTTTCTAAAATTATTTTTACTTAATAATATATAATAAAAAGAAAATTCAGAGATAGAAAAAAGGTATTTTAGGATTTTTTGGAAAATTTTGATATTTTTATAAAGGATTTTGGTGCTTTTTAAAATTTTATGATTTTTCTTTTTCTGTTTTTGATTTTTGGTCTGAGGTTATAAAATAATAAAAGAAACAAAAAATATTTTTTGGGAATTTTTCAAAATGTTTTATAAATCAAACATGAAAAAAAATGTGCTCTTTTGATTTTTAATAAATATTTATAGTGCCTAAAATTAAAATCCAAAAATATAGTGAATGTAAACACTAACAGGCACCTAACCCTATTTTTTGAGAATTTTTGGAGCATAGATGAGGTTTTTAATAAATGGAAAACATGAACAAAAATTAATGAATGGTAGGGGCATAAATGCAAATAAAACTAAAGGCATAAAATAAAATGCTATTTACATAAAAATTTCTTGGACTAAATAAAAAAAATACAAAAACCTGTGAGGGTCTAAATGTAAAATGGCTACCTCACATGGGACCATACGTATAGTGATGTGGATTGGACCTAAAAGTAATATGAATAAAATATGGGGGCTTAAGTACAATTTTATCGAAAGTTTTACGTTAATTAAATATATTACAGGACTAAAAATAAAAAGACAAAAAATATGAGATGAATATTGCAATTTTACCCCCACTAAGTACCAGATCGAACGATTAGATGATCCCTACTTGAACATGTGGCGCACCCACGTCTCACGATGACGCTTCGACAATGGACGGCTCGAATCAAATCGCCCCTCAGATCAAACGGTTGCGGAGATGGTCAATCCAAGGGCGCAAATCAAAACTGGGAAGGATGACAACCCAACAGTGGCTGCTCTCCTTGAAGAACAAGGAAGAACAACCCAAGATGTGAGCTTCAATCGACATTCCCCTTCGACTCCGTGCTGCTCCGACGCTTCTCAGATACTCAACATGATTGCCTTGCTGGTCCTCATTAACAGGAGACCTCAAAATGCCTTGGCCACGCTCGGAGGGGTCCTAGGAGTTCGGAGAAGCTCAGGTGACCTGAGTCCATCCGACGAATCCAAAAGCATCTCCTTCGGGCTCTTCAGCTCAAAGTACCCGCACAGAAAGATGGTCGGGTCAAGGGCAAACTGCCTCGACCTTATTAGGGCGGAATGGAGCGAAGCGGGGCGAGGCGGCAGAGGTCTAGCAACGTGGAGGAATGGGACCTTGATGGTCCAAACTGATGATCGATCTGGTGGAAATGGGTATGCTAAGGGTGGAGAAATGAGAGAGAAAGGAAATGAGGTGGATGGTGAGGTCAGGTACAGAGGTTTGCACAGTGAACAGGGGTGGTTGGAGCTCGATTGCTCTGGCAAGTCCTATCCCTAAGCTAATGGCAGTAATTAAAACAAGAAAAAAATGTGGAATTAAGCCTAAAGCTACACCTAACCTAAAAACACATGAAAAATCACCTCGAGCAGTCGAAGGTTGCGAGATCGACTGCCAGGAGCTAAGCTCCGGTGATGGGTTGGGTATGCTCTCTACACCACTCCTCTGGGAACCTGGAGCACGGGGAGCTCTCCCTATCATGGGGACTTGACCCTAGGGCACTTTGAGGGGGCTAGAATGGATAGAAGAGGAACCAAATATTCAAAATGGAGGAGTATATTTACATGCATGGTGACAGGGGGTCTTCGAGGAGGAATCACGGGCGAAGGAAGAAGATATGGCGAAGAAGATATGCTCGACGTGAATCGTGGGTGAACAGGGTTCAAATCCTATGAAGGGAGTACAACCCCTCGAGCTTTGTATCAAGGGGGGTGGAATCGAGAAGGAAGGCAGGAAGCTAGGTTCTTGACATGGCTACACCTGGGGATGAGAGTCGACTGGGGTCAACTCTTGACTCCCTTTGGTTGGTCCACGTGGACCAACCAAGGTGACCCAAAATTATTTGAAAATTTGATACTAAATGATTTTATTAAATTAAAGTTATAAAATGAAAAATATTTATTATTGTTTGTAGTATTTTAATATGATTTTTATTTTTTTAATGAACATATGTATTACAAAATACTTTTAAAGGGTATATTTATAGGTGTATTTACCTGTGTTTTGAGTTTTTTATTTTTATTTTGTATTTTTGATTTTATTATTTTATTTTCATTTTTATATACTTATAACTTATTTTATACTCACAAATATATTTTTATTATATTTTTCTGATACATTATATACACTTAAATAAATAGGGGTATTAAATATATAAGTACAAGTATAGGTATTTCATCTATGTATTTATGTATATTATTTTATTTTTATGTTTTATTCTATTCTAAATATGTACCTATACTATAAATAATACTTGCAAATTTCTAAAAATATAAAATTATAAAAGTAATAAAGAATAAAAAATATTTTATTCAAGTATATTGTACAATAAGGGTCCAAAACCTAACTTTCACACCTTAACTCCAAATTAAATGAAACCACCTTCATTAAATAGCTTATTAAGTTATATACAATTAAAGGTGATTTGATACCTTTTGAGTTTTTATTGAGGATATATGGGTCTGGGAAGTGTGGGTTTTAGCTGTTTATTTAGAGTATAATAAGTACATTGTATATTATTTTTGTGTAAACTCAATTTTGTATTTTTATCTACAAATTTCATGTACAAAGTTTCTTTATTTGAGGTATAAAAGATAGAAAATAAAACAGGTCCCAAATATGCAATAATGATGAATAAAATAATGGGTTTTTTATTGAAATTTTGGCCCTTATCTCCCCCTACTTTATTCCTTGTCGATCCAGTCATCAAGATGCCTAAGTCTCACAGTTTAGGGTCATAAAATACCTTTGGCATTTTATTCTTTTTCTTTTCCTTTCTTTTCTTTATTATATAATTTTAGTATTAAAACTGCATTTTATATACAGTAAATGGAATAAATGATGAATGTTAATTTGTACAAAATAATGTTATTTACATGCATTAGCTAGGGTTTTTAAGGCCAAAATGATAGGATAAAGATGATGAAATGGAGATTCATCACCCGTAGATGCAACTACTTGAACAAAGGAGTAGATGCAGTATGGATGATTTTTGAGCATATGGTAGAGACCAGCTACACTAGAGCCACTATTAGGGCTTATGATAAGCCACGTCCCCCTCACATACTTCAGGAGGTGGGAAAATCGTCTATGGCAGTTTTGGCGAGTGACCTATTCCCCAACATGGGAATAAATAGTGATGAATTAACTAAGGTCAACCCGATCGAGAAGAAAGTGCAGATACACAATCTCACCGAATGTGAGAGCCTCACCAAGCTACCACGACAGATGGTAGAGTCAGGTGAGAAGGTGTCCAAGATTAGGATACTGAAATAACAGAGGAACCACGCAGAGCACACAGAGCGGTTGTGTGGTCTCACAAGGCGAGACCACAGTCGTTGAGGCGACCAACATGAAGCCCGATGACAAATTCAACAATCAACCCACAATTAAGAATGAAGTGATGTAATCAAGTGAGCCAAAATTTATTATAAACCCCATAAATAAATGTGTACAGTCTACAAGTACGAGTAGGGTGTCGAACACATGGAAGTATTGAACAATCGGGTGTAGCATATTATTATTTATCTCTAAATAATAATGTATACTTGTATATATATTATACTTAGTGTTTTGTGATATTTTAAAACATTATTTTTTATTTTTTATTTTATATATATTTTTTATTTTTTTATATTTTACTTTCTTTTTTAAGATATATCATTATTTGTAATAATATATATATATATAACATAGGGTATATGTATGCAATATATATAATAAATATCTATAAAATAGTAAATACAAATAAAAATAGTCCTTTTATTTTTTTAAAGGATTTAAAATATATTTAAGGTATTTATAATAATTAATAGTAATATAAATTGTATAACTATATATTTGTATATAATTATAATATAGAGTATTCTATTTATATATAGCTATATATAATCAAAAAATAAAAAATAAAATATTTTTTATTTTTCAATTATTCATCTATTTTTGTGAATTTTTAGTAAAGTTTCGCTAGTTTTTATCTATTTTAAATTCCAAAATATCCCAAATCAGGGAATAAATAAATATGCTGAATTGTTTTGAGATTTAAAAATATAAAATAGGTCCAAAATTTGTCAAAACTAAGTTTAATATATAGTAATATGTACATATATAATTATAGGACATAAAATTATTTTTTAAGAATTTTTTAAAATTGTTTTAAGATTTTTTGTATTTTATAAGTCAAACAGGGAATAAGTGCACTCTTTTCTATTTTTAATAAGTAGAAATTGTGAGAAATATGCTATATGAAATGCATGCCATGAATAAACATACAATAAAGTATCTCCCACTATTTTTCATATTTTTTAAGCATGGTGAGTATTTATACAAAAATAAAAAGCATAAGTAAAAATAATAAGCTAACAGGGGCATATTTGCAATATGAAAAAATATGGGGTGTTCTATGCAAAATACCCAAAGTTTTTCAACTTAATCCACAAAATTTTGAACCAAATTGCAATATCAAATCCCCAAGGGGTACAAGTAAAATTTACCCAACTCATGTGGGGGCCACTAAGCTGAGCTGATAGTGAACCTACTTGTAATTTTTAATAAAATATAGGGGCTTCATTGCAATTTTTCCAACTACTTTTACACCTAATTAAAAATTTACAAAATTATTGATTAAATACAAAAATTTCGGAGGGGCTCTTCGCAATTTACCTACTTAATGCCCCTTTGATCCAACCGTTCTCTGCTCGTCACGTGGAATATCGGATGTTTGATCTCTCGTACTGCTTTGAATTAATTGGACGACCCCGATTAGATCTAGGTCGTGTTCTTGATCGAATGGTTGTCAAAGGGTCTGGATAAACTGTGGAAGAATTCGACCTAGGTCTGCTTCGATCCTCGTTTTCTCCTTGCTCTGTAAGCCTCATCGAGATCTGATAGGTCCAGTAGCTTGTTGGGGCTCCTCCGCAGCTGCAAGAGGTGTCCAATGGGGCCGAGATGTCTTCGATGAAGATTTGGGGCACCTTCTATTCTAGGGTGTCCTAGAGGTGTTTCAGATGCTCCAATCAACTCCACAAGTGTCTCCCAGATCGGGGCCTGCACCAAAAATATTCTATGGCTCGAGGGCTAGCTCCTCGGCTAGTCTGTGAAGCTGGGAAGCAGAGGGAGGTGGTATGGTGATGCAGCTCCGGCAGATGGCGATGGTTGGAGCTCGATTCCCAGATCCATGAAGGATTTGGGTTGTATAGATGAGGGAAATCGTGGAGAATGCGTAGGGGAACAGAGTGAGGTGAGAAAGGGGACATATCACGGTGGGAAAACGATGATTTGTCCTGGAGCTCGAGCTCACGGTCAAATTGGGGATTTTAAAATTAACCTAATTCTAACTACTAAAGATGAAATTAAAGCATGGAAATGAACTTAGATCTAAGGTATTACTAAAGAAATTAGAAATAGGGCCTCGATCCGACTGGAGGTCGAAGAAGCAGAACCACTGGTGACACGCCGGTGATGGACTTGGATCTCCTCCGACAAGTGTTCCTCCTCGCTACAGACCCGCCCAAACGCTTTTTATCACAATGTGAAGGGAGTCATATGAATCTAAGGGGATAGTAATGGCCAAGGAGTGATCAAACACAAAAAAAGGGCGGAGGTGAAATATTTATAAGCAGAGGAACGACGACTTTCAAGGAATGATTGTGTGTTGTGGAGCAGGGGTTGGTGGAGTAGCATGGGTCGGCGTGGGTTGCGGAGATGTAGGGATCAGAAGCATGAGGGGCTCAAGGGAGAGGAAGGCATGGAAGTGGCGTGGAAAATGAGAGAAAAGAGGTGCCCCATGAGTTTCTGACATGTCGAGGAAGAAGGTTGTATAGTTGACCGGAGTCAACAAACAGACCAGAAAATTCCCAGCTAAATTCATTGTAAAATCAATAAAAAATAATAAATGAATTAACTAATTCGTTTCTAAAAGATGAACTTTTTCTTCTAATTTTATATATTAGTTAATAATTATTTTTATTTATTTTTATGAGGTTATTTATTATAGGTTAATATTTACATGCATTTTTATAGATTAATATTTACATGCATCTTTATATAAATGTATTTTACTTATTTTATTTTAATTTGTACTTTGTATTTTATTATTATATAAAGGTATTTTATATATTTTTAATTTATTTAGTTCCATGTTTAGGTATTTTTACTTTATTTTTTGAATTTATTTGTATACTTAATTAATTATGTACATAAATCTTATAGGTATATTATAATATACTTTATCTATGTATTGAAATACTTTATTTATTTTATTAAATATTTGATGGTTTTATGTTATTTTAATTATGTACATATTTTTAAATAATATTTACAAAATCATAAAAATAAAAGAAAGTGAAAATATAATAAATAAATATATTGAATATAATATACATGTATAGTACACAATGAGGGACCAAAACCTAACTTTTGTATTTTAACTCCAAATTGAATGAAACCACCTTCATTAAGTAGCCTTTTTTAATTTATGAACAATAAAGATGAGTTTGTTCAATTTTTAATATGTATGGAGAATATACATATCTGCAAAGTTTTCTTTGCATCTTTTTATTTTATATGTCTCGGGCACACTGTGCATTATTTTCAGTGAAATTAATTTTGCATTTTATTTTATATTTTTATGTACAATATTCACATAGAGGATTTTATTATTTGATGTGTAAAAATAAAAAAATAAAATTGGTCCCAAAATTCAATAATTGCGCAAAATAAATTAGGAATTTTTATGTGATTTTTATACTATTTCTCTGCCATATCTCCCCATACCTTATTCCTTGTCAACCAAGTCATCATGATGACTGGGTCTTAGGGTTCAGGGTCAATAAGGGTGCATTTGGTTCACGGGTTATCTGGGGGAGGGTAACCTTTTTTGTGTTTTGATGTTTAGTTGGTGGGTTTGGAGATGAGAGGGTTTGTGTGATGTGATTATATTAAAATTTGAAAAAAATGAGTTGTTATTGTGATTGTATTGAAATTTGAAAAGTGGGTAGTTGTTGTGATGTGATTGTATTGATGTTTGAAATAGTGAGTAGAAGTTGAGTATTTTATAAATTTTAGATGATATGATGGTATAATATATTTATTTTTTATGGAAGAGAGAGTGGGCCCCACAAGAGGGGTAGTGAAATGGGTTTCGAAGGGTAACCTCCCCCCAGTGGGTGGGTAACCCCCCAAACGGACGAGCCCTAAGTATCTTTGACACTTCATTCTTTTTCTTTTCTTTGCTTTATTCTTTTATTTTGGAATTAAATACAGTATTTTATGCAGTATTTAAAAATATTTTTTACAATTTATAGAGTGTTTATGTTGACAAAATAATAAGATATGCATGCATTAGCTAGTGATTTAAGGCCAGACTGAAAGAATAAAGGTGATGAAATGGGGATTCATTAGATATATGTCCCATCTACACCCCCTGCTCCCATCTACAGAGTGCACTACATCCAGGAGTAGTGTTTGTAGGGGCCACATAGCACATAGATTCAGGGTTAGCCTGAGCTCCACGAGAGCCCGTACACAGAGCCGGTTATCGAGACAATCACGAGGAACCTCCATAGGTGCGAGAGGTGAATAGGATCCGATACAACAACGAACCCAATGCCACCCATCAACATCCATAGCAGCGCCCTCAGTACCCACATCAAAGCTAGTACACCCCTCATCACTAATATCACCAGTCCCCCCAATAGCGACAATCAGGACATCAGGACCCCTTTAGTGCTGAAAAGTCAGATTTGGCGAGGGTCTAAAATTTCCTCGCAAGGCGAGGATACAGTATCGCTGAGGTGTCCACTCACGAAATCCGAACTAATTCAACAATTAACCCAAATAAGATAAAGCAAAGCAAAGACAAAAGTGGAGTTAAAATTTATTATAACTATACAAGAAATGTGTATAGTGAATAAGTAGTAGAGGCCAAACGCAGAGAGGACACAAGATAGATTGGGAAAATTGATTCCAAAAATGTCCTCTTAGTCTCTTTTTATTGTATTTTTATGTGGGTTTTAATTTACTTTTTATGAGATTTTGTTTTTTTTTATAATTTTTTATTTTTAGAAATTTTATTTTCTTTTTTCTTTTTTGATTTTTTTTTCTTTTCTTTTTATAAAATCAAATGAAGATGCATGAAATAGTATAGATAATATAGTTACTATATATAATAAATATATAAAGTAGGCACAAAAATAAGAAAATACCAAGATATATTCATTTTTCTAAGTTATAATATATATATTTTGTATTTTAAATAATAATATTATCATTAATAATATAAGTAAATATAGCTATTATGTATGATATGGACTTTTAGATTTATAGATATAGCTATGTATATATATATATATATCCGAAAATCACAAACATGATAATTTTGTCTTTTTCTATTTTGCTTTGCTTTTTGTTAATTTTCTTATAATTCTTACTTTTTTTGGATTTTTAAATGATTACAAATGTCAAAACAATGACTTATGTTAATAGGTCGTATTGTTTTGGAAGTTAAAAATAGATAAAATTTCCAAAATTTTCTACAACTATTTTTTATACATTATATATACTATAAATAAGTTTCAGAATCAGAAATGAATACTTTTGGATTTTTGTAGAAATTCTAGTAATTTTATAAGGGTTTTGGAGTTTTTTATTTTTAGTGTTTTTTGTTAATTTTGGGGATTTTTGGTCTTCAGTTATAAAATAGAGTATTAAATATAAAATGAATTTTTTGCAATTTTTCAAAAGGTTTTTATAATTTTTATGTATTTTAAAATGCAAATAGGAAATAAATGCAGTGTTTTTGTTTTTAAATATAGGAAAATTTAACAAAATGCCAATGAAAAATAGATGTGATTTAATATGGTCTAAGGCACTTAAAATATTTTTTTATAATTTTTAGATGCAATTTGATATTTTTAATAATGCAAATATGAAAATTAAAAAATTTTGCACTAATAGGGAGCTAGTTGTAATTTCCAAAAAGTATTTAATTATTTCAGAACCCTCAAAGAATTTCCAAGAAGTACAATTTTTTTGTTTTTTATATTTTTATATGTTTTTATTTTTAGAATTTTTATTTTCTTTTTTATTTTCTGATTTTAGTTTTCCTTTTTATAATCAAATGAAGATGCATGCGTATAGATAATAAAGTTACTATAGGCACAAAAATAGGAAAATATCAAGGTATAGTCCTTTTTGTTTTTTAAAGTTTTAATATATATTTTTGGAATATTTATTAATAATATTATTATTACTAATAATATAATTAAATATATATATATATATGTATGATATTGACTTTTAGATTTATAGATATAGCTATAAATATCTAAAATTTACAAACAAAATATTTTTGTCTTTTTTCTATTTTGTTTTGTTTTATTATTTTTCTTATATATTTTTAATATTTTTTTGAATTTTTAAATAATTAAAAATGTCAAAATAGTGACTTATATTAATAGGTCGTATTATTTTGGAAAAAAATTCCAAAATTTTGTAAAAATATTTTTATATATAGTATACACCATATATAAATTTCAGAAGTAGAAATACATATTTTTTGGATTAAGGATTTTGGAGTTTTTTATTTTTAGTATTTTTGTTTGTTATTTTTAGCAATTTTTGGCATGCAGTTATAAAATGGGATTTTTACCCGGCAGACCCTGAAATCTTTTGCAATTACCGCTACGACCTTTGAAACATCCTAATTCCTCTCTCGACCCCGTAAACTTGCTCCGTCTTACCCAACAAACCCTGCCGTCAATTTTAACTATATTTGAGTCAAATACTTGGGTTTATCTTGAGTTAACCTAACCAACTGACCATCGAACGGCTAGGATTAGTCAAAATAAAAAATAGGAAAGAAATCCAGCAAACGTTCTTGCGGGGGGACCGAAGTAGCAGCTGCAGGGGGAGGGCCTCCATCGTCGGCGCGCAGCGGCCGGGGAGGGGGTTCCTCCATCACGCAGAGGGGCTCCATCAGCGGATGCCAAGGAGGGGGGTCCTCCATCGCACAGAGGGGGAGCTGGGGGGTCCTCCATCGCGCTGAGCTCCATCGCGCGGGGGTGAGGGGCTTCAGCGGCCGGGGAGAAGAAGGGGGGGGGGGTCCTCCATCGCGCGGGGGTGGGGGGTTTCGGCGGCCGGGGAGGGGAGGGGGGAGGGTCCTCCATCGCGTAGAGGGTGGGAGGCTCCATCGCGCGGGGGTGAGGGGCTTCAGCAGCCGGGGAGAAGAGGGGGGGGGTCCTCCATCGTGCGGGGGTGGGGGGTTTCAGCGGCCGGGGAGGGGAGGGGGAGGGTCCTCCATCGCGTAGGGGTGCGAGGCTCCATCGCGCAGGGGGGTGGGAGGGGCAGCGGCGACCGACCGGAGGGGGGGGGGTCCTCCATCGTCTGCGCGTGGGGGGAGGGGGTATGAAGCACCAGCGGGACGGCAAGATGGGGGCCTCCGTTGGCCGGGCAGGGGGCCTCCATAGCAGCAACGACGACCGGGGGAGGCCTCCATTCGGCGGCGGCGGTGCATGGAAGGGCTGGAATGTATGGAGGATGCGTAGGGAAGAAGACGGATGGCATCTTTTGTAAATATACTAAACAAAGAGGGTAATATGCATCCCTTTTTAACGGAATCCGGTTAAATTTAACGGACAAATGGATGTGGATTAACCACAGGGTCTGCCGGGTAAGGGTTAGCAAGTTTACGGGGTCGAGAGAGGAATTAGGATGTTTCAGAGGTCGTAGCGGTAATTGCAAAAGATTTCAGGGTCTGCCGGGTAAAAATCCCTTATAAAATAGAATACTAAATATAATATATATTTTTTGGAATTTATCGAAGTCCTTTTTTATATTTTTTATGTAATTTTAAATGTAATTATGAAATAAATGTAGTGTTTTGTATTTTTAAATATAGGGAAATTTAATGAAATGCCAACAAAAATATATGTGATTTAACATGGCCTAAGACGCTTAAAATATTTTTCCTTTAATTTTTAGTTGCAATTTGATAATTTTAATAATGCAATTAAGAAAAATAAAAATAATTACACTAGTAGGGATTTAATTGTAATTTCTAAAAAGTATTTAATGATTTCAGAACCCCTCAAAGAATTTCCAAAAAGTGTGAATTTTGTTTTTTTATTTTTATATGTTTTTTATTTTTAGAATTTTTATTTTCTTTTTTATTTTCTTATTTTTTTAATTTTCTTTTTTATAAAATCAAGTGAAGATGCATGCAATAGTATAGATAATATAGTTTCTATAAAATAGGCACAAAAATAAGAAAATACCAAGGTATAGTCCTTTTTATTTTTTAAAGTTTTAATATATATTTTTGGAATATTTAATAAAAATATTGTTATTACTAATCATATACTTAAATATAACTATATATATGTATGATATTGACTTTTAGTTTTATAGATATAGCTATAAATACCTAAAATTCTCAAACAAAATATTTTTGTCTTTTTTCAATTTTGTTTGGTATTTTTCTTATAAATTTTACTATTTTTTGGATTTTTAAATAATTAAAAATGTCAAAATAGTGACTTATATTAATAGGTCATATTGTTTTGGAAGTTAAAAATAGATAAAATTCCCAAAATTTTCTAAAACTATTTTTATATATACTATATACCATATATAAATTTCAGGAGTAGAAATATACATTTTTTGGATTTCTGTATAATTTTTAATTTTTATAACGATTTTGGAGTTTTTTAGTTTTAGTATTTTCGTTTGTTATTTGTAGCAATTTTTGGCATGCAGTTATAAAATAGAATACTAAATATAATATAATTTTTTGGAATTTTCTGAAGTGTTTTTATAATTTTTTTGTATTTTTAAATGTAAATAGGAAATAAATGCTGTATTTTCATTTTTAAATATAGGTAAATTTAATGAAATGCCAACAAAAATATATGTGATTTAACATGGTCTAAGGCACTTAAAATAATTTTCCTATAATTTTTAGATGCAATTTGATATTTTTAATAATGCAAATAAGAAAAATAAAAATAATTTCACTAGCAGGGATTTAATTGTTATTTCTAGAAACTATTAAATGTTTTCAGACCCCTCAAAGAATTCTAGGACTAAACATGCAAAAAGCCATGATATTTAAATCATTATGTGTTGGCAAGGGTGTTTTTGCAATATTCAAAACACAATAGGTCCTTTGTGCAATTTAACCAAAAGATATAAGACTAATACTTGAATTTAATGGACTAAAACTAAATATAATAAAAGCAACGACCCCCCTGTAAAAAGCCCACCACCTCACGTGTACAAGCATGTGAGGTGACGTGTCGGGGGACCTATATGAAAATAAAGGAAGTTCAGGGTTTAAGTTACAAATTTCACAAGAAAATTATAACTACAGATAAAAGATTCTAGACTAAAATAAAATACAAAAAAGGAGCGAGGGTTAAGCGCAAGATACCCCCGTTGGGCGATCTGACGATGCTGGTTATTCACTTATCTACATGTCGGCCTCTAGTCGCACGATGCCTCTTCTTCGATGGTCAGCTCGGATTAGATCCTAGATCTGATCTGACGATTGATGGCTTTACTCAATCAGATGGCAGTGATTAGAAGTTAGAACTGGGGTGAGGTGTATATCCAACGATTATTGCTGCTCATGAAGAACAACCGCCCTTCTTTGCTTCAATCTGCAAAATCTTGCTGGTCCGACCTCCTCCTACTCATTCCTGGCGTGATTCTGTAGTAGATCAAGGGCTCAAAATGGTATGGGGCTCATCAACGGAGCCCTAGAGCGATGATGTATCTGGAGGCTCATTTCTTGCTGGAGACTCCCCTTACATGGGATCGTCAGGTCTTACAAAGATGCGCAATAGAACGACGACAAGAAAACAAAGAGCCATGGCCTTTATTTAGGTGGATTCGGTCTGGTCTATGGAAGGGGTGGAGAGGTCCAGCTAGCAGCGATGGAGGGACCACAATCCTTCGATCTAGAGAGAATCGAAGGGGGCTAAATGGTCAGGCAAGTGGAGAAATGGAAGGGGAGGTTGATGGAGGTGGTCATGGGTCAGAAAAGGGTGTGTAGACAACGAACGGTGGCCGGAGCTTAGAGCTCCATCGAACGAAAGATTTAGAAGATACACTACGATAGTGATTAAAAGCTAAATAAAATTGAAATTGAAATGTGAGAATAAAATCTAACCTAGAAAGTAGTAAAAGAAAGCTCGAACCTGGTCGGAGACCTGGGAGAAGAACCATGCGGCAGAGCTTCACCGGTGATGGTGGATCGACCTCTTCCCGTACTTACAACGCACATCAAATCAGCCATGGAGGATGTTGTCATCCTCCTCTACATGACATGATCAAAATCTGAGGTGTTCAGCTCAGGGAAAGGGATCAAATTGAAGAAGGTGGCGACGAAGTTTTGTACAGGCAGGCCATCGATCGAGAAAATGATTCGATTCCTTGATCCACAGATCAAGGAATCAAGCACGCATGAAAGAACAAAGATCGAGGAACAAAACATCAGAAGGAATCAAGCAATATGGGTGAAAGGATCCATAGGAAAAATTCAAGGAAACAAGGGGTATAAGCTTGTACGTCCTAGACCTAGAGGGGCAGAGAGTTGACCAAAATCAACTCTGACTGCGCCCTCATTGGTCCACGTAAGCTAGGAAAAAGGCAAAAGCAGTAAATAAAGTCTCATTAATTTAAATAAAAATAATACATGGTTTTATTTGTTTATAGTCAAAACATGAAAAATATTTATTATTTTATGTAGTATTGTAATATGATTTTTATTTATTTTTACAAGTTAATTTATTATAGGTTACTTTTTACAAATATAATTATAGGTATATTTATCTATATAGCATCTATTTTTTTATTTGCATTAAGGATTTATTATTTTTATCTACATATTTTATATATTTATAACTTATTTCAATACAAACAAATATATTTTTACTTCATTTTTCTGAAGTAATTTGTATGCTTAATTTAATATTTGTATTTATTATATAAGTGTATATATACATGTACTATTCATCTATGTATCATAGTCTACATATTTATTTTAAGGTATTTTTAATGGTTTTATTTTGGTTTATTTATGTAGATATGTTATAAATAATATTCAGAAAATTATAAAAATTTAAATTATTGAAGAATATAGAGATAAAAATGAATATTTTATTCAGTTATAATGTACAATAAGGGTCTAGAACCTAAATTTTGCACCTTAACTCCAAATTCAATGAAATCACCTTCATTAAATAGATAATTAAAAGTTATATACAATTAAAGTTTATTTTGATGAATGTTGAATTAATATGGAGAAGATGCAGGTCTGTGAAGTTGGGATTTTGGATTTTTATTATGAATGCAAAAATCACAATATGCCTTATTTTTACATGAAATAAAATTTATATTTTTCTATGTATTTTTATCTATAACTTTCATATTCAAAGCTTATTGATTTAAAGTATAAATAATAACGAATAAAATAAGCCACAACTTGGGCTTATTAATGAATTAAAGATTAGGGTTTATTGTATTTATTGGTCCTTATCCCCTCCCACTTTATTCCTTATCGATCCAGTCATCATGATGCTTAGGCCTTCGGGTTCATGGTCATTCCATATCTTTGGCATTTCATTTCATTTTCTTTTATTTTCTTTATTCTTTTATGGGATTTTTACCCAACGAACCTTAGAAACTTGTTATATTTCCTCTACGACCTTTTACACACTCATCGACCTTGTAAATTACTCCAAGAACACCCATAAGATTCAACAGATTAACCGCATGGTTCATAGGGTAAGAGTTGGTAAGTTTATGATGTTGAGGGGGAATTATTTTGTTTCAAAGGTCGAGAAGGTAATTTATAAAATTTATAGGCTTCATGGGTTAAAATCCCTTCTTTTATTTTGGCTTTAAATGTGGTCTTTTATACAATAACTATACAATAAATACTATATGTTATTTTATGCAAAATAATGCTATTTACATGCATTTAGCTATATTTTGAAGGCCAAAATGAAAGAATAATGGTGATGAAATGAAGATTCTTCACCCCCTATACTTGCCTTCGCTTGTCCCTTGCAAACACTTATGCCTATAAGTGCATAAAAGAAAATAAAGAAAAGAAAAAGAAAGAACTTGGATTGATTTTAACTTTCATACTTGTCTTCATGAAATCAAAGTTTGGAGCTCAGTTGGACCCTTGAAAGTTAGGTTTGGTCGGAACCTTATTGGGAAATGGATTTGAAACTCAACCGCCTCTAAAACCCACAAGACTCTGCCAAGTCTCCTCAAAATCCAGGTCAGAACAAGTTGATGTCATACGCAGTCCCTTATGGCTATGAGTTCACATTGTACACTGTCAGTGATATGTAGCTCCTCTTGGCTGAAGTGGTAAAAGTCAGTCTTCTCCAACATGGTGACCCTCATTCCCCAATCCAGTGACTCTTTCCTCGAGAAGCAGGGTATTCCCTTCTAAGTTCAAGTGCAACCGGCTCAAGAAGAGGAGGTGGAGAAGAGAATAGATGGTAGCCAGTGTAGCAACCTATCCTAGGATGCTTAATTAGTAAAGTCAAGTCACCCGACTGCAGGCTCACATGGATTTGATTTTGAAGCTCAAGCTTGCTTATTGACTATATACATACATTTCGACGGCAATTATTTTTTCTTGGAATTTTACCCGTCTATTTTTTGGAGTTTTTGAATATGCATTTTTTTAAATACTATATACAATAGCATTTACATAATAACTTTTTCCTCTTGAGCCAGTAGACTATTCTCGTTTGAAGCAGTATTGCAACTCACAAACTTTTGTCTTTAGACCTCGTCGCTACTTAATCGGGTTGGGGTACAATAGCCACATATGTATGACTTCCGATGTTTCCATTGGCTTGTGTTTCATGCCAGTAAATCCATTCCTCTACAACTTCAACTGAGGTGAGCTAAGTATAAGGTGCATGTGTGCAAGTTAGGTCACTGTCAACAAGAGTCATGCGTGTATTTTGAAATATTCTACTAAGGCAGTCAAGATGACACTGAACCTAGTCTTGTGGTCTTAAAGAATTAAGTCTAGCAGACCTAAAGTATCTCAGTTCTACTTCCTATAAGGTTCCTGTGATTAAGTAGATTTAATGTCCAACCAAGCTCCAATCTTCGAGTTTTATTTAGACTCATCAATTATAATCATCAATCCGAAAAATGCATATGCTAGTACAATGTAAGGAAATTATTTTTGTGATGCAATTTTTTGAAATTTTTAAGGTTTTTGAAAACTTTTACAAATTTTTATCGGTTTCTAAAAAACAAAACAAAAAGAGTTAGAAAAGAATTATGTACAGTTATTTACAAAATTTGAAAATCATTTTGCAAATATTTTTCAAACAGTATGTATAGATTTTTCAAAGTAATTTTACGACCATTTTCCAAACCATTTGCAAACAAATTTTCAAAACATTTTATTCAAATAAATAAAAGCACTTTTTACAAACAAAATATTTTTACAAAGGTTTGAAAATATTTTACAAAAAGTTTTCCAAATGGTTTTCAAAAGTTTTTTCAAATATTTTCCAACCAATTTTCAAATCATTTTGCAAAATATTTTTAACCGAATTTATTAATCACTATATACCATGAATTTTGAAGAAGTTTTATACATATTTTTATCGATTTTATTCTTTACAACTAATTAATCGCATTTTATCCATATTATTTAAAAATATGAAATTACAGGTTATGGCTAAAGTACATACAACATATATACAACCCCCTATACTTAGATTGAACTCCTCATAGTTTGGAAAGGAAAAGGAAGACATAACTCGGACTGAGTATATTAAAAGTCAAATGAATAAATGAATAAAAGAATGAGAAGTAGACCATCCCCCTATACTTATGTCACGACCCCGATTCCAGGCCATCGGATCCTCCCATATCCGGATCTGGTTACTCGGTAATAATTTATTTTGCAAACACAACTAACATTCATAAACAGACTGCAATTAAAAATACTCAGAAGGAAGTATTTCAACACTTTTCCATTCACAATATAAAGTTCACATGATACATTGTCCCACTTAACCATTTACATGTACATCAGCTCGAAAGGAAATACACAAAAAGATTACCAACTACCTTATAGAGTAAAGCTACTATGGCTAGCTGGATGGCTACTATGTTAGATGGCTGGATTACTAAAGTCCTTGCGATGGCTCACCGACATCTGTTGGGTTTTCTATAAATAATAGGATAACAATTAGCGAGTGCTAAGTAACGAATAAGAGAAAAACAAACATATGGTGTAATTTTTGTAAAACTTTTTATCAGAAATAATTTCATCCCTTCTCATTAATTTAAGTCCTATTCCTTTCTATTCCACATCATAGATTAGTCCAGGGAATTACCTCACCACTATATAGACTCTGAAGCTGTGGACACTTCGGGATTGGAGATTGCGTTGACCTGGTGAGCTTATGTCGCCGTACGTCGCCTCAACCAATCCTCCAATACTACCCTGACAATTTCCTTTTCATTTATTATTCATGGTCTCAAACCCTCAACCTGGCAAACAAAGGAGCACACCGTCCTCGAGGATCCGGTTACTTAAAACCTCCGGTTAACCTTTAATCGCATAACCTAATAGCTTTAAAAAAATATGTTATCGTGATGCAGTCGCTATTGAAGTGCATCCACATGGCACGAACACATCTTCTGTCGTTCAACCCGAATATCTTGGCTCCTGGTACCATGCATTGCAAATCATTCATTTTGTGCGCACTTATCATAACATGGCAACCGTGTACCACCTAGGTAGGGCAACACCAATACGGGTTTCTTCCAACAAACCTATAGGTTACATGCCCGATCTGTAGTTCTACTCCCAGTCATTCTTAACGTAACGTACAATCTTTTTCAGGATCCAACTCAAAAACATCAATTTCCATGGAGTAATTCCTCCATTAAGACTTAGGTTTGCATAAACATAAATACTGAGTATAGACTTACACATATATGAATTCATATATTTATATACTCATATTTATGCTTATTTTCACTTCCAAACCCTAACTTTCCAAACCACTGCATCCATTCGATGCTTAGACCTTATTTTAGTTGAAATCACAAAGCAACCTTTTATACTTTCTCAAAAATAACCAAATTAGGGTTCTTCGTAGCAAGGAGCATAAATACAGAAATCTCAATGATCTCACATGAAAATCCAACAGCAAAAGGAAGGATTTCGTTACCTAATCAAGCTTTTTCTCTCGTATGCAAGGCTTTATCGTGATTCTTTTTGAAAAGGATGATTTATATCTCCTGAAATGATCGAATTTCATTTTCGTATCAAAAATGCTAAGAACGTGCTAATAAACGCGAAGAACGAATGAAGATCACGAATAACACGAAGAACATATTTTCTCTTCAAATTTCAACAGAGCTTCCCCTCATACTGGTTGATATTTCTAGGTAATTTCGGCAGAGTTTCCCCTTATATTGGTACATATTTATATAAAAATTTCGGTAGAGTTTCACCTTATTTTGGGACTTATTTTAAAAGAAGATAGAAAAAGTTTCCTTCATAAAATCACCGAAAGGAAAACAAGGAAACTGAACATGAATTGAAAACCTAGCTCACGAAGCAAACTAAGAGAGGATCATACCTTCTCCTCCTCGTTCTCCCGGCAACGCTTCACCACCGCTCCTTCCTCGCCTCCCACTCCTCCTCCCGACCTCTCGACCCTAGCCCTTGGGGTGGTGGTGGTAGTGGAAATCGTAGAGAATGAATGGGCATGGGAGCTATTTATATGCTCTAGAAAACCGTTAACCATGTATAGAAAACCATGATTTAGACCTTAACCACGGTCAGCGGCCCATGGTTTTGGCCAAAACTTAAGTTAGAACTATCCAGAAGACTCTAGATTTGCTAATGACGGTTAATTAGCACTAATCGTGATTAAGTTTTACTAATCGTGATTTAACCTTTGTA
The DNA here is from genome assembly GCA_037367405.1 of Ottelia alismoides. Taxonomy (NCBI): domain Eukaryota; kingdom Viridiplantae; phylum Streptophyta; class Magnoliopsida; order Alismatales; family Hydrocharitaceae; genus Ottelia; species Ottelia alismoides. Next base: position 1,145,780 of record JAZKJV010003519.1, read on the forward strand.
GTTTGCACTTAACTTATGTTAACTGATTAGTATTCATTAATGGTCATTAACGATCCTCAATCCATCATTAATTTCTATAATCGTATTTAATTAGTCTTAATGACGGTCATTAGGAGTTAATGGCGTCTTAAACCTCCTTACTTATCTTTCTTCCAAAAATCATAATAAATCGAAACGGTCTGATTCACACAAAACAAATTCCGTTGGTTTCCTCTTGACAAGCCAGATCTTGTGATATATGATCCGATAGATGTTAAGTTCAAGGATTTACAATTACAACAACTTTAAAGTAAGTCTCGTCCTCGAGACTAGAAATGCAGGCATAACAAGCTTAAAGAGAATGAACGTCATTTCCTTAATAATAAAGATATACACAGTACATAGTGTTATCATTCAAACAAGTACGTGTATTTTTCTCTCATTTCTACCTCAGGTTCCCATGTGGCTTCGTCAAGCTCTTGGTTGCGCCACAACACTTCAACTAGAGGTACCTCTTTATTCCTCATCTTATTGATATCCCTGTCTTGTATTTGCACATGTATTTCTAGATATGTCAAGTCTGGCTCAACATGCAGATCATAATAGTTTATCTTATGCTCAGGATCCTTAATATACTTTCTCAGAATTGATACATGAAAAACATCATGTATTGCCAAAAGATGTGGAGCAAGTGCAAGTCTATATGCAACTTTCTCAATCCGCAGAATAATTTCAAAGGGACCCATGAACATAAGTGCCAACTTCCCACGCAAGCCAAACCTCTGAATTCCCTTCATAAAGGATACTTTGAGAAATACAAAGTCGCCTAACTCGAACTCAATGTCTCTTCGTCTGGTATCACTATAGTTTTTTTGGCAACTCTGGGCAGTTATTAGTCTTTTTCGAGCAAGCTCTACAGCTTCCCGTGTCTCCTGCAGTCTATCTGTTAAAGATTCTTTATCACGACCTCTTGCCAACACAAAGTAGTACATCTACGTCCATATAGTGCTTCTAATGGTGCCATGCCAATACTTGTATGGTAACTATTGTTGTAGGCGAATTATGCAAGAGGCAAATGTTTCACCATGACCCTTTCCATTCTAAGGCACATGCTCGTAGCATATTCTCTAAAGTCTGAATCGTACGTTCTGATTGACCATCTGTTTGTGGATGATATGCTATGCTCAAGCATAGTTGTGTGCCTAAGGCTTTCATGAAGTTCTCCCAATAGTGTGAGGTGAATCGTGAATCTCGATCGAAACTACCTCCTTTGGGATACCATGGAGACGGATCACATGTGTAATATATAACTCAGCAAGCTAATCTGGAGTGGAAGATAAACCTAATGGAATAAAGTGTGCTACCTTGGTCAAGCGATCTATTATAACCCATATACTATCTTTACCACCAGTCGTTTGAGGTAAGCCAGTAACGAAGTCCATGGAAATGCTTTCCCATTTCCACTCAGGTATAGGGAGGGGTTGTAACAATCCCGGTGGCTTTTGGTGTGAAGCTTTTACGTGTTAGAAAGTGAAACATGAATTCACAAACTCAACAACATCTTTCTTCATTTCCGGCCATCAAAAGTATGAATGAAGATCCTTATACATCTTCGTAATTCCTGGATGAATAGATAATCTAGAGCAATGCACTTCACGTAATATGTCTTTCCTCAGTCCAGGTGTGCTTGGTACACAAACTCTATGATGGTTATATAGTAACCCAACTTGTATATGGAATCCCTCTATCTCATTCTTTTCAATTTGTTGTCTCAAGTCTTTAAGGATTGGATCATCCTCCTGTCCTTTCTTTATTCTATCCCAGATCTTTGGTTTGTATCAGTGAGGAATAGTTATACAATCGACACTACTATCAAATGGTTTCCATTTACTTAACGTTGATAGTACACCCGAAAAGTGGATAGCACTCACCAACCTATGTGAATAAGTTCTTCTACTAAGGGCATTTGCTACGATGTTCCCTTTACCGGGGTGGTAGGAGATGGTGCAATCATAGTCCTTCAGTAGCTCTAGCCACTGTCTCTGTCTCATATTGAGCTCCTTCTGATCAAACAAATATTTCAAGATTTTATGATTGGTGAATATTTCAAAAGTAATACTATAGAGGTAGTGTCTCCATATCTTTAAAACGAAAACTACATCAGCTAATTCAAGGTCATGTGTTGGGTAGTTCTTCTCATGTGTCCTGAGCTGTCGCGATGCATACGCAACTATCTTACCATGTTGCATAATAATTGCCCAAGTCCTTCTTTAGATGCATCGATGTACACTGTAAACCTTTCACTCCTAGAGGGTAGAGTAAGGATATTGCAGATATTAGGCATTCTTTCAATGTATGGAAACTAGTTTCGCATGCATCAGACCATATGAAAGGACCTCCTTCTGAGTCAACCTAGTCATTGGCAATGCTATTCGTGAAAAGTCCTTCACAAATCTTATATAATATCCAGCTAAACCCAGAAAAGATCATATTTCTGTGACCGTCTTCGAGCGTTCCCAACTTATCACCACACTAACCTTTGTAGGATTAACTGATATACCTTCCCCAGAAATAACATGGCCTGAGAAAGATACTTCAGCTAGTCAGAAGTCACATTTGCTATATTTAGCATATAGTTTGTTCTTCCTTAGTGTTTCAAGTGCATGCCGGAGATGGTATTCATGATGGTATTTATCCTTGGAGTAAATAAGCACGTCATCAATAAAGACTACTACAAAGTGATCTAGGAACTCCTTGAATACTCTATTCATGAGATGCATGAAGACTGTTGGGGCATTTGTCAGTCCGAAAGGCATAACTAAGAATTCATAATGTCCATATATAGTTCGAAAGGTTGTCTTGGAGATATCTGCATCTTTAATCTTCAACTAATGGTATCTAGATCTCAAGTCAATCATGGAATACACAGTTGAACACTGCAACTGGTCAAAGAGATCATCTATTCTTGGTAAAGGATACTTGTTCTTTATTGTCTTCTTGTTTAACTGTCTATAGTCAATGCACAACCGCATTGACCCGTCCTTTTTCCTCACAAACAAGATAGGTGCACCCCATGGTGAAGTACTAGGACGAATGAATCCTTTAATCTAATCACATCCGTCCGCTGGCGCTTTGCCTTCGATGCGCCACTTGGCAGCTCCACGACCCTTAGATCGCTCCGCCCCCGATCTCATCGTATCCGCTCGTGAGCGCCGGTTGGATCTCAAGATCCAACGGCCAGCATATCGTCTTCCACCTTCAGTACTCCCTCTTCCCCATGTTCACCACCTCGCGCACCCAGCTCGCCCTTCCTATTTCATCCACCATCTCTGACTAGTTCTCCCCTAGCCAACCACCTCACGGTCAACTCCCATCATCCATCGTCCTCGCCGGTGTCTCCACTAACCACGACCCCTTCTCATCTGCTCCACGATCTCCAGTCAAACCACGATCCCACTTCACAGCTTCGCTGACTCGCCCCTTCAAATACGCCGCCCCCTCCTTCGATTACGCTCGTCCACCCGTATGCGGGGCACGGCCCGGCCCTCCGCCATCTCCCTGTGACAGGGGGAGATGGCCGGATTGAGCGAAGATGACCGGAGCTTCCGGTGAGACCCTCCGCCGTCCATGCCGGAGTCGCGGTGGCTCAAGCCCCGCCCGAGCTCGCTGGGTTGGCCGCCCAACACGTGCGAAGACCCGGGCATCCTCTCCGATGCCCAGCCCAGACTCCCGCTCCGCCCAACCTCAGGTAAGTTCTCTCCGATCTTCCTTTGCATTTTTATTCAATTTCATTTATTTTATTAGCTCCCTACAGTCAACCCCCTCCTCCATTAATCCTCTTAACAGCTCCACCTAGCAACCACCATTCACGCGCCGCTTCTCGATCATCCCCTTCTTCCTCCAGGCCCTAGATCACCTCTGACCCACCTCCTCCGCCTCCTACGACGGAGGAGCACCGAGCTCCCACCTTCTTCATCCGCAGTAGCTCTCGCCTCATCCCATCTCGCATAGAACCCTCGTACCCTATGCTTCGGCTATGCGTTACTAATCTGCAGGTGGATCTCCTTCAATGGCCGAAAGACCATCGGAGCTAACTTCATTTGCTCTGCCTCCGACAAGCCAGCCCCGATGGCCCCAACTTCATCGACGTATTTTCAGGGAACTCAGGGACGGCCCACCGTGACCAAGATCGAGTGGCGGAGCTGGAGCTCCTTCGTCGGAGCTCAGTCTCCGCCGCCCACCGCAGATGAAGACAGAGGTACAACGGCCGTTGGATGGTCCTCGTCCAGCGACCATCTGACGGCCCAGATGACGCCACACCAACCACGTTAGATATCATTGAATCTTTGAAGATCTGACGGTGCACAATCAGCCATGTGTCATCTCTAGAGAAGCCCCGAACCTCAGCGCCCGAGCTCCAGGCTTGGAAGTTCTGAGCCTCATCCGAGCCAAGCCGAAGCATACTGAGCCTCTGCCGCGACCGAGCCTTCCTCCGAGCCTGGATGGCGCGTGCATGGCACGCGCCATCTGGGAAAATTGTGTAGAAGCCCCATCGATTTCTTCAATTTGCAGAAAGGTCCTCGTCATGTGCAGCATCACGCGTGCCTGGGGATATTTGCACATTGGCCCTTGCGGGTTTGAATAATTGCAAATATGCCCCTGTGCGTGTGGTTTATTTACAGGGAAGGCCCCGCACCTTATTTTTATTGCATTTTAGTCCCTCCCAGGGACCTGTTTGTAGTTATCTTTTCATGTTTTCTTTCATTTATGCCCTTGTCTTCTTTCTTGTATATCTTGAGCACCGTATCTCTGTTTTAGTCGATTGTAGTTCCATTTCGAAGATTATTTGATGGTCTTTTTATTGGCATGCTTAGAAAAAAGATCTCTTGTTTTTCATTCCCATTCCCATAGGAATAAAGACTATGATTCACATTTTCAACAGGCATGGATACATCATCTATAGGATAAATTTGGACACAATGATTTTCATGTATTATATTAGTAGCCTTGTGTCTTTTCAAGCTTGAATAGATACCTTGTTTAGTCCATTAAATATGTCTTTTAATATAAGTCTGAAATTAACTAAGGTTTCAATTGCTCAGTATTTTTTTATGCAGGGCTTATTTTCATTGCATTTCATTGCATTTATCTGCATGATAAAAATTAAAATATAAAAAAATGCATGTTTACTTTTTAATGCATTGTCTCATTCTTTTACATACTTTGACCTATTGATTTTCAACTCAACACTTAGTAAAATAGATGGAAATCTGGATAATACGAGAGAGGCTCGTGTCCCTGAGTTCGACCTTGGTTTCTTGCCAAGTAAAAAATAATTACGACCATCTGATTTTTATTATTATATTTAAATGAGGTGGTCTTTTGATGAGCCCATTTCGGCCCGACTGCGATGACAATTTCAAGTGTTAAAACAACACTTTTAGAGGGTCGATTTTGCGGTTCGTCAGCAAGCACTTGCCTCCGACCATAGTCGATGTTTTGGGTGTGCCCGTCTACTATCTTCTTTAGGAGTGTGATATAACCCGATAGCCAGGCATATCATTCCTTTGATTGAGGGGTAGTAGAACCACATATGGGCATTTGGGCGACACCCATGCGTGTAACAGACAAGCAGATTGTTTTATCACCAATTTAAAATTTAAAAGACAATCAATCGGATTTTTGTAGTCTTCACCATGTCAAGTTGGTGAACTTGGGATTTGCATTGTGTATTGTCTTGTGTGCATTCAAAGTTCATTGCACTTTCAAACACATATCGAGGTTTGCGAATCATTCTCCATCATCCTTTTTGAAGATGTCGAAATAGTGGCATTCATAACCATACGCCATGGGTCGAGCTTACAAAGTTGCATCCTGACCATCTTCGTTCTCATTTCAGAAGAAAACTCTATTTGAAGCGGTTATTCCTTAGCCATCATTCTCTCCACCCTTACACATCTCACCCTCACACCCTACTTCCTCTTTGGTTGGGTATTTGAGTTATGAATCGCTTACATAATCAAATGAACATTATATGGACATATTGGAGCAAGCAAATTAGAGGATGGATATGAATGTAACCGAATTTGAAAGAGAAACACAATTCCTGACTACGATTGACAAGTCATTATTTGAACCATCCTCTGCTCGAGATGACTCTCTTCTTGAGTGCGAACACTTGTCCTTTGATCATACATTTGATATTTAGAGTCAAGGAAATAAGACTCATATCCAAACCACATCCACTGAGAGTGATTATTACTTGACTCAAGATTGTATACCAGAGTCACGTCATAACGAGTATGGTTATTGATCCCCAAGTCATGATATGATTTCATATGGCATTGCTCGGATTAACAAATAGCCGATACTTTGACTGACCAACTTAATAGTGCCATCCATATGGTAAAAGAAATGATGAACAACCAAGGAGAAGTGAGGACGACACAAAGCAAATCCAAGACACATCATGTGCAAAATTTTCAGATACAGATACCGCGCGCACCTGATACTACTAACCAGTTCACTGACTACCCTATTGACTCTAATAAAATACCAACAAATCAAAAAAATAAAAAATAGAAAACATTGAAATTGAAGCATTATGTAAAATCCTGATCTAAGAGCTTCCATTAATTAAGGCCATAGAGTATGTGCCTGATGTTAAGAGATTTGTGAAGAGTCGATTATCACCTAAGAAGACATGCAAGAAAAGATCTAGAATTGAATTTCATTTAATCACTATAGCCAATTCAATGGTGATGACCATGAAAAGTAAAAGGCGCATAGTCAAGCGGTTGACTAGGGTTAACTGTGAAATTGTGAAGGACAAATTTACCCATGTTCAGATAGATGACAACTCCGCCCTGAACATCCTTCTGAAGTCCGTGTTTGAGTGACTTGAACTCAAACTGCTTAGAAAGACTAGAGTTATCGTTCAATTTCTTGATCGATCCACAAAAAGATTGACAGGAATTGTTTCCATCATCATGAACTTCCAAGGTGTCAAACATAGAGTGGACTTCATTGTCTGGACATTGAGCACCGATGAGAGCTGTCTGAGTCTCCCATTTTATGGGGAAACTGTTCTTAGCCTCTGCTAGAGCGACTATCGATTGCGAGACTCAAGACATAAAATTTCCTAACCAGGACCATAATGATCAAACTCTCGAGAACACACATAACCCTGAGACATCGAACAAGAAACTGACAACCATGACCAAGAGGATACCACAGAGTCTGACACTTCACATGATCAGACCTCTCCTCTAGAATCACAAACTAAAGACTTGACTCAAGGAGAGACACCTGAGGATCCTACTATCGAGGCTACCAATGCTGCTACTATGGTGAATGAACTTGACTTAGACACATCCAAGTCATTGAACTCAGACATAGTTATTTCAGATTTCCTTGATCAATATTGTGATCTGACACCTGAATAGATAAAGCCTAAACCAACTCAGAGCACTATCATATACCCAAAATGTGTGATGACCTTACAAGAGATATATGATGAATATGGTGACTCATCTTATGAAGAACCAATGGCCAGGACCTTATAGACTCAGTTTAGAAGGAGCGCATATTCTGGTATGGTTGCTAGAAGAGGGAAGAAGCACTCTTGTCTTCCTCCTCTCCTTGCTTCAGGTTCTAGAAAACTGTCTAAGTACATAGCTATAGACATGAATTATTCTGAGGATTCCTCCGCAGGATATTGTACACGAACCTGGATGATCATATATGACCAGATGGATGCATCTTCACAAGAATATTTATCATCTGAGGTCGAGTTGGTTGTCCATGTGAATGAGCTGGCACATAGAAAAATTAGTCGGAGAGCCTCCACCGAACGCTATTAGTCTTCTGAGAATGACTCCAATGACGGTTGGGAATATTCTCCGTCACATTCTTCATATGCATATTCCTCCATTCCACATGCCCGCAAGAAGGTTTGCTGGAAACCTCCTTGAACCTATGTACATTCTCTTCCGATCCCATCGGTTCCCTATGTGCTTCTTTTATACTTAGGCAAAAGACTAAGTATGGGGAATCAATGTCCGACCTGTGTATACTCACGAACTCCTCCTCTTGCCCAGAATATGCGCTCCTTCTAAACTCTTGCTTCAGGTTCTAGAAAACTGTCTAAGTACATAGCTATAGACATGAATCATTCTGAGGATTCCTCCGCAGGATATTGTACACGAACCTGGATGATCATATATGACCAGATGGATGCATCTTCACAAGAATATTTATCATCTGAGGTCGAGTTGGTTGTCCATGTGAATGAGCTGGCACATAGAAAAATTAGTCGGAGAGCCTCCACCGAACGCTATTAGTCTTCTGAGAATGACTCCAATGACGGTTGGGAATATTCTCCGTCACATTCTTCATATGCATATTCCTCCATTCCACATGCCCGCAAGAAGGTTTGCTGGAAACCTCCTTGAACCTATGTACATTCTCTTCCGATCCCATCGGTTCCCTGTGTGCTTCTTTTATACTTAGGCAAAAGACTAAGTATGGGGAATCAATGTCCGACCTGTGTATACTCACCAACTCCTCCTCTTGCCCTCAACCACCTCACTTTTGTTCTCTTTTATACTTGGGTTGACCAAGAGTTTAAGTATAGGGGGCGATGGACTTCTACCTCTCTTCCTTCTTCTCTTGCGTCCTTCTATACTTAACATAGGCTAAGTATGGGTGGGCGAGTTGCATTAGTATACATACTCCGCATTGCATTGTACTATACGACATTATATTTTTATGTATATATTACACTAACTCAATATGGGGTATGGATAACTTCTGTAAAACTTGTAAAAATTTGTAAAAATATATATAATACTTGTAAATATGTATAATATGTGTATAACCATATCAAATAAAAGAAAGAAAGGAAAAAGATGGAAAATTTATTACAAAATTAAAAAAATGCATCTCATGCATCTCGACTTCATTCAGCATAACATGCATTTGCATTGGTGAAAAGTTATTGGGTTCTAAACCAAACTGTGAGCAAAAAATGAGAGCGGTCTAGACTTGACCTTAATCCACATAACTTATAAAGGAACTTCACTGAAAAATAAAGATTTTAGAAGCTTCAAGTCTTAGACTCTATTCTTTGAGTTCCACATGACGGTGTTTAGACTTCAACTCTTAATGTCTAACATGGACGCCTCATTCTGAGTACGACTCTTGAATAGAGAATTAATCTGTACTCCAGCACTATGCACTTAGCACAACTCAGATAGGGTGTTGGAAGACTGTGTGGGCCTTTTTTCCGGTAGCATGAACATCTAAAGGCTGAATTATGGGTTGAAATAAAGTTTTGGATGAGGAATGAGGAATGAACTGCTAGCATAATTTTTCTAAGACCTCATAACATGGGCAGAAAAAAAGATTCTATATCCATCGAAGCACAAAAAGATCAATGCAACGTAACCCAAAATCACACCAATAGAAGACAACTACCAAAAATATAATTGATCGTAATGGTTCGAGCTTTAGATGTCCTGCGTATCTTGGCAGAGACTTGGTTACACTGGCCAAGCTCCATGGGAGATGTGACTACACTAGTCATACTTCAGCTCTTTTCTCATCTCTTCTACACTTCTTCCACCATATTCGTTGTGAACTATCATGTACCTAAAATTAGAAGGAAATACCTTACTCCTCGAGGACGAGTTGCTCGATGAGAGGTTTGTGTGGTAGTCCGGCATTTCGAACGGAAAGAGCTAACACCCTTCACACACGTGAGACAATTGTTCAATATTCTTGGAGGATGCTTTGGGAGGAGGATTGATCTAAGAATACTTCTGAGCCGAACCTGTTGTTGGTCGATCGAAGAGGGGTTCCTAACGCCTGATCTTGGAGGGCTCCGGTGTCCGACAAGTTAGATCCGGAAATCATTGTATCGTCTGCTCTCATCGTACTCGGAACATCAAAAATCATCAAATAAACAATCAACCAACAATGTATGATATTTCTATGCAAATGTGTGAGTCAAAATTTATTTTTATTTTAACTTTACGAAATATATGTGTATGGAGTATAAGTATGTAGAGCGTCGAACCATAGAGAGCAACGGGGATAAGGTGATTATTGTTTATTAAAGAAAATAAACAATAATTATTTTTTGTACTTTTTTAGCTTTTAAATTTTTGGGAAATTCTAATTATATTTATTTTTTTTATAGATTTTTATGTTTTATATATTTTTAATATTATTTTAAATATTAATTTATTACTTTCTTTTTAATTTTGTATTTTTTAATTTCCTTTTGTTTTTAAGATATAATATGTATATTTATACATAGATATATCTATATATACTAATAATATGTATATTATAAATACTATATCTTGAATATATAATAAATAAGTATAAAATTATACGAAATATATACATGAATAATCATTTTTATTTTTAGGGTTTAAATATATATTAACTATTTACAATTACTAAAAGAAATAATAATATGAATATAATTAATATATGATATATATAACCTATATAGGGACTTATATTTTTAAATATAATTATATATAGTTAAAAATTACAAAATAAAAAGTTTTTGTATTTTTCTATTTTTTCTTTGTTTTTATGATTTTTACATATTTTTTGCTAATTTTTAGGTATTTTTAATTTCCTTAATTATGCAAAATAGTGACAATAATAAATAGTTGGATTGTTTTGGGATTTAAAAATTGATAATAGGTCAAAAAATCCCCAAAATTATTTTTAATATATACTATATAGTATAAATAAAATTATATAATAGAATTTTTTTAAAAATTTTAAAGATTTTTTACTGATTTTTATAAAGTTTTTAGGGATTTTATTTTTTAGTGTTTTTTCTTTTTTTTCTTTTTTTGATTTTTGATCTGGAGTTAAAATATATAGTAGTATATACTATGTAATTTTTTGGAATTTTTAAAGTTAGTTTTTTTATTTTTTATATTTCTTTATGCAAACATGATATAAAAAGATCATAATCTATTTTTAATAAATGAAAAAATGCAGTAAATGTCTAAAATTAAAATAGAGCGTGTGTGAGCATCCGATAATGCTTCGACAATAATTTTTCAGAATTATTGATGCATGGGAGATATTTAATAAAAATAGAAAACAAATAAATAATTGCAGGCATAAAAGGGGATTATTTACAATAAAAATAAAAGTTTGAGGTGTATATGCAAAATGCCCCAAAATAATACACTTATTTACAAAATTTAAAGACTAAAAAAATGACAAAAGTCAGGAGGGCTTCCCTTGCAATTTGCCTGCCACACGTAGATCGCCACGTGAGGTGACCTATCGCAGACCAATTTGCAATAAATAAGAAGTTCCACGTGGTCATTGCAATATTTCCACAAATATTTACACTTCAATTAATAATTGCAGGACTACATTAAATACAAAAAGGATGGAGGGGCTCGATGAAATTTTCTCCTTTAAGTGACTTGATCATGCGCTCCTTTTTGCGCCACGTCACTCGACATCTAGGTCGCCTCTCTCATCCAACGGTTGAAAGGTCATCTGGAAGAACCAGGAAGAAGGTGGTATTCCTTAAATTTTGATCTTTGATTTATTCATTCTCTGACCTCCTTTTTCCCTTCCGACAAGCGCAACCTGGGGGTCTTCCACGTCAGCAGGGTGCTTCAAATGAGTCCAGACCCCATCGGAAGGGGCATGGAGCGTCGGGTTGCCTGGAACTATGAATTGAGCTTTGAGAGGTCTCCACGTGTCTCCTCTAGTGCTTCATCATGCACAGAAGGACAAGTGAATCGAGGGCTATCTGCTCGTCCCATTATTGAAGCTTCTACGCACATGGAATGGATGGACAATAGAGCTCTGACGAAGGTGGTAGAGGTGGAGCTTAGGGGCTCATATTCGTGCAAAATCTGAGGTGGAAATAAGGGGGGATAGAGAAGATGATGGGGATAGAATATGGGGTGAGAATGTGTCGAATTACATGTGGAGTTATAGGGAATTCAAGCTGGAGCTTCAGCCTTCAACAAGCTAAGATTCCTAAATTAATCTACTCCACTAGATGATTAAAGAAATTAAAAGCTACACTAAGCTACAGAATTAAAAGGCAACAAAATAAACCTAGTTCTAGCAGCTCATACCTGCAGAGCAGGGAGCAGATGAAGCTTGTCAGAGATGGTCTGGCGTAGCTTGGATCTCCTTCCTCCACTACATTCTCCATGCTGACAAGGCTGGGTATTCAAACTGTTAGCAAGAATCAACGCCATGTATCTCCCTTTGGTTTATAGTAGAGAGAGAGAGAGGGAACAAAAAGAGAAAGGGGGCTCAGAGGGCTTGCTTGTAAATAAGCAAAGGAGGTGACTTCGATGGCAGTTGGCGTGTGATGGAGATAGAGTTGGTGGATGGTAGGGTGATGGTGAGGTAGAGGGGAGTATGGGGGACATTTTTAGTGAAGGAACCAATGGTTCTCAAGCCTTGGATCACTTCTAAAAAATGAAGAAAGTCGAAGTCACAAAACTCTGACGTAGAATGGAGGTGGAGATCGTGCAGTTGATCGGGGGTTCAATTCACATGGCGCTCTGATTGGTCCACGTGGACCAACCATAAAAAGTGGAGGGTATAATTCCCTCGTTAATTTGTTTAAAAATATTATATGATTTTATTAGTTCTTAGTCAAAACATGAAATATTTTTTATTTTCTGTAGTATTTTATTATGATTTTGTTTATTTCTACGAACTAATTTATTAGGTATTCATATTTAGATGTATATACATAGGTAAATATACATGTGTTTTGGGTATTTTTATTTTTATATTGTATTTAACATTTTATTATTATATTTAAATGTTTTAAATATTTATAATTTATTTAATTACATATTTACATATTTTTATTGCATTTTCTGATTTTACTTATTTACTTAAAGAAATAAGTATATGTATTATATAAGTATGGTTTACATATATATTATACATTATTTATTTCAATGAATTTTTGGTGGTTTTATTTTATTGTTATTATTGAATTGTTTTTTGTAATATTTACAAATATATAAAAATACGAAGAAGCTAAAAAAATAACGAATAAATATATTGAATAATATATAAAAGTATATAATACACCTGGGACCTAAAAACTAAATTTTGCATCTCAACTCAAATTACACGAAAGCACTTTCATTAAATAGATAATTTAATTTTATGAATAATAAAGGAGAGTTTGGTCAATTTTGATTATGTATGGAGAAGATAACGACCTGGAAAGTTTTCTTTATGGCTTTTTGTTCAGTGTGTGTCAGGTGTACAATGTACTAATTTTTTATGAAATAAATTTTATATTTTTCTTTGCATTTTTATGTTCAACTTTCGTGTTCAAAGTTTTATTATTTGAGGTGTAAATAGTATAACATAAAATAGGTCCCAAAACCCTATATATTGAGTAAAATGAATTAGGATTTCATGAGTGTACTATGTACAGTTAGCCACCCTATCTCCCATTACTTTATTCCTTGTCGACCAAGTCATCAAAATGATTAGGTCCCGGGGTCTAGGGTCACTCAGCGTCTTTGATACCTTATTCTTTTCCTTTTCTTTCCTCTATTATTTTATTTTGAAATTAAGTACATATATTTATATTGTATTTATATGCTAATTATTGAGTGTTGTTTTATATAAATTAATACTATATACATGCATTTAGCAAGGGATTTAAGTCCGAAATGAAAGAACATGATGTGTAGAACTTGGGGGTTGTTGATTTTAAACCCAAATTCTCATAGGAGTTCCACCAAATTAATAATCCAGAGGTTGTTTCGAGCTCCATTTTCACCTGTTGTTCATGATCTTGGCGTAGAACCTAATCTCATATCACCGCTTCATTTTTAGTTGCTCGGGGACGAGCAAGTTTTAAGTATATGGGGTTGATTGATATGCGATTCATCACTTTAATTAGCTGAAAATAGAGCTTCGTCCTGATAAATTAGGTTCATTCACATATTTATATCACAAATTAACTTCCGTTTACTTATAAGTAATTTGCAGATATTAGCATTTCATTTTGCATTCACATTCATATGTACATTTTCACTTAACTTCAAGCATTTTTATCTAATTCATATAACTCCAATTGACATGAAACTAACTTCAGTGTGTACATATCACTAACCTTAATCAAAGAAAAATCCTAAAAGAATCTAACTTTATGCATTTGAAATAAACCCAAGCTCGAATTTCGGGACAAAAAGCTGTAAAAGTTGATATCTCTCATATAGAGTGTCGAAATTCACTCTACTCTCTTTTGACTTAATGTAGAATAAACTATCTACAAATCAAGAACAATAAAGAATCGGAGTTCATTTGTGAAACTGGAGTTTTGGGACCTAACTGTGCTTTGTACATATTCATTGAATTTTGATTTACTATTTCATGTACATAGTTGTCCCATTTTGATTTATTTCGTTTTCATTTATTTATTTCATTCCATGTTTTAACTAATTAGATAAAAATCAAAATCCAACGGAACTATAAAAATAATAAAAAAGACATGTTCCGACTTGAGCTTATTGACCTAATCCACCTGCATAAGTTTCACTTCTCTAATTTATTCTGACACTAACTCAATACAAAAAATAAAAAAAATGATATTTGAGTCCATCACATCATTCCACATCATATTTGAGCATTACTCATCCATGAAAAATAAAATAAAAATTACAAAACTTAAAAGTAATATCATATGTTCATAAAATATCATAAAAAATATTCATATCTTGCACAATGGGTTTCGTTTGCATTAGAGCCCTTCATGTACATTGTAGAGTGTATTTATGGTTACATTTTTCATGTTAGGAATTTTTGCAGTATAGACCATTTGCTATGTTTAATGTAATTATTTCGGCATCAACAACATGGGTCAAAGTCGTGCACGTGTATCATGATCTGATTGGTCCACCTCCAAGCCGTGGTTCAACCCACCAAGTCTTGGTCAATACCTTTTGTCTCCTAACACCATCCTTTTTAGACATTGGATCCAACTCAGATCCAACACCTAAAACGTCTCCCCTCTTTCCCCTTTCTTCAACACGTACCTAACATGTGATGCCGTACCCGCCGTTGGATCACAATCGATCCGATGGCAACTGGGTGTCGTCCCTAACCTCTCGATCGTCTCCCTCCGCTACCTTACTCAGCCTGACTCCATCCCATCCCCGATCACCAGCCGCTTCTGCCCCTCTATCGCTTCCAACCACCTGAGAAACCAACCTAACTATCTTGATCATCTAAGAACCCAACCTTCTTATCCCCTTCGAATCCTCCTCGCTTGAACTAAACCCCCTCCACCACGACTCCAACCACTCTATCCTCTCGCCTAAACACCATCGCCGACTTCGAAACCCAACTGCATGAGGACCAAATCTCCCTAACTCTCTCATATTAAATACATCTTCGACCACTCTCAAATTATCTGCCGTACTATCACAGATCAAGAGAGAGAGAGAGAGAGTCGAGAAGCTAGCCGGTAACATCTGCCATCATCTCAAGCGAAGACCCTCCTCGCTTGTGAGATCCATGGAGAATTTCCCCACCTTGTCGTTGATACTCTTCCAGGACAGAGGAGCCTTGTGTCCTTTGTCGAGCACTTAAGCGGCAATCAGAAGAGAGCAATCGATCCTCCAACCCCAAGCGTTACATTCATCTCTACCCTCTGGCTACCTCAACATCCCATTCACCTTCTTCTCCTTCTTCATCTCCATGTTCTTCATCCCCATTTACCTCTTATTCGATTCTTTATCATCTAGTTCCTCCCTTGTCTTGCCCCCAAGTTGAAACCCCATACCACCGTCAGAGTATTGCTCCTCCTCCATTACCACATTATAGGATCACTCATCCTTATCTTCCTATGAGTAGCAAGACCAACCAAGCACTTGAAGATTGAGTTACTCCTCACGTACATGAGCACGATCACCGACAAGAGCTTTTGCGGTGCCCTACGGTTGTGTTGACCATCGATCACTAGAGCAAAGAACCTCTCCTTCTAGGAAGATCAAAGAAGAAGGGGGAAGCACACCGACCTACAGTTGTCGTCGATCCCCACTCCAGTTCTCATCAAGATCGTAGAAAGTGTGCCTAAAATCATTTCGCCCGATCTCCACCTTCAAATCATAACCATTGATTCGGTCCTGCCCAAACATACAACTTCGTGTGGATTCTTGAGCGAGGAGGAAGAGCCACATAGCGGTTGGGACACGAGCCACTACCCATACCTCAACTCCCTACATGTTCCACACGTGGTTTGGTAGAGTTTTGCCATCGAACACCCTGCTCCTCGGAATTTGCCAAGAAGGCCCAGTCACGCGTGCGACGTCCTTTACCTTGGGTAAATTACGCCCACGTCCCGTACTTCCTTATGATCATGCACAAGTCCCCGCACGAAGGTAATTTGCATAGAAGGCCCAAACGATTGTGAAAATTGCTCCCAAGACCCCAAAAGGGTATTTGCAAACTTTCTATTTATTTTACTTGCATATATGCCCTTGAGACTCATTTAAATCATATATAGCATGTATTTGGTCAGATTTCTTCAAACTTGGTGTCAATTTAAACTTGAATCATTCTCTTTCACATATAACACTTAGTCACTCATCTGGAGACATTATTTGACATGAATAAATCAAGGAGTTTATTTGTTAACATTGAGCACATATATTTTTCTGTGATTGATTTGTACTGCTCAATTAATTGTGAAAATTAGAGAACCCGATTCGGGGATTAATTTTATATTGATTGAACTATTGGTTGGCTCTTGGATTGGTTCGTTTGTCTTTTTGTACCTGCATCTTTTTTATTGCATTTTATTCATCATTTAAAACACACAAAAATATTGTATTTTATTTGTTTATTTATTATTACACAAATCATAACATTATTTCTCTGCACTAACTTTATTTATAAAATTCATGCATCATATTTCTTTAATTAATTAATTACATCTCATATATTAAAAACCCGTAAAATATGAAAAATAAAAAAGCTCTTGAAAAATATTCTTCTTATGAAAACCTAAGTTTTTGGATTATTTGGGGATTAATTTTAAACCCTCGTATTACCTCCCCGAGTTCGTCATCGGGACTTACCCAAGTAAAATATTTAATTTGACAGCATAGAGATTTAATTATATATATATATATATTAATTCTTGGTGCGATCAATTTTGACGGATCCCGAATTACCCGACTACAACAATTAAAAATGACAAATTAAATAGGGTGATTTCGGGAGTTGTCAGTTCTCCATAGTTGTTTTTGGTGACCAACTATGACAAGAGATGCATTCACATTTGTGAAGAGTTGTCCAGTTTGTTAGGATGGAGGAGGGAAAATTAATAAAATGGATGAAATGTTGCAGAGACCGGTAATCATTTGTGAGATTTTTGGTGCATGAGGCATCGATTTAATGGGCATGTTTCCTTCTAGCATCGGCTTTGAGTATATACTTCTGGATGTAGACTATGTTAGCAGATGGGTGGAGGCTATATCCGCACGAACCGTCTGTAGAAAGACAGTTTGCAAGTTCCTTAGGGCAAAAATCATTTCATGATTTGAAATTCCATGAATACTCATATCTGATGGGGGTAGCCATTTTATCAACAAAGATGTAAGGAAGCCAATGAAGGATTATGCTATAGATCAAATAATAGCTTCTCCGTACCATCCATAAACGGATGGTATGGCTTAAGTTTCAAATATGGAGGTGATATCCATACTTCAAAAGTTGGTATGATCTGATAGGAAGAATTGGTCACAACATCTAAAATAAGTCCTTTGGGCATACTGTACTGATATAAGACCCCCAGGTACTTCTCCATTCAGGATTATTTATGAAAAACCATGCCATTTGCTAGAAGAGATCATGCACATATCAGAATGGGCGGTCAAAGAGCTATCACTTTATTTGCAGAAAGCTGGAACCAAGAGGAAGATTGATTTGAATGAGCTTGTTGAGATTCGAAACCAGGCTTATGAGAAGACTCTCATTTGTAAGGAAAATGTGAAAAGGTGGCATGATAGATACATTGGCCACAAAACCTTTGTTCCTGGCTGATAAATCAAGGATTTATCTACATTTTTTCATATTATTAACTCTCTTGCTTAAGAAAATCACTAAGATTCATTGACAGTTAGGTTCAATTAATTTATTATGTGATGTAAATAATTAACTTTAGTTGTACAATATTATTTAGCATAGTATCGTGTTATTGTTTTATGTGTTCCTTTATTACTAAAAATCAAATAAAAATTAGGATAAAATTGTATATAATTAATATAACATAAAATATAATTTAAAAAACCAAAAAGACAAATATAGAAAAGAAATTAAAAGAAAAATATCTCGATTATTTTAATTACTTGTGTAATTTTTCTCTATGTACAGATGGCTCCCTCTCTCTTTGACATCTCCATGAAAGTTGCAGATCTCCTTGATATCTACGACTTCTATGTTCACTACCTATTCTAAATCGACTCCTAACTATTTTATTTATATCCATCTCTAATTTTCTCATTTCTCTTAATTGTGATTGGGCCATGTAGCACATCCACATCTGACCACGCATCCCAGCCTTGGCTCGGTGCCCCCTCTTCCTACATATTGTTTGATCATTTTATCAGGCGACCTAGGTTCACTCATGCCCATCCATCGGATGCATTCCATATAGTGCATCTTGGTCGTCCAGATATGCACATTCAGCTGTCGTCTTATCAGTTCTCATCATAATGATATGAGCCTTCAATATGTGCTCAAACGTGAACTGACTGATCACAGGATCAGATGGTCTAAAAATTGTCTTCAACCTCCCTTCATCAAGGGATGCGAAAGTGGAAACCACCCAACTTCTGTATTTTCTCCGTCAATCGTCAGCCTTCTTCTCCACCAACTGCTACATCCACCATCTTCCCCCAACTCTCACCTTCCACGCTAATGTGTAAACCAACTCTAAACCTAATTCCTTCGCAACTTAGTGGTGGTTGAAACCACCACCTTGGATTCAATCACCAGCAACCCCATCTTCACAAAAACCTTTCTTCCACCTCTGATAACGGTATCCGCTAATTAGTGTGTGAACTCCCAGTTGCCTTCTCCCCTTCTATGATAGAGAAAGGCTATGAAGACGAGCAAAGAAGGAGCTCGACATTAGTGACATCCACGAGATTCATCTCGTGTCGCATCAGTTCTCCAGCCATTGCTTGAGCTTCGAGGTCCGCCACCCTTGTTAAGCAAAGATTCTCGGCGGAATCCAAGCTCCAAGTAGGCTAAGATTCATCATCCTATCTTTATCTTCGTCCAGGTAAGATTCTAATTTTATATTCCTTGTGTTTCGCCATTTTTGTTTGCTCGAACTCACTCACTCAATCTTTCATCCTAATACTCGCAGACCATTGCCTCTCATTCAATAATCATGCATAATTTTCTTTGAGATTTATCTGCTTCTCCACTTGTGTGCTCATTTGGACTCATTGTCTTGTTCTGCACGAACGAGAATCCACTCAGGACTCGATCCTTCACCATTCACCAAGTCCCCATTCCACCCCATTTATGCATGTACAGATTCGCAAAGATACGTGTGCTTTGGCCCCTAACATTTGCAGGTGAATGATTGGAACTTTCTTAAGATTCCATTCAAACAAATTTTTTTCGATGAAGTGGCTTCGATAGATTCCACTACCATTTTCTGTCCTTGTTTCGAACATTCAACATCTTCGCAAGGAGTGGACAAGCATTCCCCAGCCTTCATGATTTGCAGGACAACATGGAGGAGGAGTAGCAGGGTCACCGAAGCACAGGCTTTGCTCCGCCGTGTGAGGAGGAGCTATATAAGAAAGGAGACCCCTTCAACAAGTAGATTCTGTTGGATTTCCCTTAATTGGACGAGATCGTATGATGGTCCACATGCTACGTCTTCCCCGAGCCTATACCTGCAACAACGGTTCTTGCATGAGGTTCGGGTCAATTAAACCCAACTTCTAGGCGCCAACCATTGATACCTGGACCGAGCCAAACATATAAGCCTCACTATGTCATGCGCTGTGCATACTTGATCATGGATTAATTGCAGGCGTTCCCTCACGATTTCCTAAAATAGTAGATAAGTCCCCACAATTTTGGTAAAATGGCATATTAACCCTACGAGTTCTTGTAATTACTTTTTAGTCCTTTTTGGACTGATTTATAATAAAATAATTAGGTTATCTTACAGTTATGCCCCTACCTTGAGTTGACAATATCTTGAGCAATGACTCTATTTTTAATAAATCGGTGTTGTTGCAAAGCTCTTTTCATTCTCTTTATTCATGCATTAAAATCATAGAGTTTATCTATCATTCACATTTTTAATTTGAGAGAAACAACATTATATATTCAGTGTGCATATTGAATTAATCCAAGTTATTCTATGATTGAATTGGTTCTAAACGACACTAGATTTTCATTGATTAATAAAATAAACTCATCAGTACTATGTTACATGATTAGGAGTATCTTCGTGTGATTCATCTTTATTTGTTCATTGCATAATTGTTTGTCGTAATTAAATAAATGCAATTTAAAAAATGGTTTGAAAAATCACATTAAATTTTGTGTGCACTTGCTTTGTTCTTATCTCTTAGCTAAGGACCTAAAAATCATTGAAATAATTAATTAACATTAAATTAAGTTAAATAATTGCTTGTGTTCTTGTGTTGCTTGTGTCTTCGATGCCGGACTTCCCATGTTATAAATTAAAAATCGAGTCCTCTTCTTGGAGAGATTAGACTTTGGTTCTGTTGATTGCCAATAGGCTCATGCTACAACGAGTGCATGTTATATTTGCCAATTTGCCATTCATCATATGGCATCATTTTCGGGGACATGACACATTATTTGACTTTATTTAGTGTTGATTATATATTTTTGTGATTTTTAGTGCATCTTATTAAGTTATTGTTTTGTTGTTTGTCTATTATTTCTTGTTTTTATCATTGTGCTTTTTAACTATTTTGGCTGGTAAAATTATTATGAGATTATTGTTTGGCATTTTTATTATTTTATGGTAGGGACCATGGATCCGACTACACCTGAAGGATCGCGAAGGCGAGGAGCTTGGAGCTTCAGTTGAAGAGACCGTAGATCATTTTCCTCATAATACTTTTTAGCTAAATTTAGTAGTAGTGTGTTGTACTTCATTTGTATAATATCTGTGTAATTTGTTAAGTATTTGGTATGTAATTAATTGCTCATTTATAGTGGATCTCGATTGATAGATTATACATTAAAAAAATGACCTTTATTTTTTATGAGGTTGTTTTGAGAGTAATTCTCAACTTAAGAGGCGACTTAGGTTCATGCACTACGCCAAATAGACAGATCTTACATCATTGATTACTTGATCTACTTCGCAACTTAGGAAATGCAACTAAATCGCATAAGGTTCACAATTGCAAAAATCTTAGGATATTCATGAGGCGCACGTAAACTTCGTTCTTTCTAGCCAAATTTAATCGGATTCCTCATCGCTAATAGAATTATTGTTTGGCGCGGATTTTCTTGACTTGCATCATGTAGTGTAGCATTTACAAATTTAGGTTTGCATCCACATGGAGAGTGCTGGGAATCACTGTGAGTATTCCTAACGACTACATGCATCATTGATTTACGATTGCATTCAGTTTTTCGATTTCTCCCTTGGTTCTTGTCAACCTAATGATACAGGAAAAAAGGATGTACGTTAGGCGATGATTGTAGTCACATAAATCAAAGTGATAACCAATTCTAAAATTGGGACTGAATTGATGCAAGTTGACCTTAGTCCATTGAAATAAAATCAACCTTATATTACGGGCAACAAACCCTCACTGTTTGCGTGTACTTATCCCCAGACAGAGTGGGTAAGAACAGATTACTAATGTTAGAGCCTAAAACCCTGGACTTCCACCCTAAGTCTCCAGGTCTGACTCTTACAGATTTTGGGAGCTGCAAGTGGTTGCTTCCGACCTTAGAAATACATTTTGATTGTTTGCGGCTATAAGTTCCTTTTGGGGCAGTGATATTGAACCATGCAGCCCAGGAAGATCACTCCATTGATTGAGGGCTTATAGGACTTCAACTGGGAGTAGTAGGATACTACATGGGAGCTTGTATGAGATTGTATTGAAATCACCAATATAAAATTGCCAAGATAATAAATAAGATGAACTCTTATGACTCTCACCTGTTGAGTTGGTGAATCTATTCAAAGGGGTTTGTTTGCGTTGTATTGTGTGAGTTGATTTCACATATTTACGTGCACCGTAGTTACTAGGTTTCTTTCTTGAATCGAGTGTGCTCAATTTTCGTACTCTCTTTGAAATCGAAGATGGATAATTGACCGGAATTTCGTTCAGACTTTGTGAACCTTTCGCTGAACCATCCAAATATAACATCTTCCATGGTCCAGTCATCTCTTTCCCTTTTGGATTCAAAATAACTCTTGTTTTAATCCGATGTATCACGATCTATGCTTATGGAGTGGTTACACCCCAACCAATCCCTTTCTTTCCTCTCTTCTCACTGAGGAAGACCAATGCCTTGGTGAGATCGATGTTATTTCCATGTCTTCATCAGGATACCGCTCCAATCCTTTTGTTGATGAAGGTTTAGAAGATTCTTTCATGATGCCTCCTAAGATCCAAAACATAGAGGAGGAAGAGTGTGAGGAGGCTATGCATGCAGTACTGGCTAGGCTAGCGAAATATGAGCAGAATGCAACACTTATGAGAGCGCAGATTGGCCAATTGAATATGGGTAGAGATGCACCTAAGGATGCGACATACAACCCTGGAAAATACCAAATGACCAATTGGGTTGAGTCTAGTTGAGTACAAAGTAGAATACGAGTTGAAGCCGCGATTTTTTGAGTTTGTTGCCTCATTTTCATGGGAATGCACACGAGGAGCCATATGCATTCCTTAGGGACTTTGAGTTGGTATGTACTAACCTTAGGCATCCAAGGACTAGCCAAGATTACATTAGACTCAAAGCCCTTCTTTTTTTCTCAAAAGATAAGGTTGACTACTGGATGAAGAACCTAGGGGTAGTTTTAAGTACCTTTATGCCGTTCAAGGACCTCTTTTGAAGAAGTTCTACCCATTGAGTAGAACTAACTTGATGCGCTCACGCATCACGAGTTTCTCCCAACTTCCTAATGAAGCGTTATGTGATACATGGGAGAGATTCAAAGACAGTTCACAGAAGTGTCCTTGTCACAGCTTAGAGCCCACCGTCCTGTTCCAATCAGTTTATTGCGATCTTCACCCTAAGGTGCAGGGTTTAGTTAGTGTTGCTTGTGGAGTGATGAATCTTTCTTTCATCACCCTTCTTCTATCATTTTGGCCTTAAAAACCCTAGAAAATGCGTATAAATACCCTTAATTCATGCATTGTTGTGTAAATAGTGTATGAAATGTTGTTTTTAATGCCAATAATATACAATAAAGAAAAAAAGAAAAAGAATAAAATATCGAATATATTTAATGACCCTAAACCCTGAGACTAGGCATCTCGATGACTAGGTCGACAAGGAATAAAGTAGGGGGGGATAAAGGTCCAAAATACAATGAAAATTCCTTTTAGTTATCCATTCTTTATTCATTTTTGGGACCTATTTTATTTTCCACTTTTTATAATTCAAATAAAGAAACTTTGTACATGAAAGTTATAGATAATAAAATATATAAAAACATAAAATTGAGTTTACACAAATAATATACAGGTGTACAAAATACAGACTAAATAAGATTCCAAAATCCCAACTTCCCATACCCATATCTCTCAAATAAAAACTCAAAATATATTAAAATCACTTTAATTGTATATAATTTTTAATAAGCGATTTAATGAATGTGATTTCGTATTTTTTGGAGTTAAGGTGTGAAAGTTGGGCTTTGGACCCCTATTGTATAGTTTACCCGATTAAAATATTCATTTTATAATTATTCATTATTTTTATAATTTTACATTTCTATAATTTTGCAAATATTATTTATAATTTATGTACATATTAAAACATGAATAAAAACATAAAGAGCATTAAAATAAAATAGGTATATAAACTATGTAGATGAATTACCTATATCTATATATATAATTAATACATATAATTAATTAAGTGTATATATTATATCAAAAATTATAATAAAAATATATTTACATATACAAAAATAAGTCATAAATTTATAAAATAATAAATTTAATTAATAAAATCAAAAATACAAAATAAAAATAAAAGACCTCAATACATAGATGAATATACCTATATATAGCCCCTAAAATGTAAATTATAATTACAAAGATCTAAAAAATAAACAAAAATCGTAATAAAATAATTTAGAAAATAATAAACATTTTTTATTTTATAATTTAAAATTAATAAAATTATTTATTATTTATTATTGATTTTTCAAATAATTTTTAGGAGGGATTTTCCTGGTTGTTCCACGTGGACCAACCAGGTTGCTCGGAGAGTTGACCGCGGGTCAACTGTCTGACCCGTTTGCAGCTCTTGTCAGAACCTCGTCTTTGCCGCGATTGGTGATTTTTTGGAGCCCACTCCTTTCATCCTTTCGCGTTGAAGTCTTCACGACCTTTGTTCCTCGATCATTATAGATACACGCCCAGGTATTTCCTTGGGCTTTGGGTCGTTGTGCCGTCTGTTACACCTCACTCTTCCACGTCGCTCCACATCCGGAATAAAATATCACCTCCAACCTAAGTTAAAGATCCTTTTTCCGCCATTTTGCCCTAAATCTAAGATCTCCTACCCCTTCCTGGTGACAACAAGAGGACTTAGCAGATTTTCTTTAGGCCTTTGGTGTCGAATCAAGGCCAGTCCAGCTTGTCTGTCGTCGCTGCCAGAGCTCGTTCCTGGTGTGCCTCCGGTGAGCTTAGATCCACCTTCTTCCTATTCTCTTGCTTACAGTAGTTATTAGGATTAGTTTTGTCTTTTAATTTGTCTTTTAATCACGCATCCGAGCTGTAGAATCTGCCATCGAAGTTCGCCAGACCCGAGTCCCCGCGAGCTTCCCCACACCGTGCTTTGTCATTAATTGACTCACTAGACCACCCCCATTTTTTTCACCTATGTTTCTTTTCATCCAAGGCCTCTCCATTCCCCCTGATCCATCGTGGATCGGGAGATCACTCCGTCCTCCTCCTCCGCTCGCTAGAGGGAGCTCATCCGATCCGCCTTCAACCCATTTCACACCCAAAAACCCCTAGAACATCCATCGTTCCTTGTTGGTGCTAACCCTACAGGTTCCTTGAGCTTAGGCCCCGTCTGAGGGGCATTTTTTGTCAAAAGTATACCTCCCAGGTCTGCCTTCGTCGCCAGCCACTACGGGAGCCCTTCTAGGTGTTTTGAACCATCCAACCGTCGCGGAGGGACTTTGGAAGCTTTTTGGATCCCAAACGGTGAGGGAGAAGCTCGGAGTGTGTGGATTTTGAAGGTTCAAGCTCACCGAGGACATGTTCTTAGCATGTTCTTCCTAAACCCTCGCATGCCGTTCGATTAAGACCTTCCCCTCTAGGCGAGCAGCGACCGTTGGATCGGCTTGCCTCGCAGCCGCATGATCAAGGGCCAGGATCTAATCCTGGCCATTCACTTGCGAACCGGTATCGGAGCACGAGAGGGCGCCATGTGTCAAGAGAGCGTCTTCCATCCGTTCGATCTGCGCCATTTGCTGGGTATTTTGCGTATTTAGCCATCGTTTTTGTACTTTACCATTTAATATTTAAACTTTCCTCTGCCTTGTATTTATTTTAGTAAGTTTACAACAAGACCCTTAGACTTTTGGTAATTGCATCTGGGTCCTCGGCCACGTCACCTTGCGTGCCATGTGCACGTGAGGTGCAGGTATTTTACAACTGAATCCTAGCAGGTTTGGTTATTTAAAGTTTGATAAAAACTTTTGAATATTGCATTATATCTTTGTGGTAAAATTGTAATGTGGCCCCTGAACCTTCTACTATTTACATATATGCCCTTGTTAATAGTGTAATTTCATTTTGTTGTCTCTATTTATTTTAAATAGCTACATTACTCCAAAAAATCCACAAAAATAGACTTAAGATCCTGATTACATATATATTCACGCCCTTATTTTAGTTTACCATTTTAAGACTTTAATATTTATAAAAAATCAAAAAGAGTTTATTTTATCCTTATTGGCAATAGAAAATACATAAAAATTATAAAAACATTTTGAATATTCCAAAAAAATATATATTTTGTGTATTTATGTGTTTTTAACCCTTAGACAAAAATTCAATAAAAATTATAAAAGAAAAATAAAAAATAGAAAAACCCTAAAAACTTTTAAAAAAATTATAAAATGCCTAAAAATACCAAAAATCATGTTTTCTGGCTCCGAATTTTCTATATATATTATTATCATTTTAAAATTAATTTGGAGAAATTTAGATTCTTTTTGCTATTTTTCTTCTCCATTTTAATTTCAGATATTTAATCTAAACCCTGATTTAGATTTTTTATTTTAAAATATTTAAGAATTATCAAAAATTCTTAAAAATCACAAAAATAGTAAAAAATTGTCTAAAACCCAAAAACATTCTATTTTCTTATTTTTGATTATTTGTGTTAACTTATATATATACCTTAGCTTATATTATGCACATATCTTTATATAGATATGTTGTATATTTTAAGAGAAAAAGAAAAATATAAAAATATAAAAATATAAAAAAAGAAAAAAAAACAGAAAAGTGAAAAAATACAAAAACATAAAAATCAAAAATAAAATAAAATAATTAAAAATAAAAAACCCATAAAAATTGCAACTTGGCTAAGTAGTTGAGTGATAATTTGTGTTTTTATTTCTATCTTGCATGCTTTATTCCTTTGCTTCTTGTGTTCGACACCTGCTTGATTTCCATTATACATTCTCAGTGCGGTATGATAAATTTTAACTCTTGCTCTTAATTGCCTAACTATCTGAGTGGGTTAATTGTTGAAACAACGAGAGGGTTGGAGTATTCGCCTCAGCAACAGTGAGCCTGATTTGTTAGGCCATTATTTAACGACTCCCATTTCATCATTTTTCAAATGGAACCGTTGCTGGGGGGCATCGACTTCTAGAGTATATTTTATCTCTTTTACTTGGTTAACCATTTTTCATTATCTCTCTTTATTTGATTATTAATTTTGAACGGTCTAACATCTTTTCTCTTGTCTTCTTGCGAGGGACCGCAGGCCGAGGAGGATCGCCTAAGTGATCCTACGCATCCTTGGGACGAGGAGCTGGCTATTTTGACCTAGCCAATAGGAGAGAGCAGAAGGTTCTTGAGAGAGAGAGAGAGGATATCTTAAGATTTTTATTTTTCTTTATGTAAGAGAGAGATTCATTTCGACTATTAGACTGTAATAATACAAGTATCCAGGACCTTGAACTCTCAGGCCCAATTTCCAAGTGTTCGTTCACTTGGGGGCTCACCGCATTTTCTGAGTTTTCTATCGCTTTCTTTTTCTTTGTTTCCTACAGTTTTGTGCTTTCCGCCTTATTTTCATTTGTTTTGTGGAATGAGCCCTTAGTTTTTAGGATTGTTAGATCATGTAGTCCAAGGCCAAACATCTAATTATCTTGCATGCACCTATAGTCTTTGCATTTGGACTTAGAATTAGTTAATACCCAATCTTGAAACCGCATACTGAAAGATCCGAATTTTATCCTTTTTATTATGCCAAATTAACGATTTCATTGCAATCGGATAAATTCGAGTTAGTCAAAAACCTATTAAATATCATATCAAATAAATCAAAGCGGTCGATTTCTATTTTACTTGGGCAAGCCCAAGGTCGAACTCAGGGACACAGGCCTCTTAAATGTGAATCTAGACTCTTATTACTTAAATTGAGCGTTAAGTTAAAAATCCATAGGCCAATAAATGCACATGAAGACACGATGCAGACAATGCAAACATAATTTTTATTTGATTTTTTTTAACATGCAACAAAATGTAAAGTTACAATGAAGCAAATATGCCCTAATTAGGTAAAATCATTGAGCAGTTAATAAGTAAGCAATTTTAGAATATATTTACAAAGCAATCTGCATTAACAAGTTACATAATAGCATAAAGATCATTGAGCAAGTGACACTATGTAATTAAAATTAATCAACATAATCCAAAGTGTCAAAACAGAAAGATAGCTATGCCATTAGAAAGATCATAAAACAAGTTGCGAAACGCAATTGAAATCAACTCAAACGGAGCTCGGATGCTCAAGATATTCACAAAAGAAACCAGGGGCATAAACATAAGAAAATATGAAAATACCAAACAAGTCCCTAGGAGGACCTAAAAGTAAATAACAAAAGTTACGAGTCCTTCCCGATAAATTACCCATACGCGCCAAGGTACAATTGCAATTATTAAAACCTACAGGGGGTCGGGTGTAATATACCCCAAGCGTGCGTAAGTATCACATGATGGCAGAACATATATGTAATTATGAAACGTTGCGGGGTCTTCTCTGCAAATTACCCCGATCTCATGTGCATGAGCACATGGGGTGGAGGCTCGGTGGAGGCTCGGGTGGTCGGCAGATGCTCGGAGAAGGCTCAGGCACTGGTATCGACTCGGAGCGAGGCTCGGGAGCTTCGGATGGGGCTCGGGTGCTCCGAGCCTGGCGGTCTGGTGCTGCCTCAGAGCGCTGACACGTAGTGGGCTGTAAATAGTCTGATCATTGGGATCGAACGGTAACTGCTCCAACTTGATGGAGTCAACGTGGCCTCGGGTGAACTGTCTGATGTTGAAGATCGGACGGTTTCTATGCCATAGATTCATCCTTCCTCCGCCGCTGGGGTTGGTAGCGATATTGGGGCTCCGACGAGATGCTTGGAGCTCCGTCGCCATCTCGCGTGCTCTCTGGAGGACTCTGGCTACTCCTGGGCATTTAGAGATCATCTTCGATGCATGGTGAAGCAGCTGAGCGATCTGGAGGGGGGTGATTGCCCCTCTACGCCACAGGCGGAGCTCACAAATGGTCTCTGATGAAGCTCTGACTATAGAGATGGCTAGTAGCCGAAGCGACAGTGAATGAGGCGAGGTGGATGGAATGGTAGGCCTTGCAGGGCGAAGAAGATGGATGCCCGGGGTTCTTCTCCTGTGAGCTTGGAGAAGAGATAGGTCGAAGTGATGGGAGGTGATAAAGGAACGAAAGGATGAGTGGAAGTCGCGACGAAGATGGCGAATGTGTGATGAAGCGGAGGCGATGACTAATGGATGGTGAAAATGACTGGAGTGGCCTAATTAATTAAGATAAAAGCATGCCCCTCATAGGTCTACAACATACATGCTTATACCTCATGTTTCCTCGAATTTTCTCTCCGAATTCTTTCACCCATATTGCTCAATTCCTTCTGATCTTTTGTTCATCGATCTTTGTTCTTTCACGCATGCTTGATTCCTCAATTCGTTGATCAAGGAATCGAGATGTTTTCTCAATCGATGACCCGCATGTACAAAACTTAAACACCACCTTCCTCCTCAATTTGATCCCTTTTCCTGAGCTGAGCCCCTCGGATCCTACTCCCGCCGTGTAGAGGAGGGTGACACGTCCTCCACGGGCGATTTTACACGACATTGTAGGCGCAGGAAGAGGTCGATCCACCATCGTCGGTGAAGCTCTGTTGTGTGGTTCTGCTTCCAGGTCTCCAACCAGGTTCGAGCTTTCTTTGACTGCTTTCTAGGTTAGATTTTATTCCCGCATTTCAATTCCGCTTTTAGTGTAGCTTTTAATCCACTATCGTAGCATATCTTGTAAATCTTTTGTTCACAGAAGCTCTAGGATTCAATCACCGTTCACCATCTATACACCCTGCTCCGATCCGCGACCACCTCCATTAGCTTCCCCTTCCATTTCTCCATTTGCCTGACCACTTAGCCACCTTCGATTCCCTTTGGATCAAAGGATCGAGGTTCCTCCACCGTTGTTTGACGGACCTCTCCGCCCCTTCCATAGCCCACACCGAATCCACTTAAGTAAAGGCTAGGATCCTTCATTTTCTTGTCACCATTCTGTTGTGTGTCTTTGCAGGACTTGGAGATCCCATCTAAGGGGTGTCTCCAGCAAGAAATGAGCCTCCATGTACATCAAAGCTCTAGGGCTCCATCGTTGAGCCCCGGATCATTTTGAGCCCTTCATCTACTATGGAATCACACTAGGAACAAGCAGATCCCTTCAACAGAGTAGGAGGAGGACGTAGCAACAAGATTTTGTGGATTAAAATGAAGAAGGGTGGTTGTTCTTCATTATTCTTGACGAGCAGTAGCATCCGTTGGATGTACGCCTTGCCCTAGTCCTAATCGTTGCCATTGGATTGTGCAGAGCCATCGACCGTCAAATCAGATCTTGGATCTAATCCGAGTTGGCCATCGACGAGGAGGTATTGTGCTATCGGAGGCCGACACGTGGATAAGTGAATCACCAGCACTGTCGAATCACCCAACAGGGGTATTTTGCGCTTAAACCCTGTTCATTTTTGTATTTTTATTTTAGTCTAGAATCTTTTATCTTCAATTATAATTTTCTTGTGAAATTTGTAACTTGAACCCTGAACTTCCTTTATTTTCATATAGGTCCCCCACCACATCACCTCGCGTGCTTGTGCATATGAGGGGGCATGCTTTTTGTATAGGGGCCTTGCATTTATTGTATTTTCTTTTTGCCCATGAAACTCAATTTTCAATGCTATATCTTTTGGTTAAATTGCCAAAAGGACCAACCTTGTTTTGAATATTGCAAAAATATCCCTACTAATATGTAATGATTTAAACATTCTAGGCTTTTTGGATGTTTAGTCCTAGAATTCTTTGAGGGGTTCTGAAATCATTAAATACTTTTTGAAAATTACAATTAGGTCCCTACCCGTGCAATTATTTTTATTTACATTATTAAAAATATCAAATTGCATCTAAAAAATATAAGAAAATATTTTAAGTGCCTTAGACCATTTTAAATCACATATATTGTTCGTTAGGCATTTCATTATATTTCCTATATTTAAAAATACAATAAAACTACATTTATTTCCTATTTATATTAAAAAATAAATAAAAATAAAAAAATACTTTAAAAAAATTACAAAAAATATTGTGTTTATTACTCTGTTTTATAACTTCATACCGAAAATCCTTAAAAATAACAAAAGAAAAACATTAAAAATTAAAAAGCACCAAAATCTTAAAAAAATTATTAGAAATTCTAAAAAATCCAAAATTATTTATTTCTACTTCTGAAATTTATTTATAGTATATATTATATATAATAGTTTTGGAAACTTTTTGGACTTTTATCTATTTTAACTTCCAAAACAATATGGCCTATTAACATAAATCATTGTCTTTATATTCTAAATCATTTAAAAATCCAAAAAATTAGCAAAAATTACAAAATACTAAAAACAGAATAAAATAAAAAGAAGACAAAGATATTTTATTTTGTGATTTTTCGGTATTTATAGATATATCTATAAATTTAAAAGTCTATATCATAAATATATAGCTATATTTACTTATATTATTATTATTAAAATACCAAAAAAATATTAAAACTTTTAGAAAATAAAAAAGGACTATACCTTGGTATTTTCCTATTTTATATATTTATTATATACAGTATTTATAATATATATACTTATGCATACATCTTTATCTAATTTTATAAAAAAAGAAAAATTAAAAATCAAAAAATATAAAAAGAAAATAAAAAGTTAAAAAAAAGAAAACATATAAAAATATAAAAAACAAATTTTCATTAAATATATATAATTGGAAATCAACACAAAAAATACAATAAACGGAGAATAAGAGGACATTTTTGGAATCAATTTTCCCAATTTATCTTGTGTGTTTGCTCTGTTTGACCTCTGGTACTTATTCACTATACACATTTTTAGTAGAGTTATAATAAATTTTAACTCCACTTTTTTGCTTTGCTGTGCTTTATCTTATTGCGGGTTAATTATTGAATTACTTTGAGTTTCATGAGTGGTCGCCTCAACGACACTCTATCTTCACCTTGCAAGGATATTTTAACCCTTGACAAACCCGACTTTTTAAATGGTGCCGTTACTAGGGAGCAAAAACACATAGATTGATTTTTGTGTTCCTTTTGTCTATTTTTCATTTATTTATTTTAAATTTTATTTGATTTCATTTTTTATTGTTTTGACCATCTTCCTTATTTGATCTTGTTGCAAGGGGCTATGAATCGAAGGAGACTCTCCTAGGAGACCTATGCACCCACGTGAAGTAGAGCCAGCTTTTCAACACAAACCGACAGGAGAGAGCAACAAAAGAAGATTTGGAGATTTTTGAAGACAATGTCACTTCTATTTTCATTTTATTTTCTTTTGTAATTTTAAGTGAGAGAGATGCATTAACTGTGTAATAATCCAGACTCTCCAAGACACTACTACTTCATGAGGCCCATTGCTCAGGTGTCTGTTCACCTCAGGGCCTCGTCGGTTTTCTTAGTTGTTTTTTTAACTTCTTTTTATTTGTTTCGTGTGTTTTGAGTTTTTTTCTTTTATTTTTTTGTTTTGTGTGATTGAGCCTTATCATAGGATTGCTTGCTCGTTGGATTAAGTCCAAAGCCCTAATTAATTGCATGCACCTATAGACATTCACGTGGACTTAGTCAAACTTAATTACTTGTTACTTAAACTTAGAACCACGAGAGACTACACAGTGCTTGCAGGACCCGTTGTGGAGGGCACCGAAGAGTCTCCAAAACCATACTTTTGGGTTCTATCTCTGAGCGATTAGCATTAGTTCTTCACGATAATAGCAATTTCTATACTAGGGTGATTTCATCGGATTTCATTTTCATATAGTGTAGGTTTTAATTACTGCTTAGCATCCTGCACGAAGAGAGATGGAGGTAAAGTGAGCACCATCTACCTGAGCACGCATCATTGATTTCTGCTTGCGTTGCTTTTCCATCTGATATTGATCACCTAGGATTGTAAAGGAGTTAAAACCTCGATAGGAGACTTGAATGAAAAATATCAAAAATAAAGTGATAACCAAAATAAAACTGGGATTACTAATTCTATTAGACCATAAAACTAAATGTAACTGGAATCATTATCTTGGGAAGAGCAACTCCTTCCATGAGGTTGTATTCTCCATGAGTGAGGTTCGTACACTTAAGGACTAGATCCCCCATCCATGGACTTGTTCCTTAAGCGCTTGGGTCAGCTCTTGGGCACTATTACTTGCTGCAAGCACTTGCCTCCAACCGTAGAAGAAGTGGTCCCGATGAGCTAGTAGGTGTGCAACACTGACTAGGACACAACCACTCTAGAAGACTACACCTGTGAGATTGAATAACTATTTGAAATTCACCTCTTTAAAAATGAAAAGATAATTGACTGATCTCTCATGATCTTAACTGTGTCGAGTTGGTGAACTGGAGTTTGCTTTGTGTTTGATTGCCGATAGTGACTCAAAGTGTGTTCTTCTTCATTTTGAGTTATTAGTCTTTGAGTCTCTTTTCTTCTTTTCTTCTTTTCATTCTTGATTCCTTCATCTGCATTGTGATTATGGGTCATACTTATCTTCGTCAGCCGGAACTTATGTGTGCTTTTCACCCATATCACCGAAGAGTCTGCATTCATGGTCTGTCCCAAGATGATTCTCTTGAGCCATAATTTTGACTCATCTGGTTTGACCTTAACCCTCATGCGATTGCGGTCCTATCCAGAATTATGTCTTGTACGTCTTGCCCATGCTCTTCGTTCCCTCTCATTTCGCCTTCTCCTACCTTTAGGCATGATGTGCTATATGATGAAGCCCGCATTAAGGATACTATGGATATTATTGAGCCGGGCATATTTAAGGCAGGAATGAGTGTGCTCCCTTCGATGGATTTTGGAGTTAATTTGTGTGATACTATCATTGAGGTTTCTTCTTTAACACACCAGGTTGAGGATGTAATCTCTGAGGCAATACTGATTGAGGATGAGACCAATGTTGCGTGTTTCCAGTTTCCCATATTGACCCTTGAGTCAGTTCTGCACGTCATTTTCAGGAGCTTGTTGTACCATCTTTGTTGGTACCTCGGGAGATAGAGTTGGAACCTACATTACTTGATCCCTCCTACCAGCCGATTTATTTCCCTCATCCTGGTTGTCCTATCCCCATAGAGCACTTTGTTGACTTTAATCAATAACATGACCCATTCCGGTAGAGATTGTTTGGTAAGGACTACCATTTTCGCATGCCCCATCTTAGTATCCCCTCCCATCAACTACACATCCTCCCGATTGATGAGTGTGATTAATTCTTAGAGGATGAGAGTTTAGATGCCAGTATAACCTCACTTTCCATTGATCAGCTTGCATTACGCCCCGAGGGTTTTCTGCGGTGGATGTAACATTTTCTAGTTACTTGGTCTCCCCCACTGACTGTGCAGCTAGTATGTCGACTGCAGAGATCAAGTCGTCTGATTTCTGGGGCTCCTTTGAGTCCTTTCTCCTCAATGACCCTCATGAGAACGAGCCATGCTTTGTGGCATTCGACGTATTTTTGGATCTTTTGACCATATGTCCATCAGATGTGTTGTTTCTTAGAGAGTCTCCTGATCTTTACTTTGCACATCATTATGAGATTGTGATAGACATAGAGGATTCTATCATTGATCCATCCTTCTCCACGTTTTACTTCATTGGCTTTGATCACTTACTCCATTCCTACAAGCTGATGATTTCTTCTGAACCTCTGGACCATGGGTTAGTTTTCGTTTCTCTTCTCCCAATGGTATACACCCAATTGATTGCATACATGGGTGTTCATTTTGATTGCATCATCGTCCTCACTTTGGGACGATGGGAAAAGTACAACATTCGCCTGACTGATCATGTCCTGAACCTTGACACATCATTATCCTAACTTTTGTGCTCAGCTAGGGGTGTAAAACCAAGCTTTCGTTGAGAGGCACCTCAACAATCTACACCTATTATATATACGACTTTTGTCTTTCATTCCTTCTTCCTTCATTTTGAAATGTACACCCCAGATCAGTCTTCATATCTATATGCCTATACATAGGGAGTACCTTGTCCTAAGTATAAGGGTGTGCCCACTAAGTGTTCTTCCCTTGTTATGTTTCATCACTCTCATCGTTGCCTATACTTAGGGATCTTTTACCCTAGGTGTAGGGGGAGTGATGTGTAGATTCATCAACGTATTTTTTTTCTTTTTATCAGTTTCCCGGTCCTCTCAACTGTCTCCTCTCATGTTGATATTTCTTCCTATACTTAGGGATATCTTACCCTAAGTATAGGGAGAGACAGACCGAGTTGTGATATGTTTGTTCCTACCCACAACCCTCCCTGCCTGTGGAACACAATCTACTATACTTAGGATTAATTGATCCTAAATTGTAAAGCCTTGAACTTAGCATCCATCGGATCATATATCACAATATCTAGCTCGTCAAGCAGAAACCAACGGAATTTGTTTTGTGTGAATTAGACTTCGTTTCGATTTGTTATGATTTTAGGAAGAAAGATACGTAGGGAGGTTTAAGATGTCATTAACTCTTAGTGACCGTCACTAAGACTAATTAAATACGATTAAAGAAATTAATGATGGATTGAGGATCATTAATGACCATTAGCGAACACTAATCAATGGTAGCAAAAGTAAGCGTAAACTTACAAAGGTTAAATCACGATTAGCAAAATATAAGCGTCATTGGCGAATCAAGGGTCGTCTGGATAGTTCTAGCTTAAGCACTAAGTTTCGGATAAGTTTTGGCCAAAACCATGGGCTGTTAACCGTGGTTAAGGTCTAAACCATGGTTTTCTAACCTTGGTTATCGGTTTTCGAGAGCCTATAAATAGCCCCCCTATCCATTCATTCTCTACGATTTCCACTACCACCACCACCCCAAGGTCTAGGGTCGAGATGTTGGGAGGAGGAGTAGGAGGAGAGGAAGGAGTGCTAGCGAAGCATTGCCGGGAGAACGAGGAGGAGGAAGGTACGATCCTCTCTTAGTTTGCTTTGTGAGCTAGGTTTTCGATTCATGTTTAATTTCCTTATTGTTTTACTTTCGGTGATTTTATAAAGGAAAGTCTTTCTGTTTTCTTTTAAAATATGTCCCGGAATAAGGGGAAACTCTGTTGTTGAACTAAAAAATCAGGAGGTCGTGTCGATTCACAAGGCGAATCAACAGTCGTTGAGTCGACCACACGAAATCTGGAATTCAAACAACAATTAACCCACAACAGAGATCAAACAATGAAAAAATGGTGCAGAGTTAAAATTTATTATAACTCTACAAAGGATGTGTATAGTGTGCAAGTAGTGTAGAGGTCGAACACAGGGAGCAGACAGGTAGAACGAGGCAATATGCAGAAAATGCGAATGTGATGTATTTGCCTACAAGTGCTATTTTTTGTGGGTTTTTTAATTTTTATTTATTTTTATTTTTAATTTTATATTTTAATTTTGATTTAATTATCTGAT
This sequence comes from Ottelia alismoides, assembly GCA_037367405.1. NCBI lineage: Eukaryota > Viridiplantae > Streptophyta > Magnoliopsida > Alismatales > Hydrocharitaceae > Ottelia > Ottelia alismoides. Next base: position 1,182,316 of record JAZKJV010003519.1, read on the forward strand.
TTTATATTTTCTTTTTATATTTTATATTTTTTTATTTTTTCTTTTACTTTCTAAAATAAAATATATATACTAAATAAGAAAAGAGAGAGATAAGGTATTTATGGAAATATGTAAAAATAAGCAAAATTCAGTAAATAAAATATTTTTGGTCTTTTTATATTTTTATAGTGTTTTTGTGATTTTTCTGGATTTTTTAATTTTTTGGTATTTTTAAAGTAAAAAATATTGAAAAAAATGAACAAAATACAAAACCAATATTAAAATGAGGTTGAAAAATAGTACATAATGACAAAAAAATCCCAAATTAATTTTAAATTAAAGACAATAAAATGAAGAAAATTTAAAAACAGATATTATATTTTTAGGATTTTTTATGGACTTTTAATCTTTTTATGAAGGTTTTTAGAGTTTTGTAATTTTTAGGAGTTTCCTTCTATACCTTTTTAATATACAAAAAAATTGGAATTTTTCAAAAGTTTATATAATTTTATGTATTTTCTAATGCAGACAGTAGTGAAAGTGCATGTTTTTGAATTTTTATAAATATGAAAATGCAATAAAATTGCTATACAAAAATATGGCGTAAAAGTAGAATGCAACAGGAGCTAATGCAAATTGTTTGATGATTTTTCGAATTTTATAGATGCATGAAATAAATAGATGAAACAAAGAGAAAATGGACCCCTAACAGGGGTATTTTAGGAAATAGGCAAAAGTCCAGGGAGTTGAAAGCAATTTACACAGAAATTTTATAACTAAATAAAAATGTTTACATACTAAATATAAATAGCCAGAACCTCACAGGTGAAAGTGCAAAATTGCCAAGTCGCGTGCGTCAAGCACGTGACCTGACAAGGACTAAAAAGCAATATTACAAAAACCCGGGGGGCTGTATGCAAATTTTACGAAAAAGTTTTAATGGCCGATGAAAGATTTAAAATTAACTATTAAATACAAAAACACCTTGGGTTATAATTGCAAAATACCTAAAGCAGGGGCTGATCGGACAGCAGATATGATTCCACTTAAGACATGTGTCCGCTCGAGGTCGTCCGATATCGTTTGCTCCCAACAGCCTGGATTAAAATGTGAAAGGGAAATCGGACGGCTGGGGAGAAATCCGATCCTACGGTTGCTGCTCGGCTGGAAGAACGGAGGTGAATCCGACGGCTCGAAGAGGCGTAGAAAGAACACACGAAGAACTCGTGCTCGGTGAGTTTGGATCGCCGTGCACGCCTTCCTTCACCGTCTACCTTCGCTGTTAGGAAGTCTAGGAGCACACTTGTGGCCTCCTCTGATGGCTGGAAGGGATAAAATGGGTCGAGCGGCACGGGAGCTCTTCCATGGCGAGGTGGAAGTTGCCGCGCCCTAGGTGCTGCCGGTGAAACCCCCAAAATTGCTCCAGGCGCGCGTAGTGTCCCAGTACCTGCAAAAGATGGTGATAGGGTCGAGGGAAAATTGCCCCATCCCCGTAGCGAGGTGGGATGAAGGCATCAAGTGGTGAAAATGGAGCTCGCCGGAGTAAACTCCGGCGAGGGGTGGCGAAGATGAAAAAGGCATGTGAATCCAGAACAAAAGCGTGGATCGACTTCTGAGACTAAGTGGAATAACAAAAATGCGAAGAAAAAGCAATAAAAACAATACCTCAAAGGCTTGGTTAGCCTGAGATGGACCTCACGACCAAGGTTGCCGGAGATGGGTGGAACGGCCGCCTCGGCCTTCTCTTGGGCATCCCTCGCCGGCGGGAGGAGGTCTGTCACACCTCCGGTCCGGAGCACGACGCAAAGAAGCTCAGAAAAGGTCAAAGGAGGGTTCAAAGATGGAAGTGGAGCTCGAGGGTTTTTGAGCAAGAAGGTTGACGAGCGTGCGAAGAATGAGGCAAGTCGGACGTCTTAGTGATCCACGGCCCAAGGCAAGCCCTCAGCGTGAATCACTAAGGGTCGAGGAAAAAAAGTCGTCAAGGACGTATCGTGAACGGATAAAAGAACAAGCCCCGAAAAAATCAAGAAAAGTGGAGAAAAATGAGGTTCTGACAAACTTGCAGGCGCGGGTCAGAGAGTTGACCTGCTGGTCAACTCTCCAGCCCTCCTGGTTGGTCCACGAGGACCAACCAGGAAAAATCCTGGAGAAAATATTTGTAAAATCGATAAAAATAGTAATTGAATTTATTAATTTTTGGTTATAAAATAAAAAATATTTATTATTTTATAAATTATTTTATTACGATTTGTATTTATTTTTTGAGGTATTAAATTACAAGTTACCTTTTTAGGCCTATATAGGTATACTTATCTATATATTTTAATATTTTATTTTTATTTTTATATTTAATTTTATTAATTTTGATTATTATTTTATAAATTTATAAAATATTTTTATACACTTAATTATATTTTTATTTTATTTTTCTGAAGTGTTTTGTACACTTAATAAAATAGGAGTATAAATTATATAGGTATCTTTACAGGTAATATACCTATGTATTATATACATGTATTTAAATTTTGTGCTTTTTTGTGCTTTTATTCTGCTTTTAATATACATATATATATATATATTATAAATAATATTTACAAAATTATAAAAATATAAAATTGTAAAAATAATGAATAATAAATAAAATAAATATTTTTGTCTGTACAAGTATACAATAGGGGTCCAAAACTCAACTTTCAAACTGTAGCTCTGTAAAATACAAAACCACCTTCATTAAATAGCTTATTGAAAATTATATACAATTAAATGTCATTTTGATGCATTTCAAATTTTCATTTGAGAGATACAGGTCTGGGAAGTTGGGATTCTGGAATCTTATTCAGATCATAACTTCTTATCTATACATTATTTTTGTATGAAATCAATTTTGTATTTTTTGTATTTAATTATCTAAAACTTTTATGTACAAAGTTTCTTTATTTGAGGTATAAAAAGTGGAACTAAAAATAGGTCCCAAAATGAATAAAGAATGAATTAAAATAACATGGATTTTTATTGTATTCTGACCCTTATCTCCCCCTACTTTATTCCTTGTCGACCTAGTCATTAAGATGCCTAGGTCTCGGGGTTTCAGGTCATAAAATATTTACACTGTTTTATTCTTTTTCTTTTCTTTTCTTTTCTTTATTCTATAATTTTGGCTTTAAAAAAATATTTTATACACTTTTTATGCAAATATGCATTAATGATAAAATGCATAAATTAAAAGTATTTACACGCATTTACTAGGGTTTTAAGGCCAAAATGATATAATAAAGATGATGAAACGTAGATTCATCATCCCCCTTTACTTGCCTTTGCTAGTCCCTAGCAAACACTTATGCAATAAGTGTAGAAAAGAAAAAACAAAGAAAAGAAAAAGAAGAAATGTGGATTAAATTTAATTAAACTTGTCTTCACAAAATCAAAGTTTGGAGCTTAAGTCGGACCTTTGGAATTTTAGTGCGGGAGGAACCTTAATGGGAATCGGATTTGAAATCCAACAGCCTTCGAGAATCCCAAAACTCTGGTCAAGTCTCCTCAATAGCCAGGTCAGAAATATTTCAAATCATACGCAAACCCTTACGACTATGAAGCTGACTCGTACAATGTAAGTGATAGTGGCTCTCCCCAACTGAAATGACAAAGAGTCTGACTTCTCCAGCATGACAAACCAATGATTCCCCAATCCAGTAACTCCTTCCTCGAGGGGCGAGGTATTCCCTTCTAAGTTCAAGTTGCAACCAGCTCAAGAGGAGGGAGTGAAGAGAAGAATGGACGGTAGCTAGTGTAGCTACCTATTGTAGGATGCAAGACGAGTGTAGTCAAGTCATCCAGCTGCAGGCTCACATAATTTGACTTTGATGCTCAAGCTTGATTATTGGCTATATAACATATTTACATACTTTGGCCGGCATTATTTTTTTGTACAGGCCTGGCTTCTTTTTTTTTTAAATACTATTTACAACAGCATATACATAGGGAGTTTTCTTCTTGAGCCAGTAGACTATCCCTCTTTTGAAAATTTATTGCAACCCACACTCTCCTGTCTTTAGAATTCATCATCAATGGACGGGTTGGGGTGCACTTCCCTCCCTAGAGGAGGACAAGTGTTTCCACTTGTGTACGTCTCATACCGGCAAATCCAATCCCCTCACCACCTTAACTGAGTTGAGCCATGTGAAAGGTGCAGGTGTCCAAGTTAGGTCATTATCAACAAGCGTCGTGCGTGTGTTCTGAAATACTCTACTTAGGCAGTCAAGAATCCATTGAACCAAGTCTCACAATTCTCAAAGAATTAAGTCAACTAGACCTGAAGTACCTCAATTCCAGTTCTATAAGGTTCCTGTTATTAAGTAGATTTTAAGGTCCAATCAAGCTCCAATCTCCGGATTTTATTTAGACTTGTTCAACTATCAAACTAAATCCTAAAAATGCTCATGCTATGCAAATGCTATGCAGAATGCGGAAAATATTTTTGTGATGCAATTTTCAAAGATTTTGAACTTTTTATGGATTTTTTAAAAGATGAAGCATATGCATTTTTGTATTTTTCAAAAAGATTTTTCAGATGTTTTTCGGATTTTAGTTTTGCAAATGTTTTTGGGATTTTTGAAAAGAAAAGATTTTGGATAAAAACTAGGTACAAATATTTACACAGGGATGCATCTTTTATTTACAAGAAGTGGATTTTAAGAATTTATGAGGATAAATGGTCAATTATCTATATATATAATGGATTTTAGGTGTGATGTATATATTCCTCAAACTTATTTGAAAAAGGTTTTTCAAACAATTTTGAAAACTATAGTCCAAAATAATTTTTACAAATCATTTTACAAACATGTACACACATTTGAAAATCATTTTGCAAAGGTTTTCCAAACAATATAGATAGATTTTTCACATATTTTTATAACCATTTTTCAAACCATTTGCAAACAATTTTTCAAAGGTTGAAAACATGTAACAAAACATTTTCCAAATAGTTTTCAAAAGATTTTTCACAAAGATTTTCAAACTATTTTTCAAACATTTTGAAAAAAAATATGTTCACCTGATTTGTTAATCAGTACATACAAAAAGAATTTGAGGAATGATAACATCTTTTTATTAAGGTTTTTAATGAATTTTTAGCCATAATTATTAATAAAAAATACGAAAGTACGAGTTACGGATAAAGTATATACACAGTATATACGACCCCCTATACTTAGCTTGAGCTATGTCCTCATAGATTAGAGAGAAAAGAGAAGACATAACTTTCACTGAGTATAGGAAAATCTAAAGAATAAAGAACGAATGAAGGAATGAATGAACGAATGAGAAGTTGATCGTCCCCCCTATACTTAGGATCAAATAATCCTAAGTATAGCAGACTGTACACAAAGTAGGAAGGGTCAAGGGTGGGAATGAACAGATTGTACTCAGATTGTCTCCCCCTATACTTAGGGTAAGATATCCCTAAGTATAGACAAGAAGAGGAGACAATGGAGAGGATCGAAAAGAATGAAAACTCAGGGTGCACACCCCCTATACTTAGGACAAAGTACGTCCTAAGTATAGAAGACTGTCAATAAGGGGCGACACCTTTTTGATAGAAAAGGAAAAGAAGAAAAGAAGAAAAGAAGAAAAGAAGAAAAGAAGAAAAGAGAATAAACAAATGGAAGAATATGGAAACAGATGTACGCATAACTCCCCCTATACTTAGGGTAAAAGAAGCCCTAAGTATAGGTAACAATAGGAGTGACAAAACAAAACGGAGAATGAACACTCGACTCATCGACCACCCATACTTAGGACGAAGTACGTCCTAAGCAAGGCACACACGAGAATGGGGTAGATGAGCAATACGGTAGAGGGACGGAGGTGAACAAAAGAGAATGTACTACAGATATGGATGTACACATGATCAAGAAGGTAGAAAGCGAACCTTCTTGCGGGACCGTTGAGGGATGGATATGGTATGGTGCAGGTCGACATCGGGGTCCACAGTGGACGGAAGCCGATTACGGTCGACATGGCGTAGATCCTCGGTGGTCCTAGGGTGTAAAGACACAGACGGGTGAGTGGAAGAAGTACGGCTAGGTCCAGCCTTGGGAGTCTCACTGATGTCAAAGTGAAATGGTACGAACTCATCATCATCGGAAGAAGTGTAATCAGTGTCATCCTGCGAGGTCTCATCCAGGTCAAAACCAAAAGGAACGAACTCATCAGTGGAAGTAGTCGAACTCTGTTCGTCCTCTATAATCTCGACCGGATCATCTTTTTCATCGAAAGGCCTGAATTTCTGAATAAAAGCAACAAGATCAAATTTGACATTGGTCTCATCTGAATCTAAATGGACATGAGTGGCTCATCAGTGAAAGTAGTCGAAACGTGTCCGTCCTGTCTAGTCTCTAAATATACCCTCCGCTCAATGGTATCAATCGTGTAAATCCTGCGGATGTCATCAATACATCACCAATTACAGGAAGCAGAAACTCCAAGGTCTATGCTTTCCTAACTTTCCTCTTTGGAGAGGAATTCTCGGGTCTCATCATCGGTCATAAAGAAAGTCTCTCTGATATCCTCATATAGATCATAGGCCTCAGGGTCAGCCAAGACAGGTGAAGGCAATCAGGTGCAGGTCTTTGGTCAGCGGTGGGTGTGGTGATCAACGCTTCACTCTCATCAGCAGGACGGAAGAGAATCTCTCCTGATCCATAGTCAATGGCGACCCTCGCAGAGGCGAGGAAAGGTCATCCCAGGATGATTGGAGAATGCTCCCCTGTGGAGGTCTCCATGGGCAATACGACAAAATCAACATTGTATCTTGTGCTATGAATCGAAATGACGATGTTTTCAAGGATACCCTTCGGCCTCTTTATTGATCCATTAGCAAACTGAACGATCATCCTGGTCTTCTTGAGAGGCCCTATGTGAAGAGACTGTACCAGCGAGAAGGGTATGATACTAATCGAAGCACCGCCGTCTAGGAGAGTGTGATCACATATGTGGTCAGAGATAGTGCAACTAATGAAAGGTGTGGCAGTGTTCCTCTTCCAAGGAATGGGACGGTGTGTGATGGCGCGGGCAGTGGCCATGGTCAAGATATGACGCTCAGATCTGCTTCTCCACTTTCTCTTCTTGGGAGGAGGAGCAGATAATTGGGTCATGGCCTGCTGAAGTGGGGCATGGATGATCTCATGAATGGTGGCCACCACTTCGGGTTCACTCAACATATTTTTTGAATTTTTAGACCTCCTCCATACAAGGGAGGAAGTCGGAATCATCATATACACAAGGCATACCAAGAGCAGTCTGTACAGCAGCATCCTCAGGGTCAAAGGTGGGATAAGGTGTGAAAGGTTGTGTGGTCAAATAATATGACAGAGGTTCCCTCTCCTCATGGTCTGAATCGATCACGTGTCTCCCGAACTCTTTTTGGATTTTTAAAATTTTCTCATTGTTTTGTATTTTGGGCGATTGCAAGCTCTCATGGAAATCCTCGAATGAACCCATATCATTAAATGGTGGAATATCATGGTCGCTCTTATTTGTACTAGCGATATGGTCAATCCTCTGTCTCATCTGATCCATCATCTGGGTCAAGGTCTCAAGGGTGGACTCCATAAAAAGTTACTCCAATAGGTCAGTCTCGGGTGGATGTGAAGGTGGAAAATACGGAGGTGGAGGTGGGTATGGGTAGAAGTCTGAGGTCTGATACTGTGGCTGAGGCGGGTATGTACAAAAATCAGAAAAAATCGGAGGGGGTCCTCCTGATAAAAGGGAGGTAGACCGACTGGAGTGAACGAGGGATCCGTAAAGTCCGGATAAAATACGCTCCAGGGGTCCATCTCGAAAACAAAAGGAAATGACCGGGAGAGCACGAAGGTCAAATCAAAAGGAGTAAGAAAAAGGCACAAGTGCGCAGAAGCGATCTGGATGCACACAAAACAATCACAAACAAACTCACACAAGACAAACCCTCAATTCACCTACTCAACTCAGTGAAGATCGCAAATGCGGTCTTTTTATCTTGTCTGTTTTAGAGTTAGGTGAGAAGTCAAAGATTGCACAAACACTTAGGGGCTGAAATTGGATTTTGGCACTAATCCTTAGTGTGTGCACGAGCAAGTAAAAGCAAAGACAATGAGGGGATTATTCGCCCCAATACAAGATTTTTCTTTTTGGTTGATTTTAGGGTCGAGTAATATTAACAGTCCCAATTTTATTTGTTATTATTTTTTTGGATTTTTAGTAGAAGATGCACGATCCTATCGAGGAGTTGATTCCTTTAAGCAACTAGGTAGTCAAAATCAGAGGAAGAGGCGGAAAAGCAATGCAAGCAGCAAATCGATGATGAATGCTAAAGCGTAAACGCTCACCTTGCCTCCAGCAATCTACATGCAAAGATGCTCAGCAGAATTGAAATCTAAACTATATGCAAATGCAACCGATGAAATCACCCTAGGATGAGGAACTGCTATTAGCGTGAAGCACAATTTTCAAAATTTGACTAGATCCAAACGTTGACTACAGGCACAAGCAAATATACTTAGGTGTTTGGACCTACTCTATCGCCAATCAATTCCTAAAACTAAGGGCTCAATCACATAAAATAAAGAAAACAAAACCGGAAAATAAAATAAAAAAGATGCGAAGAAAATCGTGAAAATCGCGGTGAGCCCCCAAGTGTACAGACACCTAAAAATTAGGCTCAAGAGTCCAAAGTTCGGGGTACCTATATTATTACAAATTAGAGTCTCTCTCTCACTTAAATTACAAAAATAAATACTGAAAATAAAAAGGAGCTCGGTCTTCAAAATTTCTTATAAGTCTCCTTCGGTGCTAGGCAAGCTAGAGCCAGCTTCACGTGGGTGCACAAGCGCCTAGGGTAGAGCACCTCCCTCGATCCGCAGTACCTCGCACGAAATCAACAAGAGAAGAGGTTAGACATCTCAAACAATATATATCAAATAAAAAGCAAATAAATAAAGCCGTAAAAATAGACAAACAATAACAAGCACAAGTAATCCCAATCTACGCGTTGTTGCTCCCCGGCATCGGCGCCATTTGTTGAACTATAAAATCGGGAGGTCGTGTCGATTCACAAGGCGAATCAACAGTCGTTGAGTCGACCACAAGAAATCTAGAATTCAAACAACAATTAACCCAGAACAGAGATCAAACAATGAAAAAATAGTGCGGGTTAAAATTTATTATAACTCTACAAATGATGTGTATAGTGTGCAAGCAGTGTAGAAGTCGAACACAGGGAGCAGACAGGTAGAACAAGGCAATAATGCACAAAATGCGAATTGGGTGTATTTGCCTACAAGTGCTATTTTTTGCGGGTTTTTAATTTTTATTTTTTTATTTTTAATTTTATATTTTTATAATTTGATTTTAATTTCCTGATTTTATATTTCCTTTTTATATTTTATATTTTTATATTTTTTTCTTTTACTTTATAAAATAAAATATATATACTAAATAAGAAAAGAGAGAGATAAGGTATTTATAGAAATATGTAAAAATAGGTAAAATTCAGGAAATAAAATATACTTTTGACTTTTTATAGTTTTATAGTGTTTTTGTGATTTTTAGATTTTTCTTAATTTTTTTGGTATTTTTAAAGTCAAAAATATTGAAAAAAGTGAACAAAATACAAAACTGAAATTAAAATGAGGATGATAAATAGTAAACAGTGACAAAAATTCCCCAAATTAATTTTAAGTTAAAGATAATAAAATGAAGAAAATTTAGAAATAGAGATTTTATTTTTAGATTTTTACAGATTTTTAATCTTTTTATGAAGGTTTTTAGGGTTTTGTAATTTTTAGGAGTTTTCTTTTATATTTTTTTGTGATTTTTGGTCTTAAAATAAAACACACTTAAATATACAAAATATGTTTTTTGGTGATTTTTAAAAAAGTTTTTATAATTTTTATGTATTTTCTAATGCAGAAAATAGAGAAAATGCATGTTTTTGAATTTTTATAAATATAAAATAGAAATAAAAATTCAAAACAAAAATATGGCGTGAAATTAGAATGCAACAGGAGCTTATGCAAATTTTTGATGATTTTTCAAAATTTATAGATGCATGAAATAAATAGATGAAACAAAGAGAAAATGGACCCCTAACAGGGGTATTTTAGGAAATAGGAAAAAGTCCAGGGAGTTGAAAGCAATTTACCTAGAAAATTTATAACTAAATAAAAATGTTTAAATATTAAATATAAATAGCCAGAACCCCGCGGGTGAAAGTACAAAATTGCCAAGTCACGAGCATCGAGCACGTGACCTAGAAAGGACTAAAAAGCAATATTACAAAAACCTAGGGGGTTGTATGCAAATTATACAAAATTTTTTTAATGGCCGATGAAAGATTTAATATTAGATGTTAAATAAAAAAATGCCTTGGGTTATAATTACAAAATACCCAAAGTAGGGACTGATTGGACGGCAGATATGATTCCACTTAAGACACTGTCCGCACGAGGTCGCCCGATACCCGTTTGCTCCCAACGGCCTGGATTAAAACGTGAAAGGTCGATCTGACGGCTGGGGAGAAATCCGATCCTACTATCGCTGCTCGGCTGGAAGAACGGAGGTGAATCTGACGGCTCGAAGAGGCGTAGAAAGAACATGCGAAGAACTCGTGCCCAGCGAGTTTGGATCGCTACACACACCATCCTTCGCCGTCTGCCTTCACTGCTAGGAAGTCCAGGAGCACGCTGGTGGCCTCCTCTAATGGCTGGAAGCGACAAAATGGGTCGAGCGGCACGGGAGCTCTTCCACGACGAGGTGGAAGTTGCCGCGCCCCAGGTGCTGCCGGCGAAATCCCCAAAATTGCTCAAGGCACGTGTAGTGTCCCAGTACCTGCAAAAGATGGTGAAAGGGTCGAGGGCAAATTGCCTCGACCCCGTAGCAAGGAGGGATGAAGGCGGTGAGCGATGAAAATGGAGCTCGCCGGATTAAACTCCAGCGAGGGGTGGCGAAGATGAAAAAGGCGTGTGAATCCAGAACAAAAGCGAGGATCGACTTCTGAGACTAAGTGGAATAACAAAAATGCAAAGAAAAAGCAATAAAAATAGTACCTCGAAGGCTTGGTTAACCTGAAATGGTCCTCACAGCCAAGGTGGCCGGAGATGGGTGGAACGGCCGCCTCGGCCTTCGCCTGGGCCTCCCTCGCCGGCTGGAGGAGGTATGTCACACCTCCGGTCCGGAGCACGACGCCAAGAAGCTCAGAAAAGGTCAAAGGAGGGTTCAAAGATGGAAGTAGAGATCGGGGGTTTTTGAGCAAGAAGGATGACAAGCGTGCGAAGAACGAGGCATGTCAGACACCTCAGTGATCCACGGCCCAAGGCAAGCCCTCGGCATGAATCACCAAGGGTCGAGGAAAAAAAGTCGTCAAGGACGTATCATGAACGGATGAAAGAACAAGCCTCGAAAAAATCGAGAAAAGTGGAGAAAAACGAGGTTCTGACGAACTGGCAGGCGTGGGTCAGAGAGTTGACCTGCTGGTCAACTCTCTAGCCCTCCAGGTCGGTCCACGTGGACCAACCAGGAAAAAGCCTGGAGAAAATATTTGTAAAATCGATAAAAAATAGTAATTGAATTTATTAATTTTTGGTTATAAAATAAAAAATATTTATTATTTTACAAGTTATTTTATTACGTTTTTTATTTATTTTTTTGAAGTATTAAATTACAATCTACCTTTTTAGACCTATATAGGTTTACATATCTATATATTTTAATATTTTATTTTTATTTTATATATTTAATTTTATTAATTTTGTTTATTATTTTATAAATTTATAAAATATTTTTATACACTTAATTATATTTTTATATTATTTTTCCGAAGTGTTTTGTACACTTAATAAAATAGGAGTATAAATTATATAGGTATCTTTACAGGTATTATACCTATGTATTATATACATGTATTTAATTTTTGTGTTTTCTTTGTGTTTTATTCTGATTTTAATATGTACATATATTATAAATAAAATTTACAAAATTATAGAAATATAAAATTGTAAAAATAATGAATAATAAATAAAATAAATATTTTAGTCTGTACAAGTATACAGTAGGGGTCTAAAACTCAACATTCAAACCGTAGCTCCGCAAAATATGAAACCACCTTCATTAAATAACTTACTGAAAATTATATACAATTAAAGGTGATTTTGATGCATTTCAAGTTTTTATTTGAGAGATACAGGTCTGGGAATTTGGGATTCTGAAATCTTATTCAGATCATAACTTCTTATCTGTTAAATTTTTTTGTGTGAAATCAATTTTTTATTTTTCTTTTTTTAATTATCTAAAACTTTTATGTACAAAGTTCCTTTATTTGAGGTATAAAAAGTGCAACTAAAAATAGGTCCCAAAATAAATAAAGAATGAATTAAAATAACAGGGATTTTTATTGTATTCTGACCCTTATCTCCTCCTACTTTATTCCTTGTCGACCTAGTCATCAAGATGCATAGGTCTTGGGGTTTAGAGTCATAAAATATTTAAAATATTTTATTCCTTTTCTTTTCTTTTCTTTATTCTATAATTTTGGCTTTAAAAATAGTATTTTATACACTTTTTACGCAAATATGCATTAATGATAAATTGCACAAATTAACAGTATTTACACGCATTTACTAGGATTTTTAAGGCCAAAATGATAGAATAAAAATGATGAAACGTAGATTCATCATCTGCCAAAATTTTTATAGAAACATGCCCAATATAAGGGGAAACTCTACTAAAATTTTCCTAGAAATATCACCCCGTATAAGGGGAAGCTCTGCTGAAATTTCAAGAGAAAATATGTTCTTCGCGTTCTTCGTGTGTTCTTCACGTTCTCCGTGTTCTTCGTTTGTTTTTTGCATTCTTGGCACGTTCTTAGCATTTTTGATACGAAAATGAAACTTGATCGTTCCAAGAGCTATAAATCATCCTTTTGAAAAAGAATCACGATAAAGCACTACATACGAGATAAAGAGCTCGATTAGGTAACAAAATCCTTCCTTTTGTTGTTGGGTTTTCATGTGAGATCGTTGAGATTTCTGTATTTATGCTCCTTGCTACGAAGAACCATAATTTGGTTATTTTTGAGAAAGTGTGAAAGGTTGCTTTGTGATTTCAACTAAAATAAGGTGTAAGCATCGAATGGATGCAGTGGTTTGGGAAGTTGGGGTTTGGAAGTGAAAATAAGCATAAATATGAGTATATAAATTTATGAATCAATATATGTGTAATTCTATACTCAGTATTTATGTTTATGCAAACCTAAGGCTTAACGGAGTAAATACATTGTGGGAATTGATGTTTTTGAGTTGGATCCTGAAAAGGATTTCTTGTTACGTTAAGAATGACTGGGAGTAGAACTGTAGGTCGGGCATGCAACTTGTAGGTTTGTCGGAAGGAATCCGTGTTAGCGTTGCCCTACCTAGGTGGTACACCATTGTCATGTTATGATAAGTGCGCATGAAATGAATGATTTGCAACGCGTGGTACCGGGAGCCAATATATTTGGGTTGAAAGATTGAAGATGTGGTCGTACCATGTGGATGCACTTCAATAGCGGATAGGTCATGATAACATGTTTTTTTAAAGCCGCTAGGTTATGTAGTTAAAGGTTAGCCTGAGGTTTTAAGCAACCAGATCCTCAAGGATGGTGCGCTCCTTTGTTTGTCAGGCTGAGGGTTTGAGACCCTGGATAATAAATGAAAAGGAAATTGTGAGGGTAGTATTGGAGGATTGGTTGAGGCGACGTGCGACGGCATGAGCTCATCAGATCAACGTAATCTCCAATCCTGAAGTGTCCACAGCTTCGGAATCCATATAGTGGTGAGGTAATTCCTTGGACTAATCCCTGATGTGGAATAGAAAGGAATATGACTTAAATTAATGAGAAGGGATGAAACTGTTTTTGATAACAAGTTTAAAAAAAATTACACCGTTTGTTTGCTTTTCTCTTCTTCGGTACTAAGCCCTCTCTAATTGTTATCCTATGATTTATGAAAAACCCAACATGTGTCGATGAGCCATCGCAAGGACTTTAGTAATCCAGCCAGCTAACATAGTATCCATCCAGCTAGCCGTAGTAGCTTTACTCTATAAGGTAGTTGGTAATCTTTTTGTGTATTTCCTTATGAGCTGATGTACATCATGTGAACTTTATATTGTGAATGGAAAAGTGTTGAAATACTTCCTTCTGAGTATTTTTAATTGCAGTCTGTTTCTGAATGTTAGTTGTGATTGCTGAATAAATTATTGTTGAGTAACCAGATTCAGATATGGGAGGATCCGATGGCCTGGAATCAGGGTCCCAGATAGTTTGGTATCAAAGCCCGGTTACTCCGTAATTTACTGAGTAATTGATAACTATGAGCAGTATTCAAAAACTAAGGTTGTCTTAAGATCCTTCGATCTTAATAAGTGACTGCAGTATCATTCACAAGTCATTGTCCCTCATGTACATCATGCTAAAACATATAAGACCTAATCTTTGGCCTTGACTGATCCCAATGGCAGACCAAAATATGTCTAGGCAATTAGCATCTATGATGGTGATGCCCCACGAGATGGAGCAAAGGTAGCATGCATTAGAGCAGAGACTCAATGCCACAATGAGATATCAAAGTCATCCAGACACGTGAATGATAGAGCTAAGGGTTATGTTAATTCTTCCTAGGAAGAATCTAGTTACATAACTCCATGTAGTAGACCCCTACTCCTATCGGAGGAGCCATGTAGGAGGCCCTCCTTAGGCAAAAAAATTTCTTGAATCCTACCATAAATATAAAATTTCGATAGAAGTATAAAACCATTATTTGATTAAAGAACAAGGAGGTAAAGTATTTATAATCCAAGAGATCTTAGATGAATACGTGATATAGATTGTAGGACATCATTTACCTAGCTTCTCTACTACTTATTGAAATATGAATAATTTTGATCTCATTCTGGGGATGGACTGGCTAGAAAGGCATCATGCATGCCTTGACTGTTTTCAGATACAGTAACATTTCACCTTCCGAACTCGATAGAGTTCCAGTTCACTGGAAAGACATCTAACGATAATATTGAATATATCTTTACTGTGAAGGCACAACAGTTGTTAGAGTAAGGGTGCCAAGACTATTTAGCTTATGTAACCACTACATTAGGGTTAGACATAATGATAGAAGATGTACCTATAGTGTACCAGTTTCCTGATGTATTTCTAGAGGAACTACCTGGGATACCACCTGAGCGAGAGATTGAATTTGAAATCTCTCTTACATCTGATACTCAGCCTGTATTTATCCCTCCATATAGGATGTCCCCAGCTGAGTTGTGAGAGTTAAAAGTACTGTTACAAGAACTGTTAGATTAGTGCTTCGATCGAGCGGTTGGGATTATAGTGCCAGTGGACGGTGTAGATCGAAGAGATAACGGCAAGATCAGAAGCCGCACAATGCGCCACACGGCAAATTGTGGGAGAGGCACGAATGAGTGGTGCAGATCAGAGATGGGAAGGATCAGACGACAGGAACTAAGGGCGGACGTGGAAAGAGCTGGGCCGTTGGATTCAAAGAGAAATCCAACGGCCAGAGGTGCGGGCGGCTGAAGCAAGGATAAGCGGCCACGTGGCTCACCCAGAACGGGCCACGTGGCCCAATCAAATTATTGCAAAAGTAATGTTTATTTTTCAGGGTGATAATGGCCGAATTTGAGAAAACTCAAAACATAAAAGTTGTAGATCTCGATGAGATCTACAAGTTTTATGTTGATCAAAAGTGGAGAAGAGATCATCTGTAGACACCAAATATTTTTAAGCGTATTTTTAAGGCTAAAAAATACCACGGATTTTAATTTTCTGATTTTTTTGTGGTTTTTAATTTATTCAAGACTCTGATAATTACAAGACATTATCTGGATTTATTGACACAATTTTAAGCAAGAGGGTTAATAATGGGAAATTGTGATGATGAAATCAGGTTTCATCACTTGCAGCTCCCAAACCTCAAGAATCAGATATGGAGACTTAGGGTGTAGGCCCAGGATTTTGGGCTCAAGCCTTACGGCTATGTCTTCACCCACTCATAGTCTAGAGGTATGTACCTATGCACAAGGATGGGATTGCTCTTCCACAATCAATGATATGCAATTTTATTCCAATTATTTTCAATCGCCTCATTTAGTATTCCCCTTGTTTTAATTTGATTATCACTTGAATTTGTGTGAAGATTGAGAAACATCTACATGAGGATTCCAATTTCCTTTAATTTTTAGATGAGTGAAAAATCGAAAGAGAATCGGAAAAGCCATGCAGTGAGAAACACGATGATGAATGCAAGTTTAGAAAATATTAATAATGCTTCCTCACAAAATTGTCATGGGGATGCAAGATAGAATTGAAATTTCCTTAATATGATATTTCTAATGCATGCATGGGAAACAGTACTTGAAACAAGAATTTTTACTAGCGAGTGATAGAAACAAAATAATTTGTCTAAGCAAAATCCAATAACGCATCTAATTTATGTGAAGTATGGGCCTAGAATTACGAGCGTAAAATAAATCCTAGTAGCTCTAATAGCTGATATGTAGTCTTAAATCTATGTCAAGCACCACGAATAATACGAGCCTGATGGATGTGTGTCTAATGTCCAGGTGCAAGCACGAGAACCCAAACGGGAAGGAATAACTACAAATTAATTACAAAAATAAAATCACTCTCACTCTCCAAATAAAAGAAGAAAAAATCTTCGTGTCTCCTCAGCAGGCTCGATCCAAAGAATCACCCGCCTATGATTGCTCCGAGTTTCTTCGGCCTCCAAGAAAGCTGCTACGAGTCCACCGAGTGCTCCATACAAAATTAACCCTAAATCATATACCTCCCCGACAAAGACACAATTTTGACAGCTCCTGAAGACACCCTATTTAAGTCATCATTTTTAATTATTGTATCTGGGTAATTCGAGATCCCTCAAAAATGAGCGCACCAAGAAATAATATAGATAATTAAATCTTGATGTAGTTAGATTATTTACTTTACTTAGATAAGTCCCTAGGTCGAACTCAATGAGGTAATATGAGGGTTCAAAAATAATCTTCTAACAATCTAGAGACTTAGGTTTTCAGAAGAGAATAATTTTTCTAGGGCTTTTGTGTTTTTCGAATTTTTATGGGTTTTTAGTACAAGATAAGTAATTAATTATTTAAAGAAATATGATGCTTGAATTTAAAACTAGTTTTAATGCAGAGAAATAATGACATGTTATGTGGAATAACAGATAAACAAATAAAGTGCAATCTTTTTGTGTGTTTTAAATGATGAATAAAATGCAATGCAAAAGATGCAAGTACAATAAGATAAGCCAAACAATCTAAGAGCCAACCAATCAGTTCAATCAATCTCAAATTAATCCCCAAATCTAGTTCATGATTTTCACAATTAATTGAGCAGTACAAATAAATTACATAAAAATATATGTGCTCAATATTAACGAATAAATTCTCATTTTATTCATGTAAAATAATATCTCCATATGAGTAACTAAGTGTTCTATGTGAAAGAGAATGATTCAAGCTTTAAATCGACACCAAGTTTGTAGAAATCAGGCCACAAACGTGCAAGAAATGATTTAAACAAGTCAAAGGGGCATATATGTAAATAAAATAAATAAAAGGTTTGCAAATATAACATTGTGGGGTCCTATGAGAAATTTCCAGAACTGCTTGGGCCTTTTGTGTAAATTGCCTATGTACGGGGGTGCATGCATAATTTACCCAAAGTCACGTGCGTCGTGCACAAGACTAGGCCTTCTTGGAAAATTTTGAGGCGATGGGGGTTTGGGAGTACAAGTCCCCCGACCCATGAGCGAGATGCACAGGGAGCTGAGGTTCGGGTGATGCCTCATGTTCCACCCGCTACATGGATCTTCCTCCTAGTGCGAGAACCCACCCGAAGTTGTAGGTTCATGTGAGATCAAATCAATGGTTTTGATTTGATGGAGGAGATAGGGCGACAATATTTTAGGCACGCTTTGACGGTCTTGATGAGATCTGGAGCGGGGATCGATGACAACTGTAGGTGAATGTGTTTAACCCTTCTTCTTTGATATTCTTGGAAGGAGAGGTTCTTTACTCTAGTGATTGGAGACACACCCGTAGGGCGCTAATGAAGATCCTACCAGTGATCGTGCTCCTATATGTGAGGAGTAACTCAAACTTCGAGTGCTTGGCAGGTCTTACCGCTCAGAGGAAGATAGGGATGGGTGCTCCTGTAATGTGGTGATGAAGGAGGAGCAGTGCTCCGACGGTGGTTCGGGGTTTCAATTTGGGTGCAAGATGAAGGAGGAACTAGATGACGAAGAATCGAATATGAAGAAGTAAAATGGGATGAAAAACAGAGAGATGAAGAAGGAGAAGAAGGTAAACTGGGTGTTGAGGTAGACCGAGGGTTGAGATGGATGCAACACCTAGGGTTGGCGGAGCGATTGCACTCTCTTTATTGTCACTTGAATGTACGATGAAGGACACGAGGCTCCACGATCCTAGAAGAGGATCAGCAGCAGGGGGATTCCTCCTTGGATCGTACCGGCGGGGAGGGTCTTCGCTTGAGATGATGGTCGTTTTCACCGACTAGCTTCTCGACTCTCTCTCTCTTGATTTGTGATAGTACAACGGATAATTTGAGAGCGGTTGAATATGGATTTTAAATATGTAAGAATCAGAGAGATTTGGTCCTTAGATAGTTCGGTTTTGTAGTTGGTAATGGTGTTTAGGCAAGGGGATAAAGTGGTTAGAGTCGTGGAGGAGGGGTTTAGCTTCGGTGAGGAGGATTCATAGGGGATAATAAGGATGGGTCCATTGGGGTTTGAGATGATCGAGATAGTTAGATTGGTTTCTCAGGTATCTGGAAGTAATAGAGGGGTCGAAGCTGCTGGGGACAGGAATTTGGAGAGAGTCATGTGGTGTAAGGTAGCAGAGGGCGACAATTGGGAGGTTAGGAAGGACTCCTAGTTATCGTCGGATCAATTGTTATCCAACGATAGACATGGCATCACGTGTCAGGCACATGCTGAAGCAAGGGTAAAGAGGGGAGACGTTTCAAGTGTTGGATCTGAGTTGAATCCAATGGTTGAAAAGGATGATGCTAGGAGACAAAAGGTGTTAAGCAAGACTTGGTGGGTTTGACCATGTCTTGGAGGTAGACCAATCAGATATTGACACATGTGCACAACTTTGACCCATGTCGTTAAAGCATAAATAATTACATTAAAATAACAAGTGGTCTCTAATGCAAAAATGCCTAACATGAAAATGTAACCCTAAATGCACTCTACAATGTACATGATGGACTCATGCAAACGAAGCCAACTGTGCAAGATATGGATATTTTTTGTGATATTTTATAAATTTAGAATATTATATTTTAAGTTTTGTAAATTTTATTTGATTTTCTTTGGATGAATAATGCATGCGAAAATCAAACAAGATGTAGAATGATGTGATGGGCTCAAATGTCTTTTTTGGGATTTTTGTGTGTTTAGTTGATGTTAGGATAAATTAAGTGTAATTTATGCAAGTGGATTAGGATAAGCTCAAGTCAAAACTGGTATTTTTTATCATTTGTTCTAATTTCTTTGGATTTTGATTTTTTATAATTAATTAAAACATGGAAAAAAATAAAGAATTGAAAAAGTAATAAATCAAAACGGATAAAATATGTACATGAAATAATAAGTCAAAATTCAATGAATATGTACAATGCACAATTAGCTCTCAAAACTCAATTTTCACAAACGAACACCAATTTCTTTTTAATTTGGTCTTTATTTATAGATAATTTAATGTACATTAATTTAAAACTAAGTAGAGTAAAATTGGATACTGTATGTGAGTAGGGGTGTAAACGGACTGAATCTGAGCGAACCTATGTTTTTTAGGTTCGGTTCGTTTATTTAATCGAGCCTAAACTTGTGTTCAGGTTCGGTTCGTTTATTTTCGAACCGAATCCGAATCGAACCTCTTTTTAAATGAATCGAACCTAAGCGAATATCGAACTTAAGAATTATCTAATAAGAGGGAGTGAAAAGAAGAGAAATGGAAATATATATGTGTATTTACAGTTAAAATAAATATTCATTTAGGTTTTTTTCTTTATCCAACTCATCTTCAACTTTTGAAAAAATTAGATTAATAAGGATTCGTCTCTTTGAAAAAAGTATCATTATAATATATTTTATATCTATTCAGATGGGTACAAGGAATAAGAATAATGCAGAAATATTCGATAAGTAATGTTTGTACTTGTTCTGTTGATTTGAAGATAAAGAAGGGAAAAGTACTAGACCATAGATGATAGATGTATATATGATGTGACCATTTATTTTTGGATAGTTTATATCGAGATAAAACATAGTTATCCTGTAAATATCTAGTTATCTCTAGACAAATTCACTTACCCTGGGATAAAAACCACTCATCTCAAAATAAGTCCACTTCTACGGATAAGGATTTGTAAATATGTATATGTGTATGTTTATCGAGCTTTTAATGAATCTAACCTGAGCGAACCTATGTTTTTTAGGTTCGGTTCGTTTATTTAATCGAGCCTAAACTTGTGTTCAGGTTCGGTTCGTTTATTTCCGAACCAAATCTTAATCGAACTTTTAGCGAGCCGAACCTGAGCGAATATCGAACTTGAGAATTTTCTTACACCCCTATATGTGAGAGATATCAGCTTTTACAGTTTTTGTCCTGAAATTAGGATTTAGGTTTATTTTGAATTTGTTCAAAATAAGTATTTTTTAGGATTTTTTATTAAGGTTAGTGATGTGTACACAATGAAGTTAGTTTCATGTCAGTTGAAGTTAGCATGAACTAATTAAAAATGCTTGAAGTTAAGTGAAAATGTAGAGATGAATGTGAATGCAATATGAAATGCTAATTTATGCAAAATATTTATAAATGCATGAAAGTTAATTTTATGATATAAACATGTGAATGAACCTAATTTCTTGAACGAAGCTCTATTTTTAGATAATTAGCGTGATGAAACACATATTCGTCATGTACCTTATATGTTGTCCTCTTCCTGAAAGGATGTCTTCCTACCTCTAGATAATGACACGAGGTGAGGATACTATTGTATTCCTCCTAAGGAATACACCACACGTAAACACAATCTCATCCCTCACGAAAAAGGATCGAATCCTCCCAATGGTAGTATCGTGCCTCGAAAACAAGCCTGTCTACTCACTCATTAGGCCAACCATATGGACTCTTCTTTGTGAACAGAAAGTTCACTATATCACCATACCAAGGAAGCTATGTCACTGTAAATATGCTCTCATATGTGAGTCTCTCTACAATATATGGCGAGTACTCATCTGGAGACTGCTCTAATTGTAAACATGAGAGATGATCTGCTACTACATTCTTTACTCCAGATTTATCATTAATATCCAAATCCAACTCCTATAATAAGAGATCCATTGAAGAAGGTGTGCTTTGGCATCCTTCTTTTCCATAAAGTATCTATTAGCCAAATGATAAACACAAAATTCAGAGCGGTTGTATTGACTCACAAGGCGAGTCAACAGTCGATGCCTAGACCACTACAAAATTCTGTATTTGATCAACAATTAACCCACACTATAGATCAACAATTAGAAATAAATGTGGAGTTAAAATTTATTTTTAACTCTGCACAAAATGTATAGCAAGCAAGTATGCAGAGAGTTCGAACACAGGGAGCAGACAAGGTAATTCAAATAAATGTGTGTGAGTGAATGTGAAGTGTGTCTACACTATGCAAGCAAATGATTTTTGTGGGTTTTTAATTTTTAATTTTTTTTATTTTGTATTTTGATTTTTAATTTTCTTATTTTTAAATTTTATAATATATATATATATATATTTTTCTTTTTCAATATTGGAATAGAAAGACAATATAATAAAAGAGAAGATAGAATATTAATAAAAATATGCAAAAATAACCAAAAATTCAGAAATAAATTCTTTTTGGTATTTTTATGATTTTATACTATTTTTTGTGATTTTTGGGTATTTTCAAACTATTTTTGGTATTCTTAAACACTGAAATGAATCAAAACAGTGAAAAGGCTACTGGCTGGGTTAAAATGGGACTTAAAAATATCAGATAGCCACAAAATTTTTCCACACTATTTTTCAACTAAAGATAATGAAATATAAAGGGAACAGGAACTGAGTTTATATTTTTCTGAGTTTTCTTTGATTTTATATATTTTTTTGAAGTTTTTGAGTGTTTTAATTTTTAGGGTTTTTCTATTGAGATTTTTAGTGATTTTTGGATTGACACTAAAATAGGTTAAAATAGAAAGTAGGGAATTTTTTTGGAATTTTTCGAGTTATTTTGATATTTTTTTGGTATTTTCTAAGCTAGACAGTAGGCAAAAAGCATGTTTTTGATTTTTAATAAATATCAAAATGAAATAAAATCAAAAACTAAAATTGTGGCGTTAAAGTCCAGCATACAGGAGCTTAACCCTAATTTTTGAGAATTTTTGGAATTAAAATGGGGCTCCAAATAAATACTACAAGCAAGCACAAATTAAAGGCCTGACAGGGGCATTTATGCAAATATCACAAAGTCCATGGGCTTTCATGCAATTTTATCACAAAATTTGTACTGAATATTCGAATTTTTGGACCAAAGACAAATTACTGAACCCGCAGGGGTGTTGGTGCAAAAAGCCCACCAGGGTGCGTGACTTGCACGCGCCTAGCGAGGACTTAAATGCAATTTCCTCAAAGCCCGAGGGCTTACTTGCAATTTTCACAAAAACTTTGTACTTAATAAAAACTTTACAGGACTGAAGTTAAATAAGCAAAGGGCCCAGGGTATGTCTGCAAAATGCCAAGGTCAGGCGCACTGTGCATGTGACCTGGCAGGGACTCACGAGCAAAGATGGAAAGTACGGGGGTTGTTTAGCAAATATTACAAAAATTTTAACAAAGAAAATGAAAGTTTCAGTACGCTTTAGTAAATACAAAAAGGGACTGGGTTTGTTTGCAAAATACCCAGTCTGAGGTGCATCCAACAGCGGATAAGGAGTCACTTACGCCACGCGTCAACGCGCCGTCGCCTGATGCCCCTTCGCAACGGACGCCTGCGATTAGATCGTACGAGGAGATCTGACGGTCGAGGCTTCTGGAGATCGGACGGTCGCTGCTGTGTCTGGAGGACGTCCCTTGATCGGACGGCGGCGGGCGGCGTTCGAAGAACTGGGAGGAAGGCTCGACTCTGCGAGCTTCCTCCGACGATGACGCCCTTCACCGGCGTGAAATGAAGCTCGGAGGGGGTCCAGATGCTTCCTGCAGGTTTCCTCTTGCTGCCTGGAGCTCCAAAAAGGGGTGGCGACCACCTGAGCACTCCGGAGGAGGTGGCGGAGCTGGGGCTCCCAAAATGCCTCCGGCGAGCTCGCAAAATCGCTCCAGGTGCTTGATCTGCTCCTTTACCTGCAAAGAAAGTGTAATATGATCAGGGGCAAAATGCCTCGATCACGTGGCGGAGTGGAATAGGAGTATGCTGCGGCGTATGGCGCGAAGGACGAAGGTGGCCGGAGATGGCTCCGGCGACTATCGATTGAGCAAATCAACGCGCGAGTGAGGTGGATAAAAAAGGGGGGAATGAAGCTCTAACGCAGGGGAGTAAAATGGAAGCGAAAACTAAGGTGATTAAATGGCCTCAAGCCCAGGAAGGGTGAGGGAAGGTGTACCTCAACGGAGGGGAGTCGGAGGTCGAGGAACGCTCGGGTCAGTGCCGCCTCTCCTCCTTGGATGGGTAATCCTGGAGCTGTCACCTCTAGGAATCAATTAGGATCGCAAGGGGCGCGAGAAGAACCAGATTTGGGGTTCAAAATCGAATCAAAGTTGAGGGGAACCTTTTATGTGGTTGATGGTCGTGGGAGGAAGAACGAGGCATGGTGGATGTTGTAGCGATCCGCGACCCAAGATGAACCTTGGGCGTGATTCCTTGATGCACGAGCTGCAAAAGTTGTGAAGAGTGTATCGTATTTTGGTGAATGGATTAACCTCGAAAAAAGGGTGAAGACGGGGGTCAACACATGGTCTGACACAACCCAAGGTGCAGGTCAGATAGCTGACCTGGGTCAACTATCCGAGACCCCTGGTTGGTCCACGTGGACCAACCAGGAAAAACCTGGAAAAAAACTTTCAAAAATCAGTTAAAAATAGTAAATGTTAGTATTTTATTTAGGTTAATAAATAAAAAGTGTTTAGAATTTTATAAACTATTTTATAATGATTTTTAATTAATTTTATGAGATGTATTTTTATAAGTTTACATTTTAGCCCTTTATAGGTATAATACCTATATGTTTTAGCCTTTATTTTTATTATGTGTATTTTAATTTTATTATTTTTATTCATTATTTTATAAAATTATAAAATACTTTTATATTCACAAATATATTTTTGTTTTATTTTTCTGATACATTTCGTATATTTAATAAAATACAAGTAAGTAATGTATAGGTATATACATAGGTCTAATACCTAGGTATTGTATATACAAATGTTTTTATTTTGAATTCTCTTTGCATTTTTATTCTGATTTTAATGCACAAATATATTATAAATAATATTTACAAAATTATAAAAATATAAAAATACAAAAATAATGAATAAATAATAAATTGAATATTTTAATCAGTACAGTTGTACAATGTGGGTCCAAAACTCAACTTTCAAACCGTAGCTCCGTCAAATGCGAAACCACCACCATTAAATAGCGTATTTTATTCTATATACAATTAAATGAGTTTGATGCATTTGGAGTTTTCAGTTGTGAGATACGGGTTTGGGAAGTTGGGATTTTGGATTTTTATTCAGACCATAACTTTTTGTCTGTACATTATTTTTCTGTGAAATCAATTTTGTATTTTTCTTTATTTAATTATCTACAACTTTCATGTACAAAGTTTCTTTATTTGATGTAGAAAAAGTGGAACCAAAAATAGGTCCCAAAATGAATAAAGAATGAATAAAATACATTGTATTCTGGCCCTTATCTCCCCCTACTTTATTCCTGGTCGACCTATTCATCAAGATGCCTAGGTCTCGGGGTTTTGGGTCATAAAATATTTACAACATTTTATTCTTTTTCTTTTCTTTTATTTATTCTATAATTTTGGCTTTAATTACAGTATTTTATACACTAATGGAGTGCACATCCATGAATGCTAAGATGCTCTATTTAATGTTATTTACAGGCATTTGCTAGGTTTTTTTGATGCCAAAATGATAGAATAAAGATGATGAAATGTGGATTCATCATCCCCCTATACTTTACCTTTGCTAGTCCCTAGCAAACACTTATGCAATAAGTGCAAAAAGAAAAGAAAGAAAAGAAAAAGAAGAACTTGGATTTAGTTTAATTTATCAAACTTGTCTTCACAAAATCAAAGTTTGGAGCTTAAGTCGGACCTTTGGAATTTTAGTGCGGGCGGGACCTTAGTGAGAACCGAATTTGAAATCCAACAGTCCTTGAGAATCCCAAAACTCTGCCCAAGTTTCCTCAATAGCCAGGTCAGAAATACTTCAACTCATAAGCGAACTCTTATGACTATGAATCTGACTCGTACAGTGTAAGTGATGGTGGCTCTTCCCAATTAGAATAACGAAGAGACTGACTTCTCCAGTACGACAACCCAATGATTCCCCAATCCAATAACTCCATCCTCGAGGAGCGGGGTATTCCCTTCTAAGTTCAAGTGGCAACCAGCTCAAAAGGAGGGGGTGAAGAGAAGAATGGACGGTAGCTAGTGTAGCTACCTATCCTGGGATGCAAGACCAGTGTAGTCAAGTCATCCTGCTGCAGGCTCACATATTTGACTTTGGAACTCAAGCTTGCTTATTGACGTTACAACATTTGTACATACTTTGCAGGCTTTTTATTTTTGTACATGCCTGAACATTTTCTTGAGTACCATATACAGCAGCATTTACATAAGGAGTTTTTCCTCTTGAGCCAGTAGACTATCCCTCTTTTGAAGCTTTATCGCAACCCACAGCCTCCTGTCTTTAGACTTCCTTATCACTGGACGGGTTGGGGTGCGCTTCCCTCCCTAGAGGAGGATAAATGTTTCCACTTGTGTGCGTCTCATACCGGCAAATCCAATCCCCTCACCACTCCAACTGAGTTGAGCCATGTGAAAGGTGCATGTGTCCAAGTTCGGTCATTATCAACAAGAGTCGTGCGTGTGCTCCGAAATACTCTACTTAGGCAGTCAAGAATCCATTGAGCTAAGTCCCGTGATCCTCAAAGAATTAAGTCAACTAGACCTGAAGTACCTCAAACCTAGTTCCTATAAGGTTCCTGTTATTAGGTAGATTTTTAAGGTCCAATCAAGCTCCAATCTCCGGATTTTACTTAGACTTGTTCAACTTATCAAACTCAATCCGAAAAATGCTCATGCTATGCAATGCAATGCAGAAAATATTTTTATGATGCAATTTTTCAAGAATTTTGAACTTTTTATGGATTTTTGAAAAGATGCATATGCAGATGCATTTTTTTGGTTTTTTTTAAAGATTTTTCAAATGTTTTTGGATTTTAGTTTTGCAAATGTTTTTTGGATTTTTGAAAACAAAAAGATTTGGCTGAAAATTAGGTTAAAATATGTACACGGAAGTGCTTCTTATATATACAAGAAATGGATTTTAAGAATTTCCAGGGTAAGTGGTCAATTTTATACATAGATATAGGTAGTGAGTTTTGGTGTGATGTTAGTATTCCTCAAACTTATTTGACACAAGCTTTTTCACACAATTTTTGAAAACTATAGTCCAAAATAGTTTTTACAAACATTTTACAAACATGTACACACATTTGAAAATCATTTTGCAAAGGCTTTCAAAACAGTATATATAGGTTTTTCAAAATATTTTTTCACCCATTTTTCAAACCATTTGCAAATCATTTTTCAAACAATTTATTTCACACAAAGAAAATAAATTTTACAAACCATACATTTTTACACAGGTTGAAAACATGTAACAAAATATTTTCAAAATAGTTTTCAATAAATGTTCACACAGATTTTCGAACTATTTTTCAAACATTTTGCAAAAAATATTTTCACCTGATTTATTAATCAGTAAATACAAAACGAATTTGAGAAACAAAACACCTTTTATCAAGGATTTTTAATGAATTTTAAAGAATTTTTATCCATATTATTAAGAAAGTACGAAAGTACGAGTTATGGCTAAAGTATATACACAGTATATACGACCCCTCCTATACTTAGCTTGAGCTATGTCCTCATAGATCGGAGAGAAAAGAGAAGACATAACTCGTACTAAGTATAGGCAAGTCTAAAGAATAAAGGAATAAATGAATGAACCAATAAGAAGTTAACCGTTCCCCCTATATTTAGGATCGAATAATCCTAAGTATAGCAGACTGTATACAACGCAGGGAGGGTTAAGGGTGGGAATGAACAGATCGTACTCAGATTGTCTCCCCCTATACTTAGGGTAAAATATCCCTAAGTATAGACAAGAAGAGGAGACAATGGAGAGGATCGGAATAAATGAAAACTCGGGGTGCCAACCCCCCTATACTTAGGACAAAGTACATCCTAAGTACAGAAGACTGACAACAAGGGGCGGCACCTTTTGATAAATGAAGAAGATAGAAAAGGAAAAGAAGAAAAGAAGAAAATAAATCAACAGATGAAGGAGTGATATGGACAGATGATCTGTACAGCGGAAGATGGAAGTGATCACCATGTATGAGACGCAGATGATATGAGTCAAAGGACACATCTCATACCAAAAGAATGGGGGCAACGTTAATGGTCGGCGGATCATGATCTAGATATAGCTTCAGGCGTTGACCATTGACGCGGAAGGAAGAGGAAGATGACGGTTCGGTTATGTCGATGCTGCCATTGTCATATACCTTCCTGACCACATATGGACTTTTCCACTTGCTCTGTAATTTTCCTGAAAATAATTTTAGCCTGGAATCAAACAACCATACTCTCTGATCTGGCTCAAACGGTTTATGGCTGATATGCGAATCGTGCTATGTCTTCACTTTCTCCTTGTACTGTAGGCTGTTGGAAAAGGCTGTATCTCTCAATTCCTCCAGGGCTGCCAATTCTTCTCTTCTCTATTCTCCTATACTCTCGGGATCTAACAGTAACTCAGTGACTGCCCAAAAAGATTTGTGCTTGATTTCCACTGGCAGATGGCACGGCTTGCCATAGACGAGTCGAAAAGGAGATGTTCCCAATGGATTCTTGAAAGAAGTCCGATAGGCCCACAAGACCGAGTCGAAAAGCTGTGACCAATCCTTTCGGTCTGGGCGGACAACCTTCTGCAAGATAGTTTTTATCTCCCGGTTCGATACTTCGGCAAGACCATTAGTCTGAGGGTGATACGGTGTGGCAACCCGATGGTCAATGCCGAACTCGTCTGCAAGGGCCCTAACCTTGTCATTGATGAAATGAAACCCCCCGTCTGAAATCAAGACTCTAGGTACCCCGAATCGTGAAATGATATTTTTCCTCAAGAATTTGATACGATTTTAGCATCTGCGGCTCGGGCGGGGATGGCCTCAACCCATCGACTGACATAATCCACAGCGAGAAAAATATACTCGAATCCCTGACTCTTAGGAAATGGGCCCATGAAATCAATCCCCCATGCATCAAAAACCTCACATAAGTGAATGGGTTGCATGGGCATCATGTCTCTCTGTCCGCAGGTTCCCATTTTCTGATAGTTGGTACATCTCTTCACGAAGTCATCAGAATCCTTGAAGAGAGTAGGCCACCATAGGACGGATTGAAGCACCTTCTGTGCTGTCCTTTTTCCAGAATGATGTCCTCCTGCCTCAAGCTTATGGCAGTATGTGAGGACGCTATGATGCTCTTCCTGAGGAATGCACCTCCTCCAGATGTTGTCCCCTCCTTCGTGACAAAGGACGGGATCCTCCCAATGATAAAACTTGGCCTTCGCCAGGAAGGTCTCAAGTTTCTGCCTGGGCTAACCATGTGGGACTGTCTTGGCTACAAGATAGTTCACAATGTCGGCGTACCACAGGAGCGAGGTGATAGCCAAGATCGCCTCATCTAGAAATGTCTCTGTTATAGGTGCGCTGGGCTCAGATTCCTCAAGATTCTTCAATCTGGAGAGATGATCCGCCACCACATTCTTGACTCCAGGCTTATCCTTAATCTCAATATCAAACTCCTGGAGTAGAAGGATCCACCTGGTAAGATGTGCTTTGGCATCCTTCTTAGCCATTAAGTACCGAATGGCGATGTGATAAGTGTAAATTGTTACTCTAGATCCGAGAATATAAGATCGATACTTATCCAGAGCGAAGACTACGGCCAGCATTTCTTTCTCAATCACAGTGTAATTCTGCTGAGCGGCATCCAAAGTTCGGCTGGCGTAGTGAATGGCAAAAGGTAATCCATCCCTCCTCTGTCCAAGCACAGCCTCAACGGCAAAATCTGAAGCGTCCGTCATGATCTCGAATGGGAGAGACCAATCGGGTGACTGAAGGACAGGAGCTGAAACAACCATATCTTTGAGAGTCTCAAAAGACGTGAGACACTTATCATTGACAATAAACTCGGTGTCTTTTCTCAGCAAGTCAGTAAGCGGTCGGGCAATACGACTGAAGTCCTGAATGAACCGTCGGTAGAAACCGACATGCCCCAGAAAAGACCGCAACTGATGCAAGTTGGACGGTGGATTGAGTTTTCTGATGATATACACCTTGGCTGGATCGACCTCCATGCCCCTGTTGGACACGATATGACCGAGGACCGTCCCTTGAGTTACCATAAAGTGGCTCTTCTCCCAAGATAAAACAAGGTTGACCTCTATACAGCGCTGAAGCACACGGTCTAGGCAGTCAAGACAAGCATCGAACCCGTCGCCATAGACCGAGAAGTCATCCATGAAGACCTCTAAACAGTCACCCACCATGTCCGAGAATATGGACAACATGCACCTTTGGAATGTCGCCGGAGCGTTGCATAGCCCAAAGGGCATCCGTTTGAAAGCATACGTCCCAAATGGACAGGTGAATGTCGTTTTCTCCTGGTCTTCGGGAGCAATGGCCACTTGATTGTATCTAGAGTACCCGTCAAGAAAGCAGTAATGACTCTTCCCAACTAGCCGCTCGATAATCTGATCAATGAAGGGTAGCGGGAAGTGATCCTTCTTGGTGGCCTCATTCAATCGTCTGTAGTCCACACAGACCCTCCAAGAAGTGGGCACTCTAGTAGCGATCTCCTCTCCAGACTCATTGACAACTGTAGTGATACCCGTCTTCTTGGGTACCACATGCAACGGACTAACCCATTTAGAGTCGGAGATGGGGTAGATAAAATCGGCGCTCCACCACTTCGAAATTTCTTTCATGACTACGTCTTGAAGATTCGGGTTCAGTCGTCGTTGGAACTCACGCGACGGCCTAGCGTCATCCTCAAGATAGATGTGGTGAGAGCACATAGCTGGACTAATCCCCTGGAGATCAGCTATACTCCAACCTATTGCCTTGCGGTTTCTTTCAAGAACCTCCATTAGACGAGATTCTTATTCTCCAGTCAAACCTGCTGAGATAATGACTGGGTGCATATCGGGCTCACCCGCAAGGAATCTATACTTCAATGACTGCGGCAGAGGTTTCAGTTATGGACAACTGGGAGGCGGCAGATCTGGCTTCTGATATGTCTGTGTAAATGCTACCAGGTCTGCATGTGAGAACTCTCGCTCTGCATGAATTTCTGACGAAGGGCGACCTGCTGAATCATCAATAAACTGCACTGGCTCGCACTCTGTCATGGTTGTTTGCTCAGAAGGAATCAGACAAGGCAAATAGTCATCGAAATCATCCTAATCAATGTCTGAATCCGAGGGATCAGAAGAAGATGAGCAAGAATGAAAATCATCGGCACCACTCGTCCCAATACTGTCAGCCTCAGGTGTATCCTCATCCAGGGGTGTGCTCTCCCGGCTCTCGACTACCATGAGCTTTAGATATAGTGAATCTGTGGGCAAGGCGAGGGTCGATGCTACAGGATCTATCCAGTTGGATTCATCATCTGTCATCACAAAATCGCACTCTTGGTGGATGTCTAGCTCCTCCTCTGTCATTTGCGCGACTTCGCTTGACTGCTCTGAGCATTCTAACTCTCTGGCTCTGGTTTCCTCGATCGTCTCTATTTGTATGGCTGCGCCCTCTACGCAAAAACATACCTTCCCGCTATCATGGTCGGTCACCGCCTTGGCTGTGGCCAAGAATGGACGTCCGAGAATGATGGGGGCATCAGTTACCGACTCAGGGATCTCCATGTCCAACACAACGAAGTTCACGAGGAATTTCAGGCCCTGAATGGTAACGGCCATGTCTTTCAATAACCCCTTCGGCCTCTTAGTCGACCTATCAGCAAACTGAAGGACTGTTCTGCTCCTAAGAAGAGGACCAAACTCGAATCGGTCGAGCAAGGCTGCCGGAAGAAGGCTAATTGAAGAGTCGCTGTCTAATAGAGTACGATCAAACTGCTGCTCCTGAATCTCGCATCTGACATAGGGAGCTTCTGCGTCTAGTCGCTTGGCTGGCAGCTTGTTCTGGATGGTGCAGCAAGTGGAATGAGTGAGCACATGGATCTGATCTCTGTGTTTCCTCCTCTTCCTGCGGACGGTAGTCTTCTCCTTCAAGTTCTTTTTGAAGAGGGGGATGTGCTCAAGTGCTTCTTGTAGAGTCAGCTGAATATGGAATCTGTCTATCATCTGGTTGCTGAACTCTACCTGCTGATCTTTTTTTGGATTTTCTCTTTTATTCCCCTTCGCTCGGCGGAGTGCCTCAGGGAAGGGGATGGTAGGGGCCTCCACAGATGGAGGACTAGGAATCGGTCCCTGTGCCTGTGAAGGAGGAGAATCCATACAATAATCATCATTTACCACATATGGATCCGCAATGTGAATAGAAACCTTTCCTTTATTCATATTTTTATTTTTCTTTTTGTTTCCACAGTCCATAGGTACAAAATGTGGGAACATCACAGAGGGCGGCTCAACAAAAGTAGACGTGGTGGCCTCAATACCACCACCGGCACCAGTGTTCGCGGCATCAGCACCGCGCTCTGGCTCAGCATCCAAAATGGTGGCATCAGCACCACCGTCTGCATCTGGTATCACGACAGCATCAGCACCGTCGTCTGGATCTCCATCATTGGTGGCCTCAGCACCACCGTCTTCACCATCGTCATTAGCAGCATCGGCACCGCTACTCTGCTCCTCTGGTGCTCCTGATTCAGCTGCTGGTTGTCGTTCAGAAGAGGCGCCGCCTGCGGGCATCCTACCGCTCCTAGTAGTCACAAAATCAGCATCATAGAAAGAATAAGACACATCACTCAAATAGTCACTAGGAGAGGTATCCTCTGTAAACTCTACCTACTCAGACTTTCTTTTCAGATTGTTCGGATTAGGTTCAATCTGAGCGGGTATGGCGGCCTTCCCTTTGATAAGTTCCCTCATCTCCTGCCGGAATTCATCCATTTCTTGCCTGAAGGATGCTCGTTGTTCGGAGAGCAAGCGAGCAATATCATCGAGAGCTGGGTTCTCAAAAGCGGGAGCTTGAGGATCGGATGGGTTTCCCCGCTGAAAATGAGGTTGTTGCTGCTGTTGTGGCTGATACTGGAATGGTGGGGATAAGATTGCTGAGGCTGTGGTCGCTGCCTCCACTGATGTCCCTGATAGGTGGGATGAGGACCACTCTGGTACTGCTATTGATGGGCATATTGGGGCTGCTGCTGCTGCTGGCTGCTCTACGGTCCTTGAGCGGGATTCTGCTGCAGGGATGAGGAGACACCATTGCCCCAACGGGATCCCGGGTGATCACGACGGATCCCGGGCTGAGGGTACTGGTCGTACCAAATCCCATTGACTTCCATCAATGGTTCCTGCTCAAAGGAGGGTGGAGGAAGAACTGCCAGGGGCTGCTTCGGCTGATACACCACCATCTGAGTCTCCTGAGACGGCAGCTGCCTAGGGTAGTACTGTAGCAGTGGAACCGGCTCTGCCAGGATATGATTCACCTGGCGGTACGAGGTAGAGGGTTGGTTGGAACTGCTACTGTTGGGATCAGCCCGTGAACTGGGAGGCTGTTGGGAATGAGTTTGTGCCTCCTGGATGCAAAGGATCTGTGTCTTCAGGTCACTCAACGTCTTGGCAATTTGGTCCATCTAGGCCATGCCTTGCATCTGTTTCTTCTCGAGGATCTCGAGACAGTCCAGCTTCTCACTGATTATGCCCATGTCAGCTGCGGCTGATTCAGCTTGGTTTGCAGCTGCCGACGATGTGTTGGTACCGGCATCGATGCGGGTGATCCTCTGGAATGATCCCGCTCCTTGCGAGGGCTTCTGCTGCGTGTAGACTCGGGCTTGGGCCATCATGGTTGAATTCTCTGCCATGCCTTCGTAGATGGCCCAGACATCGTCTTCACCCTTGGAAAAGTACGACCCACCACAAGAGGCGTTCACTAGCCCCTGCAGCTCCGGTGTCAGCCCACAGAAGAAACTTTGCACTAAGTTGGGCTTGGATATGTCGTGATGTGAACACCTGTCGATGAGCTCTCGAAAGCGATCCCAAGCTTCATGAAACTGTTCATTAGGGATCATGACGAAATTGCTGATCATTGCTCCAGCTGCATTGGTCCGGCCGAGAGGGTAGTACTTCTTCAGATATGCGGTCCGGAGATCTGCCAATGTGTCTATGAATCGCCCCAAGTGTTTGAGCCAGTATGCGGCTCTGTCAACCAAAGAGAATGGAAAGGCGATCATCTTGATCGTGTCCTCAGTCATCAACCGATCATGGATAGTGCTGCATATCATCTCAAATTCTTGGAGGTGGAGGTGCGTGATTTAGCCAAAAATAGGAGGTCTTAAGTTCAACACAAAGCGTGAACTTAGTCGGTGTATTGACCACTCTAAATCTGGACTAAAGTCAACAATTAACCCACACTAAAGATCAATAAATTAGAAATAATGTGGAGTTAAATTTTATTTTTAACTCTGCACAAATGATGTAAAGGGCAAGTATGCAGAGAGTTCGAACACAGGGAGCAAGCAGGGTAATTCAAATCAATGTGCTCAAGTGAATGTGTGTGTCAAGTGTCTACACTAAGCAAGCAAAGAATAGAAATTTTTGTGGGTTTTTAATTTTTAAATTTTTTTATTTAATTTTTAATTTTGTATTTTGATTTTTAATTTTCTAATTTTTATAATTTTATATTTTATATTTTTTATTTCTTTTTTTCAATATTGGAATTTAAAGACAAGGTAATAAAAGACTAGATAAAATATTTATAAAAATGTGCAAAAATAACCAAAAATTCAGAGATAAAATGTTTTTGATATTTTTAGGATTTTTTACTATTTTTGTGATTTTTGGGTTTTTTTCAAAGTGTTTTTGGTATTTTTAAATACTGAAATAAAGGAAAACAGTGGAAAATGTGCTGGCTGTGAGGAAAATGGAAATTAAAATTAGCAAACATCAACCAAAATTTTTCACACTAATTTTCACATAAAGAGAATGAAATGTAGAACAAACAGGAACTGAGTTTGTATTTTTTGGAGTTTTCTTTGATTTTATATATGTTTTTTGAAGTTTTTGAGTGTTTTTAAATTTTTAAGGTTTTTCTTTTGAGATTTTTAGTGATTTTTGGATTGACACTAAAATATGATAAAATAGACACTAGGGAATTTTTTTGGAATTTTTCGAGATGTTTTAATATTTTTTGGTATTTTCTAAGCTAGATAGTGAATAAAAAGTATGTTTTTGATTTTTAATAAATATAAAAATAAAATAAAATCAAAAACTAATTTGATGGCGTGGAAGAGCAAGTGCACAGGAGCTTAAGTTCAAAATTTGAGAATTTTTGGATCTAAAATGAGGCCTTAAATAAATAGAGCAAGTAAGAACAAGTGAAGGGCCTGGCAGGGGTATTTACGTAAATAGGCAAAATCCCAGGGACTCCTCTGCAATTTTCACACAAAATTTGAACTGAAATAAAATACTTTCTGGGCCAAAAACCAAAACCAAAAGCCACAGAGGCTCCTCTGTAAAATGGCCACCCACGCGCGTGCAATGCACGCGCCTGGGGAGGACTTAAGAGATATTATCCAAAAAGTGGAGGGGCTCAATGCAATTACGCCAAAAATTTATACTATAATAAACTAATCTGTGGACCAAATGACAATGCCCAATATGATGGGGGTTCCCTTGCAAAATCGCCAGACCACGTGCGCGAAGCACGTGACCTAGCGAGGGTCAAACTGCGATAAAACAACGGCCCGAGGGGTATAATGCAAATATTACACAAATATTTCAAATGCCCATGAAAGATTCTGTACTAATTAAAAATTACAAAAATGCGCGGGGGAAGAATGGCAAAATACCCAGGCGCTTTAATCGCACGGCCGGGAAGATCTGACTTGTGCCACGTGGCGTGTGGACGATGCTCGATACCCCTTCGATTATAACGGCCAGGATTAGATCTTGGCCAGCGATCTAACGGCTGGAGGGAGGCGAGATCGGATGGTAGGTGGACGCCTGGAGGAGCTGGTGTTGATCGGACGGCGCAGAGGTACGCTGGAAGAACACGGAAGAAGGGCCGCCGTGGCGACCTTCCTCTGGCGAAGGCTCCTTGCTCTGGCAGTCAACGGGCTTCAGGATGGGTCCAAGCGATTACTGCAGGTCCCCTCTGTCGTCTGGAAGCAACAGAATGGCACGGAGAGCAGCGGAGCTCTTCCACGGCGAGGAGGAAGATGCACAGCTCCAGGAGCTCCGGCGAGGTCCCAAAAACGCCCCAGATGCGTTGGGATGCCCAAGTACCTGCACAGAAGATGGGTGATGTAATCGGGGGCAAAATGCCCCGATCACGTGGCGCAAGAAGCGATGGTTTGCGGAGGCGTATGGCGCACAGAGAGACGGTGGCCGGAGATGGTTCCGGCCGACCGTCGATTTGGCGAATCGACACACGATCGAGACGAATAGATGGGGGAAAGTGGAGTGTTGAATGCCAGGAACAAAATGAAAAGGAAAACGAAAGGGATAACACGGCCTCGAGCCCAGGTCGGGCGAGGGAGGGGGTACCTCGACGGCTTGGCCGGAGGTTGACTGGAACACGCCCAAACGTGGCTGGTCCACCGCCCTGATGAGAGCTCCACGGAGCTGTCACCTCCAGGAACTCCTAGCAAGGTCAAGGGGGGAGGTTTGGATGGATTTTGCGGTTCAAAATTCAAATGGAATTCAGAGGTTGGTTTTAAGGGGTTGACGAGAGGGGTCCTTGATCGAGGTGCCCAGCTCGATTCAGAGCTCCTCAGGCCAAGGAGAGCCTTGGGCGTGTAAGAGCTCTGATCGAGGAAGAAAAATCGTCAAGGGCGCATCACGAACGGGTGAAAGGTGCGGCGCCCAAAAAACCTTGAAAATGGGGTCAAACCTACTCTGACATTGCTACAGGAGTAGGATAGGGAGTTGACCCGAGGTCAACTCTCCTGGTCCCCTGGTTGGTCCACGTGGACCAACCAGGAAAAACTCCTAAAATAATCATTTAAAAATAATAAATGACATTATTTGAATTAGATTATAAAATGAAAAGTTTGTAGAATTTTATAAAGTATTTTATTCCGATTTTTAATGATTTTTATGAGATGTATTTTCACAAGTTGCCTTTATACCCCTATATAGGTATATTATTCTATATATTGTATTCTCTTATTTTTATTTTGTATTTTGAATTTCTTTAATTTTGTTTATTAATTTATATAATTACAAAGTATTTTAATAAACTTAAATATATTTTTATTTTATTTTTCTGATTTATTTTTTATATTTAATAAAATATAAATAGGTATTATGTAGGTATGGGTATAGGTATTATACCTATGTACCAAATATGTAGGTATTTTATTTTAAGTTTTATTTAGGTTTTTATTCCAATTTTATTGTACATAATTATTACAAGTAATATTTACAACATTATAAAAATATAAAAATGAATAAATAATGAATAAAGAATAAATTGAATATTTTATTCGATACACTGTACAATGTGGGTCCAAAACTCAACTTTCAAACCGTAGCCCCGCCAAATGCGAAACCACCGCCATTAAATAGCTTATTTTCTTCTATATACAATTAAAGGTGAGTTTGATGCATTTGGAGTTTTTATTTGTGAGATACGGGTCTGGGAAGTTGGGATTCTGGATTCTTATTCAGACCATAACTTTTTATCTGTACATTATTTTTCTGTGAAATCAATTTTGTATTTTTGTTTATTAAATTTTCTACAACTTTCATGTACAAAGTTTCTTTATTTGATGTATAAAAAGTGGAACCAAAAATAGGTCCCAAAATGAATAAAGAATGAATAGAAAGTATAGGTATTTTTTCTGTATTTTTGACCTTATCTCCCCCTACCTTATTCCTTGTCGATCTATTCATCAAGATGCCTAGGTCTCGGGGTTTCGGGTCATAAAATATTTACAATATTTTATTCTTTTTCTTTTCTTTATTTATTCTATAATTTTGGCTTTAATTACAGTATTTTATACACTAATATGATGCACATGCATGAATGCTAAGATGATGATATTAATGATATTTACAGGCATTTGCTAGGGTTTTTGGTGCCAAAATGATAGAATAAAGATGATGAAATGTGGATTCATCATCCCCCTATACTTTACCTTTGCTAGTCCCTAGCAAACACTTATGCAATAAGTGCAAAAAAGAAAAAGAAAGAAAAGAAAAAGAAGAAATTGGATTTTATCTGATTATCAAACTTGTCTTCACAAAATCAAAGTTTGGAGCTTAAGTCGGACCTTTGGAATTTTAGTGCGGGCGGAACCTTATTGAGAACCGAATATGAAATCCAACAGTCCCTGAGAATCCCAAAACTCTGTCCAAGTCTCCTTAATAGCCAGGTCAGAAATATCTCAATTCATACGCAAACCCTTACAACTATGAGTCTGACTCGTACAGTGTAAGTGATGGCGGCTCTCCCCAACTAGAATGGCAAAGAAACTGACTTCTCCAGTACGACAACCCAATGATTCCCCAATCCAATAACTCCATCCTCGAGGAGCGGGGTATTCCCTTCTAAGTTCAAGTGGCAACCAGCTCAAGAGGAGGGGGTGAAGAGAAGAATGGACGGTAGCCAGTGTATCTACCTATCCCGGGATGCAAGACCAATGTGGTCAAGTCATCCTGCTGCAGGCTCACATATTTGACTTTGGAACTCAAGCTTGCTTATTGACTTTGTACATATTTGCAGGCTTTTTATTTTTGTACATGCCTGAACTTCTCTTTTTTTTTGAAATACTATATACAGCAGCATTTACATAAGGAGTTTTTCCTCTTGAGCTAGTAGACTATCCCTCTTTTGAAGCTTTATCGCAACCCACAGCCTCCTGTCTTTAGACTTCCTTATCACTGAACGGGTTGGGGTGCACTTCCCTCCCTAGAGGAGGACAAGTGTTTCCACTTGTGTGCGTCTCATACCAGCAAATCCAATCCCCTCACCACTCCAACTGAGTTGAGCCATGTGAAAGGTGCATGTGTCCAAGTTAGGTCATTATCAACAAGAGTCGTGCGTGTGCTCCGAAATACTCTACTTAGGCAATCAAGAATCCATTGAACCAAGTCTCGTGATCCTCAAAGAATTAAGTCTACTAGACCTGAAGTACCTCAAACCCAGTTCCTATAACGTTCCTGTTATTAGGTAGATTTTAATGTCCAATCAAGCTCCAATCTCCGGATTTTACTTAGACTCGTTCAACTATCAAACTCAATCCGAAAAATGCAAATGCTATGCAATGCAATGGAGAAAATATTTTTGTAATGCAATTTTCAAGATTTTGAACTTTTTATGGATTTTTGAAAAGATGATGCATGCATTTTTTGTATTTTTCAAAAAGATTTTTCAGATGTTTTTGGGTTTTAGTTTTGTAAATGTTTTTGGGATTTTTGAAAATAAAAAGTTTTGGCTAAAAACTAGGTGAAAAATATGTACACGGGAGTGCTTCTTATATTTACAAGAAGTGGATTTTAAGAATTTACAAGGGAAAGTAATCAATTTTATAAGGACATATATATAGGTAGTGAATTTTGGTGTGATGTAAGTATTCCTCAAACTAAATTGACACAAGCTTTTCACACAATTTTTGAAAACTATAGTCCAAAATAATTTTTACAAACATTTTTGCAAACATGTACACACATTTGAAAATCATTTTGCAAAGGTTTTTCAAAACAGTATATATAGGTTTTTCAAATATTTTTGCAACCATTTTTCAAACCATTTGCAAATCATTTTTCAAACATTTTATTTCACACAAAGAAAAGAAATTTTACAATCCACACATTTTACACAGGTTGAAAACATGTAACAAAACATTTTCAAAATAGTTTTCAATAGATGTTCACAAGGATTTTCAAATTATTTTTCAAATATTTTGCAAAAAAGATTTTCACCTGATTTATTAATCGGTAAATACAAAAAAGAATTTGAGGAACAAAACACCTTTTTATTAAGGGTTTTAAATGAATTTTAAAGAATTTTTAGCCATATTATTAGGAAAATACGAAAGTACGAGTTATGGCTATAGTATATACATAGTATATACGACCCCCCTATACTTAGCTTGAGCTATGTCCTCATAGATCGGAGAGAAAAGAGAAGACATAACTCGTACTAAGTATAGGCAAATCTAAAGAATACATGAATAAGTGAATGAATCAACGAATGAGAAGTTGACCGTCCCCCCTATACTTAGGATCAACTAATCCTAAGTACAGCAGACTGTATACAAATCAGGGAGGGTCAAGGGTGGGAATGAACAGATCGTACTCAGATTGTCTCCCCCTATACTTAGGGTAAAATATCCCTAAGTATAGACAAGAAGAGGAGACAATGGAGAGGATCGAAAAGAATAGAACTCGGGGTGCACACCCCCCTATACTTAGGACAAAGTACGTCCTAAGTATGGAAAACTGTCTACAAGGGCGGCACCTTTTTGATAGATACAGAAGATAGAAAAGGAAAAGAAGAAAAGAAGAAAAGAAGAAAATAAATCCACAGATGAAATAATGATATGAACAGATGGATTTGTGCAGCGTAAGATGGAATTGATCACCATGTATGAGATGCAGCTGATGAGAGTCAAAGGACACATCTCATACCAGAAGAATGGGGGCAACGTCAATGGTCGGCGGATCATGATCTAGATAGAGCTTCAGGCGTTGACCATTGACTCGGAAGGTATAAGAAGATGACAGTTCGGATATGTCGATGCTGCCATTGTCATGTACCTTCCTGACCACATACGGACCTTTCCATTTGCTCTGTAACTTCCCTGGGAATAATTTCAGCCTCGAATCAAACAACCATACTGTCTGATCTGGTTCAAACTGTTTATGGCTGATATGCGAATCGTGCCATGTCTTCACTTTCTCCTTGTATTGTAGGCTGTTGGAAAAGGTTGTGTCTCTCAGTTCTTCCAGGGCTGCCAATTCTGCTCTTCTATGGTCTCCTATACTCTCGGGATCTAACAGCAACTCAGTAACTGCCCAAAAAGATTTGTGCTTGATCTCCACTGGCAGATGGCACGGCTTGCCATAGACGAGACGAAAGGGAGACGTCCCCAATGGATTCTTGAAAGAAGTCCGATAAGCCCACAAGACCGAGTCCAAAAGCTGTGACCAATCCTTTCGGTCTGGGCGGATAACTTTCTGCAAGATTGTCTTTATCTCCCGATTCGAAACTTCGGCAAGACCATTAGTCTGAGGGTGATACGGTGTGGCATCCCGATGGTCAATGCCGAACTCGTCTGCAAGGGT
Source organism: Ottelia alismoides (assembly GCA_037367405.1). Lineage (NCBI taxonomy): Eukaryota > Viridiplantae > Streptophyta > Magnoliopsida > Alismatales > Hydrocharitaceae > Ottelia > Ottelia alismoides. The sequence continues at coordinate 1,223,227 of JAZKJV010003519.1, forward strand.
CCTAACTTTTTTCATTGATGAAATGAGACCCCCCGTCTGAAATCAAGACTCTAGGTACCCCGAACCGTGAAATGATATTTTTCCTCAAGAATTTACAAACGGTTTTAGCATCTGCGGCTCGAGCGGGGATGGCCTCAACCCATCGACTGACATAATCGAGAGCGAGCAAAATATGCTCGAATCCCTGACTCTTAGGAAACGGGCCCATGAAATCAATCCCCCATGCATCAAAAACCTCACAAAAGTGAATGGGTTGCATGGGCATCATGTCTCTTTGTCCGCAGGTTCCCATTTTCTGACAGTCAGTACATCTCTTTACGAACTCATCAGAATCCTTGAAGAGAGTAGGCCACCATAGGCCGGATTGAAACACCTTCTGTGCTGTCCTTTTTCCAGAATGATGTCCTCCTGCCTCAAGCTTGTGGCAGTATGTGAGGACGCTATGCTGCTCTTCTTGAGGAATACACCTCCTCCAGATACTGTCCCCTCCTTCATGATAAAGGACGGGATCCTCCCAATGGTAAAACTTGGCCTTCGCCAGGAAGGTCTTGAGTTTCTGCCTGGGCCAACCTTGTGGAACCGTCTTGGCAACAAGATAGTTCACAATGTCAGCGTACCACGGGAGCGAGGTGATAGCCAAGATCGCCTCATCTGGGAATGTCTCTGTGATAGGTGTGTTGGGCTCAGATTCCTCAAGATTCTCCAATCTGGAGAGATGATCCGCCACCACATTCTTGACTCCAGGCTTGTCCTTAATCTCAATATCAAATTCCTGGAGTAGAAGGATCCATCTGGTGAGACGTGCTTTAGCATCCTTCTTAGCCATTAAGTACCGGATGGCGGTATGATCAGTGTAGATGGTTACTCTAGATCCGAGAATGTAAGATCGATACTTATCAAGAGCGAAGACTACGGCCAGCATCTCTTTCTCAGTCACAGTGTAATTCCGCTGTGCGGCATCCAAAGTCCGGCTGGTGTAGTGAATGGCAAACGGTAATCCATCCCTCCTCTATCCAAGCACAGCCCCAACGGCAAAATCTGAAGCATCCGTCATGATCTCGAATGGGAGAGACCAATCGGGTGGCTGAAGGACAGGAGTTGAAACAACCATCTCTTTGAGAGTCTCGAATGACTCAAGACACTTATCATTGACAATAAACTCGGTGTCTTTTGTCAGCAAGTCAGTAAGCGGTCGGGCAATACGACTGAAGTCCTGAATGAACCGTCAGTAGAAACCGACATGCCCCAGAAAAGACCGTAACTAACGCAGGTTGGACGGTGGATTGAGTTTTCTGATGATATCCACCTTGGCCGGATCGACCTCCATGCCCCTGTTAGAGATGATATGACCAAGGACCGTCCCTTGAGTCATCATGAAATGACTCTTCTCCCAGGATAAGACAAGATTGACCTCAATGCAGCGCTTGAGCACACGGTCTAGGCAGTCAAGACAAGCGTCGAACTCGTCGCCATAGACCGAGAAGTCATCCATGAAGACCTCTAAACAGTCACCCACCATGTCCGAGAAGATGGACAACATGCACCTTTGGAATGTCGCCGGAGCGTTACATAGACCAAAGGGCATCCGTCTGAAAGCATAGGTCCCAAACAGACAGGTGAATGTCGTTTTCTCCTGGTCTTCGGGCGCAATGGCCACTTGATTGTATCCAGAGTAACCGTCAAGGAAACAATAATGGCTCTTCCCAGCTAGCCGCTCGATAATATGATCAATGAAGGGTAGCGGGAAGTGATCCTTCTTGGTGGCCTCATTCAATCGTCTGTAGTCCACACAGACCCTCCAAGAAGTGGGCACTCTGGTAGCGATCTCCTCTCCAGACTCGTTGACAACTGTAGTGATACCTGTCTTCTTGGGTACCACATGTAGCGGACTTACCCATTTGGAGTCGGAGATGGGATAGATGAAATCGGCGCTCCACCACCTTGAAATTTCTTTCATGACTACTTCTCGAAGATTCGGGTTCAGCCGTCGTTGGAACTCACGCGACGGCTTAGCGTTATCCTCAAGATAGATGTGGTGAGAGCAAAGATTTGGGCTAAGCCCCTGGAGATCAGCTATACTCCAACCGATTGCCTTGCGGTTTCTTTCAAGAACCTCCATCAGACGAGATTCTTGTTCTCCAGTCAAATCTGCTGAGATAATGACTGGGTACATTTCTGGCTCACCCGTAAGGAATCTGTATGTCATCGACTGCGGCAGAGGTTTCCGTTCTGGACAACTGGGAGGTGGCAGATCTGGCTTTTGATATGTCTGTGTAAATGCTACCAGGTCTGCATGGGAGAACTCTCGCTCTGCATGAATTTCTGACGAAGGGCGGCCTGCTGAATCATCAATAAACTGCACTGGCTTGCACTCTGTCGTGGTTGTTGGCTCAGAAGGAATCAGACAAGGTAAATAATCATCAAAGTCATCCCAGTCAATGTCTGAATCTGAGGGATCAGAAGAAGATGAGCATGAATGAAAATCATCGGCACCACTCATCACAACACTGTCAGCTTCGTGTGTATCCTCATCCAGGGGTGTGCTCTCCCGGCTCTCGACTGCCATGAGCTTGAGATACAGTGAATCTGTAGGCAAGGCGAGAGTCGGTGCTACAGGATCTTTCCAGTTGGATTCATCATCAGTCATCTCAAAATCAGAAACCTGGTGGATGTCTAGCTCTTCCTCTGTCATCTGCTCGGCTTCGCTGGATTGCTCTGAGAACGCCAACTCTCTGGCTCTGGTCTGGTCGATCGTATCTATTTGTATGCTTTTGCCCTCTATGCGAAAACATACCTTCCCACTATCATGGTCGGTCACCGCCTTGGCTGTGGCCAAGAATGGGCGTCCAAGTATGATGGGGGCATCGGTTACCGACTCAGGGATCTCCATGTCCAATACAACAAAGTCCACGGGGAATTTCAGGCCCTGAATGGTAACGACCACGTCCTTCAACAACCCCTTCGGCCTCTTAATCGACCTATCAGCAAACTGAAGGACCGTTCTGCTTTGAAGAAGAGGGCCAAACTCGAATTGCTTGAGTAAGGCTGCCGGAAGGAGGTTGATCGAAGACCCACTGTCTAATAGAGTACGATCGAACCGCTGCTCCTGGATCTCGCATCTGACATAGAAGGCTCCTGTATCGGGTCTCTTAGCTGGCAATGTATTCTGAATGGCGCATCAAGTGTCATGAGTGAGCATATGGATTTGATCTCTGTGCCTCTTCTTCCTTCGGACAGTAGTTGTCTCTTTCAAGTTCTTTTTGAAGAAGGGGATATGCTCAAATGCTTCCCGTAGAGTCAGCTGAATGTGGAATCTGTCAATCATCTGATTGCCGAACTCTACCTGCTGGTCTTTTTTTGGGTTTTCTTTTTTATTCCCCTTCGCTCGGCGTAGTGCCTCGGGGAAGGGGATGGTAGGGGCCTCCTCAGATGGAGGACTCGGAATCGGTCCCTGTGCCTGTGAAGAAGGAGAATCCATACAATAATCATCATTCACCACATATGGATCCACAATTTGAACAGAAACCTTTCCTTTATTCATATTTTTGTTTTTCTTTTTGTTCCCACAGTCCTTAGGTACAAAATGTGGCAACATCACAGATGGTAGCTCAACAAAAGTAGATGCGGTGGCCTCAGCACCACCACTAGCACCTGTGTCTACGGCATCAGCACCGCGCTTTGGTTCAGCATCCAAAATGGTGGCATCAGCACCACCGTCTGCATCTGGCATTACGACGGCATCAGCACCGTCGTCCTGGACTCCATCATTGGTAGCCTCAGTGCCACCGTCTTCAACATAATCATTAGCGACATCAGCACCGCTATTCTGCTCCTCTAGCGCTCCTGGTTCAGTTGGTGGTTGTCGCTCAGAAGAGGCGCCGCCGGCTGGCATCCTACCGCTCCTAGTAGTCACAAAATCAGCATCATTCAAAGAATAAGACATATCATTCAAATTGTCACTAGAAGAAGTATCCTCTGTAAACTTTACCTGCTCAGACTTCCTTTTCAGATTGTTCGAGTTAGGTTCAATCTGAGCGGGTATGGCGGCCTTGCCTTTTATTATGTCCCTCATCTCCTGTCGGAATTCATCCATTTCTTACCTGAAAGATGCTCGCTGTTCAGATAGCAAGCGAGCAAGATCATCGAGAGCTGGGTTCTCAAAAGTGGGACCCTGAGAACCAGATCGTTGTCCCTGCTGGAAATGGGGCTGATGCTGCTGGTGTTGCTGGTACGGATAGTTCTGGGTTGGCTGGGCATAAGATTGTTGAGGCGGCTATCGTTGCCTCCACGACTGTCCCTGATAGGCGGGACGAGGACCACTCTGGTATTGTTGTGGCTGGGCATACTGGGGTTGCTGGTGTTGTTGATGTGGCTGGCTGCTCTGCTGTCCTTGGGCAGGGTTCTGCTGCTGGGATGAGGAGCCACCGTTGCCCCAGCGGAATCCGGGGTGATCACGACGAATCCCGGGCTGAGGGTACCGGTCGTACCAAATCCCATTGACTTCCATCAATGGTTCCTGCTCAAAGGAGGGTGGAGGAAGAACGGCCAGTGGCTGCTCCGGCTAATACACCACCATCTGAGTATCTGTAGATGGCGGCTGCGATGGATAGTACGGTAACAATGGAACCGGCTCTGCCTGGATATGGTTCACCTGACGGTACGAGGTAGAGGGCTGGTTGGCATTGCTACTGCTCAGATCAGCACGTGATCTGGGAGGTTGTTGTGACTGAATTTGTGCCTCCTGGACGCACAAGATCTGCGTCTTCAGATCACTCATGGTCTTGGCAATTTGGTCCATCTGGGCCATGCCTTGCATCTGCTTCTTCTCGAGGATCTCGAGGCGGTCCAGCTTCTCACTGATTATGCCCATGTCGGCTGCGGCTGATTCAGCTTGGGCTGCGGCAGCTGACACTGTATTGGGACCAGCATCGATGCGGGCGATCCTCTGGAATGATCCCGCTCCTTGCGGGGGCTTCTGCTGTGTGTAGACTCGAGCTTGGGCCATCACTGTGGAGTTTTCTGCCATGCCTTCGTAGATGGCCCAGACGTCGTCTTCTCCCTTGGAGAAATAAGACCCACCGCAAGAGGCGTTCACTAGCCCCTGCAGCTCCGGTGTCAGCCCACAGAAGAAACTCGGCACCAAGTTGGGCTTGGAGATATCGTGATGTGGACACCGGTCGAAGCTCTCGAAAGCGATCCCAGGCTTCATGGAATTGTTCATTTGGGATCATGACGAAGTTACTGATCATGGCTCTAGCTGCATTGGTCCGGCCGAGAGGATAGTATTTCTTCAGGTATGCGGTCCGGAGATCTGCCCATGTGTCGACGAATCGCCCAAGGTGTTTGAGCCAGTAGGCGGCTCTGTCAATCAGAGAGAATGGAAAGGCGATCATCTTTATTGTGTTCTCGGTCATCAACCGATCATGGATGGTGCTGCATATCATCTCGAATTCCTGGAGGTGGAGGTGCGGCTCTTCGGTCGGCAACCCATGGAACTTGGGTAGGAGCTGGATAGTGTGGGGCCGAAGCTCGAAATCTCCGTGAATGGGCGGGAGTCGGATCCAACGATGAGTGAGGGATGCAGCTGGGTTGTGCAATTCCCTCATGATGGTCTGTGGTGGTCTCTCAGCGTCTGGATCACCTCCTCCTGCATCTGGTCCTCCTCCTCCTCCACCTCCGCCACCGCCCCCAGGTTGGTTCTCTCTCATCTGAGCAATTTCTCTCATCAGATCACCCATGAAGGTACCCTGGTCACGGATCTGTCGCTGCATAGTCTCCAGGGACGCTAACAAGGAGTTGTTGATGGTCACCTGATCAATTATGAACGGAGGGTGATCATGGTCATCTGGGTGCTCACCTCTGTCTGCCATCACTTGATTTTCTGAAAAAGCAAAAGAGGCCATCTCAGATGCTGTCGAATGAGCTGAACTCTGTGATGCACTGAATTCTGAAACAATTGGACTGAGAGAAGGAGAATGGGAAGGGTGGTCGAGGGGGAACAGGGTGGATGTAAACTCGGGCTCGGAGAGCGGACTCTCCGAGGTATTCCTAGATGAATAAGGAGGAGTGCTGGATAGCGGTGCCGACAAGGTCGGCCTAAGAGATCTCCGTCCCATCATCTTGATTATTTGGGAAGAGCAGGGAAAATGCAAAAGAAGAAGGATGAAATGAGATGCAACAAAATTGCGCACAATTGTGATGTGTTTTTGATCTTGACCTAAATAAATCTAGCAAGCAAACACAAAGCAGGGGTGAGTTCACCAACTCAACACATGGAGCCGTGAAGGTTCGGCTTTTATCTTGTCAATTTTATCTTGATTCAGGAAGTTATCTTTTCACGAGTCCTTAGAGCGCTACGCCTAAAGGAGAGAGACAACTGCTGGGAAGTATCCCCGTACTTGTCCTCCTCCTGTGTAACCTGTAACTTGCGCTTTTTGAGGTCCTTGTAACCCTTCCCGGATCCCTACTCAGCCAAAGAAATAGAGGGAGGAAGCCGATAGGCGAAACCGATACTTCGGACCTCGCTCGCAACGGAATCACCCGTGAGCGTACAAGGTCCTACTCGGACGCAGCCGGTGAGACAGACACACCCGTGAAGGCGTGGCCTAAGCTCGGTACTTCGGACAAGGTCGGCGCTCACACAATATTGAGTCACCAATGGCGACCAAGCCCTACTCGACTACGTACGATAGTAGCGCCAATACTTCGGAAATCCAGGCGATGCACAAGGCAGCCACAAGTTGGGTTTTTGGCTCTAATCCTTACGAAGCGCTCACCTCACTTGGAAGGAGACCTTCCCATGCAACCTGAATACAAGTGAGGGTGTTACTCTCCCCAAGCAATGAATCCAATTACAGATTTTATTTTTGGTCAAGTTTTCTTAGCAGTCCCTTTTTTAATTTTTTTGGTGTTATCGCTTCTTTTGAGTAGATTCAAACAAGCGCCTAACGATTTTTGTATTTTCTTGATCCTACTTTGTTCCAAAAACAGAGGGAGAAAAGAGGCGGAAACGTGCAAGTCGACACCAAGGTGGAAATATCACCTTTGTGCCTAAATGATGCATGCAAAGTAAGAAGACTTACAGCGAATCCCAGCTCTCTCCATGCGGGATGCAAAGCAGAATTTGTAAACCTAAGCTACATGGCGATATGCAAAGCGGAAATCGTCCTAGAGTAGGCAACTGCTAGCGTGAAGAACCACGAGTTAACCACTAGCTCTCAATCCTAGTGTCCGGTCTAGGCTCACTCCTCCTCTGCTCAACACATTTGAGTTAGGAGAAAGCGCTTGTGTGGAGTGAGCTCGCGGCCCGCGGATCGATAACCAATGATCAACTACTTAATTAGTCTAAGTCCAACAACGAACTATAGGAGCATGCAAAGATAATTAGTGTGTTTGGACCTATTCTAATCGAATCAAGCAGGACCTACAATCTAAGGGCTCATTCCACAAAAGAAAGGAAAAAGGAAAACAAAATCGGAAAATGACAAGCGAGAAAACGCGATAAAACCGCGGTGAGCCCCCGAGTGAACAAACACCCAGAAATTAGGCCCGGTAGTGTCCAAGAATCCAAGTGTCCAATGTACCTGTATTATTACAATTTAATAGGTCACTCTCTCACAAGAATAAAAAGAAACTAAACTACCACTCTCTCTCACTCCTCCTGCTCTCTCCTGCCGGCCTAGCTAAAGAAAGGCCGACTCCGCTTCCCAAGGTTGCTTCGGGTCACCTAGGCGATCCGCCTTGCTCCGCGGTCCCTCGCAAGAAGACAAGAAAGGATGGTCAGATAACTCAATCAATAGATATGTCAAAAGTGTAAGAGAGATGAAATGAAGCTATGGTAAACAACAAACACAAGCAAACAAAAATGTAAACTACTCTCTGTTGCTCCCCGGCAACGGCGCCATTTGATTTAGCCAAAAATAGGAGGTCTTAAGTTCAACACAAAGCGTGAACTTAGTCGGTGTATTGACCACTCTAAATCTGGACTAAAGTCAACAATTAACCCACACTAAAGATCAATAAATTAGAAATAATGTGGAGTTAAAATTTATTTTTAACTCTGCACAAATGATGTAAAGGGCAAGTATGCAGAGAGTTCGAACACAGGGAGCAAGCAGGGTAATTCAAATCAATGTGCTCAAGTGAATGTGTGTGTCAAGTGTCTACACTAAGCAAGCAAAGAAAAGAAATTTTTGTGGGTTTTTTATTTTTAAATTTTTTTATTTAATTTTTAATTTTGTATTTTGATTTTTTATTTTCTAATTTTTATAATTTTATATTTTATATTTTTTTATTTCTTTTTTTCAATATTGGAATTTAAAGACAAGGTAATAAAAGACTAGATAAAATATTTATAAAAATGTGCAAAAATAACCAAAAATTCAGAGATAAAATGTTTTTGATATTTTTAGGATTTTTTTACTGTTTTTGTGATTTTTGGGTATTTTTCAAAGTGTTTTTGGTATTTTAAATACTGAAATAAGGGAAAACAGTGGAAAATGTGCTGGCTGTGAGTAAAATGGAAATTAAAATTAGCAAACAGCAACCAAAATTTTTCACACTAATTTTCACATAAAGAGAATGAAATGTAGAACAAACAGGAACTGAGTTTGTATTTTTTGGAGTTTTCTTTGATTTTATATATTTTTTTGAAGTTTTTGAGTGTTTTTAAATTTTTAAGGTTTTTCTTTTGAGATTTTTAGTGATTTTTGGATTGACACTAAAATATGATAAAATAGACACTAGGGAATTTTTTTGGAATTTTTCGAGATGTTTTAATATTATTTTGGTATTTTCTAAGCTAGACAGTGAATAAAAAGCATGTTTTTGATTTTTAATAAATATAAAAATAAAATAAAATCAAAAACTAAATTGATGGCGTGGAAGAGCAAATGCACAGGAGCTTAAGTTCAAAATTTGAGAATTTTTGGATCTAAAATGAGGCCTTAAATAAATAGAGCAAGTAAGAACAAGTGAAGGGCCTAACATGGGTATTTACGTAAATAGGCAAAATCCCAGGGACTCCTCTGCAATTTTCACACAAAATTTGAACTGAAATAAAATACTTTCTGGGCCAAAAACCAAAACCAAAAGCCGCAGGGGCTCCTCTGTAAAATGGCCACTCACGCGCGTGCAATGCATGCGCCTGGGGAGGACTTAAGAGATATTATCCAAAAAGTGGAGGGGCTCAATGCAATTACGCCAAAAATTTATACTGTAATAAACTAATCTGTGGACCAAATGACAATGCCCAATATGATGGGGGTTCCCTTGCAAAATCGCCAGACCACGTGCGCGAAGAACGTGACCTGGCGAGGGTCAAACTGCGATAAAACAACGGCCCGAGGGGTATAATGCAAATATTACACAAATATTTCAACTGCCCATGAAAGATTCTGTACTAATTAAAAATTACAAAAATACGCGGGGGAAGAATGGCAAAATACCCAGGCGCTTTAATCGCACGGCCAGGAAGATCTGACTTGTGCCACGTGGCGTGCGGACGATGCCCGATACCCCTTCGATTATAACGGCCAGGATTAGATCCTGGCCAGCGATCTAACGGCTGGAGGGAGGCGAGATCGGACGGTAGGTGGACGCCTGGAGGAGCTGGTGTTGATCAGACGGCGCAGAGGTACGCTGGAAGAACACGGAAGAAGGGCCGCCGTGGCGACCTTCCTCCGGCGAAGGCTCCTTGCTCCGGCGGTCAACGGGCTTCAGGATGGGTCCAGGCGATTACTGCAGGTCCCCTCTGTCGTCTGGAAGAAACGGAATGGCACGGACAGCGGCGGAGCTCTTCCACGGCGAGGAGGAAGATGCGCAGCTCCAGGAGCTCCGGCGAGGTCCCAAAAATGCCCCAGATGCGTTGGGATGCCCAAGTACCTGCACAGAAGATGGGTGATGTAATCGGGGGAAAAATGCCCCGATCACGTGGTGCAAGAAGCGATGGTTTGCGGAGGTCCTTGATCGAGGTGCCCAGCTCGATTCAGAGCTCCTCAGCCCAAGGAGAGCCTTGGGCGTGTAAGAGCTCTGATCGAGGAAGAAAAATCGTCAAGGGCGCATCACGAATGGGTGAAAGGTGCGGCGCCCAAAAAACCTTGAAAATGGGGTCAAACCTACTCTGACATTGCTACAGGAGTAGGACCAGGGAGTTGACCCGAGGTCAACTCTCCTGGTCCCCTGGTTGGTCCACGTGGACCAACCAGGAAAAACTCCTAAAATAATTATTTAAAAATAATAAATAACATTATTTGAATTAGGTTATAAAATGAAAAGTGTGTATAATTTTATAAAGTATTTTATTCCGATTTTTAATGATTTTTATGAGATGTATTTTCACAAGTTGCTTTTATACCCCTATATAGGTATATTATTCTATATATTGTATTCTCTTATTTTTATTTTGTATTTTGAATTTCTTTAATTTTGTTTATTAATTTATATAATTACAAAGTATTTTAATAAACTTAAATGTATTTTTATTTTATTTTTCTGATTTATTTTGTATATTTAATAAAATATAAATAGGTATTATGTAGGTATGGGTATAGGTATTATACCTATGTACCAAATATGTAAGTATTTTATTTTAAGTTTTATTTAGGTTTTTATTCCAATTTTAATGTACATAATTATTACAAGTAATATTTACAACATTATAAAAATATAAAAATGAATAAATAATGAATAAAGAATAAATTGAATATTTTATTCGGTACACTGTACAATGTGGGTCCAAAACTCAATTTTCAAACCGTAGCCCCGCCAAATGCGAAACCACAGCCATTAAATAGCTTATTTTCTTCTATATACAATTAAAGGTGAGTTTGATGCATTTGGAGTTTTTATTTGTGAGATACGAGTCTGGGAAGTTGGGATTCTGGATTCTTATTCAGACCATAACTTTTTATCTGTACATTATTTTTCTGTGAAATCAATTTTGTATTTTTCTTTATTAAATTTTCTACAACTCTCATGTACAAAGTTTCTTTATTTGATGTATAAAAAGTGGAACCAAAAATAGGTCCCAAAATGAATAAAGAATGAATAGAAAGTATAGGTATTTTATCTGTATTTTTGACCTTATCTCCCCCTACTTTATTCCTTGTCGACCTATTCATCAAGATGCCTAGGTCTCGGGGTTTCGGGTCATAAAATATTTACAATATTTTATTCTTTTTCTTTTCTTTATTTATTCTACAATTTTGGCTTTAATTACAGTATTTTATACACTAATATGATGCACATGCATGAATGCTAAGATGATGATATTAATGATATTTACAGGCATTTGCTAGGGTTTTTGGTGCCAAAATGATAGAATAAAGATGATGAAATGTGGATTCATCAGTGCGGCTCTTCGGTCGGCAACCCATGAAATTTGGGTAGAAGCTGAATGGTGTGGGGCCGAAGCTCGAAATCTCCATGGATCGGCGGGAGTCTGATCCATCGGTGTGTAAGGGATGCTGCTGGGTTATTCAATTCTCGCATGATGGTCTGCGACGGTCTCTCAGTGTCGGGATCGCCTCCTCCTGCATTAGGTCCTCCTCCACCGCCACCGCCCCCAGGTCGGTTTTCTCTCATCTGAGCTATCTCTCTCATAAGATCACCCATGAAGGTTGCCTGGTCACGGATCTGCCTCTGCATAGTCTCCAGGGACGCTAACAAGGAATTGTTGATGGCCGCCTGATCAAATATGAACGGAGGGTGATCATGGTCATCTGGGTGCTCGCCTCTGTCTGCCATCACTGGATTCTCTGAAAAAGCAAAAGAGGCCATCTCAGGTGTTGTCGAATGATCTGAACTCTGTGATGCACTGAATTCTGAAACTATTGGACTGAGAGAAGGAGAATGGGAAGGGTGGTCGAGGGGGAACATGGTGGATGTAAACTCAGGCTCGGAGAGCGGACTCTCCGAGGTAGTCCTAGATGAATAAGGAGGAGTGCTGGATAGCGGAGCCGACAAGGTCGGCCTAAGAGATCTCCGTCCCATCATCTTGATTATTGGGAAGAGCAGAGGGAATACTGAAGAAAAGGAATGAAAGAAAAGCAAAATTGCGCACAATTGTGATGTGTTTTTGATCTTGATCTACATAAAACTAGCAATCAAATACAAAACAGGGGTGAGTTCACCAACTCAACACATGAAGCCGTGAAGGTTCGGCTTTTATCTTGTCAATTTTAGCTTGATTCAGGAATTAATCTTTTCACGAGTCCTTAGAGCGCTACGCCTAAGGAGAGAGAGTACTGCCGGAAAAGTATTCCCGTACTTGTCCTCCTCCTGTGTAACCTGTAACTTGCGCTTTTTAAGGTCCTTGTAACCCTTCCCGGATCTCTACTCAGCCAAAGAAATAGAGGGAGGAAGCCGATAGGCGAAACCGATACTTCGGACCTCGCTCGCAACGGAATCACCCGTGAGCGTACAAGGTCCTACTCGGACGCAGCCGGTGAGACAGACACACCCGTGAAGGCGTGGCCTAAGCTCGGTACTTCGGACAAGGTCGGCGCTCACACAATAGTGAGTCACTAATGGCGACCAAGCCCTACTCGACTACGTACGATAGTAGCGCCAATACTTCGGAAATCTAGGCGATACACAAGGCAGCCACAAGTTGGGTTTTTGGCTCTAATCCTTACGAAGCGCTCACCTCACTTGGAAGGAGACCTTCCCATGCAACCTGAATACAAATGAGGGTGTTTCTCTCCCCAAACAATGAATCCAATTACCGATTTTATTTTTGGTCAAGGTTTTCTTAGCAGTCCCTTTTTTAATTTTTTTGGTGTTATCGCTTCTTTTGAGTTGATTTAAATAAGCGCCTAACGATTTTTGTATTTTTCTTTGATCCTACTTTGTTCCAAAAACAGAGGGAGAATAGAGTCGGAAAAGCCGTGCAAGTCGACACCAAGGTGGAAATCTCACCTTTGTGCCTAAATGATGAATCCAAAGTAAGAAGACTTACAGCGAATCCCAGCTCTCTCCATGCGGGATGCAAAGCAGAATTTGTAAACCTAATCTACATGTCGAAATGCAAATGCGGAAATCGTCCTAAGATAGGTAACTGCTAGCATGAAGAACCACAAGCTAGCCACTAACCTCCAATCCTAGTGTCCGGTCTAGGCTCACCCCTCCTTCTCTCGACACATCGAGTTTAGCAGAAGCGCTTGGCGGGATGAGCTCGCGGCGCACGGATTGAAAGCTAATGACCAACTGTTTAATTAGTCTAAGTCCAAAGACGATCTATAGGAACATGCAAAGGTTGTTAATGTGTTTGGACCTATTCTAATCGATCAAGCAGGCGTAGAGTCTAAGGGCTCAATCCACAAAAGAAATGAAAATGAAAACAAAACCGGAAAATGACAACGGAAAACGCGATGAAAAGACGCGGTGAGCCCCCGGGTGAACAAACACCCGGAAATTAGGCCCGAAGTGTCCAAGAGTCTGAGTCCTGTATTATTACAAATTAATGAATCACTCTCTCTCACTAAATAAAAGGCAAGCTAGACTAAGCACTCTCTCACTCCTCCAGCTCTCTCCTGCCGGCTTGGCCAAAGAACGGACGGCTCCCCTTCCCAAGGATGCTTCGGGTCACCTAGGCGATCCGTCTTGCTCCGCGGTCCCTCGCAAGAAGACAAAAGAGTGGTCAGAAAGCTCAACAAAATATATAACAAATAAGAGAGACAAAAGTGAAAGAAATGGTAGACAAACAAAACAAACACAAGCAAAGATAAACTACTCGCTGTTGCTCCCCGGCAACAGCGTCATTTGATAAACACAAAATTCAGAGCGGTTGTATTGACTCACATGGCGAGTCAACAGTCGATGCCTAGACCACTACAAAATTCTGTATTTGATCAACAATTAACCCACACTATAGATCAATAATTAAAAATAAATGTGGAGTTAAAATTTATTTTTAACTCTGCACAAAATGTATAGCAAGCAAGTATGCAGAGAGTTCGAACACAGGGAGCAGACAGGGTAATTCAAATAAATGTGTGTGAGTGAATGTGAAGTGTGTCTACACTATGCAAGCAAATGATTTTTGTGGGTTTTTAATTTTTAATTTTTTTTTAATTTTGTATTTTGATTTTTAATTTTCTGATTTTTAAATTTTATAATTTATATTTTTTTCTTTTTCAATATTGGAATAGAAAGACAATATAATAAAAGAGAAGATAGAATATTAATAAAAATATGCAAAAATACCCAAAAATTCAGAAATAAATTCTTTTTGATATTTTTATGATTTTCTACTATTTTTGTGATTTTTGGGTATTTTTCAAACTATTTTTGGTATTTTTAAATGCTGAAATGAATCAAAACAGTGAAAAGGCTACTGGCTGGGGTTAAAATGGGACTTAAAAATATCAGATAGCCACAAAATTTTTCCACACTATTTTTCAAATAAAGATAATGAAATATAGAGGGAACAACAACTGAGTTTATATTTTTCTGAGTTTTCTTTGATTTTATATATTTTTATGAATGTTTTGAGTGTTTTCAAATTTTTAGGGTTTTTCTTTTGAGATTTTTAGTGATTTTTGGACTGACACTAAAATAGGTTAAAATAGACAGTAGGGAATTTTTTTGGAATTTTTCGAGTTATTTTGATATTTTTTTGGTATTTTTCTAAGCTAGACAGTAGGCAAAAAGCATGTTTTTGATTTTTAATAAATATCAAAATGAAATAAAATCAAAAACTAAAATTGTGGCATTAAAGTACAAGCATACATGAGCTTAACCCTAATTTTTGAGAATTTTTGGAATTAAAATGGGGCTCCAAATAAATACTACAAGCAATCACAAATTAAAGGCCTAGCATGGGCATTTATGCAAATATCACAAAGTCCAGGGGCTTTCATGCAATTTTCTCACAAAATTTGTACTGAATATTCGAATTTTTGGACCAAATACAAATTACTGAACCCGCAGGGGTGTTGGTGCAAAAAGCCCACTAGGGCGCGTGACTTGCACGCGCCTGGCGAGGACTTAATTGCAATTTCCACAAAGCCCGAGGGCTTACTTGCAATTTTCACAAAAACTTTGTGCTTAATAAAAACTTTACAGGACTGAAGTTAAATAAGCAAAGGGCCCAGGGTATGTCTGCAAAAATGCCAAGGTCACGTGCACTGTGCACGTGACCTGGCAGGGACTCACGAGCGAATATGGAAAGTATGGGGGTTGTTTAGCAAATATTACAAAAATTTTAACAAAGGAAATGAAAGTTTCAGTACGCTTTAGTAAATACAAAAAGGGACTTGGTTTGTTTGCAAAATACCCAGTCTGAGGTGCATCCAACGGCGGATAAGGAGTCACTTAAGCCACGCGTCAACGCGGTGTCGCCTGATGCCCCTTCGCAACGGACGCCTGCAATTAGATCGCACGAGGAGATCTGACGGTCGAGGCTTCTGGAGATCGGACGGTCGCTGCTGTGTCTGGAGGAGGTCCCTTGATCGGACGGCGGCGGGCGGCGTTCGAAGAACTGGGAGGAAGGCTCGACTCCGCGAGCTTCCTCCGACGATGACGCCCTTCACCGGCGTGAAACGAAGCTCGGAGCGGGTCCAGATGGTTCCTGCAGGTTTCCTCTTGCTGCCTGGAGCTCCAAAAAGGGGTGGCGACCAACCGAGCGCTCCGGAGGAGGTGGCGGAGCTGGGGCTCCCAAAATGCCTCCGGCGAGCTCGCAAAATCGCTCCAGGTGCTCGATCTGCTCCTTTACCTGCAAAGAAAGTGTAGTATGATCGGGGGCAAAATGCCCCGATCACGTGGCGGAGTGGAATAGGGGTATGCTGCGGCGTATGGAGCGAAGGACGAAGGTGGTCGGAGATGGCTCCGGCGACTATCGATTGAGCGAATCGACGCGCGAGTGAGGTGGATAAAAAAGGGGGGAATAAAGCTCTAACGCAGGGAGTAAAATGGAAGCGAAAACTAAGGTGATTAAACGGCCTCAAGCACAGGAAGGGCGAGGGAAGGTGTACCTCAACGGAGGGGAGCCGGAGGTCGAGGAACGCCCGGGTTAGTGCCGCCTCTCCTCCTTGGATGGGTAATCCTGGAGCTGTCACCTCCAGGAATCAATTAGGATCGCAAGGGGCGCGAGAAAGACCAGATTTGGGGTTCAAAATCGAATCAAAGTTGAGGGGACCCTTTTATGTGGTTGACGGTCGTGGGAGGAAGAACGAGGCATGGTGGATGCTGCAGCGATCCGCGACCCAAGATGAACCTTGGGCGTGATTCCTTGATGCACGAGCTGCAAAAGTTGTGAAGAGTGTATCGTATTTTGGTGAATGGATTAACCTCGAAAAAAGGGTGAAGACGGGGGTCAACACATGGTCTGATACAGCCCCAAGTGCAGGTCAGATAGCTGACCTGGGTGAACTATCCGAGACCCCTGGACCAGGAAAAACCTGGGAAAAAAACTTTCAAAAATCAATTAAAAATAGTCAATGTTAGTATTTTATTTAGGTTGTTAAATAAAAAGTGTTTAGAATTTTATAAACTATTTTATAATGATTTTTAATTAATTTTATGAGATGTATTTTTATAAGTTTACATTTTAGCCCTTTATAGGTATAATACCTATATGTTTTAGCCTTTATTTTTATTCTGTGTATTTTAATTTTATTATTTTTATTCATTATTTTATAAAATTATAAAATACTTTTATATTCACAAATATATTTTTGTTTTATTTTTCTGATACATTTCGTATATTTAATAAAATACAAGTAAGTAATGTATAGGTATATACATAGGTCTAATACCTAGGTATTGTATATACAAATGTTTTTATTTTGAATTCTCTTTGCATTTTTATTCTGATTTTAATGCACAAATATATTATAAATAATATTTACAAAATTATAAAAATATAAAAATACAAAAATAATGAATAAATAATAAATTGAATATTTTAATTAGTACAACTGTACAATCTGGGTCCAAAACTCAACTTTCAAACCGTAGCTCCGCCAAATCCGAAACTACCACCATTAAATAGCGTATTTTATTCTATATACAATTAAAGGTGAGTTTGATGCATTTGGAGTTTTTAGTTGTGAGATACGGGTCTGGGAAGTTGGGATTTTGTATTTTTATTCAGACCATAACTTTTTGTTTGTACATTATTTTTCTGTGAAATCAATTTTGTATTTTTCTTTATTTAATTATCTACAACTTTCATGTACAAAGTTTCTTTATTTGATGTATAAAAAGTGGAACCAAAAATGGGTCCCAAAATGAATAAAGAATGAATAAAATACATTGTATTCTGGCCCTTATCTCCCCCTACTTTATTCCTGGTCGACCTATTCATCAAGATGCCTAGGTCTCAGGGTTTTGGGTCATAAAATATTTACAACATTTTTTTCTTTTTCTTTTCTTTTATTTATTCTATAATTTTGGCTTTAATTACAGTATTTTATAGACTAATGGAGTGCACATGCATGAATGCTAAGATGCTCTATTTAATGCTATTTACAGGCATTTACTAGGTTTTTTTGATGCCAAAATGATAGAATAAAGATGATGAAATGTGGATTCATCACCAAATGATTTGTGAAAACTATTATCTTGGACCCAAGAAGATATATCTAAACTTATCTAATGCAAAAACCACTGCCATCATCTCTTTCTCTGTCATTATGTAGTTTATATATGCATAGTCTAAAGTCCGACTGGCATAGTGAATAGATACAAGAATTCCATTCCTCTTTTGTCTTAATACAACCCCAACCGCAAAGTCTGAAGCATTTTTCCTGATCTAGAAGGGAAGAGATCAATTAGGCGGATGTAGGACAAGAGCACTGATAGTCATCTTTAAATGTGAGAAAGGCATCAAGACAATTCTTATCTATAAAAAAATCGGCGTATTTGCCTAATAACATAGTTAAAAGTGGGGCAATCTTGGAGCAGTCATGTATGGACCGTCTGTAAAAATTGACATGCCCTAGAAAAAACCGTAGTTGCTTAACGTTGGTCGACAGATAGAGATGGTTGATGACACCCAACTTGGCAGGGTCAACCTCCATGCCTCGCTTGGAGATGACATGCCCCAACACAATCCCATTTGTAACCATAAATTTTCTCCTTTTCCAAGATAAAATGAGATTCACCTCACAACATTTTCGAAGTACCAGGTCTAAGTGTGCCAAACAATCGCCAACTAACTCACCATAGACCGTGAAATCATCCATAAAGACCTCGGGAAAGTTACCTACAATTTCGCAAAAAATGGCAAACATGCACATTTGGAAAGTAGTGGGGGAACTAAACAAACCAAGGGCATCCATCTAAAGGCATACGTACCAAAAGGACATGTAAAGATAGCCTTCTCCAAGTCTTCAAGAGCACTGGTGACCAGGTTGTGTACATAGTAACCAACCGAGAAGTAGAAATACTCTTTCCCGACCAACCTCTCTATGGCATGGTCTATAAAAGGCAAAGCAAAGTGGTCCTTCTTCGTCATAGCATTCAGTCGTCTATAAACAACATAAACACGCCATGACGTGGTCACTCTCTTTGGAATCTCCTCTCCGCTCTCATTTTTAACCATATGAATTCATGTCTTCTTTGGGATAACGTGTGGTGAGTTGACCCATTCAGAGTTGGAGATGTGGTAAATAAACCTTCCGTCACACCATTTTGTTATCTTTTTCTTGACAACATCTTGTAAAATGAGGTTCAATCTATGTTGAAACTCTATAGATGGTTTCTTGTCATGGTCAAGATAGATATGATGAGAACATAGAGCAAGATTTATCCTGCGGAGATCGGATACGGTCCAACTAATGGCCGTGCAGTTTCTTTAGAGAATCTCCATCAAATGATATTCTTACTCTTCAGTCAAAGATAAACTGATAATGACCAGAAACTTTTGGTGTGGACCCACAAGGAAAGCATATTCCACAATTAGAGGCATTATCTTCCGTTGGGGTAAAGTAGAATCTAGCTTTACCGGTTCATTTGGTGCTGGATCGAAAACTGTGCTGGTGATGTATGTATCTGCAATATGGTTATCCACCATCTCAATGTGCTTTAAAGTTGAACTACAGAAGATGTCTAGGAAGTCTGAAATGAAATCATTCGACTTTGTTATGTGCTCTCCCTCAAAAGGTCTAGAACTAAAGAACTGAGATAAGTGGTGGCCTAATTCTAGATCATTTGAAGTAGAGGAATCAAGTAAACTCTCTAAAATAGCTACAATAACCTCATCAATTGTGCTTCATCTGATCGGCCTCCATTCTAGTGTACAATTTGCCCTCAGAAGCATTGCCAATTGTAGAGTCTAACCCATCCTCTGCTTGGATATCACATGTCTTAGTATGATACCTCTCGAGGTCATCACAACGAAGCTCATCCATGTAATCGCAACTAGATAAAGAACTCATGACATATGAACTGTGTGTAGACATGACGTTGTAAATGAATGATTCTCTTGTCATCTCAATGTGCACTCACCCTTGGTGTGAAAATATACCTTTCTGGTATCATAATCAAAGAGAACCTTCGTACTCGCGGCCTACAAGAAAGGCCTCCTGAGAATTATCGGGGTAATATGTAACTGTATAGTGTAGTCTATGTCCAGGATAGTAAAGTCCTGGGAATTGCATACCCTGCAGGTTACAAAAATGTTCCTCAAATCTCCCCTTGGTCTCTTTATTGATCGGTCAACAAACTGAAGGACCGCGCATGATTTGTAAAGAGGACCTAACTTAAATTTATCGAGAAACGAAGATGGTAACAAATTAATGGAGGAACCATTTTCTAAGAGAGTGTAATCGAATGTTGCATCTGAAATCTCGCATCTGACGGGGTGGGCACATGAATCTCGCTTTTTTTGGGGTAGTTTGTTCTGAATTGCACATGAGGTAGCTTTTCAATACACGGCTTCTTTTTCCTATGTGTAGTGCATTTGTTATTCAAATATTATTTAAGTGTAGGAAAATGATCTAAGGAATCATGGAGTAATATCTTCCAAAATATGTGATCTTTAAGAAATTTTTATGTTTCTGAAGTCACAACACTCTTTTGGAACTTTTCTTTCCTTTACCAAATAAAGCATCATGAAAAGGAACAACATTAAGAAACACAAGGTTCTCATATTTATTCAATTCGACGGAATCAACATGTACACTTAGAGTAACCTAATTATTTATAAAACTCTCAAATATGAGAGAAGAAAGTTCTTTGGGTGTTTCTGCATGGGTTGGCATAGAATCAACATCGGAATCACCTATGTCCATGTCTAGTGTCTCAGCACAGCTCCCATCTCTGTCAGCATCATGGTGGTCCTCCTTAGCATCAGAATGTTACTCCTCGTGATTGGGTTGTCGCTCCTCATCGTATATAGGCCCTCCTCATCTAGACATGGTACTGTGTTTGTCTACCACTCCTGAGACAAATGTAGTTAGACAAAAATTCAAGAAAAGATACCTGACCCTTAGCGTTGTCTGCCTGATCCGTGTTGCGACACTTGAATTGGTTATTTGGGTTCATCAGTCGTTGTGCAAGAAGGGTAGTCTAGAGCGTAGCTACCACATCAAGGTGATGGTTAATTCACTCCATATCATTCTTGTGGGCTACCAGGAGCGTACATGTCCATAATCTAGTCCGGGGACAAGGACTATGCTGACAACTCAGGCTTAATAGACTGTCGTGGCTCTCTGATATCTCCTGCCTAAAAGAAGTGTACCCTTGCTGAGATGTCTAATGTTGTGAAAGTCGTTGAGGAATAGAATGTGATTGATGATAGTGGTGTTGATAATAATAAGCTAGAGACTGGCTAGAATATACTGGTCTCTGATGGAAATAATGATGAAAATGGTGTTGCACAAACTGTCCTCGGAGCTAGTAATATGGATGACCAAGCTGCTAGTGGATCTGTTGCAGTGTCTTGTACATGCTCTGCAGTATGATGTGTGATTGTGACTGGTAAGGAACTGGAGCATACCAAATCCCATTGATCTAAAAAGTATGAGGATTATTTACATCATCTGCAATAAGAATAGTGACATGACTCTCATTGGTTGTGGACAAATACTCAAGCTAAGTGATATGTGTAATCTCAGTAGAAGACCATGTCTCGCTCTGTATAGTACAAAGTGTACTCAATGGGTGGGTGGAGAGGTTAGAGATCTGTGTCGACTGAGGTGTAGGTGGTTACTGCCTCAACATTTGAATCTCAACCACCTTTTTCGCCAAATCATTCATTTGATCAGGTAATGACGCATGCTTCTCCAACTCTCGTGACTTATGTAACTCTTGAATCTGCTTCTAAATCACATCGATTGTGGCAAGTTTCTCACAAATCTATCCCATATCGACAGATCTTGAATCGATCTCAGTTATATTCGCCAGCTTCTGATGATCTCGCTGATGTGATGGATGTGGAGGCTTCTTATATACTTGAGTGGGTTCAATAACTCTATAATTCTCGGTCATCCCTTCATAGATGGTCCAAACCGACTTTGCATCCTTATTCAAGTAACTACTACCAAACTCTATGCCAACCAATCCCTAGATATCAGCATGTAATCCCCTGAAAAAAAATCGGAATCAGTACCTTCTTTGGAATCTCTTGATGGGGGCACTTTTCTATCATGTCTTTGAAGCGCTCCCATGCTTCATGGAAAGACTCATGGGAGTGTTGAGTGAAATTTGAGATTTGGCTCCTTATCGCATTAATACATGCAAGAGGAAAATATTTACGCATGAATGTGGACCTGGATTGGCCCATGTAGAGATTTCGCTCCCCGGATGGTTCAAAAAGTAAAATACCTTATCCGCTAAGGCGAAGTGGGGGGGATTTATAATGTAAAGCATCATGCATAATTTTCAGGTAGTTAGTCGCCCCACATATCATCTCGAACTACTATAAAAAGGCAAATGACTCCTCGGTAGTATTCCCATATGAATGATGGTATGAGACCATAAGGAACCTGATTCGACAACAAACGAATCCAATGTTGTATCATACTCACTCTAGGGTTATACTTATCACATATTGTTATTATAGGAACATCTACATGTGGTGGGTTTTCTCCTCTATCTCTCAATGTCGCAATCACAGCTCGAAGTTTTCATTGGACTCTGAACTGCTCCTAAAGTTGTGTACTCATATGCTGGAGAGTATCTATAATCCCTACAATGACATCTAGTCATGTATCTTGTCTCTCATCAGTCTATCTATCCTCAGTTGGTCCTTTCCCTCTTGCTACCATGGTGTCTCTCCATTACTCTGGAAGGGAAAAGCCTCGTAAGTACTTAATGAAAATGTGTAGGAGAAAGAGAAGTGTCGAGGTAAGGGTCTTTATTGACTAAAGGGTTGGGTTACGAGGCAGTCTGGGTCTGACCCAGCTCGTGACTAGGTGAGGCCGACCCAGGAAGAGGGTCGTCTCGAGTCCGCGAAGACATACATATCGCGATGGAGGAACGATTGCTCGCAAAGTCTGAGTGTACAGACCACCGACACGTCGTATTCGATGCCAAAATTTACAAGATATGAGCACGATATCAATCCAAAAGACAAAATGAACGCATGTCATATGCAAAGTAACACACACCACAAACAAACACAATAGCATCCCCTAATTTACCAACTTCACACTGTGATGACCGTAAGAGTTTGATCGTTGAACTTTTCAATTTTAAAGTTAAGTGATCAAATAATTATGTTACACAAGAACACAAAGTGATTTTCTCTATCACCCAGTGTATGCCTCTACACCCCCAATCAATAGACCATCTATCTGGGTTGCCGGTTTATATCAGAACCAAAGAGGAATGTAAAGAGGAGTACATCAAAATGATTGTTATAGGTGAAGGCAATTGCTTGCAGCTCCCAAATATCGAGGGTCAATACCTTAAGACTTAGATCATAAGTCCAGAGTTTTGAGCTCTAATCCGTAGCATGTACATCCTCACCCTTTGAAGTTCATAGTGTACATGTGACAATAAGGGGATTGATCTCCCAAAGAAATCAAGTCCAATTATTTTTTATTTCTGGTTGAAGTTTCAAATGAAAAATATTTTTTATTTTTTGATGTTCACTTTTTGCATTTTCAACAAAACTAATAGGATTTTGGTTTCATTTTCAGCGAAAAATGTGTCGTACTGGTGGGGAATCACATAATGCGGAGAGTAAATATGATACATGCAAGGATAGAGATCGTACATGGCTCCAACACTCTAAATGCAAGTGATCCACGTAGAATTTTAAACCAGATTCTAATGCATAAAAGCGATGAAAATTGTAACCCTAAGAAGATAGTTCTACCATAAGAATTGATTGATTTTTCAAATTGTATGAAGTTACGCCTTGGTGTGGATTAGGGTAGTAGGTTCTACATTAATCGTCTAATCAAATAAGCATGCACCCCCAATGCTCCACAAAATCACGAGAAACAAAAGAAAAAAACGATAGAGAAAATCAGAAATCACGGTGAGGGTCCCATAGCATCGAATAGAAAAATAGATACCCAAAGAAAAGAGTCTAAACTCCGAGAACAAGGTTAGATGTCCTTAACACCTTCTTCTACAAAACAGAAAGACAGGAAAGTGCCTTAAACTCTCTCTCGCCAAGAAAACAAAAAAACACTAATGAGAAATGACTCTCAAGCTGACCCGCACTTTTCAACTGACTCGTAGAGAAATAGCTTATTTCTACATTCTCAACTGAATCGACTTCCTAGAAAGCATGCTGATCCTGCATGCCCTACACCACTTTTGTCAACATACAAAAAACCTAAAGAAACTCGAAAATTCAAACTGTGGAATCAAACATTGATAAAGCCGTAAAACCAAAATGGAAACCAATCGTAACAAGAAAGAAGACAAAAATACAAAAAAATCAAATCCTAATTATAAATAGCGCCACCCCATGAATGATGTCATTTTGATAATGCCTCCATTCGTGATTCTTAAGAAGGTCGTCGGATGTAGCACCCATGAAGAGAGCGTGATCAAAAAATAAGAGAGAGACTATGTAAGTGTGATAATAGATGAATACGAGAAAACTATATCTCTATTCACTGATATTAATCATGTAAATGTCCCCGGGTCGAACACAAGGAGGGAAAAGTATACATGGGATTAAAGATCAGTTTTGTGATTAGTTTTCTTCTTTGCAAATTTTTTGTGTTTTTTTATTTTTTTAAATTTTGCAAAATTTATTTTATTTTTGATTTTAAAATTTTTAGTTGGTCTTCAAAAACTATTAATTTGGAAAACAATGATACTACATAGTAGATGGAGTATATTGTAGTATACTATTCTATATGGTTGTTAAGGTTTGGAGGAAAATAATTTGATTTTTTTTAATTTTCTAAATAGAATAATATAGATAGTAAATCGATTTACTATATAGTACATAGATGGAATATGTATAGGTGATATAATATAGGTAAATGGTACAGAGTAGGTAGAATCAAGAATGAAAACCGAGCAACGTGCTCAAAGAAATACGCAAAAAACATAAAAAGATTGCAAAATGTAGAAAATCGAAACAAAGTCAATTGATGAGGATAACCTCAAAAATTATGACAACACCTCACTAGGGTAGCTGCATAACTACCCTATAAATACCAAAGATACACTTCCAGGAAATAATGTCCAAAGGTCCAAACATTACATAGGTACAAATGAAAGAAAAAGTAAATAAAAGTTGTGGAAAGTGAGCAAACAGAGCGGGGTCTTTGAAATCTGGTCGCTATGGAGGGGTTGATCTGCAACTTCTGAAGCTTCTGGAGGCATCTTGGAATTTCAGAAAGATGATGGCTTATGATACAATTTCTCCACCTCTTCGAGACAGTGGAGGTTAGAAAACTGTTATGCAACTCTGCCCACTGACTTGGGACTCACATCATCATATTGTCCACCTAGAAGGAAAACAATGATGTTGCGTGTTCTCCCTCTTTTGCAGGTGATGGTGGTTGAGGAGGAACATATCGTGGTACCTCTTCCGTTCTTGCACATGATTGGCGTTGAGGGGAAGGTGGTTTGATGCTGCGTAAGATGGATAAGAGCTGGGTTTCACTTGGGTTCCTCCAAGATGCTCCAATAGCTAAAGGTGCTGGACATGAATTAGAATCAAATTCAATTTACGACTTTGAATCAAAACCTCATACATAAAAGAGATAAGGAAAGGTATGGGATGAATCTTCTAAAGAGTTGTGGGTTGTTGCCATTATTGATTCTGAACGATGGGGATGTCCAACTTCTTGAATGAGGGATACTCCAGGTGGTTCAGATGCAGATGCCCCAGTCCGTTATTTCGTAGATAGTTGAATTCATATGGACATGAGCAAGGTGTTCGGAGATAGATTCTCAATAATCATGATTATGGAACTACTTGTCAGTATCTAAAATTGGGAATTCGTGTTATCTCCTCTGTTCTTGAAAGCTCCAGTTATATATGGCATCCTGCAAATCGAAATGGACTTGATTCCCTTTGAATCGTTCCAGCGTTATAACATTATGAGCAAACAAACCGAAGCTGGATGTTATAGGCAATGATATGAAATAAATAGTTGAATTTCGCTTCAGGTCAGATGAGAATTCAGAATGGATTGAAGTGGGTTGATCTGGTATCAGATCTACAAGCTTACTTCTTATTCACACATGATGTTAGATTGGGAAAAGGGACCAGATATAAGACAAACTAAGTGGGATGAATCGAAGTATTATAGAACAGACGTGAATCCAAATTGATGAGAAATCAAATAAATGAACTGGAAACAAGTTAAAGATCTGGAAACTACATATGGATTGGTATCCAGACATAGATCCAACCAAATTGGTACCTAAGATGTTAATGAACAAATTAAAGAAGAAAAATGAAGGATGTTGCAAGTGGATTTGGTGATGTATGTTCTCCAGTTGTGGCTCAACAAATCAACAAGTACGTGGAGTTGAACACAACAAAAGATGTTGCCATTCAAGGCATAGATGAACCCTTGGAACCTCCTCCTTCGCCACCTCATTGCTCGGAGGTCTTCACAGCATTGTCACCACCGTGAATGAAGGCTCTGAGCTTGAGAATTGGGTGCAGATTTAATTGGGGATGAACTGAACTTGAGAGAGTTGTTGTTTAATGGAGGACTTGAGCTCCTTAAATAGGCAAGGAGAAGGATTGTTAAGATGTTTGAATGGCTAATGAAAATTACGGTAGGTTAATCTGGGAATTGAATGGAGTGGATTGAAGGTTTGTTGCAAATCAAAGGCTAGAAAATTATGAGAAGGTGGGATATTTATGTAATACATGACGTGAAGGGATGAAATGTTCTCAAGGAAGAAGGTTGTGATGCTGACCACATGTCAGCACCACAAAATTCCAAGAGTTGAAAACGTTCGGAATTCGATAACAAACAATAAATAAGGTTTTTTTAAACAAAAGCACAAATGAAAAATATATATAATTAAATTATCTAAATTATAATATATTATGCATATATAAATATTGTTATGTGTTACGTTATATAATAAAATACCAATAAATACATGTATAATATGATGAGGAAAGGGATCCTGCTCCATGGAGTAGGTAACTTACCTACTCCACTTTCTTTTTTTTCAAAATTTTTTTATTTTTTTGAAAAATTCTTCCATGGATTTTCATAATTATATCCCTCTAATATGTCATTCAAATTTCGTCAGAAATAGAGACTCCTACGGCCTCCATCCAGAACATGAAAAATACAGCAAATCCGTGACCGTTAAAAAATGGCTGCCTTGATGGAGGTCGTACGAGTCTCTGTTTCTGACGAAATTTGAATGACATATTAGAGGGATATAGTTATGAAAATCCATGGAAGCATTTTTCAAAAAAATAAAAAAATTGAAAACGAAGAAAATGGAGTAGGAAAGTTACTTACTCCATGGAGTAGGATCCCTTTTCTCTAATATGATATATGAATAAGGCTTATGTTTTTATTTTAATACAGAGTACCATTTTTTATATTTTATAAATTTAGATAATAATAGATAAGACTTGAGTGGTTTTTTATTTTAATAATTAATCTACATATTTAATAAATACATGCATGTTCAATGCTATTCATTTTTAATTATTTGTATATGTTTTAAATTTGTTTAAAATACTAATAAGAAATTTAATTTTGTAAACTTTCATAAATAAACTATATATCAAGATGATAATTAAATTGCTAAACCGGTTGTAATTTAAAGAACATGTACGAATTAAATTAAGAAAACCAGAAACCCAATTGTCTTTAGGTCAAAAAACTGAAATTTTGCAAACGGACTCCATCATAGATGAACTACCTTCATTATTCATAGAATTTTATATCTTGAATTTTAAAGGTGAGTAGAGTGAAATTGAAGTTAATATGGAGAACTTATGAGGTTCATAAGTTGCGATTTTGACAATTTAGGGTTCTTATACTTGTTGTATATACATGTTGGATTTTTTTGCTTATTTTTGTATTTTTATGCATATTTTTATATGGGAAAATGGGTATGCTCCCTAGGAGTAGCCAACAGGCAACTCCCGCCCCATTTCACCCTATTTTTTATTTTTTTTGGAAAATAAAAAATACACTTTCATCGATATATACCACTAATATGTCATTCAAATTTCGCTAGAAACAGAGACTTTTATGCCCTTGATTAATAGCTAATTACCCTCATTAAATTGTCGTTTTTATGCTTTTAAAAATGTCATTCGTTATAGGCAGGTAATCTGAATCAATCAAGAATATAAAAACTTAATTAATTAATTAATTTTAGGTATTTTTACCCGACAGACCTTATAAACTTTGTCAATCACCTCCACGACCTTTGAAACAACCTAATTCCCTCATCGACCCCGTAAACTTGCCAACTCTTACCCTATGAACCCTTGGGGTAATATGTTTTAAGCCCGTGGGGGTTCTTGGGGTAATTTATAGGGTCGACGGGATAATTACATTATATAAAAGGTCATAGAGGTATTTTAAAATGTTTATAAGGTCTGTTGGGTAAAAATCCCTTAATTTTAATTTAAGTGTTTTATGTTTATTTAGCCTGGGCAAGCCCCATGGTCGAACTCAAGGAGGGAAAGGAAAAACCTAGGTTTCAAAACTGAGTAGAGTAAAATTGAACACTATATGCAAGAGATGTCAACTTTTACGACTTTTTGTCCTGAAATTAGGGTTTATGTTTATTTTGAATATGTACAAGGTGGTATTTTTAGGGATTTTTTATTAAGGTTAGTGACATGTACACAATGAAGTTAGTTTCTTGTTAATTGAAGTTAGCACGATTAATTAAAAATGCTTGAAGTTAAGTGAAAATGAAGATATGAATGTGAATGCAATATGAAATGTTAATTTATGCAAATTATTTATAAGTGCATGAAAGTTAATTTTGTGGTATAAACATGTGAATGAACCCAATTTCCAGAAGGTAACTCTATTTTCAGATAACTAGAGTGATGAATCACATATTCATCATGTACCTTGTATGTTGTCCTCTTCCAGGAAGGATGTCCTCCTGCATGTAGATAATGACACGAGGTGAGGACACTATTGTATTCCTCCTAAGGAATACACCACAAGTAAACACAATCTGGTCCCTCACGAAAAAGGATCGAATCCTCCCATTGGTAGTATAGTGCCTCGGAAACAAGCATGTCTACAAGTCATTCAGCCAACCATATGTACTCTTCTTTGTGACCAGAAAGTTCAATATATCAGCACACCACGGATTCTCTCTGCAAATATTCTCTCGTATGTGAATCTCTATGCAATATATGACGAGTACTCATCCAGAGACTGCTCTAATTGTAAACATGAGAGATGATCACCTACCACATTATTTCCTCCAGATTTACCCTTAATATCCAAATCGAATTCCTAGAGTAAGAGAATCTATCAAAGAAGGTGTGCTTTGGAATCCTTATTTTCCATCAAGCATCTGATAGCCGAATGATTTGTGAAAATTGTGATTTTGGAACCAAGAAGATATGTCTAAACTTATCTAATGCAAAAACCATTGCCATTATCTCTTTCTTTGTCATTGTGTAGTTCATATATGCATCATCTAAAGTCCGACCGGCATAGTGAATATCTACTAGAAGTCCATTCCTCCTTTTTCTTAATATATCCCCAACTGCAAAGTCTGAAGCATCTGTCCTGGTCTAGAAGGGAAGAGACCAATCATGCGGCTGTAGGATAAGAGCACTGATAGTCATTTCTTAATGTGAGAAAGGCATCAAATCACTTGTCGTATATCAAAAACTCCATGTATTTGCCTAATAACTTAGTCAGCAGCCGGACAATCTTGGAGCAGTCATGTATGAACCATCAGTAAAAACTGACATGCCCTAAAAAAGACCATAGTTGCTTAACGTTGGTCGATAGATAGAGATGCTTTATGACACCTACCTTGGCAGGGTCAACCTCCATGCCCCTCTTGGAGTTGACATGCTCCAACACAATCCCATTTGTAAAAATAAAATTTCTCTTTTTCCAAGACGGAATGAGATTCGCCTCACAACATTTCTGAAGCACTTGGTCTAGGCGCGCTAGGAGTCAACTTCGATCGCGCCCTCATTTGTCCGCATGGGCTAGGAAAAAGATAAAACCAGTAGATAAAGTTTTATTAATTCAAATAAAAATAATAAATGATTTTTTATTTATAGTTAAAACATGAAAAATACTTATTATTTTTAGTATTTTAATATGATTTTTATTTATTTTTACAATTTTATTTATTATAGGTTACTTTTTACAAGTATAATTATATGTATATTTATCTATATAGCATGTATTTTATTTTTATTTTTAGATTTTATTATTTTATCTACATATTTTATATTTATAACTTAGTTTAATACACACAAAACTATTTTTATTTTATTTTTCTGAAGTAACTTGTACCCTTAATTAAATATATGTATTTATTATATATGTATATATATACAATTCATCTATGTATCATAGTCTACATAGTTATTTTAAGATATTTTTAATAGATTTATTTTGGTTTATTTATGTACATATATTATAAATATTATTTACAAAATTATAAAAACATATTGAAGAATATAGGTATTAAATAAAATGAATATTTTATTCAGGTATAATGTATAATATGGGTCTAAAACCTTACTTTTGCATCCTAACTCCAAATTGAATAGAACTGCCTTTATTAAATTATTAGTTAAAAGTTATATACAATTAAAGATGATTTTGATGAATTTTGAGTTCATATGGAGAAGATACAAGTTTATCAAGTTTGGATTTTGGATTTTTATTCTGAGTGTAAAAAGCATAATATGCATTAATTTAACATGAAATAAATTTTGTATTATTCTATGTACTTTTAACAATAACTTTCATGTTCAGTGTTTATTTGAAGTATAAATAATAAAGAATAAAATAAGCCCCATACTTGGGCTTATCGATGAATTAAAAATTAGGGTTTATTGTATTTATTGGCCCTTATCTCCTCCTATTTTATTCCTTATTGATCCAATCATCATGAAGCTTAGGTCTTGGAGTTTAGGGTTATTCCATACCTTTGGTATTTCATTTCTTTTTATTTTCTTTTCTTTATTCTTTTATTTTGCCTTTAAATGCAGTCTTTTATACAATAATTATACAATAAATACTATATGTTAGTTTTTGCAAAATAGTGCTATTTACATGCATTTAGATAGGGTTTAAAGGCCAAAATGAAAGAATAAAGGTGATGAAATGGAGATTCATCAAGTACCCGCAGCATCCCCCTCAACAGATCCAGTACATCAATAGGCCTATCAGGAACCTAATCGATCTCATCAGGTTTAGCAGCAGCTTCCCTAGAGGCAGGTCATAGGGCATCATCTTTTGGCCCATCTGACCTTCAGAGGGTCTTAGATGAGCTCACACTCATTTCCAATGAGCAACATGACGAGAGAGCCGATATCAATCGGCTGTCATGCTGGCGAGATGAGTTTATTGTCATTAGAACCTCCATTCCAGTGCAGTTTCAGATTAACCCCAACAACTTGAACTAAGGACAGAGTCGCTAGAAGGATTATGTATACTATTCCGATTTTCTTGAATCGGATCATGATATTCTACCACATGGTATTCACCATATTACGCTCAGAAGCAGTAGGACTGTGCAGACCCCTGATCTAGCATGGCAGAGAGGAGCGAAGGATACTGATCATCCCACCCCCAAGGAGAGCTCAGAGGAGGAGCATCACCAACAGCAACACAACCTTTAGGATCACCAGGGGGTTTGAATCCCCAAAAATCCAAAAAAAACTAGAAAATCCAAAAAGAAGAATAAAGAAACGTAGAGAACATTACCATTAGCGAGTCTTCAGAAGATGAGAAGACTACCTTGGATGAAACATCACCAATGGTTTTTCCAGCAGTTTCAGTTCCTTTTTCTACATTTATGTCGAGTCATGTATAGAGTCTGAGTCATAGTCTAAGTCATGTATAGTCACATTTTGATTTCCAGTTGAATAAAAACTTAGATGATGACGTTTATGTTTTACATTCTTATCCCCCAATAATCCTTTTCCCTCAGGCCTTAAAAGGGAAGTAAGAAAATTTCAAAAAATGATAAAAATGCCTTGAAAATGGAAAGGACGTGTTGTGAGAATGTTAAAGTTGAGATCAATTTCCTTCAATTAGTATATATGCTCCTACCTTTAAAAAGTACGTAAAGCTAAGATGCACACCTTGTAGGACCAGCAGGAAGAAGAACACAAGAACCATCAAACATGTGTTATCCATAGCCACTACCTCTGCAATCAGAAATGAGATTCCAAGGGAAGAAGAGAGACTTAGGCGCCCACTTCATCACCAGTCGGACATCTGATAGTTTGTTTGCCCGTAATCTACTTGATAACAGATCCTCTATCAATCTATTGCCTTGTTCCCTCCTGAATCATCTAGGTTTAGGTCCTCTTAGTAAATCGCAAGCACATCTACAGTTTGCATACCAATCTATTAAGATACCTAAGAGAATGTTGAGGGACGTTAAGCAATACAAGGTGGACTTCATGGTCTTAGATATGGAGTGTCCCAGAAGATATCAAGATTCCTATATCATCCTTGGTCATCGTTTTCTTAGGACAATTGGAGCTATATTTGACTATACTCTTTGAAAGATACGCTTTCATGCACAAGATGAAAGTGTATATTTAGAGATGCAGCAATCGAGCGACAAAGACTTGATTCGAAGAGCAGCACAAAGTATATCACATTGGAAGCCGAGTGTTATAGAGTTGATATAATGATCATTGGAAGCATCAATTGGATTGGGTTGACGAGTCCCTCTCACCAGGAGAGGATAGTGCAGTTGAGGCAGTTCGATAGATTCTGCAGGATCAGATCTTACACACATGACACTTTTTTGATACATCTCCCTACGTTCTTGATGACTAAGAAGCTGACTTTGGCTTGTCAGACTTGTTCCCTTTAGGTCATTTGGAGGGATGAGGATGACAAGTTAGACATGGATTTTGTCGATTATTTAAATGCATTTGGCTATCCGACTCCTGAGCCGAAGAAGTTGGTGCTAATATCACAACAGATCCATCCACATCCACCCACAGAGCCAGATTTAGTGGCAGTTAAGCCATATATTCTAGATGATCACACTATTCCCAAGCTCAAACCTATTCCTACTACATCAAAATATGAATTTCATGTAGGCCATCTCATAAGTTCGCGATCATTATCAGTGCCATCCTGATCGAAGAACAAGAATCTCTCTTGTTAGAAATTCTTGAAAAGAACCGCAAGGTGATAGGCTGGAGCATGTCTGATCTCCATGGGATTAACCCTGCTTTATACTCACACCTTATTTACCTTGAGGAATGTGCTAGAACCTCCTATGAGTTACAACGCATGCTGAATCCAAATTTACGAGATGTGGTTAAGAAATAAATAGATGGTGTAATGCAGTGTTCATATATCCCATCTCCAATTCCAAGTGAGTGGAACCACTTCACGTTGTCCCTAAGAAGGCATGACTCCAGACAGTCACTAACTTGGGAGGAAAGGAAATTTCGACACGAGTACCCACGTAGTGGCATGTCTTTATGGATTACAGATGCCTGAATGCTGCGACGAAAAAGGATCATTTCACCTGCCATTCATTGATCAAATCTTTGAAAGGCTCGCAAGGAAACAATTATTTTGCTTCGTGGACGAGTACTTGAGATACAATCAAGTAGACATCGCTCCTGAGGACCAAGAGAAGACCACCTTTACATGTCCATTTGATTCTTACGCATTAGACACATGTCTTTTGGGTTATGCAATGCACTGGGGACTTTTTAGCGGTGCATGATTGCAGTATTTGTCAAGATGGTGGGAAACTTCCTGAAGTATTTATGGAGGACTTCTCAGTCCAGGGGGATTCATTTGACTCTTTTATATCTTGTCTGGATTGAGTCCTCAAGAAGTGTAGTGAGGTTAACCCGGTGCTCTCTTGGGAGAAGAGCCATTTCATGGTCCAAGAGTGCATTGTGTTGGGGCACGCCATCTCTAAGAAAGGAATGGAGTTTGACCTTGCCAAGGTGGATGTGATCAAGAAACTTCAACGACCAACCAACATTAAGCAAGTATGATCATTCCTCGAGCATGTCAGTTTTTACTAAAGATTCATAAAGGACTTTTCAAAGATTGTCCGATCATTAACAGAGCTCTTAGGAAAAGGCACATACTTCCTTGTAGATCGCAGGTGTCTTGAGGCCTTCGATCTCCATAGGAGGAAGATCATGGATGCTCCCATCCTGCATGCCCTAGATTGGCCTCTTCCCTTTGAGATCATGACAGATGCTTCTGATTTTACTGTTGGGGTTGTGTTAGGATAGAGGAGAGAAGGGATACCATATGCTGTCCACTACGCAAGCAAGGTTCTAA